>CAMTDV010000026.1:70009344-71291743 GCA_947069175.1 Scalesia atractyloides
ACGGTTTTGAAGCTTGGGATGCCCGGAATCATTCGGCAGGAGTTGGAAGCATCAGAGTGAAGATTTACGCATTTTGTCTTTCCGTTTCATCATTGTTTTCCTTGTTTTTCATCTCTTGTTAATGAATTCTATGTTAAAGATGATGGTTTTGATTTCTATTACTATGATTCTTGGCTAATTGCCCTGAACTACCTAGGTTAGGATGAAACCTTGTTAAAGATTTGATTTTTATCGGATATTGATGTTGAATTTGGGTTTTCTAGTAAAGTAAAAGACTTTGGTTCCATGATTTGGTGTGTTCGCGTATTTTTACTTAATTAATGATTGTTTGTTCGTTTCACATGAATTCTGTTGAATGTCTTTCATATAATGAATTTATGTTGATTATCGGGTCCTTGCGGGTTTGGGTAATCTTTTGGTGGATTGGCCAATAAACCTTAGTAATGGTATTCAAGAGTTAATTCGGTTTTAATATTCTGCTGACTTTAGTGCTGAGAAGTGCAAGATTATTAATAGGTCTATGTTGGTAAATTGCTAGGAATAGGATTTGAGAAAAGCCGGTTTTAGTTGCCTTTCCCTATTCTAGTCTATTAAACAATCAAGTCCCTTAGTTGCCTTAGATTTTCCACTGAGACATAGTTAGTCACTTTAGGGCACTTTTCTAGAAAGTAGATAACCGAAAGGGAGTCTAGTTAAGCGGTAGGCGTAACAATCCGTTAGAGTTCCATAGGTGTCTTCCCGAGAAGGTTCGCTAGTCCTGTTCGGTTTCTCTTAGGATTTAGCATCAAAAGATCTCGGTTCAAAATCACATTAGTATCCGATAGAAAACTGGTTGATAGCAAGTGGGATTCTAACCTAGGTAGTCTTTCATCACCACTGAGTTCAAACCTATGTCTCGAGTTCCATTTTAGTTAATCTAGTTAATTAGTTTTTAAAATTACTTGCAATTTTAGGATTTTTAATAACCCCCCAACCAAATAAACAATTAGTTATGTGTGTGTCAGTCTTAGTCTAGATAGAGTTATTAGCGTAGTTAATAGTCTCGTGGGTTCGATATCCGGACTTGCTTAGGTTTACTAGAGTCGATTGGTTCACTTGCGGTTAGTAGTTCAGTCAAGTCTTAGAGAGTCTAGAGTATTACTTTGAGTCTAGATTAGGTTAATTTTAGTTGTTTCAAATAAACTACTTTTAGCATATCTAGTTTTTGGCGCCGTTCCTGGGGACTCTTTGGTAATTGCGTTGATTACTTTGTTTGGACTTAATTGACATCATACGTGCTATTTATCTTGTTTTAGTCGTAGGAGTCTATATAGTTGTTAGTGTCTTTTATATTTTTTTGAGTCATTTGTTAGAGTCTTTTTGCTTGTTTTTTTGTCGGTTTTGCAGTGGATGCCCCATACACGTTCGCAAGGACCGCCACCGAAGCCGCCAACAGACAAATCTTCCTTCTCCTCTTCTTCATCAAAGGTTAGTACTTCTTCATATTCATATTGCGCCTTTTCTGACTCTACCCTTCCATCTAAACCACCGAGCGTTGACTTCACATCGAAGTCGTCACCCCATAATTCCCTACCGCCTTCCATCCTCCGAGTCCTCCATCCGCTGTCCAAATGGCCAACAATCAAACTCTTTACCAATAAGCAACCACCGGTTTCACTGTTGCGAATTCACCCATCACCCTTGCCGCAATGAACAATGACAAATCTTGGCAAATCCCGTCCTACATCATGATCGTTATCACTAACTCATGCCAATTTCATGGTAGTGATGATGAGGATGTCCCGGCTCACATTAACCGCCTCACCCGCCTCTGTTGCACATTCAATATGGAAGGTGCTAGCAATGACGCCCGTTTCCTTCAGGTATCCCGTTCTCATTAGCCAGTCGAGCAGCCATCTGGCTTGACTCACAACAACCGAAAACCTTCACCGCATGGGCTGGCCTTTGAGATGCTTTCCTTGCTAAATATTTTCCACCTGCCAAAGCATCTAGCCTTCGTGATCAGATCCATTCGTTCCGGATGGAACCTGACGAGCTCTACCACTTAGCCTGGGAACGATTCCAAACCCTACTATCTCGTTGCTCTTAACACGATTTATCTGACTGGGCACTTGTAGAGAAATTCTACAATGGTCTCACTCCCGAGACCTGAGCCCGCTTTGACACTTCGGCGGGAGGCCAGCTTATGGGTAAGAAAATTATGGCCGAGTGCAACGACCTATTCGAGAGTTTCATGCATTCTGACACTGTTTATCGAGCTACCACCAGGAATTCCATTCTTGTGTCTAGTACCTTCCTCAGCCACTCGAGGGGTACACCAAGTTAGCTTGGAAACAATGGTAGCTGCTGCCTTAGATACCTTTAGGAAAGAGGTGAGTAAAGAGATCCAAGAGTTGAAGGCTAAGGTAGATAAGTGTGAGTTTGTAAGGGATCACAGTACAATCGAGTGTCCTTTGCTCACTCTAGGCAAGTCGAGTTCATCACTGGTCAAATCCGAGGTCCCACTAACCCGTTATAATAATAATAATAATAATAATAATAATAATAATAATAATAATAATAATAATAATAACTCCAATTATAACTCCAACTAACGTAATAATAATAATAATAATAATAATAATAATAATAATAATAATAACAACTTCTGTTCTTCCGGTAACCCCCTTGGTTTCCAATCAGGTCAATATCAAAACAGGGGGCAGGGTCATTACTCTGGTGGGGGTTCAGGGCAGTAGGGTCAGTTTGGTAGTTCAGGTTCAGGGGTCAGTTCAGTAGTGGGGGTCCAAACCAAGAGGGTCAGACTAGGAGTAGGGGTTCAGGAGGTAGATTGGATAGGATTGAGGAGTTCTTTCTCAACTAATAGTTAAGGACTAGCTCACTCAGAAAACATTAGCGGAACATGATTCTCTCTTAAAGAATCAGGATCTTCTCTTGAAGAATTAGCAATCTACACTCTTAGATCTTCAGAGGTCCATCAGTGGTATCACTAAGCAATCAGAACAACCACATGGTCAGTTTTCGGGTAACACTCAAACCAACCCGGCGAACCAACATGCAAAAGCGATAACCCATAGTGGTAAGAGTATAGGGGAGGTAGTTAGAGAGGAAGTTGAGGTCGAAGAGGATAAGGAGTTAGTAGACGAAGAGATAGAGATGGAGGCTCCGGTAAGGGTGCAAAATAGGATAGACCCAGAAAGTACCGCACTAGACCGTGAGCCCCAAGTTGAGAGTAGGGTAGAGAAGAGGCCAATAGAGGTTAGGCCGTCACCACATATAGATCATTCACGCATACCCTTCCTCGCCTGCCTTAAGAAACAAAAGTATGCTAAGGAATACGGGAATTTCCTTGACATGTTCACACAGCTCAAGATTAATCTCCCATTCATTGAGGCACTCCAGCACTTGCCAAAATACGCCAAGTTCTTGAAAGACCTTCTTAAGCGTAAGGACAAGCTGGGGGAGATCTCAAATGTCCCATTGACCGGGGGTTGTTCCATGGTGGTATTGAATAGATTACTGGTGAAACTAACCGACCCGGGCATCTTCACCATTCCATGTCTCTTTGGTGGTGCCATCAATCCTGCTCACGCATTAATCGATCTAGGTGCAAGCATCAACTTGATGCCATTCTCTCTTTACAAGAAGCTAGGTTTAGGAGAGCTCACTCCCATGCGCATGTCACTGTCATTGGTCGACCGTTCAGTTAAGTATCCTCGTGGAGTCATAGAGAATCTGTTAGTAAAGTTAGATAGGTTCGTTTTCCCCGTCGATTTCGTTATCCAAGAAATGGAGGCCGATGAGATAGTACCCATCATACTAGGTCATCCGTTCTTAAGTACCGCAAAGGCACTCATAGATGTCTATGATGGTAAGAGCACACTACGTGCTGGTGACGAGAATGTCACATTCGAGATTGCTAGGTCGATGTAACATTCGAGTGGTAGAGATGATGATAGTAGTCCTTGTCTGTAACATTTGTAAAAATCGGGTTTTCAAAACCCGCTCCGTTTTGTAATTGAATATCGAGTTATAAAAGTTATATTGAATATTTATGATTATTTACATATAAAACGATACATAATTAATAAATAGACTAAACTATAAAAATTATATTTGATAAAAAGCTAAAATAAAATAAATAAAAAAAATTATGTTGCTGCCGGGACTCGAACCCGGGTCAGCCAAGACACATTCCAACGCTTTAACACACACTCACATCACCACTCTGCCACTTTGTGTTTTCTGTTATCACTAGGAAACAAATGAGATTTATATACAGACTAAGTTAAACCGGTTCCGCCAACTGAGAAACGGAAAACGGCAAAGAAATCGTCAAATCGTTTGATTTCTCGCGTATTCACGTTCATAACCGATGAACCGATGTCTTTAATCAATTCAGAATTGATTGAGCATCAAGTCTCATCATTATCGGCCTTCATAACCGAAAAGCAATCAAATCCTGAATACTTCAATCCAAGCTCACTCTCGCGACTCAGAAACGTCATAACCTTACTCCATTTCATTTTCGTCACATTTTCAGACCATCAGAACGCTTAAATCAGTTCGCCGGAATTTTCTGCAAATCCTGCGTATTCATCCTCAAACGGTAATTCTCTCAATATTATTGCAGTTCAACAATTATTAGACTATTTCTAACCTAAACCTCTCAATTGAAATCGAATTCAGGCGCTGTATTCAACTAATTCCAGTTCGCCGGAACTCCCCTGAAAATTTCTAATTCCGTCTGTGAAGCGGTAAGGGTCTTCAAACACATCGATAACGTTTGTTTATCACTTCAATTCCACATTCGACTCATCAAAATAGTTAATTATCTTGTTCAGTTGAAGAGCATAAAAACAGGAACCGACACATCGCCGGAAATCTGAAATAAACCGTTCATCGGTATGTTCACCTCTAATTACCGTCTCTGCCTTTTCATTTAAGATTTAATAATGTCTGTAAATCGTAAACACAAGGAACGAGATAGTAAATTAGATTGACTGTAATTAGAATGAAGAAGACGAAGCTAACTAAGTTATAAGTATATTTAAAACTAGTAAAATGAACGGGTTAGACACACAGTCCAGCGGTGGACTGTGTGCAAAATACAAACGCACGTCCCGAGTTCGATTCCTGCTATACGCACTCCTTATATAATAAAATGCATTTTTGTTTAAAAACTAAACCGGGATAACTCAGTTAGTTGTTAAGTATAATAAAAACCGAGATAATAACCAGGTTAGACACACAGTCCAGCGGTGGACTGTGTGCAACATAAACCATATGTCGCGCGTTCGAAACCCGTCACTTGCACCGGTCCGTTGAATTAAAATGTTTTTGAAATTAAAAAGAATTTCGGATAAAATGAATAAGTGTATAAATATAATTAAAAACAAGATTATTTCGGGTTAGACACGTAGCTCAGTTGGTAGAGCTGCGTGCACGCGTACGGGAGGTCTCGGGTTCGAGCCTCACCCAGCGCAAACCATGCTCCTGACCGAACCGGTCAACGGTCAACAGGTCAACGGTCAACGCAAAATAAACAATTTTTTTTTTATATTTTTATTTATTTAATTTAATTTAAAAATTAATTAAAAATACTAAAAAATAACATTTTTAAAGATAGAAAATAGCCTTAAACTCACAAAAATATATCTAAAAATTTCATTAAAATCCTTAATAAAATCCACTCATTTAATATATTTTTCCGTTATTATTTAGGTTAGTAATCCTCGTTGTTCCGCTCATCTAATTCGTGCGCATATCACCATCTCCAATCCAACGCACCCAATGTGAGTGAATCTTTACAAATTCCCCGTTTTAATCACGTTTTGGGGTGTATCATGTGTCTTGTTATATATATATTATACTTAAACCATTGTGCATGCATCATATCATGAACTAGTGTATTCAGTTTGTTTCTGTTGTGTAGTTATTGTTGGATGCAAGTTTATTATTTTCAGTACATGCAATTTCATAGGCCGCCGCTCCCCATTACATTATGAGCGTTGAGCATGTTCCCCATTTCATTATGAGGTTGAACCTGGCGTGCCCACATACGATCGGCTCCGTTTGATTGAGCCTTGATCGCACAGACATTTTCATTTTCAGTACATGCAATACGATCGGCTCCGTTTGATTGAGCCTTGATCGCACAGTTTCATTTATGTTATTTACAGTATGATGTTGGTATGTTCATGTATGCTGTCATATGTTATTGTATGTTATAGTGTGACTGCTATTTGCCATTGCTTGATTATTTACATTTGCTCATCTATGATTATGCACAAATTTTCATTGATAAACTAACAATTAATTTATTAATAAATGTTTATCTAATAAGGTTCACTCGCCAACTTATGTTGACCCAAAAACTCCCATTTTTACACATGATACAGGTGAACCAGCAGCAGCTAGGAACACATAGGACTTGGACTAGAAGAATAAAACGATTTAGAGTTGGGATTGTTATGTTGGTTTATTTTCTTTGTATTGAATGAACATGTTTGGATTTTTGGAAATGTAACTTTGACTTTATTAAATATGAAACATATTAGTAAATGTCATGAGCTTTGGTGATAACCCAATTATGCCCCGACTCTTATTCCGCTGCGGGTCGGGGTGTGACATTGTCATTCCATTTACTTTCTAAACTTATTCATTTCGTGCGTGGATCATTGTCTTGAGTACATTAGTGGAGTCGATTTAGTGAGTGAGGGGGTAGTCGATGAGGAGGTCGAAGAGGAAGATGAAAAGGACGACCCATTTTGGGTTCCCGAAATGTTGGAGCTTTGTGAGATTAGTGAGGAGAGGGAGAGTAGTCCAATAGATACTCTGGCCCCTTTAGAGCTTTTCTACACACCTAGAATATGCTTTTCTAGGAGAGAATTCGAGTTTGCCTGTCATAATTTCTTCTAAGTTGACGGATGAGGAGAAAGTGAGGTTGATTGATGTGTTGAGAGAACACAAAGAGGCCATTGCATGGAGGTTGTCAAACATAAAGGGGATAAGCCCCACTTTTTGCACCCACCGGATTCTTATGAAGGATATATATAAGCAGGTGGTGCAACCTCAAAGACGCCTCAACCCAAACATGCAAGAGTGGTCAAGAAAGGTGCTGAAGTTGTTGGAGGCCGGGTTGATATACCTAATTTCTAATTCTTCTTGGGTGAGTCCAACTCAAGTCATCCCAAAGAAGGGGGATGATAGCTGTTATGAATGAGAAAAACGAACTCATCCCATCACGTACGGTCACTGGTTGGCGAGTGTGTATCGATTATCAAAGATTAAACGATGCCACCCGGGAAGACCATTTCCCGCTTCCTTTCATCGATCAAATGCTAGAGCCCCTAGTGGGACAATAATTTTATTGTTTCCTCGACAATTTTTCCGGTTACTTCCAGATCCCCATCACACCGGAGGATAAAGAGAATACAACCTTTACATGTCCATATGGCATGTACGCGTACCGACGCATGCCGTTTGGAATATGTAACGTTACTGCGACTTTTCTACGGTGTATGGTTGCCATTTTCTAGGATATGATCGATAGTGTCACACCCCGACCCGCAGCGGAAAAGGTGATCGGGGCATGATTGGGTTATCATCAAAGCTCATGACATTTATTATGCGTTTCATATCCATTAATACAAATTAAATGGAAATTTACAATAAATGTTACAACATGATCTAACTAACAATCTAAACTTCTTTGTTCTCTTCTAAGGCATATCCTATGTTTTCCTTGCTTCAACCTGTTCACCTGTATCATGTGTAAAAGGGTTTTTGGATCAACATAATGTTGGCGAGTGAATCCTATGGAAAACATTTGAACAAATTTATTTAAATTGATTATGAAATATGTGCACAACCCAAACATGAGTAAAAATAGATGTAAACTCAATCAACAATCATAAGATATTAAATGAAACACACATGAACAATAATGGAACAATTAGAGGCACGCGATGCTCAACTCGTCTCTCACGAGGAACTGAGGGGCCTAATGAATGAATTGCATAACCATGATAATATGAATGACGCAACTACAAACAATGTAAACTCAATGATATACACATAAACAATAATGAATTTGATTTGTGGCACGCGTTGTTCAACTCGTCTTCCACGAGGAACTGATGGGCTTAATGAATGAGTTTCATATAATTTAACAAAAGGAAATAAGTAATCACAACAATATAAACAATCTAAGTTTAGGTCATGATGTGGTATGGCACAAGTTTAAATAAATAAGTTAATTATTTTCATAACACATGACACACCCCAAAACGTGTAATTTAAAAGGGGAGTTGTAAGATTCACTCACAGTGGGTGCGTTCGGTTGATGATGTTGAATGCACGCGAAGTGGTTTTAAACCACGAGTGAGATTTAACCTAGATAAATCGCATTATGGTTTGGTAAGTAAACGGATTTTATTAATCTATTTTAGTAGGATTGTTGGGTGTATTTTTGTGAGTTTAAGGCTATTTTCTAACCTTAAAAATGTTATTTTTAAGTATTTTTAATTGATTTTTAATTAAAATAATTAAATAAAAATAATAAAAAAATTTATTTTTTCTGACCGTTGACCTGACCGTTGACCGTTGACCTGACCGTTGACCGGTTCGAATCGGAATACAAGTGCGCTGAGTGAGGCTCGAACCCGAGACCTCCCGTACGCGTGCACGCAGCTCTACCAACTGAGCTACGTGTCTAACCCGTTATAAATCTGATTTTAATTATATATATATATTAATTAGTTTAGACCGAAAATCATTTTATTTTAAAAACAGTTTAAGCGAATCGGACGTGCACTCCACAGGTCTCGAACCCGGGACCTGTGGCTTAAACTAACACACAGTCCACCGCTGGACTGTGTGTTTAACATGTTATATAATCCGATTTTTATTATACTTAAATACAAACTAGTTATTTCCTTTTCTGCCTTATTTAAAAAGAATAGATAATTGTCCGAGTCGGTGCAGAAGACCGGACTCGAACTCGTGACCTGTGATATAAACATACACACAGTCCACCGCTGGACTGTGTGTCTAACTTGGTTATTATTCCGGTTATTAATATACTTAACATATATTTGTGGCGACTCCGGTTCAGTTTAACAAAAAAATGATTTTTATTGAGGCAACGTGTGTGAAACGGGATTCAAACTTGAGACGTTAGTGTTTATTGTGCACACAGTCCACCGCTGGACTGTGTGTCTAACCCGATTAATAAGTTGATTTTAATTAAACTTATATGATACCGAACTTCATCATCTTCTTCGCTGAGTTTTAAGCAGACTCGACAACAGACTGGTTCGAGGTTTTTAAAACATGTTCTTTAGTGTTTTCCAGTTCATTATGGTGAGATAAAGGTGAAAAGAAAAAGAAAATAAGCGAAGAGGTATACCGACTGGACCCTCTGTTTTCCGGCAGAACTCCGGCGACAGCAATTCCTTCCGGCGACGAGTGTCTTGTAGCAGCGAGTCTCCAGGAAGCTTACAAAGGGTGTGGGTATCTCCGGTATAAGCTCAGGGGCTCAGTGAGGTTCAGAAATGAGGAAACCGGTTTTCCGGCGACGAACAGAAAAATTCCGGCGAGAGAGTTTTCGCCGAGAAAGGGTGTGGTTTTGAGCGAAAGTGTTTGCAGAGGTTCGAGGTGGTTTTTATAGGGCAAATCGTCGATGTATTTGGCCCGATTTCCAACTGGATTCATTGATTTAAATTTTTCCGGCGGTTATAATTTTGGTCGCGGACTCAGACGTCGGTTATAACCGATGTCTTGTTAATGGTTTACGTTATAACGTAAATTGTCGTTAAGACTCGCGAAATTTCCGGGATTTCCGACGACTGAACTGTTGGGCGCCGGTTTTGAATTCGTAACGTCATAATATCAATTAAGTGATTTCAATAATTAACAAACAAAACAAGTGGCGCAGTGGTTTGTGTGTGTGCGCTAAGTCTGTTTGCTGGATCGGTATTGACCCGGGTTCGAAACCCGGCAGGAACAATTTATTTTTATTTTGCGATTTTTAACAGTTTTTCAAAAACTAATTATATATTCCCGTATAATAATCGATTACATATCGTTTAAAAATATTTTGGGCATTTAATTCGCAACGAAATTTTTGACTGACTGTTCGGTTACTAAACGGAGCGGGTTTGGTAAATCCGTTTTTGACGGATGTTACAGTATCCCCTGCTTTTTAGAAATTTCGTCCCGAAATTTAAATAATGATATATTTTGACTAAAAGGATGATGATGTTTAGTTTGACAGTTATATGCTTAGCAAAATAAGGGTTTAAGTTTTTTGTTCGAGGCGGTAACGTTCCTTGTAAGGGTTAAGTACCCTATTCAGGAATCGCTTTTTGTTGCCTACTGTATAAGTATTGATAAGCAGAAATGATTTGCTAAAAATGATATCATGCATAAGAGTTTAGATACGTTTGGGAAAGTATGGTTATATCCTAAGGCAATACTTCTAACACTACAACCTACATGGAACATAAATAAAAACACAACAGCTGATATTTGAACATAAATAAACACAACAGCAAATATTCGAACATGAATAAACACAACAGCAAATATTTGAATCCACATTCTGATTGCATATATGTTTGAATGGTGGAAGTTCCTCTCTCGTTTGTTATGATGGAGAGGTTAGTTTATGTAGAAATGGAACATAATCCAATCTCTTTAAATAGCATGATAATATAAATGTAACACAAATTCCAACCAAGGCAATACTAAATCCTACATGGAACTTCTCATAACCGCCTGATAATGCCTCTGATCCTTTGGCAAGAACACTTATATATAGGAAGTACCAGCGGCGTATCCACCATATTCTTGCCAAATTTTCATTAGTTTTATCCACAAGTTATGATTAGTTACCAAGAAACTAATAAATCCTACATAGAACTTCTCATAACCGTCCGATAATGCCTCTGATCCTTTGACAAGAATACTTATATATAGGAAGTACCAGCGGCGTATCCACCATATTCTTGTCAAATTTTCATTGGTTTTATCAGTGAATTATGATTAGTCCTATAACTCTACAACCAATACAACAAACATAAATTACTGAAATGAAATATATCTATGCGATCAAGGCTCAATCGAACGGAGCCGATCGTATTGCATGTACTGAAATTGAAATGTCTGTGCGCTCAAGGCTCAATCAAACGGAGCCGAACGTATTGAATGTACTGAAATTGAAATTGTCTGTGTGCTCAAGGCTCAATCAAACGGAGCCGAGCGTATTGCATGTACTGAAAATGAATAACTTAACCACACAAACAGCCTATGCATGGAACCTCTCATAACCGCCTGATAATGCCTCCGATCATTTGACAAGAATACTTATATATAGGAAGTACCAGCGGCGTATCGACCATATCCTTATCAAATTTTCATTGACTTTATCCGCAAGTTATGGTTAGTTCGATGCGACTCTACTACAAACACCACAACCACAAGATACTGATAATGAAATTGTATGTGCGCTCAAGGCTCAATCAAACGGAGCCGAACGTATTGCATATATTGAAATGTAAAATGAAATGACCGATCAAGGCTCAATCAAACGGAGCCGATCGTGCGGGCACGCCAAGATCAACCGCATAATAAAATGGGGATCCAACTCAACCTCAATGGATGGGGAGCCACGGCCTCGGCAAATGCATATACTGAAAACAATATATAATATACAATAATTACTCTAACAGTCTACACATGGAGCCTATCATAACCGCCAGATAATGCTTCTGATCCTTTGACAAGAATACTTATATATAGGAAGTACCATCGGCGTATCCACCGTATTCTCGTCAAAGTTTCATTGGCTTTATCCTTAAGTTATGTTTGGTTCTATGTGATAAAGAAAAACATAAAACTAAACGATAGGAGTTGAATCTGGATCTTCGGCGAAGAGGACTAGCTGAGTATCTTTGTTTGGGTCGTCATTATCTTCGACAGGATTGGCGTTGATATTGAAGACTCTTTCTCTTGCTGGTGGCATAGTGGTTGGGTTTACTTGGTTAACTGGGTTTGATTGGGCTTGAGTGTTGATAACGTTAACCAATTGAGGGCATGTGTTTCTAAAGTGGGTAGGGTCGCCACAATTGAAGCAAGTTCGAGCATATGGGAACATGGGGTATTGGGGTTGGTGATAAGTTTGGGCCATGTTTTGAGTAGGGAAAAAGGTTTGGTTTTGGAAGGTGCGACAAACATTGCTCAAATGACCATAGCGTCCACAAGTTGCACATAGACGACAAGGTAGGGTATGGGGATGGTGATAAAAACAGTTGTTGCATCGAGGGTGAGGTCCAAGATATGGTTTCTTATCTGGGTAAGCTGAGTTGGGTGCCACTTGGGTGATTGGGATAGCTCGGATGGGTATGGCGTGTAAAACTGGTGGATTTCGTTGAGTAGCAGCGAAAAGTCGCCCGACTCTTCTTCTCTTAGGATTGGGTTGAGAAGGGGATTCGGTTTGAGTGGAGTCGGAGGTTTCAGTCGATTCTTTATCCTTCTTCTTCTCCTCCTTGAAGTCTTTGTTTCGGATTCGGTTCTCGGTGAGCTCTGTTGCTAGTTCCGTTGCTGCTTCCAAAGTTGCAGGCTTGGCACTTATTACAGGGTCTTGAATCTTTGACAGAAGACCACGAATGTAGTGCTCGATCAAACGGTAGAGGGTGTTGGGAACCATTTGATGTAACTCGAGGAATCTTTTGTTGTAGGTGAATTCCACTTGCTTCAATGAGTAAAATTCATCTTCTAACTTCTTGATTTCGCTCCTTGGGCAAAATCGTCTGGTCATGATTTCCTTCAATTCGTTCCAAGTTAAGGACATAGCATCTTCCACACCTCGTTTGGCCTTCTCTGTGTTCCACCAAGTAAGTGCTATCCCATATAATCGACCGGTAGCATATCGCACTTTGCGATCGTCAGGGCAATCGCAATTTAGAAATGTGTTCTCCATTTCTTCAAACCAATGGAGGAGAGCGGTGACGGCTTCAGTCCCTTTGTATTTCGGAGGGTCGCATGATTTGAAATGCTTGTAGGTGCATTTAGTGGTATTTGGGGAAGAGTTGAAAATGTTTTGGTTTGCTTGATTGACAGGATTAACGGTAAGTGCTTGTTGAACTTGGATTACAATGTTGGGTATTACGGCAGCCATTTGTTGAGCGATTAAGGCAGCCATGCGTTCGCGGGCTTTTCTTGCTCTCGTCTTCCTACGGGCGAGGTTAGAAGACATCTACAAGGAATACATGACAAGAGTATGAGTTGGATGCTTTTGAGATCATGGGTCGCATTCAAGAATGAACATTCATAAAATAATTATAGATAAATAAATTTACTACATCCATTGGATGTCTTGGGTTTTGCTCGCTGTTAGGCCCTACATGCCGCCATACTTTACCTGTGTAATCATGTGGGCCCCCATGAATACCGGTTTTTCATATGGTTCGCACGGGTTTGCCAGGTTGCGTACACAAAAATCCGGAGAAAATCGAGAAATATGTATACAACGTGTGATATTCGGAATGTGTCCAGGTGTAGACACGGTGACAACTCAAAGTAGGGTTAGTTCGAACGACGTTTGGTGTGGCATGCTTTGGCCTAATAGGTCCTTCGTACTCTCATCGTTGGTCCCCAGGTAGGCAAACTGGTCCGTTATATTGGATTTATACGAATGCCAGCCTAGACAGGACGTTCCGACTACCGGTACTTGTACCCTTCCAGTTACTACATGCCCGTCGCAGAACTTACTTTGATGAGATTTGAAAATTGCACAAAATCTTTGGATAATGAGAGTATGAAAATAAATTGAATACATGAACATCGATATATGTATAATGAATACGTATATATGTATAATGAATATGTATATAAGCATGTATGTTTGACTGTAAATGTAAACAAATATGAAACAAATAAATATCACAAGTTTGTATGTAACCACCTAATCAATTAAAAATTTAGGCAGACTATAGTATAGGCTCTAAGGGTCTAATAACCTATCCTATATCCCTATAGTCATGGCTCTGATACCAATCTGTCACACCCCGACCCGCAGCGGAAAAGGTGATCGGGGCATGATTGGGTTATCATCAAAGCTCATGACATTTATTATGCGTTTCATATCCATTAATACATTAAATGAAATTTACATAAATTTACAACATGATCTAACTAAAAATTTCTAAACTTCTTGTTCTATCTAAGGCATATCCTAATTTTTCTTTGTTCTTCAAGCATATCACCTGTATCATGTTGTAAAAGGGTTTTTGGATCAACATAATGTTGGCGAGTGAATCCTATGGAAAACATTTGAACAAATTTATTTAAATTGATTATGAAATATGTGCACAACCCAAACATGAGTAAAAATAGATGTAAACTCAATCAACAATCATAAGATATTAAATGAAACACACATGAACAATAATGGAACAATTAGAGGCACGCGATGCTCAACTCGTCTCTCACGAGGAACTGAGGGGCCTAATGAATGAATTGCATAACCATGATAATATGAATGACGCAACTACAAACAATGTAAACTCAATGATATACACATAAACAATAATGAATTTGATTTGTGGCACGCGTTGTTCAACTCGTCTTCCACGAGGAACTGATGGGCTTAATGAATGAGTTTCATATAATTTAACAAAAGGAAATAAGTAATCACAACAATATAAACAATCTAAGTTTAGGTCATGATGTGGTATGGCACAAGTTTAAATAAATAAGTTAATTATTTTCATAACACATGACACACCCCAAAACGTGTAATTTAAAAGGGGAGTTGTAAGATTCACTCACAGTGGGTGCGTTCGGTTGATGATGTTGAATGCACGCGAAGTGGTTTTAACCACGAGTGAGATTTAACCTAGATAAATCGCATTATGGTTTGGTAAGTAAACGGATTTTATTAATCTATTTTAGTAGGATTGTTGGGTGTATTTTTGTGAGTTTAAGGCTATTTTCTAACCTTAAAAATGTTATTTTTAAGTATTTTTAATTGATTTTTAATTAAAATAATTAAATAAAAATAATAAAAAAATTTATTTTTTCTGACCGTTGACCTGACCGTTGACCGTTGACCTGACCGTTGACCGGTTCGAATCGGAATACAAGTGCGCTGAGTGAGGCTCGAACCCGAGACCTCCCGTACGCGTGCACGCAGCTCTACCAACTGAGCTACGTGTCTAACCCGTTATAAATCTGATTTTAATTATATATATATATTAATTAGTTTAGACCGAAAATCATTTTATTTTAAAAACAGTTTAAGCGAATCGGACGTGCACTCCACAGGTCTCGAACCCGGGACCTGTGGCTTAAACTAACACACAGTCCACCGCTGGACTGTGTGTTTAACATGTTATATAATCCGATTTTTATTATACTTAAATACAAACTAGTTATTTCCTTTTCTGCCTTATTTAAAAAGAATAGATAATTGTCCGAGTCGGTGCAGAAGACCGGACTCGAACTCGTGACCTGTGATATAAACATACACACAGTCCACCGCTGGACTGTGTGTCTAACTTGGTTATTATTCCGGTTATTAATATACTTAACATATATTTGTGGCGACTCCGGTTCAGTTTAACAAAAAAATGATTTTTATTGAGGCAACGTGTGTGAAACGGGATTCAAACTTGAGACGTTAGTGTTTATTGTGCACACAGTCCACCGCTGGACTGTGTGTCTAACCCGATTAATAAGTTGATTTTAATTAAACTTATATGATACCGAACTTCATCATCTTCTTCGCTGAGTTTTAAGCAGACTCGACAACAGACTGGTTCGAGGTTTTTAAAACATGTTCTTTAGTGTTTTCCAGTTCATTATGGTGAGATAAAGGTGAAAAGAAAAAGAAAATAAGCGAAGAGGTATACCGACTGGACCCTCTGTTTTCCGGCAGAACTCCGGCGACAGCAATTCCTTCCGGCGACGAGTGTCTTGTAGCAGCGAGTCTCCAGGAAGCTTACAAAGGGTGTGGGTATCTCCGGTATAAGCTCAGGGGCTCAGTGAGGTTCAGAAATGAGGAAACCGGTTTTCCGGCGACGAACAGAAAAATTCCGGCGAGAGAGTTTTCGCCGAGAAAGGGTGTGGTTTTGAGCGAAAGTGTTTGCAGAGGTTCGAGGTGGTTTTTATAGGGCAAATCGTCGATGTATTTGGCCCGATTTCCAACTGGATTCATTGATTTAAATTTTTCCGGCGGTTATAATTTTGGTCGCGGACTCAGACGTCGGTTATAACCGATGTCTTGTTAATGGTTTACGTTATAACGTAAATTGTCGTTAAGACTCGCGAAATTTCCGGGATTTCCGACGACTGAACTGTTGGGCGCCGGTTTTGAATTCGTAACGTCATAATATCAATTAAGTGATTTCAATAATTAACAAACAAAACAAGTGGCGCAGTGGTTTGTGTGTGTGTGCTAAGTCTGTTTGCTGGATCGGTATTGACCCGGGTTCGAAACCCGGCAGGAACAATTTATTTTTATTTTGCGATTTTTAACAGTTTTTCAAAAACTAATTATATATTCCCGTATAATAATCGATTACGTATCGTTTAAAAATATTTTGGGCATTTAATTCGCAACGAAATTTTTGACTGACTGTTCGGTTACTAAACGGAGCGGGTTTGGTAAATCCGTTTTTGACGGATGTTACAGTATCAGAGTGGTATCAGAGCCACTCATGTGTTGTTCGAGATGTTGGGGTAAAACCTCATCGAGGAAGATGAGTCCCTTAGGGGGGGTGATTGTAACACCTAATGGCTACCTCCCAAATGTGGGGCAAAAAAACCTCATCGAGGATAATGGCAACCTCCTACATGTTGGGGCAAAACCTCATCGAGGACGATAAGTCCCTTAGGGGGGTGATTATAACACCTAATGGCATACCTCTCAACATCGTCCGTGGACAGGAGAGATTCCTGGTTCATAAGTAATGCCCTACCTCTAAAATCACCAACGCGTTTTGTGCTTAATGCTAGTGGATGAGAGGAGAACTCCACAGTTAAGCGTGCTCAAGTGGGAGTAGTACTAGGATGGGTGACCTCCTGGGAAGTCTCCACCAGGGCAACCAAAAACAAAGCCGTGAGTTCCTGGATGGGCCACCCATCAAGGGTAAAGCGGACAATATTGGTGATAACGAGGGGCAGGGGTGTTACAGATAGTTCCATGGAGGTTTTTATGGACGACTTTTCAGTTTATGGCAACTAATTCGATGAGTGTCTTAGTAATCGTGAGGGGATGTTGAAGAGGTGTATGGAGACGAAGTTGATGCTTAATTGGGAGAAGTGTCGCTTCATGGTGACGGAAGGGATTGTTCTAGGTCACAAAATTTCTCGAGCCAACATAGAGGTGGATATGGCTAAGATAGATACCATCAGTAGGCTTCCTCCACCGACTAGTGTAAAATTCATCCATAACTTTCTAGGTCATGCGGTTTTCTACCGGTATTTTATTAAGGACTTTTCTAAAATCACACGCCCCATGACCCGACTTCTTGAGAAGGATGTTCATTTTGTCTTCAACGAGGAGTGTCTTAAAAATTTTGAGTTCTTGAAAGAGAAACTCGTGAGTGCCCCCATTCTTGTACCGATTGGAGCTTGCCCTTTAAGCTCATGTGTGACGCAAGTGATTACGCGATCGGTCTGGTTTTAGGAAAAAGATGAGAGAATCATCTCCACCTGATCTATTATGCGAGCAAAACCCTCAACAACGCCTAAGAGAACTACACCACCGAGAAGGAGCTTCTAGCTGTAGTGTTCGCATTCGATAAGTTCCGTTCATACCTTGTGTATCAAAGACCATCATTTTCACCATTCATTTGGCTTTGCATTATCTCTTCCAAAAGAAAGACGCGAAGCGTCATCTCATACGATGGATCCTCCTACTTTCGGAGTTTGACATAGAAATAAAGGATAAGAATGGAGCGGAGAATGTAGCAGCCGATCATCTTTCACGATTAGAGGATCCGGGCAGAGAGGAGATTCGTGAGGAGGCAATATGTGTAGATTCCCTCACGAGTCGGTTGAGTTTGTTGCTGTAGAGAAGGAAGGCATGCCATGGTTTACAATATTTGGTAAATTACCTTGCAAATGGGGTGGTGTTGAAGGGTATGACCACCCAACAAAAGAAGAAGTTCTTCAGGGAAGTTAGGAGGTACATATGGGATGACCCATATCTTTTTAGGTTAGGAGGAGATAGGATCCTTAGGAGGTGTGCACCGAGAGAAGAGAGGTTAGAGATCCATAGGCATGTTCATGAGGGATTGACAGGAGGTCACCACGGTCCACACGTTACCGCCCAAAAAGTTTTTGATTGTGGTTTCTATTGGCCTTCGATTGTTAAGGATGCTCTAGAGTTTGTTAGGAGATGCGATGCATGCTAACGTACCGGCAATATCTCATCCAAGGATGAGATGCCCCAAAATCTAATCCAAATTCTTGAAATCTTTGATGTGTGGGGCATCGACTTCATGGGACCTTTTCCCAATTCTATTGGGAATAGGTATATCCTCGTGGCAATAGATTATGTCTCCAAGTGGGGTGAAGCTCAAGCTTTGCCTACAAATGACGTCCGAGTGGTGGTGAGATTCGTTAAAAAGTTGTTCACGTGTTTTGGTACACCGCGAGCTATCATAAGTGACCGTGTCACTCACTTTTGCAATGCCGTGATGGAAAAGGCATTAGCAAGCAACGGGGTCTCTCATCGTTTTTCCACTGTGCACCACCTTCAAACTAGCGGTCAAGTTGAAAATGTGAATCGAGGGGTGAAGAATATCTTAGAGAAAGCGGTAGGAAAGAGTCAGAAGGATTGCTCGGAAGCTTGATGATGCGTTGTGGCGTTTCGAACCGCTTACAAAACACCTCTAGGGACCACTCCATTCATGATCGTATATGGCAAAGCTTGCCATATTCCCCTGGAATTAGAGCATCGGGCGCTTTGGGCTCTTAAAACCGTCAATTTATATCCTACTGAAGCGGCTAGGAAACGTTACTTCCAAATTCATGAGTTGGAAGCACTTAGGGGTGTGGCGTATGAACGTTCTTGGATTAAGGAAAAGACGAAGGCATTGTATGATAGGAAGTTGAAGGGGTTGAAAGAGTTTAAGGCCAGCGACAAGGTGCTTTTATATAACTCGAGGTTGAAATAGTTTGTCGAAAAGTTGAAATCGAAGTGGACGGGGCTATACTTAGTGAAGGAAGTGTTTCCATACGGTATGGTAGAGTTGCAAGATGAAGCCGATGGAGGTACTTGGAAAGTGAATGGCCATAGGTTGAAACATTACTTAGGAGGGCCTATCGATCCCACCGAGACGGAGGAAACTCATCTCGAAGTCCCCCCTAGCACCACCGTATAGAGTCTTGAGTGAAAACTCAAATGTAGAGTTTGTATAGTTAATATTGGTTTTCGTTTCGTGTTTTTCGGGTCATTAATGGTTGTTTTTCGTAGTTTTTTTTGTGTCGTTGCGTATTTTGCAGGAATTCATCACCATCATAGAGCCGTATTTGACGAAGACTCGGAGGTTTAGGTAAGTTCTCATGTCTCAAAAAGGATTTGCAAAGGATTTGGGAAGGCTTGGTTAAAATTTAAAAATTTTCTAAGGCATAAACCCACCAAACTTAAGAAACATTCTGATTAAAAAGGGCTTTCACCAACAGCAAGAGACCCTATCCTTCCTGTCGCGGCCCGCCAGAGGGCATTATGGCCCGGGTCAATTAACACACAATCACGGGGCGGGAGATAGGGGCCTTAGCCTGTCGCGGCCCAAGAGAGTTTTTCGAAAACACGAATCAGGTCCCTTTTATCCCCTTTTGCAGCCATTTTTAACCCTATTTCCTCCTTTCCACTTGCCGACCACCTCCTATACCCACCGAAATCCACCTCCATTCACCTTCTATTTCCACCAGCAATCATACCTCATCCGATTTCCACCATCAATTTCATATCTTTCACCACCAAACACGAGATTGAAAGGGTTTAGAAGCTTTACACTGAATTTCTTATTTCTTGTTGCATAGATCGACTTCAAGAATGTCAGGTGAAGGATCATCGAGCAGACCGGGAAAGAAGAAGAGAGGACCTGTTGCACGTCCGCAGGGAGACCCGGCCAAGAATCAACCTACACCGGATTTTAGGAAAAGAAAAATCAAATATCATGGGGATCCTGTCATTCCTCATGGTAGGAGCCCGAGGCTTAGGGATAGCCTGTTGTTGCAGTTTGATCTCGATTCGGATGAGTATGATAGGTTGGGTGATTTGATTACGGTAGATCTGTTACCATTCAGGAGGATTGACTAGGATATGTTGGATCATCTGGGTCAGAGGGATAGGATCGAGCGTTCGTTGGGAGATAAGTTTAAGATTGCACTAGATTGTGATGCTGGTCAATACAAGGAGCTAACTCTAGAGTTTCATGCCATGTTTCAGTACAAATAGGGTAACTATGGGCAGAAAGATGCAGTATCATTTTCTTTGGGCAGGCAGGTATATGATATGACTATGCCTCAGTTTGCAGTTGCTACACAGTTTTATACTCAGGAGGAGGTACAGTCACAAGAGTTTTTCACTAGTTTGAGAGGTATGTTTGTGAAGAAACATCCGTACAATTTCCAAAAAGGGGAGTTAGCGAGGTTTTGGGGTACCATTTCCACCGCCCCGTACTCGGCTAGTCTGGTAGCCTCCGACATTATTGATCCGCTTTACAGGGTTTTGCATAAGATTCTAGCAGCTACTTTAGAGGGTGGAGGAAAGGGTGATAACAAGGTGAATCAGGTTAGTTAATTCTGTTTGATGTGCATGGTTGAGCAAAGGCCCGCGAATCTTGCTAGTGTGTTAGCGTGGTCGATGAAGAGGCTTTGGAGAGGTGGACCGGGGGCTCGTATTTACTATGGGTCGTATGTTACACGGATTGCTGAGAGTTTGGGTGTGTTTGATAGGTATGAGAGAGATAAGTTAAGAGAGGGGCCAGAGCCGTGTTTGATGAGTGTGAAGGAATTACAGGCTGCGGGCATTCTGACACTGACTGAGCTGGTTACTTGGAAGCCCATTAGATCAGGTTCACAAGTCCAGCCACCACCTGGTACTGATGCTGCAGTATCTATGCAGTCTGCTATTCCTACCCGCTATCAGAGGCCGGTGACTCGAGCTGAGTTACCATGTAGACAGTATCCTTTGGCACAGCCTCGACCGAATCCACTCACGTTGGACTCACTTTATGATTGGATGGGGACAGGGTTGGTCAGATGCATGGATATATGTAGGAGTAGATTGGCAGTGTTAGGGATGTGATGCATGAGAGTATGAGGATTCATGAGCAGGGTCAGATACGTCTGGAGGACGGTATGAGGTACATGATGGAGAATCTGAACATGGGTATTCCGTCTTACTTTCAGCAGTCAGCTCAGCCGGGACCGAGTGGTATGGAGGGTGTTCAACCATACCAAGTATTTCAAGGATCCAAAGAGGAAGAAGAATACTAATGTGGGGATGCAGCAGCAGTTCTAGGAGCTATATCTTTTTTATTTTTCTTTTTATGTTGTTTTCATCCTTTCTGGTTTGTACTTGTTTTGAATACTTTGAATTGGTTGGTTGGGTCGGGTTGGTTGATGATGTTTGTTTATGTTGGTTGATTTAGACACTATAATATATATTTATGTTGGCATTTTGGGTATATTTGTGTTTGTCAAAAAGTATGGTGTCGTTATTGTCGCTTCCGTTCGCATGTGAAAGTTAGGAATTGTTTGCTGAGCGTGTTCGGATTGTATGGCATATGCGGAATTGACTGGCACATTGACAGTCTCGCATATCAGCTTAGTCGTTTCACTTGTATATTTTGTATATTTTATTTATATTTATTTTTAGTTAGTATTGAGTCATGTTTTCATCCTTGCATTAGGGGCAAGGCAAATTTTAAGTGCGGGGATAGGACACTCTAGTCGTAGTTGTTAGTATAGTTAGTTGAGTCATAAAAAGTCACAAAAATTTGAAAAAAAAATAGAAAAATTTTAAAAATCCATAAAATCGAAAATTTGAAAATGTCTCTTGTTTTAGAAGTTTGCAAATAAAGACGGAAAATGATAGAAAAGTCGGGTTTTGTTCGGGTTTCAAATAATAACAATATGAGTTTAATAAAGTTGAGCTTGTGTCTAGCTTGGGATGTGTGAGTAGACCTGATTCGGTTTCTAGGTTCATTTGATATTAATATACTTTAATTGTCGGTTTGCTAGTGGGTACTCATCTAGGAAAAGTGGGGAAGCCGAAACCTCCAAAAATAGTGTAAGTAATGCCGTTATAAGCTAAAATTATTAGAATTTTTATCAAAGGAAAGAATATAATAAATTGAGCTAGATTGAAAGAAAAAAAGATGAGGCCTATGGAATCTCCCTTGAGGATGGTGGCTCTGATCGAGAATCCCTCTAGCTTAAGTTAAGAAAAATGCAAAATATACTGACACTCACGTTGTTGCTCTCGGGGATGGTGACTATGGTTGAGACAGCCTCCAAGTTAGGTATGCAAAGTCTAGTGCTCAAAAAGGAAAAAAGTGGAAATTTTGATGTTAACTTATTTTGATTTCGGCATAAAACGGTTAGGAAATGGGTCAATTAATTCGTTCCTTTTGTTCTATGAGCTTGAGGCGGGATTGGGTAAAACAGCGGCTTTTTGTGTGACACCCTAGGTAGATTGACCGAACTTGAAATTAAATTGCATGATAAGGGCTTGGAACCGGGTTTGGGTCTAAGTGGACACGTATACTTACAACCGCGGTTAACACGAGTTTCAATTTTTAAGAGTAATCTAGCTTTTAAGCCCGAATATTTATCCATCTATGATACCATTTGCATAATTATTTTTCAGGGACAAAATACGTGTGGGGATATTTGATGTATTGTAAAATACATCTATTTATCATGTACAGTTTGTACGAGTTTTATTAGTTTTAGTTTCGTTTTTAGTTAGAATGTATATACTTTTGATTCGGTTATGTTTTGCAGGTCTTGGTTGATGAAAACAGCTGAAAAGGGTAGAAACGAGCTAAAATATGGAAAAACCGAGTACCGGAACGTAATTGAAGGTTCGAGGGACGAAACGGCATGGAAATCTAGGAATTGAATTCTCTGGCGGGCCACGAGACCTCCTAGTGATCCTCTCGCGGGGTGCGAGAGGGTGTTTGACGTTTGCTGGATTTTGACACGGTCACGGCCGCGACACACATGTTTATTCCTCTCGCGGGGAGCGAGAGGTCTATTTTGTCAGAATGATTTATAGCTGGGCGAGATTACGATGAGAGAAAGGTATAAATAGTTAGAGTTCGTCCAAACTTAACCCTAGACGAATTTAGGAAATCAAAGTCGAACTTGGAAGCTTTTTCTGCACGGTTTTGAAGCTTGGGACGCCCCAAAGTCATTCGGTAGGACTTGGAAGCACCGAGAGTGAAGATTTACGGGTTTTGTCTTCCCGTTTCATCATTGTTTTCCTTGTTTTTCATCTCTTGTTAATGAATTCTATGTCAAAGATGATTGTTTTGATTTCTATTACCACGATTCTTGGCTAATTGCCCTGAACTACCTAGGTTAGGATGAAACCTTGTTAAAGATTTGATTTTTATCGGATATTGGTGTTGAATTTGGGTTTTCTAGTAAAGTAAAAGACATTGGTTCCTTGATTTGGTGTGTTCGTGTATTTTTACTTAATTATTGATTGTTAATATGTTTCACATTAATTCTGTTGAATGTCTTTCATTTAATGAATTTGTGTTGATTATCGGGTCCTTGCAGGTTTGGGTAATCTTTTGGTGAATTGGCCAATAAACCTTAGAAACGGTATTCAAGAGTTAATTCGGTTTTAATATTCCATAGGTGTCTTCCCGAGAAGGGTCGGTAGTCCTGTTCGGTTTCTCTTAGGATTTGGCATCAAAAGATCTCAGTTCCAAATCACATTAGTATCCGATAGAAAACAGTCGATATCAAGTGGGATTCCAACCTAGGTAATCTTTCATCACCACTAGAGTTCAAACCTACATCTCGAGTTCCATTTTAGTTAATCTAGTTAATTAGTTTCTTAAATTACTTAGGATTTTTAGTAACCCCCCCCCCCAAATCAAATAAACGATTAGTTATGGCTGTGTCAGTCTTAGTCTAGATAGATTTATTAGCGTAGTTAATAGAGTCTCGTGGGTTCAATATCCAGACTTGCTTAGCTTTATTAGAGTCAATCGGTTCACTTGCCGGTTAGTAGTTTAGTCGAGTCTTAGAGAGTCTAGAGTATTAGTTTGAGTCTAGATTAGGTTAATTTTAGTTTTTTTAATTAAACTACTTTTAGCACATCAATGGTGAAAACATTAGGGTGAGACGAAAACGAGATCACTCCAGACTTAATAACTTGTCAATTGTGACAATAATTAAGTAATTCGAATTTCATTGTTTTGAAATGGAAAATTCAACACATTACAAATAAACATAACAACATGAAACGAGTACATAAATTAAAGTTTATGTGTGTTTCTAGTCCACCTTAAATAACGTTCTTCATGCGTCATCACTAGTTTCTACAACATTTATTAAAGTAAAAGTCAACATAAAGTTGGCGAGCATACAAGTTTGTTTACATAGTATAATTGTGACTAAAAGTTGTCTCATATCCAACATGGTATTTTGCATAAATTGTTTATTAACATACTAGCATGTGTAAGCTATAAGTCAAACCAAAGTATACTGCAATCGTCCATATCCTTGTCGCCGAGTTGACTAGGCCGTAAAATAGATTACTTAACAATTCTACAAGTACATGCAGTGCGTTAATCCTATAGCGCTATAATTGTTAAGATAGGCTTGCAAAGTTAATGAGCATGTAGTAAACAAGAATGGGTATAGCATGTAATAACAAAAATATAACAGGTTTTATGTTTTTAACGGATAGAGTGTTTATATGAATAAGTTTAATCGTGAGTATGTGAGTTGTAATATTGTGTACATGTTGCGCCAAAAGTGTGTAAAAAAGGAAAAAGGGATCGAATATACTCATGGTTTGCGTAGTAATTTCCGCGTACATGAGTTGAGGCGTTGAGTGTTTAGGGAAACCGCCGAGTTATTATACAAGGATAAACGAGGCATATGATTTCGATGGATTTTGGACTCGGAATGCAAATGTGAAATGATTACTTAGTAGGAAGATGCATAAAAATTATCTTGACAAACACATCCGCATTTGGACACCATGATTAGGTGTTTTTCATAGGCACAAGTTCGCCTATTGGAAGTCCAAATATGAGGAGTTTAATCCAAGGTATTATAATCAAAATCCCTTGACATCAAACCATGAAAGGGTTAGTGCCTTAGGGTCGGTTAGTTTATAGATATATGTATTTATATATTTATAATTGTTAGTAGTCCAATGTTAAGTTAGTCAAGTACAGTCATGTGTGGGTTGGATGAATCCATTAACCCTAAGGTTCACCAATATACAAATCATAACAAGAATGATTCAGATGGTCATGAAACATAAGAATATAAATTAACAAGTTACTAGATTCTAAGTAGCTAAATAAGGACAACCCGGGCGTGTCATACCCAACATGGAAAATGTTGGAAGTGAGATGGGGTTAGCTTACTTTGAGTTCTGGAAGCTACTTAGATGACTATCTAACTATGAAATGACACAAGTGGGGTTGTAGAATCTTAGTTGGAAGCCAAAGCTTCCATTTTTCATACACTACAAAAACAAGTCTCAACACATTGAAGGTTGTGAGCTTGGATGGTTTCAACACTTGTTTAGGTTACTTGGAACCTTTAAAACAAAAATTTTGAGGTTTTTGAGCCTTTACTATTATGTGAATTTACCATAACACAAGTCCCTCAACATTACTTTAGTTAGGAACAAGGTTAGGTGCACGATTCCATAAGATGAACAATGAAAAGTGTAAGCTTGTAAGGTTTTATGAAAGCAGAATATATAACCCACTTTGGACTTCAAATATGGAGTTGTACTACATTGTTACTTGGTGATCATTGGGTAACAACCTTTGATGTTGTCCAATGGTTTTGAAGTAAGAAAACATCAAGAAAAAGTATGAGAAGTGAGTTAGAACTCACTTTGAACACCAAAGAGTATTGTACCCAAAACAAAATTTTCTTGAGAGGATTTGTGTTTGAGGAAGATTAAGAGTTTGTAAAGGGTGGAGGAGTTGTGGAAGACATGTATATATAGTTAGGGATTAGGGTTTGGGTTAAAAGAAGGTTGGAAGGTGATTGAAGAAAAAAAGATGTGGAAAAGGAGATCCAATCCCGTAGCCTTTTAACATTCTGTCCACCAAGAGGGACTTACGGACCGTAAGCTCCTGGTTGTGGTCCGTAAGGTCCCCTACTAAACTTTTTTGTGTTTTTCACCCTTGTTGTGTGGTCACTTGTCCAATTAAGCGATTTCATTGATATGTTGAGCATAAATTAGGGTTTCTAAGGAATGTTTAGGCATGTTATGAATTGGTATATGATTGATTGAATTCTAAACATCGAATAAACGTAAATATGTGTCGGTTGTGTATAAATTATATGTATGAACTTGGGTGTGAATAACATCGTGTAATGTCGTATATAAAACGTGTATTTGTAAACGGGTAAGTACCGTGTATGTATGAATTGAACATGTACAATTTAAAATGTATTTCCATCATGATTTAAGTCTCGAGATTACAAAATTGGAAATGAAATACGAATACAAGTTTCTAAAAATAGAAGTATGAATACATCTTTCTAAATAAGAAAGTACAGAAATGCAAAGCACTACAATATAGGGTTACAAATCATTAACCAACGATTGCCATTCATCAAGACAGTATTCCTAAGACCTAATTAATTCATCATCTTCATATTCATATCATCAACATCAATCCATTTTTTATTATCATCCATACCATATTCCATCTCCTATTCCATTATTGAAAATCATCATCCATTATCACCAAGAATAATCAAGAAAAAAGATTTCAAGATTGAATGGCTCGTTCTTCATAACCTAGATCCGGTTTTCAAGTTGTGCACACCATGAAGTGCTAATCTCTTAAGGTTTCACCTTAGTGTAGACTTTGTAATATTTCTAGGGTTTCAACATTGTTTATAGTTTTTAATCTATAATGATTTCGTTTAAACGTTTGAATATTATACCAACTGTATTGTTTTTTTTTTTTTTTTGAATTCACGGATTGTCAACATATTTTTGCACCTATGACTTCGTGAAATGGTTTCATACAATTGAGCTTTGGTATATAGTAGGGTTTACATGTTCTTATGTAACGAAGTGCATTTTTGTCCGTCATGTATTATTGATAGCT
This sequence comes from Scalesia atractyloides, assembly GCA_947069175.1. Lineage (NCBI taxonomy): Eukaryota > Viridiplantae > Streptophyta > Magnoliopsida > Asterales > Asteraceae > Scalesia > Scalesia atractyloides. The sequence continues at coordinate 70,036,707 of CAMTDV010000026.1, forward strand.
ATCGACACCTAAGCCTCGAAACACTAAACCCGTTAACAACCAATTTGTAATTTGGATTAATTCTAAAACGTGTAGGAACCCTAGATCTTGCAATTTTGAACCGAGTGTAAGGCTTGTTTAGAAATTATTGTTACAACCAACCATTAAAGTTTTCACAATCGTAGTTCAAGAATCGTTTTCATAATTAGTAACAAATGGTCGGTTCATTCCGATATCTTTTCCGTCAACATATAAACAAACAATTAAAATAGCAAGCTTCATAAGTAAAATCAATAATCAATCGAGTTTTGACACGAACCATGAAGAGTTTATAGTTCGACACCCTGACTACCACTTAGTATTTGTTTGAGGTAATTAGGACTTATAAATTTATCTTTGACCGGACTGCGACACTCCGATCATCTTTGTCTTTGGGTAATAGAATTATTTACTAATTATTAATGTTTTATTTCTAATATTCTTGAGTAATAAAGGTATGAAATATGGTCAGGTTTGGATACATTAGGCGTCAAGATGTCCTGGTGCATAAAATGTATGACCGGGGATGGTAAACCAATTTGTTTGTGGATCGATACATGGGTTGCTGATGGCCCGTTTGTAGACCTGGGTTGCGTCAAGATGTCCTGGTAGATAAAAGGATGTCAGCTTAGTCAAAAAAAACTCTTAATTCCTCTCATCACTCAAATGATTTTATCATGGGATGGAATAAATGGATCCCGCTCAAAGTTAACTTATTTGGGTGGCGAATGAAGATGGAGTGTCCTCATACTCTCTAGGTGCTTACAAAGAGAAATGTCCAAGTTCAATCAACTAATTGTTGTTTCTGTGGGGAAATAGAAGAAACTATGGAAGCTGCTAGAGTTTGGCAATGGGTGGTGTAATATTCCGAACATTATAGTTTTCACTGTTCAGGATTTTGTTGGAATATCACAAACATGCAAAGCTAGAAAAGTACGGGTGGTACATATTATTTTGATGGTATGCTAGTTCATATGGAGAGTTAGGAACAACTTCATATTCTCAGCATGTTGGTGAAACTCATGGGAGAAATCCAGTCCACTTCATTTCATTGGGTAAAATATAGCCAATACTAAGGGGCTAATTGGTGCAAGTTCAAGATATTGTATTTTACGGGCGCACCTAGAGTGATAGAAGGGGCAACTTACGTTGCCCCTTCACTCTCCGACAGTAGTGTAAATTTTGAAAAAAATTTAACGCTTTTTTTATTTCGTTACCCTTTTCATTAAAACGTTACCCCTATACGGATTTTCTAGTCCCATGTTTTTATTTTGGTGGTAAACGGTTGTAATTTGGTGGACTTGTTTGTATCTGTAGCAGTTCTAATGTCTTGTCAGATTTTGTGATTTATTGAAGTTGATTTTGTTGTTAAAAAATGTTATGAAATATATATGGATATCCAAAGGGAAATATTTAACAAACTATCAAATATTCTAGATATCATGTATACCTAATACTTGACGGGTATCGAGCCGTGTACGGGATACAAATCAGATAAAAATTAGATTTAAAAAGATACATTATTTATTGTATAAGGAGTGAAATAGAAAGTATTGTTCATGTCGATCTACATGATAGGAATCCGGTCGGTATCGGTTTGGTTTGTCACAGTACCAGTACCGATGTGGTACCAGTACTCAGTACAACCGAAAGAGAAAACAAAAAAAAAGTCATGATACGCCTAAAAGAATATCGTCACGTGTTTTACATTGATTGAAAACCATAAAAACGAATGTCGGTACCGGTTTTGATAGCACTAATTTCTGCACCAATGTCAATATCGGTTAGGTTTATCACGATACCATCAAGTGTTATAGCTTACGACACCCAAAAAAATATGCTACTTTAAATACAAATATGCTTTAAACAAAATTTATACAGAAAGTCGAGAAAAAAAATTAAACACGTATGCATATTCATTTTTTTAAAGAGTAAAGAACATGGATAGTCCCTACGATTTTTCAAAATTTTGGATTTGATGACTTTTAAAAAGTACTCAAATGGTCCTTGTGGTTTCTACTTTGTAATGCATTTAGTCCCCAACCAACAAATCTAAAGGTTTCAGGAGGTCCAAGTTTGAGACTAAATATGTTACAAGGTGCAAACCCCAGAGACCGCACTTTTTGTCACACCCCGACACGCAGTGGAATGGTACGGGGCATGATTATTACGCATAGCTTATGACATTATTACAAGTTTAGATATTTAAAGTCACCCAACTAAATTTGTCACACATAACATGGAATTCTAATATTAATACCAAGTTACAAAATCAAATAAATAAAAGCAACATATCATAGCCGGTTTATTACTAAGACAATCCTACATGTCTTCAACTCAAAATTCACCCACCATTGTGTACCTGTATCACGCGTAAAGGGTTTGGGGTCAACAAACATGTCGGTTAATAGATTAGGTTTTTATTTAAAAACATTTTTGTTTTATTATTTTTAGAAAACCTTATTTTATAACATGTATTATCAAATGTGAAACTAGGTCTCTCAATATAACAAGAATTCAACACATATATCATAAGCAACACAAACATAACAATATTAGTAACCACAGACACATAGAGATTCAAGCCCCAAAAGACGAATCTACAAAACAATGATGGCGATACCGAGTTCTACCCATGGCCGTGGAGAGCCGGTCAGCCTGGTGGATCCACGCGAAACCTATGACACAAAGTGAGTAACACATAGATACACATATTGAGGAACAATGATACATAGCAACATGGAACACGTAGCGATACATCGAATAGTATGTTAAAAATAGAAATAATAAGTTTAAGATAAACGCGAAATACACCCCAAAATATTTAATGACAGAAATGGAGAAAAGGATTTGAATCTACTCACTTGTTGCGAAGAAACGTTCCACAAAAATTTCCGCACGAACTAGAGTAGGTGGAATCTACTATAATAACCATATTGTAAATAACCGACATACTAAACGAAAAGACATCCTATTGATTTTAGAAAATTGGGTTCTCCTATTTGAGGACTTAAATTGTACAAAGTAGTGATTCGACAAAAATAACCGAAACAATATTATATATATATATATATATATATATATATATATATATATATATATATATATTATAGTTTTAGAATTATTAAACATCAAAATAATGATTATTATTAAACTTTAAAAAAAAGAGTTCAAATAGAGTTTCAGTTATAAAATCAAAACCCATATATCCACGTTACATATTAATAACTTATATTAACCATATAGACTTATTTGGTCATCTTGATATATTAATCAATTGTCGGTTACTAGCTCTTATCATAACTTGGAATTGTAATCCATAATTGTTGAATTCTTATAAGCATCAAACTGCTAAGAATAGTATGTACGTATACATATTTGTTAATTAGGATTAAAAGCATTAAAATTCCAAAAAAAAAAAAAGAATAAAATTGTAACTATAAATATTTAAACTTTTAATATACTAAATCTAATTTTAACTGGTCTTTTAGAGATAACTACTTAAATATAACAATACAGTTATAATGTGTCTTGGGTCATAAAAGGATTTGCAACTTATAAAAGAAATATATATATATATATATATATTTAACTTGTAAAACTATTAGCTCACCTAGTAGTGTTTCAATATATAATATACGAGTATCGAGTTATGGATTCACTTCGCAGTAGGTTAAAGTTTCTTTGCGAATTAGTTGAACATATCTAACGTACCAGAAACAAATGGAGTACCTTACGTGCAGTCGAAAAATGGTGTATGGTGCGACCGGTTTACTCCTATGGCTTTCTTTAAGAAAAGTGCCATGAGCGCACGGCTACTTGAACTCGAGCCCACGTAGGAACTTTGAACTCAGGCCCGGGTCAATTATCAACATCGTTTATCACCTACAGCTGAGAACAGCCGCGCCTTAGATGCGCCACCCATGAGCGCGACTAAAACTTACAATGGCATGAGAGAGTAATTTTTCTGTTGGAGGTCTACCTAACGTCGAGTTCCGCCGAGTCCACAGATGGGCACGACAAAGGAAGAATTAGGAGTGTTTTAGTGGGGAAAGAGGGCGGTGAGTGTTGTGTTACGGTGTCGAATGCAAGAAGTAACAGCATTGATTTTTGTTAATATTCCTATAAGATCGACATGTTATTAGCAATTTACATACTACACCCTTATCGTTTCTTTTGCATTATATATGTAACCATGCAGTACTAGAATCAAATAAATCATACTATTATTACCATTAAAATAATGACTTAACTGGTTTTTTAACGTTTTTTAAAGGAATTTGTATTAGTAATAATAATTTTAATAATAATAATAATAATAATAATAATAATAATAATAATATAGAATATTGTTGTGATTACTTATTTAAAAAAAATCGAATATGGGAACGGGTCCGGTTACGAATACGGATATCTGACAGATGTTACACTTTTGGTAAAAGTTGGGGACTAAATTTGTTACAAAGTGCAAACCACTAAGATCATTCGTGTACTTTTGATAAACTTGGTACAAAATCCAAAATTTTGGAAAACCGTAGTAACTATCCGTGTACTTTACTCTTAAAAAAAATTAACGAACACAAGTTATCAAAGAAAAACAAATTTAAATGAAAGCTAATCTATACAACCATATAATACAACCTTTTTAACGAACAATGTAATTTCAATTCAATTTAAGACATTTAAGAAACAATGTTATTGCATTTACTAAAAATCTTGATGTATAAATAACTCACCATTTACAATTTTGTCCTTCCTTCAGGTTTACATTGATTTGCATTTAAGAAAGTATCAGATACTTTTATTTTTATTAATCCGCATATAGTATTTATTGAGATAAATTTTATTTATAACATAATGTTAATTTTAAATTTCTTTTATTCATTTTTCTTAACCTATGTTTTTACAAGAATAAAATGCATGCTCGGATAGTCCTTGTGTTTTAGTGAGATTTCACCTATACTCCCTCCTTTCTGAAATTACATCCATAGTCCCAAACTTTTACAACTCGTTTCTCAGATTGTCAGAGAGGTTGCAGGTCGCCAGAGAAGGTGATACATTGCCGGAAGTTTTCGCTAGTGAAGAGGAGAGGGAGGGGGTGGACGATGTCTATGGTGGTTATGGTGGAGGGTGGCACTACGGTTGCAGCCTGCAGTTGGTGGTGGTTATGGTGTTGTTTTCGCTGGTGAAGAAGAGATGGATGTTTTTGTCGGTGAAGAGGAGTTGGATGTTGCAGCTGCTCATGGTGAAGAGTAAAGGTGCATAAATTGGGTTTTTGTTAATACCTAGTTCTGGGTATGAAACCGGTTTCTGGTATGATCGGGTATTGAAAAATCGGGTATTAAGAGAAACCGGGTATGGTTTGGGTACGACTATTGAAAAGAAAAGTCATACCCTATGTACCTGGGTATGGTATAATCAGGTTCGGGTATAACCAGGTATTAATACCCGATTTTAAAAAATATGTTTTTTTATACATAAAAAGAAATGTGTTTAGAGATTAAATTTAGTTTGTAAAAGTAATTAAAAACAAATTACAATAACATAAATTCACTCAAATACTAATTATTTGTTCTATAATATGCATTTTTTAAAAAACTTAAACATAAAAGTTGCAAAGTAAACATAAAATTATACCTTAAAAATTCGGGTATTCTATCGATTATTAGAAAAAACTGGTATCGGGCATAGGGTATAACCGAGTTCGGGTATAGGGTATGACCGATTCCGCGTATTTTCAGGTATAAATCGGGTAGAGTTTCAGTTATGGGTATTAAGTTAAAAATGTATACCCTATCCATACCCTACGGATAGGGTCGGGTTCGATTACGGATACAAATATAACCAATTTCGAGTTTTTTATCGGGTCCAATTCTGAATAATGGTTTTTTGTGCACCTCTAGTGAAGAGGAGGTGTGGGTGGGTCCAGAAGGGTTTTTTTTTTAAACTAATTTTTATTTTTATTTTTATTTTTAGGTTTTGTTTAATTAATGGTTGTCCATATTTCAGTTTATATATTAATAGTAAAGGCATTTTAGTAATTTCATATCTATTTAACATCAAAACCTAAACTCATTTACATTAAGGACTATCAAAGAAACAAAAATATAAAAATTAAGGACTATCCGTCATAATACAAAAATTCCTTACTAATAATTTAAATGGAATGTATATAATGTGGGATTGATTCGGAATCATATTTTATATTATTTTTCGAAATTATTAATTGTATTATTATCATCTCATCTTAAAAGATAGCACTACCAACCACCATTCGCACTACGTTCTAATCATAAACAAAAACACAATTCCACCACGTGAAAAACTATTATCATGTAATAGAAAGGCAATGACCATGCTACCTTTTTTTATTGTTAGTGGAATGAATTTATTCAAAGGGTGATGAGAATTTTATCAATTCATTATAATATTAATAAAGTTGAGTCAACTGTTTTAGATGTTTTAGGGGCATAAAGCGAAATGTAAATAAGAGGTCTCTTCCAAATTTCATTACTTTAAATCCTCCTTTATCCAGCTTGTTCTTAAAACCTTTTTAACTTTTTTACGAAAACCTATGGTAAAAACACTAAAGATTAAGACCTTAATTCTAAAAGAAATTCTTACTGAATAAAGAAGTAAAGAGACAACCATATGCCAGAAACAAAGTACAAAACAACCAACAACAAAGTATAACTATAAATGAAGATTAGGCTAGGGGTTAGTGGTTTTTACCTGAACATCCTATCCTAATTTACTATCAATCGGCCTAGAATTCACGCTACTCCACATGCCGAAAAAACCAATTTGAAGTTAACAATTTTGCATTGAAAAAATTGGCGATCTTGAAGATCTGAGACCCAAAGCCAATGCTTTAGTTTGAGTCAACCTTGGACATCGGTATGTTACCAACACTCGTATCACAACTCAAAGATAAAACTAAAAAATAAAGTTTGTGATATTCTCATAAGAATATCGACGCGTGTTTAACATAGATCGAAGCCATAAAATCGAATATTAGCATCGGCGCCGATAGTATCAATACAGGTATTGATGTTGTACAATTGGAATAAACGTGGTGCCAATTTTGTAAGAATGGTATGAGTTTTGTACATCATCGTACTGGTACGGTACAGACAATCACCATAGCTTACGATATAAATAAGATACTCTATTGAAAATACAACTCTGTTTTCAATGAAATTTAAATCGGAAACCATAAAACAAAAGATGGGACTAAAACCAAGTTTAAAATTAGTTATCATTATTAAGTGAAATGATAATAATAATAATAATAATAATAATAATAATAATAATAATAATAATAATAATAATAATAAATATTTAAAGTTAACTAAAAATTATTTAATTAATGTTATTATTGGGTTTGATTATCTAATTAAATATAAAATCAAATAAACCAGTTATATATATATTATATATATATATATATAGTGAAAGAGAGAGAGAGAGTGTATGTAAGGTTCAATGAGGAGCAACAAAAAAAGTGAAGAACCGGAAACCATGCATTTTAACATGTAAAATATATCATAAAAAATAATTTGACATGTTAAAAATTAATTTTTTTCATGATTTGTTTTGAACTTTCATATTTAAATACATGTAGAAACCTTTTTAATAAACAAAATAAAAATTCATAAAAACACTTAAAAAAGGTAAAAAAAAGACAAAAATGTTTTTTTTTATTAGAATGCTTGTACAATTTTATATATAAAAGCTTTGAATTTTGTTTTGAAAAAATAAAGATAATTGTTAGCATGTTAAATTAAATTTTTATAATATATTTAACATGTTAATTGTATGGTTTCTCGATTTCTCATATTTTTAGTGCTCCCCATTGAACTTCACATTATATATATAATAGGGACAATAAGACCACACGGTGTGGGCGTAGAAGTGCGGCATGTATGCCCTTCCACGCTGCACACACCACACTGAACCCCACGTTGTTGACGACGTTGTGGACAGGGCTTAGGATTTCCCACCGGCATTGATGTTAAATCAGCGTTGACGTGGCGTTCTCTGATTGGACGTGGTTACTATCTGTTGGATCCCAACGACATAATTAAAAAAAAGATTCTTTATTTAAAAAAATAATTCACCCCATCTACATAAAAAAAAAAACTCACCATTTTCACTAGGGGTGTGCACAGTTCGGTTTGGTTCGGTTATAGCATTATCTGTAACCGTAACCGAAGTCCTCGGTTAATCGATTTGGTTAATTCGGTTAATTTGTCAGTTTTCGGTTCGGTTAATTTTCGGTTAATAACCAATTCAAACAAGGGCTAAATTTTTTTTTGCTTAGAAATACATGTAATTGAGATAACATACATGAAATAGATGTATAAATACATGAAATGAATGTATAAATAAATGAAATGGAGGTATAAATGAAAGAAATGAAGGTATAAATGCATGAAATAAATGTTTAAGTACATGAAGTTGAGGCATAAATACATGAAATGAAGGAATAAATTAATGAAATAGAGGTATTATTACATGAAATGAAAGTATAAAACATGAAATGGAGGTATAAAAGCTAGAAATATATATAAAAAGTAAATGCTTCGGTTTGGTTCGGTTAATTTTGGTTAACCAATGGTAAAAAAATTAACGTTAACTGACTTTCGGTTAATTCGGTTTCGGTTTTGTCAATTTTTGGTTCTATTCGGTTATTGCACACCCCTAATGTTCACCTCACTTTCTTCTACCCACTACACTCTCCCAAAAAATCTCAACTTTTTATATAATTCTTAACACCCTCTCACAAAATATCTCAACTTTCATCTTATTACAATACTGGTTATTCCATAAATCCTAGAAGAGGACATCACGTTATTCGAATCGTGGGTCACAGTGGTGAACAACCAAGGGCCTCTGTTACGCATGTCTTCGTCTTGGAAACAAGTTTATCAAGATTATGTACGTATAGGGGTGAGGCCATCCGATCCAAGGATGCACTTTATTCACGTAATTCGATGATTTATATTGATTGTACGAGATTTGAAGGGATTCTCAACGGCGTGGACAACGATGATGGTGAGCTAAACAAAGTCGACATCATCCAAGTCACTCTCGTCGAGTTCCATAACGTGTACGGGCGTGACTTTAATTTTTATTGCTATGTAATGTCTTTAATTTTTAAGTTATATGCTTAATTAGTATTGATTGGTTTTTATTTAAATTTAATAGATTTCATATAACTTTTAAATATAAATTAATAATAAAAAGTGCGTGCCACTTTTCTGATAACGTCACTTTCCACACCCCTTCACACAACCTCTTTTTTTCACCACGCCATTTTTCTGACACTTGCTGATGTGGCCTCCACATACTGAATAACGCCCATGTTTTAAGCGTCTCCACATCGTGTGGTCTAAATTAATTGGTTAGTTTATTTGAGTTATCTATTTTCAGATAATTGTTTGTTTGAAATTTGAATTATTTATTTACTAAGTGATTGTATCAAGATAACCTAAACCCTTAAAGCCCATTGAGATAGACCTGGAAAGCTAGATTTAGACCTACATGGGTTTGTATGGATTATAAATAGGGTCTATGGGTTCTCATTATAAACACTCTAAAATTCTGAATAGAGGCTAGAATACTCTGTTAGAAACCTGTAACAACACCACAAATCCTACGCCAACTTCCACCAATGCCGACCTATTGCCACCTTCCAGCATCGTCGGTTATATCGTCGTTATTACTGCTTGGCGGTGGTGCATTAATACTGCTGATTTGGTGAGTGCCATCGACGTCGTCTTGTTTTGAGAGACCAATTTTGATTCGAACCGGGTTTCGTGTTTAATTCTAACATCTGTCAAAATTTTATGCTCATCATGCCATTTTAGAAAGTCAAGGGGCCTAAAGTGTAACTTTTTCAAAGTTAAAGTGAACGCACTTAAGTGTAGTTGAGCCAAAGTTCAAGTCTAAGGTTAAAAGTGAAATATAGAAAGATATATAGCATGTTGTCCCAAACCATGACGTTAGAAAAGCACGATATTTGGCATGGAGCTTTTAAGAGCTTATAGATTTAAATTTTAAAAAAATCTCCTACTCAATAAAAAAACTTGTTTGGTTGAAGGAGCTTAAAGCTTTTAGGTTAGGAGCTTGAAATTTTTGGTTAAACGCTCCTACTAGTAACGTTTAGAAGGAGCTATAAGCTTTTAGGAAAAAATGACTATTTTAACCTCTAAAAATAATGAACTTTTTAATGCACCAAATTTTAATGTCCATTTTGGTCATTTTATACATTTTATTAAAATATTCAGCTACTCAACCAAACACCTAAATATATCTAAAAAAACTACAGCTACTAGCCATCAGCTACTTTTGCAAACATACCCACTTCCAGCCACTAGCCATCAGCTACTTTTGCAAACATACCCAATTGTAATGTGACAATACAAAAGGGAAAGACCCTAAACTTCAAATAGACATATCTCGGGTTAGAAGATGAGTTATGAAAACCGTAATATATAAATTTGGAGTGTCTTAACGAGCCGAATGTAAAGATTGAGAAGTAAGAACCATTATCATATCATAAACAACCATTATGAGATAAACAATTGGTGATACACTATCACTAAAGTTTTGATGATTTGTTATGGGAGATAATGTTTGAATATTCCATAAATCCAAATGCGCAAGATGACGAACCTAGGACGCACTGCACAACGACAACGACAATATTTATTTAAATTAATATTGTATTTTTAAACTACCTAATACTTATCATCTCGAATTACATAGTAATTATATTCGTTTCGAATTACATACTAATTATCTTCTTCAACTATGTAATAGTTATTGTCTCGAATTATGTAATAAATATCCCTTTAAACTATGTAATAGTTATCATCTCATATTAAAAGCGTTGATATACGTGGTGTGCTAGATGCAATTAAAAGCCTCTTGTATCTATCTTCTTCTTTCATTTGATCTCTGCACTATACGTAAAGTATACACACAAATGTCATCAAAACCAATCATACCAAAGAGAGTCGGCAGGTTAGAAATATTTATGGCCATGTTTAAGGTTCGGTTTTAACAGTTTTGACGGTACGGTTCAGAATTTGCAACCGACCGTTTAACATTTATTATTTATTTATTTTTTAGGATTATAAAGTTATGTGTATATTTATATTAATGAACAATCCTTGTCATATAAAAATTACCACAAAATTTTGTTTAAAAGCAATGTTTTTTTTGTTTAAAGTTGCAAAACCGAGTTGTCAAACTGTGTAAACCCGTCGGTTCGGTTTGTATTTTCCCAAAACTGTAGTTAGCGGTTCAACCCGTACTTTTCGTCAAAACCAGCCGAACCATACATAGAAATGTTTGTCGAACACATACAAACCTGATCATGAGAGATGGTTAGTGCGACTTTGGTCCTAGGCTGCCTCAACGCTCCTCCAATGTGTGTAGAAAATGTTACAACGTCATCTTATGAATGCACAAAAGTGACAAATTTGTTCGACGATAAACTACTTTGTTTGGGCATCCTTTTTTGTTGGGCCAATTTCCTTTCCTAAAATCACAAATTATGGAAGCAAAAACCTCTTCTTATCACAAATTACAAATAGTATGCTCTCGGCCTCTGGCTCTGGGCCAGGCCCAAGCTTAACCCAAACCGAAACCCTGTGCATCCTTTTGGTTAATGGTTATTTCTAAAGCCTTTCTTGACATTTTTACGTATAAATCTATAACTAGTTTGACAACCCCAACTTCAAAGAATATAATAAAACATTTTCCTATATAGTTTTAGAGATATACAGAATATAATAAGAAAAAAAAAATACAAAGTATTTTTAACTTTTAACTTAATAAACCTACATGACAAATAAGTTCGTTTAACTTTAATATTGAAATCACAGGAAATTTAAAACATGAGATATATTATTTTGCATATAATGGGAAATATATGTAACATGTTCAAAGATTTAAAATTTTTAATTTTGGAGCAGTTTTAATGCTTTATGAAGTACACACTCTACAAAAGAAATTAATATTATTTTTTTTTTCATTTCAGCTACTCAACATTTTCATATTAGCACTAGAAGTATTAAGCTCTTTTTTTAGAAGAAAATGCAAATTTTGAATTTCTTAAACATTCCACCTGTCATTTTTCTTATGTGACTTTAGATGACGTGACATATCATGCCATCTCGATTTTCCACATATTATATCACATTACTTATCATATATATATATATGACAGTAATTAGACTTTTTTTTGACTTGAAGATTTATAAAAATCTTAGTCCTTCATGATTTGTCGCGGTTCTTTGTTTACCATCTTTCACTATATTATGGTTATTAGTGTTACCGGTTTAGTGAGAAGCAAAGGGGCGGCAAAAGATACATCATATACAATAACTTTTGTCTTTTGGGTGTAAGGGAAAGATGTGGAGAACCCATATATATATATATATATATATATATATATATATATAATGTAGAAGGGCATTAGAATTCACAAGTGTGTTTCAAGGGACCACTCTTAGTGACAAACCTTTAAGCTAAAGCATGTTTTCATGTCCCTCCCTCCTTAATGGTGTCTGCAAACTAAAACTATTATTCAATCTTGTATTATATACTATACACCTAGCCCATAACCGTGAGAGGACCACATTCTTTTAGCATCCTAGTCCAAACATACGACACGGTCAACAATGAATGAGAACCACTAGTTATTAATCATCATATGATCATATAACCTATGTAATCGAGCAAAACTTCTCACTCGTGTCAAAAGTTGATCAAAGAGTGCACCGGGGCATGTAAAAGAGAACATTTTTACATACGTATTATTTCTTTATATTCCGTCATATAATATAAACAAAAGAGAAAAGATCGAGAGGCATGAACGTGAAACTAGTTAAGCGACTGACGGGACTATTTGTGAATAGTTTAACTAAGGACCCATGTAGGGAAAAGTTTGTGGAGTAAGAAATCAAAAGATGAAACTTCTGTTTATAATTTAGTGTATAAATTGTTGTGGTTAGAGTATCAAAAAAGGAAGCAAAAGTAGGGATAAGTAAATGGAAAGGGAGGTCGAATTATGATTAGATAAAAGAAATTTTTCAATATTTTGCTTTATTGTTCTTTCTTTTTCATTGGGTCCATTTATCTTTTAGATAATTGTCTCATATAGGCCTATGAAACGTCAACTACATTATTTGGCTATTTGTAAGTCTATAAGACCTCCAGATTCTAAAACATACTATAACAACAAAAACTTGTTTAACACTTGCAAGATATAATTCACTAAACTAATAATAGGTCGTTTTCGGGCCCGGGTAACTTTGAACACTAATCAAGACATTGCGTTAATTTTATGAAGTTTGGTCTCTTTCACATTAATAATATCGACGTCTCTTTCTCTTATAATTTCTAAGTTTTAATACAAGGTATTCAATCAGTCTAAGTCTTAACATACAATGCCTTATAAAAATATATACAAATTAACGGGTCAACAAGTGAACCTCTTATGTTGACCCAAGTTCAACTTTTTTAGCTACATGTGTTTGTGGATTCGACCTGAAACTGACCCAAACATGTTTAGCTAAACCTGGACATATAAAGTCCATAATAGATTCACGTTATATCAGGAATGTACACACCTATTTAAATTTTTTTTTGCTAAAGTCCCCCATGCAATGGATGTGTTACATGATTCGTGTCGTATCAAAGAATTCACACACCATTTAACTACTTGTTCATGTGTGATTGTGTGAACACATATAGCATGTTACATAGATGCTCAAGTGGTCGGTTGAGCCATAGTTTATACCTTGTGATAGACGTTTGGTTACACTTTTTATTGTCTTAAAACATATGTAAACTGGAAATTTAAGGTTGTTTGAGTTGGTAAATTTAAGGAAAAAAAGGAAACGGGTAGTTGCACATGGGATGTTTATTAACAGAAATGATGTATATGAAGTTACAGGTAATGATAGTTCATAGACTTTTGCATCTTTCAAGGACACGGTGATTGTCTTGTGGAAAAACAAAAAGAAAAAGAGCAAAAGATAAAAAGGAAAAAGAACAAAGGTTTTGTTTATAAAGAAGATTTAAGATATGATATTTGTTAAATTTTTAAAATCATTTATAAAAGGATTGTATGTTTAAAAATTTCTATTCATGACCAACCCTAAAGATGGCATGAACCGGAACCGAGGCGTGGCGGTCCATTCTACCGTTCGAGGAATTGTTACCAATCGGTTTCCGGTCCAGTATAATACCCAGATTAGTCGGCAGTTAATGAGATCTATATAAGAATGATTAACTGTGAGAAATTGATACCGGAGATATCATTTCTTAAGACTAGGGATGGCCATTTTCGACTCGATTCGGACATGATACGAAAAGAATTAAGTTTTTGGTTGATGTATCTAACTCATTTAATATGCTAGTCATGTTTGGGTTGACGTGCTCAACCCTCCAACTCAATTAACACGTTTACATCTTAATTACTATCTGTCAACCCATTTAGCACATTTAGATAAGTGTGTCCAGATTAAAGTTAGATGTTTTTACATGAATAAGCATACGAGTCGTGTTAGAGTTGAACAATTCATTTCATCAAATCAAAACCCGTCAACCTAACATGATTAACCAACTACATAAAACCCAACCAATACTTCAACTACTACTATTAATTATTAACTTAATTTATTATTTAGCAAACATAAAAGTGTGTGCGGTAGAGGAGGCAAAAAGAAGTCTAGAAAAGTAAGGTAAAATATATAAATAATGATAAGGGAGGGACCAAATTTATCTAAATTTGATATCATACTATAATTTTTAATCACTATACAAGCTAAAAATATAAAAGATGAGGATAGAGAAGTGATTGTACCTGCCATCCCCTCACTGCCTCATCATTGAATATATCCATCTTTTTTCTTACTTAAAAAATTGATTATCAAGTTATAAGGGTATGCGGAGCATTCACGGGAAGGGACTCTGCCTGATCAGATACACTGACGCCACTTTACGGGTAGCAAAATCAGGTAGAGAATATCTTGACTAGTTACATAGAAAAAAGAGGAGATAGAGAGAGACTTGCATAGGTGTGTAGAAAGGATGCAGAGGTGTGCGGATACAACGGCCTCACCTATTTTGGTTGCGGCAGGTTCAAAAGAAAGGGGTGATGTGTAAAGTGACAATTGGTTATTGAAAAGGTATTGTCGGTGAGCACCCCTTCCACTCTAAATCTAGTCGGTAAAAAATAGATACCACCGTTAAAAGAAAACAAACAGAAATGTGTTAATGTGGTCAACATCAACTTCATAGGAGCGTTTGTTTCTTGGCTTGAATCATGGCTGCATAGCTGTCCGATATCCAACATTGATTCTCCTTTTATTTCTCTTTATTTTTATTCTTATTTTTTAATTTTATTTATAGGTTTACTTTTATTTTTTTATTTTTGTGGGGTCAGATTAGACGTTGAGTTCCGATCCAAAATTTTGGAAAGATTTCAATAATTTAATAAAATAGGCCCCTTTACTTCTTTATGGCAGCTTTCATTCATGTTTGTTTTATATTAGTGGAATGTGTCATGTTTCCCCCTTTCAATTATCACACGCATATGCTTGGTTAGTTACATCCGATCTGCTCGGGTCAAGTCGGGTCCAGCAGATCATATAATTCCGTAAGAATCCGAACAAGCTATCCGATAATTATTTTCGGCCATTTTATTTCTTTAAGTAAACACCTAAACTAAACTTTCATAATTGATAGCGTCTGTATATATAAAGCAATATTTTTTTTGCTTTCATATAAAATCGCGTGAAGAAAAGAATACAATCCTATGGAATCATGGTTTGACAAACAAATGTGAAAATTTAAAATACACTTTAGGTTACTTCTAAAGAGGGAAATATGTCAATCACTAGTTTTAAGGTACTGTGATAAAGTACCAAAGCATAGTCTCCGAATTAAACGTGTGATTAGGGTGGAGGGGCGCATGCGGGGAGTGGGGTGTTTGAGATGGTTCACCACACAGGCACACCTCTGCCTCCACTTGTTTATATGGGGGGATTGAGTGGGATTGGAGAGTAGTGAAGTTACCGTTGTGGAGAAGATGAGAGAGAGAGAGTTAATGGTGGGTCCTATTCTGTTTTAACCAATCATACATTTATCTTTTTTAAGAGTTAAATATCATTTCAGTCTCTGTGGTTTGGACCATTTTACCAGTTTAGTCCAAATGTTTCATTTTTCGCTTGTGGGTCTAAAAAGGTTTCACCTTTGCCATTTTAGTCCACTATGTTAACTTCATCTATTTTTTCTGTTAACGAGAATTGCACTTCTAGTTAACATAATTGCATATAAAATGGCCGAATTACCCTTCTCGTTAACAAAAAATGGATGATGTTGCCCCAGTGAACTGAAATAGTAACGATGAAACCTTTTTGGACTCACATGCTGAAAATAAAACCTTTGGACTAAACTGACAAAATGACCCAAACCACATGAGCTAAAATGACATTCAGCTTTTTTTTAATTGTTTACCACTCTCCATGTGGGAAGCACCCGTAGCGTTTGAGTGCAAAATGGGTAGTAAAAAGGAAAATTAACATGACATGAAATGATTGGATATGGGAAAAGTTTATCACTCCCCATATGGGGAGTACCCTTCCACCCTTAGGCTATCTGTTATGGTTTTATTTTTTTCAGTGCCACATAATAAAGCGAACAGAGAGTTAGAGTAAATCGTTTGTAGAGAATGGTAGAGTAGCAAAAACTATTATTGTTGTGTAAAGAAAGATTAAGTTAATATTTGTAGATAAAATAGTTTACTTTTTTTTCAAATAATAAATTTTAAGTGTTGTAGGGGCTCAAGGTCAACAAACTAAATTGCTCTCAAAGTCTCCCATGAGCATGAGCTCTTCAGCACGATCCCTTCACGCTATCACATCACTCATGCGTAGGGGTGTGGTGGTCGCGTGTGGCTCACGAGCCTAGTCACTTTCAGGGCTCTTAAGTCACACGGTATAACTATTGCTCTAACATTAAACAAAAGTTTTATATATTCATATTAAACATGCTCGACCCAAACTATTTTACCATGTATTAAGTTTTATATATCCATGTGATTATCGCCCACCCGACCCGACCCTCACATGAGTAATAAAATGCCAACTCAAGGGTTAGATGAAAAGTAGAAATATAATGCTTTTAAAAAAGGACCAATTGGTCAGTCTTGTTGTGGTTCTCCAGACAGCAAAGGCCCATGCTTTTGATTTCTTATAACTTGATTTCTCATTATATTTCTTATGGTTTCTCTAGGCAACAAGTAAGGTATAGTATAGTATTCATCAAGTTAGGCATCAAGTATCATTGCACACAACAATATATTTCTGCTTTCTTCTCCCTAACATATAATAGAATCATAGGTGGAGTCTTGTCTTCTCATTTCTCTCCAATAACAAAGGAATTCTTCTCCAAAACCGTGTTCGAAAGGACCAAAACTCGAATATGTCATTGTGCACCGTAGCTTGACGGGGGCTTAAGAGCTACACCGTCTTTGTTCGAAACAAAGGTAACTATTTTCGGCTTTCTTTGTATAATAACATTACCCTTTTCTCGTCTTTTAAGAAACAACAAGATTTGATCTTGTTCGAACTTGTCGATGATGGTTCCCCGAGAAGGTTTGAAGTGATTGAAACAACATAATATTTTACAGGGTCTAGGGTTTAGTGGATGGTTACCTAATAAAAATTTTAGGAGATGTGGGTTCTTTTTCTTGTATTTTTATCTTTTTGGTTTTATATCAAGGGACTTGATCTGCTAGGAGAGAGTATTACAAAGCACAAGCATGAATGAGTTCAGTTCAGAAAGATCAAAGCCATGGACCATGTACACAGATTCGCCCAATAGCCCGCCTCAAGTGGGAGGTGACGGTGAAGGTCCATGGAAGAACTTCGGGACATCGATGAACGCTATTTCTTTTGGCTTTGTTGCCACGGCGGTCTTAATATCTATGTTCCTTATAATGGCGATATTCGAACATCTCTTCAGACCAAATGCTTCATTCCCTTTGCCACAACACGGCACTCATCGCTCTCCCGAGGACTCGAGGCCCACGCACAAGCTCGTAAATAAAGAACCGCATGTAAGCTCACACATACATCATTGTTGCAACAATGGGTTGAACCCGTCGTTACAAACTTTTACAACATAATCCACTAACAACGCGTGGATTGACTTGTGACAGGTACAACCGACATACGTGTCAGATTTTTCGGTTTTGATGCCAGGGCAGGAGTATCCTACCTACATTGCACATTCTGCACCTCTACCTTGTTCAAGGGAAGGAGTGCATTGGCCTAACCATCATCAACATAATCATGTGTTTCCTTGATAATGATACAATAGAAGTTGTTTCCTTGTACATAAGGGTGGATATAACAAATTACCATATTTTTCTATCATTCTTGTAAGTTGAAAGTGTAATGTTTCCTTTTTCATTCAAACATATTTATGAAATTAATCATGATACACGTAGTAATATTCGTCTTTTCGATTTAGCTGGCATTATTTTCTTTAAATTTGTGATACTTTCATGATCACTAATAAATTAATAATTACATCTTTAACACCTTCTACATTTCCCTCTTTTCCTTTACAAAACATTAAGATATATTGATGAAATATTATATAGAAATTATGATTAACCCAACTAAAAGTAATAAGATTGGTATTGAATACCTCAGGGTTTTTTTTTTCTTTTATCAAAAAACAATGCATTAATGCATACCTAGAATCTGCCCTAGTTCTCTGAGTCAGTTCATATGTAAGATGTCTGACCTTTGGACATCCAATAAATTCTATGTTATAAACTGTCACCATATGTAAGATGACTGACCTTGGGACATTCAATAAATTCTATGTTCGGCTTATTTATCGTCATGACACATATAATGCTTAACATTTTGAGCAAAACCCACGGTGGATTTTGTTCTATCGTTTTGACAAACTCAACACATCCTGTCATCGTCTCCACCATGACCCGCCATAAGAGTGTTTGCCGAATTGCCGGCTTTTTTTCCTACATTTTTTGTGCATGGGTCAATTTTACCCTCCAACTCAGTGGCGGAGCCACATGTAAAAAGGGGGGAGGGGGTCCTAAAACTTAGTGTATTTTGTAGGCAAAAATCCCGATCGCCCCCTTAAAAGTTCGGTTAAACCCCCCGCCCCTAGAATATAAATCTTGGATCCGCCACTACAGTCCAACTAAACCCATAACCGAAAATGTAGGTTATGGGGATTTTCAAACCGATCGATTCAGTTGAAATGGGTTTAGGATCAGTTAATATCAGTTGTTATGTACATGCATAATGAATTCAGTTAAAATCTCTTTTGGTTAATCAGTTATGTACATGCATTCAGTTTCAGTTAATCCAGGTCAGGTTTGGTTAACCGCTTATTCGGTCAAACCAGTAGTGTATAAATAAATATATATATATATACACACACACTCAATTTGAGCAAACACTAAGAAACAAATAATAAAAGCTACTTTTGAGTCAAATATGCTAAAAAGCTAGATGAAGCAAATATGTGTGGATCTCATCTCATCTCCTTTTATAGTTGGTTTCTTTTGCAAATTCTCATAAGGGTGCCTATCAGCCTATGTGGGATATCAAATAAATAGCTTTTGCTGTGACTTCTGTTCAAGAAAAAAAGAAACATCTAAAGTAATACACATTTTGAAGAGTTACTATTCTGTCTACTCCTACGTTAACAGCGCTACACACTAACCTTTGACACACAAAACATACACCTCTTAGTTCTAGCTTAGCATTGTCTAAATATATATATATAAGATCCTCTTATAATGTGAGACCGTGTTTGTACAGTTGTAAGCAAGTACGAATTTATATCGATTGCCAACAAGTTATGGAGTTCGGATCAGTTATTTCAGTTGTCCCAAGAAACTTAACAAATTCATATCTTATAAGTACAATGAACTTTAACTAGTAAAATAATATTATACATGTTTCACTCATGTTTTTTTTTTCCCTTTTTAATTTTAATCAAATCTTTGCCATCATCAAACTCTGTCAACCCACCAGGTGGTAATAGATGTGGTGGACCTTACATGACTAATTGACTCCTAAGCAACAATCATATTCTGATTTTGGATATTCAACATTAGTAACAACATTATCAGATTTCACAACATTGTGTTTCTCGATCTTCGATATGCTACTTTACTAAACTGCAACCCTCTGAACCCGGTTTTAGGTTGAAATGGCAAGGTGGATGGCTCGTCCACTTCTTGCTCCGCTTTCGACCCCTATGGACATAAACCGCATTATTTTTGTAGGACATGCTGCCTGGAATCATATTGAGTATTGACCTTGCTTCCATCTTAGTCTAGAGCAAACTTTTTCATATATTTTAATTACGACATAGACATTACAAAAATCTGGCTCTAGTTTGTAGGTTAAAGTGGACTGTACTTCAGTTGATTATGGATTTTAGTTTTTCACCATTTATTATGGGGTCATTTTGGCAATTCAGTCGGAGTGTGAGGGTGTTTGTAAAACAATTTTAAGTTTCCAGAAATAATAAAAAAAGAACAGGGTTTGAACCTGACGTGAATCGAACACGCAACCTTCTGATCTGGAGTCAGACGCGCTACCATTGCGCCACAGATCCTTGGTGCTATTTGTCTAAAGATACAAATTTTTATTAGTAACCGATTAATAATGAACTAATTGATATACTTTTGTTCATTTTTTTTTATTAAAAAGAATTAGAGGAAAACATGATAGACTTGTTCTAAATGGTATCTCTGTAACTAATGAGGAGTAAAATTTGAGAGATCACTATTTTCAACATCAAATTTGCAATTATCAAAGCCCAAAACTTGTATAAATCAGCCCATCAAAGTCGATAATACCAGCGCAAGTGCCTAGCTCCCTAACAATTGAAATAAGTTTTGCACATTTGGGTTTTGTTATCAACCCATTTTGGTTTTTCAATATGTAAAAAGAATAATTGGTTTTGTCTATAAAGCAAGTAGGTTATGTTAACAACTTGGATATATAGCATTTATTTCGATACTAGTATCTATAATTTCTAGATATGGCGATTTTCACCATTTAATTCCTATGGTCCTTTAGTAAACCACTTGTTCTTGAACACACCTTTCGAACTTTATATTTTGTACAATACGATCAAGCTTAGTATTCCATGCTCTAGGGGCTTGTTTCAACCCATAAAGGGCCTTTGAAAGCTTATATATTGCATGTGGTATATCGGGTTTCTTGAATTCACCTAGTTGGCAAACAAAGACATCTTCCTTTAATTCTCCGTATAAAAAGCTGACTTTACATCTAGATGATGTAATTTCCATCCTCTTGAAATTGCAAGCGAGATTAAAATTGTATGGTTTCGTGTCGAGCAATTATGGCAAAGACTTCATCAAAATCAACTTTGGCATGTTGCACGTAGGCCTTTGCCATGAGTCTTGCCTTATACTTGTTAACTGACACGTCTGCATTTTTCTTGGTCTTATAAACCCACTTCAATCTGATAGGTTTCACGCCTTCTGGTAACTCGGTTAAAATCCATGTTTTGTTCTTTTTATGGACTCTATCTCTGCCCCCCATCGCCTTCATCCATAGTAGATTTAATTTTGATTCAATGAAAAGTGTCGGTTCATCTTTGTTGCATGATAACAGTAACTCAACTTGATCTACCTGCAAATTCAAAACAAAATCATTGTATTTAGGTGGAGCATTTTTTTGTCGAGTGGATCTCCTTGGTTGAATCACATCATCCTGAGTTTGGTTTGGACTATTTATAGCCTCATCTGAACTACACTCAGATTCAACATTTGGTTCGTCCGTCAGGTTGTCGGTCTCATCGAAATTGCTCAGCCACCATCATCATGGCTGCTAATACTACTCTCGGGGTGACCTATATTAACCAATCCATCTCCTGTTTCAATTATTCCAGCCCATCTTACCCAAAACATACATGGGTCTTGTTTGTCAATATCTTTAGACTTGACCCAGTTCCGTTTTTTATTCTCATCAAGGTCTACACCAGGTGACATTATAATTTTTCGAACATGAGAGTCAAACCATCGATCAACTTTGGGCCTAGTTTTTGTCCAAAATGAACCAGTTTTCTTGATCGATCATCTAGCTTTCTTATCTCACCTTTATCAACTTTTACATAAGCAACACATCTGAAGACCCTTAGATGTCTAAGGTTTAGTCTTTTGTGATAATAACATACATAAGGTATCTTCTTTGTTAATGCTCGAGTGAAGGCACAATTCAGATTGTAGGTCGCATGTCAGATTGCCTATCCCCATAGGTAGTTAGGTATTCCTTTCGCTTTGAGCATACTCCAAGCCATCTCAAGGAGAATACTGTTCCTTCTCTCTACCACACCATTTTGTTATGGTGTTTAGGGAGCAGTTAAGTGTCTTGACATTCCACTTTTCTCATTAAACACATTGAATTCACGTGAAGTGAACTCTCCGCCCCTGTCTGTTTGGAAAGTTTTGATCTTGGTACCCATATCTTTCTCGATTGCCTCTTTGAAGACATTAAAAGATCTCAAACCATCTTTCTTCTTCAAAAAATAAGACCACATGAAACATGAGTAATCATCAACAAGAACGAATATATGCATGTTCCCAATGAGTGTTGCAGATGTTATTGGCACACCTAAATCACCATGAATGAGTTCTAAAACTTTACTTGCTCAAAATTGTGTCGTATGTGGGAACTGTTTCCTCGCATGCTTACCAGCTAGAGAAGACTCGCATAGTTGATTTATATGTTGAAGTCTTGGTAGCCCTTTTGCCAGCTTCTTTTGTGACATAGTCTTCATGTTTTGAAAAATTATGTGACCTAATCTGGTGTGCCACAACCAACTGTTTTTTTTTTCAATCCAGCTATGAAGACCTATTGGTTTCCCAACCTGTAATCTTGCTTTATACAACTTGGTTTTCTTATCTTTTGACTTTCATAAGTAATCTATTACGAATATCATCATAAACAAATAGTCTCCCTTCATATGTACTTCACATCCGCTTTTGGTAGCCTAACCAAGGTTTATTATATTCGCCTTTAGACTTGGAATATAATAGATGTTAGTCAAAAGTTTTCGTTCCCTGTTATATCTTGAAAAAGGATTGAGCTTTACCGCAAATTTCAACACACGAGTTATCACTAATGTGTCTGAAAGACAACATTTATTATAGTGTTAAAACCCGCATTTTGATAGTTGTTTGTTATAAATATTTGCTTGGAATGGATTAAATGTTTGTTTACGAGTGTTTTACAAGCTTCTAAGTGAAATGGAGGATTTCTGGACTAGAATTGGAGATTACTGAAGTTGCGTAGAATGCAAGCCCAATCTGCTTGTTTACGGGCCGTCAGCAAAGGAGAGGACTACGAGTCGTGAGCCCCAAGCTAGTACACCTACCTACTAGTTGAAAACCCTAAAGCGATAAAGTGACATTTGGCTTGTTTACGGTTCGTAACCCGGATCCGGTTTACGGGTCGTAACCTACCTAAACTACTAATGGGTCGTGTAAATACTAAATAGAATTAGATTTCGTTGAAACCTTAAGAAGTGACGAAATCATAAGAGAAGAACGAAAAAGGGGTTGTTGAAGAACAAGGATTCAAGATCGGATGATTGGGGAGAGGATTC
Source organism: Scalesia atractyloides (assembly GCA_947069175.1). Taxonomy (NCBI): domain Eukaryota; kingdom Viridiplantae; phylum Streptophyta; class Magnoliopsida; order Asterales; family Asteraceae; genus Scalesia; species Scalesia atractyloides. Next base: position 70,060,440 of record CAMTDV010000026.1, read on the forward strand.
AAGGAAAAATAACGTATAGGAGGTTAGAACCCTTCGTATTATCATTTCCTGTTGATTTCCATCATGTATTCCATGAATTCATTAACTTTGTTTGCTACTGTGAGTAGATAACCGCACCATAAGCAGTTAAGGTAGGATGATTCTTGTTACTTTGCATTGAATTGGTTGATTTTGTTATTAAGGTGTGTTTTTAGTAAGGTTTGCTCATGAACTCGTAACAGTGTAATTTGTATGTTGATTATTGATGTATGAGTTTGTGTGGATGATTTAGATCTTTCTATAAGGTTATGCATGATATATCGGTTTTGTTTATCTTTAGGTTATATATCAATCATTAGTCTAGGGTTGGATGCTTAGTAGGCAAAGGAAAAACTTGGTTTAGTGTTGGTAATTCATATGGGTCACCTACGGGAAGAGTCTGATTAAAAAGGTTTGGAAACTAGATAAGGGTTTGCTTTAAATTGAGTAGCCTAGAAAGTAATTCACTCGGTTCGTTAAGCCAGAACAATATAAGAGACTCTTAGATCACAAGGATTAGTAAATGATTTAGTTACTTAGAACCAGATAATTGGGTGTGTCTATAGCCTGGTTATTTGGGGACATGGGACTAACCCGAGAGGGTTGTAGCTTTTTAACACTACATCCTCAGTGTCATCTATGGGGAGCTTTTCATAAGAACCACAATCAACTGTTCGTAGAAGTAATAAGATGATTATGAACCTAACTGGTTATTTTCTCAGAACTATTTCCTAAACTTGATTAAGTAGGTTGTTTAGTGTTTTTTTATCATTAAAAGTTACATAGGTTAGATTTACGAAAGAGATAGGTTAATAGATCTTACTGTCCACGGATTGATACTTGGGTACTTACCTAGGATAGTATATACTGATAAGTACGCTTGCCCAGAACGTTTGTAGTTAGCATTAGCATTTTTATCCTTAAAACTCGGTTGTGTTCTGTGTCAATTTTATTGTTACTATCTAAGCATGTCAAGTTTTTGGCGCAATTGTCGGGAACACATCACTATTGCATATCTATCTTATTAGTAGTAGTTTAACCATTAGTTAGGTTTTAGTTAATTTAGTCTTAGTTTGTTGGTTTTCTGCTTTCTTTCGTCGGCCTTGGTACTTTGTAGTGTGACGGGTGGTTTATTGGACAACCCTCAAGTGCTTTAAACGATCAATATTCCGCACTTATTTAGGTTAATTATTAGGATCTGATAACTATGGTGTGTATGGCTTTGCAGGTACCGAAGAGCATAAACAAGTGATTTTAACGTGCTTTGATGGGAGCTTGCACTTGGCCAAGAGAAGATGGAGACATGGAGAGTTGATAAGAAAAAAATGGAAAAACTGCTGACCACCGTAAGCTATGATGGGCACCGTAGCTTATGGTGAGGTCTGACATCTTCTATGCACCGTAAGCCAGACTCTTTGGGTCGTAAGGAAATTTCTGACCACCGTAAGCTACGGTGGGCACCTTAGCTTACGGTGGTGACCTGCGAGAAAAGTGTAACTGCCCTCTTTAAACCGGTTTTCAAGAGGCTTTTGGCATGTCATTCATTGGGGACATTTTTGCAAAGTTGTAGAGGCGATTTTGAGTGTCCTATTTGTTTCAAGAACAATTTCTAACATTTGTTTGGTGTTTATGATTCATATGAACAGGACATTTGATGGTGTGATGATTTGCAAGACCATGAGTGGCTAAACTCATTGTGATCATCCTAGGTTGAAGGTTTGCTTGAAACAATTGTGTTTTTATCCTTAATTTCTAGAATAATAGACTTGCAATGTTTGTAGTTTATTATGGTGTTTGAATATTTGTTTGTAAACTATTGATTGATGTTTTTATCTTAGCCTTAATCGTACGTTCTTGGTGTCATTGACAATCGAGATATCACGGGAGGGTTTAGGGTTGAATATTGGTTAATTGGTCATCGAGTAACAACCTCGCATCTTTGTAATCCAAGTACTTAGTTCCCTTTCATCACGAACAAATAATCATACACGAGTCATGTCTATGTGATTCTTTCTAGTTGGATGTAAAACACAAGTGTTAATTGAAACCGGAAACTTAGGATGATTACTTGCTTCTAATCCGTTTTAACAACCAATAGTTGAGTTGCAATTTGTTTAATTTTAAAACCAAAACACTAAAAATCTTGAATTCATTTTCTTGCATTTTAGTTAAATTAGTCAATTTAGTATAAACTTTAGATAGCACATACTCCACAACTCCCTGTGTTCGATACCCACTTACTGCTACTATTAGTAGTATTTGGATTAAATTTACGTGAGACTATGACTTCACATCAAATTTTGGCGTCGTTTCCGGGGAGTAGTGCGCAACGTGTGTTATCTTTGATAGTATAGTTTGTTATTTTCCGGGTTTACGCTGGTTGTGTTAGTGTGCAGGTATTTACAGGTGCATGCGTACTAGAGGCTCTCACAAGCTATCACCATTGGCATTTGATCTGGAAATTGAACGAACTTTGCGAAGAAACAAGGTCTTACTATGAGAGAATAAAATCAGTGGTTCACCAACAACACCTACAACACCAATTTCACCGATTAACACCATGGATCCATTACCTTCCACTACAAGTCAAACATCACCATCCACACCTCCACAAATTCCTACCACCCATCCTACTTTAACACATGAAGTTAACCCAACCAACACCACATCACCTACAATTACCCAAACTGGACTTGTTCCCAATTACAGCCCCACATCAATGGTTCCACCATTTTCATCTTTTTTCCCGACTTCCGGTCAATCATCTTCTACCCAAGAACCATTACCTAGTCAATTTCCACCAAGTTCAGCCATTGTTCATACCTCCTCTACATTACAACCACAAAACCAACCGGGTTTTCATTATCCACCTTCTCAGTTTGTGCAATCTTCGGGTGTAGCAGCAGATGGGTTTGACGACGGGTATAAGGAAAAATTTGGAGGATACGAAGAAGAGGGGTATTATTACGGGGGAGATGGAGATAATTTGGGACCTCAAGGAGGAATGGTTTACCAACAAAGGCAACAAATGGAACAAGTTCAAGAAGTGGTTAGGCAACCCACGGGGGTACAACAAATTCGTCCGCAAGAGCCACAGTTTCAACGACCAATGCCTCTATAACAACTTCAACTTCAACATCAACAACCTCAATTTCAATGGCCGATGCAACAACCACAAATGCAACAACCTCAATATCAACAACAGTTTGCACCTCAAGGGCTAAGGCAAGGTCAAGAGGGTCGACCAAGAGTACCATTGGGTGCTCCGCGAAGACATCACTGAGAGGTGGTGAGGGGGATTGAAGCGCATTTTAGGCCCGTTATCACTAATAACCCTTCTCAGGTGGTGATACCTCATCACCCGGATGGAAGGATATTTGAGGTTAGAACAACCGCACTTCAAAGTTTTCGAAGTACAAAAGGGCTAGCAATGGAGGAACCGTACTTCCATTTGGAGACATATGATTCTATTTGCAACACTATTGGAGGGCAAGGTTTTTCTTCAGATGATGTTAAGTTGGTACTCTTCCAATTCTCTTTGGAAGACAAGGCTAGGAGATGGTTTCATACTTTTCCATCTGCATCAATATACACATGGGCTGACATGCAACGAAGGTTCTTGGAAGAGTTTTTCACGGCTCAAAAGACTAATGAGGCTAGCCGGAGCTTGAGAAGTTTTCAACAACAACCGGGTGAGATGTTTCATGAAGCATTCGAGAGGTTTAACATGATGTTGAAAAATTGACCTCATCATGGCATTGCACTTTGGGAGTTATTGAATGCTTTTCATGAGGGGTTGAGTTCCGAATATGCTCGTGATTTAATGCCGATTACTAATGGTACGTTTGGTACAAATTTTGAGCAAGACGATTGGGCATTTTTGGAGCAAACGACGGCTACATCTAAGAGAAAAGCGGAATCTTCAAGAAGGGCAAGGCACGTGATTATAAGACCTCAAGTTTATGCGGTAGATGATGGAGGGGTACAAGCAACTAATCAGGTATATGATATTTGTACAAATTGGATCATGTGGCGGATGTGTGTTTGGTGGGTGTGGTTGAAGGTCAAGTAGAAGAGGTGAATGCTATTCAAGAGGGTGGTCGTAATTTTAATATGAACTCGAACACATGCCACCGTGGGTTAAGGAATCATCCCAATTTTCGTTATGGGAATCCGGAGAATCAAGCGAATCCAAATTTCCAAGGAGCTCAATGAAATTTCGTTCCACGCCAACAATTTAATCAAGGTACTTTTAGGGGTGGAAATAGTCAAGGCTACCAAGGACAATTTCAAGAACCGGATGGCCAAAGTGGTACCACGGGTTAAACTTCATCAAGTGGGAATGAAGTTATGGATATGCATCGGATGATGCAACAAGATATGCAAAGGAGGAATCAACTGGATGACGCTCGGGCACAAAAGGATGAGATTCGGGACAAAGCCATCCAATCACTGACCACACAGATGGGGCAGCTAGCTAGTGAGGTAACAGCCTTGAAGCAACAGAATGGGAAGCTTCCCAGTGATACGCAAATTAACCCAAAGAACATAAAGAACATACCGATCAACGGGGTAAGTTTCGTTCCTAAAAATGATAAATGTTTAACTGCTTCTGTTGTTCATGTGATTGCAAGTGTGAATGAAACAAGTGTCGAGATAGGTGGAAGTGATGTAGGGGAACCAATTATCCCGATTCGAGTTGGGAAGTTCAAGATACACAAAGCATTGTTGGATTACGGAGCAGGGATGAACGTTCTCCCGGGTAGCCTGTACGACCAGTACGACTTTGGTTCGTTACACGAGATTGATAGCATCGCGGTGTTCGCGGATGCAAGTTGGAAGCAAGCCCGAGGGGTTGTGAAAGACGTAGTGATACAATTGGGCGAGTTTTACTACTCGGTGGATTTTATGGTGATTGACTACGCACCGTCGAAGACTTACAAGCAGTCGCAGGTAGTGTTAGGTCGTCCATTCTTGTTAAGGCAAACGCTCAAATCGATTGCAGAAAAGGAATGGTCACCATGAACTACGAGAATCGTAAGTTGTACTTTAATGTGTTTTTAAAATCCATTTATTACGATCTTGTTAATGACTTCAGTCACACAGTTGCTACTAACGAACATGTTTCAAGTGTTAGTACAGTCAGGTCAATTGCAAGTGGTGTTGAGTTGTATAGGTTTGAGTTGAAGAACGATGAAAATTAGACAAGGAAGAAGGCTAGTGTGAGCAGGGGAGCGGGCGAAGGAAAACCACCCGATGGTGGGATTAGATGGGGTGATGAGGCTGAATTTGATCCCAATTGGCGTGAAACTACAAACTTTCCAAGAAATTGGATGGAATATGGAGAGAAATGGGAAAGCAAGGGTTCATTTGAACCACCTTAAGTATATCAGGTACGGTCTGGCTGAAGACCTAAAATTTAGCGCTCTCGGGAGGCAGTCGAGGATGTAGAGTAGTGTACTTTGGTTGGTTTCGTTTAGTGTGTGTTTGTGTTGTGACAGGTTTATACGCTTCAATCCCCACGGATGCAATGATTCAAGTTTGGGATGTTTGGCAACATCCCCGGTGAGATATCAAAGAATCCATGGGACACGTCTATTCCGGTTAGAGCATAATAGCCGCATCAGTAGATACACATGATCAGGTTGTTAGCCGTTCATGGTGAAGGTGGTAGCAGTAGTGGAAACAGAGTCTCGAATCCGAAGAAAGCAAGACTAAATGACGGCGGTACCTCTCTCGTGTTTTATGAGGAAGTGGTTAGTCTATGAGAAAAGTGAGACATGACCCAACTTCCCTAAATGATGAGACGGGGTTCGTCGTGATGTATGAGATGACATGAACGACATGAAATTTAATCGTTGTATAGAGATATGTAATGAAACAAATTGGCATAGCGTGACATAAATTGCATTAATGGCATTAATATGAAATAATGAAATTTTGAAACATTATTACCCAAATTGAAAACAATGGTAACTTGAATAGTCAGGACAAGAAATGGAATTTATTAAAGCTTGATTGGGAATAAAAATAAAATAAACAACTGGAGCACAGTCTTGAGTCTTCATGATGGGAGAAAGGCTAGTTAGGTTGTTCGTTCGCACCGTCGTTGACCTCAACTGGGTTTGCGTTGATGTTGTAGGCTCTCCCTCTTGCTGGTGGGGGTGCTGGGTTTGCCTGGTTCGTTTGGTTAACTGGATTGCTTGGGCTTGAGTGTTGATGATGTTAACCAGCCTAGGGCACGTGTTTCTGAAATGAGTAGGATCACCACAATTAAAGCAAGCTCAAACATATGGAACCATGGGATAATGAGGTTGTTGATAGGTTTGGATCATGTTTTGGGCAGAAAGTGGAGCTTGGTTTTGAGGAGTACGACATGAGTTACTCAGATGACCATAACACCCACAATTGGCACACAGTCGGCAAGGTATGGTGGGTTGGTGGTGATAATGGCAGGTGTTGCATTGAGGGTGGGGACCAGTGTAGGGTTTCTTGTTTGGATAAGCTGGATTGGATGCCACTTGGGTGATTGGGATGGCTTGGAGGGGTACAACTTGTGAAGTTGGGTTGGTCGAGGCAATAGCGTAGTTTGTACCGTCATGCTTTCGTTTGGCATCAGAACGGGAAGATGGTTCAGCCTTGATTGCTTTTGGCTCTTCCACTGAAGCCTTGTCAGTTGTGCTAATTCAATTGCAGTTTCCAATGTTGCGGGTACAGTGCTCATCACGGAATCCTAGACACCAGAAGGAAGACCCCTAATGTAATGTTCAATGAGACGGTGAGGAGGAGTGAACATATTTGGGACCATCTGGTTCAGCTCGAGGAAACGTTTGTTATAGGCCATGTGGTCTTCATCATTTTTCTTTAAGAGGTAGAATTCATCCTCCAACTTCTTGATCTCACTCCTAGGACAGAACCGTTTAGTCATTAGTTCCTTGAGTTGTTCCCAGGCTAGGGCCACAAAAGCCTCAGCCCCTCTTTGACCCTTTTCAGCATTCCACCAAGTTGGAGTTGTTCCAACGAGGCGGCCGGTAGCATAACGAACCTTACAATCATTAGGGCAATCACAATTTAGGAAGGTACTTTCCATTTCCTCAAACCATCGAAGAAATGCAGTGATCCCTTCTGTTCCCTCATATTTTGGGGGGTCGCAAGACTTGAAGTGGTTATAGGAGCACTTGGATGTAGTTGTGGGAGCATTTACAGCGTTTGGTTCGACTTGGTTGACTTGGTTATTAGCGAGGGCTTGTTGAGCTTGGATCACAATGTTAGGAATCATGGCAGCCATTTGCTTGGCTATTTGGGCAGCCACGCGTTTACCGGAGTTTCCGGTTCTTTTTCCTCCGCGAAGGTGTCTAGAGGACATCTACAGGAATTTACGCAAATGAGTTTGTGAGATTCTGTTGATGGATTTGCTAGCAGGGATGCGAAAGAAAAAAAATTATATATATATAAACATATGATAAATTGAAAACTTTTGGGGCGTATTTGAAAACAATAACTTATGATAACACAACACTTTTAAAGTGTTCTTGGGCTTTGCTCATAACTGGGCCTTGCATGTCGCCATACTTCACCTTCATAATCATGTGGGCCCCCATGATTACCGGGCTTTCGTATCGTTCGCATGTGTTAGCTTGGTAACGTACACTAAAACCCGAAGAAAATCGAGAAATATGAATGTAACGTATGAAAGTCGAAGTGCATCCAGGTGTGGACACGGTGACACCTCAAAGTGGGGTTAGTTCATACGACGTTTGGTGTGGCATGCTTTGGCCTAATAGGTCCTTCGTACTCTCATCAGATGTCCCCAGGTAGGCAAACTGGTCTGTTAATTCGGATTTATACGAATGCCAATCCTAGACAGGACGTCCCGACTACCGGTGCTCGAACCCTTCCAGTTACTACATGCTCGTCACATGAACTCACCTTGATGAGATTTGAAAACGAAAAAAAACATCACAAAAGTTTGAATAACATAAAAATAAGTATTTGGAAAATGGAGAGAAATGTTCCGAAAATTTAAAGGAAATCGAGAACTTATAAATTAGGGTTTCATAAGTTTCATACGGTACATTTCGGGTGGAGTGATATGTATATATGTAACAAATATGTAGACTTCATGACATAATTATAACACATTGCACGTATCACATAATCAAATAACAAATAGAGTATTTGCATGCGTTTGTGTGTGAAATGAAAGAAATTTAAATGTATGAGCAATAGCAAATCATAAGTCAAACAAAACATGAAATCACATAAGCACATAGGTCCTAGTTGACTAAAGTATAGGTTCTAAGGGTCTAATAACCTATCCTATATCCCTAAAGTCAATAGCTCTGGTACCAATCTGTCATACCTCGACCCGCAGCGGAATAGGTGATCGGGGCATGATTGGGTTAACTTGAGAGCTTATGACTTGCTATTACTTGTTTTAAATATTCATTAATTCATATCAAGTGTCTCACAATACAAATAATTCACATAAACAATTACAAACACAAGACGATGTTTATAACAAGTATATTGCACGAATCCGTTTCTTGTTAACTAAGGCCCATCCTATGTCGTACCTATTCACCTGCATCATGTGTACAAATGGTTTTTGGGTCAACAAAGGTTGGCGAGTGAATCCCGTTTAATCATTTGAAAGAAATAATTATGTTGATTGATTTAATAAAAATGTGCATAAACCAAGTATGAGAAAACGTATATGTAATACTATACATAAACCACATAAACATCTAGCAATGTACACATAAGCATGATAAATGATGAGTTGTGAGATCAAGGCTCAGTCAAACGGAGCCGATCTAATTAGGCAACGCGATGCTCTACTCGTATCCAACGAGGAACTGATGTGCCTAATGTGCATGCTTGTATGAAATGAGAAAATATAACCACATATAACAATAAACCAAAAATTACATAACATATAGCAATACACATAAGCATGATAAATGATGAGTTGTGAGATCAAGGCTCAATCAAACGGAGCCGATCTAATTAGGCAACGCGATGCTCTACTCGTATCCAACGAGGAACTGATAGGCCTAATGTGAAAGCTTGACTGAAATGAGAAAATATAACCACATTTAACAATAAACCAAAAATTACATAACACGTTAGATCATATAATGGTAGTAGCACAAATGTTTGGATAAATGATATAAATAAACGACACATGATACGCCCCAAAACATGAATAAAAAGGGGAAGTTTGTAAGAATTCACTCACCGTGTTTGCGTTTTAATCCTTAGTGAAAAACCGCTCGAAAATAAGGAGAAAATCCAATTGATAAGCGTGATTTAAGCTAGACAAACGAATGCAACAAGAAAAGGGTAAACGTAATGCTAGGCATAGCTAAATGAACGAGCATGATACATTAGACTCGTTGAGCCTAACGAGCATCTACAAGGCTACGCCAAGCCTAAAGGCGAGCCTAAACTAGGCTACCTTAACGAGCCTAATGCTCCTTAACTAAGAACCTAAACTAAACTAATTAAACTAAGAAAGCAATAAATAAATGAATATTAAAAAAAGAAAAAAAAAGGAAGATTACCTCGAAGAAGAACTTTACAAAATGAGAAGAGCTTGAAGGGCAGCACCTCCTCGTCGAAAACGGAAATAAAAACTACTACACACCACACCCAAAGGGGTATTGTGCTTGTGGAGCCACCAAATTTGGTTATTCCACTTGTTTATACTCAACTAGGAGTTGCAAGCTATAAAGAACCAAGCAAGGGTATTTATAGGTGTGAACTGGAGCACAAAATGGTGATTGGGGCGATGTGAGATGACTTTAAAACAAGATTTTCGCGTCTTTCAAATCAGCAACAAACACCAAACTTATTTTCGCGATTCCCGCTTGTTATAACTCTGTTTCACGCACGGTTTTCGCCTACGTTCATTATTTCAGAGTACTATCATATGAAAGAGAGTAATCCAACATTCATGGTGTCGAAATTGGGCTTAAACCTTGGGTCTTGATGCGGGTCGAGGGTTATGTTCTAAAACTTGTGTTTGTGATTCCCGTTACGCTGGAGCTCAGTTTTATGCACCATTTGAACCTACTTGATCCTTAGTATACCAAGTATATCTTGGAGCTTTGAATGGACCAGAATGATAGCTCAAGGATGGAGAAAAGTTGGCAAGAAAGTCACCCGAAAGTCATCTTATGACAAAACTAAAAATACGACACGTAGAGCTTCTTACTTGCTATCATTTACATCTAAACCCTCCAAAACACAATGTCTTATCTTAAGGCATGTATATAATGAAGTTTGGATGATAAGAAGGTTAGGATATGATGTGCTAGGTATGTTCACGAAGTCTCCAAAGTTTTTGATTAACATATGGAAAACCTTAGTTTTAGACCTTAGAGAGATGTAGGGTCTCTTCAAAATACATGGAAATGAATTTACAAGGTTGTCTAAAACATGTATAAGACTATAAATTACCAGCTATGATTCCATGTATGATCAAGCATAGAATCCAAGACATTTTATTGCTTAAACTTAAACAAAATTACGTGGAATATGAAACCGGATCAAGTTACAAAAACGGGTCGGGTTTTAGGATTCATTTTTTTACTAATGTTACAAAAGCCCTCATACAAATTCATGAAGACAAATTGATATCAAAACTAAAATAAACACACAATATTAGGAATCTTTCTCTTTTATTACAACTAGAAAATTACTCAAAACTTATTACAATAAAACTCTGTTACCAAAACCTTAAACTCAGCTTGGTATATATGGATATAAACAAACATGTAAGACAAGAATCTTAACCCTAATCTCATCCCTTGAACAGACTTGTTTAGACAATACATGGGCCGGCCCTTACAACTCACCATGATTGGCGTAGAACCGAAAATATCCAACCTAATTAACACTCCACTTATACTAATTACATATTTCACCCCAACTTTACTTTACTAACTATAGTTTAACTAAAACTTTAGTGAATAATCGAGGTTAATCCAACAATCGCCCCCTTAATCCCGATCATAAATTTATCATAAAATCTTTTGGTTCACTCATTTGTTGTGTCCTATATTTTGATTGATTTCTAATTTTTTATTTGACACTTTCTCTTGTTATGTTTTGACCCATTATGATCCATTTACTAGCTTACTTTTCTTTGATTGTTGCCTTATGCAACTTTGCTTTCACAATTTTTTGGTAAGATAATTTGGCCCCAAGCCTTCGTCGGTTCTTGATCTACTCAACTTTTGTATCACAAATTTCTTTTTCTCGATCTATCACAGATTTGTTTATCCTACACAACGTTAATATCACACAACTTTGTCTCATAATGTTTCTGTTCCATATGGTAATCATCTCATGTAATTAAATTTTTGCAAAGGTTGCCTCACACAACATATTCGAGTTGGACCTCATCACACAATTTCATTTTCATCACGTTATATGACATATCCCATCTTAATCTACTCATTGGATTGATTAACTACACCTCTCATGGGTTGCTTTCGTATTGCATGAATTCTTCACTCTTGATTAATTCCTTTCAAATTGACTAGTTTTTTTTTTCAAACGTGTCTCTTCTAGCTTTAGATTTGATCATTTCATGTTATTAACTTTTCACATTGTTGAACAACTCATACGCAGATGCTTCTACGACTTCTCTTCTTTTCTACATTGGGTCATTTCACAGTCTTTAAATCTTCTCTTTTTGAGTCTAATGATGGTTCACTCATCTACTTATAAACTTAATCTCATAATGTGATTTGAAGGTTGAATAAGACTATAGTTTCATTGTCCTTTGAAGTTTCCTAATGACCGGCTTTCATGGCGATTTTCCCTTTTCATATCGTATCTTTTTTCATTGGTCTCGTCATAGTGTTTTCAATTTGTAGGGTTGATTGATTCCAATTGACTTGTAGATTGATTCTGTGATTTGTTTTCAATTTCTTGATATGTTCCCAATTGATTTAACTTGTTGCTATGATACCAATGTAGCTCAAGATTGGTTGGTTGATCAATTCATATGTTTAATGAAATCAAGATTGTATAAACAACAACTAAAAGGAGACTGATTTCATCATTCATTTATGAATTGAATGAACAAACGGTTACAAATGATCAACATTAGTGGTATATATACTCATGAATATTTGGTTAAGACTGACGCGACGATTAGCATAAAAGACATTATGTATCACTTGTTAACTTATTAATTACATAATTTAAAACTCTACTTATAATAATTACATATTTTACCCTAGGTTTACTAACTAGACTTTAACTTAGCTTCAGTGAATGACTAGAATTAACCCAATATCTTATATTGTGGAAGAACCGCCAACTATGCGTGATACTATTATAGTCAAATGTTAAGTAAATTTTAAATCGACCTCATAAACATAATACATGAACGTTTAAGGCGATAATTTGAAATAGGAAACATGAAAATGATTACAGTATCCACTTCAATCCTTAGAGAACTTTCCTATCATGGTTTCTTTAAAAAAATGTGTAATTATGACACAAATCAAAGCTCAATGATCTTTAACCAAATGGATTGAATATTGACGTGTCGTTGAGCGTATATAAATATTGGTTATTTTTTACTGGCTTTTGCATGAAATCAAGTCATAAATATGTAAACACAATAAGATACGGTCACTTAAAACAACACCCTGGGGCAAGTGCATCCGTTGTTGACGTAACACAGTAATGGTAAGATACTGAGGTAATCAAAGGATACAATAACTTTTAGTACCGAAGTGTCATTAACGTCTAGTCAATCCATAAAAGATTTATTTGTGTAGATTTTTATAGAAAAAGACATATTAATAAATAAAAAAGGTAGATGGTTTTGAAATTAGATTAAGAAAGGATAATCTGGGGCACTTCCCCTTGATAGTATACTGAACTACTAAATTAGTTAAGGATTCTTTAAAGTTTACTTTAAGAACACCATACGCCTTTTGGAAAGTTCTTCGGAGTACTCTGTGAGAAAACTGTCTAAATACGTTCTTTTAAGACCTAAAAACACTTGTTTGTGTTAACGAATAAAGTCATATGTCACGCCCCAACCGATGGCGGAAACATCAGGATGGGACAAACGAGATTGCTCGAGACTTCATAACGCTAATAAGTGACAAGTATTTAAATAACAAAATTTCATTTCATGGATAATGATCAAGTATAATGGTTTGAAATCAAATACAACATGTGTGAAACGAGATACAAGTACAACAACATTTCTGATACAAAATTTAGATGAGTATCTAAGCCATCCTACACGTTTCCAATGTCATCATCATCAACAATCAACCTGCAATACATGTTAAAGTATAGTTCAACACACAATGCATTGGCGAGCATACAAGTTTGAATAGTAGCATCGTATAAACGTTTTAAACAAATCTTCATGCATAAATGTCTAATCTCGAGGCTAACATAAACTATCATGCAATTATACAAGTCAACCCAAAGTTTCCCGCTAGCGTAATCTATTCATAGCAATGAAAAGACCGTATGTGTTTATCTTAATATGACCTCAAGTTTACGGGCGGCGTTAAGGGAGGCTTGATTGAAGTTAATGACTAAGTATAAGCATGACAAGTATAAGCATGTGTGATTTCAAGTTTAGCACAAAGAGCATGTATAAAGATTGTTTTGTGATTTATGTATAAGCATGTTTGTGTGATTTTGCATAAAGTAAATGTATTGCACCCAAATGTGTAAAAGTAAAACGGGGTCGAGTATACTCACGGTTTTGCAAAGCTTCCTTTGTTATTCCCGTGAAGAGTTGGAGAGTTTGGAGAATGGAACACCAAGGTCAGCCTACATGGGGTAAACGAAGGTGTGTGAGCATTCGAAGGTTAACGGAGGATTTGGATTCAGAATTAAAGTATGCAAAAGTATGTATATGAGAAAGTAATTATCTAGAGTTAAACCCTTGTTCTTGACACTATAAGTCCCGTATCGGTTGATGTGATTTCATGGGTCAAGATACCCATTAGAATCGTTAATGAGAGGTTCAAGACTTAGATAATATAACATATTACCCTTACAAGTAACCATGCTGATTATCATCAAGGATTCGGTTTTGTATATATATATATATATATCGTATAGATTATATAATAATTCTAAGCTAAGTCCATCAAGATTGTCATATAAGTCAATCATGGAGGTAGGAGGATAACCATCCCTTAACCTCATTTGTAAGATTCACCAATACACAATCATCACAAGAATGATTCGGATGGTCATGAATGAAAAGAGATTTATACCAAGTTGTAATGCCTCGTATTTCTGTATTCCTAGTTGGTATTCGCATTTTATTTTTAGAAACCTTACAATCGTACTCCATCTCCGTTATCACAATTTGAGGCATTAATCATAATGGAAATTCATTTTATACATATACGTGTTACATTTCATATTTGTGTTATATACGCAATCACTATTTAAATACGTGTTTATATGCAAAACCGAGACTTAAAATACACTTTGGATACCTAAAAACAAGTTAAAATACAAGAAAACGACATAAAATAACGTAGTTACAAAGTGCAAGGACTTAAAGTGAACAAAACCACAAAAGATTTCCCACCTCCTTTCTCCTTCAGTCGCCTTCCACCTTTTTTAAATCCAATCATATTTCACCCTTCTCCACCTCCCTTCTCCTCCAATCACCTTCCACCTTTTCTAAGTCAATCATATTTCACCCTTTTCCACCTCTTTTCTCCTCCAATCACCTTCCACCTTCATTAACTCCGACCCTAATCCCCACTTATAAATACAAGCCTACATACACTCCTAAACACACTCAAATCACTCTCAAATATTCTTGGTTACTCTCTAATTTCCAAGATTTGGCAGAAAGTTGCAACCATCCTAAGTGAGTTTTAGCTCACTTTTCTTCTTATTTTCTTATGTTTTCTTCTTTCTTTCTACTTGGATAACCTCTAGGAAGGTTTTCACAAGCTTGCCTTGGAAAACTAAGTTGAAACCTCACCACATTTGAGGTCCAAAGTAGGATTAAAAGTATTGCTTTCATTTATAGTAATTATTGTACATTTCCTTTTCATTCATGGCCATCTAAATCATCCTTGTGATGATTTGTGTATTGGTGAATCTTACAATGAGGCTAAAGGATGGTTATCCTCCTACCTCTATGCATGAATTACATGATAATCTATGATATTCTTGGTTGACTTAGCTTAGAATTATTATATAAACTATAATATATATACACACATAACCGAATCCTTGATGATAATCGACATGGTTACTTGTCATGGTAATAGGTTATATCATCTCAGACTTGAGCCTCTCGTTACGATTCTAATGGGCACTTAACCCATGAAATCACAACAACACATACATGATATATAGTGTCAAAAACGAGTGTTTTAAGACTAAATAATTACTTTGCGTATACATACTTTTTGTACTTGAATTCTAGATTCCGAATTTAACCACTCCATAAACCCTGAATGACCTTATACCCTCGATTCCCCATTCTCAAAGAACTCGTCACTCATAGATAATCGGAATGCTTTGCAAATTGTGAATATACATGACCCCTTTTGCTTTTACACTTTTGAGTGCAATACGTTATACTATTAAACACACGCAATCACTTATACTTTATGCAAACACAAACAATCCAATCATACATGCTTAAATACGTGATACTTGATTTGTATTCTTGGAACATTCTTATGTTATTTACTTGTCATTAACTTTGTTTAAAGCCTCCCCTTAACATGTATTGCGCTATAGGAGTAACGCACCGCACGTATTCTTGAGGTCATGTTAAGTCATTCATTCATTACAGTCTTATCGTTGCGACGATAAGATTACGCTTGTGGTAATCTTTGGGTTGACTTGTATAATTGCATGCCTTGGTACATTAATCTGGTTAACTATTTTTGTCATGTGGATTGCTAAAACCTTCTTTACATATATTCTAGTACTCAAACTTGTATACACGTCAATACATTTGTATTGAACTACACTTTAAAACGTATTTGCAGGATTTTGACAATGATGATGCACGGAACCTAGTAGGATACCTAGAAACGCACCTTAAACTTTAATACTTGTTGTATCTTATTTTGATCCAAACTTGTTGTAATTTCATTTTCAAACAATGTACTTGATATTAGCAATAAAACGAAATTTTGTTATTCAAATACTTGTCACTTATTAGCATTATGAAGTCTCGAGCAATCTTGTTCGTCTCACTCTGATGTTTCCGCCATCGGTTGGGGTGTGACACAAGTAGCCAAGCAAGCTTTAACCTGGGTGAACCATTCCCAACATAGAAAGAGTTAACTAAGTGCCGTAGGCTAGACGAGGTTAAGTCACTTTGGGTCTAGCAAACTACTTAGGATAGCAAGATGAAAACATCAAGTGAGGTGGTGGAATGAAGGTAGGATAGCCAAGGCTTCCAAGTATTCACACTTATACCAAAACACAAGTCTTGTCACAAGAATCATGACAAGCTCGGATGATTTAATCACTTGTGGGTTGATAACCCTATCAAAAACAGAAAGTTTGGAGGGTGATTACACCTCCGATTTGTATGAATCAATCTTGGCCACTCTTACTAACCATGGGCTTGATTAGTTGCACAAGAAGCACAAGTTTGTATGAGAAAACATAAGTTTAATGAAAGTTTGTAAAGTCTTCTCCCAAAATAGAAAGTTGGACCTCAAAATGATGATGTTCCACCTTGGTTGCCATGGCAAACTTGTGGAAACACTCCTAGTGGTGTTCCAAGCTTTGTAGAGGAAGAATTAGTGAAGACAATCACTTTTGCACTAGAAAAGTTCCTGCCTTGTTCTTGATTTTCCGTAGATTTGAGAGTGCTTTGATGATTTAGAAGTATTTGGAAAGTGAAAAAGAGGGTTAGGAAGCTTGTTTATATAGTGGGTAGTTAGGGTTTAGTGTTAAATGAGGTTTAGAGGTGATTTGGTGTGAAAAAGGTGGAGAAATATGTAAGCATTCTGCTGCGAATCGAGGTCTCTCACCACCCGCGAGAGGCAGAGCCTTGTCTCTCGCGCCCCGCCAGAGCCTAATTTAGGCAGATTTTGCAATTTGGTCCCTGAACTTGGTTTTCCCTCATTTTAAGCTAAAGTTTGGTGTTTTGGCATGTTTGTAAGCGTATAACATGTATGTAAGTATAATTTGAGTATCGATAGTGAGTATTTGCACGTATAACAAGTATCGGTTTGTATGTAAATATGTATTTAACGATCGAATGCATGTAAGAAAAATATGTATTAAGTATTAGTTTCATTACGATCAAAGTCTCGGATTACAAAGTTGGAAATGAAATATGAATGTGATATGAATACAAGTTTCCATTAACAGAAATATGATTACACTTTCTAAATAAAGAAAGTACAAAATGCGAAGCATTAGAGTCTCCCCTGTTTTAGGAAATTTCGTCCTGAAATTATTCAAGAGGACTTTGGAAAAAGGCAATTTGGTTACAACGTTTGGTCAAAATCAAAGTTTTGAAGTTTAAAGTCTATATGGGGTTTATGTGTAAGCGTGTTTCAAAACAAAGCATGGAAATCTTGAGGGATGAAAAGGTAGGTTTGTAAAAGTAATTTGTTTGACTAAGGTGATTCGCGACATCAATCGTAAGTAAGTGTAAGCATAAGTAAAACGGGTATGTGTGTGTACAGGCAAAACGAGTTGTCCGAATATGAACAACTCTATGGGAGAAGTGCTTTAAGAAGGATGCGACCTAAGAAGAAAAGTTTTGTGTAAATAAGGAGGTATTTTGACGAAATGTGTGGCCCGTACCATAGGATGTAAGAAAGTTTTATCGGTTCTAAGGTGTATTAGCAAAATCATGAGTCGTAGGAAAATGTTTATTGGTGAGAAAATAGTATGGTAAATATTCATGGTTTTCAAAAGGTTTTGACGGTAAATAGGCCGACTAGTTGATGTTTGAGTGTAATAAAGGATGAAGTGAAATTTCAAAAATGTCTTTGGTTTAATCGAGTTTTGTGAGGATATTTGCTAAAATAGATTGAATGTTTAGGCCAATTTAGTATAAATAAATGTTAAGGGAATAGTTGGGAATAATCATGGCATGAGAGTGAATGAATGATTTGGTAGATGTACACGAGGGGTAAAGATGGTATGGATATCAGACAGAATGCGAACATGAAGCGTTGAGGGATGCTGGTGATAGTGTAGTCGTTGCGGCTAATGATTTTGGGAATAAGATTTTGTCAAAGAAAAACCGAGCATTAAGCGTTTAAAAGTGAGCTTAGGTATAACCAAAAAAAGGATTGTGAGTCACAAATTTGTTGTTAGATGGTCATATTTACTAAGGTCCGAATAACACCGAATTTCACATGGCACGTTTTACGAAAGTTTAATAATATGGTAAAGACCCTAATATATAGGAAGTACCAATGGCGTATCCACCATGTTCTAACCATGTTACGTCTGTTTCGCTATTCGGTGTCATGCTATGTTCCGTTTTATGATACACGGTAGAACCCACTATGGTTTTCATGAGTCTATAAATATAATCTCGTGTGCACCCGCGATCATCTTGGTCATTGCATGATCCGCATAGTTTGTATTGGTAGTGCATGGGTCAGGGTACATTTTAGTATTACAAGTGAGAATGTGGGGGTACGTAACGTATAAAATTAAGCATATATGCATGATTGTATTTAAGTATGCGTACTCCTAACGTAGGCGAAGCCACTCGGATTGTGCCCATGTATGGATTTCAAGTATGATTACCATGTAGTATGAATGTGAGGATGATTGATGACAAACATGTATAGGATTAGCATGTAGTATCGAGTGTATAAGTTAAAGTATAATGACATTAAGCATATATAAGTTTAGCCTATAGTGTTGAGTGCATAACTCGAAGTGTGAATAATGGTATGTGTAGGATTGTCATGAAGTATTGATTGTATAAGTTGAAACGTGTAAAACGACATGCATGCATATGTGGTTATGCGATCTTAAGGAATATTCATGCCCATGCGTTTAGGTTTAGAGTTGCGTATTAGCGATTTTGAAAAGGGTTTTAAGCGATGAGCCTGCTTCATTGAGAGTATTTTACATCAAAATGAGAAAAAAATGTTCTTGGAATTCTCGTGAAAAACTTGGTTTTTGAATGTATTTTTAACAAAATGTACTTATAGATAATCAAACTTCATTGGTATAGGTGTGTAGGTTTAGGGTTACTATGTCTAGTATATGTATTGGGAGTTGGTTTGACCGATGGGATGGTTGTGGTAGGTTGATTGAATGGTAGTTTGATGGTAGGGTATCGGGTTCCGACTAGAGGTCTATAGGTACGACGTTTGGTGCATGTATGGCTCATGGGTGTAGGGAAGTTTCCTAGGTATGTTCGTATCAGCTTTCTTGGGTTGTGGGTATAGGCGAGGGTTGTAAGAGTTTCATCCTTAAGGTGTTGATAGAATTATCGGTAGGAGATCTAGTTCCAGGGTAGGAACTACTATTGTGAATTGATGTCTCGAGGTTGTATGGGTCGGTTATTTACATTTCTCATTTAGGTCGACTATTGATTGATATGCTTTACCAACTAAGCGAGGTTAACGAAGCGACATCTATAAAAAATATACGTATGGGGACAAGGTGTCTTTAGTATAATAGTAAAATGTGAGTGTGTTTTTGGGATTGATGCGAGCATGAAATTTGTGGTCAAGAAATTCATTAGACCGACTAGGTTGGTAGGTAGCATGTTATAAGACTTTAGAAAATCGGGTAAGAAAATATTTAGGGCATGAATGGGATTATCGTGCATGTGATTCGTGCAAGTAGATAGCATGGTCAAAACATCCTAGGTAAAACAATTAAATTTATGATTCATGCGAAATTTTTGAAAATTTTTGACAAAATGAATAATGATTCAAGGTTTGGTAATCATGTGTTTATAAAAATAGCGTTTGTTTTGCATGTATGAGCATAAAAGTATAACACGTATCACGTTAGTTTCACATAGTTTGCGCAAGTATAATATGTATGAATTTGGTACAATCATGTATAAAGACTATAAAGTATGTAGATTTAGTTAGTTCACGATTATTAGTAATGTTTTAGATTGCCGATAACGTGCGATTCGTGCTTCGGTTTTTTAAATGAATAAGGTATCAAGTATAAAAACACATAAAAATGGATATAACGTAAAAGAGATTCAAGTAAAACTTGAAGTATCTCGGAACGAAACTAAGACTTTTCCAAAGTGAATCGAAAGTTCTTTCGAATTAGGGAGACATGTTTTGGCCTAATAGGTAGAATACTCTCGCCGAGGAGCGGTTAATGGTATTTACCCTTCTGGTCATGTCCCTAGTAAATCGAAAATTCGAGACTTTGGCGGGATTGAAAATCGAGGAGTGGGACTAGTTATCAAGATGTGGATATCACTCTTAACTTGGTAATTTCGTTCCGTAAACGTGATTGGTACTTACAAAACTAGGGGCAAATTCTGACTCGTTGATAAGGGTCCTACTAGAATATGAAATAGAAATTTTCCATCAAGATAAGGAATTCACTCCTAACTTGATGGTTTTCGTGAAAATCACGAATCGCGGATTGAGAGTGATCACCAAAGTGCGGGTTTCACCCCTATTTTGGTGAGATCGTCTCGCTTGTATTTGTGTATCGTCTTAGGAAAGACATGTTTATTTTAAGACAAAAAGAATAGATAGAAGCAAGTAGGAAGAATTTGGACATTTTAAGCATGAAATCAAGAATGGTCAGGTTTGGTACTTAAACTATAGACTAGATCTAACCATGGAAATTTTTCCTAATTCCCTACAGTTATGGCTCTGATATCAATTGTCACACCCCAACCGATGGTGGAAACATCAGGGCAGGACGAACGAGATTGCTCGAGACTTCATAACGCTTATAAGTGACAAGTATTTAAATAACAAAATTTCATTTCATGGATAATGATCAAGTACAATGGTTGAAATAAAATACAACATATTTGAAACAAGATACAAGTACAACAACATTTCTAATACAAAATTTAGATGAGTATCTAAGTCATCCTACTCGTTTCCAACGTCGTCATCATCAACAATCAAGCCTCCCTTAACATGTATAGCGTTATAGGAGTAACGCACCGCCCATAAACTTGAGGTCATGTTATGTTAAACACATACGGTCTTTTCATTGCCATGAATAGATTACGCTAGCGGGAAACTTTGGGTTGACTTGTATAATTGCATGATAGTTTAATGTATGTTAGCCTCGAGATTAGGCATTTATGCATGAAGATTTGTTTAAAACGTGTATATGATGCTACTATTCAAACTTGTATGCTCGCCAATGCCTTGTGTGTTGAACTATACTTTAACACGTATTGCAGGTTGATTGTTGATGATGATAACGTTGGAAACGTGTAGGATGGCTTAGATACTCATCTAAATTTTGTATAAAAAATGTTGTTGTACTTGTATCTCGTTTCACACATGTTGTATTTGATTTCAAACCATTGTACTTGATCATTATCCAGGAAATGAAATTTTGTTATTTAAATACTTGTCAATTATTAGCGTTATGAAGTCTTAAGCAATCTCGTTTGTCCCGCCCTGATGTTTCCGCCATTGGTTGGGGTGTGACATTGTAGGACCCCATTTTGTGGGCATATACATCTCAACCATACTGGAAAAAAGAAGCAACTGCAATGTCGAAATCAAACCCGTAGATTTAAATAGAAGCAGCAGGGCGACTATCAATTGTTGGGTGTTTAGTATTAAGTAAAAAACTAGTCATTAGGGAATCATTTTACTAATCACCATGGACCTCTTGTTTTAATCCTATCTCCGCAACAGATGAAATAAATTAAGTCCTTAGGGCTTAGATTTTGCCACCACAAAGGCAAGAATTTACCAAACTCGAAGTCCCGAACCATAACCACTAACTCTTTTTCAAGCAATTAACATGATTGTACTAAATAGACATAGAAACATGAATGTTGACTCAACAAACACAAGGTTAATGATTTGTATGTAAGAATTTGGAAAACTCACTTTCAATATGTTAACTAGTACTTAAAGTCGTTCCTACACAAGCCTTAAGTTTATCCATAAGCCGTTAGTTAACTCCCTATCAAGGGGTTCTCCCCCCACCCTCCCAAGTGACCGAAAAAACTTCAGCCAGTCATGGATTTGAAGATAGGCATTAACAAACTTGATTGGATTTTATAAATCATCACAAGATTGATACTCATTTATATTTGTTCTTACAATCTTAGGATTGCAAAACCAATGTAGAAATAGGGTAGAATTCGAGTATAATGTAGGGGGAAAGTAAAGAATTGAGCAACAAAATTGGAAGGGAAAACTCTCTCTATTTATAGGCTGAATTTGGTGATTGAGCACGACTTACAAGATCTCACATAATCTCCGTACTAAAACCGGAACAAGGCGTGGTCAACTCCTATGGGTCCCAGAAGATCTTCAAATGTCAAACCAGGATCCTTTGTCATGAAAATAAAAAATAAATTAATTCAAACCCGTTTCATTTATATTTCCAATAAAACCACTAAAAAGTGGGTTTAAATGATACGAAAAAATATTTGTAATTATACGCATATTAAATATGAAAAAAGTATTAGTCATTACAACTTAGTTAGACTTTCTAGTAAACACTTTATGTGCTTAAATCCAACAACGCCCGATATGTACATGGAGAGATATGATGCCATATACGCTAAATTAAGTCGACTTAGCCCACGGAATACTACCTACAAGGTGTAGGATTATGTCGGGTTTGCCCATTGTATTCTACCTACGTGGCATGGAATTTCGTGGGATACATTATAATTAGGGACCACTCATTACCGCTTCAAATGTCACCGTTATGACTTGCGACTTGATGGTTATACCTACAATTAGGGCCACTTGGTGGTCCACTATTCGATAACAAGGAAAAGCGACAACATCGAGCATATATACTGGATGACAACAAAGATTTCATATCATGTTCTTTCTCAATATACTCACTTCCATTATGATAACTTTTCTTCTCTCCCACACATAATTATTCTCACGCCAGAAGCGGTCAGAGGGAGAAATCCCTTCTCATT
Organism: Scalesia atractyloides; assembly: GCA_947069175.1. Lineage (NCBI taxonomy): Eukaryota > Viridiplantae > Streptophyta > Magnoliopsida > Asterales > Asteraceae > Scalesia > Scalesia atractyloides. Next base: position 70,083,562 of record CAMTDV010000026.1, read on the forward strand.
GTGACGATGCTTATCGTGGTTTATTATGTAGTAATCCAACTTGCTAGAAATATTATTGTACCATGGACATGAAGTAACAACTTAGAACTATCTTATAGCTGAATTTGCTTCTACAATGACGCTACCCGTGTGATCGACAAGTTATACGCCAGTTTCTTTCTCCAAACACTATGGCTAGCAACCTTGGATGGACAACTAATCAAAATACCCGTTGTCCATAAAAGAAAAAAAGAAGACAAAACGATGCACCTTTAGTTAGGGATGATATGTTTTGACCAAATATTGGTACGTTATCGACTCAGCACCATCAATGTAATATTTGGTTTAGAGGTAAGCTCAATTTCGGTTTTGGTAATTTGTTATATGGTGCCGGTTTGGTCTGATGCTAATATTGATTCCATCTCTACCTCTAACAATACTCTTTGATGGGTAGTTAACCAAAAAGATTATAGATAACCTTAAGTTGTGTAAAATTGACTTTAAGTAAGTAATTAACACATTGAAAGTGAATTTTCTAAACTCTTAAAAACAAATCATTAACCTTGTGTTTGTTGAGTCAAAAATTCGTATTTTTTATGTCTATATAATAAAGAACATGTTAATTACTTAAACGAGGGTTAGAGGTTATGGTTCGGGACTTCGGGTTTAGTCATTCTTGCTTCAACATGGTGGCAAGATCTAAGCGTTGGGTACTTAGTCTTTTTCATCTTCACTACTCTTGAGGAGATAGCACCAAAAGCAAGAGGTCCATACTAGTTGGTGGATGACGTGGTCGAGTGTAGTTATAATTTGTATTATATTTTAGGCACTTTTTACTCGTAGATCAAACTTTAAATTTATAAAAACATGATACAATACTACCACTCCACACACGTTAGGGCAAGGGCACCCATCGTGGACGTAGTATAGTGATGGTAAGATACCGAGGTCGTCCAAGGACACAAGAGCTTTTAGTAACGACTTATTGTTAACTTCTAATCTAACCAAATTTTGATAAAAGTTTTGAAAGTTTTAAAATATATAAAGGTAAAAACGAAAATAAAAGGAAAACAAATAGATAAGAAAGAATCACTTAGTTCCGACTCCTCATTTACATATCCTGTGATGATTTCCGCACTTTGGGTATTTTGGAAGAGATTATCTTAGTTATAGTAGTAGGCCCCTCTTGTGAAGGTGACGTTACCCTCAACCTATTGGTCTGAGTCAGCAGGGATACAGTCCCGCAAGGTTGGAATATTGGAAGATAATTAAGTAAGTTATTACTGCGAAAAGTGGTAGGCCCCTCTTGTGAAGGCGACGTTACCCTCGGCCATATTGGTCTGAGTCAGCATGGATACAGTCCGGCAAGGCTGAATAAAGTTTTAATAGTAGTTTATTTATAAGGGGTTCAAGCCGTCTTACTTCCCCCGATTTGATGCTATCTGCCTCAAGGGAAGTCCTAATAAGCTTGAACCAAGTCCTCGCAAGATCTATACACTGAACAAACTAAGAAATTTACCCAAACACCCTTCTAACCCCCTTCCAAGTACTTAACGCGCTTTATATAGACCGTGAAGACATGAATGAGTGAATCAACGAAACATGAAGAAATGTTTAAATAAAGTTCACTTTCAATATAAAAGCTAGTTATTAAAGTCATTAATACATACCCAAATAAAAAGCCAAAGATTGAAAATCAAAAGTAATATATAAAAGATTTGTCTTCACCAAGTGATGTAAGAGATTTAGCCAAGCATGGCCTTTGTTTGACAAGAACTCTTACGATCAATATTGGATCCCGAGACTACTACACACTCTAAAAGATGAAAAATGGATGATAGTGGTGGGTGTTGGTGTTGTAGTGGTGGACTGATCGCAAGTGTGAGAGAAGTGGCTTGCCAAGGGATGCCGTTCTCCAAAGCCAAGCACCTATATATATAGCTGAAAACAGAAAGTGACCATGGCCCCGTGCCCGCCTGGCATGACCCCATGGTGGACTTTTTCTCTCCTTTCATAAGCTACAGATGTCATGTCATTGTACCAGCATGCCTCGTGGTAGCAGAACACGGCCCCGTGGTCAGTGTACTTGCTGTACTATCTAAGATTTTGCGAATCTTAAAGTTGACCACGGCCCATGTTGAGCTGGCACGGCCCCGTGTTGGTTGTCTTTTGTTGTTGTTTTTTTTTTCTGCAAAGAATCTTTGGTTTGGCACGACCCCATGCCTGGTGGGCATGACCCCATGCATGAGCTTCTGTTTTCGTTATTTTTGTTGTTTTGGATGTGATTGGGGGTTCGGCAAGTCGTGTCAATCCCAATTCTTTGTATTTGTGTTGGTTTCCGCTGTTAATTTGTTTTTTTATTAGTTTAAGCTCTTTTGATCTTGTAATTTAAAGTAAATAAAGAAACATGCTTTTTCCAACATTGATACCATAAAAGGGTTGATTTTATGCCTTATTTGACGTAATTTATATGTTGTATTTTGCGCACATCAATGGACTAGACCTATTATAAGTATTTTTTTTTTACTTAATACTAAACACTAACAATGGATGGTCGCTTTGCTACTTCTTTAATTGTTGTGGGTTTGATGGTCGCCCTGCTGCTTATATCCAATATTGTTGAGATGTAATTATTCCCACAAAATGGGTTCCTAACACTTTATTGCATTAACAAACACAATTTTTACTTTTTTCAAAGAACGAATTTAGGTAATTGTTTCCCAAATTATTCAGAATAACTCTCCGAAGAAACTTACGATTTGGTAACCTTAACCGGAGCCATTTCTATTTTTATATAACAATCTTTTGGAAGTCCATAATCAATAACGTAAGTGTTCATGGGTCGGTTTTGCCCAAAACCATAACCATAACCGCGATATTGGTTAATGGATAACCATAACCATAACCAACGGGTTATAGCAGTTTTGGTTAATTGGTTTTGAAGGTTATAACGGATCAATTATGGGTGGTTAACCGCGAATTTAGGTTTAACTAGAAGTTGCTCATTTTGTTTAACATGGAATAAATTGTTATCACATATTTCTATACATTAGTATATTTCATATTATTAAAAATACATATAATCTACAATATTAATATATTTAATATTCAAACAAAGTGATATTCTATATTCATATAAATTTAAATAAACATTCAAACAAAACATTATCAAAAAACCCCTAAATATTAAAAACGTTCAATCAACAACATCAAATATTAAAATTATTGTGAAAGATCCTAAATCTGACAAAGATTTTACTACATGTCGGTTCAGTACAGTTACTATGGGTATGGAAATATTGATAACCATAACTGACCCGCTTCTTTCGGTTTTCAGAAAAACCATTAACCAACCCGTCAGTTTTTTATTTGGTTCGTTTTTGTTGATCAATTCGATTATGGGTCGGTTAATTAGGTTTTTTACACACCCCTAAATTTAAGTTAATGGTAACATTAAGGTGGATTCAAAGCTCAAGTGACCCTTTCTTAAACTGATTTCAGGACCATGTATCTTTTATTTATTTATATGTCTTTTTATAAAAACAACGTAAACATCTCTTTTTTATGAATTTGACTAGACGTTTATAACATTTTGGTACTAAAGGTTTTGTATTATTGGACGATCTTAGTATCTTACCAATTACCATCACTATATTAAGCCAACCATATGTGCATTTGTCCCAACTTGTTGGTTTTAGTGATAATATTATATCGTGTTTCTAAATTTAAGACTTGATTTCGTGCAAACCGACTAAAATTGATTAATATTTATATAAACTCCACGTCACGTCAGCAATGAATACGATGAATTACAATCCCACCCTTTACGAATTTGTTTGGCAATTCCAAACCCGTAAGAAGATACAATTGCACCACTTGTTTTGGATTTAGATTCCAAAAGTCATCTCTCAAAGTTGCTGACCTTGAGTTGGCATATGGAAAACAAGAAAATTTTCTTAGCGAAATAAAACTCACCACCATTTTTCCAAACCGAAAATATCAGTACATATAAAGCTTATTACCACTACACGTCCAAAACCACCTATAAATGGTACTAAATGTAAAAATGCACACTACTTAAGAAGCTAAAAGTACATGTAAAGAATGCTTGGAAACAAACTACATTAAAAAATGACAAACTTGAAAATAACTACTTGGTGGTGGTGGACGTGGGTATGGGGACCTGTCACCCTTCTTCATAGCTACCAGACTATCTCCGGGCAACCGAAGGTGATACCACTCGGAGTGTTGATACTGACCCGCTCGTTTCTACTAACATGTCACCCATGGCTAGTTTTTGTATGCTTTGTAGGGGGCCATCAACTAAGATAAATCTTTTCGAGCCAAGAAAACTATCTGAAGATCACGGGATTGAACCATAAGCATATTGGGATTGAACCATATGTTGGGTTTGAGTGACGTTCATGGAACTATGGTGCGTGAATTTCAAGTAGTCGGAAACACGGGTGGTCATGACCTATTAAGAAGAAAGGGGTGGAGTTTGGGCTTTTTTTTTGTTTCTTGGTGAAAGAGTAAAAAAACGTAAGGGGCGTTGTGCCCTTGTCACATAGGGAAGGGGTGGGACCCCCTACGCACCCTACCCTGACGCGACCGACTCATGAAGGATCAAAATGTGGTTGGGGTCATTTAGTAGAGTCGTTGGCTCATTTTAAGTTTATGTTTTAAAGAAAAATAACCCTATAAATTGGTTATTTTTCAATTTAATTTTCAACACATCTTCATGAGATTTTTATACAACGTTCATACACTCTTCATCTTTATCAATCATCTTCAAAAAATATAAATGCATTGAACCAAAAATTTTCAACAATAACTTTGGTTATCGTTGTCAATTCGAAACCAACCAAACAAACAACTCTACAATGCTGGCAATTGGGACCTACCCCAAATGAATGAACCACCACCTTAACCCGAAATCATTCCCAAAACACAACCCACACTTCAAAGTATACCCATTACACAAAAAAGAAACAGGCTATAACATCCACACCCAAAGGCACTATACGCAAAAGCCAACAATGGAAAATAGAAAAAAGTATCCTTGACTCAAGCTTGGACAGACGCTACCGAAGATTAAATATTGTTAATTTTGTTTTTGTTTGTTTCTTTTATATTTGCTATTAAATTTCCATGTTTTAAGCTATTTTGAAAACACATTCGGGACAAGTTTCATACCAAATTGAGCCAAGGATAATATGTATCGACGACATGATAACAAGAAAACGAACGAAGATTCGTCCAAACTTTGGGAAGTTTGTTAACATCCACACCAAAAAAATGGAACAACGGGGAAGTGGTGCAAATGACCCCATTGTTTGTCAAGAGGCATTTCATGAATATCAATTCAAAGGAGTCACACTTTTCTCAAAGACCGGTTTTGGAAAATTCAACAAAGTGGGTGGTGGTCTTGTTGACGGGACAATCATCAAAACATCATCGTCCAACAATTGTACGGTGTCCAAAGGCAATTCAGATGTCCGTTGCCATATTTATTTCAATGTCACCGATGATGAGATTGAAACCCAAGAGGAACTGATTCTCCCGCCCCAACAACATCCTCAGTCGAAACTGAATACAAAGAACGTTTGATAAACTATCGTAGTAGATGGCAAACCTCATTGAGTTGAAGAAAGAAAGGGCACTAGTGGCATTGAATTTTCTTCCCGTTTGTCCCATATATATCTCTAACCAATTTGACAAAACAATGATCAACTAATACCTCCACCCCATATCAGTCGTTCGAGGGGTTTGACCTTGAACTTGTCAATAAGACGAAATAAGAAATTAGGAATAAAGGTATTTTGTATCATATATTTTGTTTTGTTTGTACTAATTAAAAAAATATCACATTTTTGTCATATTTAAAATTATTTTAGTATTCAATTACTTAAAATTAAGTATAAGAATTTTGTATCATGTATTGTCACACCTATGTCACAATGGTGACACAATATTTTTTTCCATCTTTCACCCCTTCATTAAACTAAAGGTAGTAGGTTAGCGTCCTTGCAAAGTCAACCCTTTTAGGGCGTCAAAGGGTCGTAAAAGGAGAAGTTGTTAGTGTGGTAATAGGCGTTAATCTTATATGTGTGAGTATTGATGTGAAATTAATTTTCCACCGAATTAACTTTTCCTATGCACACATGAGCTCCAACCTACTACACATGATATAACAAATAGCGGAACAAATTATTTATTAGGCGTCCATCATAAAGGCTAAGGTAGTGTTTGGTATGTAGGAACAAATTATTCACCGCTGACCATGTCCTCACCACCTCCACCGACCGCCACTGTCGCCACCGCCCATCACGTCTGCCACCCACTGCTAATGTCACCACCACCATCCACCGCTAACACCTACCCACCGCCACCGTCACTGCCACCGTCTTTCCTTGCCAACCAAACAACACAATGTAATGATTAATTTTATTCCCACATAGTAGCCCAACAAGAAATAGAATAGTAATAATCTATTTCATTCATTTGTCCATTTAATTACGTCGTCTATTTCATTCACTCGTTCATTTCATTACCATCTATCAAATATACCTTAAATATATTGAGAATAAAGTAAACTAATGACGGAATATTCATAATGCCAAATAAGTAAAATTTCTAGGTAACTTAAATTTTAGTACTTTTCATTTAGGTGACTATGCCTTTCTATAAACAACTTTTGATTTATGTCACTGTGCCTTTCTATAAACAAGTTTGGACCACTCCAGTACCATTTGTTTCAAAATCATTTAGAACCTTTCTAGAAAATTTGGTCCCAATATAGCATTTTAGGTGGGCATCTACATCTTTCCCAATTAAATGCGCATAGTAAATTAACGATTTACTAAAATGTTAAAAATATTATTGGGGGTTGGGGTGGGTCGGGATTTGTTTCAATTTGTTAACCTTAAAAAAAGATCGAAACACAAAATTATTTTATATGGTTTCGAAGACTCCATTATAAATTTTATCAAACACTTACTCTTATTCAATTTTATTTTTTTATCGCAACATAGAAATGAACTTTTTAATTAAATATCGGTACTATACTGATATAATATTTATTTTCATGGGTTTTGGTTTCAATACAAGTAGATTTTTTTGACAGTATAAGAACCTAATCGCAAACAACTTTTACACTTGGTAACTCTATTCCATGCAGCATTGAGGCAAGAACAATTTCACTACTTCAGATTAGAGGTGCACATAATAACGGTTAAATACCGTAATTGGTTATTAATCAAAATTGTAACCGGTTAATAACTGATTGAAGAGTTATGATCAGTGGTTATTTTTAACCGTAGGTTAGTAACCGATTAAGGATCTTTTTAGAAATAACCGGTTATTCTTAACTGGTTAACCGGAAAAATAATTTTTTTTTTGTTTTGAAAATAACCTGTTACTTAACGAACATAATCGGTTATTAACCAAACCAATTAAAATGAATAATCAAACCAGTTAAAGTAATAACTAGTTAAAACAAAAATAAAAAAATAATCGACAGTTAGACTAACTGAATCGGTTAGAAAAATTAACTTGTTTGTGCACCTCGACCTCCGATCCAAGTATCCAACATTGATGAAAAGACAAGAAATGAAGTTGGGCCTATAAAAGGCCGGCCCAAGATATCGATTTGGCCCATTATCGACTAGCGGCACACATGTGTACAAGTATCCCCCACTCTACCAAAACCCTAGATCTGCATTATTGCTGCGGGAGTAAACGCTTCGTATACAGGTAGTTAGCTATATTTGCCTCTCTACTCAATTATCTTCATTCATGCTTTTTGTCCGTCTCACTGATTGTTCTTCAAACACTTATTTCAATTGTGTTCTCACTCTAGATCGATATCAATAGGCGATCGTTTGTTCCTTAACCAATGGCGCTGGTAAGCTTTTCGTTTCAGTTACTGTTTTTTTTTTTTTTGTATTTGTGTTGCTGTTTTTGTTGATTCTCTGTTGGATCTTTTTGTTATTATTGAAATTTAAAGGATTTATGGTTCTGATGTGCATCTATACTGTATCGAGTATGTTTTAACATCGATATATATAGTTTTGTTTCTAATGTGAAAATTTTAGTTGAGCTTTATAGTATGTTTGTGACTAATATTTGATTTGTTTTGCGTAGTCGATTGTTTTTTTTTTTTTTTTTGATATTTTTGTAATGATTTCTCTTTTGACCTTTTTATCTGAATATTTGACAAAATTCTTTTTTTTTCTGCATCTGAATATTTGATAAAATTCTTTTTTTTTTATATAAATTGGCTACGTTTTAGGTAATGTAAGTTTAAAATTGATGTAAGCTTAAGCAACCTGTCACTCCTTAGAATGGTTATGTGTGTATATATGAGTGTTTGTTTGTGTATTATTGTAATTTTAGGGATTTACTAAATTTGATATTTCTTTATAAATCTTTTTTTAAAGAATAAATTTAATGACATTTACGTCTAATCATTTGATTAAATCTAATTCATTCTTAGTGTGATTCAGTTCTGGGTTTGCTGGGTTCGTAATGATGTTTTAAAGACAGACATTTTTTAAACAAGTTTATTGCTAATAGTGGCACTTCAATTTCTTATAGCTTCTAGCTGCTGCTAACTCAGTCATTTGTGTGTCTTAAAAAGTTTTACTCGAGGTGATGTGATCCAAGTTCGCTATAATTGTCATTATTTTGAAAAAAAGTCTGTTCTAGTTAAATGCAAAACATAATTACCATCAGGTACGAGCAAGATTCGGGTTGACTATGTAACCTAAATACCCGAGTTTGGACCGATTAAATATATGTTCGATTGGGTTCTCGGTCTTAATTTTAGTGGTGATGTCGGGCTAGGTCTGAGTGGTTATATGTTTTTGCATGTTGTGGAGTTCTTGGATTTCTATGAGCCTAGTATTATCTTTCTGGTATATCTAGTGCACCAAAAGTTAATATGAGCCTCCCGACGTTTTGACTTTATTTTGTATAACAATATACACACATGTATGTTGTTTGACATTATTTCTTAGCTTTTGATTTATAGAAACCAAAATTTGATGCTTGAGATCACTTGATTACTATATTTTTTGTCAGTTAGTTTGATGACTTATGTGATTTGGTTGCAGATTTTTCACACCCCCTCAAAAAATAAGAACGTGAACAAGGCCCTAATTGCTGCAGAATATGTTGGTGTTGAAATCAAAATGGCTGAAAATTTTCAGATGGGTGTTTCAAACAAGACTCCTGAGTTTCTTAAGATGAACCCTATTGGAAAGGTACTTTTTTAGTTTTACACACCCTCATTGAGATTATTACGGTCTTATGATTTTTCGTTGACGTAGATTCCTGTTCTCGAGACTCCTGAGGGGCCTTTGTTTGAGAGTAACGCTATTGCTCGCTATGGTGAGGGATAATTTTACTTTATTCGTTATGTTGGTTGGTGGCACTTATATTTTCATATTGGTTGCTGCAGTTGCTCATGGAAGTTTTCTTTACGGGTCTTCCAAAATAGAATATGTTAGTTTCTTTCTTTTCTTTATGTTAATTATTTTGTGATACATAGATGTTTGGTTACATAAATGTGAAGCTTACATATATATGCGCAGGGCCAAATCGAGCAATGGATTGACTTCTCTTCATTTGAGCTTGATGCACATATTAGAGGATGGTTATATCCAAGAATGGGATTTGGCACCTACATTAAACCTGTTAGTTGCTCTTTTTTCTCTCTCATATCCCTTATAGTTTATTCTTTTTGTATGTTCATATATTCTTCATGATGATTTGTTAAGCGTTTAAATGATATATTGAGTCTATGTTTTGAAGGTTGAAGAGAGCTCTATTGCTGGCTTGAAGAGAGGTTTTGATGCTTTAAACAACTATCTAGCTTCACACACTTTCTTGGTTGGTGATGGCGTCACTTTAGCTGACATCATCACAACATGTAACTTGGTGTTGGCATTTCAACATTTAACACCAAAGAGCTTCACATCCGAGTATCCTCATGTGGAGAGGTACTTTTGGACCATGATTAACCAACCAAATTTCAGCAAGGTATTTGGTGAGGTCAAGCAAGCAGACGCCGTTGTTCCAATCTCTTCAGCAAAGAAACCGGAGCCGAAAAAACCCGAGCCCAAGAAAGAAGTTAAGAAAGAGGAGGCACCCAAGCCTGAGGTCAAAGCTGCCGAGGAAGAAGAGGCACCAAAGCCTAAGCCAAAGAACCCTCTTGATTTGTTACCTCCGAGTAAGATGGTTTTGGATGACTGGAAGAGGCTTTACTCTAACACCAAGTCTAACTTCCGTGAGGTTGCGATCAAAGGTATATATTTATACTCTTCTTTTTATTTAGAGTAAAATGCCATTTCCGTCCCTGAGGTTTGGCCAGTTAACTTCATCCATTTTTCTTCATTAAGTCGGGGGTATTTCTGTCTTTGTTATCAATTCGGTCTTGTTAACTTCATCCATTTTTCTTCACTAAGTCGGGGGTATTTCTGTCTTTGTTGTCAATTCGGTTTTTTCACTGCTCTTTAAGTTAACAAAACAGACGGAAATACCCTTGACTTAATGGAGAAAAATGGATAGAGTTAACGAGCCAGATGAAAAGAACAAGATTTCAATCCTTTTGGACCAAGATTTGGGGAAACAAACATTTGGATGAAAGTCACAAGATAGGCCACATCCCAGGGACGAAAATGACATTTTACATTTAATTTATATTGAGTATTGAATATGAAACTAATGTATTTTTTGACATTTGCAGGGTTTTGGGATATGTTTGATCCAGAGGGTTACTCTCTTTGGTTTTGTGATTACAAGTACAACGATGAGAACACCGTCTCTTTTGTAACCATGAACAAGGTTGGTGGATTTCTGCAGCGTATGGATCTTGCACGCAAATATGCTTTTGGAAAGATGTTGATCATTGGAAACGAGCCACCATTCAAGGTGAAGGGTTTATGGCTATTCCGTGGGCCAGAAATCCCCAAATTTGTAATGGATGAGTGCTACGACATGGAACTGTACGAGTGGACTAAGGTTGATCTTTCTGACGATGCACAAAAAGAACGGGTGAATCAGATGATTGAGGATCATGAGCCTTTTGAGGGTGAAGCTCTTTTGGATGCCAAGTGCTTTAAGTGATCTTAAGTTATTATATCTTGTTGGGAGGGTTTTTTTTCAGGTGAGTGGATTTAGATACATGTGAACTTTGTTTTGTGGTGTTTAACATACTATAAGAATTCCAGTTTTGATTTTTGAATGTTGTCTGTCGGGTGTATTAGTTTGTGAAATAATCTATATCTTTTTCGACTGTCCTCAAATTTAGTTTCAAAAATAGTTTACTTTACACTTTAATGACTAACCTAAAAAATGCGTTTGTGTCGTTAATAGTAATTTTTTTTATAGATAACACTACCATCTATAGAAGCGTTATCGTTACAAGTTTCTCCCTCATTTCTATTTCTATGTTGCCTTTTGACACCCACCCTCGTCTTCTTTTCTTAAGATGAAGATTGATTTTTGTTTGATGTTTTTAAATTGTTTTGAGTCTATTAGATTGTTTCCAACATATTGTTTATGGGTCGAGAGATTACGTTCATCTTTGTGAGTTTTAGCAGAATTTCGTGATGTCAACCTTCGTGATTCATGGCTGCTATATCAACCTTCATATCCACCAAAATCCTCATTCCATTGCCCCCCTTGCATATCTCCAAACCTTAACAAAACCCAACCTACAAAATCGCATCCACAACTGATATCGGTCGTTTATACGTTCAATCGGTTGTTATTTTCCGATATTAATCGGTTTTTTAGGGTCGTGTGTACATGTTTTTGCTGTATGACCTTACGCTTCTCCTTCACCGGATGTTTTATTTTTAAAACACCAGTGGGTTTTTGATATATATTCGTTTATGAACTACTGGGATTTTATTGTGCTTTATATCATTTTTGAAATTGCACCAATTTCTGTATTTTGATAATGTCAAATCTTAAAATTTGAAAATATGGTCGATTTGTGAGAAAGTTTAAAATTTGTTAAAGTGGGTAGAAGCTCTTGACCGTCGACTGGGGAGTCGTGAGTACTGTTGGGGAATTTTTAGAAACCGGATGATCAGAGAGGAGTGTAGTCACTCTCAGATCAAATTATTTCGGTGGTTCTACTGAATAATTCAATCCGATACAACTCTAATTTTTGGAGAATGAACAACAGTATACGTTTTTGTGTGTGATTCGTATGAACCAGATCTTGACAAAAACACACACACACACACAACGAATTTTTGAGGATAACTGCTACTTGACAGTTATTGGCAGTTGGATTTCAAATTTTGAGTTTAATTAAATTGTTGCCTTAATTTTTTATCTACAAAATTATGAACGAATTTTATAAAATTAATTTCTAAGACGCTTTCCATAAAGCAATTTAATTAAAATAAAAATTTTCCAAGCTGACCTGGGGCTCTGCCCTTAGACCCTGCTCCCAGGGGCGTTGCCACCTGGAACCCCCTTTTCGGGGCTCAGCCTGGAGGGTTATGGTCCCAAAAACTTTGCGCCTGCGCAAATAACCATACCCTCAACGACAACAAACCACAAGAATAACCTTGCGCGCAACGTGCAACGGTGCGTCATTCTTGAAACTAGCAGGTTGCCCAACAAACCTTGCGTGCAATGTGCAATGGTACTGCAACCTTTATACTAGAAGGTCACACAACGAACCTTGCGCACACTGCGCAATGACAAGTTAGACCTGGAAGCGCAGGAACTTGACCCTGCGCGGATCAAACAACTCCCTAGCCATGAAGTCCTAAAACCTTGCACAAGGCCAAAACCAACATGAGAGCAACTCATAGTAATGCAGGAGACAGACTGTATGCAAGGACGTACACGTGGCACCAACCAAACTCACGCCAGCAACTGTCAAAGATCTCCACAATCGGTTGATTACAGGTCCGACACCAGGGATAGCTGCCATGACAAGTGGCTCCACTCACCATGCGCCAAGCGCACCTCCTGCCAAAGATCATTAATGGTCGATGCAGAGGAGACAGAATGGATAATCCTGGTCGTCCGGCCCGGGCCCAAGGCCCATCAGCCCATCTCCTACACACCTCTCTTTGGCTATAAAGTAAGGATCACACCACAAGGTAAAGGACACATGTTTACGAGATCACTAACTAATTACTTACCACTTATTACCTTACAATCCCAAATACTTATTCTCACGTCGGAGTGTGGTCACACAGAAAACCCTGCCTCTTTCTCCCGTGGCGAGACTTCGGCGTTGCTAGTTTTGCAGTTAGCTTAAAGTGAGATCACCCAGAAGAGCAAACGAGAATAACCCTTTATGTAGAGATATTAAGCTGAGACCAAGATATCGCCGGATACCCTCTGTGTTCAACCAATTCTTCATTAGCACCATCCGGTTTTTTACTCATTCTTGCATCGGTTTCTCGTTCGTTTTTTTCTCAAACCTCACTTTCAAATGGCTGATTTCCCATCAAACATACCATGAGGTCCTCGGGATGAGGGCAAGAACCCAGTTCATGCCCCTCGACCTGACGGACAAGTGGAAGAAGGTTCTTCCGGAAACGTTGGTGTTCACCACGACTCAGGTTCCCGGTAACTCCCGGAGTTCAAACGGAAACTCCCTGTGTACCAATCACATCTATTTTACCTCCGGGTGAAACTCCAATGTCTTGGTACATCAAATCTCAAACGGCCATGAATGTCGTCTATGCGCAACTCTGTGCGCAAACTAATGCATCCGCTGCACCGGCGCAGCCGCCCACTACTCAAGTGCATGCTTCGCCTGCACCACGAGTACTCAGTTACGACTTGCCGGCTGGAGCGAGTGTTCCCTCACACCTCCGTACCAGGGAAACGGAGTATTCTCAGTCGCTGCCTAAATATGAGTCAAACACTCATAGGTGAGCATCCATCAACTCACGACTGGGCCCGCGTCCTCTAGAGGGGCGGGACACCCAGCGTGAGGAGGATAGAACAAATGGCGAGGGTGATAGCGCCAGTGTGTTTCACCGTTTGCCTAAAGATCATGCCGCTTACAAGCCTACGCCACGGGCTGTGTACAACCCGGAGGCGGCGTTATAACTACAATCTAATCTACAGGCCGGCTGAAGCAGCCGAACACTCGAAGTTTATAAAGGAGATCGCGCTCGCCCCACTTGAGCGCACGAAACTACCCTCCAATGTGGGTAAGTTTAATGGGTTGACAGATCCAGACGACCACATGCGCCTATTCACGGGCGCAGGTCTAATCGGAGGCTGGATGCTGCCCATGTGGTGTCATGTAACGCCTCGCTTTTTCGTGCTTTCTTTAATTAGAAAGTATAATCGTATATCTATTTATGGAAACTTGTATTTGTATTTCTTTTCCCAATTTTGTAATCCGAGACTTGAATCGTAATAAAAATTCTTACTTGTTATATATGCATGCTTTACATACATGAAATCGTTTAAATTGATACTTGTTTTACGTGCAAAGACTCATGCACTCACACTCGATACTCAAATCATACTTATATGCGTTATACACGCAAAAATGACAAGTTATAGCCTGAAATTAAAGATAAACTAAGATCAAGGACTAAAAAATGGCATAATCCGAAGTAAGTGGCTTCTTGCCCATGGATAGGTCCATTTTGTGTTTGTTGCATTAAATGCACCCAACTAACAACCCCCAAACCCCATCTATAAATACCCACCTTCTCCCACTCCCATTTCACACCTCAAACATTCATTTCTCCCTCCCCCCCTCTCTCTCTCTAAAGCTCTCTCTCAATCAAGAAAGTTCAAGACTTTCAAGATAACTCGGTGTTCCTCCAACTCTCCAAACCCTTCACGGAATACTCAAGTGGAAGCTTGCAAAACCGTGAGTACACTTGACCCATTTTCCCTTTTTACACAATTTGGGTTGTAACATGTTAACTTACAAAATACACGAATACACACACTACATGCTTTATACACTCAATCCATCATACATACTTATTGTTATGCTTAGGTACATGGTAAATTCATACATGCTTCTTGTCATTAACTTAGCTAGCCCCAACTTAACATATATAGCGCTATAGGAGTAGCACACCGCCCATCGGGGTATTGTTAAGCTTTAGGCTGATTCATTCTTAATTCATACTTTAGTCTCGTTACTTCGTGTGACGAGGGACACATTCATTCTTGTGGACACTTGGGTTTGACAATTAGTATTGCATGCTAGCCTACCTTGTATACAATTGCCATGTGGATTTGAGTAAACTTTTTTATACTTATGCTATGTACTTAAACTTGTGTACTCGCCAATACTTTTGTATTGAACTATACTTTTAATATGTTACAGGTTGAAGATTATGCTTATGACAAATCTAATAGGGACGACATAGAAACGTACCTAGAATGTTAGGCTTTCATGTTGTAATTTTGTTAAAGTTGTTGTATTTTGATTTTTGTTGTAATTGACAATTTTATATATGAAATGAACGAGTTTTTATTTAAATATTGTCGCAAATAGTGTTAGGATGCATTGAGTAATCTATTTCGTCTCACTCCGATGTTTCCACCATCGGTTGGGGTATGACACGTCACTTGTTTGTTCAAACTCTTACAGGCACGCGCGCCTATGGTTTGACAACTTACCCACGGGTAAGCTCACGTCATGGAATGACCTCAAAGACAAGTTCCTGACACATTTCAGCCAACAATGGCGGTACGTCAGAGATTCCTCTGACTTCATGAATTTCTGGAGGCAGGATGATGAAAGTCTCGAAGATTTCATCACCCGCTACAATAAAGAGGTGCTGGAGATTAGGAACGTGCACGAAGACCTGATTCGTGCACATTTAAATACGTTGTCCGCTGCGACGAGATGATCAAAGTCTTGTCAGGAACTACTGGCCTCCCAAAAATCTAGGAGAAACTAATGGCGGCAGCAAAGGTCTACACGCAGACGGAGCGCAACTTAAACTCCAGCAGACCTCCCCTACCCCAATACCGTCCGCAAGACATGAGTAGCAGTTTTGTGAAAAAGAATAAGAAGAGTTAGAGGGAATCCAACCAAAACCCCTCCTACTCACCAGTCGACGCTCGCGCGACAATAAATAAGATTGCTACTTAAAGAGCAATTAAGCAAGATAATCGCGATCGCCAGTGGACGCCACGGATGAAGACCTCGGTGGAGGTGCTCCGCACAAAAGATCACCAATTCAAACAACCACCGCCAATGCGCAACAAAAAAGGTCAAGACCTTAACCTGTTTTGCGATTATCACAAAGATACAGGGCATGCAACCGACAACTCCATCTCCTTGCACACGGAGATCGAAAAGGCACTAAAAAGTGGGAAGCTCACCCACTTACTTCAAAACGTGCGCAAGGAGATGCACCAGATTACTCGCAGCGAAGAAGGCCCGAGTAACAAGAAGATGAAGCAACCATTTGTTCATATGATCCAAGGTGGCCCATCGCGCAAGCGCGGCCATCAGAATAGTTGTACACCACACTGGCATGAACAACAAGTCATCTTCCCCATAGTTCCCGGGGGTCCATAAGAAGAACGTCCGGTCGTGATAACTGGCATCTTTGGCCGTTATCACACCGACTACATGTTCATAGATCTGGGAAGCTCTATGGACATCATATATGAACAATGCTTCCAACAGTTGGACCCATAGTACAAGGCGCGCTTGGAGCCGGTCGACTTCCCACTGACTGGTTTCTGCAACGAAGCCGTCTTTCCACTGGGTCAGATCTCATTCCCGGTAACCCTTTCCGATGGGCGACACTCGTGCACGGTCTCAATCAACTTCATGGTCATGCCAGCAACATCGCGCCATGATGTGTTGCAAGGCCGTCGCGCTTAAAGAGAGTTCAGCATGATCACCTCCACGACAGAAACCGGTGAAGGTACCAAAGTCATCATCCAATGGTGAGCCGGAGAAATGGGTACTCAACAACAAGTACCCGGAACAAACGGTGTTGCTAGGACCTGCCATGACCCCCGCAGTCAAGACGCGGCTAAAGCAACTCCTGTTCCGCAATGTAGATACTTTCGCTTGGTCGCCAGCGGACATGACAGGGGTACCAAGGGAAATTGTAGAGCACGCGCTACACACATTCCCTTCAGCTCAGCCTATTGTTCAGAAAAAGCGCATTTTTGGTCCTGAAAAAGCTCGCGCACTGAACGAGCAAGTTTTAGAGCTCCTCCAAGCCGGCATCATCAGAGAAGTACGCTATCAAACATGGGTAGCCAATCCAGTCATGGTACAGAAGCACAACGGCAGTTGGCGCATGTGCGTCGATTTCAAAGATCTGAACGAAGCATGTCCCAAAGACTGCTACTCTTTGCCCGAAATCGACAAAAAGGTGCATTCCCTCGCTTCATTCAGGTGGAAATGCTCTCTTGATTGCTACAAAGGCTACCACCAGATTCAAATGAGGAAGGAAGACGAAGAAAAAACCGCATTCCGCACTAACAAAGGAATCTTTTGCTACACAAAGATGCCATTTGGATTGCGCAACGCAGGAGCCACCTACCAGCGTTTGATGGACCATGTCTTCGGAGAAGACATTGGCAAAACCATAGAAGTGTACATTGATGACCTAGTCATCATGAGCCCGGATGAGGAGAAGATACTGACAAACGTTTAGAAAACGTTTGCATCCTTGCGCAAGGCCAATCTGAAGCTGAACCCCGGGAAGTGCTCATTTGGAATGGAAGAAGGCAAATTCTTGGTATTCATCGTTACACGCAATGGTTTCAAAGTCAATCCTGAGAAGGTGGAAGCGATTTAGCGCATGCCTTCCCCCTCGACCATCAAGGAAATGCAACGGTTGGCGGAGCGACTGGCTGCGCTGAACAGGTTCTTGGCCAACCACGCGATGAAATTTTTCCCATTCATCAGCACTTTGAGGAATTGTATAAAGCGGAACAAGTTTCAGTGGACTCCGGATGCGGAGAAAGCTTTCACACAAATGAAGGAGTGCTTGATTCAGTTGCCTACGCTCACGACACCGCAAAGGAACGAGCCACTGATCCTTTACCTTTCCGCATCAGATATCGCTCTGGGCGCAGTCTTGTTAGTAGAGCGCGCGGGAGTTCAAACTCCAATCTACTACGTCAGCAAAATGCTAACTGACCTGGAGACAAGATATCCAATGATGGAAAAGCTTGCTCTAGCTTTAGTCCACGCATCCCGCAGGTTGCGCCGGTATTTTTCCGGCCATGTGATAACAGTTCTCACGAACTATCACTTGGGCCAAATTTTGTGCAAACCGGACATATCTGGCCATCTGGCGAAGTGGGCGATTGAGCTTGGTGGACACAATATCGTGTTCGAACCACGCCCAGCCATCAAAGGCCAGATACTAGTCGATTTTGTTACAGAAGTGCCAAGTAATAAAGAGCAAGAGTGTGAAGCTGTATAGAATCCAGCGCCGGTCACAGACGACCGCGCATGGATAATTCACATAGACGGCGCATCCAATGATGATGGCGCAGGGGCAGGTCTCCGCCTAATAAGCCCCGATAACCAAGAGGTCACCTATGCCATCAGGTTGGACTTCAAAAGCACGAATAATGAAGCTGAGTACGTAGCGTTTCTGATAGGCCTTCGGTTAGCCTTCAAAATGGGGGCCAAGAATTTGGAAGCACACGTCGATTCCCTTTCGGTCACAGGACAGGTCAACAGCTTATACGACGCAAAAGGCGAAACGATGGCCCTGTATCTTGAACAGGCATAATCCTTTATAACCAAATTCTAAAGATTCAAAATAAACCACATCAACCGAAGCGAGAATAAACATGCCGACACGCTCAGTAAATTGGCTGCTACAAGATTCAAACACCTCGCGCGAGAAGTGCACATCGAGGTACTCAAGAACCATTCGGTTCCTTTGCGTCAAGTAAACATCGTAGAAATGGGAAATCTTTCCTGGATGTCCCTCATCATCATGTTCTTGCAATCTGAGATCCTCCCAGAAAACAAGGCGGAAGCAAGGAAGGTCCAGAAGAAGGCACTCAACTATGAAATGGCGGACGGTATCCTTTACCGGAAGTCATACCTTGGACCGCTCCTCCACTGCGTTGATCCACAAGACGCGCAATACTTGATCCGCGAAATACACGAAGGGTTATGCGGAATTCACGCCGGTCCATGCATGGTCGTTGCAAAGATCATGAACGCCGACTATTATTGGCCTGGCATACACTTAGATGCAGTCAAAACACTGCGGAAATGTGACTCATGCCAGCGACACGTGCCGAAGACATTGTGCCCCAAGAATCCCTTGATCCTAGTGAAACCAGCATGGCCCTTCCAACAATGGGCAATCGATATGGCGGGACCTTTCCCTGATGCCCCAGGCGCTGTGAAGTCATGATCCTAGCCGTCGATTACTTCACCAAGTGGGTAGAAGCAAAGCCGCTTGCATCCACCACAATAACTGTAGTTCGCAAATTCATTTGAAAGCACATCATTTGCCGTTTCAGGTTACCCCTGCGCATTGTCAGTGATAATGGCCCCAATTTTGCTGCTGAAGAACTACAACAGTGGATGAAAGTAATGCATATCGAACATGTGTTCACTTTGGTCGCGCATCCCCAAGGGAATGGCCAAGTGGAAAGCTTAAACAAGAGTATCGTCGAAGGGATCAAGACGAGATTGGGGACGGCGCGTAGAGGCTGGGTAGATGAGTTACCAAGTATCCTTTGGGCTCATCGAACCATGCCAAAAACCAGCACTGGTGAGACACCGTTCAGCCTAGTGTATGGGACAGAGGCAGTGATTCCCACGGAAACAGGCCTCCCACACGGCGCATGCTGGCTGTGCAAACCAGAATAATGAAGACGAGCGCAGACTCGACTTGGACCTCTTGGAAGAAAGGCGTAAAAATGCCGCAATCCACGAAGCAAAGTACAAGTCCAAGCTGGAGAAATACTACAATGCGCGAGTCCGCATATATACCTTCCTACCTGGGGATTTCGTTTTGAGAGACAACGAAGCGTCTAACGCTGAAAGTCCAGAAAAGCTTGCGCCTAAGTGGGAAGGCCCTTACATAATCCATGAAGTCCTAGGAAAAGGTGCATACACCCTCAAACGTTTGGACGACACAAACATTCCTAGGACATGGAATGCGCAACAGCTAAGGCGATGCTACATGTGATCTAAGCATGTTCAAATGTCAATGCTTCATCAATATCTGCGCAGCAAACTAGTAGAACCTATGATCTTATTTTGTCTATCCTGTACAAGACTTTTACGCCTTATTGTTAATAAAGACAATGGATACATGGTTTTCTTTATCTAGATGTTTTGTTACAAATGTGTGAAACCACTTTGGGTATACGCGAAAACACCATGGTACAACATGACTCATGAACAAAACTCACTACCTACTGTATGCGCATAGATGTGACGTTCATAGACGAGTTCATTACCAGTTTTATTCGCTCTACCTACACAAAGTTGTTATCCGCACGCAAATATTGTAACTTCAAATAAAAACATCCATTTCGTGAAAAGATAAGAGTACAAGCAAGCGCCATGCGCAAATATATTTAGATATTACAATCAGAATCCTACAATCTGTCCCTCACTCTCTTCAACCTGCGCAACATATTGAAATATATCTTTAAGGCGATCCACGTAGTCGTCATGTTGGAGCGCCTCGCTCACCAAATCCATGACCGGGAGTTGAAGACGGTCGTAATCTCGCTTGGCCCGGGAGAAGGCAGCTCCCGTATCAACCCCTCGAGTGGAAGCGCGGCTTGTGTCCCATTGAACGTCCAACGCACGAGTCACATGATGTGCGCACTCGGCGTAGCTCTGCGCATATCCATCGTGGCGCGCCGTGACCTTCAGCTTGGCCATGGTGCTGTCTAACTCAACCGAGTTCAGGATAGAGTTTACGATGTGCAAAAGACAAGGATAATAGAATGAGAACAAGACAAAGTGATCAAAATAAAAACGGAGAACCTACATTGACAACTCCATGTTGTTGCATCCACAGCATGTTGTTCGTCAGCGACTCCACAAGACTCTCAGAGATGGCGTGGGCGGTTCTCGCTCTCGCCCACCTTAGCATCCGCAAGGCGGAGCTTCTCCACATCCTCCAGGTGCCTGCGCTTCAGCTCAGCCTTTTCAACCAAGGCCACCTGGAGATCCTTCTTTACGCCCTCAAGCGACGCACATGCTTCCACCTGGTTACATATAACAAGGTTAGTCTGGAAATTTTTTGATCCTACAAAATAAAGAGGGGTAGAAAATTTTTACCTCCTTTTGCTCACTGCGCTCACGGTGTGCCCTGGCCTCCTCATGTCACACCCCGACCCGCAGCGGAAAAAGGTGATCGGGGCATGATTGGGTTTTCATCAAAGCTCATGACATTTATTATAATGTTTCATATTTATTATTACAATTTTAAAGAAGATCATACAATCAAATCATACAAGTACAACATGTTCTATACATCTTTCTAGTCTTCATTATTTTTCTTCTAAGGCAATTTCCTATGTGTTCCTTGCTTCATCCTGTTCACCTGTATCATGTGTAAAAATGGTTTTTGGATCAACAAAAAGTTGGCGAGTGAATCCTATGAAAATATTTAAACGGGTTTATTGTATTGATTATAAAATAAAGTGCATAACCACATATGAGTAAATGTAGATGTAAATTTATTCACAAAACACATAATACTAAATATTGCACACACATACAACAATTGATTGTTTTGAGGCACGCGTTGTTCAACTCGTCTCCCACAAGGAACTGATGGGCCTAATGAATGAGTTTTGAGGCACGCGTTGTTCAACGAACTGATGGGCCTAATGAATGAGTTTTGAGGCACGCGTTGTTCAACTCGTCTCCCACGAGGAAATGATGGGCCTAATAAATAATTTGCATACAACTTGACAATATGTAATACATAACAACAAACAATATTTACATTCTAAGTTTAGATCATATAATGGTATAGCACGAGTTTGAATAAGGGAACTAATTTAAGTGACACATGATACACCCCAAAACATGAATAAAAAGGGGAATTTGTAAGAATTCACTCACAGTGGTTGCGTTTCTTGGATTGATGATGAATGCGCACGAATTTGAATTTAACCACGAGAGAACTAACCTAAATAATAACATAATGGTTCGGTAAATAAGTGGATTTTATTAACAATTTTAATAGGATTTTTAGATTTATTTTTGTGAGTTTAAGGTCATTTTCTAACTTTAAAAATATTATTTTTAAGTATTTTTAATTGATTTTTAAATTAAATAAACAAATAAAAAAATTTAAAAATGTTGACTTTTTGACTTTGATCGTTGACCGAACGTTGACCGAGCGTTGACCGGTCGGACCGTGTTTATTATATGCGCCGAGTGAGGTTCGAACTCGTGACCTCTCGTATACGTGCACGCAGCTCTACCAACTGAGCTACGTGTCTAACGCGAAATATTTCTGTTTTTAATTATACTTATATACTATTTAGATTTATCCAGAAATCATTTATTTTTAAAAAGAATTTTATTTATATCGAACCGGTGCACATAACATGTCTCGAACCCGGGACCTGTTGTTTAACGTTGCACACACTTGTTTTTATTAATCTTATATACTAACTGAAGGGTTCCGTATTTGGGTTTTATAAAAAGGTTTGAATATTGTGACGAATCGGAACAAGGACAGACTCAACTCGGTATCTCTATATTTCAAATGCACACAGTCCACCGCTGGACTGTGTGTCTAACCCGAGATATAACCCGATTTATATTAAATATATACACAACCTAAACTTCATCTTCTTCGTTAAAACAACCCAGAACTCCCAATCCCGACTGTTAGCCCACATCATTTCGATTCCCAGTTTTAAACAAATGCATATAAACAGTATTGAAGAAAGTTAATTGTTTGTACCGATTGGGCGAGGTGTTAGACCTTTCGGTTTAACTCCGACAGTAAATTCCGGTTGACTTCCGACGATAGCAGATTATTCCGGCGAAGTGTAACTTGTGATAGAGGATCTACAGAGAGTTTGAGGTGAGTGTGGTGCTTTCTGTCTGAGCTCTAGAGGTCTTATTTTAGAGTAAGGCAGAAGGGATGAAATGGATTCGGTTTTCCGGCGACTTGCAGAGAATTCCGGCGATGTATTTCTTGCGACAGAGACTCTACAGGGAGTTTAAGGTGAGTGTGGGTGATTTCGGTATGAGCTCTAGATGTCCTGTTTATAAAGTAAAGCAACAGTGGGATAGATTCTTCGGTTTTCCGGTGATAACTTCCGATTAACTTGCAGAGGATTCCGGCGACTTGCGGCGAGGTTTTCAGAGCGAGTTTGAGAGAGTAAGTTTGATAGACTCGCGAGCTCAAATGGTGAATACATCGATGTAAAGTATAACTCGATTTTAATTACATTTTGGTTATGATTTTGACGATTTGAATGGGTGGCTTTAAGGTTTTTTGGTTATAACTGACGTTTATCATCAGTTACACACGTTTTATCATAAGGAAAAACGTTAATTGAGCTTGATTGCTTGGATTGTGTTTTCGACAGTTACTGGTTTCCGCCCTTTTTGAATTGCAGGTTTGACCTTTGTTTGTATATATCAATTAAATTGTTTGAATAAAAACCAATCAATGTGTGTAGCTCAGTGGTGTGTGTTGCGTGTGGGTTCGATGGAGACCCGGGTTCGAAACCCGGCTATCCCATTTATTTTTTTATTCAGTATTTCTTAGAAATTTTAAATTCTAGTTTTTAAATTCTAATATATTTATTGATTATGTATCGTTTAAAATTAAAATAAACAATATATACGCGACGAAAAATTTGACTGACTATTCGGTTAATAAACGAAGCGGGTTTTGGAAACCCGTTTTTTTTACGGATGTTACAGTATCCCCTACTTTTAGAAATTTCGTCCCGAAATTTAAGTAGTGGCATGTTTGACTCAAAAGGATGGTGTTTTAATTTGACAATTACATACTTAGAAGGGGTAAGAGTTTAAATTTTGTTTGAGGCGGTAACGTTCCTTGTAAGGGTTGAATACCCTGCTACAGGAATCGCTTTTTGATGCCTACGATAAAGAATATTGATAAACAGAGTTGATTCACTAAGTATGATTTCATGCAAGAGTTTTGATACGTTTGGAAAGATAAGGTTATACCCTAAAACAAAAACTTCTACCACTAAAACCTACATGGAACCTCTCATAACTGCCTGACAATGCCTCTGATCCTTTGGCAAGAATACTTATATATAGGAAGTACCAGCGGCGTATCCACCATATTCTTGTCAAATTTTCATTGGCTTTATCAGTAAGTTATGATTAGTTCTATGTGACTCTAAAATATAAACAAACACAACAACCAAAGCTTGAGTCTTAATTCTGAAAGTATACATGTTTGAATGATGACAGTACCTCTCTCGTTTGTTATGATGAAGAGGTTAGTCTATGTAGAAGTGAGACACAACCCAACTTCTTTGAATAATGAGATTGAAATACGTTGAGATGTATGATGATATGTATGCTAAATCAGTGAGTATAAAACAAACTTCAACCATGACATTACTAAATCCTACATGGAACCTCTCATAACCGCCTGACAATGCCTCTGATCCTTTGGCAAGAATACTTATATATAGGAAGTACCAGCGGCGCATCCACCATATTCTTGTCAAATTTTCATTGGTTTTATCAGTAAGTTATGATTAGTTCTATGTGACTCTAAAACATAAACAAACACAACAACCAAAGCTTGAGTCTAAAATTCTGAAAGTATACATGTTTGAATGATGACAGTACCTCTCTGTTTGTTTATGATGAAGAGGTTAGTCTATGTAGAAGTGAGACACAGCCCAACTTCTTTAAATGATGAGACGGAGATACGTCGTGAGATATGATGATATGAATGTTAAATCAATGAGTATAAAACAAAACTGAAATAGTAATTCGCATTAAGATTCTTGGATAAATTTCCAATTTATAATTGAGATACGTGAAGATTGAGATAACATAAAGAAAACATAAAAAACTAAGCGGTTGGAGTTGAAATCTTGATTTTTAGTGAAGAAAACTAGTTGGGTGGTTCATCTGGGCCGTCATTATCTTCAACAGGATTGGCGTTGATGTTGTAAACTCTTCCTCTCGCTGGTGGCCTAGTGGTTAGGTTTTCTTGATTTGCTTGGTTAACTGGGTTTGCTTGAGCTTAGGCGTTTATGATGTTAACCAATCCAGGGCACGTGTTTCTAAAATGGGTAGGGTCGCCACAATTGAAACAAGCTCGAACGTATGGGAACATGGGGTATTGGGGTTGTTGATATGTTTGGATCATGTTTTGAGTAGGGGGTGAGGTTTGGTTTTGAGAGGTGCGGCAAACCTTGCTCAAATGACCATAGCGTCCACAATTCACACATAGTCGACAAGGTAAGGTAGATGGATGGTGATAAAAACAGGTGTTGCATTGAGGGTGAGGTCCAAAGTAAGGTTTCTTATTTGGGTAAGTTGAGTGGGGTGCTACTTGAGTGATCGGGATAGCTTGAAGGGGTACGGCTTGTGAGGCTGGTTGATTGCGTTGGGTGACAGCGAAAATTTGCCCATCTCGTTTTCTCTTAGAAATGGGCTGAGAAGGGGATTCGGTTCGGGTGGAGTTTGAGGTTTCGGTTGATGTTTTATCCTTCTTCTTCTCCTCCGTGAAGTCTTTATTCCGTATGCGGTTCTCGATGAGCTCTGTAGCTAACTCCATTGCTGCTTCCAAAGTTGCAGGTGTGGTACTTATTACGGAGTCTTGAATTTTTGAAGGAAGACCTCGAATGTAGTGCTCGATCAAACGGTAGAGGGGAGTGAACAAGTTGGGGACCATTTGATTTAACTCAAGGAATCTCTTGTTGTATGTGGTGTGGTCGCCTTCCTTTTGTTTCAAAGAATAGAACTCATCCTCCAATTTCTTGATTTCGCTTCTTGGGCAAAACCGTCTTGTCATGATTTCCTTCAACTCTTCCCTAGTCAAAGTCATAGCATCTTCAACACCTCGTTTGGCCTTCTCTGTATTCCACCATGTAAGTGCTATTCCAAGTAAACAACCGGTAGCATATCGCACTTTGCGATCATCGGGGCAATCGCAATTTAGAAAAGTGTTTTCCATTTCTTCAAACCAATGGAGGAGAGCAGTGACACCTTCAGTCCCTTCGTATTTTGGAGGGTCGCAGGATTTGAAATGCTTGAAGGTGCATTTAGTGGTAATTGAGGGAGGGTTGACAACAGTTTGATCTTCTTGATTGACGGGATTAGCGGTAAGGGCGTGTTGAACTTGAACTACAATGTTGGGTATTACGGCAGCCATTTGTTGAGTGATTTGAGCAGCCATGCGCTCGCGGGCTTTTCCTGATCTCATCTTCCTACGAGCGAGATTAGAAGACATCTACAAGGAATACATATCAAGAGTATGAGTTGGACGTTTTAGGGGTCATGTGTCGTATTTAGGAATGAACATTCATAAAATAAATATAGAATAATAAATCTACTACATCCATAGGATGTCTTGGGCTTTGCTCGTAATTGGGCCTTGCATGCCGCCATACTTCACCTTCGTAATCATGTGGGCCCCCATGATTACCGGGTTTTTCATATGGTTCGCATGTGTTAGCCTGGTTACGTACACTAAAACCCGGAGAAAATCGAGAAATATGTATGTAACGTATGATATTCGGAATGTATCCAGGTGTGGACACGGTGACAACTCAAAGTGGGGTTAGTTCGAACGACGTTTGGTGTGGCATGCTTTGGCCTAATAGGTCCTTCGTACTCTCATCGTTAGTCCCCAGGTAGGCAAACTGGTCCGTTATATTGGATTTATACGAATGCCAACCTAGACAGGACGTTCCGACTACCGGTACTTGTACCCTTACAGTTACTACATGCCCGTCGTAGAACTCACTTTAATGAGATTTGAAAAATGAAAAAATGCGACAAAATCTTGAATAACGGAAGTATGAAGATGATTTGAATATGTGAACATTGAAATATGTATGATGAATATGTATGTAAGTATGTATGTTTGACTGTAAGTATAATTCATTATGTATCACAGAATGTAATATTGGAAGTGTTTGCATGCATTTGTGTATGTAATAAATATGAAAGAAATAAACATCATGAGTTTGCATGTAACCACATAAACAATTAAAATCTAATCAACTATAGTATACGCTCTAAGGGTCTAATAACCTATCCTATATCCCTATAGTCAAAAGCTCTGATACCAATCTGTCACACCCCGACCCGCAGCGGAAAAAGGTGATCAGGGCATGATTGGGTTTTCATCAAAGCTCATGACATTTATTATAATGTTTCATATTTATTATTACAATTTTAAAGAAGATCATACAATCAAATCATACAAGTACAACATGTTCTATACATCTTTCTAGTCTTCATTATTTTTCTTCTAAGGCAATTTCCTATGTGTTCTTTGCTTCATCCTGTTCACCTGTATCATGTGTAAAAATGGTTTTTGGATCAACAAAAAGTTGGCGAGTGAATCCTATGAAAATATTTAAACGTGTTTATTGTATTGATTATAAAATAAAGTGCATAACCACATATGAGTAAATGTAGATGTAAATTTATTCACAAAACACATAATATTAAATATTGCACACACATACAACAATTAATTGTTTTGAGGCACGCGTTGTTCAACTCGTCTCCCACGAGGAACTGATGGGCCTAATGAATGAGTTTTGAGGCACGCGTTGTTCAACGAACTGATGAGCCTAATCAATGAGTTTTGAGGCACGCGTTGTTCAACTCGTCCCCCATGAGGAACTGATGGGCCTAATAAATAATTTGCATACAACTCGACAATATGTAATACATAACAACAAAAAAATTTTTCATTCTAAGTTTAGATCATATAATGGTATAGCACGAGTTTGAATAAGGGAACTAATTTAAGTGACACATGATACACCCCAAAACATGAATAAAAAGGGAAATTTGTAAGAATTTACTCACAGTGGTTGCGTTTCTTGGATTGATGATAAATGCGCACGAATTTGAATTTAACCACGAGAGAACTAACCTAAATAATAACATAATGGTTCGGTAAATAAGTGGATTTTATTAACAATTTTAATAGGATTTTTAGATTTATTTTTGTGAGTTTAAGGTCATTTTCTAACTTTAAAAATATTATTTTTAAGTATTTTTAATTGATTTTTAAATTAAATAAACAAATAAAAAATATAAAAATGTTGACTTTTTGACTTTGACCGTTGACCGAGCGTTGACCGGACCGTTGACCGGTCGGACCGTGTTTATTATATGTGCTGAGTGAGGTTCGAACTCGTGACCTCTCGTATACGTGCACGCAGCTCTACCAACTGAGCTACGTGTCTAACGCGAAATATTTCTGTTTTTAATTATACTTATATACTATTTAGATTTATCCAGAAATCATTTATTTTTTAAAAAGAATTTTATTTATATCGAACCGGTGCACATAACAGGTCTCGAACCCGGGACCTGTTGTTTAACGTTGCACACAGTCCACCGCTGGACTGTGTGTCTAACCTGGTTAAAATACTTGTTTTTATTAATCTTATATACTAACTGAAGGGTTCCGTATTTGGGTTTTATAAAAAGGTTTAAATATTGTGACGAATCGGAACAAGGACAGACTCGAACTCGGTATCTCTATGTTTCAAATGCACACAGTCCACCACTGGACTGTGTGTCTAACCCGAGATATAACCCGATTTATATTAAATATATACACAACCTAAACTTCATCTTCTTCGTTAAAACAACCCAGAACTCCCAATCCCGACTGTTAGCCCACATCATTTCGATTCCCAGTTTTAAACAAATGCATATAAACAGTATTGAAGAAAGTTAATTGTTTGTACCGATTGGGCGAGGTGTTAGACCTTTCGGTTTAACTCCGACAGTAAATTCCGGTTGACTTCCGACGATAGCAGATTATTCCGGCGAAGTGTAACTTGTGATAGAGGATCTACAGAGAGTTTGAGGTGAGTGTGGTGCTTTCTGTCTGAGCTCTAGATGTCTTATTTTAGAGTAAGGCAGAAGGGATGAAATGGATTCGGTTTTCCGGCGACTTGCAGAGAATTCCGGCGATGTATTTCTTGCGACAGAGACTCTACAGGGAGTTTGAGGTGAGTGTGGGTGATTTCAGTATGAGCTCTAGATGTCCTGTTTATAAAGTAAAGCAACAGTGGGATAGATTCTTCGGTTTTCCGGCGATAACTTCCGGTTAACTTGCAGAGGATTCCGGCGACTTGCGGCGAGGTTTTCAGAGCGAGTTTGAGAGAGTAAGTTTGATAGACTCGCGAGCTCAAATGGTGAATACATCGATGTAAAGCATAACTCGATTTTAATTACATTTTGGTTATGATTTTGACGATTTGAATGGGTGGCTTTAAGGTTTTTTGGTTATAACTGACGTTTATCATCAGTTACACACGTTTTATCATAAGGAAAAACGTTAATTGAGCTTGATTGCTTGGATTGTGTTTTCGACAGTTACTGGTTTCCGCCCTTTTTGAATTGCAGGTTTGACCTTTGTTTGTATATATCAATTAAATTGTTTGAATAAAAACCAATCAATGTGTGTAGCTCAGTGGTGTGTGTTGCGTGTGGGTTCGATGGAGACCCGGGTTCGAAACCCGGCTATCCCATTTATTTTTTTATTCAGTATTTCTTAGAAATTTTAAATTCTAGTTTTTAAATTCTAATATATTTATTGATTATGTATCGTTTAAAATTAAAATAAACAATATATACGCGACGAAAATTTTGACTGACTATTCGGTTAATAAACGAAGCGGGTTTTGGAAACCCGTTTTTTTGACGGATGTTACACCTCAGCCGCTGCAGAGGCCACCTCCTTCTCTTTCTTCATGCGCTCTACCTCTCCGCGCATCTTAGTCAACTCATCCCTTAATGATTTTTTCTCGTGATTGTCCCTTTCACAGGCCTCCCTCCACAACTTGCGCTCCTCCGCAAATGTGGCAGCAGAGCCTTCCACCTTCTTTCTCCATCACAGCACGGACCATTCTTCGGTCCGCTGGGCTTCGTCAAACTTCGCCCTCTCAGCCTCCAGCTCAGATTTTTACGTAGTCATTTGGGCTCGCTTTTGGACCAGGTCCTTCTTAACAGCTTCAAATTTTTCTTGATCTTTATGCATGCTCCGCCATTCCCTTATGATCTTGTGTGTGTTAGATGCGGAGCTAGCAGCTGCTTGGAGGTACGCGCGGAAAGTTTGCTCGTGGCCCAGTTCTGTGCGCGCGCACACCTTTGCTGGAGGGAAAGCACCCTTAAACCACTCACGGCGAGCCTGCCAGTGAGTGAACTTGTCACCCTTCTTCAGCTTCCACACAGGGTGTGGATCTCATCAGCGTGGCTGTCAGAATAAGACCTGTAATAGTAGTTACTCGGGTTCCATCCGAGCGGATTTGGGACCCTTCATCAAAAGGGCATCCCCAGATCCCTCGGCTTCACCCCCAGGCGTCGGCTCTGCTGCATGAGCCCCCTGCGGAACCTCAACTGGTTCATCAACCACCACATCTTCACCACCAACCACCACCTCTTCCTCAGGCACTACGTCCTCCACATCCGCTTGACCCTCCGCCGCCCCGGCACTTGGCTCCCCACCCTGTAAACTCGACACTTGCGCCATCTCAACCACAGCTATGGACATAGGAATCTCAACGGGCGCGGCCGGAGCGGTTGGGGCAACAAAAACTGCCTCACCCCCCACTGCAGGATGTTAAAAGGTTAGACAAGTGCAACAGGAAGAAAAGTGAAGTATAAAACACAAGTCAGATGTTTACCTGGAGAAAGTTTAGCGGCAAGCGCGTCTAGATTGCCACGCTTCCATATGGTTTCCGCGTAGCCTTTTTCGGAGGCTGTGCGGCAAAATCGCTCTTTGGAGCCCTCTTCCTCTTGAGGGGCTCCGGGCTGGACTCAATGTCCACCGGGTTGGCAGCCAGAATATCCGCCATCTTGCGCGGCTCCAGCTTCGACTTCTTCAAACCTACAGGTGCGAGGCCCTCCAAGGAATCAGAGACTACTACATAGTCATTCCAAGTGTCTGGCACAGAACACGTACCTTTGGGCGGGTCCGCCCTGGTTTGAGCCGCCTTCTTCTCTACCATCGAGCTTGGCCCCGCGCGCCTCTTTTTCTTCGAATCTGGGCCAATGCCCAAATTCTTCAATGCGCCTGCATCAATGCACAACATAATAAGCAGTATGAAAAAGGTAAAAATAATCAAATTATGAAGGCTTACCACTCTCGGGCGCAGGGGCTGCCAAGTCTGCGCTCCTGGGAAGTTCAAAATTTCCCAGGATTTGTGCATACCAAGTTGGCTCCTGTGGGCCAAGGTCGATTTTCCCAATGCGCCCATTCTCGCCTGAAACGGCATCACATACAACGCCACCCCTGCAAAAGAGCGCATATTTTTAGTCTGCGCACAAGAAGAAATCAAGAAATAATAAAAGAATGAAATGGTACTTACTCTTCTCCCCTCCCATGTAAACTGGCTTCTCCCAGCGGTTGGGCTTCCACACCAAACTCATGCCCGCCGCCACTAGCGCCCTCTCCGGCAACTGAACCACGGTGATATCTTTCATCTCCAAATACCACGGCTCCTCCGATGGTATAGGAGATGTCTCAACAGCAATATCCTCCACCCCCGGAAGTGCATCCGAAGGGGAATAACGCCGGCCTTCACAAAAAAGAAATTTGTCTTCCAATCATGGTAGGACTTCGGCGACATGTGTAAAATTTTCTTCGCCTGGATTCTATGTTGAAATGAATAGAAACCCAGGGAGCAGTGGAATTGGTAAAAAACCCTAAACCGGTTAACGATCAGGTGAATACCCATGGATCTGCACAAAAACTCAAAATGTTTGATTCTCACCATCCCCAACGGATTGAGTTGGGAGATGTGGAATCGGTAGTGGTCCAAAATGTTAAGAAAATATTTGCCGGCAACTGGAAGTTGCCATCGGGGAAAAATCAAAAAATAAAGTAATATAGCCTGCCGGAGCGTCGGCGGCGGTCTTTCCGTTGGAAGGGTACCGGGCATCCCACTCCTTGGGAAACCGGTACCCGGATGCTAACCGCTGAAAACTGGTCGGAGACCACTTCAACACCAGCAATGATGTCGAAGCCTCACCGACAGAAGCACTCTCGAGACCCCTGGTCACCATAAGATGTCGTCGGAGAGAAAGAGGAAAAGATCACTAAGAAATAAGAAGATTTTAGAGAAAGAAGAGAGAAATAATTCAGAGAAAGCAAAGAAGAAGATCTGAAAGCATGGTTGAAACCCTACGACGGTTCCCCTATATATACCCATCGCATTTAATGCGCTGGGGAAATGTGACGCACCCACATGCCCCTCAACCATTTCGCGTCTGACGCGTGGAAGGCAAGTGGGCAACTGACAGTCGCCACCCGCGCGTAGCTGTTACTTTCTCTACAAGTCATTAATAAAAAAGAGGCTGCACTGTTGACAGCATGTTGCAGCTGTCAAAAGTCACCTCCGCCTCACTTTTTTTCTCACCAACTCGCCTGAAACATCAGCATGACGAAGATTCAAATTTCAAAGACCTCATCATGAGCAAAGGTTTCCCCCACACAAGTTTTCTTCACCCCTTATGGAATTCTTTCCGTTTAAATAAGCGCGCATACAAGAATTCTTATAGTCCAGCACTCCACCTACTCGCCAACATGCGCATAGGAGCACCACTGGACTGGGGGGACTTGGAGGGGTATGGTCCCCAAAACTCTGCACCTGCGCAAGGAACCATACCCTCAACGACAACACACCACAAGAATAACCTTGCGCGTAACGTGCAACGGTGCGCCATTCTTGAAACTAGCAGGTTGCCCAACAAACCTTGCGTGCAATATGCAACGGAACTGCAACCTTTATACTAGCAGGTCACACAACGAACCTTGCGCACACTGCGCAACGGCAAGTTAGACTTAGAAGCGTAGGACCTTGACCCTGCGCTGATCAAACAACCCTCTAGCCGTGAAGTCCTAAAACCTAGCACAAGGCCAAGACCAACATGAGAGCAACTCATAGTCTTGAAAAAAAAACTTAATCCCTACAACTCCGCGCTGGCCAGAAAACACTGATAAAGCCATGCGGAAGGGAGAAGCGCAAAGAGGAGTTGACTAAATACAAGGGTACAAAGTGGCAGAGCTGTGACCCAATAGCCGCTCGGCAGGTTGTGTCAGACTGCGTCGCATGAATAGTAATGCAGGAGACAGACTTTATGCAAGGACGTACACATGGCACCAACCAAACTCACGCCAGCGACTGTCACACGATCTTCACTATCGGCTGATTACAGGTCTGACACCAGGGACAGCTGCCATGACACGTGGCTCCACTTACCATGCGCCAAGCGCACCTCCTGCTAAAGATCATTAATGGTTGATGCAGATGAGACAGAATGGATACTCCTGGTCTTCGGGCCCGGGTCCAAGGCCCATCAGCACATCTCCTACACACCTCTCTTCGGCTATAAAGTAAGGATCACACCACAAGGTAAAGGACACATGTTTACGAGCTCACTCACTAATTACTTACCACTTATTACCTTACAATCCCAAATACTTATTCTCACCCGGAGTATGGTCACGGAGAAAACCCTCCCCCTTTCTCCCGTTGCGAGACTAACGGCGTTGCTAGTTTTGCAGTTAGCTTGAAGTGAGATCACCCCGAAGAGCAAACGAGAGATAACCCTTTATGCAGAGACATTAAGCTGAGACCAAGATATCTACGAATACCCTCTGTGTTCAACCAGTGTTTCTTCACAGCCCGAATACTTGGAATTACAACTACTCGAACAAGTGTGCCTCCCGCACCTCCTAACTTGTTCGATGTGCATCATAATTCTATTTGGTCACCAAGTTAATCACGATTACACTAAAATATCTAACAGTTGTTGATCTAGGTGGGGAGTACTAGGAAAGTATTGGACATACATGGTAAATTATAAAGATTTTTTTGAGATATATATACGTCAAATATTATAAGTAATATTTAACAAAATGCGTGAATATCAATATAAATCAAAATTATACATGTTAAAATACTAAAGTTTTTTTTTAAAATGATATTTATTATTTAATATTATAAACATGGGAATCATTTAATTCACAACTTCCAAGGTATCTCCGTTAAAAACAAGAGAAAATTGCACTTTTCATTCTTTATGTTTCAACAAAGTTGCAGACGTTATCCTTTAACTACAAAAATTATAATGTCTGTTCTTTACGTTTGCACATGATTACAGACGGTGTCGTTTTTACCTAACACAGTCAACTTTTAACGTTAAATCTAAGTATGTGTCTCTCACGTGAGGGAAATATGATCTTTTACGACAATAAAAAAACCAAAAAACTAAAAAAACTAGAACTAACATTCTCTCCCACCCTCTCCCCACTATGTGCGTGCACGCGCAAGTGTGCAACACCCAAAAACCCCACGATGGATTCTGTTCAATTGCTGAGACCACACAAAAGCTACGTTGTAGATCCGGCGATAATGCAACATTAATCATATTAAAAAGATGACGATGGTTGTTGGGGGGCTGGAAATAAGGTGGTGGATCAGATGAGGAGTTGCCCTTATTTAAAGTTAAATCATATTATTTTCAATAAATGAGTTTAATATTTATTTATATATTTTGCTACAAAGACTTAAAACTCTTATTTAAGGTTAAATCATATTATTTTTATTGAACAGGTATAATATTTATCCTACTTAATTGTATTGTAATAGGTTCCATTTCAATTTCTTAAAAAAAATTAGAAAAAATTTAACCCATACCAAAAGATTTTGGTTTGATGAATAATTGAAAAAAACGAACCAAATGGCCAGTTTTAAAATTTCCTTTAACCATAATTTTGATTATAGTGGCGATAGAGACTTAAAACCCACATCCCCACCCTCGGTGTCATCTTTTTCCTTTGGGAGTCTCCTTCGAAGTCATTCACAGCAAGAAGAATGGTGCCAAAAAGTCAAAAAAAAAAAAATCACCACCCAATGGTGAGGATCCACCACATCATCCAAAATCGCCTAAGAATGGGTTTTTGGGATGATCTAATAGGTTTGGGATAGCCTGCATGTGACGCGTAACAAATAGTTTTTTCTTTTTTCAAACAGGAAGACGCCTGGCCTGTTTCATTTATAATATTGCATTCTTGCTTTTGTAGTAAAAGTTTTTCTGTCATTGGTTTTGCTTCAAACTCTGAGTTGAGTTGTGGATATCGGCTTGACCTATGACGCTGGTAAGACTTTCGTTTCAATTTGTATTTATTTTGTTTCGATCTTTCTGTTCTCATTTAAATTAAACGGATTTTGGGTTCTGATGTTTATTTTTCTTCTAACTAGTTAGCTATTTACTCTTGTTTATCATGTGCAGATTTCACTCGAGTTTTATTGTATTTCTTTTGACTTTTTATTTTTCACATAATCGATAGTGTTTTTTGGCACTGATTTTTTGACCTTTGCATCTGAATCTGATAAAATTACTTGGTTCTTTTTTTAAAGAGTTCGATATACTTGTGGATTGGGACATTTTGCTAGTTTAGTCCAAAGGTTTTGTTTTTCGCCTATGGGTCCACTTGGTTAACTTTATCCATTTGTTCAGTTAACTTAGATGGCCAAATTGCCCTCTTAGTTAACATAATTACATATTAAATGACCGAATTGTCTTTCTTGCTAACAGAAAAAATAGATTAAGTTAACCCAGTGGACTAAAATGGCAACGGTGAAACCTTTGTGGACCCACATGCGAAATTTTTTTTTGAACTAAACTGGCAAAATGAATTAAGCCACATGGACTAAAATGACATTTAACTCTTTTTTAAATTAGCTACATGGACATTTAAGAATTTATTTAAATCTTAAGCAACCTCAGTTTTGATACAATAAAACAAAGGATTTATGTTGCTTTGATGATAACAATACTTTTTATGTCAATCAGTATGTGGTTTATTTGATGTATAATGTGGCATGGTTGCAGATCATACATTCTGTAAAACAAAGTAAGAATGTGTACAAGGCACTAATTGCTGCAGAATATGTCGGTGTCGAAATCAAGGTGGTTGATGATTTTGAGATGGGT
The DNA here is from genome assembly GCA_947069175.1 of Scalesia atractyloides. Classification (NCBI taxonomy): domain Eukaryota; kingdom Viridiplantae; phylum Streptophyta; class Magnoliopsida; order Asterales; family Asteraceae; genus Scalesia; species Scalesia atractyloides. The sequence continues at coordinate 70,119,707 of CAMTDV010000026.1, forward strand.
GTTTCAAACAAGACCCCAGAGTTTCTTAAGATGAACCCTATTGGAAAGGTATTGTTTTTTCGTTAAATCTAATTCACGATTGTTAATATGAGTCGGATTATACTGTGTACGTTTGTAATTGTTGATGAATGTACAAAACTTTATTAAATCGTTTACAGTCAAGATTTTTCATTGATGTAGGTTCCTGTTCTTGAGACTCCCGACGGGCCTATATTCGAAAGTAATGCAATCGCTCGCTATGGTGAGAATGAGATATAAGTTTATTTTTGTAGTTTTATTGGTTTTGTATGGTGGTTCTCATATCTTCATGTTGGTTGCTGCAGTTGCTCGTGGAAGTTTTCTCTTCGGGTCATCCCCAATAGAATATGTTAGTTACATTTCTTATATGCTAATTTTATGCGATACATGGATAATTATTACATATATACTAAGCTTATATATTTCGTAAAATATATGTACAGGGCCAAATCGAGCAATGGATTGACTTCTCTGCATTTGAGTTTGATCTGAATATTAGAGGCCAAGATTGGGATACGGCAATTACATTAAACCTGTTAGTTGCTCCCTTTTTTCGAACCCCTAATTCTTTGTCTGTTTGATATATTTTTCTATCGTGTTGACTCTGTTTTGCAGGTTGAAGAAAACTGTATTTCTGGCTTGAAGAGAGGTCTTGATGCTTTGAACAAGTATCTTGCTTCACACACTTTCTTGGTCGGTGATGGCATCACCTTGGCTGACATTATCACGACGTGTGACATGTTTATGGCTTTTAAATTATTAACACCAAAGAGCTTCACGTCTGAATATCCTCATGTCGAGAGGTACTTTTGGACCATGACTAATCAACCTAATTTCCGCAAGATAGTTGGTGAATTTAAGCAAACAGAATCTGTTATTCCTCTTTCTTCCGCAAAGAAACCAGACGCGAAACCAAAACCCGAGCCCAAGAAAGAAGTTAAGAAAAAGGAGGCACCGAAGCCTGAGGTCAAAGCTGCTGAGGAAGAAGAGGCACCGAAGCCTAAGCCAAAGAACCCGCTTGATTTATTACCCCCGAGTAAGATGGTTTTGGATGATTGGAAGAGGCTTTACTCCAACACCAAGTCTAACTTCCGTGAGGTTGCGATCAAAGGTGTATATATTTACTCTCTTTTTACTTTTTTGTTTGTAATTATATTACATTTGAATATGAAACTTGTGTATTTTTGGGCACTTGCAGGGTTTTGGGACATGTTTGATCCAGAGGGTTACTCACTTTGGTTTTGCAATTACAAGTACAACGATGAGAACACTGTTTCTTTTGTAACGATGAACAAGGTTGGTGGATTTCTGCAGCGTATGGATCTTGCACGCAAATACGCTTTTGGAAAAATGGTGATCATTGGAAACGAGCCACCATTCAAGGTGAAGGGTCTGTGGCTATTCCGTGGACCAGAAATCCCCAAATTTATAATGGACAAGTGTTATGACATGGAACTGTATGAGTGGACCAAAGTTGACCTTTCAGACGAGGCAGAAAAGGAGCGAGTGAATCAGATGATCATGAGCCGTTTGAGGGTGAAGCCCTTTTGGATGCAAGTGATCTTAATAGATCAATTCCCTGGTGGTTTTTTGTTTCAGGTGGTGTGATTTAGATACATGTGAAGTATGTTTTGTAATGTTTAATATACTATTAAGTATTCCACTTTTGATTTTTGAATGTTTTGGTTTGGGGTCAGCAGTTAGTCTATTGAACCTAAAAAAGTCGAAAAGCGTATGGACTTACTGAACATGAAAACCAAAGACAATGATCATATATACAGCTAGCAACCATATCCATTGATTATCTAGCTAGCGATATAAGACTAAACACGCGTCTTTTAGTCTCCTTTTCACCGTCTTCAACATGGGGAAGAGTTGCCATATACACTCCATCCTGCATCTCTCTCATGATCATACAATGCTCTTCCGTACGGAATCCCTCAGGCACACGAACCCCAGCAATATAATGCTCATCTTTTTCGCGTTTCCCTTCAACAATCAACACCAGGCATGTTCAACGACACACATAATCCCTCCCCAGTCACCACTATGTTCTCCATCCCAGGCAAATTCCTTCTTATACATTGTGAACGACTTACTCTTCAGCCCCTGGGGGCTATCACTTGGCAAACACAACTGAAACCATTCACAAAATAATAATCATATATATATATATATAAGATTGTTTCTAGAACTAATTTGAATTGCAACTAAGATATTAATTGATGATGTAATTATCAGTGTTTTTGAGTACCGGAAGAGTTACCCTTTTAAAATCAACACATTCAATTTTGTCAAGGTTATGCGGTAACTTAATGCCGCCTGCAAGGTAAATTTGTTTTGTTTTTACATTCCCTCCCCCTTTGGCATTTGTATGGATACGCAGGGGCCGTTTTCGGGGGTCAGCTCTTCATTCGGCCACGGTGATGAGCATTGAGAAATGTCAGGTCGAATGTGACTGAAATCGAAAAGGAAAACAGTAACAGAGAAGAAATTTTAACATAGATAGATAGATAGATAGATATTATAGGTTAAGAAGAAAGCGGTACTTTTTGGTGGCGCCGGAGAACAAAACGACCTCTTCGACGGTATGCAGAGACAGCAAAGGCTACCGTCTGACACGGAACCGGAGAACGGAGGTTGTGAAGCGGACCAGGGAGGAGCCCATGATTTTCCGGTGAAATTTCAGAAGCTTGGAGAGGAAGGGTTTTTCTTTAATGTTATAAATTCGAAATTCTATTCGATTATCAACAATTCTTCTTAATTATAAGAATTTTAATCCCATTCAATTTGGTAGTTATTCCCATAGATTTCTAACCCTAAAAATATTAACTTGTGATGTGAAGTAGTTATTCCTGAGTTCTCGTTTTGAATTTTGACTTATGCTACTTTATTTGAAACTTTTTTAATATGATATGGTGCTTTATGACTGCTTTGAAATTTATATTTCATTTTATAGTTTTTTACATGTTTTAAAATATCTAAATTAAATTGGGTTTATTCGAATTTTAATCGAATAAGAATTTGGTTTTTTATTCGAATGAAATTCGGTAAGTTTTAATCGAATTTGAATTTGAGGAAAAATAAAAATTAACGGTCTTCCACTTTCTATTGAAATAAACTGGTGTTATAAAATATTTTAATAGTTTGTAGTTATTTAAAAACTTGTTAAATACATTTATTTTTTATTAGTACTATATAAGATAATATACTAATTCTTGAGAATATTTTGAAACTTTTTTACAATTAACTTAGCTAAACAAAACTTTTTATTTGAGAGATAAATATACACTTAACCTCCCTCTCTTCTTCTTTATGAGCACTAGTGGGTTGAACGATGAATCTTTTAAAGAGCGTAATTTTACCCTAACTAATTTGTGCATGTATGGTAAAAGGGATTGATTGATTTACCTTTTAAACTTTTCATATTTAAACATAAACTAATTATGAAAGAGGCTAAATCATTGCAATATACTGTTCAAGTTCATATTTATATCTATGCTACTGTATAAAAGATTTGAGTAGGATACAATTGTAATTTACTCTCGATTTAAGAAACATAGTATTCATTTTGATGGGTGAGGTACAAGTAATCTATATAATAGTTACTAATTTATTCCCACTTCTCTTCTCTTGATTAAGGTGTCATTTAATAATAAAATTCCATTCATTTAATAATAAAAATCCATTCATTTTGTTTCTTCACGAGTTTAAAGTCAAAGGTAACATTTACAAGATTTTTTTATACTTTTAATCATTTTTAACACATTATTTAGTTATAGAAAAATTAAAAAGTTAACTTTTTGATCTATTACTTGGTTGGCATCTTTAAGGTCTTTTTTCATGTTTTTTGAAGTTATTTATGCTGCCTGTCAATCAATCCAACCTGAGTTAGTTTTGGTTATGGCATAAAATTGAACTGAATCACACCCTGCACATCCCTAAAATCATCAATTTAAATGTTGTGTCCCCGACGCATTATGCGGACACCCCACTAGTACGATAAAAAAGCTCCCAAGATCATACAAGACGACTCTGCTAGGTTCATGTGGCAGCAAAAAGGCATGAACATAATGAAATAATGCCTTGCTAGTGTTTCAATGAAAGTTGTCATTCAAAATAAACATAAAGAACTATATAGTTATAACGGTCCAAAATCGAATAGTGGCAAGATCCGCGATATGATATATAGGCTATAGCGGTGATATATATATGTATGTATATACACACACATATATCTTTGAAAAATATTAATAGTAATATCAAAATTCATAGCAATATCATTCCATTATCAGAAACCTATTGCAAATCTAACATAATAGTAACTTTGAAGTATTTAATTTAAGAATTAACACAATCAAACACCTACCTACGTTATTGTGTTGCCTCATTCTATTGCGTTACAGCTATAACCACTATATAGGTTTCCAAATAGCGGTCAAATAGCGGTGTTTAGCGCCGCTAATATGGGAACCGCTATAGGCCATCGCTATTTGGACCACTACACACCCTGAGGTCCGCTAACCGCTATAGCACCGCTATTGACTGCATAGATAAAGAAATAACGCATCCAGTTTTGAATAAATGCGGACAATAAAATGATTGTATTACAAATTGGATTAAGAGCATTCATTAATAATATTTTTGAACATTCTTTTTGTCCCAAGATCATACGAGACAACTACTCTTCTAGGTTCATGCGGCAGCAAAAAGACATGACATAATGAAATAACGCATCCAATTTTGAATAAGTATGTATAATAAAATGATTACAAATTGGATTAAGAGCGAGCATTCATAATAATATTTTTAGAACATTGTTTTTACCCCATTTTTCCACATGATCCATTTTTAATTATATTGTGCACCTTATTTTTTTTTTGCCCCATTTTTATGCAGGTTTTAAAATGCCTAAAAACAACTGACTGATTGTTGTAAAACAACGGTCTATTAGCAACTAATATATATGTATATAAACATGAGAGCTAGACTATGAAATCATGTAGAGAATATAACATGGAGAATTCTTATTCATTCATCTAACATCATATACAAATGCCATTATATATAGGCACTCACATTAGTACAATAGTAAATAAGAGAAATGGGTTATACATGTGGAAGGTCACTACATAATGGATGCATTCATAGATAGGGGTTATACATGTGGAAAGTCACTACATAATGGATACATTCATAACACTCCTCTTGACTATCCACATGATGGAATACTATTCTTTAATACGCTTAATGATGTTGCCTCATTAAAAACTTTGCTAGAAAAACCCAATGGGACAAAACCTCAGCTAAGGGAAAAAGAGTGCAACGCGTATTGTCTCCCCCTCAATATAATATGTATCATTTCAAGTAACAAGTGCCAATCTTCTATGAAAGTTGTTGAAAAACTTTTGTAGTGAGTGATTTGTCGCTTGATGTGCAATCTATTAATGAACTTGATGTATGATCTTCATGTAAAACTTTAATCACCTCCTCTTGTAAGTAAATACCATAAGATCCATGAATGTGTTTTGTTATAATCCCTGCATTTACAAAACTAACCAAACTGTTGATGGGTTAGTAAAATATGAACCCATACCTTTCGTACCTTAAGGGTATAGAAAATAAATGTTTTACTCGTTACACTATCTCCTCGTCGTACACGAGTTAAATCTTGCGAATGAATTTAATGGTATATGTTCGTGTATAGCTAACATGATATATTAATACAATTTGTATTGAATTATGGTACTTCATGACCAAGGATCTTTGCTTCTTTGATAGAAGATGATAAAAGTCATTTTTATTGATATCAAATATTTGAACATCATTAAATGTACTTACACCAAAAGCTTTGTCCATATGAAAATGTCCAACATTTTCTAGATATATTATGATTGATGGATTATAATATAAACGTATGTCCTATATATCGAGCCATAAATTTGCAATATTGTATTTCATTTGCAAATTCTTGCTTAAATGTTTGAGCTCTTTTTTTTCTCTTCGGGAGATTCAATGACATCCTCAACATATATTGCAATACTTGTAAACCTCATATCGTTCTTTTAATGAAAACAAATGGACCAACTTCACCATATGTATTTCTCGTTTTCGAGCTCGCTGGTGAGTCAATTATATCATATTTGATTCGACTATTTTAGTCCACACATATTTTATCAACTTCATATAGTATGTTCTTGAGGTTTTGACATCAATGCTTCTAGCATTAGCAATCCATGAGGGAATTCGTTCCATCTTATCCATATATGCATGTGCTTTCACTCTTTAGGAGTTTTGCTATATAAATTTGCCCATTTAACACATAGATATTTATATCATGTAAAAGTGTCATGAACACTTGCTTTTATCTCCAAAATCCATATTGTACCATGCGTGTACACTATTTATTGAGATATCACAATCACTGGCTACAAGTTTTCAATGTATGTTTATTGGTGCATAAGAATTACATCATTAAGATGTTTTGATTCACCTTTAAAGAACTCAATTGCTTTAAGAAACTCATCAGGAGTTCAATCGTATTCAAAAATGAATCTGTATACAACGATCATATTGTTCTCGAGAACTTACTTTACATGAAAGACATAATTTAAATCCTTCAAGGACTTGCATGTAAACTTTAGTATCTAAATGATACATAACATTTATAAGACGCATATCAATTCTCTTTTTATATTACCAGACTAATTAAATACTGGAAAGCTATTGCATCCACCACTGGAGAATACGTCTCCTCATAATTGTTGATCCATATAAAAGACCTAATTATATTAAATATATTTTACAACTTTTTTTATGGATTATTGGCCCGCAAGCTTTTCATTTCAATAGAGAATTCAACTCTGCCTCATTTGCGTCATTCTATTTTGGCCAATCATTTCTTTGTATTTTTCATAGGCAGATTTTAAATCTCGATCCTCATCATTTCAACTTTTCAAGCGCTATATATACAAAAGTATAACGTCGTCGATTTTGTTCGATTCCATACACTTCTAGACATGATATAATTTACTAAGAGCTCTTTATTTTCAGGTATCTGAGGTTCTTCTAGAACCATCATGTCTAATGTCTCTTCAAGAAACCTTTTTTTTTACTATAACCTCGACTTGACCATCTTCTTCATTACTTGCTCCAATTTTTCGAGGAATTTTTATTTTCTTGGAATCGACTAGTCTACCACGCTTCAGGCGTGCAATAGACTCATTAATATATGGTTTGCCCTACTAGGACAATTAACTTAATTGGAGCATTAGCAGTTGACTATGTGACTTACTTAGTCACTGTATTTAGTCAGTTAACATGTCTGGTGATTGATTCTTTAATATAGGTAACGAATTATCTTTTGAACTTCTTGTTCACACAATTTCGTTTGAGGATCAATGATAATTCATGCATACCCATTCCTTTTTCAACTGCCATTAATCTCCCCCTAATGTTGGGAATGTTAATTTACTTAAATTAAGATCTAACGAGCCATAAATAAATTTCTCGTTAATTGCTCTAAGTATGTAATCATAAATAGTATTTTTATCCAACATATATTCCCAACATTATTTGAGTTTCAATCTTTGTGCGTTGTGGTGGATCAATCCAATGTATACCGTACAATAAAAAGTTTGATGGGAAATATTTGGTTCCTGACCAAAACCAACTATAATGGGGAGAAACTATTACAACATGTTGGTTTGATGTGAAATAATGTTACTGCATGTAAAATCACATGTGCTCAAGTATGAACTTTTGCTCTCTTGATTATTGGCTTTGCAATCAATTTGTAGACATTTGATCATCGTCTTCAACAAAAGCAATTTGTGTCTTAAGCATTTAGAAAGTTCAATACTTATTCCAATAATCATTAGTAACATGGATACTAAATTCAATGTTATAACCACCATAAATATGATAATATGGAATAATATGCTTGCTATCTCATTAGCGAAGCTACACACAACTTCAAGTTGTAAATGTGATGACCATTTAGACGATGCATCGATTTAAAAACACTAAACGGTATCATGTTTGGATATATACATCCTTCATTCATTCCATAATATTTTAGGGATTTATACCATTAATTGGCAAATAAATAATTTCCCTTAAGAGCAAACATAGTATGCTATCAACTAGAAGAATCTACAAGTTCTTCATAATATTTCACATCATCATTGACTCAGTGTGGTCTAACCAGTCATACCAATAAAGTAAATAATCATGATCCATACTTATGGTTTATAATATAGTATATGTATTACTTGTACGTATGTAATACAAAACATAAGATATGAAAGAATGTATTATAACTTCAAAGTTCAAACCATCGTGTTATGTAATCACTAGTTTACCACTTTTGGTGGTCGATCTCATCATGACTATCATTATAATACTGATATTCGATCTCATTATTAGCTTGACTATCTTATAATTTCTGATAGTTTGATCTCTTATTAACATGATGATTGTTGCACTTCTGATGGTCAATCTTATTATTAATATGATCATCATTACAATTTTCTCAATCATGCCCATGATTACAATGATCAATATATATTCACTTCATGAATCAAAGTAAAACCATACAATTTTATGGTTTTCCATTATTTTCTCCAACATATAGATATATAGTCGTTTCAAACCGTTTATAACCTTTAAATAATATTGCTACTTCAGGAGTATATTTGAGGTTTGACAAACAAAATTTGTTTTATTCGATTTCCCTTATAAATAAACTTCTCTTCGTATAACGTCAATTGAGAAGTAATTATATGTCCGAGTCATATAATATTTCTTTTATACTTGATAATGAGATACAAGGAGTATGACACTTTGGGTGTCAAATCGAAGCATATTTAGAAAATTTTCATGAGAATGACAATAAACCACAACCTTTGGTTTAGTCGTTCTATTCAGTATTATCGATGCAAAGAAGTGATAGCATATAGAATACAAGATATAGATAGCAACAAATCATACAATACATGACCTTATAGCATGTCATCATATAAAAACAACTTATGATGGACCTTTATAAAATAAGAAACATTTTTATCACTAATAAGCAAACGCATATAATTTATGTAATAACTTATTATGGTATAACCAAACATAATATCTTATGTATTTTGAACACTTACTTTAAAACTTAAACATATATCTCGTTCAAGTTCTCAGATCATTTATTACTTGTATATGAAAACTGTAACATACTGATGAATTACATAACATACTCATTTTTTTTTTCTTCTCAAATATTGATATTTAAACAACTGATGACATTATATAAGCAATCTATACATTGTACATATGAAGCAATAACAATAGTCACTATTTTATACTAGCAATAGTAATAGTTAATATGCTAATAAATTGTTAAACATTATGACATGGCATAATGAATGCATAAGAGGTACCGACATCGCTAGAAAATATTTCTCTAAATACAACTAATGATATCTAGCAATATTAATCTATTATATGAATTTCTTATATGCAAAATTTGTTATAGCATTAACCTTAGTATAAGTACCAAACGATATTTGCATAATCATGTTATAACAACAACAATAATAATAATATATTGCATTATAAGTTGTATAGTTTATTTAAAACTAAATCAATTAATGTTTACTCACATAACTAATTTATATCTAATTATGTAAAAGTCTTTTGCCATGCTATGTATTAACAATGACTAATGAAAACAATTAATTACAGAATTCATATCCATTTAAATTATAAACTATACAAAATGAAAATCTAGTACATACATCATGTATATATTGCCACCAATACAAGCATATATACCTAATACAATTGCATTGTTTAGTCTATAAATATTGAGTTCCATACTTTTTAATATTGAATATTGAATTTAATTGTTTTTCATGTATTCTAAAAGCACATATAATATTCTCTAGATTGCAAATTAACTTCCTCAAATCAAAATAATTCAACAATTTTATTTACAGCTTAACAAGGTTAATAAAGAAGCATAAATATATGATTATGGTGGCTCAAATAATATGTAGATGAGCATCACTAGATTGTAAGAGTCCTAAACAACATATATTATATTAACTAATTAAATGATAATCCAGCCAATTTAGAATAATAGAAGGGATCATTTGTAAAAGAGAAAAATAAAATAAATATTCGTAATATCGTCGTCGTCAACGAAAACTATAGTTGTTCAATTAATAATGAGTATTAGAAAAAAGATGAATTAGTCAATTGTAATGTCATAATTTATGATGTAACATTAAATCCTTATGAATACCAACATGCTAATATATATATATATATATATATAATAACTTCTAAAAGCAAATGGAAAAATATATAGATAAGAGTTCAGTCATGAGACTACATTCTAGAATTTATAGTAATGATCAGTTTAAGTTTATATATGTATATTAATAAGTGTCACCAGTAAGATTGATGTATCATCATCAAATATAATATGAATAATCATACCTTTATTAGTAGAGATAGTTGCATAATTATTGGGTTGCTTTCTCAACGTGCGAGATTAAGTTAGGTTAGAAAATAATGCACATCAAAGGCAAGGAAAAAGGGATACCAAGGGTGGCAAAACACATAGAGCACGTTCGTGCTGATAACGTGTAGTGAAACAACGGTCTATTAGCAACTAATATATATGTATATAAACATGAGAGCTAGACTATGAAATCATGTAAAGAATATAACATGGAGAATTCTTATTCATTCATCTAACATCATATACAAATGCCATTATATATAGACACTCACATTAGTACAATAGTAAATAAGAGAAATGGGTTATACATGTGAAATGTCACTACATAATGGATGCATTCATAGATAGGGATTATACATGTGGAAAGTCACTATATAATGGATACATTCATAACACTGATGGCCTTCTTGTCCTTTTAATTTATATATTTTATAGAAATGGAATGATATTTATTTGCTAAAAGTTTTAAAGAAGGTGACAATTGTTATAGGTTATATTGGGTGGGTTTTTGATGTTTTTGAACTATGAATTTTTTTATGTGATAGTTTAATATACACGTGTGTAGAGTGATTTCAATCTCCCTTCACAAAAAGTATGTTTTTACTTTAGTTATTTATTTTTGCATTTTATACCCTATTTATTAGAGCTATGTTTAAATATACAGTAGAATTTTGGACAAGTTAGAATCCAAAGAAGCACTAGTAAATCATATGAATCATTCGAGTGAAACTCTTTTGGATGCAAAGTGTAATATCCAGTACTTGGTAACGGATAAAAATAAATGCAATAATATAAAAACAATAACATTCTTTCAAAATAGAAATATTATTGATCTGATTAAACATAACTTTGAAATATGAAGAAAATTTACAATTAATATCTACTGTAAATATAAAGTAAAAAAAAGACTTGTTATATTCTGAACAGTAGGCCGGTGAATGTTGACTCTGATGATGGCCAGTCGTTATTCGTTAGATAGCCAATCATTTCTAGAATATATATATATATCATAATCAATGTTGTAAATCTAGGTCTAGAAAGCCATGCACTTCGCCTAATTACTCAGAAATGATCAAAGACGGTCAACCTCGGTCATAATCGGATTTAGACGGACAACTCTGGACAAATTTGACTTCAAGAAAAACAAAACATAATTTTTATATCTATAATATTAATCAATGAATATCAACTTTTAAATACTTTAGTATTAGAGCATGCATCTTTTCTATTTATATTGACATTCATGTATTTTGTTATAAATATTAGTAAAATTATTATAGTTATTTATATTGATATTCACGTCTTTTGTTATAAATATTAGTAAAATTATAATAGTTAGCCATCCTTCCAGTGGACCACTTCAGTAGGGATTGTTATTTACCCAAAAATGACATTTTATTAGCAATCTGTAACACATAGATTCTTATGATGTAATTATGTTTCTGATGCATAATTACCTAGAGCCAACAAAAATCATATCTATTACTATATAGTACTACCCTTTTAAGCATTGACGTGAAACTGAAAACAAATGATAAAAACAAACAAAAAAAATAGAAAGGAAAAACCCTTATAGACAAGTTAAATGAAAATTATCAAACTGGCTTCAACTATAATTACCTCAATAATGAACGTAAAGGGACTCAATTACTGTCGGTGAAATCTGCATCAATAACATCTCCTTCGGGTCCCTTACTTGAAGACTCGGAGGACTGAGCCCCTGGTGCATCACCAGAAGTAGGATCCGTAGCCGGTGCACCAGGCTGGTTGTACAACGACTGTCCAAGCTGCATAACTTCTTGGTTAAGCACGGCCATCGCATCTTTTATGGTCTGTGTCGACCCACCAGATATAGCCTCCTTGAGCGATCCAAGTTTCTCCTTGACTTTTTCTTTAACAGCGGCTGGAACCTTATCTCCCAATTCTTTCAACTGTTTTTCCGTCTGGTAAACGACTGAATCCGCTTGGTTCTTTGTGTCTATTGCGTCTCGTTTTTCCTTGTCTTCTTTTGCAAACTTCTCTGCTTCGTTAACCATTCTTTGTACCTGTTCATCACAATAGTCATAAGATTAGAGGTGAGCATAAAACTGAAATAACCGAACCAAAACCGATTTAACCAAACCGAAATTTACAGTTCGGTTACGGTTTTGCATTTTATCAAAAACCGAACCAAACCAAACCGAATAGCCTAAAAAGTCAATTTTTTCGTGTTTATTATATACCAATTTATGAATTATTAGTTTTATTTTTGAATGTTAAGTAGTTACAATAAAAACATTAGAATGTTAATTTATCTTGGAAATAATTTATATATTTCCTACAAGAAATAAAAAAATTTAACATAAAAATTAAATAATTTTCAAAGTATTATAAAATGAAATGTCTTTACTGAAAACTTTTGAGAAATATAAAAGTAAATTAGAAGGTTAGGTTTATGTGAACCATATTAATTAAAAAGGTTAACCCTAACAACTTAAATTTAAACATCCAAGGAAGATTCTTAGATCTTGGATTATACTTTTTATTTTAGTATTTTACTTAATTTTGTTCCAAAAACCGAAAAACCAAACCTAACTGTTACTCAAACGAAAAAAACCGAAACCGAGCGGTTTTCAATAACCGAAAACCAAACATTTTGGTTAAGGTTTCTGTTTTACCATAAAACCGAACCGTGCACACCCCTACACAAGATCATGTATCAAATTTGTCATACGGGTCAACCCAAACTCAGTTTGACCCATTACCCAACCCACCGATTTTGACAGCTCAAAAAAAAAGAAAAAAATTAGATACCTCATCATTGGGAAGTGTGCTGGCGCCGGTAATGGTGATATCTTGCTTCTTTCCTGTGCCTTTATCAATAGCGGTGACAGACAAGATACCGTTTGCATCAATGTCAAACTTGACCTCGATTTGCGGGACACCACGTGGGGCGGGGGGATTCCATCAAGTTTGAAGCTACCAAGAGACTTGTTGTCTCTAACAAATTCTCTTTCGCCTTGAAGAACGTTAATTTCGACACTTGTTTGACCATCAGCGGCTGTTGAGAAAACCTCTGACTTTGAAGTGGGAAGGGTTGTGTTTCTTGGGATAATCTTTGTCATCACACCACCAAGGGTTTCTAGACCAATGGATAGTGGCGTCACGTCAAGTAGAACAATATCACTCACATCTCCAGCCAAAACACCAGCCTGAAGATCAACAAATAATCACCTTCAAAACAAGTATCTAAACACCCAACAATATAAAGAAAACACAAAATATGGTCGATGAAAACAAGAATTAAGATATTGTACCTGCACTGCAGCTCCCAAGGCAACAACTTCATCAGGATTAACAGTAACATTTGGTTCCTTTCCAGTCAGACTCTTAACAACTTCCTGAACAGCTGGAATACGTGTTGAACCACCAACAAGTATCACTTCATCTAGATCGCTGAACGAAAGCTTTGCATCTCTTAGAGAATTCTCAACTGGTTTTTTAAGCCTGAAAAAAACCCAAATTTATCATTTTACGATCATATATTGACAAGATATACTCCAAACAAAACATTGAAACTTGTAAAAAATATAAATGTACCTATCCAGTAGATCTGAGCACAATTCTTCAAATTTTGCCCTTGTAAGAGTGGTGTCAATGTGTTTGGGACCGTCATTTGTGGCAGTGATGAAAGGCAAGCTAGCAAAAAAAAAAAAAACAAAAATCCATAAATTCGTTTGCCATAAAAACAAAAAGAAAAAGAATAAACAAGCATGTTTTTAATAATGCAGTTACCTAATATTTGCTTGTGTCAAAGTTGAAAGTTCCATTTTAGCCTTTTCGGCTGTCTCAGTCAAACGTTGTAAAGCTTGTTTGTCCTTAAGTAGATCTATGCCTTCGTCTTTCTTGGAACTTGCAGCAAGCCAATCTACTATTCTCTACAAGAATATATAAAATATAAATGGATATATAATAATTAGAATAATAGTAATAGTAAATAAACACTCATATTGGCTCAGAAACAATACTAACCTTGTCAAAATCGTCCCCACCAAGATGTGTATCTCCAGAAGTAGAAAGCACCTCAAATACTCCATCACCAACCTCAAGAACTACAATCGACAACATGAGAAACAAACATCAAAAAACATGTTTCATAACATGTGTGTACATTGTACAAAAGTTAACATAAATGGATATTTACGTGATTAGACCTGCACAACACTAATTTCAAAATTCATAACCAATATGAATTCAAGATACACAGCCTTAAACCCTTGTCCAAATAAAAGTGTAATATAAATTCAAGATGCATGATCCTAAACCCTAATTTACAATTTACATACGTTCATGTTAACAAAATTATATTTTCCACTAAGCCTACTCTGATCATCATATGCCACATAATAATATTCAATATAAATAAATAACATAAAAACAAAGGAAAGATGGTTACTCCAAATCCCCTCACCTGAAACATCAAATGTACCACCTCCTAAATCAAACACCAATATAGTCTCGTTATTCTTCCTCTCAAAACCATAAGCCAAAGAAGCCGCAGTAGGCTCATTAATAATCCTAAGAACTTCAAGACCCGCAATCCGACCCGCGTCCTTCGTCGCCGTCCTTTGAGAATCATTAAAATAAGCAGGCACAGTCACAACAGCTTTAGTAACCTTATCATTCAAGAACTTTGAAGCATCATCCACAAGCTTCCTCAAAACCTATCACACCAATCCACCATAAGCCAATACTCAATTCCACAATTCAACAATTTAATCTAATTAATATTATCAAGTACTACTCTACTGGTAGTGCTACAAATAAACCAAACGTTCTGTGGGAACAGTTCGTGAACCATTCGACGGTAATTCGTTCATTTAGTTAAATCAACGAACATGAACAGATGTTGTGGTCGTTCATTTATGTCCGTGAACTTTCGATAATGTGATCATTAATGTTCGATAGTTACAAGTGTTTTTAATTATGTATTTAATACATATATTGGTGTATTGGATATTACAAAGTATATTACATAATATTTAGGTTCCTTTGAAATTTATGTGCGTTTGTATTCATTTCTTAACATGAATGTTTTTTGTATTCTTTTATGGTCCATGGTCCTTGCCTAAAATTAATGACCGTACACAAATACGGAAATGCACGAACACAAACACAAAATCTTGTGCGAGAAGCATTCATAAACAATTCGTGAACACACTTTATTTCTTAACGAACTAAGACAAACAATTCGCAGCCCTAAGTAATGCTATACGATAAGTTATATATACCTGAGCTGAAATTTCTTCAGCAGCAAACTGTTTCCCAATAGCAGGACAATCAAGCTTCACATTCCCATTCTCATCTCTGACAACCGTATACGAAACCTGCTTCGACTCCTCATCAACCTCCGACATCTTTCTCCCAATAAACCGCTTCACCGAAAAGAACGTATTCTCCGGATTTACAACCGCCTGCCTCTTGGCAATCTGTCCAACCAACCGTTCTCCAGTCTTCGTGTACGCCACCACGGACGGCGTCGTCCGCTGTCCTTCAGCGTTCGTCACAATAACCGGCTTACCACCTTCCATCGCTCCGACGGCGGAATTAGTAGTTCCGAGGTCGATTCCGACGACCTTCTCTGCAACAACTCTGAGGGCGCCATTGTTGCGGCTCTTTTTGAGCTTTATTTGTTGAGATAATGAAACTGAGGTTCGTAGACCTTTTCCGAATAAGACTGATTTGGAGGATTTGTTAGTTGAGGTGGATAGAGGATTGATGTGGACGGTTGAAGC
Source organism: Scalesia atractyloides (assembly GCA_947069175.1). Classification (NCBI taxonomy): domain Eukaryota; kingdom Viridiplantae; phylum Streptophyta; class Magnoliopsida; order Asterales; family Asteraceae; genus Scalesia; species Scalesia atractyloides. Next base: position 70,136,015 of record CAMTDV010000026.1, read on the forward strand.
GGCCATTGGTGGTTGGAGTTGCAGGCGGCTTAAACCCTAGAAATTTGGGGAAGATGATGGAGTGTTGAGTTTGGAGGACAGAAGAAGATCATATAGGGGATGGACAGTGTAAGTTTTATTTTATAAAAATTAAAAAAGGAAGTTAGAATAATAAATTGTAATTATCTTATTAAATTAAATTAAAATATTGAAATACTTTTATATTTTTATGTCATAAGTTTCACATGCTATTTTTAGTGCTTTTTTTTTAAGAAAAAATGTCACAGAATAGTAACCAATTTTCAAAAGTGTTCTAATTAGGTCACTCGTATCGTTTTTGTCCCAATTAGATAATTTAACATTCAAATCGAGTCATGTCCTTTGTTCCATATGTCAGGAGAAAAATTGAGCATAAGATGCTAGGGTCGGGTTATATTAATATATGAAATTTTATTTATTAAAATTAAAAACACTTTAATTACATTACAAATTAAAAAAACAAGTTAAAATTTGTGTCATCACTGGTCGTTAGCATCAAATGAAAGGGAAAAAAGAAACAAAAATTCACATCATCACGGTTACCTATGAAATGAATGAAAAAACCCTTAATTTTAATAAAAAATTAATGTTGAGTGAACTATTTGGAACACTTTTGAAACTTAAGTGACCTAATTGAAACACTTTTAAAACTTGATTACTATTCTACAAAGTTACCTTTTTTTTAATTATTATGGCATTTTCATCGTAAATGTATTTTAGTTTAATTAATTATATTGATAATTATATATCGGTAAAATAATTTATTTACTGATAATTATAACCATCAACAAACGTTATTGAAACATCATGTGTAGACATTTGACATGCATTGTTGATTAATTTAGTTTCATGATTAAGATTTTTGACCAACCATAAATTTTTTTTATAGTTTTTGTTTATTGTTACGAGTTTTTGAATACGAGCTTCAGTAGTTTTAACCTAAAAGTTAAAATTGAATTAGGATTACAATCAAAGTATTTATTTTTATAGATAAATGAATACTGGTGTAATTTAGAGTCTTAAAATCAAAATCTATATACGATTAGTTGTCGTATTTTGCAATCTATTTTAAAAGACATATGAGGCATATGTAGGGCTACAAATGAACCAAACGTTTAGTGAATAGTTCGTGGACCGTTCGGTGAGAATTTCATTTGTGTTTGTTCATTTATTAAACAACCGAACACGAACAAGAAATTTCGTTCATTTAGTTAAATGAACGAACATGAACAGAGGCCGTATTAGTTCATTTATGTTTGTGAACGCTAGGTAACGTGTTCGATTGTGTTCAATAGTTCATTAGGGTTTTTAATTTTAATAATTTATTTACATGCTTCAAAATTCCGACAAGTAACATATTTAATAAGTGTTGGTGTATTATATATTCTGTTCATGAACACTTGTTTGTGTTAGCTTGTTTCCATTTATGTTCATGAATATTAGTTTGTGTTCTTCAACGTTCGTTTTTGTTCGTTGCCCAAAATTAACAAAAGAACACGAACAAGTTCATTTTATTAGCAAACGAACACAAACATAAAATCCCGTTCATAAAGCGTTTATGAACAGTTCGTAAACACATATATTTCTTAACAAATGAACACGAACATTATCTTGTTCATATTCGTTCGATTTGTTTGCAGCCTCAGTTGTATGCATGTTAGTAGTTCAGAATAACTATAATCCATAAGAACTAAATGAATGTTGTTGGAAAACAAGCATTAAATGAAAATTGGTTGTGAATTTATCATTTCTAAGGCCCTCCATAGTGGGGCTGCATATCACGCCGGAATCTGTCATGGCGCCTCATAGTGCGTGGCTACATCGTTACGGCCGACGCTATAGGGTAATTTTTTGGCCTCCCCGTGATGTATATAACGGCGTGACTCTTTCTTCCCCACTCACTCACACATACATACATACATACATACATACATACATACATACATACATACATATAAAGCCCCATACATATATAACCCTACTACACACTCAAGTTATATAAAGCCCCATAACCCCCCATTCTTACGCAATTGTCACTTATCACATAACCCCCACCATGGGGCTCTACCACTACACATGACCTAATGATCTACTATACTGATAGTGTTTAAAATTAATAATTTGTGTTATTAGTTGTTGATTTAGAATTTATTGTTCACAAGGGAATAGCCCGGTAATAAATTGGTATATTCTCTAATCAAATAGTTGTGCATTTAAATCCTGCAAATGATAAATTTTGTTATTGTAGTTGTTAAAAAATATTAAGGAACCAATAATGCAATGTGAATATTCAAGTTTACATAGTTCAAGTATGGATATAAACGACATACTTGAATTAAACCCCATCAACAAATGATTACTTTCGAGACTAGAGATATACTTAAACAATGTTTAGTAACAACATAAATAATGAATTTTCTTAAAACCAAAAGTATTTTCTCTAATCAAATTTAGTAAAGTCCAGACTCCAAAAGTAATGATTTAGTTGGAAAGTAACTTGAAAGACTCTGAAATGGTTTTAGTTGAGATCTTTTCATAAGTGGTAAGCAATTATGTTTTGAAGACAAGATCTTACCATAAAAAGAAGGAATTCACCCACACCATACCAAAACATCACCATCTTACAAAGCAACTTCACTATTCATCAGGTCAAATGAACGCTTTGAAACATGAAAAATCAAAGAGATGGGTGTGGAAAAGATGTTGGAGGCATGTTACAAACGTTGGACAACGCTCAAGAGGTTAAAAGCAACAAAAGAGCAAAACCAAGCGACCCACAATCGATACATATGTGGGATCGAGCGTGATTCGATTAACGAGCTTTTCCTTGCTCCCTTATGTGTTTTGCCTATAAATACAAGTCTTCCTCTGTTTTTTTTCAACTGCCCGTTTTGCTCATATATTTTAGCTTACACATCTAATTATCATATCACTAGTTCCCTTGATATTCATACATCTTGATCTTAAAGATCAAGAGGAAAAGAGAAGTTGTGTTTCAACTTATTTATATTCTAGTGATTATAATTGTGAGGATTATCACTACCATTGTAAGTGAGAAGTTTGTAAAGGGATTGTAAAATAGATAATCACTACCTCTTGAGATTAGTGAAATGTAGGAGGTAATCACTACTTTGGACTAGTGAAACAAAGGAGATGACAACTACTCTAGATCAGTGAAATGTTTTTAGGCAATCACTACATTGATTAGTGAAACGTGTGTACCAGTGACCTATTTCGTTTATGAAAAACGCATAGTGAAACAACTCTTAATTAAAAAATGGGAAAATGCCGCATAATGGAATAGTTAACATCCACTTAAACCTCAACAGTTTCAATGGTATAGAGCCAATTTGAGCCTAATGTAAACATTCTTATTCCTAATTCTTACCCTGCCTCCCGCAAGAGATTATTTTCACGACTCAAACCCGCGATTTCAAGGTCACGTTACATCAACCTTACTATTGCTCCAAGATTTGCCCCTAAAACTTTATAACTTATTTACTCAAAAGATGGATCATCATCAAAATAATGTGAAGATATTTTGTTCATTAAAAAAACTATAAATTTAGACGCCAGTCCAGTCCCACTCGACTCTACCAAGCCATACTAAAAGCTAACCTTTGGAACGATTTAGACACGTTACCCAACTTACCCACCTACTTTTCCACTTCTACCAAGTGTGCAAGTAATGGCGGACCGACTAGTGATTTATCAAAAATGCGGTACACAGGTATTTAAAGAACACAAACTCGACGAAGACCTCAACAAGGAAAAACGAAAACACGAGAAAACAGTAACCAACTACAGAAAACACATACATAGATAGATTACTTAAGATGATAAAATAGGTACCCTCATTTCATAACAAGCTCATATGTAACAGCAAGCAAAGAAGAAACAAGCAGCAAACTATTAAATCCACCAGCAGCATATTAACACCAAACTCATTGGATATTTAAAGCCATAAATAAGTTTTGTTTTCGAGCATGCTCCGGAATAAGCTTCTGGATAGTCTCTCTAGGTATCCCAGCAAGTTCTACAACACAAAAAAAAACACAATTCAACAAAGTCAAAATCTTACTTAACCCATGCCAAGCTTTCAAATTTATATATAGAGAAACAACTGTTAGAATTTATATATAGATTACCTTGCGGTTTATAGTTGAAGAGTGGAGGAAGGGGGCGACCATTGGGAAGACGGGTATTTGGGTCCCTCAATTCATCAAAGAAGGGATGAACACAAGCTTCCAACTGCGACGTATAAATATTTAAGAAAAACAATCACTGCTTATCATTACCGCCAAAATTATAGAAAAGACCATCTAACTTACAGCAGTGCATCGTAAATTGGGTGAATACTGGAAAAACCGACAAACTAGATCCACTGCTTCAGGAGGCAAACGCTTCTGGAAAACCTGAAAAGTTGAACATGTTATAAATTAAGTTGATTTATATCAATATCAGTTTATTTATTTAAATATCAAATGCGGCTTTCCAGTAACCATCCTATATTTTCATAAACTAATTTGAATGGCCTGTAATTCTTCATGTGGATCCATAGTAATGTCATCAATTTGTTTATCTTTTATTTTATGAACATTTATATATTTTTCCTGAATCAAATGTGGCTTTCAGAGTTTCAGGTAAACATCCTATGTTTCTCATAATCAAATGTGGCTTTCCGTAAATTAAAATTTTAATTCTTTCGATAATCAAAAATCTCATCCCATTTAATACTTCTATTAGCATACCAACAACTAGGGCTGCAAACGAACCGAATGAACACAAACAAGGCCGTGTTCATGTTCGTTCGTTAAAGAAATTATGTGTTCGCGAACTGTTCATGAACACTTACCGAATGAGATTCTCTGTTTGTGTTCCTTCGTTAAAGAAATGAACGTGTTTGTGTTCGTTCGTAAAGTTCAGGTAACAAACGCAAACAAACAAATGAACGTTCGTAAATACAAATGAACACAAACAAACACAACACAAAGGAACATGTATTAAATTTGAATAAAATCGGTATCTTTCATCACCGATATTATGTAGATCCACCCATAGTATACTTGCCTAAAATTTTATTAAATAATTTAAATAAAATACAATACACTAATGTTTATTAAATATTTTATTAGTGGGAATTTGAAGTATTTAAATACAAATTATAAAAAAAATTAAAACCCCAATAAAATATCGAACCCAAACGACCACAAACAAACAGGTTACCGAACGTTCACGAACATAAACGAACGAATGCGACCTCTGTTCATGTTCGTTCATTTAATCAAACGAACTTGCCGCCCAACGGTTCACGAACTGTTAGCTGAACGTTCAATCATTTGCAGCCCTTCTGGCAACAACAATGTGGTGTCATCTAGCCTTCCCAAAACAAACATAAACTTTTTTTTCTTTTTAATTATTTTTAGATGAATTCCCTCCACCTATTTTTCGAATCTCCTATGATATATTTTTCAAACCACTTGCCCACTTGTCATGCCAGATCAGATTTCTGGTCACTAAACTGACTGGTAGGTTTAGTTTGGTGAACCAAATTTTGAATGCTTATCAAATTGGCTAAAAGAACAGGATTATCAAATTGCTGAACCCTTTATCCATACCATATTAGTTTTTTTTGGTAATTAACCTTAAGATTAAAATAGGTTTACACATTTCAATGAAATATAAAGAAGGTTACACCTACTTTGCTGCAAGATAATTGCTAACACTATCCAAAATAACAATATTCACCCTATAACATGAGAATTTGAGACATCATAGTCAACGACATTGTGACCTACATGACGTCATATAATTACTATTATTTCAAGCACTAGCATTGGCCCATGTGGTCAAACATTTTACGCCTTAAATGACCATAGATGCATAATATATACTCAACTTCGAGCATACCTTGTGCCATGGATGAGGCTTAATTTGAGGAAACCTAAACTCAGTGTAGTTTGGATTCATACACTTTATCTCCTCTCTTGTAGGTGTTCCCAAAACCTATACAAACAATTGTACTACATGAAACCGGTAAACCTAACATTGTATACTTCATATCTGCAGAAGTTGAATCAACTTACCTTAATAATCTCAACCAACTGATCGACGCCACTTTCTCCGGGAAACAGAGGCTGCAAGTAAACTTAGTTAGAAATAATGGAGTTGATAGATAAACAGTTTAGAACTGAAAGTACCTGGCCAAGTAATAGTTCAGCCATCACACATCCTGTTGACCATATATCTATAGCTGTTGTATATTCTGTGGCGCCAAATATAAGCTCTGGCGCACGATAGTATCTTGAACAGATGTATGAAACATTCAGTTCTCCTTTCACCTAAAAAGTAATTGAAGATACTAAATAAAAAAGTATATGACATATGAAACGTTGAAAACCAATATGCACAGTTTAAAAGACTTACTAGAACTTTAGCACTTCCAAAGTCACATAGTTTCAGCTGATGGGTGTGTGGATTCACCTGAAAGTAATTAAATGTGTAAAAACCAAAAAATAAGAGAAGAAAGTAATTCATCAAGTTTAGGCATGTAAATGAACCAAACATTAATGAACTGTTCGTAAACTTGTTCTGCGGGAAGTCGTCTATTTAATAGACGAACGAACATGAACACACGGTTTGTTCGTTCATTTATGTTCGTGAAAGTCCGTTTATGTACGTAAACGTCCATTTATGTACGTGGACGTCCGTTTATGTTCGTTTAATTTCGTTTCAATTTTAATACATAAGTAGTTATATTTATATGAATATTGAACATAAAAAACTTTCTAATTACTTATATAAATATAACTAATAGATAATTGGGCGTTCTAATGATATAAATGGGTTTTGCAATGAAATTTCTCGTAGTTAATCACTAACGTATATAAAAAGATTACTTTATGTTTGTTAATATTTAGTCAATTATGTTCATTTGTGTTGTTTATTGTTTGTTAAATTATGCTCGTTTAAGTTTGTTAGTTTATGTTTGTTTACGTTTGTGAACTGTTCGTTTAGGTTTTAAACGAACGAACAAAAATAAACACGAACATGCCCCTTTTTCTTAATAAACAAACATGAACAATAACAGTGTTGGATTATAAGTTCATGTTCATGTTCGTGTTCGGTTAAAGTCAAATGAACAAACACGGACATGTCTCAGTTCGTGTTCGTTCGGTTCATTTACAGGCTTAATCAAGTTTCGAAAAAATAATCTTACAAGTAAATTTTGTGGTTTGATGTCACGGTGACATATCCCAACACAATTGTGGATATATGCAAGTGCCCTGCATATCTGCAGAAATATGAATACGAAAACATTATCAATATGCAGGTATATCATTTATAATTACCTTTTTAAATCCATTTTGTCACCTATACAAATTATGTAAACTCAAAGCTAAAGGAGACGTAGACACGTACCTGATAGGTATACAACTTGACATATACCAAGGGCATTCGTTGATTCATCCTAGTGTAATGCCTTGCAGTACGGCTAACAGTTTCAGGAACAAAATCAAGAACAAGATTGAGGTAAAGCTCGTCTTTATCAGTAGTTGAGAAAAAAGAATGTTTAAGTGCCACAACGTTAGGATGGTCCAGCATTTGCATAATCTGCAATTCCCTGTTCTTGTAACGTTTGTCTTGAAGAACTTTCTTAATAGCCACAATCTCTCCCGTCTCTCTGCATTTAGCCTGCACCAATTGTGCAAAAGTGCATAAAAATCAATAAACTCATAAAAATAAACAATTAATCTAACAAGTTAACTGCACTCACTTGAAAAACAACACCGAAGGAACCAGTCCCGATCACATGTTCCGCTATGTAACTCACAGTCTGCCATGAAATCAAAATAAAAATATTACATACGAGATGACAAGTTGGCATGCATCATGAACCGAACGTTCATGAACTGTTTGTTGGGAAGTTCTTTTATGTTCGTTTCTTTAAATAAACAAACGAACATGAACAATTTTTTTTGTTCATTTGATTAAACTAACGAACATGACCACATGCTTTGTTCGGTTATTTACGTTTAAGTTTTATTAATCACATAATTAATTATATTTTTATAAATATAAAAATTAAACGGGATTTCTAACTACTCATATAAAAATAACTAATTAGTAATTGAGCTTTCTAGTATAAAAATGGGTTTTTGAATTGAACTTACTGCAATTAATCACTAATTTATATAAAACACTACTTTATGTCCGTTTATGTTTGGTCAATTATGTTCATTACTTTATGTTCGTTTATGTTTGGTTAATTATGTTCATTTGTGTCCGTTATGTTTACTAAATTATGTTCTATAAGTTTGTTTGTTTATGTTTGTTCACGTTCGTGAACTGTTCGTTTAGGTTTTAAACGAACACACATAAACGAACACGAACATCCTCATTTTCTGAATGAACAAACATGAACAAAAAATTGTGTTCGATTATATGTTCATATTCGCATTCGTGTTCGTTTAAAGTTAAATGAACGAACATAAACATGCCCACATTCGTGTTCGTTCGGTTCATTTACAGGCCTAGATCATAGTTCTATAACAAACCATTTGATTCTTTAAAGTCGTAACTTCCTACCTGTTCAGATTGACCGTTACGCCCACCAATCGTTGTCCTTATAACATGTCCAGCTTCAGTACTCGCCCCGTGTACAATCTCCGGTTCACTATCCTGAAACAAGAAATTTGGTTTTAGAAATATATATTAAGTCGTTAAGCATGTATTAAAACGATTGTACTTACACTCACTTTGTCATCATCACGTTCCACTTTGTCCCTTAGTCTCATCTCTAGCATTCCCCTACCCAGCCGATCAATTGCGGTAGAGGATTCGTTAAATCCGCCAACGGTTCTTGAAGTTCCGACTCCTCCATGTCCTAGGCTGGAAGAAGCCATTTTATGCCAGATGAGTACCAAATATTTTAATAGTCGTCACCCTCCACAAGCTTTTTTGTGACCCTCAAGAACATTCCACCAACAAACATGTGTTCCTGTATAAATAATAATCAGTGAGGTCTCACATAATGCCTAACTGTGTAACAATTATAAAAATGCAACATCAATAGAATAGTAATATTGTAGCTTAAAGCATGTGTATCAAAGACAAAAAAGATATCATCACCTACAAACCCAAAGAAAACCAATTGGTGCGTTGCGTGTTAAAAACCAATGATGATTCGTATACATACAATGGTGAATCCAACTCCAACACGTTGCCATACCATGATGATCATGCCATTTATATCTCACATGTTGCACAAATGAGTATATAAAGTTACCATAGTCGCAAACCAAAACACGTTTTTATTACTTTTCTTCTTCAAGCAAAAGTTAAGCATTAAAAATGCAGTAATTTAGTCCCAAGACAGAGTACAATTTCCATGAACATACATAATAATGATGTAAATGTTACTTTATTATTTACTTAAACGACCAACAAAAGCCCAGCCACCCACACCCGTGAACACAGACAGCGCTGGTGACCCGGCCCGCCACCATTCCAAAGAAAACCCACCGCCAAAGGCCCACTAATCCACTATGGTAAACCCCCGGCTCAACCTAGAGCATTTTTCTCCAGGCGAGACTCGAAGCAATGAGTCATGACCTCCACTTTTGAAAGCCATGGGGCTGCCATCGGCCTTACTTTTCCTATAGTACAATATTTATTTACGTCGTTACCCAAAAAATAAACAAAGGCATTTCGAGTGTAAGAGACAGGGGTCACTCAACCACGGACGAAACATTCTTCTATCGCACAATCGCAAAACTATTTCCGAAACCTCATTCAGTGTTAAACTGAGTCGAATATATACACTAAATTAGTTAAAAAATATATATATAATCACACCTTAAGCCCTCAATTAAATTCCCTCAAAAATCCGAAAAAACAGTAATAACAACCAGACATTCCTTATTCCACAGACAATTAACTAGTTTCAGGATGCTACAATTCTAAAGTAATTCACATCTAACAATGAAAATATTATTAATCAACTGAAGATAATCTATCAGATTAACTCCTACTGAAGTTGCAATAATCACATTAATGCCACCACTCTTATCATAAAAACAATCCACAATCAACCTTCACATCACACTTTAAAATTTAATAAAATCACATCCACCACCACAAACACACACACACACATACATAATTAATTTTAATCACAAGCATCGATAACACACAAGCCGAAAAATCAGTAAAAATTCACCACAACTCAGATCCACACACAATTCACTCAAACTAAATCGAAACAAAGTAATCAAGACGGATCAATAACAAATTAGGTCATCCGTACAATAATGAGTGTGAACAAGACTCACCGTGACGAAAATCGGAGAGAATTGAGAAGAGATTGTGAGCATTTCACGACAGTTGATGGATGATCCGATTAGATTTATCGTTTAGGGTGTCGGGTTTCTCTCTCCACCAGTTTCATTGAAAGATAGCGACGAGAGGGAAGGGGTTTTTGATGCTACACACAAGAGAAAGATAAAAGAGGCTTTTGGGTTTCGATTTTCTGACAAGTAGCCTGTCAGACCCTTTAAAATATGCTTTTCTTTATCCGGATTTATTGTTATTTTATTTATTATTTCCTACTGTTTTAGTGTTTGTTTGGATGTAAGTTTTGGTAAGAAGGTGTATATTATTGGTTTGGGGATTGGAATCAACCTTAGATTGCCAAATAATTCAAGAATATTTATATCTATCTCACTTGTTAGTTTTCTAGTTTACATAATGAATATTTTAATTTATTTAGAAGTAAGGCTTTTAACATTGTGTCTTATACTTTGTGTATACCAATTAGTTACCCGTTATTAATTACCTTTTAGGTTCGCAGACGTATTTGTAGTTGTCAGGTTTATCATTTTATGATTTTATAAGATTAAAATTTATCTATTAAGATTCTTACTACCTGAATTTGATTTAAAACTCACCACAATATAGATTTAAAATATCGTACACTCATCCACGCTTCTAATTATTCTATAATATAAGTAATTTCAAATTTACTAAAAACTTCAACTTACTTCTTATTTTATTTCCTAAAAGTATATAAATTATTTACAAATGTTGTAAAAATGCAAGTATATGAGTTCAATTAGGCAGTTGCCGTCATACATTTGCTATACCTGTAAATATATTTAAAACTAATATCATATCTGACTATATGTTTCATATATTTCAGGTTTTGTTGTTGAGTCATGTTTTATTTGGTAAGTTCACTTTTCGTCTTTTATGTTTGTATCAGATTACAACTGATGTCCTTTAACTTCAATAATTACAGTCACAATCTTTTATTTGAAAAACTTATTATACCTTACGTCTTTTAACACTAACAATGTTAAAAATATAATTTAAATATGAACATGTGCCTTCACACGAGGATAGATTGGTAATTTTACTCATTTGTTTACATTCCTATGTGTTCTCTCAACCATTTCACTTCCAAACAACCTCCACCACCATAACCAACCACTACCATCACCAATTCACCATATCCTAACTATATAACACATTTCTCTTCTTTTTCCTTTCTTTTTCACAGCCAGGCAACCCAAAACCTTATCCCCTTTCTTTCTTTTCTCTCTCGTGACTTTCTCTAGTAAACGGCCAGCCACCACCCTTGGTCGGGGAGCTACGGCGGCAACGCGAGATTTCAGAGGTGATTGTGAAGGGAGGAGGGGGTGTGCGATGGAGTGGGGTTTGGCTCGGGCAGTGTTGTGCGGGTGTGTAGTGGTTGTAGGCGTCGGTGGTTAGGTGGTGTTTGAGTTCGAGCCCTAGCTTGTATTTCGGGTCACAACCTTCGGATCTTGTTGTAACGGTGTACTATCGACCACACTCTTCTTGTTCCACATAAAATAATTCATGTTTTTTGGGTTTAGCATTGAGATTCAGCTTTTGTCCTTCCTTTTTTATGTTTTGGTCATTTCCCTCTTGTTGGTGGTATATATAAAAGTTAGTTTGAGTACATTATAATTGTCCCTTGTATAATTTCTCTGCATCTAAAGTGTTTTTGAGGTGAAGTCTCACTTTGGGATTAGGTAGTATGGATAGGTCATATCAATGTCCTACACACAAAAAACAAATCCACAAAACATGCTTCACGATTAGTCACAATTCTCACTCACCTGTTTAATGGAATAAATTGAATCAAAAGTTGAAAACCTTGGGTTCATATTTGATGGAATTAGCCTGGTTTAAGTGCTACAAGAAGTGTGTTGGATGATTCAGATCCAGTGCCGAAGTGGGGGGAACTCGCCGGAGTGGCGCTCTTTGGTTCGCTAGAGATGAGTGAGAGAGATGGAGAAAGCTTTTAAAGAGAGAGATAGAGAGAGAAAAGAGGGGTATTTATATTTGTTTTTTATAACTTATTAATGTTATAGTGGATGTTTCATTTGATAAAAAGTTTAAGGTGAGAAGAAAAAAAAGAAAGGGCATAATGGTAAAATTAAATAGTTTATAACTTCTCTCATTAATTATATTATCTCTCATTAATAAAGTAAAAACATTTTATCCTACGCATTTCAAAATTTATCCTACATATGTCTTACATCTATCGAAATTTACCCTACACATATGTAAATTTACATTACACATTTCAAAATTTATCATACACATACTAAAATTTATCCTACATATGTCAAAAATTGTCTTACACCATAAATTATTTTATCTTGAAAGAGTATATGAAAAAAATGAGTTACAAGTTTAATTAATTAGCTAATTAATGACAATTATAGATTTACCTATATGCATTTTTTCATAACATTAAATACACACAATAAATGAAATAATGGAGAATTTTTATTGGTTTAAAAGTTATTCTTTTTATTTATAAAATTTTTCTTCTCATTTGAACTCTCCACTAATGTTATATTCTTTTATTTATTAAATACTATAAATAATGAAGTAAAAAGACTAAAATACCCTTATATGAATATACTTAAATTAAATTTAAGACCAGGTTAGTGATAAAGGACTTAGGGTGTAATGAGTTTTCTGAATAAAGGATTGTGACTGTAATTACTGAAGCTAAAGCCGTCCATTGCAATCCGATACAACCATAAAGGACAAAAAACTGTATTTTACCCTTTTTTTGTCATCCCTCTATGTAACACCCTAAAAATATTAAATTTATATAAATAAGTGTGTGTGTATATATATATATGGGGAAATGATAAAATGAAAACCTTGTTGAGTTAAGAAATCCAAAGAAACCTCATCTCTACCGTCCATTAATTTAATCCATATTGTAGATTAAATCAAGTACAAAAATGTTACTTTTTCAGAAAAAAGGTAAAACATGCAAAAAGTGTTTTTCAGAATTATTGTAGTCTGTTTGACACAAAAGTTTGTCTATCTGTAAGTTTTACACAAAAAAAATTTACTAAAAAAAGGTAACATATTGTTACGTGCTGCATAACTAAAAACCTTTGTAAATTCTGAAAATTGTAACACTTGAAGTTCAAAAATTTTTAAAAACTGCTATATTAACCCATAAAATGTGTAACATATGAAGTTCAAAAACTGTAATGCTAAAAAAAATGTAATACATTCACACATTATCTCTCATCTCTCTTCTGATAAAAAAATATACACAAATTCAGAAAAAGTTGATTGTCAAAAAGTGTAACACATGGCATTTTTATGTCCACACAAATAGGTTTCTTAAGTTTTTTGAAATAGAATGAGATTTCTCTATATAATTCTCTTTCTATATATACACACACACACTTGTAAATACATGTATTTGATAAATATTCCAAGTGTGATAACTAGGAATAATTAACCTAGTTAATAACATGTAAATGGGTAATAAAACAATGAGTTGTAATATTTTATAACTAAAACCAAACTTGAGGGACCAATGCTATCAAAAAGGAAACTTGTCTTTTAAAAACTTAAAATCAATACATAACACACATGTATAGTATGTGTGTGTGTGTTTGTGTCGACCTGGGGCAGAGAAAGAGTGGGAGAACCTCAACTTTAACCTAGTTCATCTTTCTACAAATAAAAAGGGGAAAAGTGTTAGAATCTTGTGCATGAATCAAAATTATTGATCACCTAAGTTAGCAGATCAGAAGGTGGGTTAAATTTTCGTTTTTGGAGATTTAGAGATTTATGATGAACTCCATGATTTGCATTTCTTGAATGGATTGTAGATTTTATGGTAAAATTGATGGTATGTAGATGCTTAGTGATATCATACTTGCTTATATTGAGAAGAATTATACATAAACAAAGTGATAGGGTTTTATGTGCTTCTATGATAAAGTAGGGTTTTGATCTAAGCATGAAAACCCCCAAAATTGTTATATGAACTAGCTTGAATTGATTATCTTGATAAGTTTAATTTGCACTATTGATTGAAGCCTAATCAAAACATGTTCATAATGTTAGGAATTACGTGATAGGATTACTAGCCATGTTAGTAAAAATATGGGTTGTGTAAATTATGATGGTAAATTTGAGTTCTTGAGGTATGGTGAGTTGAATTCTAGTTGCCAATTTGAGCATATTGATAATATTGGCTTTATGAATTGTGAATACATGGTTGAATGTTGTTTACCAGATTAAATAAAGTAGTGTAAGGTTCATTCCCGCAAGGTGTTTGACAAATTGCTTAAGTGAAAGTGTTATGCTAATAACATGCGATAAAGCTTGATAAGAATCACATGTGATGATTCTTAGCAAAATTAATGATACTAAATCTTATGATGGCAATTTAACAATTAGTCAGGTTGTTCACTATAGGCGACTCGAGTGAGAAGGCGGGTGATAAAGTCGGGAGTGATACGCGACTAAAATGGAAGCTCTAAGGTACGTGGCTATATGCTTCGCTATTTTCTTTAGTAATTATTACTGTTGATTCATTAGAATGATTATGAACGAGTTATATGTGATATTGGTTTGTTCATAAGTGATAAGTAATGGTATTCATAAGAACAAACCAAATGGGTCGAAATAAAGCAAAACGTTGACCGGGTAACGAGAGCGTGAATGATGAATTTACAAAAAAACTGGACATTGGGTGAAATTAAGTTTAAGCGCAAACCAGGTAACAGGAGCGCGAAACATAGAGTAATGTACCCGGGTAATGGGTTGTAGTCGGAAAAAAATGAATTATTCCAAGAAAGGAATGTTGGTGATTCAAGTTTAAGAACTTGAACGTCAAACGGGTCGAATACGTGTCCTTGCAAACCGGGTATTGGGAGCTTGGAGCATGAGATTACTAAGCCTAGGTAATGGGCATATACATGGGTAAATAATCATCTCAAAAGTTGCTAATAATTTGAGCTTATGTGTTTGAACGTTGAAAAGTCAAATAATTATGCGCATAAACCGGGTATTGGAAGCGCAAATCATAAAAGTTATGAATCCGGGTTAAGGATTATGGGTTAAACAAGTTGGTAAATGATATACGAGCATTTAGAAACAAGTTTGGGGCACATCAGATGTATTTTGGCCGAGTTATGCTAAAAATAGTGAAAACTGGTCATGGCTGGGAAAATGTTGCTAATGTGACTTGTTCTTCTACAACATTATGACGTGAGCGAGGGTGAGTATATTTTTAGACTATTTTTAGTATTTTTTACTCTTTTTATCAAGTTTTAAATTTATAAAACACGATATAACACTATCACTCTCTACAACACATTAGGGAAAACGCACCCATCGTTGGCATAGTATAGTGATGGTAACATACCGAGATCGTCCAAGGATACAAGAGTTTTTAATACCAGATTATTGTCAATGTCTAATCGACACAACTTTTGAGAATAGGTTTTTGATAAGAAAAAAAAAGAAAGAAAATAAAGCAAATAAAAGAAACAAATAAACAAGATGGAACCATTTAGCTCCGACTCATCTTTCATGTATTCTTTGATGATTTCCGCGCTTTGGGTTTTTTAAAAGATTATCTTGGTTATAGTGGCATGTCCCTCTTTTGGAGGCAATGCTACATCAGCCATATTGGTCTGAGTCAGCAGGGATACAATCCCGCAAGGCCGAAATATTGAAAGATAATTAAGTAAGGTATAAATGCAAAATGTGGCATGTCCTTCTTTCGGAGGCAACGCTACCCTCGACCATATTGGTCTGAGTCAGCAGGATACAGTCCCGCAAGGCCGGTTTAAAGTTTTAATAGTAGTTAATTTATAAGGGATTCAAGTCGCTCTTACTTCCCCTGATTTGATGCTATCTACCTCAAAGGAAGTCCTAATAAGCTTTAATCAAGTTCTCACAGGATCTATACACTGAACGAGGCAAGAACTTTACCCAAATCATCTTTCTAACCCCCTTCCAGGCAGTTAATGCCCTTTATATAGACTGTAAAACATGAATGAGTGAATCAACAAAACATGAAGAAATGATAGGATAAAATTCACTTTCAATATAAAAACTAATTATTAAAGTCATTAATACAAACCCAATTAAAAAGCTAACCAAAGGTTAGAAATCAAAAGTAATACATAAAATATTTTGTCTTCACCAAGTGATGTAAGAGATTAGCCAAACATGGCCATAGTTTGACAAAGACTCTTACGATCAATTTTGGATCCCGAGACTACTACACACTCTAAACTCTAATGATTGTGGTGGAGAGGTGGCAAGTGTGAAAGAAATGGTTTGCCAAGGAATGAGTTGCAAGTGAACCAAACACCCCTATTTATAGCTGGAAACAAACACTTTACACGGCCCCGTGCCTACTAGGCAGAACCCTGTGTCATCCTTTTTCTCTGTCTTCATCAAATGAGCTTGTCAATATGGATGCTTGCACTACCCCATGGCCATTGTACTTGCTGTATTATCCAAGATTTGCATATCTGGAAGTTGACCACGGCCCGTGTCCTATGGGGCACGGTCCGTGTCTCTTGTCTGCTTCTGTTTGTTTTCTTCTTCTTGGAATCTTGAGTGGGGCACGACCCCATGCCTAGCAGGCACGACCCGTGCTTGGCTTCTGATTCATTGTTTTTGGTCTTGGGGTGAAGCTCGGAGGATTGGTATAATGTGTCAACTTTCCTTCTTCTGTACTAATGTTAGTTTTTGCCGTTTAATTTGTTCCTTTTGTCCATTTAAGCTCTTTTAATCCTAAAAATCAAAAGTATACAAAGAAACACACTTTTTCCAACATTAGGACTAAAAAGAGTTGATTTTATACCTTATTTGATATAATTTATATATTGCGTTTGGTGCATATCACATTACCATTCCATGACCTTTATAATCGCGATCCCTTTCTGGGTCCAACAAAGGCATATACACTTGATAATAATGTTGCTAATGTGACTTGTTCTCTGTAGATGTGATTGATCTTTATTTAACGAGTGACGTTATATATATATATATATATATATATATATATATATATATATATATATATATATATATATATATATATATATATATATATATATATATATATATATATATATAGGTAGAGGTTCCGGTAAGAAAATATAAAACTGTGAGAAGGATAAGAAAGATTTTGGAGGTGACACGTGTCCCTTTTTATTTTGGTTGTTTAAGGGTATAAGTGTAATTTAACTAATAAAATCTAATTATGGAATGAATATATATAACAGATTTTTGGCAGTTATTGTAGGGATTTTCGAATTATGGTGTTATTTCATAAAAACAGAAATAACACCCTAACTCATAAAAACACCACAACATGTATATTGAAGGCATACATCTTATATTTTAAAACAGAAATATAACAGAAATAACACCATAACTCATAAAAACACCACAACAGTTATATTGATGGCACACATCTTATAAAGAACACCCTAATATTGAATATAACAGAAATAACACCTAATAAATCAATTTCAAAACACAATACTTTAATTAGAATCAAAACATGAACAACACCCTAAATATAACACCAGTCAACACTTTAGTCAGAATCAAAACAGAAATAACACACTAAATATATAGAAACAGAAATAACACTCTAACTCTTTGAAGGCAACAGAAACCTACGACACCAGAAACCACAGCAATGCAAGGACCTTTGTCCTCACATTAAATATAACAGGAATAACACCCTAACTCATAAAAACATCACAACATGCATATTGAAGGCATACATCTTACGAAGAACAGAAATATAACAGAAATAACACCCTACAATTAAAACACCATTGTATGAACATGGAAAAAACACAATGGACTAAAACATCCAAGCGAGACGTAATTTTTTCTCTCTACATAAGTATATCAATATGGTACTCATATTAAAGATAAAAAACACTCGTTATTATGGTGTAATTTTTCTTTTAAAAAAGAGTTACGTATAAAAAGTTATTGACGTTTAAAAAAGAATGGGGGAACTTTGCATATGCATTAATGTTAGTTTCTTAATTTAAAAATGTCAAATTTACCTTTATACCCTTAATCTAGAAAATTAATTAGTTTAATAGTAAACATTATTTACAGAATTGACATTATGATCTCAACCATTAGATTAAATATCTAATGGTTTAGATTCTTGTTTATCCTTCTTACACTTTTATATTTTCTTACAATATATATATATATATAAGAAAACCCTATTGAGTTAAGAAACTTTGAAAACTCAATTTCCACCATTCATCAAAAAAATATATGGTTGAGCTTGAATGTTACACAAAATAACTTTTCTAATTATATAACAGACTAACAAAAAGTACACGTAACAACTTTTCCTTTTTCACTTTTCTGATTGACACACTGACATGCAACAGGTTTGTCTGTTACACTATTTATTTTCTAAAAAACATGTAACATGTATTTTACATGTACTACATATTGAAAACTTGTAAAATTTAAGTTCGAAAATGTTACACCTCGTAAAACCCTCAAAATATGCTATTGAAAACAAAAAAAGTGTAACATGTGATGTTACATTTATATAAGAGCAAAAGAGGTGTAACATATCAATTTTCTCTCTCACGACAAAACTGTTATATGTTAGAAAACTGAAAAAGTGTGTAACACGTGACAACATGTGGTCCATTCATTGAGTTTCTTGAGTTTTTTGAACTCAAATGGGTTTTTCCTTTATACTTGACATATAGATATACTAGGTTATCACTCGGGATTGTTTCCCGGGCTCGAAAAACTTATTTATATTAAATACTAATTATGATTAATACATTATTTAAATCATACAAAGAGTATGACATATTAAATGTCTTGGCTATAGAAAAGTTATCAAGTTTTCATAAACTTAATCACGGGCTGTGAACGTGTAATAAAAAGTTATGAACTTGTTGATTGTTCGTGATTCATATTTATAAATTACTTTGTAGTAAAAAAATGAATGTTTTTCTTTAAAACAACTCAATAATAAGTTAGCGTATTATGCATAAAAAGCCTGTTAAAAAAATTAAACGATTAGAACTAAATACAAAACTAATAATACATTAACAGATGAATGAAAGCATCACACTATTTAAGACAATTTTAGAGTGGAACTACATGTTTTGGAATAGTCTAGCGTAAATAATAAAAAAAAACACAGTTGAGAATGTAATAGATCAAAACCGTTAAGAAACAATAAATAATAAATTTATAAGAAACAACAAATAATAAATATAAATATGACATATATAAAACAAATTGTCTTATACTATAAATCAATTGCAAACCTTGTAGATTCAAAAACTTCCTTTTGTACAGATCTTCAATTCCCATTCACCATCAATAATCTTAATAATTATTTTGGAATTGTTGCTTAAACAAACTCAATTTACGATGTGTTCAGAGAGCTACAAAAGAAAAAGAAAATGTTAGTAATATTAAAATATAAATTTAAAACAAAACGATAAAAAATATTATTGTAAAAGACTAATTTACTAAGGTATTGGTTATAGCAATTTCAAATATATGATACTTTGACCTACATGTCATGAAGCGCCACTTGAGGCGTGCTTTTTAAAACCAAAATAAAGTAATTTTTTTTTCAAAAGTTAGCCACATATATTTTAAAGGGTTTTTGAATAATCATAATCATGTACCTGATAGCCCATTTCAAACAATGAAGCCGGAGTTAGACGAAACGTCTGTTCTTTATTAAAATACACAAGCTTCCTCATAAAGTTTCTAACAGAAAATACTTGGGCCGAAAGAAAATAACAAAATTTCGAATATCATCTTACACAAGCTTCCTCACAAAGTTTCTAACAGAAAATACTTGAGCCGAAAGAAAATAACAAAATTTCGAATATCATCTCACAGTGAATGTTTCTCCATGTGCTTTGATTGAACCTATTCATCCCAGAAAACTCCGCAAATACATTAAATCTATATAAAATTTTGACATCGGCTTTTATAATATCTCAATCGAGATAATATGTCAAACTAAGTCAATCTAATGGTAATTACCTCAAAGTTTAGTTTTTTTTGAACGACTTACAGTTAGGATGTCACTAACCAGGTTAGTATGTTAATATCACCAAATTAGTATAAAATTCTCCCTTGCCTGGATTTGAACCCAGGACCTCAAAGTTTAGTTACAATATCAATATGAACTTTAATTAAGTTATTGATTTTTAGGGGGAGGATTTAAGGAAACACAATGCAGCTCCTAAACTCAACAGGCAAAATATATATATATATAATATATGATGGCTAAGGCGGCCATGACTATTAAGAACCGCAAAAGATGCGTACTAAAATGGCCCGTTTTTACATGTACTAAACTGACTTGTTACATAACGTGCCCAACCCACCCTTCTTGCAAGCTCCCAATACGAAAACAACTCCAATAACAAAATTGCGAAATGAAAATCACATAAATGGTCATTTGCAAATTTATCTTTAGCTAATCATTTGGTTTTCTTTCCAAATTTATCTAATATCTAGACCCAATATCTATCACATCCCATAAAAATACCCAAAAATTTTGCAAATGAATACCAATAGAACCTATTTACATGAATATGGCATAAGTGTAGCTCCAAGTGATAAATTTGATGACCGATATCTCAAACAATTACATCACATTATCTGAGGACCCCCTGCACGATCATTATCAAGATTAAGAAAGTTAAGAAAAATGTAATATGTTTGATCTTTGTGAGAGATGAGATACTTAGTAATGTAAGTAATAAGAAATGAGAAAATATTTGAAATATTATTAAAATAAATGTTTTAGAGTCTATGTGAATAACAATAATAATAGTAGTATATTAATAATAAAAAAAAATCTTACTTGGTAGTAGAATTGAACGTTGTCAATCTGTGGAAACCATTCTTCAAAATCCACCAAAAAGTAAACCAAATAAACATGTTAAAAACTCAAATGAAATGTAGAATTGAACGTTGTCAATCAAGGTAAACTAACTTCTTTTTTGTAAAGGATAAAGAACTTTCGCTCGGGCATTTCGTCCAACACTTTCCAAGCACTCCCAGGATCAACATGCTTAATGTCCAAAAACCTAACAGATGAATGATTAAACTATCAAATAGAGGGAAAAAATAAAAAAAAAGAAGGATAACATATTCAAACCGACCTTGATAAATCTGATGAAGATTGTTTAGTAGGAGATCTATATAGTTGATTCAATCTGAATGTCAAATAAAGAACAAAAGATCGCAGAGGCCAAAGATAAATATTAGGGTTTAGTAAAAAAAAGTAGGCAACATGTTTATATATATGGATCCGTATAAATGGGTGGTGCGAATATGTAAAATGGGGCTTCACTGATAAAAAAAATCCCCACGAATTCTCTCCAAAACACCATTCAAGAAGCTTTAATATACTGTTACCTAACCTTAATTATTTTCATTTATTATAATATATATATATATATATAAAAGGAAGGTTCATTTGAGAAGAAAATTAAATTGAGAAGAAAAAGAACAAATTGTACAATTGTAATACATTAAATAGTTTTTTCTCTTTCATCTCATCTGTTATTATATTTGACTAATTAATTAGTTATAAAGTCCTCTACACTAAAATTTTTGCATATACACATCAAAATTTATCCTACACTTTCTGAAATTTATCCTACACATATTGAAATTTATTCTACACAGCTCGTAATTCATCCTACGCTTTAAATTAATTTTTTTCTTTGAAAAATATATATTTTTGAAAATAAATTAAAAATTAAATGTAGTTAGCTATTAAAAAGAAAGACTGTCAGTTAATGATCTATCTAAGTTTACCAATATACCCTTAAACTAATATTAAATATAAAAATTAAATGAAGTAACATGAAGCATTATTATTGGTTGAAATTTCTTTTTTTTATTCTTAAAAAAATTCTTTTCATTTAAACCCTCCACTATATATATATATATATATTAAATATAAAAATTAAATAAAGTAACATGAAGCATTATTATTGGTTGAAATTTCTTTTTTTATTCTTAAAAAAATTCTTTTCATTTAAACCCTCCACTATATATATATATATATATGTATATATATATATAACAATTATAGAAGGAAAACCCACTGAGTTAAGAAAACTTAACAATTATAGAAGGAAAACCCACTGAGTTAAGAAAACTTAAAAAACCCTTATAAAAACCATATATAACAAACTTTTTCTAAAAAAAAATTAAGCAAAAAAAAAAAAAAAAAAGGCGCCAACTACTCTTAAAAAAATATATTTGTGTTTTACATGTAATTCTTTTGATCGATGTTACATGTAACACAAAAATTTATACTTAAAAAAATAACTGATCGGCGATATTTTTATTTTTTTTGGCTCCAAGCGTTTGAAAATATGTATGTTACATGTCCTAGTTTTTTTTTTGAAAGGTTTATTACATAAGGTTTTTTTGGAGTTCTTTCAACTCAAGCGGGTTTTATGTAACGTGTAACATCGATCATGTAACAAATAAAAATTGAATTTAAAAAAAATAGTCGCCGCTTTTTTTTGTTCAAAATGGTCGAAACTATGTATGTTACTTCCCTAATTTTTTTAGCAAAAAAATGTTTGTTACATATGGTTTTTACAAAGGTTTTCTATGTTTCCTCAACTCAAGTAGATTTTCTTGATATCCTTTCAATATATGTATATATATATGGTAGAGACCATAAGATAAGAGCACCATATTTGAGAAACTTAAGAAGCATTTTAGACCACACATTTATCCAAGTAAAAAATAGTCTTTTTTTTTTACTTCTAGTCGTTTATTTTTAAGAGTTATTTTTTTTGCATATATACAAATATGTATATTGTAAATTTTGAATATATACACATATGTATATAGGTAATTTTTAAACTATACATATGTGTGTATCATGAAAAATACATATCCTTAACCTAAGAAGTGTAGGAAACTGGGTCAAACGAATGTTGATTGATCTCATTCCAGTGGCATTAAGACCGGCTCAGTGAACAATAACCAAAAATCTCTAAACCCTAAATATACATATATGTATATTGTAAATTTTAAATATATACAGATATGTATATAGGTAATTTTTATATTATACATATGTGTATATCATGAAAAATGCATATCCTTAACCTAAGAAGTGTAGGAAACCGGGTCAAACGAATGTTGATTGATCTCATTCAAGTGGCATTGAGACCGGCTCAGTGAACAATAACCAAAAATCTCTAAACCCTAAATATTAAAGCTAAACCCTAAAGCCTAAGGCTAAACTTTATGCTAAAACCTCCAAAATGCTAAACACTAAAACTAAATACTAAACACTAAAACTAAACCTTAAAGCCTTAGGCTTTAGGGTTCAGCTAAACACTAAAACTAAACTAACCATAATGCTAAACACTAAAACTAAATACTAAACACTAAAACTAAACCTTAAAGCTAAACCCTAAATACTAATATAAACACTAAAACTAACCCCTAATGCTAAACCCTAAATAATAATGCTAAACCCTAAATCTAAAACTAAATCATTCACCTCAATCATAGATTTACAACACTTATTTTTCCATTTTAAACATGTATATAAATATATGTATAGTTAAAAGACTAGCAATATACACATATGTATAGTTAAATATTGACAATATACACATGTATATAGTTCCTAGAAAAAACCTTGTAGAAAAAGCTCTGATTTAAAAAACGTTTTACGTTTTTTACATTTTTTGCTTACCTCACCAAAAAAAATAAACAAAACCAAAAACTATACCTCACCAAAAAACCCCCAAAAAACTTAACGCCTCGACCCCCACCGAAAAAAAACCTAAACCACTGATACGTGGTCGAAAACCAATGTTTCTATTAAGTTTAAGTTAACATTTTACGTAACATTTAGTTTCGAATAGCCTATTTTTGATTAGATTTGTGTTTATTGCAGGTTTACAAAGTTTAAGGAGCTATTCGGGAGCGTTTTGGAGCATCGGGATGGAAAATGAGTCAACCAGGATCACAAAATGGGAAAACAGGAAATCAAGCATTAGAGAGGCCATCGCCGACGCCCCTCAGAAAGGCCGTCGGAGAAAATGTCCGTATACAGTGGATTAGAGCGTCGAAGGAAAATCAGTGTTTCTAGGGGCCGTCGGCGACGCCCCTCCTATGTTCTTGACGCTAAAATTCAATTTTGAAAGGGTTCTTATGCGGTTTTTGACCCATTTGTGAGGGGTTACGAGTTTTGGAGCTTTTCAAACCTATCTTGGAGCCAAGAACAAGAGAGCTATCATCCACAACCCCTTCCAATCAATCCAATCCATTTCATCATCCTAATCATACCCTTGATCATAACCCTAGCCTATTCGCACCATCTCCTTCATCATCCATCCATATCCATCTTCCATCTCAAACCCTAACTATCATCACCCCTACTTCAAAGCTTCAAGATGTGTGTGATCAAGTTCCAATCATCCGGGATCAAGTTCCGTTCGTCATGAGCGGCTAATCTTCGAGGGTTTCACCCCAGTGTAGACATTTGTAAGATTTAGGGTTACTTTATAATTTTGGTTGATTTTGTGACAAATTGAATTGTATTTTGAATTGATTAATAATTGTCTTACATTTGAACTATATTTGCGAATTGTCGAATGATGATAAAATTTGACTTTGTGAAACAAGTTTGTGTATTTATGCCTTATCTTTCAAAAGGGATTATTTGTCCAAAGTAACAAAGTGTGTTGTGGTCCGTCATTTACGTGATAGCAATTAGCACCTAAGCTTTGTGATATCAAAACCGTTAATGACAAATTCAATTGAATCAATTTAAAATTGTTAGTAACCCTAGGTTTTGCATTTGTTGAACCGGGTGTGAACCTTGTTTTCAAACCATTGTTTTAATCAAGTAATTTAGTTTTCGTGCAATTGTTTAATTTGGTGATTAAGTAATCAAACCAATTTTTGTCCGATCAATCCGACATCTCTTCAAACCAAACCAAATTAATCAACCTTATAGCAAGCTTCATAAAAAGTGACACTTTTCCTTAAAAATCAATCACATCCATTCGCAAACCACAAACTTTTTGTGGTTCGACCCCTTATTACCACTAACACATTGCTAAGGGTAATTAGGGTTATAAATATTATCTTTGACCGGGGCGCGACACTCCGATCAAAATTTGGCGCCGTTGCCAGGGAGTTCGTGCGCTTTGTGTTTGGGTTAAATTGATTTTCGTGATTAACTGTTTAGGTGCTTGTTTGTTATATCGTCTTTGCTTTTGTGTTACGCGGGTGTGTTACTTGTGTAGGTTACATGTAGTGCATGCATACACGGAATTCCGGGAGGACCTCGCCGTTAGTGTTCGAACCGGAAATCGAGCGGGTCGTTAGGAGGAATTTAGCTAACCGGTTAGAGGTAACCCTTGCTTCTAACCCACCCAACACCAACTCACCACCTACACCATCCTTTGGACCCATTCCAATGGATCCTCAAAATTCCAACCAACCCAACAATCAATACCACGACTACCCACCCCAAGCTCAAAACAATAAAAACAACCAATCAGGGGTGGACACAACTCAAGACCACCAACACCACCATTCCAAAACCGTAGCCAAAACCCAAGTAACCGCCAACGTTCACCCACACCTCATCCTCCAACCCAAAACCGACAAAACCCGTTAACTCCAAATCTCAACAACCGAAATGTTAACGCCAACCGTGGGGTTAACCATAGTCGTGGCAATCCCACAAATGAAGCCCAACTTCTTGATCTCGATGAGTTGAGAAATAATATTCCTGATGATGCGCCGTACAATGTTCCCGGTTATCAATCGCCGGATCACGTGAGCATTCACTCAGAGTATTCTGATGGTGGTGGGAACTACAATGAAAGAGTTGTGGACGATGAGTGGGGCGATAATAATATGGGGAATTTTTACAATGATCGGGGGTTTGAGTATGAAGATTTTGGCTATCAAAATGCCAATTTCGTGGGGAACAACGATGGATATGGGCGTGAGTATGGTAGAGATGACGACTATGGGAATGACCGCCAACCACGCAATAATCAAAGAAATCGGGATTATGGTAACAATAACAACAACAACAACAATGGTAACCGCAACCGAATTCCGCAATTTGTTGGCGGTGGAAATCAAGGTGGAAACGGGGGTGGTGACCGAAGGGGTAATTTTAGGCCCATGAATCAAGAGGTAAACGGTCCGAGACGTCAAGTGAATCAACAAGCACCGAGGGGTGTTAATGGGCGATTTAAACCGGTGGTCACCGAAAATGACTCACCAGTTGTTCCTACACCTCGAGGAAGAAGGTCGTTCGATTGCAAGCCGAACTACATCAACATTCTACCCACTTCAACTGTAGAACCAATGACGAGCCATATATACACATTTTTGGCGGATTTTCGGCCATATGTGGCACGATTGGCGGTCATGATTTTGCATTAGAAGAAGTGAAGTTGAGACTCTTTCAATTTTCACTAAAAGATAAAGTGAAGCAATGGTTTCTTACACTGCCGACAAACAGTATTCATACATGGGCGGAAATGCATCAAGTATTTTTGGATGAATACTATTCTATTGCTAAGACCGACGACGCAAGAGATGAGATTCGGTAGTTTAGGCAATAACCGGGGAGTTGCTACATGAGTCCTTGACCCGTTTCAAGGAATTGGTTAGGAAGTGTCCTCATCACCAAATTCCAAGGTAGGAGTTATTCAAATGCTTTGTGAGTGGTTTGGATGCCGATGATCACAAATATTTACAATCGGCTAGTAATGGGACTTTGTTGAACAATCATGAGGAAGATGATTGGGACCTTTTGGAACAGATGAGCAAGAATTCCAAAGCGGTCGCTATGGCGGACCGGTCAAAGAAGCATCTGATTTCTCGATCTCTTCCCGACCTCGCTTCAAGCGCCAAAGATAGAATTGCTACTTTGGAAAGGGAGTTGACACGGATGAAAAAGAAAGATGTTGGTGCGGTTCAATTCACGGTATGCGAAGATTATGGGGATCTTGGGCATCGAACCGAGGAATGTCAAGTGGGCATGGTACATGCGAATGAAGAGGTGAATCAAGTTTATGGTGAGAGAAAACAATTTGACATGAATTCAAATACCTATCACCCGGGCTTGAGAAATCATCCTAACTTTTGCTATGGGAATACTTCAAACCAGATGAATCCCAATTTTCAAACAAACAATCAAGGAGGGAATTGTCACACCCCGACCCGCAGCGGAAAAGGTGATCGGGGCATGATTGGGTTATCATCAAAGCTCATGACACTTATTATGCGTTTCATATTCTTTAATACAAATTAAATTGAAATTTACAATAAATGTTACAACATGTTCTAACTAACAATCTAAACTTCTTTGTTCTCTTCTAAGGCATATCCTATGTTTTCCTTGCTTCAACCTGTTCACCTGTATCATGTGTAAAAGGGTTTTTTGGATCAACATAATGTTGGCGAGTGAATCCTATGGAAAACATTTGAACAAATTTATTTAAATTGATTATGAAATATGTGCACAACCAAACATGAGTAAAAATAGATGTAAACTTAATCAACAATCATAAGATATTAAATGAAACACACATGAACAATAATGGAACAATTAGAGGCACGCGATGCTCAACTCGTCTTTCACGAGGAACTGAGGGGCCTAATGAATGAATTGCATAAACATGATAATATAAATGACACAACTACAAATAATATAAACTCAATGATACACACATTAACAAAATGGGACATTTAAAGGCACGCGATGCTCAACTCGTCTCTCACGAGGAACTGAGGGGCCTAATGATTGAGTTTCATATAATTTGACAACAGGAAATAAGTAATCACAACAATATAAACAATCTAAGTTTAGGTCATGATGTGGTATGGCACAAGTTTAAATAAATAAGTTATTTATTTTCATAACACATGACACACCCCAAAACGTGTAATTTAAAAAGGGGGAGTTGTAAGATTCACTCACAGTGGGTGCGTTCGGTTGATGATGTTGAATGCACGCGAAAGTGGTTTTAATCACGAGTGAGTTTAACCTAGATAAATCGCATTATGGTTTGGTAAGTAAACGATTTTATTAATCTATTTTAGTAGGATTGTTGGGTGTATTTTTGTGAGTTTGAGGCTATTTTCTAACCTTAAAAATGTTATTTTTTAAGTATTTTTAATTGAAAAATAATTAAATAAAAATAAATAAAAAAAATTTATTTTTCTGACCGTTGACCGTTGACCTGACCGTTGACCGGTTCGAATTGTGTATACAAGTGCGCTGAGTGAGGCTCGAACCCGAGACCTCCCGTACGCGTGCACGCAGCTCTACCAACTGAGCTACGTGTCTAACCCGTTATAAATCTGATTTTAATTATATATATATATTAATTAGTTCAAACCGAAAATCATTTTATTTTAAAAACAGTTTAAGCGAATCAGACGTGCACTCCACAGGTCTCGAACTCGGGACCTGTGGTTTAAACTAACACACAGTCCACCGCTGGACTGTGTGTTTAACATGTTATATAATCCGATTCTTATTATACTTAAATACAAATTAGTTATTTCCTTTTCTGCCTTATTTAAAAAGAATAGAGGACTGTCCGAGTCGGTGCAGAAGACCGGACTCGAACTCGTGACCTGTGATATAAACATACACACAGTCCACCGCTGGACTGTGTGTCTAACTTGGTTATTATTCCGGTTATTAATATACTTAACATATATTTGTAGCGACTCCGGTTCAGTTAATCAAAAAAATGATTTTTATTAAGGCGACGTGTGTGAAACGGGATTCGAACTCGAGACGTTTGTATGTTTAATGTGCACACAGTCCACCGCTGGACTGTGTGTCTAACCCGAGTAATTTCTTGATTTATATTATACTTATACGTTACAGCGGTTACATCGTCTTCTTCAACAAGTTATAACCAGAATCGGAAATCGACTGGTTCAAAGATTAAATCAGGTTCCTTTAACGTTTTAGGTTAATTATAGATGAGATATAAGTAAAAAGAAGGAGAAATAAGCGTGAGGTATACCGACTCGCTTTCCTCTGTTTTCCGGCAGAACTCCGGCGACAGAGATCACCTCCGGCGATGAGTTTTCTTGTAGCAGCGAGTCTCTAGGAAGCTTACAAAGGGTGTGGGTATCTCCGGTATAAGCTCAGGGGCTCAGTAAGGCTCGGCAATGGGGAACCCGGTTATCCGGCGACAAACCGAAAAATTCCGGTGAGTGGAATTACGCCGAGAAAAAGTGTGGTTTTGAGCGAAAAGGTTTGCAATGGGTTGAGGGTGAATTTATAGGGGAAAATCGAGATGTATTTGGTCTGATTTCCGACTGAATTCGTCAGTTATAAAAACTCCGGCGGTTATAGAAAGTGTCGCGGACTCAAACGTCGGTTATAACCGATGTCCTAATAATAGTTTACGTTATAACTGAAAACTTCGTTAAAAACTCGCGATATTACCGGGATTCCGACGACTGAACTTTTGGGCGCCGGTTTTGAATTCGTAACGTCATGATATTAATTAAATGATTTCAATATACAACAAACTAAACAAGCGGCGCAGTGGTTTGTGTGTGTGAGTTAAGTCTGTTTGTTGAGCCGGTACAGACCCGGGTTCGAAACCCGGCAGAGTACTTTTATTTTTATTTTGCGATTTTCAACAGTTTTTCAAAAACTAAATATATATTCCCGTATAATAATCGATTACGTATCGTTTAAAAATATTTTGGGCATTTAATTCGCAACGAAATTTTTGACTGACTGTTCGGTTGATAAACGGAGCGGGTTTGGTAAATCCGTTTTTGACGGATGTTACAGTATCCCCTGCTTTTTAGAAATTTCGTCTCGAAATTTAATTTGTGATATATTTGACTAAAAGAATGATGATGTTTTGTTTGACAGTTGTATGCTTAGAAAAATAAGGGTTTAAGTTTTTTGTTCGAGGCGGTAACGTTCCTTGTAAGGGTTAAGTACCCTATTCAGGAATCGCTTTTTGTTGCCTACTGTATAAGTATTGATAAGCAGAAATGATTTGCTAAAAATGATATCATGCATAAGAGTTTAGATACGTTTGGGAAAGTAGGGTTATATCCTAAGGCAAAACTTCTAACACTACAACCTATAGGGAACATAAATAAAAACACAACAGCTAATATTCGAACATGAATAAACACAACAGCAAATATTTGAACATGAATAAACACGACAGCAAATATTTGAATCCACATTCTGATAGCATATATGTTTGAATGGTGGAAGTTCCTCTCTCGTTTGTTATGATGGAGAGGTTAGTTTATGTAGAAATGGAACACAATCCAATCTCTTTAAATAACATGATGATATAAATGTAACACAAATTCCAACCAAGGCAATACTAAATCCTACATGGAACTTCTCATAACCGCCTGATAATGCCTCTGATCCTTTGGCAAGAATACTTATATATAGGAAGTACCAGCGGCGTATCCACCATATTCTTGCCAAATTTTCATTAGTTTTATCCACAAGTTATGATTGGTTACCAAGAAACTAATAAATCCTACATAGAACTTCTCATAACCGTCCGATAATGCCTCTGATCCTTTGACAAGAATACTTATATATAGGAAGTACCAGCGGCGTATCCACCATATTCTTGTCAAATTTTCATTGGTTTTATCAGTGAATTATGATTAGTCCTATAACTCTACAACCAATACAACAAACATAAAATACTGAAATGAAATATATCTGTGCGATCAAGGCTCAATCGAACGGAGCCGATCGTATTGCATGTACTGAAAATGAAATGGATGTGCGCTCAAGGCTCAATCAAACGGAGCCGAACGTATTGAATGTACTGAAATTGAAATTGTGTGCTCAAGGCTCAATCAAACGGAGCCGAGCGTATTGCATGTACTGAAAATGAATAACTTAACCACACAAACAGCCTATGCATGGAACCTCTCATAACCGCCTGATAATTCCTCCGATCACTTGACAAGAATACTTATATATAGGAAGTACCAGCGGCGTATCCACCATATCCTTGTCAAATTTTCATTGACTTTATCCACAAGTTATGGTTAGTTCGATGCGACTCTACTACAAACACCACAACCACAAGATACTGATAATGAAATTGTCTGTGCGCTCAAGGCTCAATCAAACGGAGCCGAACGTATTGAATGAAATTGTATGTGCGCTCAAGGCTCAATCAAACGGAGCCGAACGTATTGAATGTACTGAAATTGAACAACTTAATCTAAACAACCATCACACAATCAGCCTATGCATGGAACCTCTCATAACCGCCTGATAATGCCTCTGATCATTTGACAAGAATACTTATATATAGGAAGTACCAGCGGCGTATCCACCATATCCTTGTCAAATTTTCATTGACTTTATCCGCAAGTTATGGTTAGTTCGATGCGACTCTACTACAAACACCACAACCACAAGATACTGATAATGAAATTGTCTGTGCGCTCAAGGCTCAATCAAACGGAGCCGAATGTATTGCATGAACTGGAAATGTAAATTGAAATGTGCGCTCAAGGCTCAATCAAACAGAGCCGAACGTATTGCATGTATTGAAATGTAAAATGAAATAACCGATCAAGGCTCAAACAAACGGAGCCGATCGTGCGGGCACGCCAAGATCAACCGCATAATTAAATGGGGATCCAACTCAACCTCAATGGATGGGGAGCCACGGCCTCGGCAAATGCATATACTGAAAACAATATATAATATACAATAATTACTCTAACAGTCTACACATGGAGCCTCTTATAACCGCCAGATAATGCTTCTGATCCTTTGACAAGAATACTTATATATAGGAAGTACCATCGGCGTATCCACCGTATTCTCGTCAAAGTTTCATTGGCTTTATCCTTATGTTATGTTTGGTTCTATGTGATAAAGAAAAACATAAAACTAAACGATAGAAGTTGAATCTGGATCTTCGGCGAAGAGGACTAGCTGAGTATCTTCGTTTGGGCCGTCATTATCTTTGACAGGATTGGCGTTGATATTGAAGACTATTCCTCTTGCTGGTGGCCTAGCGGTTGGGTTTCCTTGGTTTACTTGGTTAACTGGGTTTGATTGGGCTTGAGTGTTGATGACGTTAACCAATTGAGGGCATGTGTTTCTAAAGTGGGTAGGGTCGCCACAATTTAAGCAAACTCGAGCATATGGGAACATGGGGTATTGGGGTTGGTGATAAGTTTGGGCCACGTTTTGAGTGGGGGAAAAGGTTTGGTTTTGAAAGGTGCGACAAACATTGCTCAAATGACCATAGCGTCCACAAGTTGTACATAGTTGACAAGGTAAGGTAAGGGGATGGTGATAAAAACAGTTGTTGCATCGAGGGTGAGGTCCAAGATATGGTTTCTTATTTGGGTAAGCTGAGTCGGGTGCCACTTGGGTGATTGGGATAGCTCGGTTCCAAGATATGGTTTCTTATTTGGGTAAGCTGAGTCGGGTGCCATCGAGGGGCATCGGTTCCAGTTCGCCGATCCAAGTGCAGCTCAAGAGGCTGCGAGAATGGAGGAGATGGCTGAAGAGGAGGATGAAGATGAGCCTCAAGGTCCGAGGGGACCCCGTCAGAGATACACCCGGCCACATCGAGAAATTTCAGCCGGGGTGGCCTCTTTTATCCCAAACCGGCGTAAACCCGGATACCCCAACTACAACCGGGGACAACAAGACGTTTATGATAACGTCTCCGCGTGTATTAGGGAAAACCGGGAGTATGAGCAAAGGAGGCAACGGTGGGAACAAAATTGCAAAGCCCAGCAACAATCGCATTAGGCTGAAGAGGATGCGCATCGGGCCAAAGAGCAAGAGCATTGGGAGAGATTACAAGAGCAGTGGGCCGCCCAGCAAGCTTTTATGGAGAGACAAGACTTGTACCAGGCACAAGAATGGGAGGAGGAGCAGGAAAGGGCGCGTGTTGAACAGAACGCTTTGGAAGACCGCCGGTGGCATGCTTTGGCGGTGGCGCAACAGATGGCGGTAAATAATGCCAAACATTTGCATGAACAGGAGCGCCACCATAGAGATTGGGAAGCAAGTCGACCATATCAGGAGCACATGCCTTGGACATCATATGAGAACCTACCTCTTCCCACTGGGCCCTCTGATCCATCCCCGCATTGGCCCGAAGCAGTCGGGTCCAGTTTTATCCCACCATAGTTCCAACCACCAATTGAAAGCGTGAGAGTGCCACTCGGCGACTTCCACGACATGATGTCGGCCCTCACCGGATATCCCTATCAGCCATACCCCCCGGTGGATCCCAACGAGCGCTACTAGAGATGATCGCCGGTACGTTTTCTTTGTTGTTGTAAATTTTTGTGTAAATTTTAGTTTATGTTTCATTTCTTATTAGTAGCTAAATGAACTTTTGGGTGTGTTCCCTAGATAACCCTCACGAGACCTACTCGTCCTTCCGAGCTATCGGAAGGTTTAAAAGGGCTTGTTGCATACGCTAAATGCAATCATGATTACTACGAAAGCGAGTTTAAGTTGATGTTGTATAATAGTTTTCCACAAGATCAAAGTTGAATAAATTATATGCCTTGGTAATTCTTTTAATAAAATTGGTAGAACTAAGTAACTAACAAATTTTTGTAGTTGTGAGAAGCTTGCTTCTACACGAACATTGAAATTAGTAGGTGCATTGTGTTCGCGAGACAACCATTTTTGTTGAAGTTGAAGGGCACACAAAGAATGAGCGAAAAACCAGGTGCATACGTTTCCTTTAGCTTTGATTCATTTTTTGGTTTAATAAGTGGATTGTAGTTTGTATTTATTCTTCAGGGGTGAAATTTTGGGAAGGTTAGTCGTGTCACATCCCTTGGACGTTTTAAAAGCTCTATTCCTACACATTGAGGACAATGTTGATCTCAAGTGTGGGGATGGAGAGAAAAAGTTTTTCAATTTTGACACATTCATTTATACACTATACATTGAGGACAATGTTGACCTCAAGTGTGGGGATGGGGGGAAATTTCAAAAATTTTTCAAAATGTCTTTGTTCAAAGCGGTCTAAAAAGTACAAGTAACTAAGTTAATAAGGGATGACACAACCCATGTGGTTTTTTGTCATGGTCAAGTTCAAATTAATAACATGTTGGGTATTTAACGGGTGGTTATTTGGGAATAATCCGCCTAAGAAACTTGCACTTTATACATATCGCATACCATACCTTCTATACGTGAGATTTTGAGCCACTTTTACATATCATATATGCATATATTTCTTTGGTTGAGTGGACTATTAGTCATGTATTGTAGAACTTGCAACTTTTGATACGTTTGAGAACATAGACCGAATATGAGTACAAGAATGATTGAGGCATTAGGTAAACCTTTTTACCTTACACCATTTATATATCTTTACCCAAAATCAATCCCTTAGTCGCCAATTTTGAGCCTAAACCTTTCATTTGACAAACCCATTTAGCCCTTGACCTTTGAACCTTATATTTTAACCCATGTGATGAAAACTTGATTTAGAAAAAAACAATTGAGAAAAGAAAAGAAAAATGCATGTATAGATAGTTGTTGAATAAAAGGTGGAAAACTTTCGCCTTGTAGTTATTGTTTCGTAGTCGATTATGCTAGTATAGTGTTTGTGTAATAAAAATTGAGTTTTCATCACCTTAGCCACTTTCAAAGCATCCCATTCAATACCCTTAGCCTAGCCCCAATACAACCTGTTCAAGACCTTTTGACTTGTGCTTGATATTTGTGTTTGGTGGTGGAGAATGATTGAGTTGCAAGCTTATGCGGGTATATATTCTAATCGGTTTGTGTGTTTACATCAAAAGTGCTAATGTATTACTTATTAGCCAGATTATAAGCCAAGTGGAAAGAACATTGTGAGGGATATATATGAATTGTGAGTTTCAAAAGTGCTAATGTATTACCTATTAGCCATTTTTTTTGTATGTGTTAATCATATTAGCGTTAAATAGTTGAAAATGATAAAAATTATGATCCGAGTATGACATTAGACCTTAACTCATATCTCGAGAATGGAAAATGTGTTCCTTATTCGACCCACGTGAAAGTGAAAGACAGATTTGTTTGTGGGCAAGCAAAAGACAAGTGTGGGGATGTGATACATGGTCGAAAACCGATGTTTCTATTAAGTTTAAGTTAACATTTTACGTGAATTTTAGTTTCGAATAGCCTACTTTTGATTAGATTTGTGTTTTTGCAGGTTTACAAAGTTTAAGGAGCTATTTGGGAGCGTTTTGAAGTATCGGGACGGAAAACGAGTCAACCGGGATCACAAAATGGGAAACAGGAAATCAAGTATTAGAGAGGCTGTCGCCGACGCCCAGTTGGGCCGTCGGCGATGCCCTCAGAAAGGCCGTCGGAGAAAAATGTCCGCATACAGTGGATTAGAGCGTCAGAAGAATATCAGTGTTTCTAGGGGCCGTCGGCGACGCCCCTCCCATGTTCTTGACGCTGGAATTCAATTTTGAACGGGTTCTTATGTGGTGTTTGACCCATTTCTGAGGGGTTACGAGTTTTGGAGCTTTTCAAATCTATCTTGGAGCCAAGAACAAGAGAGCTATCATCTACAACTTCTTCCAATCAATCCAATCCAATCCATTTCATCATCCGAATCATACCCTTAATCATAACCCTAGCCTATTCTCACCATCTCCTTCATCATCCATCCATATCCATCTTCCATCTCAAACCCTAATTATCATTACCCCTACTTCAAAGGTTCAAGATGTGTGTGATCAAGTTCCGTTCGTCAGGAGCGGCTAATCTTCGAGGGTTTCACCCCGGTGTAGACATCTGTAAGATTTAGGGTTACTTTATGATTTTGGTTGATTTTGTGACAAATTGAATTGTATTTTGAATTGATTGATAATGTCTTACATTTGAACTATATATGCGAATTGTTGAATGATGATAAAATTTGACTTTGTGAAACAAGTTTGTGTATTTATGCCTTATCTTTCAAAAGGAATTATTTGTCCGAAGTAACAAAGTGTGTTGTGGTCCGTCATACACGTGATAGCAATTAGCACCTAAGCTTTGTGATATCAAAACCGTTAATGACAAATTCAATTGAAACAATTTAAAATTGTTAGTAACCCTAGGTTTTGCATTTGTTGAACTGGGTGTGAACCTTATTTTCAAACCATTGTTTTAATCAAGTAATTTAGTTTTCTTGCAATTGTTTAATTTAGTGATTAAGTAATCAAACCAATTTTTGTTGGATAAATCCGACATCTCTTCAAACCAAACCAAATTAATCAACCTTAGAGCAAGCTTCATAAAAAGTGACACTTTTACTTAAGAATCAATCACATCCATTCGCAAACCACAAACTCTTCGTGGTTCGACCCCTTACTATCACTAACACATTGTTAAGGGTAATTAGGGTTCTAAATATTATCTTTGACCGGGGCACGACACTCCGTTCAACCATCCCCACTCACCACTAAAAACACCTAAAAAAGCTAAACTCCCAACCCCCCCCCCCCCAAAAAAAAAACCTAAATCACCTCCACCCCACCACCAAAAACCTAAACTCCCCCCCCCCCCCACCCCCACACCCAAAAAGCTAAGAAACCCTAACCCCCCACCCCTACCTCCAAAACCTAAACCTTCCACCCACCTCACCTAAGATAAATGCTAAAAATTAAACCATAAAGCTAAACTACATAACTAAATGCTCAAAAAGTTTTTTTTTTGTTAAATCGCGACTTTAACAAAAAAAAATGAACAATTACTGCTGCACATGTACAACAATAATTGTTGTTCACTTTTTAGTGACGAAATTTAGCGATTCTAATAAAAAAATAAAAAAAATCTTTTGTGTGTTTTTAATTTTCTTAGGCATTTTTGGTTGTGCTGACACTAGTTTTCGTGTTTCTCGCAATAAAGGGTGGTTCCAAACAGATATATATATATATATATATATATATGTATATATATATATGTATATATATATACATATATATATATATGGATAGATCATCAAGTCTATGGGTCAATGTAGTCGATGCTCATGCCTAGTCTAATGGCATAAATTTCCGGTGAGACTTTCCTTTGAAGAAATTTATAGCTGGAAGTAGTACTTGTATACTATCTTGGGATCTTACAAGGATCCTCCTTTTAGGTTTAGTGACGGAGAGATGAACAACATCTAATTTTTCAGTTTCATGCATTCATTTTCCTGTACATATGTTGCTACTCAACATACTCATTTTCCTAGGATACTTCTGAGTGGTATAGTTGATTCTTAAGACAACTTATCTTATTAGTGGAAAAGCTATTATGTAATGCACTGGAAAAGTGTACTGATTTCCATGTGTAAACCCTTAAATTATGGGACATGGTATTGTACATTATGATATATTCACATATGCAAGTAAACTTTATGGTTAGAATCTAGAGTAAATGCATGCGTATTAGGAGTTATTTAGATTTTCCAAAGAAATCAAATTAGTTTTAGGAAATTTAGAATCTGGAATAGCTCCTAATAACAATAACTAAATGAGTTCTTGATTTTCTTAAGAGATATAATAGTTGACTTATCCCACTAGTCATGGTCTAATTTTCTTCTATAATACTTTATCAAACTAGAGAATTGTCATTTCTTAAAATATAATCAACAATCCTATAAGAGTAATTTTTGTAGAAACTCTTTTGTAAGTAAAACATCTTAGGTTTTCGAATTAGAATGGAAGAAATAGATGAAGTACAAACTGAAAGAAGAAACTTGGAGTGATTACATTATGGGGCAATCATATAAGGCAGCCGAAACCTATTATATTGAAGATATAGTCTACTATAACACCAAAATAATAGACTAACTTAAGATTCTACCTGAATTTTGGTTTCGCTTTGACCAAAATATAGGCATTATGAACGTACACAAATATTAGATTGTCTTGATGTTCTATGTAAATTTGACTTGGCTCTGGTTTTGACCAAAATTAATGTATTTGAACATACATAATAGAGTGACTTATCGTTCTACATGAACTTTGGTGCTTTGGCTTTGACCAAAATTCATGTATTATGAACATTCGTAAATAAAAACCAACTTGATGTTCTGTCTGAATTTTAGCTTCGCTTTGGCTTTGACCAAAATTCAAGCAATATGAATGATATAAAGAATAAATCGGCTTAATGTTCTACTTTAATTTTGTCACACCCCGATAAGTCGATTACATCAGAGCTGGGCGTGAATTGAACTGGTATCTTCATTGCACAGCGGAAGTAAACATGAGTGCAAAGACTTTTAGAAAGTTGAACGCCTGCTAAGTACTCGAACCCCCATGGGTTCACCTGTGACGACCGTGCCGTAGTTTGAAAATATGACCAAGAAAGAAACATGTAAAAAGTCAACATAATGTTGGGGAGTTTATAGTTTGTTTGTTTTGTTTCAAATGAATCATAAAACATTTGAAAATCTTGCATGTGAAAACCGGTTTGTGAGATCATAGTATCCCAAGCGTTTGAAATGTCATATCTGTACATCGGTATTGAAATGTTTTCTGTTATGTTTGTAAACCGATACCTGTAATTGTTGTGTTTGTAAACCAGTAATGAAATGTTTTCTGTCGTATCTGTAAGCCGATATTGAAATGTTTTCTGTTATATTTGTAAACCGGTATTGAAATCATAGTATGTAGGATGCCTGTGGAATCTAAGGATCAATCAGTGTGTAGCTAATACACTGACCTATGTGCCATAAGTAAGTAACCAAACTGAGACAACTCTGACATCATTGGGATCACAAAGCACTCCTAAAGGGTTCACAAACCAGGAGTGAAGTACGCCTCAAACTCGATAGATCTATACCTTTTGCACCTTGGTCACTACGTGATTAATGGTTACTATTGTCATCATCCTACTTACGCACATGGATCTGACATCATCTGATCCCATAGCTGATACCAGTTGTTAAAAATATGTGTATTCGATGTGTATGAACGACCCCGCCCTTCATATGATTTTCGTTCCTCATACTTTTGATATTGGGCCTAGCCCATGTCATTTCATGTTATTGGGCCTAGCCTATGTCATTCGTGTTATTGGGCCTAACCCATGATATTCGTGTTATTGGGCCTAGCCCATGTTATTCGTGTTATTGGGCC
Organism: Scalesia atractyloides; assembly: GCA_947069175.1. NCBI lineage: Eukaryota > Viridiplantae > Streptophyta > Magnoliopsida > Asterales > Asteraceae > Scalesia > Scalesia atractyloides. The sequence goes on from CAMTDV010000026.1 coordinate 70,175,555, forward strand.
TAGCCCATATTATTAATAAAATTAGGGCCTAGGCCCTAGTTGTGACTAAGACAATCCCGTCACTAGCCATAAAACTCATGCATGTTTCGAAAATACGCGTGTGTTTTGTAAAACTGGTATGTTTGCATAATTTTTCGTAAACCATTTGAGTTTGTTGGAATTCATTCGCAACATGGTTTAGAAATATGTGATTTTCGTTTATCGTAACATTGTGTGTTTTTGCAAAACTTTCATGTCTTTCCACCCCCGAAAACATTTATAAAAATGTAAAACGGTAAAAATTGGGGGTTATGAACTCACCTTGATATCCTTGTGTAAAGCTAGCTTAATGTGATTCCATAATGCCATCTCCACAACGTGACTTGCTAGCATGCAATACTTATAAGTTTCTAAATATAACGTACCTAAACTACATATCATCAAGCTCTACTGAATCGTTAACCATACGATTCTATGAAAGTGTTATTGTCTTGTCTGGGAATAACCAATCTATGGTTTTCTTGGAAACGACTTAGTTTCCGAGAGATTTGAAACATATGTTTATATATAAACTTAAATATATTTCATGAAATCCTTTTAGTCGTCTCGAATAGAAACACGTTTACATAACGAGTATTTAGATGAAAACAATACGTTGTACACTCGTATAATGGATTTACTCATTTTTCCAAATAGTCGTCATATATGTTGACGAAGATGGTACGACTCTTAGTGTATCGTAAGATGTAGACATACATACTCTTAGATATACCCATATATGTAATACATTTCGTATCCGTACAATAGTCTTGCATATCGTTCATAATTAATAAAATAATTATATAATTGAATGCTTGTTATAATCTTACGGTATTGTGTCGTACTTCGTTTAGACGTTTGAATCGAATATAACAAGTATATTATTGTTATAAAAGCATTCAAAAGTTTTCGAGTCATCGACATTTGAAGTAAATATAACAAATATATTTATTTTATAAAAGTATTCAAAGTCTCGACATTCGAATATATATAATTATATTAGTTTTATACGATTTTCGAATACTAAATGTCTTAAATATACGATTTTCGAATTCAAGGCGTTTGGAATAAATATAAACAATTATATTTATTTTATAAAATTTTCGAGTTCAGTTAACTTGCAAACCATGTTCGTTGAAATATTATCGACTCGATCTTGTAAGTTATAATAGTGTCGTCAAAATAAATATATATCTTTATTTATTTTACAACAATTACTTGGATCGGATAGGCTTTGTTTTTATTATAAAACACATTTCTCTTTTCGAATTTTGACGAAAAACGGGCAGAGTTTCCTCTGTTTTTGGACGATCCCGACAATACAAGTTGTCGATATATTTTTCAAAACGCAATATTTTCAAACATGCTATTATACCACACAACACAATATACTATACCTTCGATGTTCAAATAATAGAAACGCCAATGTGTCAAGTTTATTGTATACGGAAAATCTTCATATAATTGGTCGAGTTATGAAATAATCGATATGGTTATTTTTAAACTTTGATGATATATAATTGTTAGCGGTCAGGTGGAGCTAGGTTTCACGATAATTAATATTTATATAAATCAATATAAATGAAATTTGTGTCGTTAAACTTTTACCAAGTCTCGTGCCGATCGATGACCGGGTTTGACCGCAGTTGGCCGCGTTGACCACAGTTGACTTTGTTAACCCGAGCACCAAAACTGACCCGTTAACCAAGTTTGACCACGGTTGACCCGAACCCAAACTGATCATCAAATCTGACCACATTGACCGTAGTTGACCCGAACCAGAATCTAACCACATTGACCATCTTTGACTAGTTGACCAGGTTTGACTGAGTTAACTGTCACACCCTGGTCGTAGCGGAAACGCAAACGTGTAACTATGAGGTAATCATTGCATCCAATCATGTAAACAACTGTAAATCAACAACGATGCCATGCTTATGATAACTTGCAACTAATGTTTACAAGTTTCCAAAAGTGAAATCCTGAGTTTCCAAATAGATTCACATTATCATCAAAATGTGGTTTGAAATACATTACATCATAATAAAAGATTGTTTTCATCGTAAAAGCATGTTGAGGTTTTGACTCCTATATACCGATACGAGGTTGGGATATATGAGACAAATGCTCCAAAAGGTGGCATTCGTTGTCATGTCATTTCCCATATCCTGTAGTGTGTCACCAGCTCATGTCTTGTGTCCTGAAATACATGTAATTTTAAAAAAATCAACATAAAGTTGGCGAGTTCATGTAGTTATTGGTTTTTCATAAAATGTCATGCTCGTAATCCAGTAATGAAATCTGAGTATGTTATTAGCATTCATGGAGTTTAAGGATCTATTAGTATGTAGCTAGCACCCTGACATATGTGCCATAAGTAAGTAACCAAACTGATGTAACAGCCCAGCGTAACCGCACAATGATATTGTCCGCTTTGGCAGCCAGCACGCCCTCAGCGCCTGCCCCTCATGGTTTTAAAATGCGTCATGATGGTTAAGGTATCAAGTTCCTTATAAGGAAGCCTTTGTTCCATTTCACAACCGATGTGGGATATCACAATCCACCCCCTTAAGGGGTCCAACGTCCTCGCGGGACCTGACACCACCGGTCCGGCTCTGGCTCTGATACCATCTATAACAGCCCAGCATAACCGCACCATGATATCGTCCGCTTTGGCAGCCAGCACGCCCTCAGCGCCTGCCCCTCACGGTTTTAAAATGCGTCATGATGGTGAAGGTATCCAGCCCTTATAAGGAAGCCTTTGTTCCCTTCACAACCGATGTGGGATGTCACAACTGAGACAACTCTTGACATCATTTGGGATCACAAAAGCACTCCGAAGGGTATACAAACCAGGAGTGGAGCGTGCCTCAAACTCTATAGATCTATACCTTTTGCACCTTGGTCACTAAGTGGTTAATGGTTACTCTTGTCATCATCCTACTTATGCACATTGACCGTGTTATCAACTAACCCCATAGCTAACATACCGTTTGTATGACATGCATTTCCCTCGATAGTTTTGAAAAAAAACTTTGAAATAATTGAAAGGAGGGACATGAACTCACAGCTTTGCATTCCGTACGTCGTACTTATCAAAGTTCGGTGTCAGTACATGTGTGTAACCTACATGTGTATTAGCTTCATTAGACACATAGGTCTCGTTGGACCTCGTACTAGTTGTTCATCTTGAATTCTTGTTGTGTATATATTTATCACATTAGAACAACTTTTAATGTTATAATAGTGTTGGTAGTTCGTTTGTTCGATTAATATTTTTATACATATATTTCTCATATATATATATATATATATATATATTGTTTTTCTTACATCGTGTGTGAATCGGGCCTTGACCTTCACATGTCCTCGTGCCTTGTGTGTCATTGCTTGCCCATGTCATTTATGTCCTTGGGCCTAGCCCATGTTTTCATGTCATTGGCCCTAGCCCATGTAATTTATGTCCTTGGGCCTAGCCCATGTTTTCTTGTCATTGGGCCTAGCCCTTATAATTTATGTCATTGGGCCTAGCCCATGTTTTCATGTCATTGGGCCTAGCCCATGTAAATTATGTCATTGGGCCTAGCCCATGTTTTCTTGTCAATAGGCCTAGCCTATGTAATTTATGTGATTGGGCCTAGCCCATGTAATTTATATGCTTTTGGCCCTTGTCCATATATTTTATACAATTGGGCCTTGCCCATATATTTTATGCAATTGGGCCTTACCCATGTCTTTTATAAAATGGGCTTAGCCCAAATTCATTTTCAAGAGCCCGTTATTTTATAAGTCTTATACTTATAATTTTACTAAGTATGGATTTGTAAGTACACTTATTACTTTTATAAATTCACTTATAAATTCTTTATGTTTTAACTTTTCGGGTTTTGATCTCGATAACATATATATATATATATGTTAATTGTCTAAATATATATTTTAGACTTGTCGTCGTTGTCGTTTAATACATGCTTTTTCCAGTCGACAATCGCCCGTCACCGTAATAACTCTTCGTGTCGGCGATTTATTCATTGGTCGACGACGCGACAGTGTATTTGTGTACGTTCGCCCACCGTCCGCATTGCTTCGTTTGTCCTATTAGTGTTTCGACGTATTGTAAAAATGTATTTGTTTGTGTCACCAACACTTGGTAATATTTTCAAGTGTTTGTAGTATTTTGTGTATAGTTGGTTATTTTTATCGTGAATACCCTAAGCTTCTAAATACATACATGTACAATACACATGTATTTACACATAATTCTTGGTGACAAAATATGTATATATATTTTTATTTCCACAAGTATCCATATATATATTTATAAGGATCACTTATTTTTAACTTGTAAAAATATATATTTATATACTTGCTAAACACTTGGGTGTTTAGGGCTTAACCCTTGTTATTAGAACTTAACTAATGACGCTTAAGTTACTAATCGCGTTTTGTCCAGCTAAGCACCCCGTTAATCATACCTTAATAGCGATTAGATTTTTAGAAAATTTCTCCATAGTTTCCCCTAAACTATGGCGTTTTCCACATTTTTAAAACGTATTTAAACCCTGTTTAAACTCATAATCAAGACCAACAAATAATTTAAAGCTTCCATATTATTTTGTTTACAACTTATGTACATCATCATCCATAGCTTTTGGTAGTCAAAATCTTATTAAAAATATAATGAGATTTCAACAGTTATTAGCATTTTTAAACCATCATTTTTTATTACATCATTAGATCAAGTCCTTCATTTTAAACCCCTTTGATTACTACACTTTTTAAGATGGTTACATCTTAAATCATAGTGTTTATTCTTTATAAAAGTTACTCATGTGTAATACAATTACTTTTCGATTGTAGTAATCTTTGTGGATGATGAAGTTGATGATCTTGTTTTGATTTAAACATTACCATGTTTAAATCATCATCTTCCTATTTAATCCATACAAGATTATATAACTTATACACTTGCTTTAACATAAACAACACCATCATGCTAACTAGTTAACATATAAACACATAATCAACACAAAATAACTATATTTAGTGTTATTATTAAGGTTAGAGTTAGGGTTTTTAGGTTATCTTTTCTTCATTTTCAAGATGACCAACTTGTACTTCATTAAACTAGACATTGTAAGAAGCTAAAATATGAAGGAATTTATCTTACAATGGTTGCACAAGTTTAGTGAAGATCTAGGAAGAAAATGAAGCTCCAAGAAAGCCCTAATGGTCCTCCACCTTTGCTAGCATCTTGGATGGTCTTGAAATGGCTTTAAAGTGAGTGTAATGAGGTGGTTAATGGTGGACTTGTGGTGGTTTTGTGGTGGTGGTTATAGCCGTGTGGTATGAGGGAACAAAGAAGGCTTGTTTATTTTTTTTTGTTGAAATGATAAGTGAAGACATGATGAAGATTTATATAAATCTTCAAGTAACCATCACATCTTCTACCATACTTAAATCTCTAAATTTTCAACACAAATCAAGTGGGTGGGGCCCACTTGAATTTGCCAACTTGAGGGGGGGTTATGTGTAAATTTATTTTAAAACATGTGCTAAATTATTAGATATTTAGGTAATTAATTTAAGTGTGGTGATTAGGGGTTGATCTTGTATCCTTAGCATATAATTAGGGTTTAGAGTGTTATTCTATGATAATTAATCCACTTGATCATTTAATATAAGTTTCGGATGACGGAAACGTAGTTAGTTCGTTCACCGATACACTATTCGCTAATAAACGAACTTTATTATATAGTACCGGAAGCTTGTGCTTTTGACCACCACAATTGCCATTGCGTTTATTTAGTGCACTTCCGATATAAAAATATAGATAACTAGTTTGCTAGACGAATATATGTTGAGTTAGGATGGCCGAAATGTCTTTCGTTCGATCGTTCGCTCGATATCGACACTTATATATCCTGCCGTCGAACTTTTCCGGAAGTTGCGTTTTGTGACCTCAAGATAGTTGATGGATTCCGAGTCCCAAATGAGGCTTAACTAGTTCACTAGATGCATGAATGAGGCTATCGGCCACTAAAATGTTCGTCGGTTCGCCAAATGGTCGCTTTCTGGTCGAGTTGTGTAACATCCGTAAAAAAAAACCGGATTTACCAAACCCGCTCCGTTTATTAACCGAACAATCAGTTAAAAATTTTGTTGCGTATTTAATGCCCAAATTAATTGTAAACGATACATAATTAATAAGTATATTGGAATATATAATTTATATTTGAAAAAGTATTTAAAATAATGAAATAAAAATAAAAGGCTGCAGCCGGGTTTCGAACCCGGGTCAACCAGTATTCAACAAAGTCTTAACTCCCACACTTCCAACCACTGCGCCACTTGTGTTTCTTGTTCATTATTAGAAACCATTAATTCAAATACACAAACTCGAATTTAAAACTGACGCACCCAATCGCAGTCGTCGGAAATCCCGACGATTTCGCCGAGATTGGACGGTTTCTTCTGATTTAACCGAAGCCTTAACTATTACATCGGTTATAACCGACGTCTGAACCCGCGACACAAGTCATAACCGCCGGAAAATTATTGACCGACGAATCAAGACGGAAAAGGGACCAAATTCGTCGATGTTCTGCCCTATAAATACACCCTCTAACTTCTGTTAGCCTTTTCGCTCACAATCACACCCTTTCTCGACGTAATTTCACTCGCCGGAAAACTTCTGCAACTCACCGGAAAACCGAACCCTTTCCCCTCTGTGCCTTACTCTAAAAACTGAACACCTAGAGCTCATACCAAAGCCACTCACACTCATCTCAAGCTCCCTGAAGACCCTCTGCCGCAAGACACACGTCGCCGGAATAACCTGCTGTCATCGGAGTTTCGCTGGCGAAACAGAGGAGCCCTGTTCGGTATATCTTACACTTAATCTCTCATTCTTTTTTATTAATCTTACATGTAATTAACCACAACACCCTAAAGAAACTTGATTAAATCGTCGAACCAGTCGGACATTGGTTCTGGCTGAAGCTTAACGAAGAAGATGAAGTTTTCAGTATTATATAAGTTTAATTTAAATCAAGATATATCTCGGGTTAGACACACAGTCCAGCGGTGGACTGTCTGCAAATAAACACGCATACGTCCCGAGTTCGATTCTTGTCCCACGCACACTCGCCTTAATAAAAATGTTCTTTTTTTAAACTGAACCGGATTCATTGCAAATAGATGTTAAGTTTAATAAAAACCGGAATAATAACCAAGATAGACACACAGTCCAGTGGTGGACTGTGTGAACGTTTAAATCACACGTCACGAGTTCGAGTCCAGACTACCGCACCGGTCCTGACAATTATCAAACTTTTTATATAAGGCAGAAATGAAATTATTTAGTTTGTATATAAGTATAATAAAAATCAGATTATTTACCAAGTTAGACACACAGTCCAGCGGTGGACTGTGTGTTAACCTAAACCACAGGTCCCGGGTTCGAGACCTGTGGAGAGCACCGAGCGTGATAATAAAAACGTTTTTAAATAAATGATTTTCGGATTAATTCAATTAGTATATAAATATAATTAAAAACAGAAATATTTCGAGTTAGACACGTAGCTCAGTTGGTAGAGCTGCGTGCACGCGAACGGGAGGTCTCGGGTTCGAGCCTCACCCGGCGCACACAATTAGACAATAAAATCGGTCAACAAGTCAACGGTCAACAGTCAAAAATCAACATTTTTTTTATTACTTTTATTTAATTATTTACATTAAAAATACTTAAAAATAACATTTTTAAGGTTAGAAAATAGCCTTAAACTCACAAAAATATATCCAACAATCCTACAAAAATTGATTAATAAAATCCGCTTACTTACCGAACCATAATGCTATTATCTAGGTTAGTTTCACTCGTGGTTAAAACCTACTTCGTGCGCATTCAATATCATCAACCGAACGCACCCAATGTGAGTGAATCTTACAACTCCCCTTTTTAATTACACGTTTTTGGGGTGTGTCATGTGTCACTAAAATTAACTCGTTTATTTAAACTTGTGCCATACCATATTGTGATCTAAACTTAGAATGTATATTTTTATTGTTTGTAGTCATGTATTTCATATTGTCAAGTTGTATGCAAAACTCATTCATTAGGCCCATCAGTTCCTCGTGAGAGACGGGTTGAGCAACGCGTGACTCAAAACAATTTATTATTGTATGTGTGTGCATTAGCTGATATTAAGTGTTTTATGAATATGTTTACATCTATATTTACTCATATGTGGTCGTGCACTTTATTTATAATCAATTCAATAAACTTGTTCAAATGTTTTTCATAGGATTCACTCGCCAACTTTTTGTTGATCTAAAAACCATTTTTACACATGATACAGGTGAACAGGATGAAGCAAGGAAAAACATAGGAAATGCCTTAGAAGAAAACAATGAAGTCTAGAATGATGTTTAGGACATGATGTAATTATGATTGTATGTTTCCCTTTAAATTGTAATAATGAATATGAAACGTTATAATAAATGTCATGAGCTTTGATGATAACCGAATCATGCCCCGATCACCTTTTCCGCTGCGGGTCGGGGTGTGACAAGTTGTGCACTGTTTGTCGAATGATCAGAAATGATGTCTTTTATGCATTTTGCTATTCTCATATTGTTTTAGGATGTTCAACATTGTTTTATTATCATTCTGAAATTCAGAATCCACCGAATTAATATTTCGGACAAAATGAAATTTGTCGCCTTTTTGGTCGAAACTGACAATTTTGCAATTTAGTCGTTGTACCGGAAAGTTATGTATTTTTGTAATGGGTGATCTCATATCAATGTTTTCATTTATATATGGACTAAGTTATGGCATTAGCATGCCGTTAGTAGTTGTTCTTATTCGTTTTAGTGGTTTTTCTGACACAAATAGTGCCACAGCAAATAGTGCGCCCAACACTTTCTACCAACACTTTTAGGGCATTGTTTGGTTTGTTTCACGTCGTAACAGAAACCAGTATATGATATGATCTTATTTGCTTGCCCTAATACTTAGGATATAACGTACGACTCGGTTACGCAATTAAATTACAATAATACGCATGAGATTATGAATTAAAAATAGTGATTAGATTGTCCGAAATTACCAGTTATTTGCCATTTGTCACATTAACCCGGGTTGACTGAGTCGTCCCGGTTTTGATCGAATTTGATCCGTTGATTAAGTTTGACCGTGTTGACTCGGGACCGAACCGAGTTGACTGCGTTGACTGGTTGAACCAAGTGAACCAAGACCCGATAAACGAGACTCGAATAGAGACTGAACCGCAACTGAACCGAACTATCCATTGACTCGTTGACAGATACTTGACCAATGTTGACTGAACTCGAAGTTGAGCCGAACCAAGACCCGGGCACCCAACCGTCCACCACAACTGCCGCCGCGGCCGGTCGTGGAGCTGCCGGCTGCGGTGTCGCTACCGTCACCACGCCGTGACCACCGTCGCGTCACCACCTTATCAACCACCACACCACCATCTCCACCTGAAACATCAAGCAACTTGCCGGAGAAACATGGATCTACAAGGATCTAAAAGAAAAGAGAAGAAGTCGAAGGTTTTACCGTAAAATCGCGGTTGTCGTAATTCAAATACTACCACCGTCGCTCTATTCGGAAAATGGAGGTCGAAAATAGACTCGGGAGGTCCAATTTAGGGGGGTCTGCCGCAGTTCCGCCATAAAAATCCACCGCCGCCGCGTCGCCGTGCTCCGCCGGAGTCCGGTCGCTGGATAGCCGTTGCCAGATGTCGCCGGACTGCCATGATCCTTGCCGGACCCGGCTTGTTTAGAGAGAGAGTGAGAGAGAAATGAGAGTTAGAGAGAGAGAGAGTGTAGGTGTAAAATGGTGTAGTGTGTATATGTGTTAGCTATTTATGGCTAGGGTTTTTGGGTGAGTTGGGCCCAAGGCCCATAAGCCCGTTTCTAGTGTTTTTAGCAGCCCAATCGCGTCTACGAGGCCCGTTTTCGAGCCCGAACTTCATGGAACGTCGTATAATATTATCTTTGGTTCAAAAACATGTAAAATGGTGTTGGTATTCGATATTAATCGCGTGCGTTCGTTGGTTTCGTTAAAATGCGTAATTTGCTTCGGTTGTCGTTTCTTGTCTGTTTTTCGATCATATTTCGACTACGAATAATAAAATTCGATTACGAAGCTAAATATATCATAATATATTAGTATCGAGGCGTAACTCGAGTCCGTTGCTTCCGTTTTGTTGTCGGTGCGTTCCTACAAACGCGTTTTTCGTTCATGTAAGCGTTTTGTGACGTTCGAAAGCACGATAATTCATCAAAACCAAATTCTTACGCATAGATTATACATGTGAAATTCGTATTTGTCGGTGTTGTCAGTATTTTGCCCTGTGTTAGTTTGTTACCGTTTGACGTTCAACAGTTTTCCCGCAAATCACCATTCGCGTACCGAAAAGTCGGATAGACGTTCCTAGGCATTCAAAGGCCTGATCAAGTTAATTTATGTCTAATTACGCTAATTTTGATGGTATTAATGTTCGTTATGCGCGTCATTATGACCGTAAAATGCCGGTTGTCACAATTTTGACCTCCCTTTAGCTTTGACCAAAATTCATATATTATGAGCACACATAAATATAGATTATTTAATGGTTTACATGAACTTTGGCTTTGACCAAAATTCATGGATCATGGATGAATGAACAAAAATAATATGATAAGACACATAAATAGAACATAACAAATTTGGGTGAGAAATAATACATTTATGTAATTAAGTTAATAATCTATTATGTGTATCATCAATTGTTGATTTCATTCTCTAACAATACACAATCATATAAAATGACATCAATTAAAGTTGAGTAATTCCCAAGTTCTGGTTTCGTAAGTATACATTCTTATGCGAAAATTTATGCAGAAAATTTTAATCCGCAATCCTCATATGAGATAAGGATCGTAGAAAAATTAATTTATGCTGATGCGAGACTTTCCATTATCAGATTGGAGTTTGAAACCTCACATTATGATTTGATATTCACGGATAATATAATGAGATAAAAAGAATCACACATGCCATGTGGTAATTTCCAATAACACTTTAGTATGTGATTGAAAGAAAGGCAATTTCCTTTTTACTTTCTTAAATAAAATATCATGCAATCCATGTGCAATTTTCATTTTAGTCAATAAACTCATGAATATTTTAATTGAATTCTGTCAATTCACATACTCAATTAATTTATGAAGTGCAATCCATGACAACCAAACGTTTCATCAACCATTTAAAATGAATCACTATTGTCATAACACATGTTGATCGTTTTTTTCCTTAGCAGATCAGAAGAAGCTAACCACAAATTGCAAATCAGAAAAATTGATTGAGCGAAATCAAGACTACAAATGGTTTATATAATTGAATTAATATAATCAACATCGCCAAAATAACATATGTTGATTATATCTTAAAACATCAGTCAAAATTACATAATCCTAATTATGTTTATTCAAACAATAAAACATGGATATCAAATTAGATATACTTACTTGTTCGATTGGTTATCTTTGAAGATGAAGATTAAGCCATGATTTCCGTTATGGTACCCTGTGCTGATGGATCACATTAGAGAGAAATGTCTATGGTGTTCTTAAGGATTTTTTTCTTACTTTTTATCAATACCAATGATCAAATTATAATGATCATCAGTGGTGGTAGGTTATGAAAAACTCCATATATTCTCTTATTAAAAGGTACCTAAAGAGAAATCTTAACTGCCCCCTTAAACTATTCGATATTTACAATTACTACGATCAAGTAATTGTCGGCGATTGGTTATGTCATATTGGTAACGTTACTCAAATAATCCATAAGGCCACATCAACGGATTATGTCATATTGGTAGCATGTTGTTGATTTTTCTTACCACCTATGAACGAAATGTTAAACTTTTTGCGTTCTTGTTCAATCTTTTGCTTAGGCCAAATTGTGTTTCTTAATGAAAGGACTCATGAACCACATGGCTTGTAGCCTAGCGATATCATTGTATCAAAGTGTGTTAAAAATGTGTCCCTACGCATGAGGTTGAGAGTTCTAGTCCCAAAGGGTGTGTGTTAGCCGTTTAGAAAAAGAGAAATGACTCATGAATCTGATGCACATCTAGGTTTCAGTGTAAAATTTATTCAGGACTTAAGCAATCTATGAAAGTCTGTGAAAATTCCCAAATATGGTAATGCATGAAGTTCAGTGTCATGCTGCATAAGAATCTTGAACATCAATACAATTGAACAAATTGTAACCTTCCGGATTTTGTAGGCCTAGCAGAACTAGTTGGATTACTCCAGCTCTTTAGGTAAAATAGTTATATTGATTGAAGAAAATTCTATATTGACCTTTGGTTTTATTCAGTAATGCACTCGTTAGTAGAAAGAAACAAAGTGTATAATAGTCATAGAAGATTAGAGTTTAAGGTTTAGGTCATACAAGATAAACTCACTCCTCTGTAACCTGGATTTTTTTTATTGTTTACTACATGTTCTATGATCATATATTTCTGTTGCTCGATCTACAAACAATTATATGAATTTGTTACTTACAAAATCAATCTAAGATTTTTTATTTATGCTAAATGCATGTCTGTTTTATTTATAGAAAAAAATCATGTATAATTCATGTAGGTGAAAGAATTCAAGAAGTACAATAATATATGTAAAAAAGAAAAATAAAATAATAAGTCACTATTAATTTGTAGAATGTGATACAAATGCTTCAAATAACACGAAGCTTCCCATACACAAGAGTGGACAACTTTCCAAACATCGACTTTCATATTGGTTATTCCTTTATTACATATGGTTGTAAAATGTTTTGCAACTTTTAAGAATTAATGTGTATGACACAAATATATGGCAAACCCGGTTTATATGTCGTAAACTTAGGACAAACATGGTATACGAGGCTAGCTTTTGCGTGCACTGATGCACATGATGTGGTGAATTTGGGTTTTTAAAACATAGTCAAAAGCCCTCTCTCTCCCCTCCGCATCGACTTGTCTGACCTCTCTCCTACATCTTCTCAAGAACATGCCTCTCTCTACCCATCTCTATCTATCTCCACTTCCGTTCGCCATCCATGGCCATTTGTGGTCACAAATTTAATCCAGTCTCTCATCTCGCCATGTCATCCGCATCTGTCAACCATTCTTCCTCTCTCTTCCAAGTAAGGCCATGGATGCCAACACATCACCATATTAAAGGTACTCTACGAACAATCCAACCATCTATTGAAATATTATTTAAAAGCTCGCAAAGCTTCTTTTGTATCATTTAATAGTTTTTATTTAAACCCTTCCCTCTATATCTTATATTTATTCATAGATTTAATTTTTATAAATGAAGCTTAAATACTAGACAAATTGCAAACGTAAATACTTATCACACAACAAGGATATGAATCATTAGCATCAGCAAAACATTGAGTGTCAATTAACCTTATAAACACCAGATTTTACAATTAATTATATCATTTAGTATAAAAAATAAACACCTTATTAATCCGAAAAAGAAGACAATAATCCTTAACATTTCTCTTCCAAATCACATATCTTCAAAAATTATAAACTTCTTTCTGTTTCTGCAACTTTTTTTATAATTAATATATATATATATACCTTATATATATATATACCTAAAGTCCAAAAATGCGCTTACAAGCCTTTAATATACTGCTTCTTTTCTTCACAATATTCTTAGATCTTCCCATCTGCAACTCTTCATCATATTCTTCAACATCAAATGGATCACTTACATAGTGATCATGAATTCTTGCATACCTTTCAGAAACAGATGAAGATCTTCTCACCGACAAAACCCTTTTCACTGCTGTGTGCAGTGTTCTTCCTGTGCTGTGCTGTTTCTCGATCTTGAATCTGCTGTTAAGATTGCTTGTACTGTTTGCATCAGTTGTTGCACCTTGAGATGTTGCTGACTGGATTATTTTCAGGTTTTCTATGGACAGGTGTTCATCTTGTTCTTGGTTATCATTATTGCCTGAATAGTGATTGTAATCATAATCATCATCATATAGAATTTTGGTTTGATCTTGAGTGATGGTGGTGGGTGATCTTTTGGTTGAAATGGGGTTTTGGGGTGTTGGAGTTTTGATTGTTTGATCTGAGAAATATGGAGATTTTGAGTTGTTGTTGGTGTTCATAAGGTTTATCTTTGAATACCCCTTCATTTTCATAGATGTGGAAGTAGAGGTTTATGGTGGTGTTGTTGGTGGTGTGTGTGTATATATATATATATAATAAAAATCAAAACAAATTTGACTAGTCTGAAAAATATAGTATATTGTCATATAATATTTTTTATATATAACATCGAAAATTTTATTATCATTCTTTGAAGTAAAGTATTACTATATCTTTTTATTAAAGACAGTATGTTTTAAAAACATTGATTTACTATGCTTTAACAATATGTATAATTTGTTTTATAAATCTCATTGATTTCGAGTCGGCCTATTGATCCACAAGCTGGCTCGAGCTCATATTTCCAACTCGGTTGAGAAATTCAAGCCGTGTCAAGATGACTCATTTAAAGTTTGAGCGGAGGTAGAGCTAACCCTGACACAACTCGGCTCGTGAACAGACATACTTAATATATAAATAGTGGTGTGTATCTAATACATAATTGTGCTTATGATATATATATATATGAGTAATTATAAAGTGTGTAATTGAATGGACGTTTATAATCCTAGTCAAATTATACATGTTAAGCTTTATCATCTTCCTACACTTGCTAAAAACATTTTTTACAATGATTTCACTATGTACAACCTCCTTATGTAGATAAGTGGGTAAATTGTATTAATCAGGATACTGAGATGGGATCATAATCTTTTTAATGTTTCTTATTAGAAAAGACATAAATGATCTGTCAATTCATGTTGAAAATTTTGTCATTTCTTCTAATAATATAATGAACTCCTCACATGAAATAGATGTGTATGTATTTATGTATGTATGTATAACATGTGTGGTAGTATACACGTGTGGAGAGTGAAGACAGTGGAGGTGGGGAGGGAGATGACAAAACGGAAATGGTGTTGGAAACAAGTAGGAAACTTATGAAATAATGCCAAGTAACAGCTGCACACATTCGACAATCCCATCTCCTTCAATAATCAACTTCATCTTCAACTACTTTTATTTATTTTTATTAATTCTTATATTTATATAAATTACATATTAAAAAAAACACGTGAATTCAAAATCGTGATTTAGTCAACAGTGGTGTTTGCATAACTAATGCCTTTGTCAAAGGGGAAATGTGAAAACAATTTGTCACCAAACATAGTGGCGCAAGATAGTCCAACGCGCACTACACACATTTCTTAAACAAAAATGTTGAGTGACTAAATAACAGATCTACTTAATATAATTCTTGTTGTTTTTGTTATCATATTTATTTTATTATATCATTTGTTTTAGAGTAGATTAGAAATTTCATATTCTGTTCTTAACTTCCAAACATTAGTCATATGGGTTATACACTCATACTCTTTACTCAACTATCAAACCAAAATCCTATATGATGATGATTATGATTAAAAAAAATCTATTCTACCCCTTCATTAAAATCCATTAAGTAAACACAATCCCTAACAACCCTTTGCTAGGTGGGGTTCTAAACATCACACGGGTTGAATGAATGTAATTTTATATAGTTGGTAATGAAAAAATATGTTTTCAAAAACTCATGTATTGCGTAGGCTAAATAAAATATAACGTAATCTCATAACATGTACAATTATCAACATATGTTTTGAAGAAAAATAATAAACTTTGATTTGACAATTGTATATTCTATTAAATTAATTTAAACGAACATAATTTTTGAAAGTAGTGATATTTTGAGACTTAAATAAGCTTTTAAGTTGGAAAAATTAGTTTATTGAAAACTCATAATTACTTTTATATTAATTTTATTTGGTTAATGATATAACAACTATTAATAATTAAAGAATAATTATTATCTATCATTAAAAATAAGAGAGAAGTGGGAAAATCAGAAATAGAATAACCTAATGTGATGTGTTAATATGTGTCTTTTATAATTTTCTTTTATTATATAGTATAGATATATATAGATAAATTCTAAAATACAATATATATATATACATATATATATATATATATAACAATAATCTTCGGCAACCCCTTTCTTCTTCTTTTTTCCAAGTCGTACCCCTTGCAATCATTCTTCTCACATATGTTCTCCTTTCGAGCACTTGATCAAACAACTGTCATTGCTGACCAATGTGTATTGGGGCTTTGGTCAATGTGTGTTGGGGCTTTGGTTATGGACGAATGAAAACCCTACAATTAAGCATATTTAAATGAGAGCAATTCATGATGAACGACATCCTAAAAGTTTTTAATCCGACAACAAAAAAAAAAAAATTCTATAAGTTCTTTAAAAGTAAAATTAACAATATTGTTGATACAACGGGGCAAACGTTACACTACAATCTAATGAATAGCATGAAACAAACTAGTAAATACATGATAAAAATAGTAATATATTATATTACAGCCTCAAAATAACATACTTAGTTTTGTGGAATTATTCGTAAAACTAAGCTATTAAAAGCATTCGTAATGAATCCCTTATTCATATCCATATATTTATACTAAAAAACAACCTTTTCTTTCTCCTTTTCAATTAAATAAAATTTTTATACCTTTATTATTAACTTTTCTCTCTACTCCACTCACAACAATTTCTAAAAATATTAAGAATTTTATAAGGTTTTCTCTCTCCATAATTTTTTCCCATATAGTTATAGATGAAAAGTAAATTTTCCATATATTTTTTCTCTCCTTCACTATCAACAATTCCTTATAATCTAACTAAACTCACTCACATTATTTTAGAGTTATCATTGTAAATGATGTAACGTCACTAGGATGATCATATGGTGGGTGCATACATCTTATACAGAGTATATATTTTAATGGTGTTTAAAATTCAAACATATAGCCAACTTTATTCCATAGTATAACTATATGCTCATAAGAAGTGCCTCCCACTCTTTGAATCAACTACACAACTAAAAGATCAAGAATTCACAAAGTGTACGGTCATGCCAAGGACTAACCGTGGATCGATTACCAAATAGTTGCCCAAAAGTCAACAACAAGACCACAATTAATGTCATGGTTGGACCATAAAATCCTATCCCATAACTTGAAGTCCAAGGATCATGAAAGAAATCATCAATAAGGTATCATGGTCTGATTCGTGAAACGGCCTTTTGGTCCCTAGACACTTCTAAATCGTGATTTAAATGACTACTTGCTTCAACAACAAAATGCTAAAATGCAAAATGAAATTATGATGATACGTAACTACAAAGCTAAGTATAATAACCTTTGGGTCCGTTCTTTTATTAAAAAAATGTCCACATAATTATAAAAAAGCTAAGAGTTCTTACAAAACCAGTTTAATAAAATTAAGTCAAAGAAAATCAAAAGGAATCTTTCTAAGAACGATCTTCTTCTGATACTGACCCATTTTCAACAATTTGACTAACCTTTTGCCAAACAAAGGTACATATTTCTCTCATCTAAAAGTAATATGTAAAACTCTTCATTTCCATGATGAAGGGACAAATCAAGATTCAAGATAAAAAATAATAATTAAGAAATGTCCTGGGTGCTGATCATTGTAAAATTTGTAAATAGTGTTTGTATGAGTTGATTTCTATGTAATGTAAACTTAAGAAAAGATAAAAGTGATTATCAATACTAAGTATTACCAACAATGATTGAGATGATAAAGTGGTGATCAATATAAAAACTAGTGACACAATATTGGTGATTGTCAGGGAGACGACAAGAGATGATCACTACTAAACTTTGTGAGACATTGCATTGATGATGTTTACCGATTTTCTCTATTTTAGTAGAGACATCCCGTCGATTGAAAATTAAAGAGTTCGCGTAAGGTGAATTTGTTAATATCCACCGAGCATTTATTCACTATAGGTGTAATCTCGTCTCTTTTGTGTTTACTTGTAAATATTTTAATATTTTCAAGAAATAAACATAATTGTTTAGAAAACAAAAAAAGGGTTTAAAATAATATATTTACCTGTGATGATAAAATACTTCGCAAAACTAATTATTATTATTATATTGTTTCTTTACCACTCTCTTAGTCTTCTTATTATTCAGTGATGTATATCGATAGATCTACTAATTCATTTAGTATTTAACACATATAATTACACTTATGCAAAATCAGTATTTGTATATGTGATATACGGTTGACTACTTTACTTGACAAAAGAAGAAATTACCACACTTTCGAAATGCATCTCACAAAATAAATGGTGCATAAGTTGCCACATAGACTGGTCCAACCATGTTTATGTGTTACATTTAAAGTTGATATATATTTACTTAATTGCATGCTTGATATTTCATATAGACATAAATTATCCCAGACATTTTATTGTTAAATTAAAGTTTGGGAATAAAAGTAATGCTATAAAGATAATATTAAAAATAAATTAAAAAAGTTATCCCTACTACACATGATATTAATAGCATATTTCTATAACACAATAATTTAACAGTCGACTCAACATTAAAATTAATATTCTCATTATCAATTGATAAATATGATATGAAAAAATGATGTTTATTTTCTTTCTCATTTTTGAATAAATAAGAGAGCACAAAACAAGTCACGTGCACATTTTGTTTGTTATAGCGACATAACCTTTAACAATCTTGTTTTATTCATTTTGAATTTGATAACTTATTCAAATGTTGTATTCGTTAGCAAGAATATGTCGACTGTTGGGCCAAAGACAAGGTGTCATGACTTATAGTGATTTGAAAAAAAAATGGAATTTATTTGATAAAGAGTTTCGTGGAGCATGATGTTCATGTATAAAGATCTATCTATGATTCTAACTAATTTTGAAATGTTTCCCAACAAAATTTTGGGTTGTATTCGAGTTTGAAACATCTATGTATTCACTTAATGTTTCTACTGGTGTGTCTAATGTATCCTCTACAATGAACCAAATATGAAAGCCAAAGTTGAGAATTGATGTTATCCAATGTGAAGCTCGCGTATCTAATTATTTTGTTCTTGTCGATAACCACTTGCACTACGCTAATCGTATGTAAACCATCCGTAAACCATCCATTTAGATTATCCTGTAAACTTATGTTTTGCAAACGAACTAAACGAACACGAACAAGACCTTCATGTCTATTCGTTTAGGAAATTATGTGTTCATGAAATGCCCATGAACACTTACAGAACGGGATTTTTTGATCGTGTTCGTTCATTAAGGAAATGAACGTGTTCGTGTTCGTTTGTTAAGTTTAGATAGCAAACGCAATTACGCAAACAAACGTTTATAAGCACAATTGAACGTTCATGAACATAAATGAACTCAAACGAGCTTTCATAAACACAAATGAACACGACAAAAAGGAACTTATCTTAAATTTTAAATAAAATTGGTATCTTTCATCACAAATATTACGTAGATCTACGCTAATCTAATATTTATTAAATAATATAATTGAAATACCCACTAACATTTATTATTATTAGTGAGAATTTTGAAGTATTCAATTATAAAATATAAAAAACTTAAACCCCAATGAACTATCGAACCCGAACAAACATAAACGAACATGTTACCAAATGTTTCACGAACGTGAACTAAACGAACAAAATTTCGTGTTTGTGTTTGTTCATATATCAAACAAACGAACTTCCCCCTAAACAATTGATGGACTGTTTGCTGAATGTTCAATTCATTTGCAGCCCAAGCTTCCGGTAAAGTGCATTTGAGAAAAACCTTGAATATTAATAATTCAATTTTGAGTATCGTTGTGTATAAAATACACCTGTGTTATGCATTTCATTGTTCAAACTTATTCTTAACCTCTAGACTTTTTTTTTAAATATGAGTTGCTCTATTATAAATATGGTAAGAGCAAAAAAAATAGCATTTTAAAGGCGAATACAAACCGAACCGACTTGTTAGATTCTTTGTTTAATTTTACACTTTGATCGATTAACTTGATCTACTTCTCCCATTATAAATAGGGTAGACACTTATTTAGGTTGGATATGATTGATTAGTTAATTCGTTTCTTCAAATGTTACTACGAATTGGTAAAAATCATAGCTCACACTAATGCCACCATCACCCATGACCATAAGGCATCACTTTTACTCGAGTTACATGATAGCTACTTCATTGCAGAGTGACATCTTCAATAATGCAACTTAGATTGTTCGTCCTTCTTTGAGTTGATCTTTCTAAAAAACAATAGCAAAAGTGTCGGTGGAAGATGAATAAATGTATGAACTATTGTTAGGATCTGAGTTTGATTGTTGTGAAAGTTTTAAGATGAAAATCAATGGAAGATGATAATATAAAGATGATAAGTGTAGCAGAAATGTAAACTTGTAAATCACAACAATAAAGAGAATGTTTTCATCAACATGCTTTTATAAATCAAAGTTTACGTATGCATGAAATATATACAAACTCTCCCTCACCCTGATCACTCTGATTTGTTCGTACAAGAAATGTCAAGGAGAAGTGATAAATAGAACAATACATGCACAGTTCTATTTATAGTACAAAGCAGACCACTGTGTCATCTAAGCTGACGTCACTTTGACAGTGACATCTAACGACCTAACAAACTCTAGCATCTGCTAGAATAAAACACTATTACATTGATAATATATAAATTCTGTTGAACCAGCATCTGTTGTAGAAACTCTGATGATTTTTCACCTTTGTTGGTCCAACAGACCTTTGCTTCATCAGTCTTTAATTTTCAACAGCAAAGCTTATCTTCAACAGACCTTATATGACAAACTTTAGCTTAATAGACCTTTGAGTAGCAGATGTTGATGCATTTGCCTTTCGGGGGGGGGGGGGGGGGAGTATATCTTCTAAGCACTGTTTATTGATGATCAGATGTTTATAGATTATTTTGGCTTTTCAATCATCTGTTCTTTTATAGAGTTCAATAGATCCAACAATCTCCCCCTAGAACAGATGATACTAAAGCTCTTCTTTATTGTTGATCTTTATTCCTCATCATCATTTCCCTGATTTTCCTTTGAACTGTAGTTCAAAGTTCAAAGAAATCATGTCTTTTAAATCCCTTTGCAATTCAAGGTTCAACAAGTCTTGGAGGTCATCTGCATTCAGACCATATGCATCCTCCATTTTCAGCCTTTGAATCTCACCATCTGATCTGAGCAAAGTCAATTCATGGTGTCTGATGATGACTTCCATTTAGAATTTTTGAATCAGTTGGTTTTCTTGGGACAACACTTATTTTTGATGAGTTGGGTGATTAAGGTCTGCTGACAAGGTTTGAAATTGTTTCTCTTAGTTTATCACTTGAAGCATCTTTGTGGTAGAGTAATTGCTTTTTTATTCCCTATTTTCTCTGTTCTTCAAACATTTGCTCATCATCTTCAGCCATCTGTTTTTGCCTTTTTACTTGATTTAAGGCAAGTGTGGATAAGATAGTTGTTGAAGAATGTTTTTTGAGTGTTTGGGTCTGTTAAGGGATAACAACTATTGGATAGTCTAGCTTTCTTGGAACTGTAGGATCTTTCTTTCTAAGATCTTCTAGTTTCTTGTAGGTATCAACTACTCTGTACTCAGACCATCTAACAACAGACCTTGCAGAACCATAATTAGCAGCAACCAGTTCTTCTTTCATTCTTTTGATCTTCAAAGCCCTGTTTTGATCCAGCTGTTTTTACTTTTTTCTAGTCAGGTGGTGTTGGCTTTAGTGAAGGATCTTTGGTCATTTCTTGAATTCTATCAATTTCTTCTTTAAGATCATTTGTTGACCAATCTTTGAACTATGCCTTGGTTGCTTTATAAGGTTTGTGCTGCATTATATGATCAATGTAATCATGTTTTAGTTTCTTTTCCAACTCAGCATTGACTGGCCTTTCTGACATAGACTTACTCATATCTTTGGCAAAATCTTCATTTTTTCTAACTTTGCTAAGTTCATGAAATAAGATTTCTTGAGTAGTCCTATCCTCTTTCCCTTTGCTCATCTCTTTAGCAATGTTCTCAGCCTGTCTAGATTTCAACTTTAGATATTCATCTAAGTTTCTTGGCTTTCTATATCCAAAGAGTGATGAGAAGTCTAGTTGTGAAGTATCCTCTGCTGTGAAAAATGATTCAATTTCCTTTTGAATAGCATGCAGTTCCAGAGGATAACGAGCAGCCAAATGGATGGGTGATGGTGGTTAGTAGGTAGGAATTGAAGTGGTTTTAGATGATAATGATGAGAGTGATGTGGAAATGGGCTTTGATGATAAATGGATTGGTGATGGAATCCATTCATCATCTTGCACTACAAAAGTTTTTCTTTTGCATGATAATTTGATCTTTGGTGAGAGTGGATGTGCTTGAATTCTTGGTGGTGTGGTTAATGGTTGGGTTAAAGTTGGGAAAGTGATCAAGGCAGAGGTTTGGTTAACATCTGTTGATACCTCTGTTGTGCCAGCATCTGCTGAAACATCAGCTGTACCAACATCTGTTGGGTGAGTTGGTGGTGACTTGGTTTTGGTCTCAGCAGAGGATACATTTTTTTTGTTGGCTTGGCCGTGGTTTTAGAAGGGTGGAAGTTGGCTGTCTAACTTTTCTAGTTGACTTTCTTTTTCTTGAAGTGCCAAGGTCTTCTTTTTTCCATCTGCTTGGACTTTTCTTCTTCAATTAGTGTAACGCCTCGCTTTTTCGTACTTTCATTAATTAGAAAGTGTAATCGTATTTCTATTTATGGAAACTTGTATTCGTATCGCATTCGTATTTCATTTACCAATCTTATAATCCGAGACTTTGATCGTAATAAAATTCATACCTGATACATACTTGTCTTACATGCCTTTAATTGTTAAATACGTGTTTACATACAAACCGAACTTGTTATACGTGTAAACACTCATACATTCATACTTGATACCTAAAATATACTTACATTATATACATTATACACTTGAAAACATGCGAAAATATCAAGTTTTACCATGAAATGAAAGATAAACTAAGTTCAAGGACTAAAAATAGCATAATCCGGAGAAAGTGGTTTCTTGCCCATGGATTGGTCCATTTTGTGTTTGTTGCATTAAATGCACCCAACTAACAACCCCCTAACCCCATCTATAAATACCCACTTCCTCCCACTCTCATTTCACACCTCAAACACTTCTTCTCTTCTCTCTAAAGCTCTAAAGCTCTCTCTATCTAAAGGTTCAAGGCTTTCAAAAGATAGCTTGGTGTTCCTCCAACCCTCCAAACCCTTCGCGAAGTAACAAGTGAAAGCTTGTAAAACCGTGATTACACTTGACCCATTTTCCCTTTTTACACAATTTGGGTTGTAACATGTTAACTCACAAAAATACACGAATACATACACTTCATGCTTTATACACTCAATCCATCATACATGCTTATTGTTATGCTTAGGTACATGCTAAATTCATACATGCTTCTTGTCATTAACTTAGCTAGCCCCAACTTAACATATATAGCGCTATAGGAGTAGCACACCACCCGTCAGGGTAATGTTAAGCTTTAAGCTGATTCATTCTTAACTCATACTTTAGTCTCGTTACTTCGTGTGACGAGGGACACATTCATTCTTATGGACCCTTGGGTTTGACAATTAGTATTGCATGCTAGCCTACCTTGTATATAATTGCCATGTGGATTTAAGTAAACTCTTTTATACTTATGCTATGTACATAAACTTGTGTACTCGCCAATACTTTTGTATTGAACTATACTTTTAACACGTTACAGGTTGATGATGATGCTTATGACAAATCTAGTAGGGACGACATAGAAACGCACCTAGAATGTTAGGCTTTCATGTTGTAGTTTTGTTGAAGTTGTTGTATTTTGATTTATGTTGTAATTGACAATTTGATATATGAAATGAACGAATTTTGATTTAAATATTGTCGCAAATAGTGTTATGATGCATTGAGCAATCTATTTCTTCTCATTCCGATGTTTCCGCCATCAGTTGGGGTGTGACAATTAGTTTGGAAGCTTTGCTTTTCAATGTATCTTGTCTTCTCTGTTTTTCAAAAGCAATCTCTTCTGCTTGTATGTTCAGGGTCTCATCAATCCTTTTTTGAACTCCAGCATCTGATGCTTTAGCACAACTTTGAGTTGGAGCAGACCCTGGATTTTGTTGTTGCACCTTTGAATCTGGCTGCAACTTTCTAAACTTCTCTTTCTCCCCCCCCCCTTTGGCATTATCCTCTACTTCTTCTTGAAGGACTGTTGCCAGGGCATAGCCAGTGGTCTGTATCAAATGTTCTCTAATGACCTTGATGTCTGCTTGAGTAACTTTATATCTGGCCTCGGCCATGTTTCTGATTAATTCCATATGAGTGTTGTCATTGAATGTTAGCCAAGTTCCTTTTAGCTTGAATTATAGGTTGCACAAATTTCCATAGCTCATTGGCAATTTGCTGAGTGGATGGTTGGCTTTGAGAATTTTGTAACATCTGCTTCATCATATTCTTCATTTCATCAATTGATGACTCCATAGATGTCATTCTCTTCGTCAATTCCTTATATCTCAACTCATTACCAGGGGCGGACCTAGCATGTTACTAGGGGTAACCTCCGCTACCCCTTAACGCTCCGGCGGCAGTGTAAATTTTTGAAAAATTTGACGTTTCTTCGATTTTGTTACCCCTTTTTATATGAAACGTTGCCCCTATAAATATTTTCTAGATCCGCCACTGCTCATTACCTAATTTAATAGGATCATCTGAATTCCTACCAGAGGTAGTTGTATTTGGATCATCAACAGGAGAAAACTCCATGTTATCAGAACCAAATGCCACTTTTTATTGGTACTGGGGACTTCCAAATGGAATAGAGGTTACAATTGTAGCCTCAATAGTTGTTGCCTTTAGGGAAGACTTATTGATGTAACCACTGTCCAGCTGAAACACTGTTGTGTCATCAGTTATAGTAGCTGCTTCACTTAAACTACTACTAAAAGTTACTTGTAACTCATGGGGTGTAGCCTCCTCAGCTGTTTCTGGGTTAGCAACTTGATTTTTCTCAGACTTAGTCACTTGTGGGGTGTACTCTCGTTGACTGGTGATTGAGAGGAACTGATTTGTGTCTGAGTTTTATCAATTTAATGAAACAGATGTATAAATGTAGGTGGAATTGAGGGAGATGGTTGTGGAATGGAAAGAGAGACAACCCTGGGAGAGGGGCTTGAAAACAGACTTTCAAGTGAAATGTCTACTTCATAATGTGGTGACCCTGTGCTTACAACCTGGTCCTTTTATGAGGATACAGGAGGAGCTTGGCTTTTGGGTGGAGATCTTTCCAACTATTGTGAGGAAGTAGCAACAGTGGTTTCAAGTGGCTTTTGTGATACCACAAGGTTATCCTCTTGGATCTCATCTTATAGAGGTGCCTTTTTATGTAATTTTGTTTTGGTGGGCTTTTTGGATTGGGGGGGGGGGGGTTCTTTTGGATTTTGCTAGTGTGGGTTTCACAACACCGGTTGTGGTGTTATGATCACCAAGAGTAGTGGGCTCAGCAACAGAGGTTTGAGCAGTAGATGTGGACTCATCCAAAATAGGCTCATCCCCCTTTGCTTTTGTTTTGGTAACTTTTGTCTCTTGATTTAACATTCTTGTAAAAATTTCATTTGTTAGACTCTTCATTCTCTAAATTACACCTTGTTGAAAATCTTTTTCAGATACTTGCTTTTGAAGGTAATAGCTTAGGAGTCTAGGATACAAAAGAAAAGATTTATTTGTTTTTATTTTATTGATATTTGACACCAAGTCCAAAAATAATGCCTGGGATAGATTAAAATCAGATTTTATCAAAATAGCATATCTAGATTTTGAATGTTTTGTGGAATCTCATTGAATGCAGT
This sequence comes from Scalesia atractyloides, assembly GCA_947069175.1. Classification (NCBI taxonomy): domain Eukaryota; kingdom Viridiplantae; phylum Streptophyta; class Magnoliopsida; order Asterales; family Asteraceae; genus Scalesia; species Scalesia atractyloides. The sequence goes on from CAMTDV010000026.1 coordinate 70,201,585, forward strand.
GACCTTGGTAGAAAGACGAATGAGCAAGGCATGGAAAACATATCTCATTGTAGCAGAAAATTTTGGTTTAAAAATAGTAACACCAGTAAATTGACCTTCATACCCACATTCTATGAACTCTGTGTGAAGTTCATGCTTTTCAAAAGAAATTTTACCTTCCTGATCGTTTAATGCAAATACTATGGATATAGAAGTCGGGGATATTTGAACAAGAGTTTCTCCGATCTTTGAAGTGATAGCATATGGCTTTTTGTTTTGGGATTCAATTATAGCGTTTGCCCAAAATTGTCGGAGAGTATCCACATATATAGGAGCATTAGCAAGCATGATGGTTTTGTATTTTGATGTTGTGAGAACATCAATTATTGGGTGAAAGGAAGTGTTTTATCGTTTTTCTTGAAGGTGGGGAGGTAGTTATGAGGTAGTTGAGTTGCAGAGTCATGATCGGAGAAGAAAAGTGAGTGATGGTGAAGAGAATGAAGGAATGTAATGGAAACCGCTTTTAAGAATTTTAAATTCGAGACGACAATGAAAAGTTCTCTTTGGATAAAACATGGATATATAAAGGGAGAAGTGAATGCTGACATGGCAACAGTTTCAGAAGATCTGATGGTTAGCATATGTCCACCTGGCAACCTCTATTGGATAATGGATGACAGTTGTTGTGAAACCTCTGCTGGAAGCAACAGAGGTTGGGAATAATGGATGTGAACAGTGGTGATTTTTACTCTATCAAAGGATAGATATTAGAGGTTAAGACAAATAGTGGTATATGGGAGCAGAGGACACCTTTAAGCAGTGCATAGAAAGGAAACCAATTAGAGGTTTTAAAAACAGTGGTTTAGAACATACTTTAAGGATTGATTGAAAATTTTCAATTTAAAACTATTTTTAAGTATGGATATTTGATTTTCTGAAAACATTATTGCTTTTTATTCATGGAAAAACAAAATGTTGCTTTTAATCCATGTTTAGCATGCCAATCCTAGAGATCAAGCTTACAAAGGTAGATGTCTCTGAAGCTTTTGTTAACACATCTGCCAGCTGATCCTTAGTTGAAACATGATACAGAGAAATCAAACCTTTTTCATAGCAATCCCTACAAAGTGATGTCTGATGTCAATATGCTTGGTTGTTGAATGTGAGACTGGATTTTTAATGTTGTTTTCAGCTGCTTGACTATCTAACATGAGAAGAGTCTTTAGAGCAGTTACACCAAAATCCAGTAATTTGTGTTGAAGTCATAGAAGTTAAGCAGTGCAACTTACAACAACAATATACTCAGCCTCTGCTGTGGATGTTGAAACTGCAACTTGCTTTTTGCTTTGCCAAGAGACTAAACAATTGCCTAGAAACTGACATCCTCCTGATGTGGACTTTCTTGTAGCATGGCAACCAGCAAAGTCACTAACTGAATAACCTGAAAGTTCAATATTCCCATTAGCAAGATACCAGATACCAAGTGTGGGAGCACCTTTTATGTATCAGAATATCCTTTTCACAACTATAAGTTGGACTTTCTTGGTGCTTACTGGGATCTGGCACTAGAGGTGTACAAAACGGTTTTTTTGGAAAATCGGTTTTGGTTAAAAACCGAACCGGTTTTTTTAATTCTGAAAACCGGTTGTTCAATAACCGGTTCCGGTTAAAAACCGGTTTTTGTACTTGAAAACTGTAACTGGTTATAACCGGTTACAACCAGTTAGTAATCGGTTTCTTTAATAACCGGGTTTTTTAATTGATTGTATAACCGGTTTTAAAAACCGGTTTATTAACCGGTCGGAAAAAAACCGGTAAAATAACCGGTTCTGCAGAAACTTGTGCAGAATGTTTAAAACATGCTGTTTTTGCTGTTTACCCTCCTTTTTAAGGCTAAAATGTTGTTTTTTTTTGTTTAAAATCATAAGAATTACAATATATAAAGGTTAAAATATAATAATACGATTAAGTTTTGGAACAAACGGTTACATAACAATGAAAATACTAAGTTGTTCGTTACAAACGAAATACATAAAGTTAAAATATTAATCCGCAAGAACGTCCACTAATATTTTTTTTAGTTGGACTAATTAATATATCAAGCTTGATGAGCCTCGTTTAATCTTCTTCGCCCGAACCCGAACTCGAACTATTGCATAGGAATTCATCTAGTTCGGCTTCTTCCTTGGTCATTGGGGTTGTTAGTTCGGCTACAACCTCGTCCTCGTACACTTCGCCTTCGTAATCTAATTCTCCCTCGAGTGAGCGTATGTGTTGATATCTTTCCGCCGCATCCAAGTAATCTTTCAAGCAAATCGACATCTCAACCGCCTTTGGTGTTAGCTTTGTCCTCCGTATAGAAATCACCCTACCACTTATAGAAAAAACACTTTCCGAAGCTACGGTTGAAGCTTGGACCGTTAGTAAATCTCGGGCCATTGTGGCTAGGATCGGAAATTGATCTTCCTTTCCTTTCCACCAACCCAACAAATCAAAAATTTTAAATTCTTGTGAAGTCATTGTTTGTAGAAAGTTCGACCCACCATACCGACCGATTTCGCTACCACTAGTGTTACCATGTTGCATTTGACTCGACTCATCTAACAAATTGTTATAAACATACAAATCTTCATCCTCGATACTTGATGAACCTTCACCGAAAGCGGCATTTCTCATTGAATCGTGAATGTGTGACGAGGTTTGACCATATTTTGTTACAGAAACATCAAACATTTTTGAAAGTTGTTCGTTAAAAAGAATTTTTGCGGCTTCACCAAAGTTTGGTTCGTCATCGGTGTTTAAATCCAACTCGTTTGTAATTTTTAAAATCTAAGACCCGGTTCCAAAAATATTAAAGCAAGGGTTTAAAGCTGCGGCACAAGCGAAAACCGCGGGTAGTTCTTTAAAATATTTTCTTAGTTTTTCCTTCATCGTAGCTACCATATCACAATATGGTCTATCCCTCCCCGACAACTCGATTGGTGGTAAGACGAAACCTTTCCACGACTCGACAAAAGGTTATGAAATGATATTAAACTTTCCTTTTGCAAAATTGCATTTTCAAACATGGTGCAAGTCGAGTTCCATCGATGAGCGACGTCCCAATTGGGTCCTAAGCATAATCGACCCGTTTCCTTACACATTTTAATATATTTTGAATGTCTATGCGTGTGACCATATATATGACGTAACATTTTTTTGAAAGCTTCTTTTTGAGTTTCAATAACCTTCAAGCCATCTTGAACGGCTAAATTTATGATGTGTGCGACACATCGACTATGGAAAAAAATACCCTCACAAATTGGATTGTACTTTAATCTTAAATGCGTTACCGAAAGCGTATTGTTTGAGGCGTTATCAAAAGCTATTGAAAAAATCTTGTTTTCCAATTTGTACGTTTTAATGCATTTGTCGATTGCTTTATATATAGATTCACCGGTGTGGGGGTAATCAAATAGTTTAAACAAAATCATGCGTTTCATCATTTGCCACGTCGCCGGTTCAATCCAACAAAAAGTGTGTTGTTGTTTCAACGACTTGCAAAATGGTTTTTCAACGTGTTGTCTCAAGGTGGTGTTTGCCCCTACGGCGTAAAAACCATTACAATGATGACAACGTGCTTTTTTCGTCCCGTTCGCCATCTCGCACAAATCGAAATGTGACCAAACTTCGGGGTTGCGCTTCGTTGGAAGTACACGAACAACCGTATCGGTTGTAGACTCGCCAACATTGACCGAATCATGAGCACTAGAGCTTGCCATGCTTTTTGTAAGAGTTACCGAACAAGAAAGTGAGCGTAAGTGAGCGTTCTTAAGAGATTTAGGAGATTAGAGAATGGTGTGATTGAACCAAAACACCCACCACTCTTTATTACTACTTTGGAGCTGCATTTTAGGCCCAAAAAAAAAACAAAAAAAACGGCTACTTTAAGGTCCTAACGGTCATATGACTGTTTTTCTGATCTGGGCACAAATAACCGGTTTTAACCGGTTTTTTATAACCGGTTTTATAATATCTGTTACCGGTTAACCGGTTTTTAAATAAACATAACCGGTTAACCGGTTTTTTATCGTAATCGTTTTTTGTAATAACCAGTTTTTTTCCGGTTTTACCTTTAACCAGTTTTACAACCAGTTTTTTTATAACCAGTTTCTAAACCGAACCGGCAACCAAATTATGCAACCGATTAATAACCGGTCAAACTGGTTAGTAACCGAACCGGTTACAAAAAACCGGTTTCGATTTTTTTTTCGTTTTCAGTTGCGTAATCAGTTTTTTGTACACCTCTATCTGGCACAGACACATGTTGCAAACATGATGTCTGGCCTTGATGCAGTTAGGTACAATAAAGACCTAATCATGCTTCTGTAAAGTGTTTGATAAACCAAGTCATCTTTATCATCAATAGTGAGCAATTTTGATGTCGCCATGGGTGTGCTACATGGTTTACAATCACTCATATCAAATTTTGTTAACAATTCTTTGACATATCTGCTGTGATGAATGAACGTACCATTTTGTATTTGCTTAACTTGGAGACCAAGGAAGCACTAAAGCTCACCCATGGCACTCATCTCAAACTCTGCTGTCATTAGTTCTCTAAACTTTTCACACATGGCATTGCATGTGGATCCAAAAATGATGTCATCCACGTATATTTGGACAAGCATCAAATAATTTCCTCTCCATTTTAAAAACAATGTTTTATCAATTTTATCTATTGTAAAGCCTATGGATAAGAGAAAGGTGGATAGAGTTTCATATTAGGCTCTAGGTGCTTGTTTCAAGCCATATAAAGCTTTGTTTAGCTTGTAAACATGATGTGGATAAAAGGCATCTTCAAAAGTAGGAGGTTGGCATACATATACCTCTTCCTTGATCTTGCCATAAAGGACTGCACATTTGATAACCATTTGAAACACCTTGATGTTGTGGTTGGCAGCAAAAGTTAAGAACAATCTGATGGCCTCTAGTCTTGCTACAAGAGCAAATGTTTGATCATAATCAATGCTTTCTTCTTGTCTATAGACTTGAACCACAAGCCTAGCTTTGTTTTTGACAACAATGCCCCTTTCATCTGTTTTGTTCTTAAAGACCCATTTTGTGCCAATGGGAGATGCATCCTGAGGCAATGGTACAAACTCTCGTACTTGTTGTCTTTTGAACTGTAGGGGCTCTTCTTGCATAACCTCTACCCAACTATTGTCTTTTAATGCCTCTTGGTACTTGACAGGTTGTGTGAGTAATAGAAAGCCAGCAAAAAGACAAATGTTTTGGAATTGACTTCTTGTGAGAACCTATTCATTGATGTTGCCAATAACTTGGTCTGGTGGGTGATCTTTAAGGTAGATCACATCTCCCTTGTATGGAAGTATGGCATTGAGAGGTGAAGGCTGCAGATGGTGTTGGGCTTATAATTGAAGGTTTACACATTAGTGCTACATTTGGGCTAGGTTAAAGGGTTTTGGGCTTCCTAGTGTCTCATGGGCCAAGGGTTGTGACTTGTTGGCTATGTAATTAATATAAATACATGCATTATGTCAAGGTTTTAGGGGCTAGTGAGCTGTTATTGAAAACTTGTATCAGACAGTATTCTGGTGTATGCAAGTTATTTTGATTCAAGGTGTGTTCTTCATTCTAATCTTTATTTCCGCAATCGATTAGTCTTACGATACCTGTTAGATCCGATTTACTGGACTTACAATTGGTATCAGAGCCTGCTGTACAATACATGCTCTAGGTATCGCAGATCGAAGAACTGTTCAGAATTGAAAATCATTGTTGTTCAAACCGGATTGCTACTGTTCAGAGTTGAAGATTGCTGTTGTTTTCATCTCGCATTGCTATTGTTCCAAAGAAACACGAAGAAGATTTAAGGATTTCGGATTCGGCACTGTTGCGGATTCCGAAGAACACGAAGAAGTTTCAAGGATTTTGGATTAGGCACTGTTGAAGATCCCGAAGAACACGAAGGAGATCATCCATCTCGGATTGATCCCGGACTACTGTTCCTCAATATTATAAACAACCTTATCCGGATTGCTCACATTCCGGATAAGGACTACTTTCAAATTGTTTGTGTTTATCCGTTGCAGGAAATTCGGATTACTGTTGCATTCGGATAAGGACTCTTATCTCGGATAAGATTTTTATTCCGGAAAAGACTCATTATTCCGGATCAATCTTCATTTCGGATCAAGTTCTCATTTCGGACCTGGTTTTCTATTTCGGACCACATCATCTCGGATTGCTTTCCGGATTTCAATTTCAGACCATATCATCTCGAATTGTTTTCCGGATTTCAATTTCAGATCACATCATTGCTTTCCGGATATTCATCTCAGAATTACTTTGGTTTCTTATCTCGGACCTATCTATCTCGGATTCATCTCGGACCTATTTATCTTGGACTCATTTTTGGATCACTGTTCACTAAAAGAATTTCAAATTAACTTTAATTTAATTTACTTGGTCATTTTAATAGAGTTAACAATGATGAACAATTATATGACCACTCAAGAGTTGACCAATGCCACCTTGGCAGCACTGCGATCACAGACTTTGGCCCTTATTGAGAATTAGATCAAGTTACTGGCACTTCAACTAAGGTGCCTCGATACGGAGATGAATACTATGAGTGGAAGTTCAGATTTGAGCAGTACTGCAAGGCCAAAGAGCCTGGGGTTTGGAGATGCATTATGAACAGACCACAAACAATCGTTTACAGTACCGCTGAAGATCCAGATACAAAGATTCCTAAACCAAGCCATTTGTGGACTCCCGAAGATGTGAAAATAATCGAAGAAGATGAAAAGGCTTCAACTGTGCTAACAATGACACTCAAACCTGACATTTCTATAGCTGTCAAAAATTACAAGACTGCTAAAGAAGTGTGGAGTGAATTGCAAAACCTTTATGAGGGAAACGCTGACATGAAGGCAAGTAGAGTTAATCAGCTGAATCAACAGTTCAGCTTGTTTAACCATAGTTATGGGGAAACCATTGAGAACCAGATCAGAAGTTTCTCAGATGATTTCAGCCGAAATCACTCTTACAATCAGTGCCATGAACAGACAGCTGTTAAATTCATTACCAAAGAACTGGGATGCTGATGTTGGCATGATCAAGAAGACAAAAAATCTGAACGATGTTACTCTCACAGAAATGATTGCAACTATTAAATCTTGTGAGATAGATAATAAGCAGAGAGACATCAATCATCAAAGCAGTCTGATGGCAGCTGGTATTACAGGGCAAAGCGCAGCATTGATATCTCAAAATCTTGTTTACAACCCTTTGCAAGGAAGTTCTCACACACCAGGTAGCTCAAACTTGGTATACAGTCCTCTCGCCTCTCCACAAAAGGCCCAGTATGTCTATGGTCTTCAGTCTCAGACTCCCACTATGATTTCTGCGGCGCAGGTTCAGACACAATATCATGCTCAGTATCCTAACATGGTGTACAGTCCGGCTATTCCTGCTACAACTCAACAAGGCGGGATTCCTCAATCTGTTGCTCCTGCTCTGGCTCCTGCTCAAGATGTGTCCAATTCTGCTTTTCTTACTAAAGAGAATGAGGAGAATTGGCCATAGCTGCCTCAATGATTAACAGTTTAAATGCCATTTTAGCAGGTGATCTGACTTCCCCATCAATTCTTCCAACTGAAATAGATCAAATAATGGAGGAGGATTTGAACGAGATTCATGTGTCCTGGAATCTTGCAATGGCTGCTTTCCGCGTCAACAAATTTCAAAAGAAGTACGGGAGACAACCATCGTCTAATCTGAAGACTGGATTGACAAAAGATAAGCTCAGATGCTATAGATGTCATGAACCAGGACACTTTGCTCGAGATTGCAAGAAGCCGCCATCTGGATTTGTTTCATCTAGAGTTGCAGACATACAGAGTAGTGACAGACAGCTGGTGCCAGTCTCTCCTTCAAAATCTGCTTCAAGTTCCCCGAGTAGCTCTGGCGGGAAATCAACAGCCTTGGTGGTACAACAACATGAAGGATTCAACTGGGCAGATGCAACAGCTCAGATGGAAACTCTAAATCTTTCTAAGAATAGCAATCACTGCATGATGGCGCAGATAGCTGAGACACCTGATCTTTCCAAAACGGTAAATCGAATTCTGTGTTCAGATAGTTGTCGTTTTAAATTATCACAAATGCGCGCCCATAATTCAACTCTTGTAGCTGAATATCAACAAGCTGCATCACAGAACATCGCCTTTAAACATAAGAACAAGCTTCTTATGGAAAAGGTCAAAGCTCAAAACCAAGACATAGCTAAGCTAAAGCTTGACTTGAACCAACAACAATGTTGGGTATACGACTATAAGCTAAAATTAGCTGAAAAGGACGTAGAACTTCAAGCAGCTTTAGCCAAGCTAAATTCCTTGACAGGGAAGTTTCAAGAAAATGAAATAAATATTAAAAAAATTTGAAACTTCTAGCAAGCTGGTCAAGGACTTGTGTGATCTACAGCTTAATTATCAAAAAACATTATACAAAAGGTCTTAGGTATAATAGGGCTCCTCCACCATATAATCATAACTATACAAGAATGCCTGAATCTGAGGCTGAATTAGAAAATGAAGAAAATATGATGTATGGTAAACCATTAGATTATCTTTCAAAACCATGGAAGCCCTATTACCCAAAGTTCTCTAAGCCAACTGAACTCAAGAAGGATTTTAATTCCACTCCATTTTCACACGAATCTGGTGACCATTCTTCCTATAGTTCAGATGATTTAGAGAAAATGACGTATAAGGACGAGGCAGCAACATCACCCACAGAATTAAAAAGTGAAAATTCTTCTGAAACTGAAAGCGATTTAGGGAGCGCTACTAACGTTTCTACCTCATGTGCAGAAGAAATATTAGTTGAGGATATTATAGATGGTGATCAAGAAGAATGTTTGAATGCAAATTCAGACAATTCAGCTGCTGATTATGATTTTTATAAACCGGCTTTTGACATTTTGAATCAATTTCTTGCTGAACAATTTAAATTCTCAGACTGTGTTGGTTGTGTTGATAACGTAGACGTTTTTTAATTCTGGTTTTTCATCTAATGCTAATAATAAATGTGATAACGCTGGTGATGAAAACATAAATTTTGCTACAGGTACAACATCGACAGATGATACGGTTTCCTAAGTTCCTACTGAAGAGACTGGAATTTCTTCTTAGGAAGTTCCATCTATTGATGCTAATCTCAGGGTTGACAGTGAGGAAACCAACCAAACAACTGAACCTGTGAAGAATGATACTGGCATAGTACTAGAAGAATCGGGCGAATCAGCTTCTTCAACCACAGAACGATGGATTGATTCTGAAATGACAGAAAATGAGAATTCTCGTCCTGCTGATTCAGATAAAAATTTTGAAATTGACTCTGAATCGGAATCTCAAACTTTTCAAAATTTAGAGATTCCTCCTGTTTTTAATGCTTCAAGCTCATCTTCTGGCAATTCAGAAACGGATGTCCTGGCTGAATCACCCGTCTATTCTGCAGAATCCGCCACGCAAAATGGTTAGAAAACTAATAATAATAATAAACGGAGAACATGTAGATCTAAAAAGAAGAAAACTAAACAGTCATCTCAGACAAATGAAAAGGCAGTTGCTGAGTCAGTTCCTCATTCTAAGAAATTGACTCAGCAGCCCTAAACTGAATATGTTAAGCAACAAGCTGAGAAGAAATAAGTTAAATTTGTGCCTAAGTCTACCAACTCCAAATTGTCTAAGTCAAATCATAAACCTTAAAGTGTGCTGATGGTTGTGCGTAGGCTACAACCAAGACCAAACCCTTGCACCAGCTGTCAGTACAAGAAAGCAAGAAACTGACAGATAAATTGCCTAGAATTTCCCAATCTGAACGGACTGTTTTCTTCCTGAAGAGGCAGACCTGTTTCAACTGTGGATTTCCCGGGCATATTGCACGAAATTGTCAAAAGGGATTTATACCTTTCAAAGCATTATGCTCAAAATATCAGAAAGCAATGCCTAATCGCCTATATCAAGCTCGATTTGCTACGACTAAGCCTTCTGATCTAGACTGGAACATGTCCAAGAGACAAACTCACAAATCTCTAAGACCTTCAGGTTCTCTAAATCCTTCTAGCACTCCAAAAATTGTGTAGAAGTCTGACTCACTAACCTGGAGGCCTAAAAACTTGACCAAGGTCCAGTGTCCTGCCCAAAATCAAACAAATCAAAAGCGTCATCGACCTCATCCTCAACTAATTTATTTTTCCGTGAGGTTACTTATGTTGATGCACATGACATGCCCAGATCATCAATGTCCTGGGTTGCAGCTTCTAACTAAAACCTGTTGAAATGTGTAGGACCAGCTCTGGCGAACTCTAGTCAGACTCTGGTATATCGACAGTGGTTGTTCTAGGCATATGACTGGGGACATCTCGTAGTTGAATGACATTCAGTTTTTCGATGGTGGGTTTGTCTCCTTCGCAGGTGGTGAAACAGGAAGATCACTATGAGAGGAACAGTATGCAATGGAGCTCTCAGTTTCATGAATGTGAATTATGTTCCAGAGTTGAAGCATAGTCTCTTGAGTGTGCCTCAGCTCTGTGATAATCAATTGGATGTTCTCTTTACCAAGAAAGGGTGTTATGTACTGAAACCAGGCCTTGTCATTCCGTATCCATTCTTCTCAAAGTGGTACGAAAAGGAAATGCATATGTCATCGACATGAACAAAGCCCCAACTAACAAGCTTACTTGCCTGTTCTCATCGACTGCTGAGCACGATGCAATGTTATGGCACAGTCGACTCGGACATATCAACATGAAGAACTTAAAATAGACTTGCAAAAGGTGGTTTAGTCAGAGATCTACCAGTTCGGGATTTTATGTAGATTGAAAAGTGTGAATCATGTTCACGTGGGAAACAACATCGACATCCGCACAAGTCTAAACCCGCACCCTCCAGGTCACAAGTCATAGAATTGCTTCATATGGATCTTTTTGGTCCGACAGATATTCTGAGCATTGGCGGGAAGGCATACTGTCTGGTTATATTGATGACTACTCACGATTCACTTGGGTCTTCTTTCTGGCATAAAAGAGTGAAACTGCTGAGTTAGTTAAACAGTTCATGAAACTTATGGAAAACCAGGCAGACACCACCGTGAAGGCTATTCGTTGTGATAATGGAATAGAGTTTAAGAACGCTACATTAAATTCTTTCTGCTCCTCCAAGTGTATTGATAGACAGTTCAGTGCAGCCAGAAGTCCTCAACAAAATGGGGTTGCAGAACGGAGAAATCGAACACTGATTGAAGCTGCGCGTACTATGTTGGTCGAATCTGAACTACCTTTTATTTTCTGGGCAAAAACAGTCAATACCGCCTGTTATATTCAGAATCATGCCCTGATCAACAAAATACACATGAAAAACACCGTACTAAGTGGTTGAAGGTCGCAAACCTTCGGTCAAGCATTTCTGCAAGTTCGGATGCCCTTGTGTTCTTCTACTCATGGATGCTAAGGGAAAATCTGAATCGCGCGAGGATCCATGCATTTTCGTCGGATACTCTAAAAATACTTCCTATCGTGTCTATAACAAGATCGAGACAATGGTAGTTGAAACCTACAATGTGGGTTGGATGGAGGAGAATCCCAAGGACGCACGCATTGGTCCAGATTGGCTCTTTGATTATTCCTCTTTATTTAAATATGTTGATGTCCCTGCTAATGTGACCGCAGGTACCGGCAAAACTTCTAACCTCCCAACGCTGCCTATCTTAACTGAGGATGATGCCGATGCTGAACAGCTGCAAGAGTCTTTTACGCAGCTGAGTGTGGATCCACCTAGATTTAGTGATGCTATATCTACGCCTTCACCAGTATCACAGAATCAAGAAACTGCTTTTGAACAGATTCCTCAGGATGGTTCCCCTGAAGTTGAGGCTTCAAACACAGAACTTCCTGTGGCAACTGAAGGGCCTACACCTCCCGATGTCTTGGGGTCATCTCTGTTTCCTGAGCCTACACCAGCAGATTGTTCTATTGATTCATCAGTTAACACTTCCACTAGTGCAACTAATGAAGGGGAGTCATCTGGAGTTACCTCACAGCAGCTACAAACTTGCAATCAGATCTCCTTGTCCCTGCTATGCCTATCCCACAGCGTCTACAGCGCGATCATCCAATTCAAATTGTTATTGGTCCTGTTACTGCTGCAGTTCGAACTCGCAGTCAATCAGGGGACATCAATAATTGCCTTTACTCTTGCTTTATCTCACAAATTGAACCTAAAAGCATTGATGTCGCTTTGTAGAAACCAGGCTGGGTTTACGCTATGCATGAAGAACTCAATCAGTTTGAGAAGCTTGGAGTATAGAAATTGGTGAAGCTTCCTCAAGGAAAACGTGCTCTTGGAACTCGTTGGGTATTTCGTAATAAACAGGATGACACTGGGTTTTTTTGAGGAACAAAGCTAGACAGGTTGTTCAGGGTTTCCGCCAGATCGAAGGATTGGACTACGATAAGGTTTATGCACCAGTAGCTAGATTGGAGGCTATTCGCATTTTCTTTGCATATGCATCTTACATGGACTTCACCGTCTATCAAATGGATGTCAAGACTGCTTTTCTATATGGCACGGTGAAAGAGGAGATATACGTGGCACAACCACCGGGTTTCACTGATCCTGACAAGCCAGATTATGCATACAATTGGACAAAGCTTTATATGGATTGCATCAAGCGCCTCGCGCATGGTATGCAACTCTAATAGAGCATTTGCTTGCTCATGGATATACTCGGGGAACCATTGATCAAACTTTGTTCATCAAACGTGTTGACAAGGTCATCATTCTTGTTCAAATTTACGTCAATGATATTATTTTTGGTTCTACGGATGATGGTCTGTGTCAGGAATTTAAAGAGGTCATGAAGAAGAAATTTGAGATGAGCTCACTGGGGGGGGATGACTATGTTTTTAGGATTTCAAGTTCTTCAAAGCCCACAAGGAATCTTGATCCATCAAGGAAAATATGTCAATGACGTTCTTGCAAAATTCAAGCTTACAGATTCAAAGCCTATAGCTTCACCTATTGCTGAACGACCTTTGTTAAATGAAGACGCTGAAGGAACGCCTATCAATCCAACCATGTACCGGTCTATGATTGGCTCATTCGTGTATCTCACTACAAGTTGGCCAGATATCATGTTTGTCGTTTGCCAGTATGCTCGATATCAGGATACTCCTAAACGCATTTACATGCTATAAAAAGAATCTTTAGGAATCTCAAAGGGGAACCATCACTGGGCCTCTTGTATCCTAAAAATTCTGAATTTGAACTGTATGCTTTCTCTGACAGTAATCTTGGAGGTACAGACAGGGATATGCGCTCAACTTCAGTTGGATGAAAATTCTTGGGAGATAGATTAATCTCTTGGCAATGCAAGAAGCAGCAGACGGTTTTGCTTTCTACAACGGAAGCAGTATATGTTGCAGCCTCATCTTGTTGCTCTCAGGTTTTATGGATGCAACACCAGCTTGCGGATTACGGTTTGACTTATCTAAACACAACAATTTATTGTGATAATGTTGCCGCTATCCAAATCGTCAAAAACCCTGTTTTCCACTCCAAAACCAAGCAAATAAACATCAAAGCTCATTTTATTCGTGATTGCTATGAAAAAGGTCTCGTTAAACTTGAGCAAATCCACACCGATGCAAACGTGGTGGATTTTTCACAAAACCCGTTAGCTACGCGCGATTTCAAGTGCTTGTCGATCTTCTCAAAATGATTCGTTTCTCTAACTGAGCATCCTCTATCTTTTCTATTTAGTTTGTTGTTTCCTTCCTTCTTTTGTGTTTGCCTCGTAAATTTTTCATATGTATGCACAAATTTAGGGGGAGAAATTTAAAATAATAATAATAATAATATTTTTCAAACAGTTTTTGCAAGGATTGGGAAATGAAATAATTTCTCGTGATAAAGGTTTTTGACTAACAAATGTAAGGTGTTGTAGCGGGAAAGACTTGAATCAAAGGTGATATGTTGATAGGTCTAGATCTCAACCGGATAGTGTAAGCCAAATGATATAAACATAAAGAACTATGTATTCAGTGGGTCACATACTATAGGGTATGATTTCATGGTCTTAAATCATGCATTGATAGATAGCTAACGCCTGAGGTTCCAGGTCTTTATGCTGTTGAGTCATCCGGGGATATCTTGGCTGCCCTTCTATTGCATCCAAATTAAATGCAGACCTAGGCACAGTCAGGATATCTTTAAAAGAGCCAAAATAGAAGGGCCAAAACCTTAAAAGGAAGGAAATCTCATTCTGAGAATATTCCAGGAATTCAAACATACCACTTAAGATATCTGCCTAACCCTCGTCAGATACTATTAGTCACTCTGTTGTACGAAAGTACTGACCTGATCACCAATAGTCTGATGTTGTAAAGATAAAGGATGATCTCAGTATACTCACCTGCTACGATGAATCGTTGTTCTTACCTTAATCGCGGGGGTATGTCATGGTATGGGACACATGGGTATTATAGCATAATACTACCTTAAGCATATCATAAAGCTAGAACTAGAAGGTTGAGCTTTAGGTTTAAATGGACAAGTATATTGGCAATTGCTTAGATCAGTCTGAATCAACTCAAACTAAAAAATGTTCCTTAGTAATTCTTAAAAACGATTTGTTCCCATAGCAAGGCTGTGTATGTGTTTTTGTTTAAATATTTTACTTGCTTTTGCAATTGGTAAAGAGTGGTTGGATGCTTGGTTAATTAAATTGTTGAGTTTTGGTTAGATGGTTTCTGTCAATGGATGTTGGACTGGCCTGCTAAGTTTTGAAATTGGGCCAATCCAATAGAATTTTGAAAGTCTTGAAATTGAACAAGTTTGGGATAATGGTGGTGCTGTTCTGGATTGGGCTTTCAAACAATTCACTGTTCCGGACTGGGCCCAACATAAGCCCAATCCGGATTGTTTGTTAATCTCGGATGATGGATTCCGTATTGACTTGGGCCCAAAGGTTTTAGGCCCAAGCCCATTCTGGAATAGTATATAAATGAATCAGAGTTACATTTCGGATCATTCACAAATTTTTTACGAAATTCTCTGAGGTCCTCTGTTCATCTTCCGAGATCATTGTTCATCTTCATCTGGATTTCGTCTTAAAATTTATCCGAATTAGGTAAAAAAATGCTTCTTAATTATGAAACTAATTGATAATCTTCAAATCTTCATGCATTTCGGATCGCATTTTGGACGGATATTCAAGTTAACTGGTATTCCGGATTTCATTCCAGATAGACATTCAACCGAAATGATCGAACTCGGATTTCATCTCGAATGATGTCTATCCAGAGTGATGAAAGGTTCACCCGGATTTCTGTTGAACTATTTCGAATCCGGATTCCATTGTCTAAACCTTTGAGCTATTTTCAAATGATTGAACCTCTAAACTAGTTTAAACCTTTCTAAATAATTGAACCTTTGAAATATGATTGAACTGTCCGAGTTTTGTTGACCCTTAACCCTGATGAACTCTGTTAAATTCTCTCAGTTAGTTTTGATGAGATTGTGTTAACTTGGTTATTATTTCTGACAAAAATGGTGGAAGAAGCTTTTGATGCGGTTATGCTGGTGGAGGAACAGTTTCACAACCAAGCAGGATATTTATCAGATCCGCCAGCTGAATTTTTCCAGGAATTTAGATCCATGATGGCTGGGTTGAATGAGTGCAAGATTGCATATGCTCTTCAAGCTAACCCTGTTATATATCGTGATCTTATGCATACTTTTTGGAAGAGAGCTAGATTCCATTTGAGAGGCACTGATGGGAGGCCATACATCAGCTCACAGATTCAGGGAATGGTTAATGAAGCCTGTGTTCGAGAAGTATTGCAGTTTGCTGATGCTGCAAGTGATCCAACTTTGTATGCTAAGGAGAAACTGCTACGTGTTCTGACGGAGATGAGTTACGAGGGAACGTAGTTACCTTTGCTCAAGAAAATGTTTCCCGCTTACTAGAGATTGTTGGTGCATGTGTTTATGCAATGTATTTCTGAGAACAAGGGAGGTTTAAACCAACCAAATCAAACCCAAACTTCGGCGATTGTGGCTCTAGTTATGGATTGGAAATATAACTTCTCCGGTTATATTTTTGAGAATATGAAGAAGATCTTGGAACAGTCAAAGAAGAGAATGTTTCTGCTATATCCGCTCTTTGTGCAGTTGATATTGGATGTTCGGTATCCTGATCTGACCAAGGATGCTTCTGATGCTAATCTGTTGAATGTGAAGCCGATGGGACCAACTATTTTTTGAACTATGAAGAAAAATTGATCAAAATCAAAGACTGTTTTCGTTGGTCTATGCCTCTGAAGACGTTCGGAAGATTTGGTGAGGTGATTGGACATGACATCCCAGCACCTAAGCCAATTAATGCTATGGTAGCTGAGGAACATGATATACCAATGAAGGAAAAAGAGGTTGTGGTTGAGGATCTGGTTTACTGATGCTGATACAGATGTGGAACAAGCTTTCTTGGACGATATTACAGATTTTAGTGCTAATTTGACTCCAGTATTGCCGAAACTCACTACCGAGAATCTGGAAGCTCTTATTGCACACTTGAAAGAGATACAATAGCGACAAGGTGATCCTCCTCTTGTGATACCTTCTATTGATATTCCTGTTGATATGGTTGAGTCTGATGAAGAGGTTGACGAAGAAGTACCATTGATAAAGAGACAACGGACGGAGGCTGTTAAAGAACCAAGTCATTTTGAAGTTCATATTGGTAGTGTTGCTGAAGAATCTACTCCTGTCACAAAATCTTCCGAACTTCTTCAGCGGCTGTTAAAGAACCAAGTCATTTAGTTACTGTGTCATTAACGGATGCTCCAATGATCGAATCTATTGTTCCTACTAAACCAACAGTTGCTCACATTGCTACACATTCTACGTTTGTATCTGTTCCAGCAAACTCTGTATTGCAAATGATGGATTTTGGCGGTAGTTCAATGGGTGCCGGAGGATCTGGAGCAGGTGGTAGTGGTTCAGGTGGTGTTGAGGGTGATGATACAGAATATTCAAGGAGATCAGAGAAACGAGCCTATGAGTTCAGTGGTTTGGATAGCGATGATGAAGATGCAGATGTTGTTGATTTGAAAAAGAGGGTGATTGTGCTTGAACAGGAAGTTGTTCTTAAAGATTCCCAGATTGCTTCATTACAGATTCTGATAGATGCCAGGGACCAGACGATTGATCAGTTGCAAGGGGATGTTACTATGTTGATGACATTGGATTTTGATTTGAAGGCAAAGTTAGAGAACAAGTTTGATCGAGAATTTTCTGATCCAACCGATGATCCAGTGAATATTGAACATCGTCATAGAGCAGCCGAGCAGAGAGCATCCTAACAAAGTGAAGCCGATAGAGTAGCTGCAGAACAGTTAGCTTCTGATCATCAAGCAGGGTTGGATGATTATTTACGTGATCCAAGGAAGAAGTACATTGCAAGTCAGAAACGTTCAACGGCTCAAAAGAAAAAGCAGATGGTTCTGATGAAAAATGTAGACGTGAATCCACTTGATGAGAACTTTCAGTTAAAGCATCCTTCCAACTAATCCGAGAGACATGTCATGGAACTCGGTTCGAGTTATTACAGCAAAGTCGGAAACAAGTCGAGAGTGCTAAGTTGGATGTATGATCATATGAAGAATATGTGGCTTAACGTCAGGCAAGATGGTACTCGTGAATATTATTCAAAGGAATCTCAATTTGATACTTGGACAAAGGTTGCATTAACTAATCTTTTGAGAGCTCCTTACACTGACAATGATACTACAGAGCGGGGACCAGGTTGGAGATTCTTCAAACGCTTGGAGCAAGAAGTGAAGACTGGTTTTAAGACGATGAAAACGGCTGAGCCATATTTACGAGCGGCAAAGGGGGTTCGTGATGCAAGAACTGGGAGGCGGTTTAAATCAGTGATGTGGCCTCCAACAGATAAAGAACTCCTCATACCGGTTGCTCCGACATTCCCTAAAGGAATTTTGAAGAACTTTAATTTCTGGTTGTATGATCCTAAGGTTGGGTGTGTGGCGATTGTTACAAAAGAGAAGGCATTTCGAGTGAACGATGTGGTTGATATGGTGAGTTTTCATGATGAAGATCTGCAAGTTCTTGCTGCAAATCAAATTCGAACAGTAGAATTTATTAAGTTTGTGCTAAAGATTGGACGGCTGCTGTGGCTGGGATAATTGCTGGGAGATTGGGAGTTGATGCGCTACCTAAGGACTAGAGGCCTAATGTTGTAAACCTTGGGGGAGATTGTTGGGCTTATAATTGAAGGTTTACATATTAGTGCTACATTTGGGCTAAGTTAAAGGGTTTTGGGCTTCCTAGTGTCTCATGGGCATAGGGTTGTGACTTGTGGGCTATGTAATTAGTATAAATACATGTATTAGGTTAAGGTTTTGGGGGCTAGTGAGTTGTTATTGAAAACTTGTATCAGACACTATTCTGGTGTATGCAAGTTATTTTGATTCAAGGAGTGTTCTTCTTTCTAATTTTTATTTCCGCAAATGATTAGTCTTACGATACCTGTTAGATCCGATTTACTGGACTTACAGTTGGGAATCATCTAAGCTAACATCTGTTGGCAATTTTGAAGAGCCAACATTTGTTTGGAACGGAGGTGGAGGTATAGGTGGGATAGGGGTAAAAGTGGGTTGACTTTTGTTCACAAAAATGGGACTTTTGGCAACAAGTGTTTGACTTGATGAGCTGGCAAAGATTTGAGGATCAACAACGGTTAATGATGTGGTGACGGAGTTTTCACAGTTGTTAGTAACATCTGCTCCTCTGGTGGTGGAAGTGACTTTTTATCATGGAATCACAATGTCATATCCATAATCTTGATGGGAAGATTGTGGTGTACCTACAGGGTTATTCTTGACAGATACATCTTCAAATGTAAATTTATCTAAGTCAAATAGTTCAGCAGGATTTACTGGGATTTTTAATGAAGAAAGTTCATTGCACTTTACATTCAAGGTCTCTTCTACACACCTAGTCCTTGTGTTAAACACTTTATTGGCCTTGGCAGTACCCAGAAAATAACCACAATCCACTTTGGCTACAAATTTTGAAATGGAATCTCTTAAGTTTAAAATAAAACATGGGCAACAAAAAATTTTGAAATAAGAGATCAGTGGTTTGATCTAGTAGAGAATTTCATAAGCAGTCTTTTAATGTCCAGGGTTAATCAATACTTTGTTTGTACATTGCAAGTAGTGTTTACAGCCTCTGCCCAAAAGGACAGTGGAAAACCTGAATCTACAAGCATAGTTCTGGCAGCTCCAATTGTTGGTGCACAATGTCTATTGCCTACATCTAAGATATGTCTGTCGCGTATATAGGGCTTATGTTTGTCAGATTTTATGATTTTAGATGGCTCGTACGAGTGAGCTTTTGTGGCTCGTACGAGTGACACCTTGTCACTCGTACGAGGCACCACTCGCACGAGTCAACATCCTCACTCCTTGTGCGACCCATGTTGGCCTATATATAGTGGAGCGTGAGTGTTGTGTCCATAGTTGTTGATGTGTGACTGAGGCACAGCCCTGTCCGTTTGTTTACTCGTCTATAACTTTCCACGTTTATTAATATAAGAAGTAACGACATTTAAGCAACATACTTGTTTGTTCGTTTATCAAACTCTCTAGCAATGAATACCGCCTCTGTTAGTTGAGTCAAGTCGGCCCGGTGCTCACGGAGGAGAGCCGATCCCTGATACGTGGTCGAAAACCGATGATGAATCATCTTTAAGTTTAAGTTTTTACATGACTTTTGGTTTTTAATGGCCTACTTTTGATTTTGTGTTTTGCAGGTCTAACGGAGTTTAAGGAGCTATTCGGGAGCTTTATGAAGCATCGGGGAGCGAACGGCATCAACCGGGAATTGGAAATGAAGAAAACGGAAACTAAGAGTTGGGCTTAGCGTCAGCGACGCCCCTTGGTTATTCGCGTCAGCTAGAAACTCGCGTAGACAGCTTATTAAGGCGTTGGCAAAAAACAGAAAATCTATAGGGCGTCGCTGACGCCCTGTTGGTCGTCGCCGAGGCCCTCCAGAAAGTGCTATCGGTGAATTTCGTTTGTTGGGTGTTTTGAATGAGTTATAACCCACTTTTTGGGTTTTTCAAAGGGGTTTACGAGTTTTTGAACCAAAAACATCCATCTTGGAGCCAAGAACACCATATTCTTCCATTCCAATCCATCTCTTCCATCTATCATCAACCGAATCAATCATCAAACCTTCCTAACCCTAATCCATCATCATCACCAATCCTCCAATCCTTTCACCACCATCATCATCCATTCTAAACCCTAATCATCATCACCACCATCAAATCTTCAAGATGTTCATGTTTGAGTTTCAATCATCCAGTGATCAAGTTCTGTTCGTTATGAGCGGCCAATTCTCGAGGGTTTCACCGTGGTCTAAGCTTTTGTAAGATTTAGGGTTGCTTTATGTTATTAGTTGATTTGTGACAAATTGAATTGTCTTTTGAATTGATTGGTAATTATCCTACATTTGAACTATATTTGTGAATTGGCGAATGATGATAAAATTTGACTTTGCGAAACGAGTTTGTGTATTTATGCCTTATCTTTCAAAAGGAATTATTTGTCCGAAGTAACAAAGTGCATTGTGGTCCGTCATACGCATGATAGCAATTGGCATCTAAGCTTTGTGATATCAAAACCGTTAATGACAAATTCAATTGAATCAATCTAAAATTGTTTAGAAACCCTAGGTTTTGCAATTGTCGAACCGGGTGTGAACCTTGTTCTCAAATCATTGTTTTAGTCAAGTAATTAAGTTTTCGTGTACTTGTCCAAGTTAGGAGTTTAGTAGTTAAACCAATTTTTTCGGATCATTTCGACATCCTTTTTAAACAAACAAAATTAATCAAATTCTTAGCAATCTTCACAATTCATGACAACATACATTTAAATCAATCTTGTCCGCACGTAAACCACAAACTCTTCGTGGTTCGACCCCTTACTACCACTAACACATTGTTAAGGGTAATTAGGCATATAAATATTATCTTTGACCAGGGCGCATCACTCCGATCAATCCCCTCTTGAGACGAAAATGCAGCAAAGCAACACATGACCCTAGAGGGGATCAGCTCTCCTACGTGAGCACCGGACCGACTTGACTCAACTAACAGAGACGAAATTCATTACTAGAGAGTTTGACAAACGAACAAACAAGTATGCTACTTAAACATCGTTACTTCTTATATTCATAAACGTGGAAAGTTACAGACGAGTAAAAAACGGACAGGGCTTCACCTCAGTCACACATCAACATCTATGGACACAACACTCAAGCTCCACTATATAAGCTAACATGGCTCGCACAAGGAGTGAGGATGTTGACTCGTGCAAGTGGTGCCTCGTGAGAATGACAAGGTGTCACTTGTACGAGCCACAAAAGCTCACTCGTATGAGCCATCTAAAATACATAAAATCCGACAAACATAAGCCCTATATACACGACCGACATATCCTAGATGTAGGCAATGGACATTGTGCACCAACAATTGAAGCTGCCAGAACTATGCTTGTAGATTCAGGTTTACCATTGTCATTTTGGGCAGAGGCTGTAAACACTGCTTGCTTTGTACAAAAAAAGTTTTGATTAACCCCAGACATTAAAAGCTGCCAGACACTGCTTGCTACACCTCGAGGGAGGCGATCATTCGAGTGCATACCAATTACATTAACATCCTACCGCACTTCAATGGTAGGACGAATGACGAACCATACACTCACTTGGAGAATTCTCCGCTATATGTGGCACGATCGGGGGCCACAATTTGGAGATAGAGGAAGTGAAGCTAAGGCTATTTCAGTTTTCGTTAAAGGACAAGGCCAAGCAGTGGTTCCTCGCTCTTCCGGCAAATAACATTCGTACTTGGGCAGAAATGCAACAAGTATTCCTTGATGAATACTATTTGATCGCGAAGACCGATTATGTGTGAGATGAGATTCGGTCGTTTCAACAATTGTCAGGTGAGTTGTTACATGAATTCACTTGCTCAATTCAAGGAGTTGGTTCGAAAATGCCCTCATCATCAAATTCTGAGGTGGGAGTTATTGAAGTGTTTTGTAAGGGGGTTAGATGCCGAAGATCACAAGATCTTGCAATCGGCAAGTAACAGCACATTGTTAAACAATCACGAGGAAGATGATTGGGATTTCTTGGAGAGAATGAGTAAAAACTCCAAGGCGGTTGCCATGGTGAACCGAGCCAAAAAAGCATCCGATCTCAAGGTCTTGGCCCGATCGCGATGCTAGTTCTAAGGATCGGATTGAAACATTAGAACGGGAATTGGCACGCATGAAGAAGAAGATGTGGGGAGGTGAAATTCGCCGTTTGTGAAGATTGTGGGGACATTGGTCATCGGACCGAGGAGTGCCAAGTTAATATCGCACAAGCTACCAAGGAGGTGAATCAAGTGTTTGGGGAGTGGAAGCGATTTGAAATGAACTCCAACACTTATCACCCGGGTTTAAGGAACCATCCTAACTTTAGGTATGGTGATACCTCAAATCAAATGAACCCGAATTTTCAGTTGGGTAACCAAGGTGGATCGTCATTTCAAAACCGCCAAAGTGGTAACCAAAGGGGTTACCAACGGTCCAACTACAACCAAGAAAGTAACCAAGGATACAACAACCGTGATGACAACAACTATCAAACGGGTTATAATCAAGGTGGACATGGTGGTGGTAATTTGAATTCGCAATCGGGTAGTGATGACCCATTGAACTCCCAGCTTGACACGATCATGAGCACGTTTAGAGACTCGAACCAAGAGATGAAGAAGGAGTTTGAGGTGTGAGACAATTCGCACAAAGCATTGGAGAAGCAAGTGGGTCAACGTGCAGAAGAAATGGCCGAACTCAAAGGAAGCGGTGGAAGACTTCCAAGCAACACTATGGTAAACCCGAAGCATCAAAACTCAAGCACAAACAATGTGAGAAATGTGCACATTAGTGTGGTAAGTCTTCTTCCATGTGATGAGGTTTATAGTGTTGAGGACACTCCACTACCACAAGTTGTTGATGGTGTAGTGGAGGATTTTAATGATGAATGCGAACATGGGCAAGAAACAATTTCTCAATCAAAAATAGAAAAAGAAAAATTTAAAGTCTTTTATGAAAATTGTTTAATTGATTTGCATGCTAGGGCCAATGATATGGGTGTGGAGTTTGAAACCATGCATATCTGTTGGCTCTATTAAAACCAACTAAGACATCAACAGTGAAAAAACAAACCCCACCAAAGGTGTAGGTCCACTTGGAGGATCAAGATAACCTACTTCCCTATTTATATAACACAAATACGAGTGCGGAATCCTCGTAAGTATGCATACCAAAGCAAAATAAGAAACACAGGATAACCAAAGATTCAATATCTTGATTAACAGAAGGGAACTAGTACAAACACATACAAACAATGTTCATACAGTCTCATGAAATGCTCTCTGTGTTCTTGTGCTTCTCTCTAGTGTCTCACTCCGCTCTTACTAATGTCACCCCTCTAGCGTCTCACTAAGAAGTGCATATATACTTATATAGTGTCCTCACACCAAGCAATAGTACGAAGAATGTTGCTGGTCGTACGGAACACCAAAAGACACGAAGAACATTCTCCAAAAGATGCTCGTATGAACGGATTGGCTCGTACGAATCAAGCAAAGAGCTTGTTGAGATGAACCCACTCGTACGACTAAAGAGTCACTCGTACGAATGGTGACTGGCTCGTACAAGCAACATCTTGCTCGTACGAAGCATTTGTCACTCGTACTCAAAGTGTTCTTTGGAGAATGTGCCAACAGACATGACGTACACAAAACTCAACAGTATGCACACATGCAACTGTTTTACATAGACAAACTAATAGTCGTAAAAAATCAAGATAGAAGGATATCTTGACTTGGTCGACACGACAAAACTAAACAGACACAGTGAACAAAGAACGTACGATTACAGACGTAACTAACAACAAGCGACAGACACAAAAGTGTATCAACAAACTCCCCCTTGGCTGTTGCTTGGTCTTCGGTCTTTATTCCAAATAGCCTATTGTATCAACAAACTCCCCTGAACATCTTCAATCCAACGTTGATGGATAATCAGGTCTTCAACACTTTCCAGAAACATCAAACCTTTCCTATTTCCTCTTGAGTGTCACTGGAGGTAACTGGATTGGTCATGGTCTGCTGTACATTAGACTCTACCACTGGAGTTGAAGCAGAAACTTTTGGTTGAGAGGAAGAAGCTGAAGCATCAGGATTACCAGGAATTTCACTATCCTCATCATGTTTACGTTTGATCTCCTGTGCTTTGCATCGTTCATTCCACAAAGTGTTCACTCGCTTTCTACTCATTTCAAACACGTCTTTAATACCATTAAAGCCTTCAACCAGTGTAGCATTAAAAGAATGATACCATTCTCTCAAGTCATTATGTTTAGCAGTTAATGTTTCGGCAAATTGTTGTATAGCCACACTACGTTCTTTCAGCCTATTTATCCCAATTCCCGGGAGTTATCACCTGCTCTCATCTGTTGAAGCTGAGTTGCTCTTTCAGCATCTGCAGCCTTCAGTCGATCGTTTTCTTTTCTTAACTGCGCAATTTCAGAATCTTGTTTTCTAACAGTCTCTTTCAAAGAATTTATCTTCAATTGTTGTTTGACAACTGTGTTACGATTTGAAGACATAAACTCCGAATGCTTGTTAATCTGAATTGCTGTAGCTTGCAACTGGGAGAACAGAAAATCTATTTTCTCATCCTTCTCTATTTCAGAGAATAAACGATTGCTTCGTTCTGTATCTTGTTGATGAGATGTAGACTGGGATTGTTGAACTGAAGAAGTAGTAGGTTGCGATTGAGCTGGAGTATCTTCAGCTGAAGGTGTTTCAGCTGTTGTGATATTTGAAGGTTGTGGTTTAGAAATTGTAGTGGGTTCCATAATTACAGGTTCAGTCTCCTCCGTTGTAAAGGTAGACTGGGTTTCTACAACTGGTTCTAGTACAGTCTCTTGATGTGAAGTTGTAGGTTGTGTGATTTTAGGTTGTGCTGACGATGTTCTCGTAGCCTTTTTGCTTTGTTTCTTTCTTCCCATATCACCATTTGTAGTACCTACATCACTTGCACCACTATTATCATCATTATTACCATCATCATCATCACCTTTTCCCTTTTGTCGACCAAACTTATCTTCGATCATCTTTTTCAAAATTGGCTCTTCATTATCTGACTCACTATCATCATGGCGCCACTTATCATTTTCTGGTGCAATATATTGATCATTTTCCAGAAAACCAATCAATTTGCGAGGAGGTGTGCTTTCCTTGTAACGTTCTTCTGCTACACCCCTAAAGATCTTCAACGAATGTTCAATCATAACCTCAACTTTTAAAACATCGCTGTCGTTCTTTGGAAGATTTGGATGTTGCATATTCAAGATCATTTGGAGAAAACGAGGATACATCCAAAACTTGTTTCCACCATATCCAGTTCTTCTCAGGTTCTCCTTCATGTTCGCAAAAATGTACTTTGAAACACTAAATGATTTGTTCAATGTCAAAGCTATCATCATTCCAACCAAGTCATTAATTGCCATGTCATAACCACTTCGTCTATTGCTCAAACACTGAATTAGAACATGTAGAAAGAACTTGTATCGGAGTGGCAACCATGCTTTGTTTAGTTGTCCTACGAGAAAATCTCCAACACATTCCATTCTAAGCAAACATCCACATTGACACTTCAATGGTACATGTAATACTGAGAATGGAGCTTCAAGATCATCACCAAGCTGTAATACTGAGTTAATAATTTCAACAGAGACATGTACGTTCAAGTCATTTACTTTCCCGCGGATAAGTTCCTGCCCATTCACTTCAACAACTTTAGCTGAATCCCAAAATTCCTTGATCAACGTCTTGTATGCTGTATTCTTGTGCGTGATAGCATAATGTATCCTTGAGTCATGCAAAAACTTCATTATACTATTGTACTTAGCAAATTTGTCTTCCGGATCCAAGTAGGCCACCATGTTATGTCTTGATTCCGACATAATTTCCACTTCTGACTTGTCAGTTCTCTTCGTTGTGGGTTTTCTTTTATGTTCCTTTTGTTCCATTCTGTACACATAAGATAACAAGGATAAGAACATAAATTCATTAGGGAATATACACAAAAAGTTTTATTCCAAACTTTATGTATGTATGTATTCCTTGGACAAAGAACTATTGACTCATACGAATAACAATATATTCGTACGAAGAACGACTGATTTTTACGAACAACTGTCTTAATTAAACAAGTGATGTACTCGTATGAGTAACTGGCTCATACGAATCGACATGTTACTCGTGCGAGTGGTATCACTCGTAAGGATATTGTTTGCACAAACAACTTTAAGAGAATATTATTCAAGAAGAACTTGTTTTTCGTTAAAGATTCTTCGCTTAAAGTTTGTTGTTCATGTCAGTCAAAGTCACATGGTCAGATAAAGTTCAAGTCATTCATCTTCAAGGTATGTCACCATTGTCAGATTATACCTTAAGGATTTCAGAAACAACTCAAAGAGATGTCAAAGGATGACGTGAGCAAGGTGAAAGTAAAGTCCCACCAAAGAACTTCATCACCTTTATACCACATCAAGATACTCGTGCGAACTACCTTAGCTCGTATGAAGAACTCCATTCGTACAAGACCCCAGTGATCATTCGTATGAGACACAATGGCTCGTATGAGTGAACTCTGATTCGTACGAGTCCAAGTTTTTCAAAACGGGACTTTCAGTTCTTCGAGGACCTTAGGTTTTCCGTTGACCTGTTTAGATCTTTGCACATATCCACACTAATCACAAGTTAAGTTAGGAAAAGTGCTCATTAAACAGATTTTGTTCTTTGAGATGAGTTTACCCGTTGTAAGAAAGTACTTTTATGAAGTTATGATATCAAAGAGAGTGGTTTTTAGGGCGTATCTTGGTAGAAAACCTTTGAGCTTCAACTTTGGCTAATTCAAAAAGAACTTAATTTAACAACAGAGTAAACTAAACTAAAATAACTACTAACAGATAAGAATAAACTATGTATCTACTAGGCAATCTTTTTCAGAGTTTCCAGGTAAGATAATCATACCAGCTTTTAATCTTGACAAAAGCGAGTTTTGTTTAAATCATCAAATTAAATAAATAAGTATTCTACTATGATTATCGGTATTGTTGTCCACGTAAGCTCAGCTTATCAGATGTAATTATGATTAGGAGATATGATTAATGTATGAATTTACTTACTAGCCGGTGTTCAACCAGTTCACGACACATTCCCGTATCAAGATATGCACGAGAGAAAATCTTACCGGTGAGTATACTGCTTATCATATGTTTTGATGTATATGATGTGAGATACTAACTTACTTTGATTGAAAACAAGCCCTATGTGATTAAATCACTTATTGATGAGGAACTTGATTTTCAGATGCATGCAGGGCATAGGAGTAAGTCCGTGAACAGGTTAGTATCATCGTACCGACAAAGAGACGAACTTAGCTCCCGCATAAAGTTGTGATATTTTATCACTTATTTTTGGGTGGATGTGCTATTTTTATCACTTATTGATGGTCGTATGCAGTATTTACACGTATGTATGGTATCATGGAAGTTCTAGACTTGCGTCACCATTATTTTTCGGTAAAAGATTCAACCATGATACCCAGATGATAAGTCAGCATAAAGACCGCATATCTTAGATTCTCGGCATACTATCAAACGAAATTTCGGTACCAAGACCATATGCCAATGAATGGTTCCCACCTGGCTTTCAGTCCGTTATGTTTATATCAACCTGCACAGTTTAATCTGATTGTGAACCTACCGATACATCAATAGTAAAACTACTTGATCAATTTTCGTTTTATGTTTTAGACTGTTTTTGACAAATCACCGGTGTGTATCATCATCTTTTCTTATCTATCCAAGAAACTCATTTTTGATTTTTGGTTTTTCTATTGTTTTTGTATTTTTCAAAATTTTTCTCCCCCTTAAATAAAGAAGGTAAATAAATAAATGAAAACTTAATTAAATAAATAAAAGACATGTTTTTGTATTTTTGTATTTTCTCATGTTTTTGTATATTTGTATTTTCTCATGTTTTTGTATTTTCTTGAAATTTTCTCCCCCTAAAATATAAAACCATGAGAAAATAGAAAATCTTTTGTCGTTTTAGATTTTTAATAAACAATTTACGAAAATTGATTAGCCAGGGATGATTTACTCGGGTTTCACCTTGATGCCATTGATCAAAAGTAGATAATAAAACGAGATTTATCAAAAGCTTTTGTAAACAGGTCGGCACGTTGGTGATCGGTGTGGATTTTAACAACATTGGTAAGTTTTTTTTTCATAACAATCTCGTATAAAATGATACTTAATCTCAATGTGTTTGGTTTTTGAGTGCTGTACAGGATTTCGAGTGATCTGTAAAGCAACTTCGTTATCAACATAAATAGGAGTAGTTAGAAATTCAAAACCGTAGTCGCGCATTTGCTGTTGGATCCATAGAACCTAAGAGCAGCAACTAGAAGCTACAATATACTCAGCCTCACAGGTTGACGTAGCTACACAAGTCTGCTTTTTGCACTGCCACGTGACTAGGCGATTTCCCAAGAACTGACATCCTGCTGATGTTGATTTTGCATCGATCTTGCAGCCACCATGATCAGAATCAGTGAATGCTGTCAAATCAAACTTATCATCCTTAGGGTACCAGAGACCAGTGTCCGGGCGACCCTTCAAATAACGAAAGATTCGTTTCACAGCCATCAAACGAGAAACCTTCGGACTGGACTGGTAGCAAGCTAGAAGACATGTTGGGTACATTATATCGAGTCTTGAAACAGTATGACACATGAGAGATCCGATCATAGCACGATAAAGAGACGGTTCCACATGTTCACCCATTCCATCAGGAGTAATCCCATGATTTTGAGCTAATGGAGTTCCCAAGGGCTTTGAGTCTTCCATTTGAAATCGTTTGAGAATATCCCCGACGTACTTGGTTTGATGGATGAAATCCCTTCCTTAGATTGATGAACCTACAATCCTAAAAAGAAAGTCATTTCTCCCATTGCGCTCATCTCGAACTTCTCTTGCATCACCTGCTCAAATTCTTTGCACATCTTCTCATTAGTAGACCCAAAAATAATATCATCAACATACACTTGTACCAGCAATAAGTCCTCACTCTTTTCCTTGATGAAGAGAGTACAGTCGATCAATCCACATCGAAAAACCATTCTTGAGAAGATAGGAAGACAACGTTTCATACCAAGCCCGGGGAGCTTAATGGAGACCATATAACGCCTTAATGAGAAGCCAAACCTTGTCAGGATGAATTGGATCTTCAAAACCAGTCAGTTGTTCAACATATACTTCTTTTTCAACCACACCATGAAGAAATGCACTTTTCACATCCATTTGATAAACAGTAAACTTCTTGTAGGACGGATAAGTGGCTTATTCTTATGGCCTCAAGATGAGCTACCGGTGCATAAACTTCATTGTAATCAATACCTTCTACCTGATTAAAGCCCTAGACAACCAATCTTGCTTTGTTTCTCACAACAACACCTCGATCATCCTTCTTACATTTGTAAACCCATCTTGAACCAATCTTCTTGTAGTTGTTAGGCCTGTCAACCAATTTCCACACGCCTAACTTCTGAAACTGCTGAAGTTCTTCTTGCATTGCTTCAACCCATGAGTCTTCTTTCATCACCTCCTTCCAAGATTTCGGTTCCACTTGGCAAACATAGCAGGCAAAAGACCAATCATTTTGTTCCCCAGATTCCCTAATAACTGAATACAAACCAGCATAATATTCTCCTGAGGATGGGTATTATGGATTCGAGTTTCAGAAACATCAGGAACCCGAGAATTTATACTCAAATTGTTGATATTTAGATCAACAGCTAATTCGTTTGCTGGATTTGATGAAGATGTAGATGCATGACCTTCAGTAGTTCCTAGATTTTGTATATTTGATGTGACATCTGAAATTCCAGGAGTCGGACCAGAAGTAGTTTCATTTGCATCATGGAACTCATCATCTTCTGACGAAACATTATAATCAGCAGCATCTTCGAATTCCTCATTTTGAATAAGATTGTTAATCGAAGTAGACACTTGAGGGTTAACAATAATAGGTCGTACTAATGACGAGTCAACTGCAGTATCACTTTCTAGTAACATTTGAGTAGCTGCCGAAGCATCATCAAAAGTTGGCAGATTAAAGGAGTCAAACAGCCAATCGTAGTCAAACATCCAAGGAGCACCCGGAGCTCTTACTGATTCAGTGTATCTTTGAACCTTAACTTCACCCCATTCTTCAATCTTTTTTGTTGACAAATTCCACACTCTATTAGGAGTAGCATATCCAAGAAAGAAACCTTCGATAGCTTTCGGACCAAATTTACCATGTGGATCAATCATAGTGCATGGAGCTCCAAAAGGTTCTAAGAAAGACACATTCGGTTTCCTTTTATATAGCAATTCGAAACATCTTTTCCCGTGTCTCTTCACCGTAAGAACTTTATTCATTGTATAACATGCAGTAGCCACAACTTCTCCCCAAAATTGAACAGGAAGTTCTGATTCTACTAACATAGTTCTTGTAGTTTCAATCAGAGTTCTATTTTCCCTCTTAGCGACACCATTTTGTTGTGGAGTGTATCGAGAACTGTACTCATGTAGAATGCCTTTAGAAGAATAGAACTCATCCATAACATGATTCTTGAATTCGGTTCCATTGTCGCTTCTGATTCTCCTTATCTTTAAGTTGTACAAATTTTCAAGCAGAGTCAGGAGATTCTTGAGGATTTCAAGAACTTCACTCTTGTGTGCTAACATATTAACCCATGAAAATCTTGAGTAGTCATCATTAACTACTAAACAATGTGAATCACCAAAGGTAGTCTTGTGTTTCATAGGTTCAAAGAGGTCCATATGAAGACGTTCCAGAGGCATCTTCATCGTGTTAATATTTTTCACAGGATGAGATTTTCTAGCTTGCTTTCCCTTTTGGCACGATACACAGACGTCTTGTAAATGAAAGTTCTTCACTGGTACACCACTCACAAGATTAGTTTTCACCAAATAGTTCATTTTCCTCAAGTGAATGTGTCCCATTCGTCTATGCCAAGAGATTGATTCCTTTTTGGTGGCTTTTGAGACAAAACATGTAACTTGTGCAGACGTGGTAATAGCTTGGCTCGTGTCAAGAATATACAAGCCATTAATTCTTGGAGCCAATAGGAGAATCATTCTTTGGGAATCTTGAAACCATGTTTCAGCACATAACATCTGGCATCATCAAAATGAACCGTGAACTTCTTGTCGCAGATTTAAGAAACACTTAGAAGATTGTGATCAATTTGATGAACATAATTGATCTTATCAAAGCTAACAACACCATTGGATACCATTCCTTCTCCAGTGATGTATCCACCCTTGTCTCCAGCTAAAGAAACATAGCCACCTCTAATGCTTTTCACATCATAAAGGAGCCTTAAGTCATCTGTCATGTGCCTCGATGCTCCACTGTCAACAATCCAATGACTATTCACAGTTCCTCCTGGAACACCCTGCACATTTCAATACCCGATCAGTTTGAGATGGGGACCCAAGCCTTAGTGGTCTTGGGTCGACCCTTATCATCAAGAAATGTGATTTCTATTTCTTGATGATTTGGAAACTATGTGCCTCCCCCTGAATCATTACCGGTCTTAGGTTTCCAAGATTGTTGAAATTTACAAGAATGACTATTATTTACATTTTAAAGTACTTCTTGTTTATCAAACTTGAAGAGCTTGGTTTCCTTTATGAAAAATCCGGTTTTAATGCTTTTTCAATTATTTTTACTTATTTACGTCTTTGTTTTTCTTCTTGTTCTTTAACAATACGTTTATCTTGTTTTGGTGATACGGATCGACGTTGGCAAGTTGGTTCAGGAGGGGCTTTCTCAACAAATCTGGGATTTGCTGGGTTGGTACAATTTTTGATTATGTGGCCAAATTCTCCACATTTAAAACATGTTCTCCTCACAATAAATTTAGGAGATCCTGTTTTATGACTTAATGTTGAACTTGTGGGTCTGGAGGTACTTGGTTCATCTTCTCACCCATTTGTATGTTGGGTGTAATTGTTTGACTGTTACGCTTTAAAATCTTGAGTTTGTTTACAAAATCGATATTAGACATGCCTTCAAAAGTCTCAACTTTGTCAGTACCAGTTGAACTCACAAATTTAACATTCTTTAATTTCTTCTTGTAGCGAGCGCCTATAGCTTCATCCTTCGCTTGTGATACCTTAGGTTTTTTAACTTGCTTTTCTTGTTGTTTTCTTTTGAAATGGATAATGGTTGTTACTTGATTGGGCTTTTCTTTTCCAAAAACTTGGTTGTTGAATTTTCAAAAACTTGATCAATAGAGGTTGGATTGACATTTTTGATTGGAAAGTGTTTGTTTGAGTAGATTTTCTTGTCCCCAATCAAAGTGTACAACACATTATCATTTTCATCTGTAGACACATTTGTCTTGACATATTTCATAGGATCATTCCCTTGATTTTCAACAGTTTTCACTTTGGGAGTAGCAGAAATTTATATCAATTTTTCATTATCATAAGATTGATCCTGATTAATTTTCTCGGACTCATCATCTGATGAATCATCCTCCTTTGCTATAGGAGGGTTCTGATCAACGACTAATGATGAGTTCTCTGATTTCCTTGATTCAACTGAGGAATTATCCAGCTTGAACCCCAATCCTGCTGCAAACTCTTCAGGGTTAAGAGGTACAGATGGTTCAAAGCGTGGCATTTCCTCTTCATTGGGCGATTTGGTATAATTGTGTTTCAATGGAGGTGGACACGATTTATACCCAATGCATTTGACATCTCCTTTTAGTTTTTGAATGTCAATGATATGATCAAGCACATATCGGGAGTTAGAGTAACTCTTCAATTTTAGCTTGATCGCATCATGTTCGCATTTGGCAATGGCTAACTCTTTTTTTGTTTCTTCAAGGATATTAATGTAGTTATTAATTCTTGTTTATTTGTTCAAAACTAGCTTTGTTAATTTAGAAACGCTTTTCTTAAGGGTTTCTATTACAGATTTGAATTCCTTTTCATTTCGAATTAAAGCCAGATTTGCCTCTTTGCATTTTGACAGTTCAACAACTAGGCATTGATTATGACTGTTTATTGTTTCAAATTTTGTTTTTAATTCAGCACAGTCACTGGATATTTTAGGAGAGTCGGAGTTTACCTGGCTTGTCGAACCAGCAACATTAGCCATAAAGGCAATATGATGAGGGAAGGATGCACTATTTGTAAAGATTTTCTCCATTTCCTTCGATGCAACTTCGGATTTCTTCATCAAACCAGCCTTTTGACTTTTTAGCTTTTCTACTTATTTCAGTAATTCACTGACCTCAGTATCAATCCTTTCCCTATCATCTGAATCAGATTCATAACCTCCTACACTCGAGCTTTCTTCATCAGAACTACCATTATATCCCGAACTATCATCATCAGAATTGTCAATGCTGTCAACATGTTTGATTCGATTGATAATCTTGGCATAACATGCAGTTCCTCCTTGATTCTCGTTTCCCAATTGTACTGACCAATCGCATCCTTCATCTGCTTGAACTACTAGAGCTCTGTTTGTGTTGTTTGAAGGTCCTGACTGGTTGGTGTTGTTTGGGTCGTTAACAGTTACTATTCTTCGACATTGTTAACTTGAGTAGTGTTGGATGGTTGTGATTGATTTTGGAAAGGGTTGTGATTTCCTTGTTTGCTGGGTCTAGTGCATTCACGCTTAAAGTGACCTTTTTCACCACAGTTAAAGCAAGTAACAACATTTTTATCAAAACCATACTTTGTATCTTTCTTGCTTTCCAAACTTGTTCTTCCTGTTCTGCTCATATAATCCTTAGCTCTTCTGATCGCACTTGCAAACACCCATTTGATATCCATTAGCTCCATCTCATCTCTGTCTATTTGTTGGTAGTCTTTATTAGTCAAATTGATGTTACCAATTTGACCAGCGACTAATCCACAATAAGCATTGACCATGGTGTTTAGAAGTTCCTTATGTTCCTGAGCAACTTCTACACTGACCTTGGAAAGATGTGACATGTCAAGTCTGACTGTATTCGGGTTTGCAGGTTGAAAGTTGTTAACATAGAAAGCTTGTTGAGAAACTTGTTGTGGAGCTTGAGGTGTAACAACTTGAGGTTGTGGTAGAAAGGCTTTAGGATCAAATACTTGACCATAGGTTTGAGTACTTGAGCCGGCAGATTGATCCGTTTGAACTGGTGGTGGTAGAAAGGGGTTAACATTTGACACAAACGCAGTTTGAAGTTTCGGTTGCTGAATTGTATGACACCTATGTTAATTCCTCCAAATTACATCTCAAGGTTTTGTGGAACAGAAACCCTTTTTGCTCTCCAGATCTCTTCTTCATTTTTGTTTCTCCAGCTTCTGAACAAATTCATAGATACTGATCATATCCAAAACACTTGTATACCTTAGTAAGTCAATAAATTGACTCCATTTTAGCGGTAAGGCATCAACAAAACGCATCACGATTTCCTGTGGAGAAGCTAACACTTTGTATGAATACATTTCACTAAGCAGATGGTAGAAACATGTTGTCATGTCGCTCAATGTTTCATTTTCCATGAACATGAAACCTTCAAACTCCTTCTTTAGTAGATCATGTCGTATTTTTCTGGTTGCATCATTTCCTTCTCCTCTTACTTCCAAGGTATCCCACAGATTTTTGGTGGTGGTACAGTACACAAACTGATGATAAGTATCTTTATGAAGTGCTTGTGTAAGGATAGCAAACGCCTTTTTATCGCTTTCATATAGGTTGGCTAAGGAAGTTGGATTTGATCCTGCTTCTTCGAGAGATTCCTTGTATGGTGTAGTAAAACATGTCCATAATTCAGTATTTTGTCCGAGAATATATGTATGGAAACGACCTTTCCACGAAGGATAATCGTTCATATGGTTCAGTTTTGGTGGACGGTTATTACTCCCAGTTTCACTCTCGCTTATAAGAAGAGTCTGAATACTCTGATTTTGATTTGCGACACACGCCCACTGATTTGCGGTAATCATGGTTGTATGTTGAGGCATTAAAGATTTAACCCATGAGGTTGCGGAGCTTTGTGATGAGTCTTGATTAGTACTTGAACTACTCCCCGAATCCCAAGGATTAGTACTCATTATATTTTCTTGTTATGAAAATTAAAATGTTTAAAATTTAGTTTTTGAAAATAACAGTCTCCTTTTAAAGTTCACGATTTTAAAAAACACAAATGTTTTAAAAAACTGAAACACGAAAAATAATCCAAGAAGGTGGGTTCTTCGTACGAATCAGTGGTTCATACGAGCCACTCTCTTTCATACGAACCAGGTTGTTCGTACGAGCAACGGTCTTTCATGCGAGCAACATGTGCTTCGTGCGAACAAGGTTCTTCGTGCGGATGACTTGGTCTTTCGCACGAACAGTCTTGTTCTTTGTGCGGATGGGTTATTCGCACGGATGTTTTTCGCAGAAAGGAACCTTTTTGCATAGTTGGTTGGTGGAAATTTCCTTTTCTAGCAGAGACTGGTTTTCGAAAGTGGTCAGTTGTCTACACAATTTTGGTTAAAAAGACAAACATTCCATATCAGCTTTTCAGTCAAAATAGTCAAGTCCATAATGTCTAGAGATTTGGTCAACCCTACAAGAATATTCCGCTGAGTTTTCCGGCAGTGTTTCACCTGAAAATATGTCCAACTTGAACTTTGATAGAAAATTTTAAGAAAAACCAATTCCTAACATGTCTCCATGTATTCTGACAAGGTTTTTATGAAAATTTTCTGGATACAACAAGTTTTAACTAAGTTTTAAGTTGGTTATCTTTTGAAAACTTAAGTTTCCTGTTGAGAATTCAAGAACACTTCCAGAATCACTCACAACTAGCTCAGACACAACACTAAGCTTGGTTTCAAAGAAGGAAGAGAGCCAAAGCTTTGATACCACTTGTAGGTCCACTTAGAGGATCAAGATTAACCTACTTCCCTATTTATATAACACAAATACGAGTGCGGAATCCTCGTAAGTATGCAAACCAAAGCAAAGTAAGAAACACAAGATAACCAAAGATTCAATATCTTGATTAACAGAAGAGAACTAGTACAAACACATACAAACAATGTTCATACAGACTCATGAAATGCTCTCTGTGTTCTTATGCTTCTCTCTAGTGTCTCACTCAACTCTTACTAATGTCACCCCTCTAGTGTCTCACTAAGAAGTGCATGTCTACTTACATAGTGTCCACACCTAGCAACAGTACGAAGAATGTTGCTGGTCGTACGAAACACCAAAAGACACAAAGAACATTCTCAAAAAAATGCTCGTACGAACGCACTGGCTCGTATGAATCAAGCAAAGAGCTTGTTGAGATGAACCCACTCGTACGACTAAAGAGTCACTCGTACGAATGGTGAGTGGCTCGTACGAGCAACATCTTGCGCGTACGAAGCATTTCTCACTCGTACTTAAAGTGTTCTTTGGAGAATGTGCCAACAGACATGACGTACCCAAGACTCAACAGTATGCACACATGCAACTGTTTTACATAGACAAACTAATAGTCGTACTAAATCAAGATATGAGGATATCTTGATTTGGTCGACGCGACCAAACTAAACTGACACAGTGAACAAAGACCGTACAATTACAGACGTAACTAAGAACAAGCGACAGATACAAAAGTGTATCAACAAAAGGACGAGATGTGGGAAAATTTTAAACAAGAAAAAATCAATTTACCATTGCTTGATGCCATAATAAAGGTTCCTGCTCATGTCGAATGTTTAAAAGAGTTATTCACCAAAAAACGGCACAACAAACTTCCCGAACCGGTTGATTTGATATCTCATGTTAGAGCCGTTTTCCTCCCCCAAAAAGCTCAAGATCCAAGAGGCCCTTTAATTCCAATCCAAATTGGTAAATTTAAAATTAAAAGGGTGCTCCTAGATCTTGGAGCTTGTGTGAGTATCTTGCCTGGGTGTCTATACGACCAATATGATTTTGGTCCTTTGAGAAAGTTAGACACCCCCATGGTATTGGCCGATCAGACTCCCACGCATCCAAGGGGGATGGTGGAAGATGTGATAGTGAAGGTTGAAGATTGCTATTACCTAGTTGACTTTTTGGTAGTTGACTATGTTAGGTGTGTTGAGGACACACAACCGATAGTCATACTGGGTAGATCGTTTCTAGCAATTACTAATGCCATAGTAAATTTGCAACGGGAACGGTAAGCATGAAATTTGGGGATCGGGAACTAAATTTGAATGTTTTTCCTAAATATACTAACTCAATTGGTGAGGATAAGTGTCCTAAGGTGGACATGAATCCGAACAAAAAGATGTATGCTATGGTTGGTAAGTTTGGAGAAATAAAGAAGAAGTCGGTCAACCAGGAGAAGGTGAAGAAGTCACCTCAGGAGAAAATGGAAGAGGAGAGGTTAAGAAGGTTTGGTCCAACTGGGACCGAATGGAATGAATCGCCGGTGGGTGATATGGGAGAGTTTGTGGGCGACAAGCACTCCGTTCGACCACCATGAGGTGGTATGTTGTTTGTTGTTATATTTTTCTCTTGTTTTTGATAGTTTTATTCCTTTTATCTTTTAGTTCTCGTGTAATCTTTGTATTTCTTTTGCTTAGTAGTAAATGAACTTTGTGGGTGTGTTCCCTAGATAACCCTCACGAGACCTACTCGTCCTCCCGAGCTATCGGGAGGTTTAAAGGGCTTGTTGCATGTGCTAAATGCAACCGTGATTCCTACGAAAATGAGTTAGGTTTCCACAAAGTCAAAGTTGAATAAAAATATGGTTTGGTAAATTCTTTATAAAAATGGTAGAACTAGGTAACTAACAAGTTTTGATGGTTGTGAGAAGCTTGCTTCTACACGAGGGTTGAGATTTGTAGGTACATTGTGTTCGCGAGACAACCATTTTTTGTTGAAGAATGAAGAGCACATGAAGAATGACCGAAAACCAGGTGCATACGTTTCATTTTAGCTTTGATTTTTAGTTAGTAATAAGTGGATTGTTTGTTGTATTTTCTTTTCGGGGTGAAAATTTGGAGAAGGTTAGCCGTGTCACATCCCTTGTGTATTTTAAATAGCTCTATTCTTACACATTGAGGACAATTTAACCTCAAGTGAGGGGATGGGGAGAAAAAGTTGCTCAATTTTGACCCGTTTATTTAAACATTGCACATTGAGGAAAATGTTGTCCTCAAGTGTGGGGATGGGGAAATTTTCAAAAATTTTTCAAAATATCTTTGTTTGAAGCAATCTAAAAAGCACAAGTAACTAAGTTAATTAGGGATGACACAACTCATGTGGTCTTTTGTCATGGTCAAGTTCAAATTAATAACATGATGGGTATTTAGCAGGTGGTTATTCGGGAATATTCCGCCTAAGAAACTTGCATTTTATACATATCGCATACCATACCCTTTATACGTGATATTTTGAGCCACT
Organism: Scalesia atractyloides; assembly: GCA_947069175.1. Lineage (NCBI taxonomy): Eukaryota > Viridiplantae > Streptophyta > Magnoliopsida > Asterales > Asteraceae > Scalesia > Scalesia atractyloides. The sequence continues at coordinate 70,240,294 of CAMTDV010000026.1, forward strand.
TTTATACATAATATATGCATATATTTCTTTGGTTGAGTGGACCATTAGTCGCGTATTGTAGAACTTGCAACTTTTGATGCGTTTGAGATCATAGATCGAATATGAGCACAAGAATGTAAAGCATTAGGTAAACCTTTTCATTTTACACCATTTATATATCCTTACCCGAAATCAATCCCTTAGTCGCCAATCTTGAGCCTAAACCTTTCGTTTGACCAACCCATTTAGCCGTCGACCGAGCCTTCTATCTTTAACCCGTGTGATGAAAACTTGATTTTAGGATTAGTTGTGCGAAAAAAATCGGAAATTCAGAAAATATCATGAAAAAAAGAACATAATATAGTTGAGAAAAGAAAAGAAAAATATATGTATTGATAGTTTGTTTAATAAAAGGCGAAAGCTTTTGCCTCTTAGCTTATTGATTCGTAGTTGGTTGTGTTAGAGTAGTTGTTTTTGTAATGAAAGTCGAGTTTTCATCACTTTAGCCACTTTCAAAATATCCTATGCCATACCTTTAGCCTAGCCCCGCTACAACCCATTCAAGACCTTTTGACTTGTGCTTAGTGGTTGTGTTCAATGGTGAAGAATGATTGAGTTGCAAGCTTATCCGGGTACATGTTCTAATAGGTTTGAGGATTACATTAAAAGAGCTAATGCATCATCTATTAGCCAATTTCTAAACCGAGTGGAGAGAACATTGTGAGGGATATGTATGTTTTGTGAGTTTCAAGGGCGGGTTAATCTTGGATAACTATTTTTATGTGTTAATCACTTTAACGTTAAATATTTTGAAAATGGTGAGAATTATGAAATGGGTATGACATTAGACCGTAGCTTACGTCTTAAGAATGGGAAGTGTGTTTCTCATTTGACCCACGAGAAAGTGAAAAACAGATTTGCTTGAGGGCAAGCAAAAGACAAGGGTGGGCATGTGATACGTGGTCGAAAACTGATGATGAATCGTATTTAAGTTTATGTTTTTACATGACTTTTGGTTTTGAATGGCCTACTTTGATTAGAATTGTGTTTTATGAGTCTAACGGAGTTTAAGAAGTTATTCGGGAGCTTTACGAAGCATCGAGAGCGAACGGGATCAACCGGGAATTGGAAATGAAGAAAACGGATACCAAGAGTTGGGCATAGCGTCAGCGACGCCCAAATAGGCCGTCCGCGACGCCCCTTGGTTATGCGAGTCGGCCAGAAACTCGCGTAGACAACTTATTAAGGCGTCGGCATAAAACAGAAAAACTAGAGGGCATCGCCGACGCCCTGTTTGGCCATCGCCGACGCCCTCCAGAAAGTGTTATCGCTAAATTTTGTTTGTTGAGTGTTTTGAACGAGTTATAACCCATTTTTTGGGTTATTCAAGGGGGTTCGAGTTTTTGAACCAAAAACATCCATCTTGGAGCCAAGAACACCATATTCTTCCATTCCATTCCAATCCATCTCTTCCATCTATCATCAACCGAATCAATCATCAAACCTTCCTAACCCTAATCCATCATCATCACCAATCCTCCAATCCTTTCACCATCATCATCCATTCTAAACCCTAATCATCATCATCACCACCATCAAATCTTCAAGATGTTCATGTTTGAGTTTCAATCATCCGGTGATCAAGTTCCGTTCGTCATGAGCGGCTAATTCTCGAGGGTTTCACCCTGGTGTAAGCTTTTGTAAGATTTAGGGTTGCTTTATGTTCTTAGTTGATTTGTGACAAATTGAATTGTATTTTGAATTGATTGATAATTGTCCTACATTTGAACTATATTTGTGAATTGTCGAATGATGATAAAATTTGACTTTGCAAAACAAGTTTGTGTATTTATGCCTTATCTTTCAAAAGGACTTATTTGTCCGAAGTAACAAAGTGCATTGTGGTCCGTCATACGCGTGATAGCAATTGGCATCTAAGCTTTGTGATATCAAAACCTTTAATGACAAATTCAATTGAATCAATCTAAAATTGTTTAGCAACCCTAGGTTTTGCAATTGTCGAACCGGATGTGAACCTTGTTCTCAAATCATTGTTTTAGTCAAGTAATTAAGTTTTCGTGTACTTGTCCAAGTTAGGAGTTTAGTAGTTAAACCAATTTTGTCGGATCATTTCGACATCCTTTTCAAACAAACAAAATTAATCAAATTCTTAGCAATCTTCACAATTCGTGACAACATACGTTTAAATCAATCTTGTCCGCACGCAAACCACAAACTCTTCGTGGTTCGACCCCTTACTACCACTAACACATTGTTAAGGGTAATTAGGGCATATAAATATTATCTTTGACCGGGGCGCGACACTCCGATCAATCCCCTCTTGAGACGAAAGTGCCGCAAAGCAGCACATGGCCCTAGAGGGGATCGGCTCTCCTACGTGAGCACCGGACCGACTTAACTCAACTAACAGAGACGAAATTCATTGCTAGAGAGTTTGACAAACGAACAAACAAGTATGCTGCTTAAACGTCGTTACTTCTTTTATTAATAAACGTGGAAAGTTACAGACGAGTAAACAAACGGACAGGGCTTCGTCTCAGTCACACATCAACATCTATGGACACAACACTCAAGCTCCACTATATATAAGCCAACATGGCTCGCACAAGGAGTGAGGATGTTGACTCGTGCGAGTGGTGCCTCGCGCGAGTGACAAGGTGTCACTTGTACGAGTCACAAAAGCTCACTTGTTTGAGCCATCTAAAATACATAAAATCTGACAAACATAAGCCCTATATACACGACCGACATATCCTAGACGTAGGCAATAGACATTGTGCACCAACATCAATTAGAGTTTTGTTCTGTCTTTCAACCACCCCATTTTGTTCTGGTGTCCTTGGGATGCTATATTGCCTCACAATCCCTTTTGACACACAAAAATCATCCAACTCCTTATTTCTAAACTCTGTTCTATTGTCACTCCTGAAGATTTTTACTAGGAAGTTAAATTGGTTTTCAACTTTTCTTACAAAATATATGCAGTCTTATCTTTGGAGTGCAAAGAGTAAGTTCATGTGAACCTTGAAAAATCATTATATAACAAGACAATACCTCTTCTTTTTAAGACTCGTGATTTTAACAGGGCAAAACAAGTCCATGTGTAATAATTGTAAACACTAAATTGTTTTAGACTCCCAATGGATTTGTATGAACTTTTATGTCGTTTGCCTTTTAAACAGGAAACACAATGTTCATCACAAGTGAATTGTTTTGATGGAAGGCCTCTTACAAGACTCTGTTTAGAGAGTGTGGTTATAGTTTTGAGATTTGTGTGATCAAGTCTTCTATGCCATAGTTCTATCTCTTTATTTGAGGCAACTGAGAACAGACAAGCATTAGATATCGTATTATCTTTTAACACATCAACCACATACACATTGCCACTCCTATGAGCAACAAGTTGTCCTTTGCTCTCAGCAATGATGGTTTCAATCTTTTTAACCACTTATAACCCAAAAATCTTACAATGCTTCTTAGTTGAAGAATGACCCATAAACGTGTCACTCATTTGAGACACACTAAGAAGGTTGAACTTAAGATTGTCAATAAGATTGACATTTTCAAACTTGAGTTTCCCTATTTGAACTATCTTTGACCCCAACACCTTACCTTTTGAATTGTTACCAAAGGTTATATCATCCCCTCCATGTGCTAGAAAATTTTTGAGAATGTCTCTACATCTTGTCATGTGCTTGGAGCCTCCACTACCTACATACCATAAACTATCAAGGCAAGTAGAAGCTCCCTTAATAGCAGCCATCATGGCACAATCAAACTCTACTTCACAAACACTGGTATCCCATAGGTCTGACAGAGGATCTATTTCTTCACCAACTTTCTTTTCTGAAACATCTGTTGCAACATTTTCACAAACCTTATCAATATTAGACACCTCTTCCTCAGACTCAATCCCTTCCAAAATAGTGTCTAGTGCCATAAAACAAAAATCATCAGTTTTTTTCAATATTGGCAACTAGTTTCATCAGTTAATTCTTCAGGTAAGCTACTCCAATCAACAAGGCCTTATGTAAAGAAGCTCTATTGACTGGTCTCTTCAGGAGCAGAGGTTTGTGTAACTTGTGGTGCAGGTTGTACTTAAACCTGAGAAATTGGGGCTTGAACATATTGTATCTGAGGAACAGTGGTTTGGACATACTGTACTGGAACAGTGTTTACAGGGTGAGCAAAATGAGAAGTGTTTTGCATGTGTGGAGCAAGGGTATATTGGGAATAATGTTGAGTGTTTGAGGTCTAGGACTTAGATGTGTCACAAGAGGGCCACTTGTTTGGCTCCTGCACTCTCTAGCAAAGTGACCTAACCTATTACACTTGTAGCATTTGATTTTAGATTTATCCAACCCAACTTTTAAACCCCCATGCAACCTTGGAAACATCCTACCAATTTCTTGTAAAACTTGCTAGTCCTAACACTTAACAAGGCAATTTGGTGCAAGATGTCCATTTCAACCAAATCAACAGGGTCAAAATGTTGAAGATCATTTAACTCAAAGACAAGTGTCACACCCCGGATTTCCAACCCGAAATCTATACACTGGTGGGCCCGGGTGGGGAGTATCGTGACATCAGTTGATAACATCATTGTCAATTAAACACGGCACAGCGGAAGTCTTGGAGTAAAATTACTATTACAAACCGAATGTTCGAAAATACAAAATAATATACAAGCTTGTAATAGAATATCCACAGGCGGATCATAAAGTGTACAAGAAAGAATATAAAACAGACTTTAGGCAGATTTAGGATTTGCAAGATCCTCTATCACTATCGAGCAGCTTCCGACCTATTTCGTATTGTACTTGCAGTTTAGCCTTTGGACGATACGTAAGCTTACGCTGGTAAATACACCCAACTAACTCATTTTGAAAACTTTAAAATAGTTTTTAAGTGCAAAACGGCACAAAATCTTTTTATAACTTGGGAAAGTTGACCTTGCAACCTTGTATCAGATTCACATGTTTATCAATACATATAGGGCCCGGGACAGAAACCGAGACATGATTAAATACACACCCACTCAGGTACTCACGAAGGAGTCATCCCCAAAGTCTTGGGCATATTGCATATGAGCTTCAAAAGGTGTATGCCTACACCCCGTGCTAAGGTTGTGGCCAATAACTAATGTATTGAGCCGAGGATATCCAGGACACGGTAATTTAACCCCCGATGTTTAAGTTATCAAACTAAACTGATTAAAACGAAATATGCGAATTTACTAGCCACAAGCGGGCATTCGATTGACCCCATTTTGGACCAAGCGGTAATAATTTACCGTATCCCAAGCCCGTATAGGGAAAATAAGTCGAGAGTATTTACCTAAGCTAGTCTTCTTCTTTTATTTTTAAATAACCCAGTCGTATACAAAAGTACCAAGTGCAGATAGCATTTACCGGGAAGGCTCTAGTCTGGATTATGGCATAAGCTTGCCAAATAAATACTAACGGTCTTATAAACCGAATATTGTACATGATCATTACGTATAACGCTTGATTAAACGATGATCGGATAGAATGTAATTTAATCCCGACAAGTACTTGACTTGTATAATATGGGTAAACTATAAACATTCTGGATTTTGAAACTTAAATGATAAGGTTAAACCCGTTTCGGTTAATTTTTGTAAAATAAATATATATACTTAACCGTACGCATAACAGCGATATCGGGTAACCAGATAAGTCATGGACAAGTTGTCATTATACTTTAAATAAGTTAAGATATCAGTAGGATATCAACTTGTATGCCCGTTAAGGTTTTAAAACGAAATTATGCCTCATAAGGGCATTTTGGTAATTTTATATCGTAATAAAGCAACTTGAATATAATTTAATGTTATAGTTATATGTATTCTGGAAAACTACTTTATTTATGATATAATATCAGTAGGATGTCAATTATATGTGTAAATTATCTTTTATGACCAAACTATGCATCGAAGGGGCATTTTGGTCATTTTACACATAGTTTATAATTTATTGGGATTCTGAGTTTATAACATGTACCTACTGTAAATATATTTAAAATAAGTTTTAAAATCAGTAGGTAACAAGTCTTGGTCCATTAATATGGTTTAAAACCATACTATGCGCCGAAACGGCGCTTATGTCGTAAAATGACGTTTTATGCGATGTTTAATGAAAACTGACATTAGGGTCAGATTAAAATGTCTTAAATATGTTATTTAATATAACATATCAGTAGGTAATTGATTTACCTTGAAAAGATTTGATTAAAACCATTTTATAAGCCACAGGGGCTAAAATCGTCAATTATCGACATAGTTTAAGGACCTGTTTAAAAACTCAGTTTATAACTTGGTTTAACATCCCAATTAATCCTACTTATAATATTACATCAGTAGGAAACTCATTTTCAAGTTTATTATCATTAAAACCTTGATTTATGTAAAAAGAGCATTTTGGTCAAAGATGGCATAATTATGGAACTTGCGCATAAACTTGGATTCTGATTATGATCATGTAATATAACCTCAGAGGGTTATGATACATTATATTATGATCATAATGCAACTTTAGATCAGTAAGTAACTAATATAAATCGGGTCAGAATCGAAAGTCAAAGCAGAAGTCAAACTTCGCGACTTTCGGTTGTGAACCGACCCTAGAACTGAAATTGAGGAGCCGAACATGTTCTTACAGGTTCTAATAATTATTACCTACTTGTTTAAGTGTCAAAACAGGTTTCATAACATATATAAGATCAATTTATGGTTTTTCCGAAAAATGGCCTGTTTGATTTTTCATTTTCACAACTTTGACCCGTCAATTGGTCTAGCAAACGTGATCTTCAAGAGGTGTCCTTTATAGGGACTAACACCTACCTTATTATGATCACTTAGCCATGTTCATTTCGAACAATGGCTGGACCATAATGGTCTTAACCGAAAGTCAAAGCGTTTTCCGTAAAACGCTTGACTTTTGGCTATAAAAGCCTATAAATGAAAATTAAGAGCAAGGAACACTTATAAGAGGTTCCTACAATGCAACAGAACTAAGTTGGATGCTCCTTTCAGCTAGGAACTTCCAGAGGAGGGAGAAGAGTTATGATTTAGAAAGGTGCAAGTTCAAATGGTGAACATGATCACCTATTTATAGTTGGAGAGCTTAAAGGAGGTGAAGCCAGGTGTTTAGGGGTGTAAGATGAAGCTTACAAGTGTCCCAAAACGTGGCATAGCTGATTACAAGTCCATAGATTCGATCAAATGGTTTTTGGAGTTTTGTTTAGAGACCAAGCAAAACTTTCTGCAGCAGAGCCTCTCTCGCGCCCCGCGAGAGACCCAGGCGTGGTCTCTCGCGGCCCGCGACCACTCCTTGGCCAGTTTCAAAGTTTGACACTTTTAACCCCTTAACTTATTAAAGCTTCTAAAATCCTTTTTAAACACCATTTTGATACTTTTAGCCCTCCGTAACCAATGTTTGGCATACCCGGGATTATGCCGGGACATTGTCGAGCTCTCGGTTTGTTAAAAGGTCACTTAGAGGTATAAATTAACATGTTGACATTTTTAATCCCTCCATCATCCAACTTTCACATATTTACAAAATTGAACCCTCTCGTCCAACAAATGGCACGTATGAGAGTTTAGGACTTCACCAAGGATCACTCAGAGGCTTATGATAAGCATGTTGATTCCAATGTCACTCAGAGGCTGGGATGTTGATATATCAGTCACTCAGAGGCCAAATTACAAGCATGTTGACATATTAGTCACTCAGAGGCTAATGATTTAAGCATGTTGACATATTAGTCACCTAGAGGCTGTTATTTATGCATGTTGACATCGGACCGTCACTCAGAGGCTTGGTTTGAGCATGTTGACGCCTTTAGTCCTTATTGGTCTTTAATAGACTATATTTAAAATACAACACGTGTCACTATACTATTGGACACGATTTTACAGGGTGTTACAACAAGTTGTCAGAAACTTGGCTTTCCCCCATTTGCTGCAAAAGCATAATTGGGTGAGTAAGAATCAGAGTTAAATCCTCCATCATATGTTATATCAATAAAATGATCATAAATCTGATCCTTACTTCCACCACAGGTTTTTTCTTGACCAAAAAGTGTTGTACTACCAAAGTCATAGTCATCAGCAACTTTTCCTGACTCCTGTAGCTTCTTTTTCTGGTTAAGCTCTCTCTCATAAGTGAGAAGCCTCCCATGAAGCTGAGTCAAACTCATCTCCTTGAACCCAACAACGGTTCTAGTTACAAAAGCAATAATGTCCCATTTTTCTGGTAATGATCTTAGCAATTGGCTATTCAAGGTTGAATTAGGATAATTAATATTTACCAGCTTTAGTTCACCTATTAGACAACTAAACCTCTCAAACTGCTGAGTTAATTACTCTCCTTTAACATGACAAAATGTTTCATACTGTTGGTTTAAAACTTCATGATTCTTTTCAATAACCTCCTCTGTCCCACCGAATTGCTCTTTCAAAGCATCCCACAACTCCTTTGCACTGTTACAATGCAACAGGCCAGCATAGAATTCATTTGGCAAAGTCATAGCAACGATACTAAAAGCCTTTGCATCTAGCTCGATTTTCTGAACATCTTGCTCGGAGTAGTTTTCAGGATTCTTTGGAATTTGAACTTTTGGGTCTTCAGCACTCGGTACCATCGGAACATGAGGTCCGAAGATAACTGATTTCTAGCAACCCATATTTTGTTGTGCAAGTATGTGACACATCCGACGTTGCCAGATGTTATACTCCGATCTGACAAGTATCGGAGGTTTGTACATGGTGCCAATGTTGTGTGGAGCTTGTAATTTTGAGACATTTCTGATTGTTTACAAACAGATTTTTGTTTAGAAATACTTTGAACGTAAATAAACTTTTACTATGTTTTCAATACAACAAATAAACAAATCAGTAGTGAGAGCTGATCTGTTTATATCAAGTTGATCAAATTTGATTGACCAAGCTCTGATACCAATTGTTAGGATCTGAGTTTGATTGTTGTGAAAGTTTTAAGACAAAAATCAATGGAAAATGATCATAAAAAGATGATAAGTGCAACAGAAATGTAAACTTGTAGATCACAACAATGCAGAGAATGTTTTCATCAACATGCTTTTATAAATCAAAATCTACGTATGCGTGAAAGATATACAAACTCCCCTCCCCCAAGTCTGATCACTTTGATTTGTTCGTATAAGAAATGTCAAGGCGAAGTGATAAATAGAACAGTACATGCACTGTTCTATTTATAGTACAAATCAAACCATTATGGCGTCTAAGCTGACGTCACCTTGACAGTGGCATCTAACGACCTAACAAACTCTAACATCTACTAGACTAAAACACTGTTACATTGATAATATATAAACTCTATTGAACCAGCATTTGTTGTAGAAACTCTGATGAGCTTTAACCTATGTTGGTCCAGCAGACCTTTGCTTCCACAGTCTTTAATCTTCAACAGCAGAGCTTATCTGACCTTGATGTTGATGCCTTTGCCTTTGGGGGGAAGTATATCTTCTAAGCAGTGTTTATTGATGATCAGATGTTTATAGATTATTTTGGCTTTCCAATCATCTGTTCTTTTATAGAGTTCAATAGATCCAACAACTATATATACATTGACTCATTGAGTTAGGAAAAGAGAAATATTTGTTGCTTTTGAAAATTTAGAAGTTTAACGATGAGTTAAGAAAAAAGGAAATGAGGTTAAAACATTGTGAAAACCAAACAAGTTAATTGGTGAATAATAAATAGTGTTCATGGAGAATTAGTTTATATTTCAAGTTAGGATAGGATTTTGGTTTTCATTTCAACCTAAAAGTTTGACTTAAGACAACTTGGGGGATCGTATTTGATTCTAATAACAGTTTGAATGTTTTGATTTTATAAGGAAGAAAGGTTGAAGATGCATCAATTAACACTATACAATACCATAATAAAAACCTATAAATATAGAAAATCACAAAATAGATAATTTTCAGTACATTATACCTTTATGATAATTTCATAACATATTGAGGCATAATGTTATACCATATTCATATTTAGAGTATTAAGATATCCGAATTTATAGTTATGTATCTATCTTTACACACATATCATTTTTAAAGCAAGAAAATAATACATAAATCATAAGTTACGTGCGTACAAAAAGTAGATATGCAAAACTGATTCGTGCATTATTAATCACTTGCAAGATGCCGGCGCAATACGGCGGGAGCGACACATAGCATTGCTATACTCTCTTTTGTGTAGTTTTCTTATTCATATAATATTTATTATAGTATCATTGTGATAGATATACATGAAAGCGAAACAATCGGGTAATCCATTTCATTGTGTAGTTCATGGTTCGGTTGGTTTCGTTATTATCCTCAGCTGAAGCTGAAACCAAAGTCATTGGTTAGTCTATTTTACTAACCAATCGGTTATCGGTTACTCACTTCAGTTTATTCGGTTAGATTGACGATTTTTTATTTGGTTCATTTAATTTCAGTTAATAGTAAAAACCAAATTTGGGCTAACACTTATGCTTAGAAATATATGAAATTGAGGTATAAATACATGAAATAAAAGTGTGTGTGTGTGTGTGTATATATATATATGAAACGGAGATATAAAATATTAAATATATGAACAGGATGCATAAAAGCTAGAAATATATGAAAATATGAATGGTTCGGTTTGGTTTCATCTGTTTTGGTTTGGTTTAGGTTAACGATTTAGTTATTGCTCAACAATAACCGATTATGGTTAATAACTGATAGGTGCACGTGCGATGCGGTGGGAAACACAAACATTGCCACGGTGTGCATTGTTCGGTTGGTTAGATTATTAACCTCAATCGAATCAAGGTGATCGATTAGTCTATTTTATTAACCAATCCATATTCAGTTAATTAGTTTCGTTTATTCAATTAGGATTGACGGTTTTGGTTTAATTCATTTAATTTTGGTTAATATTCAAAACCAAACTTGGGCTAAAACTTCCGATTAGAAATACATGAAATTTAGGAATAATACATGAGATGGATGTATAGATACATGAAATGGAGGTATAAATACATAAAATTGTGGTAAACATGAAATACATGAGCTAAAGGTATAAAAGCTAGAATATATGAAAATACGCGTTGTTCGATTCTGATAATTTTAATTAAATGAGGGTACAAAAATATCGATAACCGTTTATTAACCATTCAATTGTTAACTTATATTAGAAATTCAAAAGGTTTATGTTGCCACCTACTACCTGAAGCAAATGCTAACATGATTAGCGCATTAGCATTTTGTTAAATATTCAACATTGGATGGAAGACAAGTGGTACAAATCTTATCCAGCAATGTGTATTTGTCATCATCATTCCTCTGCATATAACGATGTGGATTTTGTGATACAAGAAGAGATGAAGGATCGACTTTTGTGATACAAGAGATGAAGGGTCGACTCGTGCAATATATATTCTTCATCTAGTAATTATTCGACTTTGAGTACTATATTGATATATCTTTTTCCTAATTGATTAATGGTTGGTTGTTTGATTTCTTATTCTACACTTAGTAAAAGATTTCATTTGTATTAATTACGTGGTTATTACATCTCGTTACTAACACATCAACCCACTCTGGTCTTGCTTATCTTGTTGTCAGCGTGTTTTACACTTTTACTTACCAACGTGATACACTAAAACAAACATGTTAATATTCGTTTAATATGTCTTAAAAGTATACTAAAGTGTAATCTATAAAATATATTAAAACAAAATATTTTAGTGCCACTTGTCAGTCTTTTACACCTCTTATTGCCACGTGGCAGAGTACCACTTTATGTTTATGGTTTTTGAGCGCTAAAACCAAAGGCTCTTCTACTTCTTCCGTTTTCTTTCCTCACACACCATTCATTCACAAAGGACTTTCCATAAAGTTATTTCATTTATCCAGAACCCTAAATCAACTTCATCTTAATCAAGATCGGAAGCGACCAGGTAATGTATGTTTAATGTAACGATTTGGGGTTTTTTTTTGCTTGATTGATGTTCTTTTCTTTCAATTTCAGTTTCATCATGTCTATTCCTTGATTTTCTTAGGTTGTACATAACACAAGGTCGGATCGTTGAAGTTTAGGTACAGAAGAATGATAAAGAACAAAATTAGCTCACTAGGTTGAAGATTTTATGGTGGTGGCAGCTATGATATTAGAGGACTCGGCCATTAGGCGGCCGTTTAAACAAGAATCATTGAAGACGGCTTCATATAAGGTGGGATTCAGTGTTTTTGGTTTCCTTTTTGCGGCGGCGTTTGTGTCTGGAAGACCTAACCGCACTTCCTAAATCTTTATGCATTCCTCCACATAAATGACACCATCCACCGTAAGAGTGACGGAGGCAAAAATTATCATTAACATCCATAATTGCTAGATTATGATTTAACCATTGGGATCAGACGGTACTTTTTTTTCCAGAACTACTGTTGAGACATGGCCCCATGTAACTACCACACGGCCCCGTGCTGCAGTTTCTATCTGGTAGAAAAAACCCTTGAAATACTAGGGAAACTAACACGGCCCCGTGTTGTTTCTGTAGAAAGAAGAAAATTTTGAGAAAAAGAAGAATGATTAGGGTCAGAAGAATGATAAAGAACAAATTTAGCTCACTAGGTTGAAGATTTGATGGTGGTGGCAGCTATGATATTAGAGGACTCGGCCATTAGGCGGCCGTTTAAACAAGAATCATTGAAGACAGCTTCATATAAGGTGGGATTCAGTGTTTTCGGTTTCCTTTTTGCGGCGGCGTTGGTGTCTGGAAGACCTAACTGCACTTCCTAAATTTTTATGCATTCCTCCACATAAATGACACCATCCACCGTAAGAGTGACGGAGGCAAAAATTATCATTAACATCCATAATTGCTAGATTATGATTTAACCATTGGGATCAGACGGTACTTTTTTTTTTCCAGAACTACTTTTGAGACATGGCCCCATGTAACTACCACACGGCCCCGTGCTGCAGCTTCTATCTGGTAGAAAAAACCCTTGAAATACTAGGGAAACTAACACGGCCCCGCGTTGTTTCTGCAGAAAGAAGAAAATTTTGAGAAAAAGAAGAAAAACCTAAAAAGAAATATTATACAAGTATAAAATTGATTAGGCCGCCGATTTTAAACTTTCTTAAAATTCTTGTGTACCCGATGAGGAGGTATGGTCCCAAACGACCATACTCTTGACTACGTCTAACAAAGATAACCCTGCATACAACATGCAATGGTGCTCTTTCCTTAGAATCAATAGGTCGTACAATGAACCTTGCGAGCTCAGCACAACGGTGAAACCAAGAACAATAGGTCGTACAATGAGCCTTGCGCACTCAGCACAACGGTGAATTAGACCAGTGAAATCAAGTCACACAACGAGCCTTGCGCACCCAGCGCAACGGCAAGTTAGACTAAACTATACAAGTCGAACAACGAGCCTTGTGTACTCGGCGCAACGACAAGTTAGACTTACGTGCGCAGGCTACTAGACCCTGCGCACAACAACATTCCTCTGAGTTGTGAATCCCAAAACCTTGCAAGGACAAGAACACATGAGAAGCACCTCATAGTCTTGGGACATAAGGATATACCCCTGACACCCTGCGCTGGCGTGAAAAACCTTGTCAGCCTCGCAGAAGGGGTAAGCACTAAGAGATGTTGTCTATACCTTAGGGTACGAAGTGGCAAAACTATGACCAAAGGTTACTCGGCAGGTTGCGTGTGACAGTGCCCATGACCAGTGAGGCAGGTGTTAGACCATACACCAACCACGTCTCTGCCAATGACTGTTCCACCTTCTCCACTTTCGGCTGGCAACAGGCCTGACACCAGAAACGGCTGCCTTTACACGTGGCACAACTCAACATCCGACAAAGCACACCTCCTGACAGTGGACATTAATTCTCCTATAGGGAGCATTTAATGTCTAACGCAGAGGGACAAAAAGGATGTCTCTGGCTGTATGGGCCGGGCCCAAGGCCCACCGGCACTTCTCCTGAACATACATTTTTCGTCTATAAATAAGTATCGGATCTCCAGGTAAAAACATGATGCTTTTCACAACACACAAGCTTTCGCTTATACTTGCAACTGCTTGCTTACCATCCCACATATACTTATTCTCACGCCGGAGTGTGGTCACGGAGAAAACCACCTTTTTCCCCGTGGCGAGACTAACGGCGCTGCTAGTTTTGCAGATCAGCTGGAGCGAGCTTACACCCAAAAAGTGAAGTGGGAGGATAACCTTTTATGTAGAAACACCTTAGTTGTAACTCATATATCCCCAGATATCACTAGGTTCAGCCGGTCTTCTTCACCCGACAACGGTGCCAAAAACTTGACGTGATACGAGCGTGGATATATGTTAAGCACTATTCACTCGTTTATTCAAGTTTTATATTTATAAAACACGATATCTATCACCCTCTACAACACGCTAGGGCAAGTGCACCCATCGTTTGCGTAGTATAGTGATGGCAAGATACCGAGGTCGTCCAAGGACACAAGAGCTTTCAATACCGGAATATTGCCGGCGTCTAATCTAACCAATTTTTTAAGGAAAAGGTTGATTAATAAGAATAAACTTAAATAATGATAATAATAATAATAAAGGAAACAAATAGACAAGATAGAATCACTTGGTTTCGACTCATTATTTACGTATCCTTTGATAATTTCCACGCTTTGGGATTTTTAAGAGATTATCGTAGTTAAAGTGGCATGTCCCTATTTTGGAGGCAATGCTACCCTCAGCCATATTAGTCTGAGTTAGCACGGATACAGTTCCGCAAGGCTGGAATATTGAAAGATAATTATGTAAGTTGCTAAATGAAAAATGTGGCATGTCCCTCTTTTGGAGGCAACACTACCCTCAGCCATATCAACCTGAGTCAGTAGAGATGCAGTCCCGCAAAGCCGGTTTAAAGTTTTAATAGTAGCTTACATATAAGGGGTTCAAGCCATTCTTACTTCCCCCGATTTGATGCTATCCGCATCAAGGGAAGTCCTAATAAACTTGAACCAAGTCCTCGTAGCATCTATACACTGAACGAGGCAAAAACTTTACCATATCACCATTCTAAACCCCTTCTAGGCAGTTAACGCGCTTTATATAGACTGTAAAGACACAAATGAGTGAATCAACGAAACATGAAGGATGATAGAATAAAATTCACTTTCAATATAAAGAACTAGTTATTAAAGTCATTACTACATACCCAATTAAAAAGTTTACCAAATCTAGGAAATCAAAAGTAATACATAAATAACTTATATTCACCAAATGATGTAAGAGATTAGCCAAGCATGGTCTTTGATTGACAAAAACTCTTACCAATCTTGATGTACTATCCTAGATATGCAAATCTGGAAGTTGATCACGGCCCGTGCCCAAGGGGACACGGCTCCGTGTCTCTTGCCTGCTTCTGTTTGTCTTCTTCTGACGAGGCATGGCCCTATGCCCAAACTTCTGATTTCTTGTTTTTGTCTTTGGTTTGAAGCTTGGTGGATTGGTAATGTTGTCGTCCCGTCTTTCATACTTATGCTGGATTTTGTCGTTAATTTGTTCTTTTTGTAAATTTAAGCTATTTTAATGATGGATATCAAAAGTATTTTTTCCAACATTAGTATTGAAAAGAGTTGATTTTGTACCGTATTTGATATAATTATATGTTTCTATTGACACATATCAGCTATGCAATATGGTCCAACTTAATGAAAGATTGTGTAGGTGCTTTCTTAAAAAACAAAGATAATCACCTATTTGGATGAACAGCAAGAACATGTATAATCTATATTGAGTTCTATCAACTATTTCAGATATGATATGTTTTATTTATTTATAAATTTTTATGTGTGATGAATGATTTTGAAAGCTATACAATATTATGGTCTAACTGAATAGAAAAATGTGTAGGCGCAGATGATTGAAAATGGAAGATGCGGAAATATCAACCCTTAGGTTAGAGGGAACTGCACCACTGGTATAAGTACATGTTGTACGCAGGTGGATTCCATCTTACTATAGGGATCACGAGATACACTACGTGCTGGGCCGCTGGTCAACCGATAAACCTTGAATGTTTAGGCAAATAACATCATCATCATCGCCACTAATTTTATTTGCATCTTAATGCGTTTTATTGGGGCATACCCTTTTTTTAGTCGTTAATGATATGAAAAATTGCCAAACTTCATTTTTTCATGGTAATTAGGAGCTTAAGAGGGGCTTGTGTCAGATCACAATCTAAGTGATGGTGCTAAAAATTGGGGTAATGCACTAACCTTCTGTTGCATTGCATTCTATCAAATGTGATCAGAATCAATCAAAAAGTTAAAAGCTCTCAAGTTCTTAGTGGGATTTGGAATTATAACATGGTTTGATTCAGTTTTTGCTATTTATTTGTTATAGGTTTATGCAGGGATGGACATTTCTTACCGATACCTTACTACCGAACCAATACCGACCAAAAAAATTCGGTAATCCCAATTTAAGTAGTGAATATATGAAAGAAGCGGAAGAGAAGGGTCGATACATAAATATTGACTAAACTTGATTCACGTAAGAAATGAATTATAGAAAACTAACTAAGTCAACCATGGTCTTTTATTCTTTAATCTCCTTCAACAGAGTATATATCATATATTTTTTAAACCGCCCTGATCCGGCTGCCACACCTGACCTGCTGAGTTTGATCATTTATTTGTTGCAGATTTCGGACTTGGGTGTTACAAGGACTGAACTTATTTAGCTATAAGCAAGCGAACAGAATTTTATCCAGGTTAAAAGATACATGCTTATTTTGAATATTATTAAACAGTGAGTACATTAAGGGGTACCGATTTCATTATTGGTATTGTTATGATGAATCATTTAATATATTTGTTATTACTCTTTTGTGTTGTTTGACTTTTGAGGTCAATCCTACAAAATCCTTTTTTTCCAAATTCATTTTCATCCATTTAAATACACAACATTAAGACCTTGATATATGTAGCAAATAGCTTATGGCAAACTGGGTTTTCAAAGAAAAGTTTGAAAATTTTCATCAATCTTGGTCCAATTTGGAGTTATAGTTTTTTTTGACCTCATAAGTCAACATTTACTTTTTTGAGTCCTTTCAGTGTGAACTAAAAATTATCTAAATTTGGGAACTAATATGTAGACGAATAAAGCTTCGATGTTGGATGAAGTGATAGATTATTTAAAGAAGCTACAACCACAAGTGAAGTTAATGAAAAGCATGTCAATGCCACCACCACAAATGATGATACCAGTACCCCTACAATTGCAACAACAAGAACACCACCTTCAGATGTCAATGCTAGCCCAAATGAGAATGGGATTAGGCCTTCAGATTCAGCATCCTTTTACGGATGGCTAGCCCCTGGCCACACACAATCCACAATCGCCCCGTGTTATTTATAATGAAGACATGATGTAAAAAAAAGTATATGGATTCATGTTATAAAATAAAAACATTATATATTTAAAGGTGAAGATATCCGGTGAGTTATTCTTATAGTGTATAAACTCTATATCTGTAAAGCTAATATAACGGGTTGACATATCAGTGTTTGATGTGTATACAGATATGACATGAGATTTTAAATTTCAGCAGCAACATTCGGGACAGAAAGTAATTTGAACTCTCTCATCCTGAAACATGTGATGTATGCAGGAGAACGCGGGCAAAGGTAAGGATCCAAGATGCTCCACATGTGGTGGCATAGGTCAAGTTATAAGAATAGAGCAAACGTAGTTTGGTATGTTCTCACATGTAATTGTTTTACTTTTGTTTTTGGCGGAATAACTTGAATATGCCATTTGGTTCCTTTTCTAGACAGTCTTTGTTTATCTTGTAGTTGATATTACAGATCGTCAAGAAATTATCTAAGGACCACATGTTTTCTTCTTCATGTACATGTGCTTTTGGATAATGTATTATTTTAAATTTTATTTTGGCTTTATATACAGATATATTAATTCCTCTATAAAGATTTGTTTTCTGTATTAGTTTATATTGTAGGGGAGGACTGACAGCAAATGTTAGAGGTTACTCTTTATTGTTGTGATTGAAACAGGGTATTTTGGTTAGCATCCAAGATCTCCGTGTATGCAT
This sequence comes from Scalesia atractyloides, assembly GCA_947069175.1. Lineage (NCBI taxonomy): Eukaryota > Viridiplantae > Streptophyta > Magnoliopsida > Asterales > Asteraceae > Scalesia > Scalesia atractyloides. The sequence goes on from CAMTDV010000026.1 coordinate 70,258,457, forward strand.
CTTTCTTTACCAGAATCTTATGTTCTTTAGATTCTCTGTTAAGTTGTTAATATTATATGATATTTTAAGATGAAAAAGCTACAGATGCATATTAAGTTTGATGTGCGAGTCGGAGGAGTCAGTTAACCATCTCTTCGTGTCTTGCCTCTTCGCTCAAGGTGTTTGGGATCAGCTTGCAATGTTTGAAAGCAAAGATTTAGTCATATATTATTGCCATGCGAGGGGTCGATGAAATGGAAAAAAGTGGCGTACACTAAAATGCATTATGGAATGTGGAGTGTATGGCGTTGTCGAAATAACTTAGCATTCAATCAAAAGAATCTGAACTGAACCTCAGGAGCACTGTAGAGGAGGTAAAAATACTAAGGGTACATCTGGATTAAAAAAAATCGGTCAAAGGAGTAGGCTTTGACTTGGGAAAATGGAGCATGTTTGATTTAAAGTGTTTGTAATATGTAAATTGCTGGTGACTTTGGTTGTTTGTTCACACTGTTTTGTATCTATGGTGATAGATATTGGATAATATGTTGTCCCAATTTTTTTTAATAAAATGAGTTGGCTTCTACGAAACCAAAACTATAAAAGTTTTATGGTTTGAGAAGTGGGTAATGTCTTTTTAAATTAGTTTACTTTGTAGTGTAAAGTAATGCACTAGTTTTTATATAATAAAAAATTGATAAATACGATATATATCTGTATACAACTCGCGTAATACACGGGAACTTAAACTAGTTGTATATGTATATATAGTTACAATTTGAAGATGGATGTACACTAACTTCACATATTTTTTTAGTATGTTTTTGGCTTTTTTTTACTTTCACATTTCAACATTTAGTATTGGTACTTACAACCCCTCAACGTGCTAAAGATTTTGTAATCAATTTTTACATTCTTATCTTTTTGTATGGATCGGTAAGAATTAAGGTTTATTCTTTTTTTTTTTTGTGTTTTTGGGTATTAGTCTTTTACTTTATTTTTACCTTTACCCCTTAACTTATAGCATTAACACTTACAACCCATAAATTTTCTAAAGACTTTGTAATCGAGTTTTACGTATCGGTATAATTTCAAGTTAATTTACATTTCGATATAATTTTTTGGGGGAAGTGACTCAGGTCAAATATAAGACGTTTTCGCGCTTATTTTTATGTATGTTTTCAACTGCTCTACATTTTGACATAAATTTGTTCGAAAACGAGCGGGGTCAAGTACAATATGCTTTCATTATATAGTATAAATTCGAGTTGTTTTATGTTTCAACGTCGTCGTACCATTTTTTAACTTAAAAATCATTATTTTCTTATGTGGTTATTTTTATGTACACATTGGTATATATTCAAGTTGGTTTACGTTCTGACGTAAATTTCTTTTGCAAATAAGTCGAGTCAAATATAATACATTTTCGTACTTATTTTCATGTGCGTTTTAATGTAAGTTTTGTTTGGAACAAGTCGAGTAAAAATAATACGTTTTCACTATATGATAAAAATTCGAGTTGCTTTACGTTACGACGATCGCGGAGAAGTTTTCTTGTTTATTTAATACATTGAAGATGAATAAAATGAAACCGACACTATGTTACGTATCTAGTGGTATGAAGTTAAAGAATGGTCCAGTGTACATTTATATTTAATTGAAACAGGCGACGTGTTAGCATTGACTGACTTTGACTTTATGTCCCAATTCTCAATTCTCAATTCTCAACTACACTCTTTAATTACCCATCTTCCCCCTTCGATCGCCATTTCAACCTCTCTATCTCACACCTGCATTCCATTTCTTAAATCCCCCTATTTTGTAACCCTTGATTCCCCCGATATGCTTCTTCCCTGATTTTAGGGTTTTCAGGTAATTACTGTTCATCTACTTACTTATTACTGAACTAATTTGAATAAAAAAAACTGTGTTTGTTTGTAGGTTTTTTGCTGTTAATTTTTATATATGTGTGTTTATGATGTTATGATATTTGTTTCTGTGTTTGTATGGAAGAAATTGCTGTTGAAATTTGTGTTGTGATGTTATGTTATGTTTAGTTAAGCTGTTGTTGATAATTGTAGAGGTTTTGTTAGGTGAGGATGATGATGATGATGATGATGATGATGATACATTTAGCTGGGATCTTGCTTCTGGTTGCTTGCTTCATGCTTGGTTTTGAAGTTTCAGAAGCTGTGAGTGATTAAGATTTTAGTACCACTTAAGAGATGATGAACTAAGAAGTTTGATTTAAATTGATTATATGCATATGTTGAAAAGCATGTCACTCTTGTTGTTGTGTTTAGGTGTCGAATGATTCCATTCTGGCTGCGTCGTCTCATAATGAAAGCCACTATGAAGGTAAGTTGCTTTTGTTACACTCATTGTATGTATTGGATATTTCATATTTGAATGAATGGCTTTGCAATTGTCATCCTTGTATAGTCAATATTGTCATTACCTTGGTTTAAAAAGGCGTGAGGCATTCCGAGGCGTTTAGGTCCCAAAATCCGAGGCATGAGTCGTTGATCTATGTACGACCAAACAAATATTGACGGCTAGAAGCTGCCTCTCTTTCATCTATTTTACATATTAACCTTTTTGATCAAGTAAACCTTGCATAATTAGTTCAGTCCCTTTGGTTGTTCATACGTATAAGCCTCCTACAGGCCCTAGTTTTGATCCTTAAGTACATGAGGTGCGCCTTTTGAAACCAAGGTCTTGGTTTTTAATGCACACATCAGGAGCACACAATGCGTGATGCGCCAATGCCCTGATGGGATTGCATCAGGTGCAGCTACGTATCCCTGATGCAAGGATGGTGCGCTCTAAATCGCATAATGCGCTCTGGTGCACGCATTTCTGTTAAATTAGAAACCCTAAATACCAGCTATTTTTATTGTTTTAAAATGTGCTTAATAAGCTTGTACAGTGAGATGATGAAGTTTTTAAGTGAGTTCTTGCATAGATTACATGCACCTTTTGCATAAACTACTTGTACACAAAAGCTTCTTTGGTGGACTAGAACAGTTTTTTGTATATGTTTATTTTAGTCTCTAATTTTTTAGTATTTACACTTTAACAAGTTAAAATATTATCCATAAATAATTTATCGTATTTTTCAATAACAAACACCTCGCATACCTGATGCACACGCATTGCGCATCGGCTTTTGTGATCAAAACGCATCAGAGCGCATTCCGCATTTTAAAACCAAGGTCATAAGCTAACTTTCCAAAAAAAGAAGAAGCATATATTCATGTGGGACTTTTGCCTTCTTTATGTATTCAGTATCCCTCTTTCAGTTTGTTCATTCATTATATATCGTCACCATACACCCATTAGTAATATTTAATATAAGTGTATAACCATCAAAAAGATAGACAAATACCAGCATTTCAGATTTGGATTTGAACTTGCGATCTTGTTTGTGGGCATACTTTATGAATTAAACCTCACCATATTTTGTCAACAGCACCGTGTCCGTCTGGTTGGGTCACTGGACCAAGTAACAGAATCTGCTTTAAGTCTATCGAAAACGCTCAGTCTTGGAACGAGTCAGAAACCAGCTGCAGAAGTAACAACGGCCACCTTGCAGCATTAACATCACAAGCAGAACTGAACTTTGTCCAAGATCTGTGTAGTAAAGCAACGGCTAGTAACAAATGTTGGGTCGGAGGCATAGGCACCAACACAAGCAATTCAATCGATTGGAAGTGGTCCGACAATACTTATGACTGGAATACAACTCTCATTTCAGTGGCCACAGCAGATCTGAAGTCCACCTGCAACAATTCTTCATGCTTCTACTCTTACAACAATGAGTCAGCATATCTGTGTACCATGTTGACCAATAGAATAACATCTCTTGTAGCCGATAAATGCAACATATCTCGCACTTCTATATGCATGCGTGTTGCAGGTTTGCGTTCTATGTAAATATTTAGGTTTACACTTTGACCCGTTAGGGATAAATATTTCCCAAATTGACCCGTTACCCGTCGTAAGTTCTAGTAACGACTTAGGGCTGCAAATGAACCAAACGTTCGGCAAACAGTTCGTGAACCGTTTGGCTGGAAGTTCGTTTGTGTTCGTTCGTTTATTAAACAAACGAACACGAACAAGAAATTTCGTTCGTTTAGTTAAATGAATGAACATGAACAGAGGCCGCATTTCATTCATTTATGTTCGTGAACGTTCGGTAATGTGTTCATTTGTGTTCGATGGTTCATTAGTGTTTTTAGGTTATGTGTTCATTAGTGTTTTTGGTTTTTGTATTTTATTTAAATACTTCAAAATTCCGGTAAATAAATATTTTATAAGTGTCAATGTATTATATTTCTGTTCATGAATGCTTGTTTGTATTCGTTTGTTTCCATTTGTGTTCATGAACATTAGTTTGTGCTCATTTGTGTTGTTCATAACGTTCGTTGCTAAAAATTAACAAACACAAACGAACACGAACAAGTTCATTTCCTTGACAAATGAACACGAACAAGTTCATTTCCTTAACAAACGAACACGAACATAAAAGCTCGTTTGGTAAGTGTTCATGAACAGTTCGTGAACACATATATTTCTTAACAAACGAACACGAACAAGGTTTTGTTCGTTCGGTTCATTTGCAGCCCTATAATTATATGCTATTTTCTTGATTTGTTTTTCAGAGAATAGATGTCAACATATGCACTGCCACAAAGAATATCTCATTATACTTGCTACAGTAAGCGGGGTAATACTCTTCACTACATTTGCGGTGGTGATATGGCTCCTTGTGTACAAACGAAGCAAAAGACGAAGAAAATCTTGGAAACTATCAAATCTTGCGGAAACAGCCTTAGTTCCTCCATCGTGGAAAATCTTCACCCGTGATGAACTAAGATCAATTACAAAAAACTTCAGTGAAGGTAACCGTCTTATCGGGGATGCCAAGACAGGTGGCACGTATAGTGGGACTTTACCCGATGGATCACGGGTGGCAGTCAAAAGGCTAAAGAGGTCAACGTTTCAAAGAAAGAAAGAATTTTACTCAGAAATCGGAAGGGTGGCGAGGCTTTGCCATCCGAATTTAGTGCCTGTGAAAGGATGCTGCTATGATCACGGTGACCGCTACATCGTGTATGAATTTGTGGTAAACGGGCCCCTTGATAGATGGTTACATCATATTCCGATGGGCGGTAGGACACTAGATTGGACCATGAGAATGAAAGTTGCGACAACGCTTGCACAAGGAATCGCGTAAGTGAATCTAAACAACCTTTGTTTTAGAGTAAAACGCCATTTTGTCTTTGAGGTTTGGCCAGTCTTGCAACTTTCGTCCAAAGGTTTGGTTTTTAGCATCTAGATCCTATGTAGTTAATATCCCGCTATATCACCGATATCTCAGTGATATATCGGTTATCGGTCCCAGCCGTGATATTGGTGCAAAATATCGGTTAGAATATCAATATCGATAATACCGGCGATATTGGCCGATATCTGACCGGTATTGGACCAATATTTGACCAATATATCACCGATTTTCCTGATGTCTGTACCTTTCTTCTTAGTTTTACCATTTGTCTTTCTTCTTATTATTGCTAATTAGTGTTTTAAATCTTAATTGTTAGTTGTTAGTGTTAAATGTCTTAGTCGGTTCCCACTTGGGACAATTGTTAGTGTTTTGCAAGTTGTAAAAGCTTAATTTGTTAATGGTATATTGAATTGTTAGTGTTAAGTTGCTATGTATATAAATTTAGCATGATATTAAATTTACCGATATCCCACTGTGTAACCGATATCTTAAATATCGGTGCTTGACCGATATCCAATATTTTACCACATTAGCTACTTAGTCTGGATCCAAAAAGTCTGAATCTTGCCATTTTCATCCGGCTCGTTAACTCCATCCATTTTTCTCCGCTAAGTCAGGGGTATTTCTGTTATTTTTGTTAACTTAAAGGACAATTTGGTCTAACGGATTCGGTCAGGGGTATTTTAAATGCTTGTACATAAAGTGAAAAAGGCCGAATTGCTTTGTAAGTTAACAAAAAAGACGAAACTACCTCTGACTTAACAGAGAAGATGCTTGTATATAAAGTGAAAAAGACCGAATTGCTTTTTAAGTTAACAAAAAAGACGAAACTACCTGTGGCTTAACGGAGAAAAATGGATGGAGTTAACGAGGTGGGTGAAAATGGCAAGATTTCAAACCTTTTGGATCCAAATGCGAAGAAACAAACCTTTGGACGAAAATCGCAAAACTGGCCAAACCTCAAGGACGAAAATGGCATTTTACTGTTTGTTTTCTATACAACTTTATGATGTTCCCAATTAAATTAAACCAATAATAACAGGTTCTTGCATGACAAAGTAAAGCCACAAGTCGTGCACCGGGACATTCGTGCAAGCAACGTACTTCTTGATGAAGATTTTAACGCTCACTTAATGGGTGTTGGATTATCCAAGTTTGTACCATGGGAAGTAATGCATGGTAGGACCGTAATGGCAGGTGGGACCCACGGTTACGTCGCCCCAGAGTTTGTTTACAGGAACGAGCTAACCACAAAGAGCGATGTCTACAGCTTCGGGGTTCTACTCCTAGAAATAATAAGCGGTCGTAGACCGGCTTCTCAAGCAGTTGACTCGGTGGGTTGGCAAAGCATTTTCGAGTGGGCCACCCCGCTCGTTCAATCACACCGTTACTTAGAGCTTCTTGATCCTGTGATTTCAGCATCTTCTTCCACGTCACCTTCTAGAATACCTGAAGCTGGAGTTGTACAGAAGGTTGTTGATCTCGTGTATTCGTGTACACAACATGTTCCATCGATGCGCCCTAGAATGTCCCATGTGGTCCATCAGTTACAGCAGTTGGCAGCTTAGGAGGGGTGGGATTAATGTTAAAGTGGTTAGATTAATGTCAAATGTTTATTAGGTGGATTTTAAGGATAAAGTTTAGGATGATTATTGAACGTTTGTTGTGTTAGCATTGGCATTGTTGTACCATTAACGGTTAACATTAAGTTATTATCATCGTATCTTTGAAGGAGGATCATATATATTAACAAGACGTAGTTTGTGTATATTTCTTTATTTCTTCCTTTTTTTCAAGATACTTAAAACTTTTTTTTTTCATTTGTAATTTAAAAATGTATACATGCAATAAATAAGTGATAGCTGTATACGCATTTGAATTTGGATTAATTAGACACAAAACTTCATTTTTATTTGCAATAAACACTTAATTGGCATTAGCTCGACAACACAAGATGTTACATATACATAAAGTACCATGGTTTTATCTCTTGGTGTAAAAAGATTTTTGGTATGTCTAAAGATCAACCCACAAGAACATTAAAACAAATTATAATACCATTAAGAGGGAAAATACTTGGCATGTGCAAAACAATCAACTTATTAGACCTACTTTATGTTGATAAACGTTTCATATATATCGACACCCAAAAATTAAACATAAATCCGAGTCAAACCCTAGTTGCACCATTAATCTTTGATTATTAATCTTCTTCATCCGATTCGATACCTGGTAATTTCCATGTGTTAACCCTACACTTTATGTTGATAGACATTTCATATATATATATATATATATATATATATATATATATATTAAGGGGCAGGATTTAGAGAAAACATATATAAGTGTGGAAACGGTGAGAACCCCCATTCGTTGGATCAAAACAATCTATGGATTAGATTGACATGGTGGCGTTTTCGTAAATAATATCAACTTTATTACATGGACGCGTTTCATTAAGGGTAAAAGAGTCTTTTGACTGCTATAATACAAAACGTCAAACTCATAAATAAAACGCCATTAAAAATCCCGCCTTAAATTACGAGCCATACACATAATCCCTTCCAGATGAAACGCCATTCATACAAAACGCCAATGTTGATGATGAAACGCGTTATAGCTTTAACAGAATAACTAAAACGGCGGAAACATTATTACTAACATTTATTATAAAAAAAATTCCGCCTAAACTACGCGCCAAAAACATCTTATATAAATAACGTCAGAGTCCCTTCCGTTGATCACACCAAAAGCAAACGCCATATTTTACTAAATGCCATTCAATTCAAAACGCCAAAAAGTTCAAAAACCACCCATGGCAACCGTGGTTTATTGGAGATTCAGTTTGTCTATCAAAAAATTCATAATCGTCTTTGGTAACAGAAGAAGAATCTTTGTAAAAACAGTTAACGCCATACTGAACTTGGACGAACAAGTTTAGAGGGAGATCCATGCCCTTGGCGTTCCTATTGATAAACTTTGTGAGAAAACACAGACGGTTATACGAAGATTAACTAGAAAATTTGGACCCAATTGTTGCAAATCGAATTGTTGACCCAGTCATCCAAACTTGGCATTTTAATGAAGACACTGAGTTGGTGAGTGTTGTATGGGACGACGGGTAGCAGGAAGACTACACGGTTGAAAACATAATGACCAAACAACGTATTGTGTTCCTACAGGAGTTATGCAACTTGATGTATTGCATAATACATACATTTATCGTGTATAATTTGTATACTTTTGCATTCGTTTATTTCGGTTTTTAGGTAGAATTAGTTTCTTTTGATAATTAGTTAATGTGCAGGTCTCGGTTGCTGAAAAGATGAGAAAATGCTTGAAATCTGTTGGAAAAGAGTTAGCAATGAGAATCAGGTCGTGACGTAGCTGAACGGGAGCGAAAATCGAAAAATCTGGAAAAGACCCCCGTCGCATCACGCAGCCACAAAGGAGATAGGCCTTCACGCTACACAAAGGCATTATTATAATATTGTTGCAAAACCACGCGCCGAGCTACGCGACGCCATGATCGATTACTTGTCGCGCTACGCGACGGGGGTATTTTACGCGGCAGAGTTATGGATGCTGCTGGATTCTTGCTGAAACATTATATATTCATCAATATCGTGCAAAGTTAACCTAGATGAATTTGGACGAACTTGGGCGAACTTAGCAACTGTTTTAGCACAATTTTGAAGGCAATGAAGCTTGGAAATCGTTTGGTAGGAGCCGGTAGCGTAGAGATTGAAGATTTAACGGGTTTTGTCTTCCCGGTTTATCTTGTTTCTTAGTTTCCCTCTTTTATTGATGAATTCCTTGTTTAAGACTTCTGTTTAAGACTTTCAATCATGTTTCTTGGCTAAACCTTTTAAACTACTTAGGTTGAGATGAACAATTGTTAAAGTTTGGATTTTTATCGGATATTAATTGTGTTTATGGATTTTTCTTGAAAAGTAATGACTTTGGTTTTTTGATTTGGTGTGTTTGCATATTTATACTTGTTTATTGAATGTTTATTGTTTCACATAGATCTTGGTGAATGTTGATGTATTGAATATTACATCTATTTATCGAGTATAGTTTGTATAAATTTTGTTAATTTTCGTTTCCCTTTTATAAGAATTTATCTACTTCTAATCCAATTATATTTCGCAGATCTTGGTTCATTGAAATAGCTGAAAAGAGAAGAAAATGAGTTAAAATATTGAAGAAACCGCCGGATCATAATTGGAAGTCGAGAGAAGAAACGAATCAAAAAAATTGGGAAAATACCCCTCTTACGGCCGGCGACCGCACCAGCTTAATCCTCTCGCGAGTGGCGAGAAGAAGGAGGAGTTCCGGAGAGATTTTAACACGGTCGCGGGGCGCGACCGGGTAGTATATGCCTCTCGCAGCCAGCGAGAGGACTATTTTAACAGAAAGAAACGTAAAGGAAGAAGTCTTTGTTGAAGAAGATTATATATTAAAGTTTAACTCATATAACAACTTGGATGATCTTGGAGTGTTAGAGATGATTTCTGAAGATCTTTTGCACGTTTCTGAAGTGGAGATTGCTTGGGAATCATTGGAGTTGAAGCTGGAAGCTTAGAGATCAAGAAATTCTGGGTTTTGTTTACTGATTTTTCTATTCTTTAGCTTTCTTGTTCTTGTTCATTGAATTCAGTTTTTAAAACCTAATTTATCTATGTTTAAGACAATGTTTTTGGCTAGATCTTTTATTACTATCTAGGTTTTGATGAATTATTATTAAAGTTTGGATTTTTATTGAATTAATGATGTGTTTATGGGATTTTAATAAAGTAGTAAACTTTGGTAAATTGATTTGGTGTAATTGCATGTTTTGAATTGATTATTGATTGTTTAATTGTTTCACATCTAGTTGAATGTCTTTCAAGTAATAGGTTTATGCTGATTGTCGAGTCTTAACTGGTTCGGGTAATCTTTTGGGGAATTGGCCAATAAGACCTAGAAACAATTAAGTGAAAAATATAATTAAAACTTAACATTATGTTGGGCTTATATTATAGAATGTAACATTTGTCAAAAACGGGTTTTCCAAACCCGATCCGTTTGTAATCGAATATCAAGTTATAAATGTTTCGTTGCGTATTTATGTCCATTTTAATTTTTAATGATGCATAATTAATAAACAAACTAGAATATAAAAATTATAATTGTTAAAAGTAAAAATAAAATAATTAAAAAGAAAATTTGGCTGCCGGGACTCGAACCCGGGTCAGCCGGGTTTAAACTCAAAGCCTTATCACACACACATATAACCACTCCGCCACTTGTTGTTTTCTGTAAACACTAGGAAACAAATAAATTTTATAGTCAATCGTAAATCAAGCTGGTTACGCCAACTGTAACCGAAATCGGTCACCAAACGTCCAAAGACGTTTGATTACTCGCGGTTTACCGATTATAACCGCTACACCGACATCTCCAATCAATTGAGCTTTGAATGGACTTGAATTCAAGAGTGGATCGGTTTTAATAACCGAAAACTTTCAATTCCTGAATTACTTCAATCATAGACCCCTCTCGCGACTCAAACACATCTGCAGACCTTCGAATTTCACTTTCGCAATACTTTCAGTTCGCCGGAGAAGCTAATTGAACTCGTCGGACTTTCGCCGGAAAACCGTGTTTTCCATCAAATCAGTAAGTCTCTCAATTCTTTCGTTGTCTATCAATTGTTAAGCTATTGCTAACTCAAACCCTTCAATCGGAATCAATTTCAGACGTCGATATCGGATAACTCACTCTCGCCGGAAAACTTCTGAAAATTCTTATCTTCCGCTGTAAACGGTATAGACCTTCAAACCTTCTGATAACTCTTGTTTAATACTTCAATTCCTCACTTAGCTAATCAAAACTGTAATTTATTCGTTCAGTCTAAATCCGTAAAAACAGAGCCGACGACTTGCCGGAATTCTGAGATAAATCGTTCTCTGGTATGTTTACTTCTAAAAATCGTCTCTGCCATTTCATATTAGTCTGTTGAGTGTTTGTCAATCAAATTAAACAAGAAACAATAGAGAAATCGTAAACTGTAATTCGGTAACGAAGAAGACGAAGTAGGTTGATTATAAGTTTATTATAATTTGGATATTATCTCGGGTTAGACACACAGTCCAGCGGTGGACTGTGTGCACATACATATCACACGTCGCGAGTTCGATCCTTGATACACACACACCCTCTGTAATTAAAATGTTCTTTTTCTAAAAGAACTGGATCCTTTTCGCAATTAGATGTTAAGTATAATAAAAATCTGTATATTAACCAAGTTAGACACACAGTCCAGCGGTGGACTGTGTGCAACGTTAAAGCACAGGTCCCGGGTTCGAGACCTGTTGATGACACCGGTTCAATGATTTAAAACATTTTTGAAAATAAAAGAATTTTGAATAAACTGAGTTAGTATATAAATATAATTAAAAACAGAATTATTTCGGGTTAGACACGTAGCTCAGTTGGTAGAGCTGCGTGCACGCGAACGGGAGGTCTCGGGTTCGAGTCCTGCCCGGCGCACACATGTACACAATAAAATCGGTCAAACAGTCAAACGGTCAACGCAAAAGTCAACATATTTTTATATTTTTATTTATTTAATTTAATTTAAAAATTAATTAAAAATACTTAAAATAATGTTTTTAAAGATAGGAAATAGCCTTAAACTCACAAAAATATATCTAAAAATCCTATTAAAATTATTAATAAAATCCACTCATTTGCTATATCTTCCGTTATTATTTAGGTTAGTCAATCCTCGTTGTTCAATTCTTCCAACTCGTGCGCACCTCATCATCTCCAACCAAACGCACCCAATGTGAGTGAATCTCTACAAAGTTCCCCGTTTTAATCACGTTTTTGGGGTGTATCATGTGTCTTACCATTTATTATATTTAAACCATTGTGCATACATCATATCATGAACAAATGTGTATTCAGCTTGTATCAACTGTTGTGTGGTTATTGTTTAGATTTAATTTATTATTTTCAGTACATGCAATTTCATAGGCCGCCGCTCCCCATTACATTATGAGCGTTGAGCAGTTCCCCATTACATTATGAGCGTGAACCTGGCGTGCCAACATACGATCGGCTCCGTTTGATTGAGCCTTGATCGCACAGACATTTATCATTTTCAGTACATGCAATACGATCGGCTCCGTTTGATTGAGCCTTGATCGCACAGACATTTATCATTTTCAGTACATACATTTATCATAGGTCGTCCGTTCCCCATTTTTGTTATTGTATGTTATTGTATGTTATAGTTTGTGGTTGTTATTGCTACTGATTGATTATTTACATTTGCTCACTTATGACTATTGCACAATTTTTCCTTGATAAAAATAACAAGAAATCAATAATAAATGTTTATTTAATAAGGTTCACTCGCCAACTTATGTTGACCCAAAAACCCTCATTTTTACACATGATACAGGTGAACCAGCTGCAGCAAGAAACACATAGGATTGGCTTAGAAGAATAAACTGGTTTAGAGCTTGGATTGTTTAGTTGGTTAATTTTCTTTGTATTGTATGGACATGTTTGGATTATTGAGAATGTAATTTTGACTTTAATAAATATGAAACATATTAGTAAATATCATGAGCTTTGGTGATAACCCAATTATGCCCCGACTCTTATTCCGCTGCGGGTCGGGGTGTGACAGATTGGTATTAGAGCCATGACTATAGGGATATAGGATAGGTTATTAGACCCTTAGAGCCTATACTATAGTTGATTAGAAATTTTTAAGATTTTTGTGTGTTACATGCCAAATTTCATGATGTTTATATGTTTTATGTTAAATGTTACATTCAATGTTATGCAAGCATGTTCATAAGTATATATTATCATATAATACCTATCATGAATCATATTCTCATAACATATCATATCCATGAAAGCACACATCACATCATTTTCATGATTGTTTTTACAATGATTTTTGTATTTTCAAATCTCATCAAAGTGAGTTCTCATGACGGGCATGTAGTAACTGGAAGGGTACAAGTACCGGTAGTCGGAACGTCCTGTCTAGGCTTGGCATTCGTATAAATCCAAAATAAAGGACCAGTTTGCCTACCTGGGGACTAACGATGAGAGTACGAAGTATCTATTAGGCCAAAGCATGCTATACCAAACGTCGTGTGAGCTAACCCCACTTTGAGTTGTCATTGTGTCTACACCTGGACACATTCCGACCATACATCTTGTAAACATATTTTGTGGTTTTCATTCGGGTGATGCGAGTGTTAAATCGCCAATACTAATGTGAATCCTACCAAGCCAATAGTCATGGGGGCCCACATGACTATACAGGTGAAGGTATGGGGGACATTTGAGGCCCAACATGAGCAAACCCAAGACATCCTATGGATGTAGTTGCATTATTGATATTTATGTTATTTTCATTTTCTTTAAGACACATGACACCTAAAAAGACTCCATAAACTCACAATCTTCTTATGTATGTTCCTGTAGATGTCGGCTAGACAACAACGAGGGGTAAAAGATCAGGAAGGTCTCACGAACGCTTGGCTACACAAATCGCGAAACAAATGGCCGCGGTGCTTCCTGACATTGTGGTTCAAGTACAACAAGCTCTCGCCACAAATCCCACTAATCCTCCCCAGCAAGATGACCAGAACATCGGCAACCCTCCTACCAGCAAGTGCTCATATAAACATTTTAAGTCTTGCGATCCTCCTAAATTTGAAGGGACCGAAGGTGTCACTGCCCTCCTCCACTGGTTTGAGGAAATGGAAAACACCTTCCTCAACTGCGATTGTCCCGAGGATCGCAAGGTACGATACGCAACCGAGAGACTATTTGGGGTAGCTCTTACCTGGTGGAATACTGAAAAGGGTAAGAGGGGAATTGATGATGCAATGGCCTTAACGTGGAGGAGTTAAGGGAAATCATGACGAGGCGATTCTGTCCTAGAAGTGAGATTAAGAAGTTGGAGGACGAATTTCATTCTTTGAAGTAAAAGAAGGGAGATCATACTTCCTACAACAAGAGGTTCTTAGAGTTGAACCAAATGGTCCCTAACTTGTTCACCCCAGTTTATCGCTTAATCGAGCATTATATTCGAGGTCTTCCCTCGAAAATTCAAGATTCAGTTCTCAGCACTTCACCAGCAACACTTGAAGCTGCTATGGAACTAGCTACTGAACTGATCGAGAATCGAATTCGCAACGGTAAGTTTAAAGAAGAGAAAAAGAAAGCCCCCGTTAAGGGCCAAACTTCAAACCATTCCACCTCCTCCCCTAAGTTTGCTAACAAGAGGAATCGTAACACCAGAAACTTCGCTGTCACACAAACCAATTTCCCTATCCCTGCTGCACCCATTACCCAAGTCGCCCCTTCACCTGCACCATACAAAAGACCATACTCTGGCCCATTACCAAAATGAAACCGTTGCCAATACCACCACTTTCCTGATCATCCCTGCCAGCATTGCACCGGCTGTGGTCGCGCTGGTCATACTGTTCAAACCTGTCGCATACCTCAGCGAACGAACCGCCACCAACCTTCAACCCAAACCCACCAACAAATAATGGGTCAAGCCCAACAACCCCTACTATTACCACCCACCCAACATTTAGCCCAATCATACTACCAACCCAACTATCCCATGGTACAACCTATACGGGCTTGCTACAATTGTGGAGACCCAAGCCACTTTAGAAACACTTGTCCAAGGTTGGTGAACATTATTCATGCTCAAGCCCAAGCCAATCCGGTGAATCAAGCTAACCAAGCTCCTCCACCTGCAAGAGGAAGAGCTTTCAACATCAACGCTAATCAGGCTAGAGCTGACAGCAATGTGGTTAACGGTACGTTCCTTATCAATGGTAGTTATGCATCCATGTTGTTTGATACTGGCGCGGATAAAAGTTTTGTGTCTTTAGAGTTTGAACCCACCCTAAACCAAATTCGTGATAAGCTCATGGAATCCATAACAGTAGAAGTTGCTGACGGAAAACCGGTCTCATTAAACTCTATTATACGCAACTGTACTCTCACCTTAAACGACCACGATTTTCCAGTTGACCTCATTCCTATGAAGTTGGGAAGCTTTGATATTATAATTGGTATGGACTGGCTCAGCCAACATCAGGCTGAAGTTGTATGCCGCGAGAAGTTTATATGCATTCCTCTTCCAAACGGTCAAACTCTACGAATCTTTGGAGAAACCCCATCGAAAGGGCTCAGATTAATGTCCTGTCTTCAAGCTCAAAAATATCTTCGCAAGAATTATGTCGCATTTTTAACCCATGTCGTCAAAAAGGGAACTATGGAGAAGAAACTTAAAGACATCCCAGTAGTAAAAGATTTCCCGCAAGTTTTTCCTGACGACATTTCAGGACTTCCTCCAGTAAGAGAAGTCGAATTCCGTATTGATCTTATACCTGGTGCTACACCAGTTGCAAAGTCTCCTTATAGGTTAGCCCCCTCTGAAATGCAAGAGCTAGCCAGTCAATTGCAAGAGTTGACTGACAAAGGATTTATACGTCCTAGCTCCTCGCCTTGGGGTGCACTGTCCTTTTTGTGAAGAAGAAAGATGGATCGTTTCGCATGTGCATCGACTACAGAGAACTCAACAAGTTAACAATCAAGAATCGCTATCCATTATCTCGCATTGATGATCTTCTTGACCAACTTCAAGGCGCCAGCTGTTTTTCAAAAATCGACCTTCGATCTGGTTATCATCAACTTAGAGTACATGAAGAAGACTTCCCAAAGACTGCTTTCCGAACTCGTTATGGTCATTATGAATTCATGGTCATGCCATTTGGTTTAACCAACGCTCCAGCTGTCTTCATGGATCTAATGAACAGAGTCTGCAAACCCTATCTCGATCGTTTTGTTATAGTCTTCATCGACGACATCCTCATTTATTCAAAGTCTAAGTCTGATCATGAGCGACATCTTCGACTCATCCTTACACTTCTAGAAAATGAAAAGCTTTACGCCAAATTCTCCAAATGCAAATTCTGGTTAAAAGAGGTACAATTCCTTGGACATGTAGTCAATGACAAGGGAATACATGTCGACCCCTCAAAGATCAAAGCGGTACAAGAATGGCAAGCGCCACGTACACCAACTGAAGTAAGATCATTCCTTGGTTTGCTGGTTATTATCGCCGTTTCATTTCAAACTTCTCTCGCATTGCTGTACCACTCACGGCTTTAACTCATAAGGGAAAACCCTTCATATGGGGACCCAAACAAGAAGAAGCCTTCCAAACCCTTAAACAAAAACTCTGTGATGCACCAATCCTCACTCTGCCTGAAGGTTATGATGACTTCGTGGTTTATTGCGACGCGTCAGGGCAAGGATTAGGCTGTGTTCTAATGCAAAGAGGAAAGGTTATAGCTTATGCTTCGAGACAACTCAAGACTCATGAGAAGAACTACACCACCCATGACCTAGAACTTGGAGCCGTTGTGTTCGCTCTTAAGATATGGAGACATTATCTCTACGGTACTAAGTGTGAAATATACACTGACCACAAGAGTCTTCAACATATCTTCAATCAAAAGGAGTTAAACATGAGGCAACGAAGATGGGTTGAACTTCTAAATGACTACGACTGTGAAATTCGGTACCACCCTGGCAAAGCAAATGTGGTGGCTGATGCACTCAGTCAAAAGGGTTATGCGAACTCCATTCGTCTTCTATGTTCGCAAATCATAACTGACATTAAAGATCAAATTCGAGAAGCCCAACATGTTTCAGTAACGGAGGATGATGTACAAAAGGAGCTGTCCTGTGGAGCTGAACTTAAAATTGAAACTAAATCTGACGGTATTCTGTACTATCTAGATCGCATATGGATTCCTTACCACAACAACCTTCGTGAATTTCTTATGAAAGAGGCTCACAAAACACGATACTCTATACACCCAGGAGCCGATAAGATGTATCAAGACCTTCGATACACCTATTGGTGGCCTGGAATGAAAAAGGATATTGCTGTTTTTGTTTCCAAGTGCCTTACATGTTCCAAGGTGAAAACTGAACACCAAAGACCCTCAGGACTTTTGGTCCAACCTGAAATACCTGTATGGAAGTGGAAAAACATAACCATGGATTTCATTACCGGGTTACCTCGCACTTCTGGTGGGTATGACACTATATGAGTAATCATTGATCGACTTACAAAATCAGCTCACTTTATTCCTATCCGCGAAGATTTCAAGAACGAAAAGCTAGCTCGTATTTATATCAGCAAAATCGTAAGCCGACATGGTGTACCGTTAAGCATTATTTCAGATCGTGATGGTCGTTTCACTTCACGAACATGGCAAGCTGTACAAGCCGCTTTGGGTACACGATTAGATCTCAGTACCACTTATCATCCTCAAACTGATGAACAATCTGAACGCACCATTCAAACTCTTGAAGATATGCTTCGAGCATGTGTCATGGACTTCAAGGGAAATTGGGACGCTCATCTACCATTAGTTGAATTTTCATACAACAACAACTATCATTCAAGCATCGGCATGGCACCTTTTGAAGCTTTATATGGTCGTAAGTGCCGATCTCCAGTATGTTGGCACGAAATTGGGGAAGCTCAAATCACTGGTCCAGAATTGATTCAAGAAACCACAGACAAGATCCATCAAATTCGAAACAATCTTCTAGCGGCTCAAAGTCGTCAAAAGAGTTATGCAGATAAACGACTGAAGCCTTTGGAGTTTAACATTGGTGATCATGTACTTTTAAAAGTATCACCGTGGAAGGGAGTAGTTCGTTTTGGTCAAAAAGGCAAGCTAGCACCACGCTACGTAGGACCTTTCAAGATACTCGAAAGAGTAGGACCTGTAGCATACAAGCTTGATCTACCAGAAGAACTCAACAGAATTCATCCCACATTCCACGTATCAAACTTGAAGAAGTGCCTCGCTGATGAAAACCTCCATATTCCTCTGGAAGATATTCATATTGATGAATCCATGCATTTTATTGAAAGACCAGTAGAGATCATGGACTTTGGAGAAAAACGTCTACGACGAAGTCGCATTCCAATTGTTAGAGTACGCTTGGAGTCGAAACGGGGACCTGAGTTTACTTGGGAACGTGAAGACTCAATGCGCGAAAAATACCCGCATCTTTTTCCTACTACTACTACTTAAATTTCGGGACGAAATTCCTAAAAGTAGGGGATACTGTAACATTTGTCAAAAACGGGTTTTCAAACCCGCTCCGTTTGTAATCGCATATCAAGTTATAAATGTTTCGTTGCGTATTTATGTCCATTTTAATTTTTAATGATGCATAATTAATAAACACACTAGAATATAAAAATTATAATTGTTAAAAAGTAAAAATAAAATAATTAAAAAGAAAATTTGGCTGCCGGGACTCGAACCCGGGTCAGCCGGGTTTAAACTCAAAGCCTTATCACACACACATATAACCACTCCGCTACTTGTTGTTTTCTGTAAAAACTAGGAAACAAATAAATTTTATAGTCAATCGTAAATCAAGCTGGTTACGCCAACTGTAACCGAAATCGGTCACCAAACGTCCAAAGACGTTTGATTACTCGCGGTTTACCGATTATAACCGCTACACCGACATCTCCAATCAATTGAGCTTTGAATGGACTTGAATTCAAGAGTGGATCGGTTTTAATAACCGAAAACTTTCAATTCCTGAATTACTTCAATCATAGACCCCTCTCGCGACTCAAACACATCTGCAGACCTTCGAATTTCACTTTCGCAATACTTTCAGTTCGCCGGAGAAGCTAATTGAACTCGTCGGACTTTCGCCGGAAAACCGTGTTTTCCATCAAATCAGTAAGTCTCTCAATTCTTTCGTTGTCTATCAATTGTTAAGCTATTGCTAACTCAAACCCTTCAATCGGAATCAATTTCAGACGTCGATATCGGATAACTCACTCTCGCCGGAAAACTTATGAAAATTCTTATCTTCCGCTGTAAAACGGTATAGACCTTCAAACCTTCTGATAACTCTTGTTAAATACTTCAATTCCTCACTTAGCTAATCAAAACTGTTAATTTATTCGTTCAGTCTAAATCCGTAAAAACAGAGCCGACGACTTGCCGGAATTCTGAGATAAATCGTTCTCTGGTATGTTTACTTCTAAAAATCGTCTCTGCCATTTCATATTAGTCTGTTGAGTGTTTGTCAATCAAATTAAACAAGAAACAATAGAGAAATCGTAAACTGTAATTCGGTAACGAAGAAGACGAAGTAAGTTGATTATAAGTTTATTATAATTTGGATATTATCTCGGGTTAGACACACAGTCCAGCGGTGGACTGTGTGCACATACATATCACACGTCGCGAGTTCGATCCTTCATACACACACACCCTCTATAATTAAAATGTTCTTTTTCTAAAAGAACCGGATCCTTTTCGCAATTAGATGTTAAGTATAATAAAAATCTGTATATTAACCAAGTTAGACACACAGTCCAGCGGTGGAATGTGTGTAACGTTAAAGCACAGGTCCCGGGTTCGAGACCTGTTGACGACACCGGTTCAATGATTTAAAACATTTTTGAAAATAAAAGAATTTTGAATAAACTGAGTTAGTATATAAATATAATTAAAAACAGAATTATTTCGGGTTAGACACGTAGCTCAGTTGGTAGAGCTGCGTGCACGCGAACGGGAGGTCTCAGGTTCGAGTCCTGCCCGGCGCACACATGTACACAATAAAATCGGTCAAACAGTCAAACGGTCAACGCAAAAGTCAACATATTTTTATATTTTTATTTATTTAATTTAATTTAAAAATTAATTAAAAATACTTAAAATAATGCTTTTAAAGATAGGAAATAGCCTTAAACTCACAAAAATATATCTAAAAATCCTATTAAAATTATTAATAAAATCCACTCATTTGCTATATCTTCCGTTATTATTTAGGTTAGTCAATCCTCGTTGTTCAATTCTTCCAACTCGTGCGCACCTCATCATCTCCAACCAAACGCACCCAATGTGAGTGAATCTCTATAAAATTCCCCGTTTTAATCACGTTTTTGGGGTGTATCATGTGTCTTACCATTTATTATATTTAAACCATTGTGCATACATCATATCATGAACAAATGTGTATTCAGCTTGTATCAACTATTGTGTGGTTATTGTTTAGATTTAATTTATTATTTTCAGTACATGCAATTTCATAGGCCGCCGCTCCCCATTACATTATGAGCGTTGAGCAGTTCCCCATTACATTATGAGCGTGAACCTGGCGTGCCAACATACGATCGGCTCTGTTTGATTGAGCCTTGATCACACAGACATTTATCATTTTCAGTACATGCAATACGATCGGCTCCGTTTGATTGAGCCTTGATCGCACAGACATTTATCATTTTCAGTACATACATTTATCATAGGCCGTCCGTTCCCCATTTTTGTTATTGTATGTTATAGTTTGTGGTTGTTATTGCTACTGATTGATTATTTACATTTGCTCACTTATGACTATTGCACAATTTTTCCTTGATAAAAATAACAAGAAATCAATAATAAATGTTTATTTAATAAGGTTCACTCGCCAACTTATGTTGACCCAAAAACCCCCATTTTTACACATGATACAGGTGAACCAGCTGCAGCAAGAAACACATAGGATTGGCTTAGAAGAATAAACTGGTTTAGAGCTTGGATTGTTTAGTTGGTTAATTTTCTTTGTATTGTATGGACATGTTTGGATTATTGAGAATGTAATTTTGACTTTAATAAATATGAAACATATTAGTAAATATCATGAGCTTTGGTGATAACCCAATTATGCCCCGACTCTTATTCCGCTGCGGGTCGGGGTGTGACATAGAAGGTTTACACATTAGTGCTACATTTCGGCTTATTGAAGGTTTTTGGGCTTCCTAGTGCCTCATGGACCTAGGGTTGTAACTAATGGGCTAGATGGTTAGTTTAAATATATGTATTAGGTTAATGTTTTGGGGTTAGAGAGTTATTATTGGAAAACTTGTATCAGACACTATTCTGGTGTATGCAAGTTGTGTTTTGATTCAAGAGTTGTTCTTCATTCTAATCTTTATTTCCGCAATCGATTAGTCTTACGATAACTGTTAGATCCAACAACTGGTCTTACAATTGGTATCAGAGCCTGCTGTACAATATAGGCTCCAGGTATCGTAGATCGAAGAACTGTTCAGAATTGAAAGTTGTTGTTGTTCAACCCGGATTACTGTTCAGATTTGAAGGTTGCTGTTAGTTTATCTTGCATCGCTACTGTTCTGAAGAACGAAGAAGACTTAAGGATTTCGGATTCGTACTGTTGCGGATTCCGAAGAAAACGAAGAAGTTTCAAAGATTTCGGATTGGCCACTGTTGAAGATCACGAAGAACTCGAAGGATATCATCCCTCTCGAATTGATCCCGGATTACTGTTCCTGGAATATTATCAACAACCTAATCTGGATTGCTCTTATTTCGTATAAGGATCACTGTTTGTGTTTATCTGTTGCAGATCATTTGGACTGCTGTTGCATTCGGATAAGGACTGCATTCCGGATCAATTTTCATACCAGATTAAACTTTATTCCGGATCAAGATCATCCCGGATCAATCTTCATTCCGGATCAAGCCTCATTCCAGATCTAGCTCATTCCGGATTAATTCTCATTCCGGATCAAGTTTCATTCCTGATCAAGTTCTCAATTTCGACTATTCATTGCTTTCCGGATTTTCATCTCGGACTCGTTTCAGAATTGTCTATCTCGGACTGATTTCGGATCTGCCTATCTCAGAATTGTCTATCTCAGACTGACTTCGGATCTACCTATCTCGGACTGATTTCGGATATGTCTATCTCGAAATTATCTATCTCGGACTCATTTCGTACCCGTTTATCTTGGACACAATTTTAGATCACCGTTCGTTATAAGAATTCAAAATTAACTTTAATTTAATTTACTTGGTAATTTTAATAAAGTTAACCATGATGAACAGTTATATAACCGCTCAAGATTTGACCAATGCCACTTTGGCTGCACTGCAATAACAGACTCTGGCCCTTCATCAAGAATTAGATCAAGTTATTGGCACTTCAACTAAGGTGCCCCGTCTGTTATACGGAGATGAATACTATGAGTGGAAGTTCAGATTCAAGCAGTACTGCAAGGCCAAAGAGCCTAGGGTTTGGAGATGTATTATGAACGGTCCTCGAACGATTGTTTACAGTACCGATCAAGATCCAGATACAAAGATTCCATAGCCAAGTCATTTGTGGACTCCAGAAGATGTGAAAATTATTGAAGAAGATGAAAAGGCTTCAGTTGTATTAACAATGGCACGCGGACCTGACATTTCTATAGCTGTCAGAAATTGCAAGACCGCTAAAGAAGTGTGGAGTGAATTGCAAAATCTTTATGAGGGAAATGTTGATATGAAGGCTAGCAGAGTTAATCAGCTAAATCAACAATTCAACTCATTTAATCACATTTATGGGGAAACCATTGAGAACCAGATCCGAAGATATGTGAAGCTCGTTTCTCAGATGATATCAGCTGAAATTACTCTTACCAACAGTGCTATGAACAGACAGCTGTTGAATTCATTACCGAAGAGTTGGGATGTTGATGTTGGAATGATCAAGAAGACGAAAAATCTGAATGATGTCACTCTCACAGAAATGATTGCAACTATTAAATCTTGTGAGATAGATAATAAGCAGAGATACATCAATCATCAGAGTAGTTTGATGGCGGCTGGTATTACAGGGCAAAATGCAGCATTAATGTCGCAAAATGCAGCATCCGCTAAGTTTTGAAGTTGGGCCAATCCAATAGAATTTCTGAAAGTCTCAAAATTGAAGAATTATGGATAATGGTGGTACTGTTCCGGATTGGGCTTTCAAACACCTACCGGATAGGCCCACTGACTAGTCACTATTCTGGATTGAGCCTAACATAAGCCCAATCCGGATCGTTTGCGAATTCGGATGATGGATTCCGGATTGACTTGGGCCCAAAAGGTTTTAGGCCCAAGCCAATTCCGGAAAAGTACATAAATGAATCAGGGTTGCATTTCGGATTATTCACAAAAATTTTCCGAAATCCTCTGATATTCTCTGAATTCATCTTCCATTTCGGATTTTTATCTTAGATTTCATCCGAATTAGGTATATAATGCTTTATAATTATGAAATTTAATGATAATCTTCAGGTATTCATGCATTTCGGATTGCATTTCGGTTTGGTCTTCAAAGTGACTGTTATTTCGGATTTCATTCTGGATAGACATTTAACCGACTGAATGAACTCGGATTTTATCTCGGATGATGTTCATTCGGATTGATGAAAGGCTTATCCGGATTATTGTTGAATTGTTTGCGAATCCGGATTCAAATGTCTGAACCTTTGAGCTCTTTTGAACCTTTTTAAGTGATTGAACCTCCAAAACTGGTTTGAACTTCTTTAAATAATTGAACCTTTGAAATTCATTTTGAACCGTCCAATCTGTGTTGACCCTTAGTTCTGATGAACTCCCTTAACTTCTGTTAGCTAGTTGTGTTGAGATTGAGTTAACCTGGTTATTATTTCTGACAGAAATGGTGGAAGAAGCGTTTGATGCGGTTATGCTGGTGGAGGAACAGTTTCACAACCAGGCAGGATATTTATTAGATCCGCCAGCGGAATTTTTCCAAGAGTTTAAATCCATGATGGCTGGGTTAAATGAGTGCAAGATTGTGTACGCACTTCGTGCCAACCCAGTTATATATCGAGATCTGGTGCACACTTTTTGGAAGAGAGCTAGATTCCATATGAGAGGTGTTAATGGGAGGCCATACATCAGCTCTCAGATTCAGGGTAAAGAGATTTAGTGAATGAAGCCTGTGTTCGAGAGGTATTACAGTTTGCTAACGCTACGAGTGATCCAACCTTTATGCAAAGGAGAAAGTATTGCATGTTCTTACTGAGATGAGTTACGAGGGAACATATCCGCCGTTGCTCAAGAAAATGTTTCCCGCTTACTAGAGATTGCTGGTGCATATGTTTATGCAGTGTGTTTCTGAGAACAAGGGAGGGTTAGATCAACCAAATCAAACTCAAACTTCAGCGATTGTGGCTCTTATTATGGATTGGAAATATAAATTCTCAGGTTATATTTTTGAGAATATGAAGAAGATCTTAGAACAGTCAAAGAAGAGGATGTTTCTGCTATATCCACGCTTTGTGCAGTTGATTTTGAATGCTCGATATCCCGATCTGACCAAGGATGCTTCTGATGCAAATCTATTAAATATGAAGCCAATGGGACCAACTATTTTCGGCACTATGAAGAAAAACCGTTCAACATCGAAGACTATTTTCGTTGGTTGTTTTCCATTGAAGAAGTTCGAAAGGTTTGCAGAGGTGATCGTACAGGATATCCCAGCACCTAAACCAGTTAATGCTATGGTAGCTGAGGAACATGATATACCAGTGAAAGAGAAAGAGATTAAGGTTGAGGATCTGGTTACTGATGCAGACACAGACAAGGAAGAAGCTTTCTTGGACGACATTACCGAATTTAATGCTAATCTGACTCCAGTTTTGCCAGAACTTACTTCAGAGAATCTGGAAGCTCTTTATTGCACACTTGAAAGAAATTCAAGAGCGACAAGGTGATCCTCCTCTTGTGATACCTTCGGTTGATATTCCTGTTGGTGTTATTGAGTCGGACGAAGAGATTGAAGAAGACGAAGTGCCATCGATCAAGAGACGACGGACGGAGACTGTTTACCCTGCTTGCCTTCATGTCCGCATTTCCCTCATAGAGATTTTGCAGCTCACTCCAAACTTCCTTTGCGGTCTTACAGTTTCTAATCGCAATAGAAATATCAGGTCCAAGCGCCATGGTCAGTGTAGCCGAGGCCTTTTCATCTTCCTCGATTATCTTAATATCTTATGGAGTCCACAAGTGCATGGGCTTGGGAATTTTTGTGTCCGGGTCTTGCTCTGTACTATAGACTATTGTTCTTGGACCACTCATGATGCATCTCCACACACCAGGCTCTTTTGCCTTGCAATACTGCTCAAAATGAAACTTCCATTCGTAATATTCGTCCCCATACAACAAACGTAACACTTTAGTGGAAGTGCCAATGACTTGATCCAGCTCTTGATGGAGGGCCATAGTTTGTGATTGCAGGGCAGCCAGAGTGGCATTCGTCAGGTCTTGTGCAGTCATGTATCCGGCCATCAATTTTAAATTGATTAAAATTACCAAACAGATTTAAAATTGATTTATTTTAAGTTTTCTTTGATGAACAGTGCTTAATCCGAAATCAATCCGGAATGGTCAACTCTGAAGACAAATATGGTCAAATCCGGATGATGTATCCGAATTGATGAGAATCCGTATTGATGAGTCCGAATTGAAAACCCGAAATGATGAACCCGGAAACTGGTGAATCCGAAATGAGAAGTCCGAATTGACAACGATCCGAGTTGAGAGAATCCAGAATAGATAACTATGAATGCGAATCCGGAAAAGAGAATCCGGAATGAAGAGAATCCGGAATTCTTATCCTTATCTGATGGCAACAGTAATCCGCCTTTTCTGCAATAGTAATCGAAATAGTATCTCGGATAGTAATCCGGATTGAACAACAGTCCGGGATAAATCCGAGATGGATGATCTCCTTCGTGTTCTTCGGAATCCGGAACAGTAGCTGATCCGAGATGTGAGAACCGTCTTCGAGTTCTTCGGAATCCGTAACAGTAACATATCCAAAATCTTCAAATCTTCTTCGAGTTCTTCGGAACAGTAACACTTCCGAAGACGAAACAGTGACCGGAACAGTGACAAATCCGAGCAGCAGCAACACACTTCGAAACAGCTTCTTCAATCAGCAATACCCAGAACCTGTATTTGAACAGTTGGCTCTGATACCAATTGTAAGTCCCGAAAACGGATCAAACAGGTATCACTAACCTAATCAGTAGCGGAAATAATGATTAGATAGAAGAACAACTTTGAATTAGAATTAACTTGCATACACCAGCAGAGTGTCTGATACAAGTTTTTATGAATACAACTCTCTAACCCCTTCACATTAACCTACTACATCTATTTATAAGGATCCCCAAGCCCACTATTTACAACCCTATGCCCAAAGGCACTAGGAAGCACACAAAGCATACAAAAGCCCAAAATAAGCCCTACTACATCAATATCCAAAAATTAAACATAAATCTGAGTCAAACCTAGGTGCACCATTAATCTTTGATCATTAATTTTCATCCGATGCGATACGTGGTAATTTCCATGTGTTAACCCTAAAAGTTTAGACAAATACATGCTAAAACAATTTGAAAAAAAAATAATAAAAAAATGTTGCTTACTTACCCATTAAACCAAATCCTTTACCCTTTTTTTTATAATAAAGTTTCAGATTTGGTTATTATCATGATTATAAAATTGGATTGTGCTGGTTTAGGCTTAGTCATGTTGTACGGGCATGTCTTTTGAAACAATTGTCAAAGCAAATGATGAAGGGTAATTTTGGTATATGAAAGCACCACCAATTCGAATATATCATTATCATGTCTTCATGCTCATAATTATCGGTTTACAGTGTCTTACAAAATTGACCACTTTGATTTAGACCAAAAAAGGTCCCAAGTGTTATTGCCTAAGCTCGACTTCGTTGGCTAACCGACAAACCAACAAGCCTTCCATCGACCTTAGGATTAAATTACAATCATCTTTACCATAATTAATATCACATTAATTATTTTGTACGTTTTTCCACTAGGACTAGAAATTCATTTTGTTACATCTAATTTAGATCCAAAGCCAATTCAAAGCTTGATTTTTATGTGATAGACTAGGGCTTGATTGGCACCATTATGCCCAAAACATGTCATTTTTTCTCCACGACAATACTTAAGCGTCTGAATAAAACCTGTTGATTCTAGTGACTTGAAGCAATTTTTGTTAACCAGGATTAACTTAAGACCAAATGAAATATGAATATATGATGATGTGAGTTATGAAGTGTGAAGTATACACATGTTAATAACTATCTTATTTCATGCACTAAGGAACCCGGGGTTCAAAGGTGTAGCACCCTTGGTGGGAGTCTTGATGCCCGATCAAAGAGTGATGCTCATGGGATAATTTATTTTTTCGTTATTTTATTAAAATGCTACTAGATTTTGGTTCGAATTTGCATGATTGATGAATAATTGCAAGAAAAATGATTATTGGTTGTAACTAGTTTAATGGTGATCATCATTGGTAGCTTATTATCGATTTGTAACCATGCTCCTTAACTATGAGCTAAAACCGAGCCTTCTTGTGGAGTTGTGTCTACATACAACTTATACGACTAGAAGATTGACAAAGATCGAAATGCCAAAGAAATTTTATACGACAAGAAGATTTATTAAAACTAAAGTCAAGGGACTGAAAGTGCAGATTAGCAAATAGTGAAGGGACCATCTTCTTTAATCTGTCAGCTATTCGATTCGATTTTGGGTTCAAATTTCTCGTCTCATATATCGGTTCCACACCTCCACATCAACTGCGTGAGTGACGGAGACTCTGTGTGTGTGTGTGTGTGAGAGAGAGAGAGAGAGAGAGAGAGAGAATCGGAGATCCTGTGGACGAAGAGAGAGAGAGAGATGGCAAGAAGACCGGACGAAGAGTACGATTACCTGTTCGAAGTCGTGTTGATAGGCGATTC
The DNA here is from genome assembly GCA_947069175.1 of Scalesia atractyloides. Lineage (NCBI taxonomy): Eukaryota > Viridiplantae > Streptophyta > Magnoliopsida > Asterales > Asteraceae > Scalesia > Scalesia atractyloides. The sequence continues at coordinate 70,286,451 of CAMTDV010000026.1, forward strand.
AGGCGTTGGTAAATCCAATCTTCTCTCCAGATTCACCAGAAATGAGTTCTGTTTGGAATCTAAATCCACTATAGGCGTCGAATTCGCTACTCGCACTCTTCAAGTACTTTCTCTCTCTCTCTCTCTCTCTCTATATATATATATATATATATAACCTTTATCATTCTCCTCATTTGTTTATATTGCTGTTGGATCTCTATCTGAAAACCTGTAGTTATGCTGTTTAAACTTGTATATATGCGTAATTTGATCGCATCCGTATGGAATTCTGTTATTAGATCCAGAATTATGTGAGATTGATGTTGCACTTGCTTTTAATCGATCTGTTTTGGCGTTAATCTGTTGATAATTTGATTCTCAGTGATCTGTGTTTCACAAGTTTGATGCAGATTTAAATTTAGTCATTAAGAACGGAGTGATTCAATTGCAAGGTTTAGGTTATTTAATTTGTTTTATGTGAAATTTTCTATTACTGATTAGTGAAACTGAACTGAATAGTATTAATTGCTAAATTTGATGTATCGTTGATGATTGTATAAGCTGGTGGTTGTTTTTCACCTTTTTATGTTCGTTTTGGTCTACGGATGATGAATTTTACTAAAACGTGGTAGATCGTGTTTGTCAATTGCGTTTTATGTATCTGTTCAGTTTAGTTGCAGCTCGTAAGTCGTAAGATAGTATCATAGGTTTCATGTAAATCTACAAGTGGTTCCTAGCAGCTTGCTAGCCATTGTCTCTTTTGGTGTGTTTTTTCCATAAAATTGCCTTTAATCCATGTGATGTGAGTTGTTGTAAGCACATTTAATCAATGTAAATTCTTGAGTTGTTAAAAGTGTCTGCACATGCATAGTACACAACCATCTGTAGACTATAGCTACCCAAACCAAGTTATAAATGTTTCTAAGCCATGTGATGTGAGTTGTTGTAAGCACATTTAATCAATGTAAATTCTTGAGTTGTTAAAAGTGTCTGCACATGCATAGTACACAACCATCTGTAGACTATAGCTACCCAAACCAAGTTATAAATGTTTGCATTATTACATCTATCATCTCTATGTACTATTTCTATTTCTATTGAATCTTGATAAGTAGTTCTTAAAATATTATTCAACTTTTCGGCTGTCCAACCATATGTGGCTGATACGAACCCAGCTAGCAGCCCAGGCCCAAATCAGGCCAAGAGTCAGCCAGCAAGGAGATAAAATCATCAATCGTCCTGTATGAGAAAGACGGTGTTTATTTTATAAAAATTAGGGTTCTTAAACCTTGTATTTGGAGACCTAATCCTTCTCGAATTGGATTATCTATCTTGTTTGTTCTTGGTTCAATCAAATCTGAATTTCAGATTCTATCATTTGGTTCCATTGCCGGGAAGTCGAATGGCACTTACAACCCGGAATTCGGTTATCTCTACCCAGTTATCAGCCATTGTGGCTCGATTAGACACCATCTTAGCAGCCATGAAGGATGATATTGCAGAAATCAAGACTCAAATGATCAGGGATGGCACTTATTGTGAAGAATCAGATGAGGATCGGAAGAACACGGTGGCAGGGGACAATTTCATGGCCGACAAAAGAAATGAGATGATCAACTCTGATAACCAGAAAGGTCACCATCAGATTTTGGAAACTAATTCCGATGAACCCAAATCAGCAGCCATACCTCAGCCATCACAAACCACCTCTAAACTCCATCCTCACATTTCTGCTTCTAAGAAGCACGGGCAATCCCCAACAAGCAAACCGTTGGAATCGGTGGAGGAGGAAAAGAATACCGACTCTAAACAACTAACTGTAATTGAAGGGGGCACATATGATGATGAGGAAATCGTTGGAATCATACGTGCTATCAAATGGTCATCTAGGTGGGGTCAAGTTGCAAAAGACAAGGAAATTGCAAGGCCTTTACAATCTGTTTTCGCTTCTGGATGGGTCATCGAAGCAGGTCAGCCTACAATTGAATGGATGATTGCTTGGCAAAATGTTTCCCCTGCTTTCGACTTGAGGACAAGTCGATTTTCGGGCCGGAAGTATTGATACGAACCCAGCTAGCAGCCCAGGCCCAAATCAGGCCAAGAGTCAGCCAGCAAGGAGATAAAATCATCAATCGTCCTGTATGAGAAAAACGGTGTTTATTTTATAAAAATTAGGGTTCTTAAACCTTGTATTTGGAGACCTAATCCTTCTCGAATTGGATTATCTATCTTGTTTGTTCTTGGTTCAATCAAATCTGAATTTCAGATTCTATCAGTGGCTCTTGTGCATATTGGTCGGTGCTAAGAGCTAGTCTCTTAACAAAGTTTGTGACCAATTGACAACAGTAGTTTAAGTTGCATTTGCGTTATTAAAACCTTTGTTATCTCGATACTATATCACTCTAATATCACTATTATCAATTTACAATTTTCATCTTCAGGTTGAAGGAAGGACGATAAAGGCTCAGATATGGGACACAGCAGGACAAGAGCGATACAGAGCAATCACGAGTGCATATTACAGGGGTGCCCTTGGAGCACTTCTAGTCTACGATGTCACAAAACCGACAACCTTTGAAAACATAAGCAGGTGGTTGAAGGAATTAAGGGACCATGCAGATGCCAATATTGTGATCATGCTTATAGGTAACAAAACTGATCTCAAACATCTTAGGGCCGTTGCTGTAGAAGATGCACAAAGTTTTGCAGAGAGAGAAGGTCTTTCGTTCATTGAAACATCTGCTTTAGAAGCTGTAAATGTTGAGAAGTCGTTTCAAACGATTCTTGGTGAGATATATCGAATTATAAGCAAGAAATCGATATCTGCTGGTGAGACTGGACCAGCTAGCGTTAAACAGGGTGAGACGCTGCTTGTTGGAGCACAAGACGCTAATGCAAAGAAGGCTTGTTGTTCGTCGTCCTAACCGCTTTGGTTTGAAACTTGTTTGAATTCACTCGTGTTAAATTCTGTTTTTTTGGTTCTCGTGTGGTTAAATTGTGAGGTGGCTATGGATTGTAGTTGATTTTGGTTTTAATATTGATTTCCTACTATATGTTTTTTTCATTCATGCTTACTTTTTCTCTGTGGTTCATCTTTGAGGGCTGCAGTTTGTCCAGATGAATATTTATTTTACGTTTGGACTTCAAATTTCTGTAGAAACTAGGACCATCATTCGTGTTAATTGAAACGATGAACCCAAACACAACATGTATGTATTCATGTCAAAAAAACAACCCTAACCAAACCCATATAAAATTTGTGACCTGAGCTAGACCCGTGTGACCCATTTGTCTAAACTAGTGAAAACTCAAAACAAGCTGGTGTTTAAATGAGTCGAAACCCAATTGATAGGTTAAATATGTCATAAACAAGTTGGCGAGTTGAAATATGCGTGTTAGCGAGTTTGCCCTATAGAGTATTGCTTTTTTACTTCTAATTCTAATTTCAAATGGGTTAAGACGCTGCCTATTTAACAAACTGGTTAGGCAAACCAACCCGTATACAACCTACTAATCAAAAGATCAATCTAAACACGGCTGTTTCGTAAACAAATTGTATTGACCATCCAAAACCAAATAATTTCCGTGTGTTGTTTCAAATGATGTCAATTTTCCACCTCAAACTCATTTGTTTATAAATGGATCGATTTACGTTTGATCTAAACCAATGTTGAGCAATTTATGCTTATAATCTAACTAATCCAAAAAAACATATATATTTTTAGAGATGGTATCAGTATACTTGCCACACTAATTATTTTAGAAAGGTAACAGAACGAAAACAAGCAAAAGTTTTCAAGTCGGGCCGACCCTTTTAACCTGTCGTGACCCGTCCATCACATAACGGTGCTCATTTTGCCACCTTTCGTAGTAATTTAATGCAGAAAAGTAATGTCAAAAGATCTTTTTACCAGTAGTTGAAACTAGATGATACAAAGAAGTTCATGGAGCTAATTAAAAGACTGCAACATTTTACAAACATTTTTACTACTTGTCCTGCAGACTGTAACAGTATCAACCACAACAATTGCTCTTCTGCTCAATCGGCTGCCCTTTGATTTGAACTGTGCTCTTGTCGCCCGTTGGCTGGTTACCCATTCTAAATTTCAAAGCAAAACAAATATTAAAAAAATCGCACTCGAATTATGGTTAAAAAGAGCTGTAGCTGCCTTACTTTTTCTTTATCTCTGCAGCCATTGTCAAGAAAGCCTGTTCCACGTTTACGGAGTCTTTCGCACTGGTCTCGAGGAAAGGGATCCCGAGTTCATCTGCAAATGCCTGCAGGTCGACACAGGTTAAATGGCGATTTTTACCAAAGGGTTGACTGAAACGTTACAACATTCTTGTGGCATACCTTAGCTGTTTGTGTGTCAACAACCTTGTTCTCAACTAGATCACATTTGTTTCCAACAAGAAGCTTGCAGACTGATTCATTTGCGTATCTGTCAATTTCACTCAGCCATTGCTTCACATTGTTGAAGCTCTCCATCTCAGTCACATCATACACGATCTGATACAGAAACTAAAGTAAGCTATTCGATACAGATATTTTTCTAGATAACTAAGAGGCTATCTGGCAACTTCTGAATGGTTAAGTGTTGAACCAGTCTGAGCCATTAAGTGTTAAACCAGTAAGAGGTCTGAAACTTTAAGAGACAGTATAATGCTTAACCGTTCAAAAGAAAATGTCTAACCAATTCAGATTGGAGGTCTTAACCATTCAGACTCATAGCTGTCATTGGCGAGCGTAGCGATCGCAATAGCGCGCTACGTAGCGTATAGGTCTTGGTTCGTTATTAGGGTTGTAGCGACAGATAGCGATAATAGCAATAGTTTATTTTTTTTAATATAAATAACAATTAAATATAGCTATAAAATAGCTGGATTTTAGGTTTTTGTTACATATACATGTAAAATAGCATATATATACCAGGGTATTTTGATATAACATACATATAAAATTAAAAAAATTCTTTCTAGTGTATCGCTATTTTTAAAATAGCCACCCGCTATTTATCGCAATTCGTTATGTAGCATATAAGTACCTTATCGCTACTTGCAGCTATTCGCCATTAACAACTATGTTCAGATTCAATATAACACTTAACCATTCAGAGACAAATGTCCGAACCATTCAGACATCTACTCGCAAAACAAACAATCTGAACCAGTAAGAGGTCTGAACCATTAAGAGCCCCATTAAGAGCTAAACAAACAACCCTAAATTTATTCTTTTATTGAAACAATTACTCATAAAAATTTGAATAGATCACTTCCGAGTCAGAAAAATCAAATAGTAAACAAAAGTTAAGAGAACCCGATAAATGTCAGCTTTTCAGTTTTTTTCAAGGCTTGATTAATTGATAAGTTGGTTTTTAATATTTGACATAACATTTCAATTTTAAATCACATGGGATCTGTCCATGGCTTTCAATATGAATGTCTTCAACAAATAAAATAAATGCAATCAATTAGTGTGTACTTTATAACACATCAAGCATTTACCTAGAAGTTACAAAAATAATATGTAGTGTTTTTGGTGATTATCACATTGTATATAATGTTCAAATGGGTTGCTGAAAATAGATTCTTTAAATTTCCTACTAAATCAGACAACGAAATACAGTAATTCATACATGATCTAATATGGGAATTTGAGTTACGATACTAAGTTATGATGCAGATAATTTTCTAATGACCAAATTCAGTATTTGCTTGATATGATTACTCAAAAACGATTGAAAATATTACGAATGTCCTAGTCAGGAAAGTCATAATAAATGTTAACAGAGACCGATAAATGTCGGCTTTTCAGTTTTTTAAGGCTTATTTTAGTGATGAACTGCTTTTGAATTTGGGACAAAATTTCAATGGTATATCACATGGGGTCTGCACACAGCTCTCAATATGAATGTCTTTGTCAGAGAAAATATATGCAATTAATTAGAGTTCACTTTGTAACACATCAAGCATCTACCTAATAAGCATATGGATAAATGCTGGGGCATATGACCATCAATGTAGGTAATGTGGTATACATTCATGACAATTAAGTTCTGTAATATATAGATATTTTAACCAAAAACAGATATGTAGTTTTCCGGTAATTATTAATTAACACATTGTATATAATGTTTAAATGTGTTGATGCAAATAAATTTTCTTTAAACTTCATACTAAAATGAACGATGCAAATAAATTTTCTTTAAACTTTATACTAAAATGGACAAAGTAATACTGTAATTCTTACAATTATTCCATGTGCTCCTCTGTAGTAACTGCTTGTTATAGTCCGAAACCGCTCCTGGCCAGCAGTATCCCACTGCAGAAGACAAAATTTTACGTAAAAACCACAAGAAGATATAAAAGCACTCAATCTAATTTCCATCCCTTCAAACACCTCTGGTCATATTAGTCAAAGGACGCGTGCCTAGCAGAAGCGAGGCTACACATGTTGGTTAAACACAAGGTGCCTTTTAGCAACAATCAAATCCGCAAAGTCATTTTTTTTATCAAAAACCATTTTGAATCAACACAACAGTGATAAAACAAAACTAAATAATCTTCTGAATAAACTATCAAATAAAAATGTTTTACGTATACTCACTATCTGCAGCTTGATCGTCTTCCCATCCTGCTCCACGGTCCTAATTTTCTGCATCATCAATATACAAATTAGCATGACCTAAACTACAACAAGACCCAATATGATAATGTAACATAAACATATATACAGAAAAAGAGAGAAAACTCACAAAGTCAACTCCAATTGTGCTTATGTAACTATCCACATAAGAATCATCCTGAAAGTCAAAAACAAAAAAAAAACCATAAGATCCTCAAGAAAAAAATGCAGTCAGATCAGATACAAATCAAATCAACCCTAATTATGATAACTTTATATAATGTTAAACCCCCTCTATCATACCCAATCTATTAAATTAATCTTTTAAATATAATTACACCCTAGTGGAACAAAATCAGTAGAATCAATATGCTGTATACTTAGAAATTTAATCCAAAGCAAAAAAAAAATAAAAAAAAATCACTATCACTGGTGCCAAAAATGAAAGCAAAAACTATGCACAAGTTGAAAGCATGAATATGCAAAGAAAATTTAAAAAAAAAACCCATAAAATTTACAAAGAAACACACACGTAAAGCGCTCCATCGAGAGATAATCATATAGAAGTATGAATGAGTAGAATAATTACAGCAAATCGGAGAAGAAGGCATGATTTTCCGACGGAAGAGTCTCCGATGAGTAAAAGTTTGAAGAGATAATCGCTGCAAAGGAGGAAAGTAGAGTTGAGTGAATAAGAAATCGGAAATGGTGAGAGGGAGAAAGAGGAACTGACTATTCGTTGCTCATTGTTTCAGTGCCGTTGACGGTGTCGGTGGATGATTGGAGTCAGGGTTTCTACGTCATTAATTTAATTAATTTCAAAGGAAGATGAAAAAGATGGAGAGACTACTCATCTTTGAGCCGTTTTTTATTTCCCATTATACCCTTTTTCTTTTACATAATTTCACTTTTCGCCTAATATTTTCTCAACCCAACTCTCACCAAATCCCCACAACTGATTTGCCCTCTTAAATCTACTCATAAAATTCAGTTAATATTTATTTTATGAGATTTAAATCCCTTATCACTTTTGTGGTGATTAGATTACATTGAAATAGATTTTTGGACCTATTAAAGAGAGGTTAAATACGAGTTTGAAGTTTCAATTTAGAGTTAAATACGTCTTTGTGGTTTGAAAATATTACAGATTTGTTTTTAGTGGTTCAATAAATACATATTTCGATTTTGCTTTCTACAATATTTGCAAACCAATACCACGTTTATTTTGTGGTGTACATATACTAGTGTTTGCCCATATATAGTGAGAGATTGTGAGGTGAAAAACTAGCTTTTATCTAGAGATGAAAACATGTATATATCAAACATATTCTTTTACTTCCTTTAATGGTAAATATAGGAAGTTTCAATATTTGACAAATAAAATATTACTATGTGGAAAAAAAATAACATTATTGTTTCAAAAAATTATTGACTTCAATCATCCAAAATAAATAGTCCTTATATCAAAGTTAACCAACTAGTTGAACCACAAGGGTGATTATTAAAGCTCAAATTAGCGGTTTGATGAAGACATAACCAACTAGTTGCAGCACAAGGACAAGGGTGATTATTAAAGCTCAAATTAGTGGTTTGATGAAGACAGAATTTGTCGGTCTTGTAAGGGAAAGATAAGTTCTTATGAATGATTTGCCAAATGTTGTCTATCATTTGTGGAAGGTTGCAAATTACCATAAAAGATTTTGGAAACTGTCGGTGTTGCTTATGGGGCTACATAACAAGTCATATATGTAATAAGCACCCATACAATTAGAATTTAAGTAGACCTAGACTTCCTAATCTGACTAATATAGATCTCCAAAAAATAAGAGATAGACTAAACGCTAAACTAATCAGATAAACACTAAACTAATTAAAACAAACTTAATTAATTAATTAATTAACTAATAACTAGATCTCCTCCAAGCCACCCCATGAAACCGATCCAATCCACCCTTATCGTCTAAGTGTTGCTAATTTATACTCCCTTCAACACTTGCTTCCGTCATCTCAACATCTTCATATAATTCGATCAACTTGACTCCTCACAACAGTTTTGTGAACATATCAACTACCTTGTCATCAGTTGCAACATACTTCAAAGTCAGTCTATCCCTTTTAACACCTTTTCTCTGGTATAATGATAGTGCACTTCAATATATTTTGTTCTCGCATGAAACACTGGATTTTCAGCAAGTGCTATTGAAGAAATATTATCACATTTAATTAGTATACTCGAATCCACTTCCTGATTAAGATCTTTCGTTAACCTCACTAACCGCGTACAATCCTGAGCGGTCATGGCTGCAGCCCGATATTCCGCTTCAGTTGTTGACAAGGACATTGTCGGTTGATGTTTACTACACAACGAAACTACACCAAAACCTATCTTGAATACATACCTTGACGGTCGAACGCCTAATAATCGGATCCCTCGAATAACCCACATCACAATACCCTAACAACCTCAACCGTATCTCCCTCTTAAACAACAACCATAACTCGATGTTGATTTCACATACCTCAATACTCTCCTAACCGCATCAAGATGTGTTTTCCTAGGATCTTGCATAAATTTGCTAAGTACTCCAACATTGTATGTGATATCATGTCTCATAGTGGTAAGATAAATCAAACTTCCTACCAATTTGCGATACATTGTCCTATCTTCAAGTTTCTTCCTTCATCACTTTGAAAATATGTGCTAGGCTCCTTGGACTTGTAACAGGCTTGCAACATTCCATTCCAAATTTGCTTAGGAGATCAACAACATATTTATGTTGATGAAGAACAATCCCATCTTGTTTATATTTAAGTTCTAAACCAAGAAAATGACTTGTCTAACAAGATCTTTCATATGAGATCTATCATCTGAAATCGAGTACACAAATTCTCTTTTAATTGCTCCAAAACATCAATCAAATCCCCCGTAATGATTAAATCATCAACATAGACTAACACCACATCCGTTTTCTGCCCTTCAACTTGAACAAACAAGCTTGAATTGGTTGTTGTAGATACAAACCCGTTATGCTCCAAGAACTCTTCTATTTTACCGAACCATGCACGAGGAGACTGCTTTAACCCATATAAATCCTTCTTGAGCTTACACACATACCTGAGATGTTCTACACTTTCAAAACCCTTAGGTTGATCCATGTATATAACGTAATCTAGACTTCCATGCAAAAGGGCATTACTTACATCCATTTGAGACAAATACCACCATTTACTTGTTCCTATGGCCAAAAGTACTCAAACCGTTGTTAACTTAGCCACAGGGGCTAAATGTTTCTTCATAATCAATCCATAATCTTGTGAAAAACCTCTTGCAACCAAACGAGCTTTATAGCTTTCAACCAAACCATCCATTTTTCTTTTTATTTTGTAAACCCATCTACAAGATATCGGCTTGGAATCAGTTTGCCTCGGAACCAAATCCCCAGTTTAATTGTTCTATAAAGTTGAAATTTCTTTTCATGAAATACACCCACAAATATCGTGAAAAATAATCAATAAATGTTATCATGTATTTCATACCTTTTACTGAAGCTTGTTTCACTAGATGGAACACATTAATGTGAACTAATTCAAGCGGCTTTGGATCGATGAGTAGAACTTTCAAATGGTTGTTGATGAGATTTACCAAACTGGCAACCCGCACATACCACATCTTTTTGAACTACAAGATTTGGCAAACTAATGGATAAGTTTCTTTTTCGCCATCAATTCTAGCTTGTCATACCCTACATTGACTCAATCGTTGGTGCCATAAATCAACACTCTTATTCGATTTAGCTTTCTCCACATGAGCCGTTTCTATCGACATAACGTACACTGCATCATTCTTCTTCCCTTGCATAATAGCCTTAGAGGTTGTCACGTACTCATCGTACACTTTGACGGGCTTCATGCCCGAAAAGAACATACTTCCCAGTTGTTGTAATCTGTGGAACGGACAACATATTTTTCTTCATCCGAGTAACATGATATACATCTTTCAGTACAACTTCTTGATTCATATATGCTCTGAAATTTATATCACCAACATGCGAGATCTTGTGCCTTGAATTATCAGCAATTACTACAACTCTATTGCCTTCGTATTTGACCGGATTCTTTAACCAGTTCTTCTTACCAATTTGAACACCCTGAGTCTACAATCCAGTCATTTAACTAATAAGCCTGTAACACCCCAACCCGAATAAGACTGACGTGTTACTTATACATTATATCAGAGGTCATATCATCATTGCATAAATTGTAAAACTTTACATTATTTCAAATAAGTCAACACATTGTACAAAACATTTTAAATTTTTATGAAAATCTATGTGCGTCTTTAAACCCTCGAGCCATCCATCCAAGTCTTCTTGAATAATCCTTGCAACCTAACATACATAAGAAGGAAACGTACGCCTGAGTAAACGGGGTTTACTCAGTGGGACAATAACAATATAGTATAGAATTTCCTATCAATATATATATATATATATATATACATATATATATATATACATATATATATATATACATATATATATATATACATATATATATATATATAACACATTCAGTTAGTCACCTTCAGTGCATCACATTCAGTAGTTCAGTGCGTCACCTTTCGGTGCGACACAATCAGTTGTTCAGTGCATCATGATCAATATTTGCCAAAATAATATAACTATATATATATATATATATATGTGTAATAGCACAAAATCTTGAAGATCACATAAGCATGTAATAACAAATCTAATCTCCAACTACGAGGTAGTGTGAAAACCCAAATTCGTACACATAAAGTTGTTTAGAGTCCATACCCTGGCAATTTATATGAGTCTTCCAATGGAAATTTGATATTCGTTTACGAGTATTCGTAGAAACCTACATTATGGTCATGTAATTCATAAGGTCATGTACGTATATGATGTGCGTGAATTACATATATTTTTATAATTTAATTTTCTTCACACAAATTTAGTTTTAAAATGATTTTCACCCAAGAACTAAACTACACACACAAAAGGGCAACTGTACCCGTCGGGTGGTAATATAGTTTATCGGTAAGAATCAGATATCAATACGTGGACGTGGTGTCTCGATACTAAACTTTTGCTACTTTATAGCTTTTTCAATTGATGGGTTGATTTTTTTGCTTCTAATTTATCATGCAAAAATAACAAACTACTAACTAATCTAAGGAAGAACAAATCTAAAAGAGGTTGCGTAAACTAAGTATCCACTAATAAGCACGTGACAATAGATGGGAAAGACTAGTGGTGATGCAAGCTCTAAATTCAACTAGGTCCCCAAACAAGGCTTCCTAGCTTTATAAATCTTAGGAAAACTAAAATGAAATAACATTCTAATCACCTAAAATTTATTATTTCAAAACCACTTGCTAAGTTGATGTTAATTTTTAATGATGCGTTATTTGTTTGTCAAAACTCCTAACTCTACAAGTTGGGGAAAACTACTATGAACAACATACTAATCACCCTAACTTGGTTTTAAGTAAGCAATGTCTTCATCATATTCTTGATATGAACCACAAGCATAGTCATGCTAGACAACAATCTTGGCCTAAAACATCATAAACACAAACTATAGAATTCATATAAACATTCTTTTGATCTTTCCAAATCTAAATGCAAGAATCCATACACATGTTCAAATCACCATTCAATTCATGTTAGCAATTACCATTCCTAGTTTCATGCTATGAATCATACTAACAAGTTAACAAGATTTAACAACCGTAATCTCTACATGGGCTTTCCAACACAACATGTAAATACTTATGACCAAACATCCAAGAACAAAGACTTTAAACATGCACATGAACTCCAAGAAAGATTAAACATCACTATGAAGATTAACAAAAACTATCACCACATCTACTTCCATGTTATCACATATGCATTAGCTTCAACAAAGTTTAAGCAACACAAATGTTTAGCCCATAAGGCTCATAACTACCAAATCAAGTACAAGAAAACTCAAATTGTTTATAATGTAAATAGTAAACTAACCAAGTTTAAAGACAAGATTAAATGGTAAATGAGTGAATCTTCTAGTGATTAAGTCTTCTTCAAGGCTCCTTCTTGGCTCCAACAAGCTTCCAAGTCCAGATTATTGAGAGAACACTTCACCAAAATGCTCCAACTCTCTTCCAAAGAGCTTGAAACTCGTATTTAAGCTGCTAGGTGTTCGGCACGACCCTGCCACCTTTTGGCACGGTCGTGCTTGGTAAGTGTCAGAGTCATTTTTCATCTGTCGATCTTTTTTTGCTACCAATTCTGAAAAAATCCTGCTCAAAGTTTCCCGAGGTTGCACGACCATGCCAAACCATGGCATGACCATGCTTATCGATGGATTGCCGACGATGACTGCTGCGATCTCGGAAATGAGCTGATAAGATCTAACTTGGACCTGGCAGGTCGTGCCAGTCATGATTTTCCTGGTTTGCGTTATCGGTTGATAATGCTGATGAGAGTGCCGATGCTGGTTGGCTTGGCACGGTCGTGCCATATCTGACAGTTTGCTGGAAAGTTCCGTTTTTGCTCTATTTTGCGCCAAAAGCCTCTGTTTCAACACCGGGCCGAAGCCCGGACCTGTATTTTCACAAACAACTCAAATGAGTACCAAAATCAATGAAAATACAATGAGTTCTCGCATAAACGGGGCATATTTGACATTTAGAAAATGTATAAATTCTTATACATCAAACATCCCCACACTTGAACTTTGCTTGTCCTCAAGCAAACCAAAACGAACAAAGACTCTCTCAATGGCAATCATCTCAAGTAGCATTCTTTAAGCACAAATAAATAATTTGGGCTATAACAATTAAGGACTACTCGACATGAAGGAAAAATAAAAAGTATGCAAAATATGTTTATGAGCAACGGTCCATCTTAGAAATCCCTACTTGTTCACCTTGCATTCTCACAATGTTCACACACACTCGGCTAATCTTAGGTACACATACAAATCATGGAGTATGTTTTTAACAGTCGATGCCAAGACGATGACTAACGATATCATAAGCTAGTGGAAAGATCAAATCTAATCACTCGACAAAAATATAACATAAATTATGAGGTCTTGTTTGGGTTGTAACTTGGCTTGGGTTAAGGGTGTGGAAGTGGATTTTGAAAGTGGCTAAAACGGTTGTAACCTGACGGTTCAACTAGCTTGAAACATAAGAAAATACAACTATACAACTTAATAATATCTAACCGAGAGCTAACCGACAAGTTTAGCTTTTCAACTCTCAAAATTGCTCTAACAAAGCCAATTGACAAGGCTTTTTCAAATTATAATGATTCGTTTCTTTTGTTTTTTCAACCATGCTTTAAAGAGAACTAAGTACGTCTACTTAGATAAAAACTCTTAACCATGAGGTTGTAACTAATAAATTAAGATACTATACAAAAAAGCTACAAGTTAATCACTAATTGAACTGGGCTTCCAAACAAAAAAATTGGGTTAAAATATAAAAGACTAACTTGGCCAAGTGGTTAATATTTAGTGGTTTAAAAGAAATAAAAGGGAAAGGCTCAAATTGGTTTGACTAGGGGTATATTCGGGTGTAGGAATAAGTATAAGTAGCTAAAAATAAAATGTTTCTTAATGCCTTAATCATTTTCGTTCTATACATTTGCTTTGTGGCCTCGAAATGTATACCTAACACAAGTTCTAAATCGCAAAAGTCATCCGGCTCACTCAATCTTTGCCCGCAAAAACATGAGAAAAAATAATTCTAAAGCATCAAGGCTCAAAAAATAACTCACGGAAACGGGCGTATTGGGTAAATATGCAAGGCAAACAAGTAGGTCAATCGCTCAATTTCTCATGCTCAAATTTATACAAAAAATACGTTACTTGATGGTAATCTTCACTCGAGCGAACCCCCTTTTTGCGTTTATCCTTATACATTTATAAAAAACTTTAGTGCTTATATAAAAACTTATGTTGATTTGATTGTCATGCCACAAAAGAAAATGTTCACGAGAGCTTTGTATTATCATTACTACTACTACTACTATTATTATTATTATTATTATTATTATTATTATTATTATAATTATTATTATTATTATTATTATTATTATTATTATTATTATTATTATTATTTTTAGAACGGACAACAAAGCTCGAGCGCTAAACCACCTCCCCACACTTAAATTGTACATCGCCCTCAATGTACAACAAAAACAATTACATAAGCAAAATGCAAATATAATGAAAGCGGAGGAAACGAGAACACGAAAACTCCCTTGAAACGAAAAGGCAAGAATGGAACTAAACGAAATAATAAGGAGCATCCGCAACGAACTACCAAGCCGTCCGTCAAGCCAACATCTCATCAAGCCAACACTGCACACTAGCAAACATGATCAAACACATAAGACTTTTACCCAGCCCAATTTACCCTTACCTTTATTTATTTACTTAGCCCATTAAAATAAAACAAAATCAATTAAAGTTGTCACACCCCGTATTTCCAACAAAACACCAGTGGGCCCGGGTGGGGAATATCGTGACGTAAGTTGATATCATCATAGTCAATTAACACAGCACAACGGAAGTCTTGGAGTTTAAATTACTATTATAATCCAAATGTTCAAAGTACAAAAATAATAATATACAGACGGCTTGTAATGAAGATCCACAGGCAGATCGTAAAATATACAAAAATGTGTATCAGACTTTGGGCAGATCTAAGGATTTGCAAGATCCTCTTATATCACTACCAAGCAGCTTCCAGCCTATTTCGTATTGTACATGCAACTTAGTCTTTTGGAAATACGTCAGCTTTCGCTGGTAAATACACTTAACTGACTCGTTTTGAAAACATTTCAAAAATGGATTTAAGTGCATAGGGCACGAAAAATCTTTTATAACTTGGGAAAGTCAGCCTTGTAACCTTGTTAACAGCTTTACATGTTTGTCCATATATATGGGGCCCAATATAGACTCCTAGACATGATAAACGTACACACAACTTATGAACCCACGAAGCAGTTATCCCCAACTAGTGGGTAAAAATAATTTAGCATTCGCATCTGTCAGGTGTATGCCTACACACCGTGCTTTGGTCGTTGCCATTAACTAATGTAATGAGCCAAGGATATCCATGACACAGTCGTTAACCCGCAATGTTTAAGTTACAAACAAAACTGATCAAAACGGAATATGTGGATTTACTAGCCACAATCCGACATTCGATTAATCCCATTTCCGACCAAGCGGTAATAATTTACCGTAACCCAAGCCCGTATAGGGGAAATAAGTCAAGAGTATTTACCTGAGTTAGTCTTGATTTAAAAATGCAAGACTTTAATATCTCATCCGTATTCAAAATGAAATAAGTGCAGATAGCATTTACTGGAAGGCTCTAGTCTGGATTATGGCATAAGCTAACCAATTAGAATGCTAACGGCCTTATTTAAGTCATAGACTTAGACCGACTAGCTTAAAGGAGCAAAACAGTATAATACGCTAGATTAAGCGATGACCGGATAGAATGTACTTTAAACCCAACAAGTACTATGACTTGTATAATATGGGTAAACCATAAGCATTCTAGATTTTGAGATTAAAAATGATAAGGTTAAACCCTTCGGTTAATTTCCGTAAACTATTTACAGATACTTAACCGTACACATATAATCGATATCGGGTAACCGGATGAGTCATGAAAAAGTTCTATATGCCTTTATACTATAAATAAGTTGTAATATCAGTAGGATATCAAAATGCCCTTTAAGGTTTTAAAATGAAATTATGCCTCATAAGGGCGTTTTGGTAATTTTATAACGTATAAAAGGAACCTGAATATGTTTTGATGTTATGATCATAAGTATTCTGGAAAAATATTTAATCTATGGTATAATATCAGTAAGATATTTATCATATGTGTAATTTATCATTTAAGACCAAACTATGCACCGTATGGGCATTTTGGTCATTTTACACATAGTTTTATAATTTATTTGGAATTCTGAGTTTATATTATGTACCACTGTAAAAAAATTTAAATGAGTTTTAAAATCAGTAGGTAACAAGTCTTGGTTTATAAATATGGTTTAAAACCATACTATGCGCAAAAACGACGTTTATGTCGAAAAATTACGATTTGTGCGAAGTTTAATGAAAACTAATGCTAAGCCAAGGTTATATGTTTTAGATATGTTATTTAGTATAACACATCAATAGATAAAAAGGTTTGGTATAAAAAGTATGATTAAAACCGTTTTAGACGCCATAAGGGCTTTATCGTTATTTGTTGACATAATGCAAGGACTTGTATGTAAACTCATTATAAAAACTGACTTGACATCCTAAATAATCTTACTTATGATATTACATCAATAGGAAATTCATTTTCAGGTTCGTTATCGATTAAAAACTTATTTTATGTAAAAAGGGCATTTTAGTCAAAATTTACATCAATAGGAAATTCATTTTCTAGTTTGTTATCGATTAAAAACTTATTTTATGTAAAAAGGGCATTTTAGTCAAAATTGGCATAATAACGGAACTTGTGCATAAACTCAGATTCTGATTATGATCATGTAATATAACCTCAAGGGTTATGCTACATTATATTACGATCATAATGCAAAGTAGCTAACTAATCTAAATCGGGTCAGAATCGAAAGTCAAAGCAAAGTCAAACTTTGCGACTTTCGATTGCGAACCGACCCTAGAACTGAAATTGGCGAGTCGAACATGTCCTCACATGTTTTTTTTCTAATAATTATTACCAACTTGTTTAAGTGTTAAAACATGTTTTATAACATATATAAACTTAGATTATAATATTTTCAAAATCTGGCGTGTTTGACTTTTTAATAACAAAACTTTGACCCGTCAATTGGTCTATCAAACGTGATCTTTGTGAGGTGTCCTTTATAAGAATTAATACCTACCTTATTACGATCACTTAGCCATGTTCGTTATGAACATTGGCTGGACCATAATGGTCTTAACCGAAAGTCAAAGCGTTTTCCGTAAACGCTTGACTTTTGGCTTTAAAAAGCCTATAAACGAAAATACAAGAGAAAGGAACACAAGTGATCCTTGGAAGAAAAAGAACTAAGTTGGATGCTCTTTTCAGTTAGGAACTTCCAGAGGAGGGAGATAGAATGTTTATGAGAAAGGTGCAAGTTCAAGTGATGAACCATTGCTCCTATTTATAGTGGAGAGCTTGAAGGAGGTGATGCCAGGTGTTAGCAAGTGTTAGAGGGTGCCTACAAGTGTCCTAAAATGTGGCATAGCAGTTTGGAGCCCATGGTTTGAATTGAATGGGTTTTGGCAACTTGTGTGGTTGCCAAGCAAAACTTTTTGCAGCAGAGTTCCTCTGGTGGCCCGCGAGAGACCAGGCCATGTCTCTCGCGGCCCGCGAGCGGTTCATGTAATCTTTCAAAGTTTGCCACATTTAGCCTCTCAACTTATTAAACCTCTAAAACACCTTTATAAGCACAATTAGCCCTCCGTAACTAATATTTGGCGTACCCGGGATTATGCTCGAACATCATCAAGCTCTTGGTTCGTTAAAAGGTCACTCAGAGGTGTAAATTAACATGCTAACACTTTTAACCCCTCCATTGTCCAACTTTTGCATATTTACATAATTAATCCCTCTTGTCCAACAAGTGGCTCATATGAGAGTTAGGACTTCGTAAAAGGTCGCTCAGAGGCTTAGTTTAAGCATGTTGACACTAATGGGTCACTCAGAGGCTTAGTTTCAGCAGTTGACACTTTTAGTCCTTATATAAAAAATAATAACACGTGTCGCTATATTATGGGACACGATTTTACAAGGTGTTACATCCTCACCCCCTTAAAAGAAATCTCGACCTCGAGATTTTATTCAAAAATATGGGGGTACTTTTGTCGCATAGTGGACTCAACCTCCCATGTATACTCGGGGCCTCGAAGGGCATCCCACTTAACCTTTACTATAGGTATCTTTTTTCGGAGCTTCTTAACCTGTCGATTTTCGATCGAAATCGGTTTCTCAACGAACCTAAGGTTTTCATCAATTTGCATATCATGATGTGACATTGCTAGCGACTCATCAGCTAAACATTTCTTAAGATTACAGATGTGGAACACATCATGAATTCGACTAAGCTCCTATGGTAGCTTAAGCTTATAAGCTACAGCGCCGGCACATTCGATTGTCTCGAAAGGTCCAATATATCTCGGGCTTAACTTGCCCTTCTTTCCAAATCGCATTACACCTTTCCAAGGTGATACTTTTAGCATGACTTTGTCCCATATTTGGAACTTAAGAGGTTTACGCCTGTCAGCATAGCTTTTGTGCCTATCACGTGCAGCTTTGAGACGATCACAGATTTGTATAATCTTATCCGTGGTCTCCAGGACAATTTCTGGTCCTGATAGTTGGGCTTCCACAACTTCAGCCCAACACAAGGGCGTTTAACATTTCCTCCCATACAAGGCCTCAAAAGGAGCAGCCTTGATGCTCGTATGACAACTATTATTATATGAGAATTCTATTAGGGGTAAGTGGTCATCCCAGCTTCCACCTAAATCAATCACACATGCTCTAAGCATGTCTTCCAAAGTCTGAATTGTATGCTCACTCTGACCATCAATCTATGGATGGTAAGCCATACTAAAGTTTAATCTTGTGCCTAAAGATTCTTGGAAACTTTTCCAAAAGTGAGATGTGTATCTAGTATCTCTATCGGATACAAAAGATACCTGCACGCCATGTAGGGACACAATCTAGTCCACATACAACTTAGCTAATTTGTCAGAATTATACGTTTCTTTAATTGGCAAGAAATACGCTGACTTAGTCAGCCTATCCACAATAACCCAAATCGTGTCATTACCACGTTTGGTCTTAGGTAACTTGGTTATTAAATCCATAGTTACCATTTCCCATTTTCAAGTGGGAATTTCAAATTGTTGTAGAATTCCTGACGGATTCTGATGTTCGGCTTTAACTTGCTAACACGTCAGACACTTAGCTACATAAGTGGATATTGATTTCTTCAAACCCATCCACCAATAATTCTTTTTCAAATCTTGATACATCTTGTCACCACCTAGGTGAACTGAGTATCTTGAATTATCCCTTCTTGGAGGATTAGATCTCTAAGTCCTCCAAAGATTGGAACCCAGATTCTGCCACTAAATCTAAGGATTCCATCTTTTCCAGGCACAAACTGATCAACAATTCCGCCTAATCCTTCATTAGAAATATTAGCCTCTAACAAAGCTTGCTTTTGTACATCTAATAGCTTCTCATTCAAGCTATTTCTAAGTTCAATGCTGTTGGCGTTAATCCTTATAGGCTTAACCCTTTCTTTGCGACTTAAGGCGTCAGCAACGACATTTGCCTTGTCAAGATGATAGCGAATTTCGCAATCGTAATCATAAAGTGTTTCCATCCAATGGCGTTGTCGCATGTTCAAATCCTTTTGATTGAAGAGATGTTGAGGACTCTTATAGTCAGTGTATATAATACACTTTGTGCCATATAAGTAATGTCTCCACAATTTAAGTGCAAATACAACACCCAATTCCAAGTCATTGGTGGTGTAATTCCTTTCGTGTACCTTTAATTATCGTGATGCATAAGCAATTACTTTACCTTTTTGCATTAGCACACAACCCATTCACTGTGCGAGGCATCACAATAAACGACAAAATCCTCAATACCCTCAGGTAGAGATAACACAGGAGCATTGCTCAATTTGTGTTTTAGAATTTCAAAAGTTTCTTGTTGTTTTGGACCCCAGTCAAACTTGACATTCTTACAGGTTAAGGTAGTTAAAGGAGTGGCTATCATTGAAAAGTTCTCAATGAACCTCCTATAATAACCGACCAATCCTAAGAAGCTACGAATCTCCGATGGAGTTTTGGGTACTTCCCAATTCATGATGGCTTCAATCTTGGTGGGATCCACTTGATACCACGCTCACTTACAACATCTCCATCAAACTGGACTTCTCTAAGCCAAAACTCGCACTTAGAGAACTTCGCATAAAGCTTCTCTTGTCTTAGAAACTCTAGGATCCACCGAAGATGTTTCTCGTGATCGGCTTGATTACGAGAGTAGATAAGTATGTCGTCTATGAAGACAATGACAAACTTATCTAGATACGGCTTGCAAACTCTATTCATGAGATCCATGAATGTTTCAGGTGCATTTGTGAGCCCAAAAGGCATCACCAGAAATTCATAATGACCATAACGAGTCCTGAAGGCAGTCTTGGGAACATCTTCATTCCTAACCTTCAGTTGATGATATCCTTATCTCAAATCGATCTTAGAGAAATAACTAGCCCCTTGAAGTTGATCAAACAAGTCATCGATCCTGGGTAGATGATAACGATTCTTGATTGTTATCTTTTAGTTCACGGTAATCAATGCACATCCGCATTGAACCGTCCTTTTTCTTAACAAAAAGAATAGGAGCTCCCCCAAGGTGAGGAACTAGGCTGAATAAAGACTTTCTCTAAAAATTCATCTAATTGTATTCTTAATTCCTTCATTTCTGTCGGTGCTAACCGATATGGAGCTCTAGCGACAGATGCTGCTCCTGGTAGAATGTCAATCCTAAACTCCACTTGCCTATCTGGAGGTAGACCTGATAATTCTTCAGGAAAGACATCGGGATATTCCGAGATGACTGAAAGGTCTTCAATATTTGGCTTTGGCTCGTTAATAGTTACTTGTGCCATGTAAATGACACAACATTTCCCCATACACTTGGATGCCTTAAATAATGACACTTTTTATAGCAATCCATAGTGTGAATCTCCAAGAATAGTGAGTATTTCACCAGATGGGTTTTTAACTTCGATGAATTTCTTATCACAGGCAGGCAATGCAGGCTTGGTTATGAGATAACCAATCCATGCCTAAGACTACATCAAACCCCGTCAATTTCATTGGCAAAAGAGAAATAGGAATTGAATGATTCTTAATGGATATAAAACATCCATCAAGCATGGAAGATGCTGTTTCTAAGGTTCCGTCAGCAAGTTCTACCTCATAAATTATGTCTAGAGTTCTTATGGGTAAGTTTAATAGTTTACTAAACTTATGATCTACAAAAGATTTATCTGCACCCGAATAAAAAAGAACTCTAGCATATACGTCATTAATGAGGAATGTACCTGTTATGACGTTGTTGTCATTAACATCTCTTTAGCATTCATCTGAAAGGCACGTGCATTTCCTTTCTTAGCATCTCCAGGCTTTGCATTGTTACTTCTGGGGTTCTTAGGGCAGTTAGGCTTAATATGCCACTTTTCATTACAGTCGTAACAGACTGCTTCTTTAAGATTTTTGCACTCTAAGGTCTTATGTCCCTTTTCTTGCAGATACCATAGGGTTTAATCTGTGGGTCAGCATTGCATTGTCCCCAATGCCTGCGGTTATAGGTCTTGCACAGAAGTCTATCATTAGACGTGTGCTGGTTCTTCTTGAACCCAAAATTTCCTCTCTTTTTGAACTTTTGGGAGTTATCATCCTCCCGTTTCCTTTTTCCGTCAGTCTCAGTTCTAACTGACTTTTGCCTCACAAGTCTAAGGTAAGAGAGAGAGAGAGAGAGATAGGTCAACAGCAGACCTATAGGTACTAGGCTGAGCAGCCTTTATCATGCCCTTAATCTCGGGCGCTAACCCATTAATGAAACGCACAATGCGTTTGGGTTTAGGAGTGATTAGATAGGAGACTAGTCTGGATAGGGAGTTGAAGTCACTAACATACTTCCAACAGTCCATATTTTTCATTGTAAGAGTCAGAAAGTATGACTCTATCTTCTCCACCTCATGAGGTAGGCAGTATGTCTCCTTGACAAGGTCAACAAACTTGAACCACCCCAAGTTATACAGGTGTACTTTACCTGTTGACTGGACCATTGCCTTCCACCAAATTAGGGCATCGCCCTTGAAGGATTGGGATAAATGTTTTACCACTTCCTTATCAGCGCAACCGCTGATGTCCATTATTGTCTCCATTTCATCAAGCCATCTCAAGGCTTCTACAGCTCCCCTTTCTCCATTGAAATCTCGGGGCTTACAGGAGACGGGGTATTTATAGTACTCCGTCGTTAGAAGAACGAGACCTATCATTAAATTCTAGTTTCTTTGATTCACTCTTCGCAATTTGATGAGTGAACAGAGCTCTCCTTTCGAGCTGATGTTGGTGGAATAGATAAAGGTTTGGAGCGAGTAGCGCTCGCTTCCTTAAATTTTTCCATGGCCCTTTCCATGGCCTTTCCAACAGCTGCATCAATGCGAGCTTGGAAATCATCATCATTGATGGCTATGTTTTCGACATTGTTAGAGTAAATATCTCGGTGGCTACTTTGCGCCTCATCCGAGTGAGCCATTCTTGAAGCTTTAGTTCCAAACACCAAATTAAACTTCACTTTTAGCCATGGTATTAACAACCATATTGGCTATAAAACTTGGATATATAAATCCATTGCCTATTTAAACTAGTTTGCATATAATCACAACTGTTAGGCTAAACATTTCTATGAGTGTTATCTATATTTGGCCTAGGTCTCAAAAGGACCATCAAAGGCAAATTACAATTTGGACATAGTCCATATATATATTTTAGACAGTGGATCTTAATATCACAACTGCCATTGTCATATGGCAATTATAAATAGCTCATAGGCTTGTCTCATAGGACATTTAAAATATGGCTCATAGGCCTTATCCCAAGGATATTAAAATACAGCACATTGGCTTGTCACTTAAGGATGTAAAATATGTCACTAACACCTGTCACTATGGACTTTTTATTATGGCACATAGGCCTGTCACTATGGACACATAAAAATACGGCACATTGGCCTGTCACTATGGACATAAATTTGGGTAGAGGGTCATATTAACCATAATTGTCTTTGTCATATTGACAATTATAACTTGGACTGTAGGCAAAATAATATAATAGATCAATTAACATCTCCTAAGATGTTAAGATATATAATCATCGCACTGATGGCATTAGTCATGATCTCATTGATCATATAGACTATGAGGCTTGAGCATAGCTCACCACCTTGGACAGGGAACCATAAGGTTACAACTGTCATTGTCTTAATTCACGATATAGTATTGCTCGAAGTCAAATCATCACTAATGGATGCAAAATCATAGCCCGTAGGCATTTCATCACTAATGGATGTTCAATTATGGCACGTAGGCACTGCATCACTAATGGTTGTTTAATTATGGCCCGTTGGCACTACATCACTAATGGATGTTCAATTATGGCACGTAGGCACTACATCACTAATGGATGTTCAATTATTATTATCGCATTGATGATATTAGCTGGGATCAAATTTGATCACATAGGCTATATAAGGTTAGGACGTAGTCCATCACCTAGACGGCTAGTGTGGTTCCTCAAGTCACACTACCAAGAGTATTAACATTACTTGAATGTTAACACAAAATTATCTTAATGGTCGATTAATAATCACGGTCGCATTGACCTTAACGACTTGGAGGCTTGAACATAGTCAACTACCTCTGGATAGAAGGATAATTCTTCCTTAACTATCATGATAGAAGGCTATTCATCCTTAACTATCATTTATAATTTGGCCAATTAATATGGACTTTGCCATTTGGCTAATCAAAACCATTAAGATCTTTTGAAATTATATAGCTGATCATAAATTTCGAGTTAAAATCGAGACGGTCGCTTGAAAGGGATGAGTACATTCCAAAATATTTCATTAAATGACAATAGAAATTACAGTACTAGAAATAAATAATAAAACTAATTGTCTATGCAAGGACTTAAAGAAATAACATGTCCACGCAGGGACCTAAGAAATAACAAGGTCCACGTAGGGACTAAAGAAATAACATAATAACAGTACAGACTTCACTCGTCCTTCTTTCCCTTAACCAACTTGGAGAGCTTCTTGAAGAACTTATTCGTCTTCTTCTCCGCTTGTTGTTGCATTTCCTTCATCCGCTCTAAGGCTTCATTAATGGCCTCAAGAGGTGGCGGAGGTTATGGTTGTCATTGAGGTACAACAGGATACTTGTACCCATAATTTGGGTATCCAGTAGGTGGGAAAGGAGATAGGTAAAGTGCATTATGGATGACCGCTTGCATATAAAGGTCATGTGATAGTGCCTAGTAATTTACCGGCGTAGATGATTAAAAGGATCATATCCAGATGTATCTGGATATGTAGGAATAGGGTTATTAAAACCCAATGGTGGTGGTTGAATCACAGGTGGTGGTTTCGGTTCCATCACAGGTGAAGTATTGGAGGGTCCACCCATTTGGGGGTCCTCGTGAATGGTAGGGTAGGTTTTGGGCAAAGGTGGTAGTGAACCCGACCGTTGTCCCGCACGTACCGACATACGTGTTCCACGTTTCCTCCTTGGTGGCTCAGGTGGTGGCTGAGATTGCTCCATCGGTTCCATTTGAACGTCCTCTTGTGTAGGAGGCGGTGTTGGAGAATGGTGTGAAGGAGTGTTAACAAAAGTGAATTGACTCCAATATTGGTCCCATTCGTTAGGACCTTGGTAAGGCGATCCAGTGTAGGAGTTAGAATCGATCAAGATTTCGATAGGGTGTCCATGCGATCCTGATGGTGGCATCTCCGGGTCAGAGTCCTCGTCCATAGGGTTTGGTTGATCCAACTGATTCTGATCAGCTGGGGGTGTGTTGAAGTAGTGGTTAGGGTTGAACTCATCATGATATGAATGAGAATGACGTGAGTGATGAGAATGGTGTGAGTGGTGAGAATGGTAAGAATGGTATGAGTTTTGTGTATGTGTAGGTGAATCTTCTTGCGAGTTAGAATGTCTCGCTAGTGGCCAAGAATCTCCCGAATCCTCATAAGGATTTGAGTGATAGGGTTGTGAAGGGATAAGTCCAGATGGTCCTCTCCTCATAGGTCCTTTACCTCTTCCTTGAACTATTGGTGGCATTTTCCTGTTAAAATCAAGTCAAAACAACAATAATAACTTAATAGTGAAATGAGTAATCCTAGGTCAAAGTCTAGACTCGGAAGTCTAAGGAATGTGCTATTATGTAATGTTTGAGATTAAACACAAAAGGCTAGTGTTTAATTCTCTCACAGTTGGCTCTGATACCAACTTGTCACACCCCGTATTTCCAACCAAACACCGGTGGTCCCGGGTGTGGAATATCGTGACGTAAGTTGATATCATAAGTCAAGAGTATTTACCTGATTTAGTCTTGATTTAAAAAAGCAAGATTTTAATATCTCATCCATATTCAAAATGAAATAAGTGTAGATAGCATTTAATGGAAGGCTCTAGTCTGGATTATGGCATAAGCTAACCAATTAGAATGCTAACGGTCTTATTTAAGTCATAGACTTAAACCGACTAGCTTAAAGGAGCAAAACAGTATAATACGCTAGATTAAGCGATGACCGGATAGAGTGTAGTTTAAACCCAACAAGTACTATGATTTGTATATATGGGTAAACCATTCGCATTCTGGATTTTGAGATTAAAAATGATAAGGTTAAACCCGTTTCGGTTAATTTCCGTAAACTATTTACAAATACTTAACCGTAAACATATAATCGATATCGGGTAACCGGATGAGTCAGAAAAAGTTCTATATGCCTTTATACTTTAAATAAGTTGTAATATCAGTAGGATATCAACTTACATGCCCGTTAAGGTTTTAAAATGAAATTATGCCTCATAAGGGCGTTTTGGTAATTATATAGCGTATAAAAGGAACTTGAATATATTTTGATGTTATGATCATAAGTATTCTGGAAAAATATTTAATCTATGGTATAATATCAGTAAGATATTTATCATATGTGTAATTTATCATTTAAGACCAAACTATGCACCGTAGGGGCATTTTGGTTATTTTACACATAGTTTTATAATTTATTTAGGATTCGGAGTTTATATTATGTACCTACTATCAAAATATTTTAAATGAGTTTTAAAATCAGTAGGTAAAAAGTCTTGGTTGATAAATATGGTTTAAAACCATACTATATGCAAAAACGACGTTTATGTCGAAAAATAATGATTTGTGCGAAGTTTAATGAAAACTTATGCTAAGACAAGGTTTATATGTTTTAGATATGTTATTTAATATAACACATCAATAGATAAAAAGGTTTGGTATAAAGGTATGATTAAAACCCTTTTATGCGCCATAAGGGCTTTATCGTTATTTGTTGACATAATGCAAGGACTTGTATGTAAACTCAATGTAAAAGCTGACTTGACATCCCAAATAATCTTACTTATGATATTACAAAAGAGGAAATTCATTTTCAAGTTCGTTATCAATTAGAAACTTATTTTATGTAAAATTGCTCCTATTTATGGTTGGAGAGCTTGAATGAGGTGATGTCAGGTGTTAGCAAGTGTTAGAGGGTGCCTACAAGTGTCTTAAAACGTGGCATAACAGTTTGGAAGCCCATGGTTTCGAATTGATTGGGTTTTGGCAACTTATGTGGTTGCCAAGCAAAACTTTCTGCAGCAGAGGTCCTCTGGCGGCCCGCGAGAGACCAGGCCATGTCTCTCGTGGCCCGCGAGCGGTTCATGGAATCTTTCAAAGTTTGCCACATTTAGCCCCTCAACTTGTTAAACCTCTAAAACACCTTTATAAGCGTAATTAGCCCTCAGTAACTAATATTTGGCGTTCCCGGGAGTATGCCCGAACATCGTCAAGCTCCCGGTTCGTTAAAAGGTCACTTAGAGGTGTAAATTAACATGTTGACACTTTTAACCCCTCCATTGTCCAACTTTTGCATATTTACGTAATTAATCCCTCTAGTCCAACAAATGGCTCATATGAGAGTTAGGACTTTGTAAAGGGTCACTCAGAGGCTTAGTTTAAGCATGTTGACACTAATGGGTCACCCAGAGGCTTAGTTTATGTCACACCCGACCCGCAGCGGAAAAGGTGATCGGGGCATGATTGGGTTATCATCAAAGCTCATGACATTTATTTTAACGTTTCATATTCATTAATACACTTTAATGGAAAATTACAATCAATATTACAACATGTCCGAAATATCAATCTAGGCTTCATTGTTTTCTTCTAAGACATTTCCTATGTGTTCCTTGCTTCATCCTGTTAACCTGTATCATGCGTAAAAAGGGTTTTTGGATCAACAAAAAGTTGGCGAGTGAATCCTATGAAAAACATTTGAACAAGTTTATTTAATTGATTATAAAATAAGTGCACAACCACACATGAGTAAAAATAGATGTAAACTTATTCACCAATCAATTTAATAATAAACAATACACACATGAACAATAATGGATCGTTTAGAGGCACGCGTTGCTCAACTCGTCTCTCACGAGTAACTGATGGGCCTAATGAATGAATTGCATAAACTTGACAATATAAAATACATAGCTACAAACAATATAAACTCAATAATACACACATGAACAATAATGGATTTGTTTTGAGGCACGCGTTGCTCAACTCGTCTACCACGAGGAACTGATGGGCTTAATGAATGAATTTCATATAAGTTGACAAAATGAAATACATAATCACAACAATATAAACAATCTAAGTTTAGATCACGATATGGTATGGCACAAGTTTAAATAAACGAGTTAATTATTTTGTGACACATGACACACCCCAAAACGTGTAATTAAAAAGGGGAGTTGTAAGATTCACTCACAGTGGGTGCGTTCGGTTGATGATGTTGAATGCACGCGAAGTGGTTTTAACCACGAGTGAAATTAACCTAGATAATGGCATAATGTTTCGGTAAGTAAATGGATTTTATTAATCCATTTTAGTAGGATTGTTGGGTGTATATTTGTGAGTTTAAGGCTATTTTCTAACCTTAAAAATGTTATTTTTAAGTATTTTTAATTGATTTTTAATTAAAATAAATAAATAATAATAATAATAAAAAAATGTTGACTTTTTTGACCGTTGACCGTTGACCTTTGACCTTGACTGTTTGACCGGTTCGTATGCGTGTAAGTGTGCGCTGAGGTGAGGCTCGAACCCGAGACCTCCGTACGCGTGCACACAGCTCTACCAACTGAGCTACATGTCTAACCCGAAATATTTCTGTTTTTAATTATATTTATATACTAATTAGATTAAACTGAAAATCATTTATTTTTCAAAAATGATTTAATGCGTCGGACCGGTGCGCTCCACAGGTCTCGAACCCGGGACCTGTGGGTTGAGTTAACACACAGTCCACCGCTGGACTGTGTGTCTAACTTGTTAAATAATCCGATTTATATTATACTTATGAACAAACTTCATTATTTCATTTCTGCCTTATTTTAAAAAGTTAGATAATTGTCCGAATCGGTGCAGTAGACCGGACTCGAACTCGTGACGTGTGTTTAAACATTCACACAGTCCACCGCTGGACTGTGTGTCTATCTTGGTTATTATTCCGGTTATTATTAAACTTAACATGTATAGCGGTGACTCCGGTTCGGTTAACAAAAAAAGACATTTTTATTAAGGCAAGCATGCGTGGGACAAGATTCGAACTCGAGACGTTTACGTGTTTAATGTGCACACAGTCCACCGCTGGACTGTGTGTCTAACCCGAGTTATAACTTGATTTAAATTAAATTATAGACAACGGACACTTCGTCTTCTTTGTTAGATTTTAACCAGAATTGGAAGTCCGACTGGTTCGAAGATTAAATCATGTTCGTTAGTGTCTGATGGTTAATTACATGTGAGATTAAATAAAAAGAATTAAGGATTAAGCGTAAGGTATACCGACTGGACTCCTCTGTTTCTCCGGCGAAACTCCGGTGACAGCAGACACTTCCGGCGACGTGTGTCCTGCGGCAGAGAGTCTTCAGAAAGCTTGAAATGGATGTGGGTGACTTCCGTATAAGCTCTGAGGGTTCAGTAAGGCTCAGAAGTGAAGGGTTCGGTTTTCCGGCGATGTGCAGAAGTTTTTCGGCGAGTGAAATTACGTCGGGTAAAGGTGCGGTTTTGAGCGAAAAAGCTTGCAGAGGTTTGAGGGGGTATTTATAGGGCAGGTCATCGATGAATTTGGTCCGATTTCCGACTTGATTCGTCGGTTAGAAATTCTCCGGCGGTTATAGCTTGTGTCGCGGGTTCAGGCGTCGGTTATAACCGATGTAGGTTTAAATGTTTACGTTATAACTGAAGTAACCGTCCAATCTCGCGAGATCGCCGGGATTTCCGACGACTGCATTTGGGCGCGCCGATTTCGAATTCGGAAAAACATGTTATGAATTAATTGATTCTAATAATTACCAAGAAACACTAGTGGCGCAGTGGTTGGAGAGTTGAGTGTTAAGTCTGCTGAACCGGTTGACTGACCCGGGTTCGAAACCCGGCAGAACCATTATATTTTTATTTCATTATTTTTAACAATTTTTCAAAAACAAATTATATATTCCAATATAATAATTAATTATGTATCGTTTAAAATTAATTTGGGCATTAAATACGCCACAAAATTTTAAACTGATTGTTCGGTTAATAAACGGAGCGGGTTTGGTAAAATCCGTTTTTGACGGATGTTACAGTATCCCCTGCTTTTTAGAAATTTCGTCCCGAAATTTAAGTAGTGATATATTTGACTAAAAGAATGATGATGTTTAGTTTGACAGTTACATACTTAGAAGAAAAGTAAGAGTTTAAATTTTTGTTTGAGGCGGTAACGTCCCTTGTAAATGTTAAGTACCCTATTACAGGAATCGCTTTTTGTTGCCTACTGTAAAAATATTGATAAGCAAAGTTGATTCGCTAAATATGATATCATACATAAGAGTTTGGATATGTTTGGAAGGATATGGTTATATCCTAAGGCAAAACTTCTAATACTACAACCTACATGGAACTTCTCATAACCATCTAACAATACCTCTGATCCTTTAACAAGAATACTTATATATAGGAAGTACCAGCGGCGTATCCACCATATTCTTGTCAAATTTTCATTGGTTTTATCAGTAAGTTATGATTGGTTCTATGACTATAGAACATAAATAAACACAACAGCTAATATTTGAATCCACATTCTGATAGCATATATGTTTGAATGGTGACAGTTCCTCTCTCGTTTGTTATGATGGAGAGGTTAGTTTATGTAGAAATGGAACACAATCCAATTTCTTTAAATAGCGAGATGATATAAATGTAACACAAATTTTAACCCAGGGCAATACTAAATCCTACATGGAACTTCTCATAACCGCCTGATAATGCCTCTGATCCTTTGGCAAGAATACTTATATATAAGAAGTACCAGCGGCGTATCCACCATATTCTTGCCAAATTTTCATTGGTTTTATCCACAAGTTATGATTAGTTACCAAGAAACTACTAAATCCTACATAGAACTTCTCATAACCGTCTGACAATGCCTCTGATCCTTTGACAAGAATACTTATATATAGGAAGTACCAGCGGCGTATCCACCATATTCTCGTCAAATTTTCATTGGTTTTATCGGTGAATTATGATTAGTCCTATGTGACTCTACAACCAATACAACAAACACAAAAATACTGAAAATAAAAAAATGTCTGTGCGATCAAGGCTCAATCAAACGGAGCCGATTGTATTGCATGTACTGAAAATGAAAATGTCTGTGTGATCAAGGCTCAATCAAGCGGAGCCGATCGTATTGCATGTACTGAAAATAATAAATTTAATCTAAACAACAATCACACAAACAACTTATACATGGAACCTCTCATAACGCCTGATAATGCCTCCGATCCTTTGACAAGAATACTTATATATAGGAAGTACCAGCGGCGTATCCACCATATTCTTGTCAATTTTCATTGACTTTATCCACAAGTTATGATTAGTTCTATGTGACTCTACAACAAACACAACAACCACAAGATACTGATAATGAAAATGTCTGTGCGATCAAGGCTCAATCAAACGGAGCCGATCGTATTGCATGTACTGAAAATGAAAATGTCTGTGCGATCAAGGCTCAATCAAACGGAGCCGATCGTATTGCATGTACTAAAAATAATAAATTTAATCTAAACAACAATCACACAAACAGCCTATACATGGAACCTCTCATAACCGCCTGATAATGCCTCCGATCCTTTGACAAGAATACTTATATATAGGAAGTACCAGCGGCGTATCCACCATATTCTCGTCAAATTCTCATTGACTTTATCCGCAAGTTATGATTAGTTCTATGTGACTCTACAACAAACACAACAACCACAAGATACTGATAATGAAAATGTCTGTGCGATCAAGGCTCAATCAAACGGAGCCGATCGTATTGCATGTACTGAAAATGAAAAATGTCTGTGCGATCAAGGCTCAATCAAACGGAGCCGATCGTTTGTGGGCACGCCAGGTTCAACCTCATAATGAAATGGGGAACATGCTCAACGCTCATAATGTAATGGGGAGCGGCGGCCTATGAAATTGCATATACTGAAAATAATAAACAATAATTACTCAAACAGTTTACACATGGAACCTTTCATAACCGCCAGATAATGCTTCTGATCCTTTGACAAGAATACTTATATATAGGAAGTACCAGCGGCGTATCCACCATATTCTTGTCAAGTTCCCATTGGCTTTATCCTTAAGTTATGATTGGTTCTATGTGATAAAGAAAAACATAAAACTAAACGATTGGAGTTGAATCTTGATTTCCGGTGAAGAGGACTAGTTGGGTATCTTCGTTTGGGCCGTCATTATCTTCGAAAGGATTGGCGTTGATGTTGAAGACTCTTCCTCTTGCTGGTGGCCTATCGGTTGGGTTTCCTTGGTTTACTTGGTTAACTGGATTTGATTGAGCTTGAGTGTTGATGACGTTAACCAATTGAGGGCATGTGTTTCTAAAGTGGGTAGGGTCGCTACAATTGAAACAAGCTCGAACATATGGGAACATGGGGTATTGGGGTTGTTGATAGGTTTGGTTCATGGTTTGAGTAGGGGGAGAGATTTGGTATTGAAAGGTGCGGCAAACCTTGCTCAAATGACCATAGCGTCCACAAGTTGCACATAGTCGACAAGGTAGAGTAAGGGGATGGTGATAAAAACAGTTGTTGCATCGAGGGTGAGGTCCAAGATATGGTTTCTTATTTGGGTAAGTTGAGTTGGGTGCCACTTGAGTGATTGGGATAGCTTGGATGGGTATGGCGTGTGAAATTGGTTGATTTCGTTGGATAGCAGCGAAAAGTTGCCCGTCTCTTTTTCTCTTAGAAGTGGGTTGAGAAGGGGATTCGGTTTGGGTGGAGTCGGAGGTTTCAGTCGATGCTTTATCCTTCTTCTTCTCCTCCTTGAAGTCTTTGTTCCGGATTCGGTTCTCGGTGAGCTCTGTAGCTAACTCCATTGTCGCTTCCAATGTTGCAGGCGTGGTACTTATTACAGAGTCTTGAATCTTTGACGGAAGACCACGAATGTAGTGCTCGATCAAACGGTAGAGGGGAGTGAACATGTTGGGAACCATTTGATGTAACTCGAGGAATCTTTTGTTGTACGTGATGTGGTCGCCTTCCTTTTGCTTCAACGAATAGAACTCATCTTCTAATTTGATGATTTCGCTCCTTGGGCAAAATCGTCTGGTCATGATTTCTTTTAATTCATTCCAAGTTAAAGTCATAGCATCGTCGACGCCTCGTTTGGCCTTCTCTGTATTCCACCAAGTAAGTGCTATCCCATATAATCGACCGGTAGCATATCGCACTTTGCGATCATCGGGGCAATCGCAATTTAGAAAAGTGTTCTCCATCTCTTCAAACCAATGGAGGAGAGCGGTGACGCCTTCAGTCCCTTTGTATTTTGGAGGGTCGCATGATTTGAAATGCTTGTAGGTGCATTTAGTGGTATTTGGGGGAGAGTTGATAACGTTTTGATTTTCTTGATTGACAGGATTAGCGGTAAGTGCTTGTTGTACTTGGATTACAATGTTGGGTATTACGGCAGCCATTTGTTGAGCGATTAGGGCAGTCATGCGCTCGCGGGCTTTTCCTGCTCTCATCTTCCTACGGGTGAGGTTAGAAGACATCTACAAGGAATACATGTCAAGAGTATGAGTTGGATGTTTTTGGGATCATGGGTCGCACTCGGAATGAACATTCATAAAATAATTATAGAAAAATAAATCTACTACATCCATAGGATGTCTTGGGCTTTGCTCGCCATTAGGCCCTACATGCCGCCAAACTTCACCTTCGTAATCATGTGGGCCCCCATGAATACCGGGTTTTTCATATGGTTCGCATGTGTTAGCCTGGTTGCGTACACTAAAACCCGGAGAAAATCGAGAAATATGTATACAACGTGTGATATTCGGAATGTGTCCAGGTGTAGACACGGTGACACCTCAAAGTGGGGTTAGTTCAAACGACGTTTGGTGTGGCATGCTTTGGCCTAATAGGTCCTTCGTACTCTCATCGTTAGTCCCCAGGTAGGCAAACTGGTCCGTTATATTGGATTTATACGAATGCCTACCTAGACAGGACGTTCCGACTACCGGTACTTGTACCCTTCCAGTTACTACATGCCCGTCGCAGAACTTACTTTGATGAGATTTGAAAATTGCAACAAAATCTTTGAATAACAAAAGTATGAAGATGAATTGAATATATGAACATTGATATATGTATAATGAATGTGTATGTAAGTATGTATGTTTGACTGTAAATATAAACAAATATGAAACAAATAAATATCACAAGTTTGTAGGTAACCACCTAATCAATTTAAAATTTAGGCAGACTATAGTATAGGCTCTAAGGGTCTAATAACCTATCCTATATCCCTATAGTCATGGCTCTGATACCAATCTGTCACACCCCGACCCGCAGCGGAAAAGGTGATCGGGGCATGAATGGGTTATCATCAAAGCTCATGACATTTATTTTAACGTTTCATATTCATTAATACACTTTAATGGAAAATTACAGTCAATATTACAACATGTCCTAAATATCAATCTAGGCTTCATTGTTTTCTTCTAAGGCATTTCCTATGTTTTCCTTGCTTCATCCTGTTCACTTGTATCATGTGTAAAAAGGGTTTTTGGATCAACAAAAAGTTGGCGAGTGAATCCTATGGAAAACATTTGAACAAGT
Organism: Scalesia atractyloides; assembly: GCA_947069175.1. NCBI lineage: Eukaryota > Viridiplantae > Streptophyta > Magnoliopsida > Asterales > Asteraceae > Scalesia > Scalesia atractyloides. Next base: position 70,321,173 of record CAMTDV010000026.1, read on the forward strand.
TTATTTAATTGATTATAAAATAAGTGCACAACCACACATGAGTAAAAATAGATGTAAACTTATTCACCAATCAATTTAATAATAAACAATACACACATGAACAATAATGGATCGTTTAGAGGCACGCGTTGCTCAACTCGTCTCTCACGAGTAACTGATGGGCCTAATAAATGAATTGCATAAACTTGACAATATAAAATACATAACTACAAACAATATAAACTCAATAATACACACATGAACAATAATGGATTTGTTTTGAGGCACGCGTTGCTCAACTCGTCTACCACGAGGAACTGATGGGCTTAATGAATGAATTTCATATAAGTTAACAAAATGAAATACATAATCACAACAATATAAACAATCTAAGTTTAGATCACGATATGGTATGGCACAAGTTTAAATAAACGAGTTAATTATTTTGTGACACATGACACACCCCAAAACGTGTAATTAAAAAGGGGAGTTGTAAGATTCACTCACAGTGGGTGCGTTCGGTTGATGATGTTGAATGCACGCGAAGTGGTTTAACCACGAGTGAAATTAACCTAGATAATGGCATAATGTTTCGGTAAGTAAATGGATTTTATTAATCCATTTTAGTAGGATTGTTGGATGTATTTTTGTGAGTTTAAGACTATTTTCTAACCTTAAAAATGTTATTTTTAAGTATTTTTAATTGATTTTTAATTAAAATAAATAAATAAAAATAATAAAAAAATGTTGACTTTTTTGACCGTTGACCGTTGACCGTTGACCTTGACTGTTTGACCGGTTGTATGCGTGTAAGTGTGCGCTGAGGTGAGGCTCGAACCCGAGACCTCCCGTACGCGTGCACGCAGCTCTACCAACTGAGCTACATGTCTAACCCGAAATATTTCTGTTTTTAATTATATTTATATACTAATTAGATTAAACTGAAAATCATTTATTTTTCAAAAATGATTTAATGCGTCGGACCGGTGCGCTCCACAGGTCTCGAACCCGGGACCTGTGGGTTGAGTTAACACACAGTCCACCGCTGGACTGTGTGTCTAACTTGTTAAATAATCCGATTTATATTATACTTATGAACAAACTTCATTATTTCATTTCTGCCTTATTTTAAAAAGTTAGATAATTGTCCGAATCGGTGCAGTAGACCGGACTCGAACTCGTGACGTGTGTTTAAACATTCACACAGTCCACCACTGGACTGTGTGTCTATCTTGGTTATTATTCCGGTTATTATTAAACTTAACATGTACAGCGGTGACTCCGGTTCGGTTAACAGAAAAAGACATTTTTATTAAGGCAAGCATGCGTGGGACAAGATTCGAACTCGAGACGTTTACGTGTTTAATGTGCACACAGTCCACCGCTGGACTGTGTGTCTAACCCGAGTTATAACTTGATTTAAATTAAACATATAGACAACGGACACTTCGTCTTCTTCGTTAGATTTTAACCAGAATCGGAAGTCCGACTGGTTCGAAGATTAAATCATGTTCGTTAGTGTCTGATGGTTAATTACATGTGAGATTAAATAAAAAGAATGAAGGATTAAGCATAAGGTATACCGACTGGACTCCTCTGTTTCTCCGGCGAAACTCCGGTGACAGCAGACACTTCCGGCGACGTGTGTCCTGCGGCAGAGAGTCTTCAGAAAGCTTGAAATGGATGTGGGTGACTTCCGTATAAGCTCTGGGGGTTCAGTAAGGCTCAGAAGTGAAGGGTTCGGTTTTCCGGCAATGTGCAGAAGTTTTCCGGCGAGTGAAATTACGTCGGGTAAAGGTGCGGTTTTGAGCGAAAAAGCTTGCAGAGGTTCGAGGGGGTATTTGTAGGGCAGGTCATCGATGAATTTGGTCCGATTTCCGACTTGATTCGTCGGTTAGAAATTCTCCAGCGGTTATAGCTTGTGTCGCGGGTTCAGGCGTCGGTTATAACCGATGTAGGTTTAAATGTTTACGTTATAACTGAAGTAACCGTCCAATCTCGCGAGATCGCCGGGATTTCCGACGACTGCATTTGGGCGCGCCGATTTCGAATTCGGAAAAACATGTTATGAATTAATTGATTCTAATAATTACCAAGAAACACTAGTGGCGCAGTGGTCGGAGAGTTGAGTGTTAAGTCTGCTGAACCGGTTGACTGACTCGGGTTCGAAACCCGGCAGAACCATTTTATTTTTATTTCATTATTTTTAACAATTTTTCAAAAACAAATTATATATTCCAATATAATAATTAATTATGTATCGTTTAAAATTAATTTGGGCATTAAATACGCCACGAAATTTTAAACTGATTGTTCGGTTAATAAACGGAGCAGGTTTGGTAAAATCCGTTTTTTACGGATGTTACAGTTTAAGCATGTTGACACTTTTAGTCCTTATTAGTCCTTATATAAAAATAATGACACGTGTCGCTATATTATTGGACACGATTTACGAGGTGTTACAAAAGTTCTATGACGGGGACAATGGAAAATGGCACACCCCTCAAACACAAAATAATAAAAATACAAGATAGATAATGGGACTAAGATCTGCCACCAGATCTGGAAGGACCGGTGTCGCCCCGACGATCGAACCTGGATCTCCGTGTGAAATGCGGAGGCGGCTGCGTGTAGTGTGCATTGAGCGAGTTCGCGATATGCTGCTGCGAACCAAAAAGCCTGTCAAATCTTCGCCGGCTTTGCTCGTACATATCCTCCATGAAGTTCCCCTACCTGTGCTATTCTGCACGGATCAGATCCACATCTCTTTTCACTCCCTGATGATCCAAGGCGAGTCTATCCATCCGCCTCTAGATATCAACCGCTGACGGCTCATATGGACCATACCCGCCATATACATTCTCCCAGTTTGAGCTCCAAAACCATGGCCTAAGTCACCAAGCTGCATGTGAGGGCCCGCTCCCCCAGCGGCCTCATCATGCCCGTGAACCGGGATATCCTTCGTATGGACGTCAACACCGCCACCATCGCCATTACCACCACCATCATCATCATCACTCGCCGCTTCAATAAGCGGATCCCAGATACTACCTAATATGTCAACAAGCTTCGAGACTCCGTTTACCTTGCGGATCATGTGCATGGAGGTCAGTTGCGCTACGTCGAGCATACCATAATCATAAGCCTCGGTTAGGTGGTCTAACTGAACCCAGTAATATTTGGCGAGTTTGGTGGCCAATGCACCTCCGCAAATTTCGACGCAGGCGTCGAACCAATATCCCTCTAAATCGACTTGGCGACGCTGACCGCCACATTGCAGTTTGACCCAGATATGATGCAGTAGAGATGAAACAGGTCGCGAGTGGTGATGTTGCCGGTGCTGTCACCCCGACCTCCAATGACATGGAAAATGGCGCGCTCGATGACGCGGTGTGGTTGATGAAGAATCCATGTCGTCTTAGTTCTCCTCGGGTCCCATTCCCTACCCGGAATCTTGATCTCTACCCAAAAGGCAGCTTTGTCCACGTCTGGCTCCCATTCTTGCAAACTACCATGAAAGAGCTCCGAATCGATTTCATCATCTACATACAATCCCAACACTTGACCAAAACTAGCTCCACATATTGCGGCTCAGCTATGTCAAAAAGGCGGGTCCACGACGGTGCCATCAGCTCCTCAAACCTTTCCGTCTGACCGAGCAAGTTAAGATCACCGTTTGCAACTTCCGCATGGGCTCAATCAAATGTCGTCTTGCCTATAACCGTTCCACCTTTGCGATACAATGCCCTTACTTAGCATTGTTACAGAACCGTAAGTACGGATGATCCATCTGCAAGAATGAGCAAGAAATCAGCACCCAAACAGACAAAAATATGATTCTAGACAGTTTGGCACGATCATGCCAACATCTGACACGGTCATGCTTGTCTGGAAAAATTAGCAGGTATATGAAGTTTTTCTGAAAATTATGAAGTTCTGGGTTTTTCCCCAGACGCACGATCGTGCCACTCATTGGCACCCTCATGCCTAACTGATTTCTAGGTTCGATTTTGAAGATCTGGGTGATTTTATGAAAAGCACGATCATGCCTGGTCTTGGCACCCTCATGCGCGTTGAATTTCAAGGCAAAAATTATGAAGATCCGATACAAGTTATGAATGGCGCGATCATGCCAATACATAGCACGATCGTGCGTGGCGGAACCAGAAAATGTGACAGCCTCCAAAACCTCTCAAACCCCCCCCCCCATTTTTTTCACAATTTCGCTTAGGTGTTCTGTAAATCGATCAGTTGTGTTCATAACAACACGAAAAACAGGCTTAAATCGGGTGATTTAGACCAAGCCCTAAAAACTATAAAGAAACTAACTATGAAGAACATAAGCCTAAAACACAAAAACTAACAAAGAAGAAGAAAAATTCGTACCTGGAATGCTTGTTGGGAGGAAAGAATGCAAGAATTTATTGTAGGAAGCAAAGAGATGCAGAGAATTCGTGAGTGACTTGAATGGGTTGAAGTGAGGAAGATGAAGATAAAATAAAGAAGTGGTTGAGTTTATTGATGGTGGTTCTATTATTGGTTCTGCAAGGCTGACACTATCAGGTCTGGTGGTGCCAAAATTTTGTGTGATAGTGCTCAATTTTTTGTTTTTTTTGTACATAACTTAATTACAACAATTTTAGAATTTTACTACAACAACTACAAATAAAATTTTAAAATTTAAATTAAAAAATAAAATTTGAAGAATAAGCAAATTTAAAATAGAAATAAGGATAAAGATAAGAATAAGGTAAAAACTCTTTGAACTCAGGGCACTCATGAAGCATCTCCTACAAAGAAATGAACCGAACTAACATACCTGAAAGCCGACAACAAGCTCTAACACCCCTCGCAAACCAAAACGAACTGAAACCTGAAAAAGAAATAAATAACCGAAAAATAATATAAACAAAAACATGCTAAGTTTATTTACGAGTCTTCAGCTAGACTCACCACCCCGAATTCATTTGTTCCTAGGGTGGAGGGTAACTAAATCCTCACTCTGGTCAACGGGCCCTCCAACATAAGCCTTTAGCCTATGCCCGTTGACTTTAAACAACTGACCATCCTCATGGCCTATCTCCACGGTCCCGTAAGGAAACACTGCTCGTACAGTGTAAGGACCCTACCACCAAGACTTCAGCTTACCAGGAAACAACTTAAGACGTGAGTTTTATAACAACACAGGATCACCCACTCGGAATTCCTTCTTGTCCTTCAAGCGGGCATCATGAAGCGTCTTAGTGTGTTCCTTGTACAGCTTAGAGCTTTCATACGCATCATTAAGCTCCTCAATCTTGTGGATCTGCACAAAACTGTTCTCACCCGTAGCCACCATATCAAGATTAACTATCTTCAAAGCGCAATATGCTTTGTGCTCGAGCTCCACGGGAAGATAGCAAGACTTTCCATAGACCAACTTAAACGGTCTGGTGCCTATAGGAGTCTTGTAGGCTGTCCGGAAAGCCCACAGTGCATCATCCAATTTCTCGAATCAATCCTTACGGCTAGAATTAACCGTTTTCTCCAAAATCTGCTTGATACCCCGATTAGTGACCTCAACCTGTCCACTCGTCTGTGGATGATATGGTGTAGAGAATCAGTGTTGCACACCATATCGGGAAAATGCTCTCTAAAGTTGTACATTACAGAAATGTGTCCCATGGTCACTAATCAATGCCTTTAGGACACCAAAACTAGCAAACAACTTCTTCAAAAACCTCACCACTACCCTAGCATCATTAGTGGGTAAAGCATGTGCTTCAACCCACTTTAACACATAATCAACGGCAACTAGGATGTAGCGGTTACCAAAAGAGGTCGGGAAAGGACCCATGAAGTCTAGTCCCCATACATCAAAGACCTCACTCACTTGGATGTCGTTTTGTGGCATCTCATTGCGTGCTGAAATATTGCTTACCCTCTAGCAAGCATCACGGTCCCTTGGAATGCTCAAGTCGAGACAAATGACCGCCTACCAAATTTTCAGCCCCTTTCTTATCACGGATTTCAATATCAAATTCCTGCAGCCAAAGGATCAAACGTATCAATCTCGGTTTAGCATCTTGCTTGCTAAAAAGATACCGAAGGGCTGCATGATCCGTTTATACAATGGTCTTGGAAAGGGCGAGATAAGACCGAAACTTATTGAAGGCAAATACCATAGCTACGAGCTCTTTCTCTGTCATGGTATAATGCTCCTAAGCTCGTTCAAGGTCTTGCTCGCATAGTAAATCGGGTGAAAGTGCTTATCTCTTCTTTGACCCAAGACGACCCCGACTGCGAATTCACTCGCATCACACATCAACTCAAATTGTACTTCCCAGTCGGGAGCTACCATGATTGGGGCATTCACCAACTTCTCCTTCAACAACTCAAATGCTCGAAGGCAGTCATTGGAGAATCGGCATCCTTCTCGAGAAGCTGGGTCATGGGACGGGTGATTTTGGAAAAATCCTTTATGAATCGTTGGTAAAAACCTGCATGACCAAGAAAGCTCCTAATAGATTTCACGGATGTGGGAGGCGGGAGCTTAGAAACAGTCTCAACTTTGGATCGATCAACCTCGAGCCCCGCATGTGAAATCTTGTGCCAAAGCACAATGCCCTCTTTCACCATGAAGTGGCATTTCTCCCAGTTCAACACAAGGTTGGCTTCTTCACACCTAGCCAACATCCTTTTCAGATTCCAGAGACACTGATCGAAGGAACTCCCAAACACAGAAAAATCATCCATCAAAACCTCCATGGAATCCTCGATCATGTCATGAAAAATGGCCATTATACACCTTTGAAATGTGGCCAAAGCATTACACAGTCCAAAGGGCATCCACCGGTAGGCAAATGTGCCATAGGGACATGTGAATGTCGTCTTCTCCTGATCCTCAGGAGAGATGGGAATATGAAAGTAGCCTGAAAAACCATCAAGAAAACCGTAGAACATCCTACCCGACAACCTCTCCAACATCTGATCAATGAAAGGGAGTGGGAAATGATCCTTCCTCGTGGAATCATTGAGTTTGTGATAATCAATGCGAACTCTCCATCCCGTGACAGTACGAGTGGGAATCAACTCGTTTTTCTCATTAGTCACCACAGTCATCCCTCCTTTCTTCGGGACTACCTGTACAGGGCTAACCCAAGGTGAATCAGAGATCGGATATATCAAACCTGCATCAAGTAGTTTGATGACCTCTTTCTTCACAACCTCCTGCATATTCGGGTTCAAACGCCTCTGATGTTGTACCACATGTTTAAAGTCCTCCTTCATCAGGATCTTATGGGTACAAAAGGATAGATAAATCCCTTTTATATCCATGATCTTCCACACGATCGCTTTTTTTGTGCTGCTTCAAGACTTCAAGCAATCGATCCTTCTCCTCTCCCGACAATCCAGCAGAAATGATAACGGGCAAATGAGTCTCACCATCCAAGAAAGCATACTCCAAATGATCTGGAAGCTCCTTTAGCTCAACTGAAGGTGGATCCTCAACAGAAGGGCATGCTTTAGGCTTAGCAATGCGATCCACAATCTCAAAAACCTCAGGACACGGGGGAAACCCATGACCTATCAGACAGGCCATCTCCTCGACTAGTTGGTCCGCAACAGGTGTACCAAAAGTCTCCCCTACAAGCAGTTGTGTGTCCACAACATCCTCCTCAAATGTGTCACGAAGATGATCAATCACATGTATCAATCTCAATGAAATAGAGTGTATCATCATGACTCTGTGGATGCTGCATGGATCTCCCAATATCAAAAGTCACCTCCTTATCATCAACCCTAAGAGTAAGTCTGCCGGTGCAGACATCAATCAAGGCTCTTGCAGTGGCTAGGAATGGTCGACTTAAGATAAGAGGAAAAATTTTGTCCTCATCCATGTCCAAAATCACAAAATTGATAGGAAATACAAGCTTGTGATTTTCACTAGCATGTTCTCAACTATGCCTCGATGATACTTCACTGAACGATCGGCTAGCTGAATGCTCATACGAGTGGGTTTGGGCTCTCCCACATCTACCTTAGTAAATATGGCATGAGGTTTATGCTAGCTCCAAGATCCGCCAATGCATTACTGACCAACAAACTACCAATCAAGCACGGGATAGTGAAACTCCCAGGATCATTCATTTTCTTCAATAGTTTGTTCTGAGGAACCGCCGAACACTCCTCATTCAAGGTCACATGCGAAAGCTCCTCAAGTTTCTTTTTCTTAGATAAAATATCTTTCGGAAACTTGGCATACTTAAGCATTTGAGCAAGTGCCTCGACAAATGGTAAATTTATATGAAGTTGCTTACAAAGCTCAAGGATTTTACCATAGTGTTCTTCCATTTTCTGCTTCTTCAACCTCCCCGGATATGGAATGGGAGGGACATACTTTCTCACTGGCTCCATGGGTCGTGCTGTACGTGCTGGGACTCGCCTCAGTTGCACCTCACCCAGAGACTCAGTCTCGATCTCCTCAACAATCTCATCATCAATCGACTTTGCTGGAGCAGCCGAAGTGATAGGCTCAGTGGTCTTGCCACTTCTCAACGTGATGGCCTTCGGAGTAGCTTTAGGATTAGGCTCCGTATTGCTTGGAAGGCCCCCGGTTGTCTCTCTGACAACATCTTGGCAATTTGGACAACTTGGTTCTCAATGCTCTGCATGGAAGCCTTTTGGCTTCTTAACTCACTCTCGTGCCTCATGAAACGACCGTCATACTCTTTAAAACGCTTCTCATTTTCGACCTTTTTAGAGTTTTGACCCGCTAAGAATTGACTAAACATACTTGCAACTCGGTTCATTAGTGGAAGATATATGTTGAGGCCTAGGTACATCATATGCTCTAGGAGCTGTGGGACATGGAGCAAATCCGAGTGGATGCTGACTAGAAGCGTCAGGTTTCCATCTGAAATTTGGGTGGTTTTTCCAACCCGGATTATAGGTATTGTTGTAGGGATTATTCTGAGGATGGTATTGGTTTCCCGTAAATCTACATGCTCGTGTGACACCTCTCCCATCGGAAAATCGTCTACATGATATGCTCCCCCACTCGAAGAACCACTCGAATCTCCATCACCCGATCAAATTTTGAAGATAAGTCATCCATACGTGCTGTCATGGTAGTGAAGCCGTCCACATGATGAACTCCACGTCGAGAACTTTTCCCCCTCGGTGGCTGCTGTGTCAGATTCTTCGCAGTGCATTTCTCTAAAACCTCAAATGCCTTGTTGGAATTCTTTGTGCCAATATATCCACCCGCATATGTATCAACCATCATCTACCCCGAACCATCTAAACCATGGTAGAAGATCTGACATTGTTGCCACTTGGGCAACCCGTGGTGTGGGACCTTTCTCATAAGTTCTTTAAACCGCTCCCACGCCTTGTAAAGCGACTCATCCTCGTCTTGGCAAAAGTTGAGAATCTTTGTTCTCAACCGAATAGTTTTCTCTGGAGGAAAATATTTCTAGAGGAACTTCTCAGCTATTGATTCCATGTAATGATAGATCCAGCTGGAAGTGAGAGAAGCCACTCTTTAGCTCCATCACGTAAAGAAAACGGAAAGAGCCGAAGGCGTATGGCATCCGATGATGCATCACGAATCGTGAACGTGGCATAAACCTCCAGAAAACCCACGATGTGGACACCCGGATCCTCGTGATCCTTGCCATAAAGCTGCACCGCATTCTGCAACATCGATATGGTGCCAGATTTGATCCCGAAACTATTATTGTTAATCGTTGGTGCATTGACGCTCGCAGGTAAATCCTCAAGTGACGGCTTTCCTATTTCGTTTAAGATCCTCGTCTCCTCTTCGTCTGCCATATCTACCTGAACCTCGTAGAATGTGTCGCCTCCCGCCGCGCCTACCTCGATCTTAGCAGCCACAGCGTGGGACCACTTCCGCATTCTCTGATGAAGATTGCACTCCAGCTCCGATGAAAGCTCAAAGATTTCAGCAACGGGAGCTGAGGACATGCACGACCTATTAGGGAATAAGGAGGGGCATAATGCACGATATATATATATATATATATATATATATATATATATATATATATATATATATATATACATACATACATACAAAAAAACAACTAGCAAATAGTCATTTTTTTGTTCTTTTTCAATTAATCAAATAAAAGACAAATAAAACAAGTAGACAAAAACTTTTAACACTTTTCACAATGGCTAAATAAGTAACTCGAATCATTCTCAAGAAGACCGCATCCCCGGCAGTGGCGCTAAAAACTTGAAGTGCGTGAATTATATATATTTTTATAATTTAATTTTCCTTCACACAAATTTAGTTTTATAATGATTTTCACCCAAGAACTAAACTACATACACAAAAGAGCAAGTGTACCCGTCGGGTGGTAATATAGTTTATCGGTAAGAACCGGATATCAATCCGTAGACGTGGTGTCTCGATACTAAACTTTTGCTACTTTAAAGCCTTTTCAATTGATGGGTTGATTTTTTTGCATCTAATTTATCATGCAAAAATAACAAACTACTAACTAACCTAAGGAAGAACAAATCAAAAGAGGTTGCCTAAACTAAGTATCCACTAATAAGCACATGACAACAGATGGGAAAGACTAGTGGTGATGCAAGCTCTAAATTCAACTAAGTCCCCAATCAAGGCTTTCTAGCTTTATAAATCTTAGGAAAACTAAAAGGAAATAACATTCTAATCACCTAAAATTTATTCTTTTAAGACCATTTGCTAAGTTGATGTTAATTTTTAATGATGAGTTATTTGTTTGTCAAAACTCCTAACTCTACAAGTTGGGGAAAACTACTATGAACAACATACTAATCACCCTAACTTGGTTTTAAGTAAACAATGTCTTTATCATGTTCTTGATATGAACCACAAGCATGGTCATGCTAGACAACAATCTTGGCCTAAATCATCATAATAACACAAACACAACTATAGAATTCATATAAACATTCTTTTGATCTTTCCAAATCTAAATGCAAGAATCCATACACATGTTCAAAACGCCATTCAATTCATGTTAGCAATTACCACTCCTAGTTTCATGCTATGAATCATATTAACAAGTTAACAAGATTCAACAATCATAATCTCTACATGGGCTTTCCAACACAACATGTAAATACTTATGACCAAACATTCAAGAACAAAGACTTTAGACATGTACATGAACTCCAAGAAAGATTAAACACCACTATGAAGATTAACAAAAACAATCACCACATCTACTTCTGTGTTATCACATATTCATTAGCTTCAATAAAGTTTAAGCAACACAAATATTTAGCCTATAAGGCTCATAACTACCAAATCAAGTACAAGAAAACTCAAATTGTTCATAATGTAAATAGTAAACTAACCAAGTTTAAAAACAAGATTAAATGGTAATTGAGTGAATCTTCTAATGATTAAGTCTTCTTCAAGGCTCCTTCTTGGCTCCAACAAGCTTCCAAGTCCAGATTCTTGAGAGAAAACTTCACCAAAATACTCCAACTTTCTTCCAAATGAGTTTGAAACTCGTATTTAAGCTGCTGGGTGTTCGACATGACCATGCTACCTTTTGGCATGGTCATGCTAGGTAAGTGTCATAGTCGCTTTTCATCTGTCAATCTTGTTTGCAACCATTTCTGAAAAAATCCTGCTCAAAGTTTCCCGAGGTTGCACGACCATGCTAAACCATGGCATGACCGCGCTTATCGATGAATTGCCGACGATGACTGATGCGATCTCGGAAATGAGCTGATCAGAGACTAACTTGGACCTGGCACGGTCGTGCTTGGGGGTGGCACTGTCGTGCCAGTCATGGATTTTCCTGGTTTGCGTTGTCGGTTGATAGTGCTGATGAGAGTGTTGATGTTGGTTGGCTTGGCACGGTTGTGCCAGTTATTGGCACGGTTGTGCCAGGTATTGGCACGGTCGTGCCATATCTGGCAGTTTGCTCGAATGTTCCGTTTTTGCTCCATTTTGCTCCAAAAGTCTTCGTTTCAACACCGGGCCAAAGCCCGGACTTGTATTTTCACAAACAACTCAAATGAGTACCAAAATCAATGAAAATACAAAGATTTCTCGTATAAATGGGGCATATTTGACGTTTAAAACATGTATAAATTCTTATACATCAGTATACTTTTACCGAAAGATCACAGTTAGTTGTTTGGGTATTTATGCAAAAGAAGTGAGTTCATTCATTTTATTAATATAAAAATATTCTTTGTATGTTAATCAATATATATTTCATGAAACATAAAGCTATTTCTAATTGTATAATGTAATTATAAAAAGATAATAAATAAAACATTAAATATAGGTTTAACTAAACAAAACATTAATTAAAAATAAATGCTGACCACAAGATTTGAGCTTGTGACCTTATTCTTATAATACAAATGACTTAACTATTGAGCTACTCAGTCACATATATATATTTATTATGAAATTTGATGTCTAAAATAATGTCTTTTGCAAGACTTGAACCCAAGACCTCCAGGATATAAGTTAAGACCTTAAACAGTGAACCACTTAGTGATTTATGTTTTGAATTATGGAATCTAATGTTTTATATAAGAAATCTGATGTATTAATAGGAAATATGATGTTTTTACAAAAATCTGATGTTGCATTAGATATCTGAAGTAAATATGATATTCTATCATATCTAATGCAATCGGAAATTTTTTTCCCCATTCCCTTAACGACATCAATTAAATTTTGGGAAAAAAATTATTTCAGCAAGGGGATGATGTGATATCCGACATTTTTAGGTTAACTCTGTTATCTTTAACGCTATCACAAACATTCATTATTTCATTACACTTGATTATGGTTGATTAAGTGTGTCGGTAATTACACGAACACTCACATAATAGTAATTTGGTGAATTATCGAACCCACACAATAGTTTGTCCTTGATCGTTGGTGATTAAGTGAAATAATAATTCCGGAAAAAATAAATGAATATATTGTGAGAATTCATATGTTTTTTGGTATTTATGTGCATTGTGTGTAAATTATGTGAATTGCGTGCTTCTACGTATAAATTGTATGGTTTCGTGTCCTTTTTTAGAAAAAAACATAACTGTGAGGAATTCTTAGTATTTTATTAGATTAAGGGTCTTGTTTTAATAAAAACCCAAAATTGAAGCCCATGGATCCTCCTTACATATTTAAAAAATAAAAATGAAACTCAACCAAAACCCAATTACCTTACGTCACACCCCATATCCACGACACACACACACACACACTCTCTCTCTCTCTCACGACATGAGATGGTCACACTCACATCAATCCCAACCCCTAATTGATCCTTGGAGCTTGAATCTTGGAATTGAAGGCATTCTTGGTTGTATCAATACCCTACAACGCAATCTAGTAAGTTTTATCCATCGATTTCATCTCTTTTTATGTTCTTGATGATTTTTGAATGAAACCGTAATTGATTCAAACTTGATCTTGGTGATTCAAAACTAGTATCTAGGGTTTTGTATTGTGTTTATATGATGTGTAGATGAAATCTTGATGATAGAAAACTTGATTTGTTCTCTTGTTCATACCTTGCCTAGAATAGAAACTTTATTGATAATGGATTTTGTTTAAGCGACTCTTGGCATGCTAGATGATTTGTGTTGATTGTTATGACATTTATAAGTGTATTTAAGCATATTGACATGATAAAAACAACAAACAGATGATTGATGAATGTGTTCATACCTTCACATAATGGAAACTTTTATGAAATAAGATTGTGTAGGATTGCATCTTAAACATATTTGATGATCAAACATGGTTCATATGCGTTAGTTAGGATGTATGGAACTAACTAGCGTGATCAAACTACATGATTGATGATAGATTACCTAGGGTTTCTCAAAAAGGGAAACTTTATTGAAATTGCATGATGGAACTTGAGTATTAGACATGCATGAACCCATATGATGTTACTAACGTGTTATATGAGCTATATCAATGTGATTTAACGTATGAAAAATGGTAAACTTGCGTGTTAACTCGTAGATTGCTAAAAGTGGAACCTTTAATACACTAGGCGTGTAGTATTTATGAAATGGACATGCACGACAATGTAAAGTGTTCTATACATGTTGATTAGATTATGATATCATGTTTAGAAGTGTTGAATGTGTAGAATTCATGTGAATTAGGATTCCATAAATTACTGGCCTAAAAGGGAAACTTTCTTGGTAACAAAGTTTAAATGTGGTTCCTATGTGCTAAGTGATGCATGCTATTGTTGATTTTGACTAGTATGAGCATGACTAAACCCTAACTCACTTAATTAGTCACTGACGGGTCGTCTGATCAACTTAGTCTATTTGTGAGTCCTTATGTGAAAACTTGAACAACAGGATTGTTTCAAAACAACGGTTTTATGACCTAACACATGAACACACGCTAATAGAAAATCATAATGTTATAGGTTACCGTTAATGGATATACGCTTTCCTAGTAGGAAACATAAACGCAACGCCAGCCTAGAGGGAAACACTTATGCGACTCTTGAGATTTTTATAATTCATTTATATCACATGCTTACTGAATGTAACACAACACATATCATAAAAGTCCTTACACACCTAACCATTATTATGGTCAGTTAGTAAGCTAATCTTGAGTAGTACTACAGAGTCTGACAACCCCATCCGGGCTAGTCGAGCTAGCACGTCTGGAGGTTGAAGGGGTGTAATATTGACCTAACATTTGCACCATCGTTTGATATGACGTGGTGGAGTGCACAAACTTTTTCAGTCAGCTTCGGTTCAATATGCTTAGTAACTTGTAACAGGCTAGCTACCTAATATATAGTTGGAATTTACATTATCCGACAACGCTATTTGTTTACAAATATATTTTGTGAATTCACCAACCATGTGTTGACACTTGTTAACATACTTTGGGAGGTCGCCAGGTAAAACATGTGATTAGGGCATTTCCATTTCCATGGATTTACATCATTTCAAACATTTGAATTTTTTTCATACATTTTCGTAGGTTTCTTGGCGCTTTTGTTTTGCGCATAACTGTTAAACTTTTGTTTTTGTTTTACGCTTTCACACTTTATTTAAACATTCAAAACAAGTGTTTTCTCATTAAATTGAGCAACGACATTTTCTAAATATCATTCAGAGGTCGTTCAAAGTAATTAGTGGCAATAATCCTGATTTGTTACACGCCTCGTGGTAAAACCTTGCATGTAAAAATTGAGAGTGTGACAAGCTCAACCTCAAAACTGAACAACTTGACTTGAACTAATCCAAGTTTGAATCACTCGAACCTGAATTTTAGATCAGTCGGTTATCGAATTATTTTTTTCTTACCAAAATTCAAACAACCGGACTCAAAAAACTTGAAATTGAAAAAAGAACTTTGAAAAACACTCCGATCGAAATATGTGCTTTAGGACAAATTTAAAGTAAGTTAGTAAACTAAAAAAAGTAATATTAATTTCAATTTTTTGCATGTGAGTAAAAAAGAAATATCAACAATTACACCATAACATTTATTACATACCTCGTGAAAGAATATTATAAGTCAACTAATAAAATAAAAGGCATTATAAATACTTACTGTTAATCTTTTATAAAAAATTTCTTTGTCTAGTTTTCTTCTTTAGAAATAATTCAAAATTTTTCTTCTTAGAAAATCATTCAAAATTTATTGTTTTAATTAATAAACTTGTAGTGTTTGGATTTATAAGCAAATTTTTGAATACATATTCTCCTAAAAATAGGAAGTTATAGAAAGAGTATTAGACGGAAGCGACATTAGAATCGTCTCGTCGAACTCTATGATCTTAAATTTTAGGTTTTCGCTTTTGGAATTTAGCTTGTAGATTTTATAGTTTTTGTTAAGATCATTGTCTTTTTATTTGTCATTGTGTTTTTATTTTATTTTCGTTATTGTGTCTTTTTTTGATTCAATGTCTTTTTTACTCGACATTATGTTATATTTTGCGGTCCATTGTTTTATTTTATTCTCCTAGATTTAGAAGACTTTATAGGATAACATTACCCAATAAACATAGCCCTGAAAATTTAGTTAAGATGAAGAATTTTCCCTGAGAGAATTGGAATTTTGTTTTTCTTTGGTGCAGACCTTTAATGTTTTTTTCCCTATGTATCCTTATGGAATGCCTTTGCTGGATTGGGTTTGTTTTGAGAGGTTCTTTTGTTTTTAATTAGATGGTCTCAGTCACTGTTTAAAGAAATTATACTTCAATTTAGGCTAGAGTTTGGATTCGTCTAATCTTAACTTGATTTTAGTTTGTAGTGAATTAATCTCATATACCTTACTCGTTACTTGACTTAGATTTATCTAATGCCACCATAGTTACTGAATGGATAAGGAGGCAATTACTTATACATCTTGTTTGAACCAGTTTTTTTTATTACCCTTTAAAACAGTCATAATTAACAAAACACTCAAAACCATCAATATGTGTTCGCGAGGAATTGTAAACTCTCCGCCTCAGTCAATTGTATTCGTCCATGTTAACTCCCCTCTTCAACTTCCCTTTTGCACTCTAACACAAAGGGTGTTTCACATAAATAATATTTTCTCAAAAATAAATAAATAAATGCGTGATTGGTTGGAAGCGAGTGGTGCTCACCATTAACCCCCTCTCTTTTCTCTTCCCTTACACGGAGACTACTCACCGAAATCATAAGATCACCGCTCGCCGATGATTGATGGTGGTGGTGTGCCCGCACGGCTAATACCATCACCGCACCCCTTCCTCGCTTCCACCCCACACACCATTACAAATTTCAATTTTAAAAGAACAAACGTTACTTAGTAAATAGTCTTGTCGTACAAAACGTACAAAAGACATGAAAAGATAAAAAACGCTGTGATATTTTCATAATTATTTACTTTGTAGAGTAATTATCAAAGTTACCCTACAAATAATCTTGTAAGGTAATTTTGATCTTGTAGGGTAATTTTGTAGAGCATCACAATTGGTCTACAAATGATCTTGTAAGGTAATTTTGATTTTGCAGAGTAATTTTAATCTTTTAGGGTAATTTTGATCTTGTAGGGTAATTACGAAAACGCCATCGCGTTTTTTTTTAATCTTTTTACGTCTTTGATACGTTTTGTATAATAAGGGTATTTGTATAAGATATCTACCCCATATTTAAAATCAAAAAATATTTTTAATCACATACATGTCATATAATAATAACTTGTAAAAACTCAAATCCAATAATTGAAAACATTAAAAAAAGAAAAGAAAAGAAAATAATAAGAATAATAATAATAATAATAATAATAATAATATAGTAAAATTTGATTTTGGTTGGTTGGTCTAATGCTGGCGACAGGCTGTCAGCAACAAAGTTCCACTCTCTCTCTCTCTCTCCCGTTCGTTCCCTTATTCTCTCTCCTCTTCCTCCTAGGTTTTTCAATTTCCCCCTTTCCATTTTTTCAATCTGATTTCGTTTCTTCCCAACGAACGAGATCCACAACTATTTCACCTTCCTTCCTTCCTTCCTGTAAGTTCTTCTCATTCCCCCATTCTCCTCTTTCAATTTCACCATTCATTCGTTAATTCATTAATTACTTATTTCGTTTCTTGTTTTCCATTCGAAAACTAAATTATTTGTATAATCCTCTCTTATTTTTTTTATGGAAAAGAGGTGTCATAGTCTTATGTACTGATTATATTCGGTTTTTTTTGTCATTTCATTTCGATTCCTTTTGATTTTGACGGTTTTTTTCTGATGAATTTTGACTTGTAATCATGATTTTAGTGAATTAAGGCATGGTTTTCGTGTTTTTGATCTTGCATGCAGAACATAATTGTGTTATAATTTATGTGCAATTATGTTTTAGATTTGGAGATGTGTGGTTACATTGTTTAATGAAGTAATTTGATTACTGTTGATGGATCTATGTCATACAAGTTAGATTTTATGTATGTTATGTTGTTCACTTTCTAGTGTAAGTTTTATTGGCAGAGATTTCTCATAGTTAGAGATATATTATGAAGATTCCTTGTGCTCAATTTGGTTTTACAATGTTACATTTTGCTTTAAATAGGATGAATTGCCCAAATTGTTATGTACATTCACATTTTATCATATTGCACATATTCGAGCGAATTCTATACATGACACAATCCGTCCTCGTTAAAAACTACACCCGATAAACGTAGGAATTCAGATCAGTCGATAGTGTTCACGTCACAAGTCTGCTGGAAATATTATAACTGAAACATAACTAAGGAAGTAAGATGACCGATTGCCTTCTGGTTGTCGCTTTTGCGCATTCTTTTCTGCATGAAACATGTTTTCGGGGGATGATGGCTGTATGTTTTGTACCTGATGTGTTTGTTTTCTTAATGTAGGTGGTATAGTTGGCTAGCTACTTGGGGACATAATAACCTAGTCCTTTGCATTGGTATGTGGTAATTTCACACAAGAATTCATTTACATGCCGAGTCCTTGATTGGTTTACGATGGGCCATTGCAGTTACACCATTTGCTAGGTGTTTGCTCTTTTTTTCCGGAAAGGGTTATCTTTGAAACTGATTCCAGATCTCGTTATAAATGTGACTGGGAGTATAAGTTAGCAGGGGCTTTCGTGTAACATCCATGCTGGCAGAGAGCATGCGTGGAATCTATTTTTTGGGTGATGCCCCTGACAAGTGTACTTGCTGATGCACTCGGTGTGGTTACCATTTGTCTCGTTGCTGTTTTAGGTCTCATTGGTTTACTTTGTATCTTGTACTCGTTCTATTTCCAAGACCACATTCGTAGTCAAAGTCAAACCCAACTCAGATACTTCAGTGGCCCGTGGGTTGTTAGAATAATCTTCATCTTGTTCGCAATCTGGTGGGGTTTTGGAGAGATTTTACGACTAGAATTTCTGAGGCGTGACGGTCGGGTGTTAAATACTCTTGATTTAAAATGGCAGGAAACCGTATGCAAATGCTACATCGTCTCAAACCTAGGATTTTCAGAACCGTGTCTATTCCTAACCCTCATTTTTCTTCTTCGCGCTTCGTTACAGAAAACAGAGTCCGGCCCGTTAAGCCCGAAATGGAACTTCAGAACAGTGATCTACATTCTTCTATGTGCGTTACCGCTCTTTGCTCTTCAAATGACAGTCGTTTTAGTCGGACCGAACTTCGAGGCGGATTTACACATGAACAAAAAAGGCTACTTTTTCAAGACCACAGAGGACTTAAATAATGTCGCTCGATGCTACTACCCTTTATTAAGCACCATGTTTCTTGGTCTTTTTGCTACCATCCTGACACTTTATTTGTTCTGGCTTGGTAGTCGAATATTATTTCTGGTCATCAATAAGGGTTTGAAAAAGAGGGTGTACACATTGATATTTTTTGTTTCTGGTTTTTATCCGTTACGGGTATTGTTACTCGGTTTATCCGTTCTATTCACTCCGGGAGATGCTGTGTTTGAAGTTGTTGCATTCTTGGCTTTTCTCTCTCTTTTATGTTGTGTCGGGGTCGGGATTTGTGTACTTATTTACTTCCCGATTGCAGATTCTTTAGCTTTGAAGAATCTGCAAGATATGGAGGCTACAAGAAGGATTATCGGGGAACATAATGACACTTTGTCACTAATCGCTAACCATGTCCCGCTTGATGATTTTACCGCGAGCAGTGGGAGAAACTCGTCGACAAAACGTGGGTCAATTTCTTTTCGAGCAATGGAACTAGACGAGCAACACGTGGACCAACATCGGTATGTCGAGCTGAGTCTTTTTTCTCCTAGTCAACACTCGACCCCAGCGAGTTCGCCTCAGCTTCATGGCTGGCGTACGGTGAGGTCAGACCAATGAAGCATGATGGTGAATCAACAACACGTCAACTCATTTTTGTGGTAAACATCAGTTTGTAAAGGTCTTTAGGTTTAATAAGGATTGTTGCTATTTTTGGTTTTGTATTTTTTTAATGTTTATTTTTGTAGAACTGATCTGTATCTCATCATGTTATACTTTTATAACCTGTACAATTTCGTTTGCTTCACGTACCTGATTGAATGGTTGGTTGTTTTTAAGCATCACTCAATGAATTATTCTTTGGATCTGGTAAGTGGTAAACACCATAAAGTTACTATTTCAACCATTAATTGATATCAAGATAAACAGAATATGTCACTATTGTAGGTGAGGCAAGTAGTAATTTTTAGACTTAGTGGTGTATATATTATTTTCTTTATTTAGGGTCTTAGGTGTGCCTAGACATGAGAAACCAGAAAAATGCTTTTTAAGTGGGTCAAAATTGGTCAAACATAGGGTTTGCAGCGACTCGTACCTAAAATTGATCAAATTGGTGGAGAGATTATGAATGCTTTACTTACTCTTAGGGGTGAGCAAAAGGGTCGGACCCACCAGAACCATGTCGGACCTGACCCGACCCGCGAACCGTTATATCTTAAGAACCGGAACCGACCCCTTTTAGTACAGGGTCGGTTCGGTTCCAAAAGGTTCCGAAAGGGTCGGTTCTCAAATAAGACCCACATAATCGATTTTGTAACTTTTTTTTAGCTTAGGCCATATATTATCTGAGACAAACCGAGGCCCCAATTAATCATCATTCACAATGCAACGCTTCTATAAGAACATTGATTTGAATTTACTTGACTATTGAATGAAGATTTATACATTGCATAAATTATTATTAAAAGTCAAATATTGAATTTTATAAATTGATTCATACATGCATAAATACACTAAAAAACTAAAGCAAATTAAATAAGATAATAAATAGTAATGTATATAAAGTATGAGTTTCCAAAAACAAAAACTATTCGATATGAAAAAAACGTATGTAAACAGTGGGATTATCAAACCAAAAAAAATCCATATTTGACTAAAAAAAACCATTCCATATGCCAGGTATAAAAACCAAAACAATCCCATAATTCAGAAACATCTTCATTCAATCGCCATCGACCTGCCGAACATCCATAAATCTTCATTCGATTTTCATCTTTTCGATCTTCTCAAAACAATCTAAATCAAACTAATGGTTAGAAAAATAGAATAAAAGCAAACGAATTTGATTAACAAAATAATAATGCTTACCTTTTGCGAACTCATCGAATTTCTCATATTCTTCCTCTTCGTTTATATCTTTTCTCCCATGTCAAATCCAGTCCTGTGTGCAAATTAACGCCTCAACAATGGTGGGGGATAAAGAACTTCTATAGGACTCTACTACTCGTCCGCCTGTGCTGAAAGCAGACTCGGAAGCTACGGTTGAAACCGGAATTGCCAACATATAAAAAACAAAAAGAACTGGGTGAATTTAAATTTACAATTTACATTTACAAACTATGTTTAATAAAATAATAGTTATTAGTTATTACCTTTTGCCATCCTTGCAAGGGTAGGATATCTTGTTGAATTTATCTTCCACCAAAGCAAGATATCGAACTCGTCGTTCATTAATTCAAGATCTTCTAGGATATATCTATCAAATTCCGTCCTATTACTAGACGACTGCCCAACACCACCTCAAAACTGTTCAAGTTTACCCATCCATGATCTTTTACCTCGACCTTGTTTAGCTCTATTCCCTTGACTATTTGAAATGCTTGAAGAGTTGATTCCAAATTCTCATATTCTCGTAGAAGTTTTTGAATCTCTTTCACCCCATCAACCATTTCCTTAACTTTTTCTTCAAAATTTTCATTCGCCTTCAACAAACCCGAGTTCTTCATCAACTCACAAGTTTTTGAACAACTATACTGTATCATTGTAAGTTTTACCCGCGGATCCAAGACAGTCACAAACTCAAACAACTTATTACTTTTATCACCATCATCCTCATAGTATTTTTCAAACTTGTGTTTCATCTTTGATATCATCTGTAAAAATTCAAAATGTTGGTCCTTTTCACCAAACATCTGGGTTATCACCTATATCTAAAACCTCTGCATAAACCTCATGTGTTATCACATAATTTGAGCAAGACAAATCAACTGTTTTCCGTTTAAACAATTCTAGTATTTTCGTCATTTTTTTTTGCAAAATCCCATTCACTACGACTTGGAACATCATTACGAGAACTACTTTCCTTACGACCATACAAATCAATAGCCTTTTCTAGTTGAATAGCCCTCTCTAACATATCATAGGTGCTATTCCATCTAGTGCTAACATCTAAAGACAACAAACCTTTCGTCTCTACTTTTGAAGCAGCAACACATGTTTTAAACGTGTCAAGCCTAGATGGTGATGCTCTTGTATGTTTAACAGCGTTACGTATACACTCAATGGTGCTACTTTCTACTTTTAAGCCAGCCTGAACTATCAGATTAATGATATGGGCCACACATCTAACGTGCAAATACTCACCTTTATTGATCAAATTTGATAGCTTAGATTTTAATATTGCAACTGCAGCATCGTTTGATGATGTATTATCCATGGTAATGGTCATAACCCGTTGTATTCCCCATTCCTCAAAACACTCTTGAAGGGCCCCGCAATATCATCACCCTTATGACTATATATTGGCTTAAAGTTTATAATTCTCTTATGATATTGCCAATTTTCATCAATGAAGTGTGCAGTCAAACACATATAATTAATACGTTGGACTGATGTCCATGTATCCGTTGTAAAAGATACCCTTTGCTTATTTTTAACAAAAAAAATTCTTAGTTTCTTTTTCTCATCCAGGTATAAGTCAAGAATGTCACGGGCTACCGTGAAATGTGAGGGGACGTTGAAACTAGGGCACAATGCTTCCATAAACTCCCTAAACCCTTCCCGTTCAACAAAACAAAAAGGAAGCTCGTCGACAATAATCATTTTAATCAGTAACTTTCTAACCTTAATAGGATCGAACTTCCACGTTTTTAACGTACCTTGTGCGTCATCATTTTTGTTAATCACTAACTTTTGTTGATCTTTTGCCTGATTTTCCGGATTTTCTTTACAATTTCTAACATGCTTATTTAAGGACGAGGTTCCGTTCGGTCCGGAATCCGCACACAGCTCCGCAGAACAATAGTTGCACCTACCTTTTCTTCTAACATCCTCGTTATAGAATTCCGTCATATGGCTCCAACAAAACCCTGTAAGCCTCCTTTTTCTTGTACTCGCTTTTTGTTTCCCGGTTTTTGCTCTTTTAGCGTTTTCTTCAGTCTCGTCATTCGAAACATTATGGGGATCCATCCTGTTTGAAACATATACAATATTGTTAAGTATAAAAAGAGTCAAATTACACTATCTTACATTATATGTGTCACTAACGGTTCTAGTATATCAATCTTGAAATATTGAAATTAACAAATGTCACACAAGTTAACTTGGTAAACTTGACGTCTTAAACTATTTGATATAAAAAGTTATATCATTCTTTTAGTTATATCACTCTTGAAAATTTACAGAGAAGATAATATCAGTGCATGCATATATATAAATTAAAAGGTTTAATTCAGATTTTACATACATGAACACAATATACAGGGTCGGAAACGGAACTTGGTTTTCAGTTACACTGACAGAGCTTGGTTCTTCAATTACAAGACTTCAATTACAAGAGGCTCTTGATTTAAAAACAATACAAAAATATATAAAGTATTAAACAAAAATAAGAAAAAAGAAATCAAACGTGGGCCCAGATTGTACATCATACTTTCCATGTCACCACACCCATCGCCGACGACAACGTTTTCCGGCGACCACATATCCTACACTACAACAACCAATCTCCGCCACTACCACTACCAATACCAAACAACGATCACCAGTCAAACCACCAAGATGAACCCGAATCTCTTCATCTCCGTTCATCGCCTCCAACTCTCTTCATCCATGTACATCGCCCCCACAGAAAACCACTGATCTTAGTTTTCATGCGATGGAGAAAGAGGCAATAGCTTAGATCTGTAAGCACAGTAGTAGATGGCCGATAGGTTTATTTCGACAAGACT
Organism: Scalesia atractyloides; assembly: GCA_947069175.1. Lineage (NCBI taxonomy): Eukaryota > Viridiplantae > Streptophyta > Magnoliopsida > Asterales > Asteraceae > Scalesia > Scalesia atractyloides. The sequence continues at coordinate 70,345,083 of CAMTDV010000026.1, forward strand.
TCTATTAAGTAAAAAAACATTAAAGCAAGTTGTAACATCACCAAAAAAATAAAGATGAGTTGGATGAAGATGTATTGTAGGTTATTCAAACATGAAGAAGACGATAAACTAGGGGCAGTATATATGTCAAAGATGAACATAGACAAATATCTGCAGTTTTTACATAAATTAACAGACATATACATACAATAATGATATGCATACATACATACCTGTGCCTATAATATAACCTCCTGAAGAAAACTTGGACGAAGATGAGAAGTCATCTTTGATTCTTGATCACCTTGACCAAAATCAAACATGTACATATATTTGTATGAATAAGGGCTGATTTGTAGCATAGTAATTTGATAAGGATTGGATTTCCTTTGTCGACATCTCTTTCCTTTCAATAAGGGATCCTTATCAGTTTTTTTTTTAATTAATGATCCTTATCAAGTTAAAAAACTTCTTTTGATCGGGTTAATTTAAAGCGGTTCCAAGGTTCTCGATCGGGTCTTTGACGGGTTTACCCGGAACCGACCCGGAACCGTGAAAACGGCAAATCCAAGAACCGGGACCCGAACCTTAATATACATATACGGGTAATACGGGTCGGTTCTAAATGGGTATCATGGGTTTCGCGGTTCCGACCATTTAATGCTCACCCCTACTTACTCTTGTGCTAAAGGATTTGAACCATTCACCTGGAAAGGCTAAACTTTTAATTCAAAACACCTCGTGTAGAGGTGGAAATCATGACCTTTCAAAGAATGGGTTGATTTAGTAAGTTTCTTTTGCGTTCATTTTGTTCAACTCAAGTCATATGACATGTCAGACTGGATCCAATGAGATGGTACCGTGTGTTAAAATGTTTTTTTATAATATTTTCTAAACTAAAAAATATCACTAATTAGATTACACTTCACCATTTTGAAGAAGGCACCAGATCAGATCTCCATCATGTGCACTTGGGAGGATAAGAATATCTAATATCACTAAATACGCCACAACCCATTTCCAAATTCGGTGATATAAATAATATAGCAGTTAGTGTTGATTATTGATCCAGAACCTATACTTGCACTTGGAATGGAGTCATTGCCACCATTAACCGCTGATTTGATAGGTGCACCACCACATGGATAACTTAATAATACCTTTTGGTGGTTTAATGACGGGTACCCATCCAACTACTTTCACTACCATTTCTCTATTAATAATAGGAAAAAATGGACTATTGCTGATTGACACGAACCCAGTTGACTCGATTCTGTTTTGACCTGTCATACAACTTGACTTGACCCGTCCATTTTGCAAGCTTACTCGCATACGTAAAGCTTGCACCTCAACCTCAACTTTCGATACCCGTGTAGGGGAATTTTTTAGGGTTAACTACTAAGATGAGTTTTGTCATTACAAATGAATTATTAAGGAGACAAAAAGTTGTTTATACCCACAATAAATAAAAGTCTTAGTTTTACAACTATTATTGCATAGAATAATTTGTAAAGCTGTATGTATAGACATGATGATTGAAATCCTAACGTATATGAGTTGGAACGCAAGCTGTTCTTAGGAAAGAAAAGCTGAAATCTAATCACTAGAGACAAGTCAAGCCGACATACAAGATTCCACTAACAGCTACTATATATAAACGAGCAATTAAATTAGCTTAAATTGTATTTATAATTTGATCGTATCAAATTGTAAACACAGCTATATAATGAGAAACATATATTTTTAAACGGAAATTAGCCTATAATAATCTCTAGTAATGTTATTGGTTATTGGCAGACCTACTTTTGAATATTCCTCATACCAGTCCAATCTTTCACTTATTTTTCATTCACCGCTCCTCCGTTAAAAAAACTTAACGGAGTTAAGTTTATACCGAATTACAAACATGTGTTTTAGGACTTTTAATCCGAACACGAGTCGATTGATGTAAAACTTACCTCGAAACGATGCTCCAAACGACTTTATTTTTGTTAATTGGAAGTTTAAACACCCGAATTGAAGCACTGTTTCAAGGTAAGTTTTACATCAATATACTCGTCTCATCGTTCTGATCAAAAGCCTGAAACATCTGTTTGTAATTCGGAAAAAAAACGTAACGGAGGTGGGCCTGGTGGAGAAAAAAATAGATGAAAGCTTAAACTAGCTGGATGAATATTTAAAAGTAGGACTGCCAATGGCCAATAACGTCTGTTAGGGATTATTACAGGTCAATTTTCTTTTTTAAATAATGAAAATTTTACTAATATATTACATAAGCCTATTTCTTTATTCTAAGTTAATATAAAGTCAAAACTGTTATGTTCAAGTTTCCTTTTTTTTTCTTTCCATACATATATGTTATTATTAATTGTGGTGATCGTTATAAAAAGAATTACTATCCAGAGTCGGTCTTGATCTCTGAGAATGGCAAAAAAATTCTGGTCCCGGGAAAAGCTAAAAAAATGGGGCCTGAAAAATATTTTTTCGCCCCCTACGAGATTCCTCGGCCCGTGAAAAGTTTTCAACTTAAATTTGGTTTTTAAAATTAATAATGGGCTTTTTTTTAAAAAAATCATATAATATTTTAAAAACCTTCGGGCCTCTGGCCTTGGGCAGTCACCCACCCTGCTCTTCTTGGGGTGGGCACTGTTACTACTCATAATTTCTTACAACATATGGTTTTTTGATTGGTTATACATACAAAGATTTCCAGCAAACAATTTGTGTAAATATATGTTTTAATATTAAGGAATACACCTTGGCTGGTGTTTGGAATGTGCCCCCTCCAGCTAATCGGCGTAGGTTCGACTCTCAGTATCCCATGCTAGTTTATTAGATATTTATGTTTTTTCTCCTTTTCTTATTCAACTCAATTTTTAGGTACCACATGCTGGTTTGTTGGATATTCATGTTTTTTTACTTTTCTTTTTAACTAAATGGTGTGATGGTTTCATAGATGAAATTAGATTGTAGAGGGTGAAAAAGTGACGATGGATGTGCTTAGATGTAACCTATACAATGAAATTATCAGGATGCCCTTTTACTATTTATAAACTTTGTTTATTAATAGATAGGATAACTTTTAGTATATAAAATTTATCAATATTAATGGGATTTATTGGATTTTTATGATTTTTATTATCTAACTAAAATGCTTTTATTATGTAACTTTTTTTTAGTTTCTTATTTTTATTTTCCTTTTTTATTATTTAACTATTTTTTATAAATTATTTGGTTAAATAATTTTGAAACGTTAAACTTAATTAATTAAATTATTAATTTTAACAATTTAATTAAAAAATAAAATATACAAGAAATAAAAATAAAAGTGAAACCTTGAATTCCTTTAGTTTAGAAAATTTATTTACATGTATAAAATTACGATGTAACTAATTTGTGATTTCTGAATATTATCACGACATATATTCTTTTTATATTTTTGTTTTAAAATCTCTTTGCGAAGCTACCAGTTTATTTTAATATTGATTGCGATTTTGTCTTCAAATCAATAATCACAAGAAAATAAGATCCATACATATACACATGCTCATATACAGTCTGCATAATCCATTCTGGCTGATTCGACATCGAAGAAAATAAGTTATTTGCAACGTTTACAGGTCAATTGCAAGCTCGTAATAACACTGTCATCAAGACCACTTAACCAAAGAGAGCATTCATTCAAGCACTTGTTGACATCTATTTAGTGTGTGAAATAGAAGCTTACGTTATTTTTAATATCAATATAATCTACTTCTAATTTTACACCATTGTTCACCACTAAAATTCGATCGACAACATATGGTAATATGAAATAATATGAAACCCTAGGAAAGAGTTAGTCATCGTTTAGTTGCGTACTTGCGCGCTAAAAATATTTATCTAATCCCGAGTTGGCGGGTTCCAAAATCCCGTTATTCTCAGTTCACAAAAATGATATATATATATATATATATATATATATATATCTTGAGAACGCTAAATATTACGAGAACCGTGAGAACGAATGAGAAAACCAATCAAAACCGTTTTTTAATACAATCATCATTTTAATTAAAATACAACATCAACAAAAGAAATTACAACATCAAATAATTCATTTCTCCTCTCAAAATCACTCTTATTAGATTTTTTACACATATGTAAATATAACAAATTTACACATGTGTAAACGGCAAACTTATACATGCGTAAATTTTCTTTATTTTTGAATTCACGTAAATTTAAATGTGTAAATTAAATTTCTAAAATTGTATTCAAATAATAATTACAAATAAAAAAAAGTTATAAGTTTCATTTGTTTTTAACCAAGTTCTAGTATATATATATATATATATGGTCATTCTAAAAAAAAGCGTGCATTTAAATTGGACGGTGAGCTGGGCACTAGTCCACTTGGGCCGGCTGATTTTGTTTATCATTGAGAATTTCAGAAAACATACATAACTTCTTGGGCCCAACTAACGGTCCGCTTCAAACAATCATAATTCAGAAAGCACACAGTAGGGTACTAGGGCGCTAGGGGCCACTTCTTCGTCGAGGACACGAGTCCCCACAAGTCCGGACCGATATACATAGCATTCTAGTCAAAGGTATAAGACCTTCAAAAAATACGTCCCCTATTTTTTTATTCATATATTACATGTTACCAGGTTCTTTTTTTCTTGAACATAATTATGCACCCTCCGCCACGATCTTGATTACTTGCGACCTTACTAACTACAACCGACGTGAATGACGATTGGGGGAGAAATTATGGGTAATCGACTGCCACCGACAGTGTGATTTGTGATTAAATAACCATAAAAAAAATTTGCGATTTGATATACACGATTTCACGACTTTATTTTGCGATTTGCTATCGTCAATTGATACTTTTTTAGGTTCAAGTCTCACAAGGGCCCTGACTTTGTAGTTCCTTAGAGCTTCCAAAAACGTTAGGCCGGCCCTGAATCCAGATTTTTTTTCATCACCTTTTATAATCACGTTTTACCGATATAGATAAGGGAGACATGGCACTCCCCGGGTAGCAGCCAACGGGTTTAAACCCGAGCCAGCACACTGTCGTCACCCCGCGGTAGGCTTGGCGGGTTCAGTTGGCTAGCACGGCTACCCTCTTGAGATTTGTTTGCTTCAAAATGTTTTTAACGTTCCCTTTTGACCGTTTGTAATTAAAAAAAACAAATTCAAATAATTTTTAATATTACTCTATTTACCAACCATTCTATCTACTCCATCCACAAAACTTTCTTAAATTATATTTTTCATATACAAAACCATTCCATTTACCCATCCACAAAACTCTCGGCCATCAAATATTCATCTTCAAATATGGCATTGATCCCATGAACCGAAAGGTTTGACATGGCGTTGGCCTTACTTATGTTACAATCCATCACAACGCTCATCCCTTAGTGAAGGGCTAAGTTTTGAAACAGGAGTTCACACAATTTGTATCAGTGGTAAGACATCAACATGGATCAAGTATACGCACGTTTCGCATATTCGAAGACTTTGAGCAATATCGGCGTGGCATATTATTTTCAATCTATGTTTAAGTTTTATGTAATAGGTTATGTAATGTTTCAAGTATTTATGTTTTATTTCAACGTAAAGTTTAAGTTTTAGGTTTTACACTTATTTAATGTTAGTTTAAGTTTGGATGAAATTTAATTTTTATTTACTTAAATAAAAAATTAAATAAAAATTCTGCGGCAAAGGTAGACGCCGGCATCACTTACTAGTTAATGGGTACTTTGAGCAATATTTTACATGACGGATGATGGTTGGTCAGGGCTAGTATAACGCCTCGCTTTTTCGCATCCTTATTTTAGAAAATAAATATTTGTATCATAATTCGTGGCGTTAAAACATAATAAAATGTATATATATATATATATATATATATATATATATATTATTAATTGTTATTCGTTATTCGTGTAACGCCTCGTATCTTCGTATCCTTATTTTAGAAAATAAATATTTGTATCATAATTCGGGACGTTAAAACATAATAAAAATATGTGTGTGTGTATATATATATATTATTAATTGTTATTCGTTATTCGTGTAACGCCTCGTATCTTCGTATTTCTATTTTAAAATGTCCGTATCCGTATTCTAATTTTAGAAACCTTACATTCGTATTTTAATTTCAATCTCATAACTCGAGGCATTAATCATAATAAAATTCATATTTTATACATATTTTTTTATTCACACAACCGATCATTTAAATATGTATTTATACGCAAACCGACACAATTATACGTATAAATACTTATACGCACATCCTCAATACTTGAATTATACTTTTTATATACTCAATTACATAATATATACTCAAGAAATAACAAGAAATATATCAATCATCTTTTCCACCTCATCAATCCACTTCTATCTTCTTTAACCAATCATATTTCACCATTTTCCACATCTTTTCTCTACCAATCATCTTTCCAATCCTTTTCCACCTTTTTTAACCAACCATATTTCACCCTTTTCCACCTCCTTTCTCCACTAATCATCTTTTCAATCCTCTTCCACCTTTTTTAACCAATCATATTTCACCATTTCCACCTTCTCTACCTATAAATACCAACCTCCTTCTACCATTTTCTTTACACCATTCTTCTCTCCATCTCTCTAATTCTCTCAATCTCTCTAAATCAAGAATTCTAAAAGGACACTAAGTGTTCCAACCATTATTCTCTCAACCTCTCTACTTCTCTCAAATCTTCCAAGCAAGGAAGAGAACTCTAAGAGTTCTAAAAGAAAACACTAAGTGTTTTAAAGGAAGCTTGAAGCTCCAACTCTTCACGGAATCACCAAAGGAAGCTTTGCAAAACCGTGAGCATACTCGACCCCCTTTTTACACTTTAATGCATTTTGAGGTGCAAAATGTATAAATTACAAAATTTATTTTAAACAAAATTAAATGTGTTCACAACACCAAATGTGCCATCAGTTACGCTTATGTGAGTTATATGTGTTAGTTTAAACTCGTCTATACATGCTACTTGTTATGCTTATTAGTTTTGACATGTATTCTCATGATATTGTTATGCTTAGAATACTATGCATGCTAGTTAAGGAATTCGATTATATGCTATTGTTATGCGAAAGTGGTCTACATATTAGTGAGTTTCGACTTGAATATATAATTGTCACAATCAAAACCAACTTTTATACTTATAATTAATTTCAAACTTGTATGCTCGCCAATACTTTTGTATTGATCTATGCTTTTAATATATGTTGCAGGAATTTTGATGACACATAGAATCTAGTATGATTGCCTAGAAACGCATTTAAACTTTAAATACTTATTGTATTGTATTTGTTTCAAACATGTATTTCGTTTCAATATCTTGTATTAAATCGTTATCAATGAAATGAAATTATATTTGTTACGTGTCGGGATCTAAATTTTGTATTATTTGATTTAAACTATGTAAAAAGGTAATTATTAAACACTTGACACAATTAGCGTTATGAAGCCTCTTGCAATCTAGTTTTCGTCACATCCCGATGTTTCCGCCATCGGTTGGGGTGTGACAGATTAGTATCAGAGCCACAACTATAGGGAATTAGGTAGAATTGTCATGTTCGACCTAGTCTATAGTTTAAGTACCATACCATTGACCATTTGTGATACTTGTCTAAAATGTTATTCTTTCTATCATGCTTCTCCCCCTTTGATCCTAAAATTTACAATATGTCTTTCCTAAGACATGAAACACAACACACACTTTTGAGTATATTCTTGTTCCACAATCGAATTAACTCATCAATACAGGGGTGATTCCCGCCATTGGTGACGAGTTTCAATCCGTTTTACATATTATTTCGCACAAAATTCACCATCAAGTCAGCAGTGATATCCATATCTTGATGGGAGTTCCATTTCATAATCTAGTGAATTCTTTATTGACGATTCGAGATTACATCTTGATACGTTCAATAAACCACAATTTGGGGACGAAATTGTCAAGCCAGAATTGACATCCACACCTTGATGACTGGTCCCACTCCTCAATTTTCAATCTCGCCAAAGTTTTGTATTTTTTGATCAAATTAGGGACATGTACTAACTGGAAGGGTAAAGTACCGTTAATCGCTTGCTACGAGAGTATTATACCTATTAGGCCAAATCATGTCTCCCTAATTCGAAAGGACTTACGAGTCACTTTGGAATAGTCGAAGTTTCTAAAACTGAAACACTCCAACATTTTAACAAGCCTCTCTTTTATGCTATCTTACATTTTATGCTATATAATTCTTATTCCTTCATTGTTTTTTAATGTCACACTATACTAAAATCAAAATTATGCACGACAAACTTCGCATTTATACTAAATCTATTACGCAATGATTCTATAGGTGCATACTAAACATCATACTTGATTTGGGATTACTGGAACATTATATGTGATAAACTCGTTATAAAACCACACCTTAACATGTATAGCACTATGCGTAGTGCTATAAGAGTAGCGCACCACCCTTGAGACTTAGGGTCATGTTAAGTAAACTATTTCATACCAAGTAAACTATTTTACACTATGATTCAACAATATTGACTAGTCAACATTGCGTACACGATGGTTTGACTTGTTTATTCACATGTTTATGTGGTATTGACGTCATTAACTTTGATCAAGCCACACCTTAACATGTATAGCGCTTGTGTAGCACTATAGGAGTGACGCCGCCCGTATTCTTGAGGTCATGTTAAGTAAACTATTTTACACCCTCTTCGTTTTAACGATGATGGGTAGTCTACATTGCGGTACACGATGGTTTGACCTGTTTATTCACATGCCAGTAATCCGTTAATCTTGGTTAAACTAAAATATACCATCTGTATTGTACACGAATGTGCGAATACACACACTTACACTTATACTCATACTTATACAGTATACTCTCTCATACTTAAATGCAATTATACTTATATACTTGAGACTCTATATATGCTATCATTCTCACTTGTAATACGTTAATAAACCCTAATCGTGACACGGAACGTAACATGACACCGATTAGCGAAACAGAAGTAATATAGTATAAACATGGTGGATACGCCGCGGGTACTTCCTATATATAAGTGTTACTACCATATTACCAAACTTTCGTAAAACGTGCCATGAGAAATTCGGTGTTTCACTACTATGTTTAATACAAACTTTAATCACTCACAACCTATTTCGCGATTATACCCCTACATGCTTCAAAATGCCCTATTATTCTAAAGTCTCCCTCTTAAATAAATTTCGGGACGAAATTTCCTAAAGTAGGGGAGACTGTAACGCCTCGCTTTTTCGCATCCTTATTTTAGAAAATAAATATTTGTATCATAACTCGGGGCGTTAAAACATAATAAAATATATGTGTGTGTGTATATATATATTATTAATTGTTATTCGTTATTTATGTAACGCCTCGTATCTTCGTATTTCTATTTTAAAAATGTCTGTATCTGTATTCTAATTTTAGAAACCTTACATTCGTATTTTAATTTCAATCTCACAACTCGAGGCATTAATCATAATAAAATTCATATTTATATATATTTTTTTATTCACACAACCGATCATTTAAAATACGTATTTATACGCAAACCGACACAATTATACATACTTATACCCACATCATCAATACTTGAATTATACTTTTATACTTTTTATATACTCAATTACATAATATATACTCAAGCAATACCGAGAAATATACCAATCATCTTTTCCGCCTCATCAATCCACTTCCACATTCTTTAACCAATTATATTTCACAATTTTCCACATCCTTTCTCCACCAATCATCTTTTCAATCCCTTTCCACCTTTTTTAACCGATCATATTTCACCTTTTTTCCACCTCATTTCTCCACCAATCATCTTTTCAATCCTTTTCCACCTTCTTTCTCCACCAATTATATTTTCAATCATCTTCCATCTTTTTTAACCAATCATATTTCACCCTTTTTCACCTTCTCTACCTATAAATACCAACCTCCTTATACCATTTTCTTTACACCATTCTTCTCTCCATCTCTCTAATTCTCTCAATCTCTCTACATCAAGAATTCTAAAAGGACACTAAGTGTTCCAACCATTATTCTCTCAACCTCTCTACTTCTCTCAAATCTTCCAAGCAAGGAAGAGAACCCTAAGAGTTCTAAAAGAAAACACTAAGTGTTTTAAAGGAAGCTTGAAACTCCAACCTCCAACTCTTCACGGAATCACCAAAGGAAGCTTTGCAAAACCGTAAGCATACTCGACCCCCTTTTTACACTTTAATGCATTTTGAGGTGCAACATGTATAAATTACAAAATTTATTTTAAACAAAATTAAATGTGTTCACAATACCAAATGTGCCATCAGTTACGCCTATGTGAGTTATATGTGTTAGTTTAAACTCGTCTATACATGCTACTTGTTATGCTTGAGTTTGTTTATGTTTATTAGTTTTGACTTGTATTCTCATGATATCGTTATGCTTAGAATACTATGCATGCTAGTTAAGGAATTTGATTATATGCTATTGTTATGCGAAAGTGGTCTACATATTCGTGAGATTCGACTTGATTATATACTTGTCTCAATCAAACCAACTTTTATACTTATAATTAATTTCAAACTTGTATGCTCGCCAATACTTTTGTATTGATCTATGCTTTTAATACATGTTGCAGGAATTTTGATGACACATGGAATCTAGTAGGATTGCCTAGAAACGCATTTAAACTTTAAATACTTTGTATTGTATTTGTTTCAAACATGTATTTCGTTTCAATATCTTGTATTAAATCATTATCAATGAAATGAAATTATATTTGTTACGTGTCGGGATCTAAATTTTGTATTATTTGATTTGAACTATGTAAAAAGGTAATTATTAAACACTTGACACAATTAGCGTTATGAAGCCTCTTGCAATCTAGTTTTCATATCATCCCGATATTTCCGCCATCAGTTGGGGTGTGACAGCTAGAGTACTTACCCTTGAGTACCCCTTCCTCCCTGAGTACATGGGATCACACTTGTGAACTCGCCATTTAAAAGAACATGCCTTAATACAGAAATTGATGTTAAACTAGTATTGTACCCCGCGCGTTGCGGCAGTGACAGTACAATACGGATACACGATGTAGTCGTCCATGAAGATAAAAAAAGTAACTTCATTGAAGTTTAGAGACTTTAAGACAACTTGAGTATTATACCACGCACATTGTGGCGGTAAGTTCAGTAGGGATACGTAGTTGTAAAAAAAGATAAAAAGTAACTTTGTTGAAGTGTAGAGACTTAAGATAACTTGAGTATTTTACCACGCGCATTGCAACGGTATCAGTCATTGCAACGGTATCAGTAGTGCTTACTACCTATTGGCACGCGGTGAAATTAAATAATAAAAGAAAAAGTAACTTTATTGAAGATGGGAGATGTATAATGGCTTTATTAAAATGCAGGGGATGTAAACGAAAACGAAAAGACATTATAAAATACAAATTAGTTTAAAAGAAAAAAGAACAACACCACTACTGTAGCAAAGTGGTGTCATCATTTGATATATATAATAAAAGCTTAGGTTTGGGCATCAAGCGAATTTGCTCCAAGCAAAAAATAAGCTTTATATACAACCAAAGGGTATATCTACATCATATAAGTAAATCGTTCATAATCTCTTCATCATTTTAACCATATCTATATGGCACCGATCGTGGGCCACCCTTCTAACGCAAGTAAAAAGACTTTCGTGATCACTTGCTAAATGTCTAAAGTCTAAACCACCATGGATATGAACAGAAAAACAAATTCAAAGGCAACACTTTATTTAAAAACATAACAATCATCTCCTGGAAAGAGCAGTCCTCAAGATAAGAGTTATGTCAAGCATAACAAATCATTTGGGTTCAAAACAATATGGTCATATAAATGTAAGGAAACATCGCTGCTTACTGATGCAAATAAACTCGTTACCGCCTTTGGAATCAAGCGGTTGATTGCTTAAGGTAAGCAATAAGATCAGCTCGGTCCTGTGGTTTTTTCAGTCCAGGAAACACCATCTTCGTTCCAGGAATGTACTGCACCATTTACCCAAAAAATTCAAAATATATTCAGAACAACAAATTGAGACCAGAAATCATATATACCCATAATAACTACTGCATATTCCAAAGCATATATTTAAAAACAGATTTTACAATAGAGCTGACAAAACAGGTGGGTCAGGTGACGGGCCAACACAGTGTTTAAACAGTATCAATTTGGTTCGGGCCATTTCAAAATTATAGCATGTTATGTAACTTATTAATACCTTCTTAGGGTTAAGCAAGTAGTCATAGAGTGTCTTCTCTTCCCAGATCACAGCCATGTTCTTATTGGCAGCAGAATACGAATACCCTGCAGTAGTACCAGACTGTCTTCCAAAAAGCCCGTTCAAATTTGGCCCTGAAATTCACATATTCCATATCAGAATGATCATCATCATGAAATAACTTGAAACAAACACGAGCAGAAAGACATCGTATTCATATACAAACATCCTCAGAAATATCTGATTATGGATTTTGATTATAAGAATATAAGGTAACTGCTAAAATTATGAAAAACATGTGCCAAATATCAGGATTCAGAAATAAGTCATCTCAGGTAGCCAGACTGACCCTAATTGTATAATAAGGTTCACCCATATTTTCTCGAAATCAAAAGGGGTTTAACGACATTTAAATATAGTTATATATGCATTGTCTTTCTCAAAATCCAAAAGCAAGATAAGAGCGGCTCGACTGGAAAAAAGTATAAGCTGAAGCTCGCGCCCCATGTTCAAGGTCTTATTTAGGGCTCGACTACATTCTTACATTCGATTCTTCTGCGATCACAACTCCCCAAGCTCTCAATCTCTAGAATTTTCTTTTGGAGTTGTGATTTTAAACCTTTTAGAAATCGTATACAAAAAATGTGTCATCGTGTATACACGTTTTAGGATCCTAAGATTCTCATTTATTACGAAAATTTGCTTTATGCCGCCCAAATGGTTGAGCCGGACCGGACAAAGACTATCTGTTTTTGGATTTAAACCAATCGAACAAAATAAACCTCCACATACTAACATCTTTTTTTTTCAAAATAAGGCTACACGGGGTGATTGTCATCCACCTTAGCAACTTTTCTATCAATAGCCAACGCCCCCGCATCATACCATGGGCGCTATTGATTGATGGCCAACACAATGAGGGATAGCGGACTTAATGTGGGGCCAAATCAATTTTTCATTAACAAAAGGGTAATCCCATTTCTTGTTAGTTCTTGGGGGCGTTATAGGCTGATGATGGATGAGGTGGCACAGCGTGGCGGTACAATAGGTCTCCAATCCATACCATCCATATCATGTAGCCTAAACAAAGTATCCAGATTGATCTAACAACACAAACTTCTCGAATAACTAACTTGAATAAAACGAATTTCATGTTCAATTTTAACAATATTAACCAGAAAAAGTAATTGTTTAAAGAAAAAGAAAACCTTGTTTGTGGCCAGCGCCTTTATCAACGGTATGACACTGAGCGCACTTGGTTTTGAAAATCTTTTCTCCTGCTTTAGCATCGCCGGCCGGTGCCTGTTCGAATGACGCCATTTTCCGATTACAACACAGTTGTCGGCGACAATATAGGGATTGCTTGAAGTTTATACGGAAGTGTGTTTGTTTCTAGAGTGTTCTAGCAAGTGACAGATGGTTACTTCATATATGGAATCGTGGCTTTATATATACATGGCACCCGCCGCCATTACTTCCACCGCCTCAAAGTTGCGGTTTGTAAAAGTGAAAATTATATTGACTTTTGAAAAAAGGTTATATGCCTACACAATTCTTTAGCAAGCATCGTGCCTCTAAAACTGGCTACTAGAAGTTGCCTCGGTTTTTGTTTATTTGCTGAAATTTACTTTAACCAGCTTCGAGTTCAACTTTCGGTCTACATCGGTTCAAGTTTGTTACAATAATAATAATAATATGATAAGGCTGTGTAGCAATCAGTATATGTTTTATATTTTATATCGATTGAAAACTGTAAAAAAACAAATATTCGTATTGATGTTTTTCAAACGGTATCGGTTTAGTTTGTCACGATATCAGTACTAACATTCATTTATCACCACAGACGGAGTTATATAAATCATATATTATCGAGAAATGGAACCATAAAAATGAATAGAAGTAATATCAAATACAAACTTTATTGTGCTAAAACAAATATCTAACAATTTTTGAACATTATCAACAATTGTGTTTGTATAAAACAAATATCAAAGACAATAATTAACCCATTTTGTACTGGTATATTGTGCTAATAGGTGTTTGAGACAATATTTAAACTTGTATTATTATTTTTTTAAGAAAATGTGATGGGATTAAATTATGAATCTAGTTTTTATTTTGATCTTGCTTTAATCTCTTTCATTGTTTCACAAACACGGTGTACTATTTTGAGTAAATTACGATTTTCGCTCCTTCGGTTATATCATTTTTATCTTATTAGCCCAAAAAAGAATCTTTTGACATATGTGCACCAACGTCATTTTTTCTAACCATTTTGGCCCTCATCATTAACACCATCCAATTACCTAGTTAAATGTGTTCAAGAATGAATTGTTATTGATCATGTTTTATCTCCCCCAATGCAATACAGACCACCGAATATAAAGAGAGGTGGATCCACAAAAGTCTCCTATGATTATGGATCCCCATTAATACAAATACATCAATCATTCCTAGACTTAAGGTCAAGGAAATCAAATACATGAATGCAAATGCATAAATAATAATAATATAACAGTTTCCTTAGTTTCCTTTAATATTCCCCCTCAGCTTGATCGTGGATATGCAGTAACGTTCAAGCTGGACCTGAATCTCTCGAATAGATATCTTGGTAAACCTTTGGTGAAAATGTCAACGTACCGGTCTGGCGATGGGACGTGAAGTACTTTAACGTGACCTATCTGAACCTTCCCATGAACAAAATGGATGTCCATTTCAACGTGCTTCGCACGCTTATGTTGCACGAGATTCCTAGATAAATAGACTGCTGAGATGTTATCACAAAATACAACCGTTGCTTTGTTTGTTGGTGTCTGTAGCTCGAGAAGGAGATTTCGAATCCATGTACCTTCCGCAACGGTGTTTGCCACCCCCATATTCGGCTTCCGCACTTGATCTGGAGATGGTCGGTTGACGTTTTGAGGACCATGAGACCAGGTTATCACCGAGAAAAATACAATAGCCAAATCTGGAACATCGAGTATCCGTGCACCCTCCCCAATCAGCATCCGAGTAGGCAACTAACGAGTGACTCGATGAAGCAGATAGCCACAAACCAAGGTCGATGGTTCCGTGTATGTAACGTAATGTACGTTTCATGAAGTCGAAATGAATACCCGTGGGAGCATGCATGAATAAGCATATTTGTTGTACCGCGTATGATATGTCGGGCCGGGTAATGGTGAGATATTGGAGTACTCCGGCTAAACTCCGGTATAACGAACCATTCGGTAATGGAGTCCCGTCGGTTGCACTAAGTTTGGAGTCAGTATCGACAGGAGTGTGACACGGTTTGCAATCGGTCATGTTTGCCCTATGAAGGATGTCCCGGGCGTACTGAGTTTGGGCGAGGAACATAGACTGATGATCCCGTGTAGCCGTGATGCCAAGGAAGTGATGAAGTGATCCTAAGTCAGACATGGCGAATTCAGTGGACAACCTGGTGATAAACAGATTAAGAAGGTTAGGATGGTTAGCCGTGAGAACGATATCGTCGACATAAAGTAGAAGATATGCTAGGTGGTTGCCATTCTGGTAGATAAACAAAGACGTGTCGCACAAGCTTTTGTGAAAGCCCAAGGTCGTTATGAAAGCCGAGAACCGAGTATACCATACCCTCGGTGCCTATTTTAACCCGTATAATGATTTCTTTAGATAACAAACGTGATTGGGGTAAGCGAGATCAACAAAGCCAGGAGGCTGGTGCATGTACACAGTTTCCTGAAGATGGCCATTAAGGAAGGCGATTTTGACATCTAATTGATGTATCGGCCATGATCGGGAAACGACCAAGGATAGAACAGTACGAATGTTAGCCGGTTTGACCATCGGGCTAAATGTTTCAGTGTAGTCGATGCCTACGGTTTGAGATTTTCCATTACATACTAGGCGAGCTTTGTACCGTTCCAATGAGCCATTAGCATTAAATTTGTGACGGAAGAGCCACATTGAGTGGACGACTGGACTATTTTCTTGCCGTGGAACTACCTCCCATGTATTATTAGCCTGCAAAGCACTATATTCATCGTTCATGGCACGTAACCAATTATGGTCCGATAAGGCTTTGGTATGTGATTTAGGTATGGGTGAGATGTTTGTGGTGGCTGCTAGATTATAGCGAGGGTTAGGTTTGGAGACACCGGTTTTGGAGCGGGTTTGCATAGGGTGGTCATTTGTGGGAGGGAGTGGTGGCGAGTTTGGTTCTACAGGGAGGGTGGATCGATTTTGCATGTTTTGCATGGGTGGGTTGTTTGTTGGAAGTTGGGGTGGTTGACATACATTGAGTGGTGGGGAATGCTGATCGTGGGGTTGTGTAAGTGGGGTAGGGGTATTGTTCACTGAATGTTCTGTAACAGAAGCGGTGTTGGGATTATGGGATGTGGAAGTATTATTAGGTGTTGTGGTGGGAATTGGTTGGGTGGCAGTAGGGAAGGACGAGGAAAAAGAATGAGGGTTGATTGGAGTGTGGTCATCAAGGAATGTTTAAGTTGTGGGGGAGGTTATCTCAGTAAATGGAAAATTGTTTTCATCAAAGATCACATGACGGGAGAGATGTACACGACCCGTGATGGGATCGTAACATCGGTAACCGCGGAAGTCGGATGGAAAGCCTAGAAAAACACACCGGGTGGATCGGGGTAAGAGTTTATTTGGTTGAGTAGCGGACATATTGGGGTAGCATGCGTAACCAAAAATACGAATGTGATCATATGTGGGTTGGCGGAAGTAGAGCGCATAAGCGGGTTGGAAATTTAGACGAGTGGTGGGTAGGATGCTGTGAAGGTATGTCACAGTGTGTAACGCCTCAACCCAAAATTTTGTTGGAAGGTGGGCGCGAACAAGAAGGACCCCAATGATATCATTTAATCGACGAATCATTCGTTCGGATCGACCGTTTTGTTGGGAGGTTTGGGGACACGAGAAACGAAAAAGGAGACCGTTTTGATCGGAAAAAGTTTTGAATTTATTGTTATCGAATTCTCCGCCAAGGTCACATTGAAAGGTTTTAATTGGTAAGTTAAATTGGGTTTGGATGAGTTTGTGAAATTTGGCAAAGGTGTTAAAGGTGTCGGACTTGAATTTGAGTGGGTAGACCCAAACATAGTGTGTATAATTATCAATCAAAACCATATAATATTTATAACCAGAATTACTTAAAATCGGAGATGTCCACAAATCACAATGCACAATATCAAAAGCTTTAAAAGTACGGGAACCGAATCCATAAACGGTAAACTTTACTGTTTGAGACTTGACAAAAGGAACAAATAGAAGAGCCGACAATTTTATTGCATGAAATACTAAAAGTGCGTTGAAGATGGTGTAGCACGTTCGCTTCGGGATGACCTAGACGATCATGCCAAGGCGGATGAGTAGCGGATGATAGCAAAACAAATTCTGGCTTGGTGGAAGGGTAGAGATCTCCACTACTACTGTGGCGGGAAAGGAGCCATCCATGTAACATTTGTACTGATCGCGTTCCGAAAACCCACACCGTTTACTAATCAAAGTATTTGTTTTGATACGTATTTTCCAAACATCAATAGTTGAATAAAAGTTAAAAGTTATAAATAAAATAATAATAATAATAATAATAATAATAATAATAATAATAATAATAAGTGAATTAAATCTAAAGAAAATCAATTATAACAAAACAAAATTTAAAAAGGGTAAACCAGGGATCGAACCGGGGTCATTTGTGACCACAGACACAACCTACACCACTGCACTGCACTGCACACACATATGTGCTGGACTAAGGAAACATTTAAATCTTATGTGATATACCAGACGTATCATCCTGAAGAATCGCTCATCCAGAACCATAAGAGCCCTGGTTCAACACAAATTCAAATCTTGCCAAAACCGTTTCTTTTCATGACTAATCAATCCGCAAACTTTGAGCATTAAGGGATCTAACCGTTAGCAAATCATTGATGCATAATTTTAGTCTCGAAACCGAAACCCAAATCATAGTCATTAAAAATCTTGAAACTGAAATAATTAAAGGCATGGTGTGGTAACTCTATAAATACCGACCCTAATCATCCAAACCAACTCGCTCATACCTCACCTCATTCCAAATCCCTGTTTCTGTGAAATCGTTGCCGCTGTCGAAGTCGCCGCCGAAACCCCTGTCCAATCACCGGAGGAATCAAACGACCTCGGTACAAACTGGACCATTTGTGTATAGCTATGTATTTGCTTAATCAGATTTTGGAAGTTCTTTTTTGATCAGTCGGGTTTTCTTTTATAGTTGGGGAAGAAGATGAAATACTATTAGTATATTTATGTTTTAGAAATCGGGATATAACCAGGTTAGACACCCAGCCCAGTTGGTTGGGCTGGGTGCAAATTATGTTAAGGGCGCGGGTTTGAGTGTTCGTATACTTACCGAATCGGTTGATTTAAAACCTTTTTAATATTATTAATTTCTTAATAGACTAAGGGGTGTATAAAGATAATTAAAATCCTGATTGAGATGAGTTAGACACGTAGCTCAGTTGGAAGAGCTGCATGCACGTAAGCGGAAGGTCTAGAGTTCGAGTCCTAACACACGCGGATAATTCCCTATTAAACCGGTCAGATTCCCCCTACTGTCAGGTCTGACAGTATATTTTTTATTATTTTATTCTTATTTTATTTTCATTTAAATTAGGTAAATTGCTTATACACTTTCCAAATAAAGGTTAATTAAATAAATACTTAACACTACAAGTTCAAAGGGTATAAAAATTACCAAAAATAGCCTAACAAAAATGTTTTAATCAAAATATTAACTTAAATGTATTTATCGAATTATCGTATCATCATTTTTAGGTTAGAATTCGTTCGTCGATCAAATCCTCGTTTTCGTGCGCATTCATTATCATCAAGGAACGCACCCACTGTGAGTGGATTCTTACAAATTCCCCTTTTTATTTATGTATACATTTCGTTTATTCAAACACTTGTGCTATTACCATTGTATGATCTAACGTGTGATATAAATGTTATTTGTTGTATTGCGTGTTTACATTTTTGTCAAGTTGCGTGCAAATCATTCATTAGGCCCATCAGTTCCTCGTTGGAGACGAGTTGAGCATCAGGTGTCTCATTAGATCGGCTCCGTTTAATTGAGCCTTGATCTCATTGTTCATCATTTGATGTGTGTGTGTGTGTGCATTAATTGATATTATGTGTTTTGTAATTAAATTTACATATACGTATACTCATATGTGGTTATGCACATTTTTATAACCAATATAACAAATTTGTTCAAATATTTTTATAAGATTCACTCGCCAACTTTTGTTGACCCAAAAACCATTTTTTACACATGATACAGGTGAACAGGTTGAAGCAAGGAACACGTAGGAAGTTGCCTTAGAAGAAAAATAAAGAGTTCATGAATGTTGTGTTTAGAACATGTTGTGCTTGTATGCTTGATGAAATTTCTCATTTAAAT
Source organism: Scalesia atractyloides (assembly GCA_947069175.1). Taxonomy (NCBI): domain Eukaryota; kingdom Viridiplantae; phylum Streptophyta; class Magnoliopsida; order Asterales; family Asteraceae; genus Scalesia; species Scalesia atractyloides. The sequence continues at coordinate 70,364,833 of CAMTDV010000026.1, forward strand.
TGGAAATAATAAATATGAAACTTTACAGTAAATGCCATGAGCTTTGATGATAACCCAATTATGCCCCGACTTTTATTTCCGCTGCAGGTCGGGGTGTGACAGATTGGTATCAGAGCTTTTGACTATAGGGATATAGGATAAGTTATTAGACCCTTAGAGCCTATACTATTGTCGATTAGATTTTAATTGCTTATATGGTTACATGCAAACTCATGATGTTTATTTGTTACACACACAAATGCATGCAAGCACTTCCACTATCATTTTGTGTGATACTTAATGAGTTATACATATTGTCAAACATAACATGCTTACGTATACATTCATCATGCACGTTTCAATTCTTGCATATTTAAATCATTCTCATATTTCCTTATTCAAGATTTTGTGTTGTTTTCGTTTTTTTCAATCTCAACAAAGTAAGTTCTATGACGGGCATGTAGTAACTGGAAGGGTACGAGTACCGGTAGTCGAAACGTTCTGTCTAGGTTGGCATTCATATAAATCCAATATAACGGACTAGTTTGCCTACCTGGGGACTAACGATGAGAGTATGAAGGACCTATTAGGCCAAAGCATGCCACACCAAACGTCGTTCGAACTAACCTCACTTTGAGTTGTCACTGTGTCTATACCAGGACACCATCCGACCTTATACTTTGCAATCATGTTTTACGATTTTCATTCGGGTGGCGTGAGTGTTAACAGGCAAACACCAATATGAACCCTACCAGAGCCCAGTAGTCATGGGGGCCCACATGACTACCAAGGCTAAGTATGGGACATATGGGGGCCCAAACATGAGCAAAGCCTAAGACATCCTATGGATGTAGCAATTTTCTTCATTTGTTTTGTGAATGTTCATTTCTAAATACGACACATGACACCTATATGTCAAACTCATACTCTCGTTACGTATTCCTTGTAGATGTCTTCTAGTCACGCTCGTAGAGGTAGGAGATCTGGAAAATCCCATGAGCGCATGGCTGCCCAAATCGCTCAACAAATGGCCGCAGTACTTCCCGACATCGTAGTTCAAGTCCAACAAGCCCTTACCGCTAATCCCATCAACCCAATCAACCAAGAAGGTCAAAACATTGTCAACCCACCCCCAATTATCACCAAGTGCACCTATAAGCACTTCAACTCATGTGATCCTCCAAAGTACGAAGGTACTGAGGGAGTTACTGCTCTTCTTCGATGGTTCAAGGAGATGCAAAGTACATTCCTCAACTGCGATTGCCCCAATGATCGCAAGGTGCGATATGCTACCGGTCGTTTGTTCGGAGTAGCACTTACATGGTGGAACACAGAGAAGGGCAAGCGAGGAGCTGAGGATGCTATGACTTTGACTTGGGAAGAGTTGAGGGAGATCATGACAAGACGCTTCTGTCCAAGAAGCGAAATCAAGAAATTAGAAGATGAGTTCTACTCTTTGAAACAAAAGGAGGGCGACCACACCACATACAACAAGAGATTTCTTGAGTTGAATCAAATGGTCCCCAATTTGTTCACTCCCCTCTACCGTTTGATTGAACACTACGTTCGGGGTCTTCCTTCAAATATTCAGGACCTTGTAATAAGTACCACCCCTGCAACTTTGGAAGCAGCAATGGAGTTAGCTACATAGCTCACCGAAAATCACATTAGGAATGGAGACTTCAAGGAGGAGAAGAAGAAGGATAAAGCATCAACCAAAACCTCAAACCCAACCCAAACCGAATCCTCTTCTGAACCCACTACTAAGAGGAAACGAGACGGACAAAATGTCGCCATCACACAAACCAGTCAACCAGCTCCACAAGACGTACCACTCCAAGCTATCCCAATCACCCAAGTAGCACCCAACTCTGCTCACCCAAATAAGAAATCCTACATTGGACCTCACCCTCAATGCAATACCTGCTTTTATCACCATCAACCTACCATACCCTGTCGATTGTGTGCTAATTGTGACGTTATGGTCATCTAAGTAAGACTTGTCGCATGCCACAAGACCAAGCTCCACCCCCTTCTCAAAACATGATCCAACCCTATCAACAACCCCAATACCCCATGGTTCCACATGTTCGACCTTGCTTTAATTGTGGTGACCCTATCCATTTTAGAAACACGTGCCCTCGATTGGGTAACATCATAAACGCCCAAGCCCAAGCAAACCCAGTTAACCAAGCAAATCAAGCAAACCCAGCCCCACCACCAGCAAGAGGAAGAGCTTACAACATCAACGCCAATCCTGTTGTAGATAATGACGGCCCAACCGAACAACCCAACTTGCCTTCCATCAAGAGTCAACACTCATCTCCAACTGTCTAGTCCTTAATGTTTTCTCAATCTTTGTGTATCCCTGTTTTAATTTGGGAATTTATGTATCCAAGAATTTTAATACAATTTGATATTACTATTTTATTTCATATCTTTACTTATTGATTTAATTTTCATATCATCATACAATACAACACACCTCGTCTCATCAATTAAAAAAAATTAGGTCGTGTCTCACTTTTTCATAGACTGACCACTTCATCATAACACACGAGAGGGGTATCGTCGTCATTCAATCATGTATTCTTTCAGAGTTGAGACTCAAGTTTTGGTTGTTGTGTTTGTTTATGTTATGTAGATTTTAGAGTCACATAGAACTAACATAACTTACTGACAAAGCTAATGAAAATTTGACAAGAATATGGTGGATACGCCGCTGGTACTTCCTATATATAAGTATTCTTGTCAAAGGATCAAAAGCATTGTCAGGCGGTTATGAGAAGTTCCGTGTAGGTTTTAATATTATCATAGTTGAAATATTTGTCTTGTGATACAGCTTTATCTTTTCAACGCATCATTTCTCTCAAAACTCTTGTGCATGTGATCATATCCAGTCAAATAACTCTGTGTATCAACGTTTCTTATCTTATGCATCAAAAAGTGATTCCTGTAGCAGGGTATTCAACCCTTGCTAGGAACGTTACCGCCTCAATAGAATTCAAAATTTTACACTCTTTATATAATCGTCAAATCCAAGCATCACACCTCCGTTTTTTGTTAAAAGATACCCAAAATTTTGTAAGAGTAAAAAACGAGGACCTAAGTCTATTTGGGAAGGCGAAGACTCAATGCGCGAGAAATACCCGCATCTTTTTCCTGTTACGGCTACTACTTAAATTTCGGAATGAAATTTCAAAAAGTAGGGGATACTGTAACATTTGTACTGATCGGGTTCCGAAAACCCGCACCGTTTGCTAATCAAAGTATTTGTTTCGATGCGTATTTTTTTTCCAAACATCAATAGTTGAATAAAAGTTAAAAGTTATAAATAATAATAATAATAATAATAATAATAATAATATTAATAACAATAATAATAATAATAATAATAATAATAATAATAATAATAATAATAATAATAAGTGAATTAAATCTAAAGAAAATCAATTATAACAAAACAAAATTTAAAAAGGGTAAACCAGGGATCGAACCCGGGTCATTTGTGACCACACACACAACCTACACCACTGCACTGCACACACACATGTGCTGGACCAAGGAAACATTTAAATCTACCGAACGTATCATCCTGAAGAATCGCTCATCCAGAACCATAACCGCCCTGGTTCAACACAAATTCAAATCTTGCCAAAACCATTTATTTTCACGACTAATCAATCCGCAAACTTTGAGCATTAAGGGATCTAACCGTTAGCAAATCATTGATGCATAATTTTAGTCTCGAAACCGAAACCCAAATAATTAAAGGCATGGTGTGGTAACTCTATAAATACCGACCCTAATCATCCAAACCAACTCGCTCATACCTCACCTCATTCCAAATCCCTGTTTCTGTGAAATCGTTGCCGCCGTCGAAGTCGCCGCCGGAACCCCTGTCCAATCACCGGAGGAATCAAACGACCTCGGTACAAACTCTGGGCCATTTGTGTATAGCTATGTATTTGCTTAATCAGATTTTGGAAGTTCTTTTTTGATCAGTCGGGTTTTCTTTTATAGTTGGGGAAGAAGATGAAATACTATTAGTATATTTATGTTTTAGAAATCAGGATACAACCGGGTTAGACACCCAGCCCAGTTGGTTGGGTTGGGTGCAAATTATGTTAAGGGCGCGGGTTCGAGTGTTGGTATGCTTACCGAATCGGTTGATTTAAAACCTTTTTAATATTATTAATTTCTGAATAGACTAAGGAGTGTATAAAGATAATTAAAATCCTGATTGAGATGGGTTAGACACGTAGCTCAGTTGGAAGTGCTGCGTGCATGTAAGCGGAAGGTCTAGAGTTCGAGTCCCAACACGCACGCATAATTCCCTATTAAACCGGTCAGATTCCCCCTACTGTCAGGTCTGACAGTATATTTTTTTATTATTTTATTTTATTCTTATTTTATTTTCATTAAGTTATGTAAATTGCTTATACACTTTCCAAATAAAGGTTAATTAAATAAATACTTAACACTACAAGTTCAAAGGGTATAAAAATTATCAAAAATAACCTAACAAAAATGTTTAAATCAAAATATTAACTTAAATGTATTTATCGAATTATCGTATCATCATTTTTAGGTTAGAATTCGTTCGTCGATCAAATCCTCGTTTTCGTGCGCATTCATTATCATCAAGGAACACACCCACTGTGAGTGAATTCTTACAAATTCCCCTTTTTATTTATGTTTTGGGGTGTATCATGTGTCGTTTATACATTTCATTTATTCAAACACTTGTGCTATTACAATTGATTGAGCCTTGATCTCATTGTTCATCATTTGATGTGTGTGTGTGCATTAATGGCTATTATGTGTTTTGAGATTAAATTTACATATACGTATACTTCTATGTGGTTATGCACATTTTTATAACCAATATAACAAATTCGTTCAAATATTTTTATAAGATTCACTCGCCAACTTTTGTTGACCCAAAAACCATTTTTTTACACATGATACAGGTGAACAGGTTGAAGCAAGGAACACGTAGGAAGTTGCCTTAGAAGAAAAATAAAGAGTTCATGAATGTTGAGTTTAGAACATGTTGTGCTTGTATGCTTGATGAAATTTCTCATTTAAATCGGAAATAATAAATATGAAACTTTATAGTAAATGCCATGAGCTTTGATGATAACCCAATTATGCCCCGATTTTTATTTCCGCTGCGGGTCGGGGTGTGGACAGTACATCCTTGAGGTCCTTCAAAGAAAAACCAAAAGGGTCAAATTCCACGGAGACTTGGTTATCAATAGTAAATTTACAGACAGATAAAAGATTTTTGATGACAGACGGTGAGTGAACGATGTTATTAAGTTTGTAGGTTTTATTTGGGAGGGTGTATAAGCCATGATCGGAACTAGTGATGGGTAGGCGTTGGCCATTTCCAACAAATACATGACTAGGCGGTAATGAAGATGGGGTTAAAATAGTACCTGGATTTGATGTGATGTGCGACGACGCCCCGGTGTCCATGTTCCAGAGAGGCTCCTGGTAGTTTAGACCCATGGCAGAGAGAGCAACACCAATGTCACTTGGGCAGAGAGCGTTTCCATTCTGTTGCTCGAAACCAGGAGGGGCTGGAGGGGGGTTTGGAGTTGACTGTGGGCTAATGGGCCTTATGTGGGTGTTGAAAATTTGTGTTTTGCTGTTGAAGGTAGTGGGTCGGGTAAGACAGATAAGGGGTCAGTGGCGGTGTCCATGGATGTTGGGAAGAAGGTTGTTGGCCCATTTTGTGTTGTTGCTGTGAGACCACAGAGTGGTGATAGTGTGTGTCCCAAGAGTTGTTTCCACGACCACCAGCCCAAGAATTTGAGCCACGGCCACCAGTGGAAGACCGTGGATGGTTGGTGCCCCCTTGTCGCCCCCATTGTCGGTTGTTGCCACGACCTCTAGCGGCTTTTTCCGGGTCGTAGTTTCGGCCCCGATAGCCGTTAGGATAAGGTGATCGGGTTGAGTCAGTTTGAGTAGGGGTATTGGAGTGCAATAGTACCATGTCATGACTGTTGTTGGTTCTAGCAGAAATCCGATTTTGTTCGTCTTCAATCATGCTCCGAGCGACATCCCATGTCGGTTTGCTTTGATCTATGATTGCCGCAGTGGTGTCGTACTCGAGGGGAAGTCCACGAAATATTTGTATAACTAGGCGGCTTTCATTGACCGGTTGGTCGACATCGCGTAATTGTTTAGCGAGGTCCTTTAAGGTTTGGCAGTAATCATCAAAGGACGAGTAGGAATTGAGGTTAGTGTTTGTGAATTTGGTCTCAAGTGTGACGGCTCTTGCGTGTTTATTGTTGATAAAGATTTCTTGAATCTTTAGCCATGCGGCTTTAGCTGTAATATCGGTGTCAAGAACACGGGATAGAAGATCGTCGGATAAAGTGTTGTATATCCACTGAAGGATGAGAGCGTCGAGTTCGGACCATGCAGAGAATTTTGGGTCAGAGTTTTCGGGTGGTTCGGTGCCGTCTATGTGATGGAGAACCTTGTAGGCACGAACATGGAGTTTGAAGAGTTTAACCCAAGGTGAATAAATTACTTTCTTGCCGTCGAGAGTTTTGATTTTGGCGTTGATGTGTTTGACAGTGTATGCTGGATGTAATTTTTCGTTTGAGGTTTGATTATTGGTGGGTGAGGAATCATTGGATGGAGACATAATGCAAAAATGAGAACCAGGCGTCACACCACGGATTTCCAACCCGAAATCCAAACACAGGTGGGCCCGGGTGGGGAGTATCGTGACGTAAGTTGATAACATCATTGTCAATTAAACATAGCACAACGGAAGTCTTGGAGTAAAATTACTATTACAAACCGAAATATTCGAAATCTAAAATAATATACAAGCTCGTAATAGAAGATCCACAGGCGGATCGTAAAATGTACATAGAAAGAATACAAAACAACTTTTAGCAGATCTAAGGATTTACAAGATCCTCTTATTCTCTACCGAGCTGCTTCCGGCCTATTTCGTATTATACCAGCAGATTAGCCTTTGGAAGATACGTCAGCTTACGCTGGTAAATACACCCAACATACTCATTTTGAAAACATTAAAAATTAATTTAAGTGCAAACGGCACAAAATCTTTTATTAACTTAGGAAGGTTAACCTTGCAATGGACCATGCAATAATAATTTACCGTATCCCAAGCCCTTATAGGGAAAATAAGTCGAGAGTATTTACCTGAGCTAGTATTCTTCTTTTATTTTTAAATAACTCAGCCGTATACAAAAGTACCAAGTGCAGATAGCATTTACCAAGAAGGCTCTAGTCTGGATTATGGCATAAGCTAGCCAATTAAATATTAACGGTCTTATAAACCAAATAGTGTAGATGATCATTACGTATAACGCTTGATTAAACGATGATCGGATAGAAGGTAGTTTAAACCCGACAAGTACTTGACTTGTATAATTTGGGTAAACTATAAACATTCTGGATTTTGAGGCTAAATGACAAGGTAAACCTGTTACGGTTAAATTCCGTAAAATAGTTACATATACGTAACTGTGCGCATAATAGTGATATCGGGTAACCGGTAAGTCATGGATAAGTTCTATATGCCATTATACTTTAAATAAGTTAAAATATCAGTAGGATATCAACTTATATGCCCGTTAAGGTTTTAAAACGAAACTATGCCTCATAGGGGCATTTTGGTAATTTTATACATAGTTTATAAATTATTTGGGATTCTGAGTTTATAACATGTACCAACTATAAATATGTTTAAAACAAGTTTTAAAATCAGTAGGTATCAAGTTTTGGTCAATAATATGGTTTAAAACCATATTATGCGCCGAAACGACGCTTATGTCGTAAAATGACGTTTTTAAATGATGTTTACGAAAATTGACATTTGGATCAGATTAAAATGTTTAAAATATGTTATTTAATATAGCATATCAGTAGATAAATGATTTACCATGAAAAGATTTGATTAAAACAATTTTATAAGCCACATGGCTAAACCGTTATTTATCGACATAGTTTGAGGACTTGCTTGAAAACTCAGTTTATAACTTAGTTTAACATCCCAAATAACCCTACTTATAATATTACATCAGTAGAAACTCATTTTCAAGTTCATTACCATTTAAAACCTTGTTTTATATAAAAAGGGCATTTTAATCAAAGATGGCATAATTATGGAACTTGCGCATAAACATGGATTCTGATTATGATCATGTAATATAACCTCAGAGGGTTATGCTACATTATATTATGATCATAATACAACTTTAGATCAGTAGGTAACTAATCTAAATCGGGTCAGAATCGAAAGTCAAAGAGGAAGTCAAACTTCGCGACTTTCGGTTGCGAACCGATCCTAGAACTGAAATTGATGAGCCGAACATGATCTTACATGTTCTAATAATTATTACCAACCTGTTTAAGTGTCAAAACATGTTTCATAACATATATAAGATCAATTTATGATTTTTCCAAAAAATAGTCTATTTGACTTTTAAATAACATAACTTTGACCCATCAATTGGTCTAGAAAATGTGATCTTCAGAAGGTGCCCTTTATAGGGATTAACACCTACCTTATTACGATCACTTAGCCATGTTCATTTTGAACAATGGCTGGACCATAATGGTCTTAACCGAAAGTCAAAGCGTTTGCCGTAAAACGCTTGACTTTTGGCTATAGAAGCCTATAAACGAAAATGCAAGAGTAAGGAACACTTACAAGAGGTTCCTACAATGCAAGAGAACTAAGTTGGATGCTCCTTTCAGCTAGGAACTTCCAGAGGAGGGAGAAGAGTTATGTTTAAGAAAGGTGTAAGTTGGAATGAACACTTGAACACCTATTTATAGTTGGAGAACTCAAATGAGGTGAAGCCAGGTGTTTAGGGGAGTAAGAAGAAGCTCACAAATGTCCCAAAACGTGGCATAGCAGTTTAGAGAAGCCATGGTTTCGGATTAAATGGTTTTGGAGTTTTGCTTAGAGATCAAATAAACTTTCTGCAGCAGAGCCTGTCTCGCGGGGCGCGAGAGACACAGGCCGGGTCTCTCGCTGCCCGTGACCGCCCCTAATTCAGTTTCAAAATTTGACACTTTGACCCCTGAACTATATAAAGCTTATAAAAACCATTTTAAACACCTTTTTGGCACTTTTAGTCATCCGTAGCCAAAACTTAGCATACCCGGGATTATGCCCGGACGTTGTCGAGCTCTCGGTTCGTTAAATGGTCACTCAGAGGTATAAATTAACATGTTGACACTTTTAATCCCTTCATTATCCAACTTTCACGTGTTTACAAAATTGAACCCTCTCGTCCAACAAATGGCACGTATGAGAGTTAGGACTTCACAAAGGATCACTCAGAGGCTTATTGCAAGCATGTTGATTCCGATATCACTCAGAGGCTGGGCATGTTGACATATTAGTCACTCAGAGGCCAAGTGTCAAGCATGTTGACGTATCAGTCACTCAGAGGCTAATGATTTAAGCATGTTGACATATCAGTCACTCAGAGGCTATTAGTTATGCATGTTGACATCGGTTCATCACTCAGAGGCTCAACTTGAGCATGTTGACGCCTTTAGTCCTTATTGGTCTTTAATAGACTATATTAAAAATACAACACATGTCACTATACTATTGGACACGATTTTACAGGGTGTTACATCCTCACCCCCTTAAAAGAAATCTCGACCTCAAGATTTTATTCAAAAAGATGGGGGTATTTTTGTCGCATAGTGGACTCAACCTCCCATGTATACTCAGGACCTCTAAAAGCGTCCCACTTAACCTTTACTATAGGTATCATCTTTCTTCGAAGCTTCTTAACCTGTCTATCCTCGATCGAAATTGGTTTCTCAATGAACCTCAGGTTTTCATCAATTTGCACCTCATTGTGCGACATTGCTAGCGACTCATCGGCTAGACATTTCTTAAGATTAGATATGTGGAATACATCATGGATTCCACTAAGCTCCTTTGGCAACCTGAGCTTATAAGCTACAGTGCCGACACGTTCGATTATCTCGAAGGGTCCTATATATCTAGGGCTCAACTTGCCTTTCTTCCCAAAACGCATCACTCCTTTCCAGGGTGATACTTTTAGCATAACTTTGTCCCCTATTTGGAACTGAAGAGGTTTACGCCTCTTGTCAGCATAACTTTTCTGCCTATCCCTGGCAGTTTTGAGGCGATCACGGATTTGCATAATCTTTTACGTGGTCTCCAGGACAATCTCAGGTCCTGACAGTTGGGCCTCCCCAACTTCTGCCCAACATACGGGCGTTCTACATCTTCTCCCATACAAGGCCTCAAAAGGAGCAGCCTTGATGCTTGTATGATAACTGTTATTGTAGGAGAATTCGATTAGGGGTAAGTGGTCATCCCAACTTCCACCTAAATCAATCACACATGCCCTAAGCATGTCTTCCAGTGTCTGAATAGTATGCTCACTTTGACCATCAGTCTGTGGATGGTAAGCCATACTAAAATTTAATCGTGTGCCTAATGATTGTTGGAAACTTTTTCAAAAGTGAGATGTGTATCTAGTATCTCTATCGGATACAATAGATACTGGCACACCGTGTAAGGACACTATTTTGTCCACATACAACTTAGCCAATTTATCTGAATTATACGTCTCTTTAATTGGCAAGAAGTGAGCTGACTTAGTCAGCCTATCCACTATGACCCAAATAGTGTCATTACCACTTTTGGTCTTAGGTAACTTGGTAATCAAATCCATAGTTACCATTTCCCATTTCCAAGTGGGAATTTCAAGTTGTTGTAGAAGTCCTGACGGTTTCTGATGTTCGGCCTTAACTTGCGAACACGTCAGACACTTAGCTACATATGTGGCTATGGATTTCTTCAAACCCATCCACCAATAATTTTTCTTCAAATCTTGATACATCTTGTCACCACCCGGGTGAACAGAGTATCTTGAATTATGCGCTTCCTGGAGGATTAGATCTCCAAGTCCTCCAAAGATCGGAACCCAAATTCTATCATTAAATCTTAGGATTATGTCCTTTCCAGGCATTAATTGATCAATGGTTCCACCTAATCCCTCATTAGGGATGTTAGCCTCTAACAAGGCTTGCTTCTGCGCATCTAATAGCTTCTCACTCAAGCTATTTCTGAGCTCAATGCTCTTAGCGTTAATCTTTATAAGTTTAACCTTCTCCTTGCGACTTAAGGCATCGGCGACTACATTTGCCTTGCCTGGATGGTAGCGAATCTCGCAATCATAATCATTAAGAGTTTCCATCAAACGGCGTTGTCGCATGTTCAATTCTTTCTGATTGAATAGATGTTGGAGACTTTTATGGTCTCTGTATATAACACACTTTGTGCCATACAAGTAATGTCTCCACAGTTTTAGTGCAAATACAACGGCACCTAATTCCAAATCGTGGGTGGTGTAATCGCGCTTGATTGTTTTTAATCGACAGAATCAAGTCAAATAAAACAACCAAAGTATAAATCGATGCTTATTTGGACGCATCGACTGGTTATGAAATGCTTTTCATGCACCTTTAATTGTCATGATGCATAGGCAATCACCTTGCCTTTTTGCATTAACAGACAACCCATGCCAGTGTGCGATGCATCACAGTAGACTACAAATTCCGCAATACCCTTAGGTAGAGATAACATAGGAGCGTTGCTCAACTTGTGTTTAAGAACCTCAAAAGATTCCTTTTGCTTTGGACCCCAATTATACTTAATATTCTTACGGGTCAAGGAAGTTAAAGGAGTGGCTATTCTTGAAAAGTTCTCAATGAACCTCCTATAATAACCAGCCAATCCCAAGAAACTACGAACCTCCGTTGGGGTCTTGGGTACTTCCCAATTCATTATGGCTTTAATTTTGGCGGGATCCACTTGGATACCACGCTAACTTACCATGTGTCCAAGAAATTGGACTTTTCTAAACCAAAATTTGCATTTAGAGAACTTTGCATAAAGTTTCTCCTTCCTTAATAATTTTAAGATGCACCGAAGATGTTTCTCGTGATCAGCTTAATTACGAGAATAGATAAGTATGTCGTCTATGAAGACAATGACAAACTTATCCAAATGCGGTTTGGAGACTCTATTCATGAGATCCATGAACGCTGCTGATGCATTTGTGAGCCCAAAAAGCATCACCAAAAATTCAAAATGACCATAGCGGGTCCTGAAGGCTGTTTTAGGAACATCTTCACTTTTAACCTTCAGTTGATGATATCCTGATCTTAAATCTATCTTAGAAAAATAACTAGCCCTTTGAAGTTGGTCGAATAAATCATTGATCCTGGGCAGAGGATATCTATTCTTAATGGTTAGCTTGTTTAGCTCCCGATAGTCGATGCACATTCGCATCAAACCGTCTTCTTCTTCACGAAAAGGATAGGAGCTCCCCAAGGCGAGGAACTAGGCTGAATAAAGCCTTTCTCTAAGAGTTCGTCTAGTTGATCTCTTAGCTAATTCATTTCGGTTGGAGCTAGCCTATATGGGGCTCTTGCTACGGGTGCTGCTCCTGGTATGATAGCTATTCTGAACTCCACTTGCCTATCTGGGGGCAGGCCTGGTAATTCTTCAGGGAAAACATTGGGATACTCCAAGATAACTGGTAAGTCTTCAATGCTTGGTTTAGGATCATTGATGGTTACTTATGCCATGTAGACGTCACAGCCTCTTCTCAAACACTTAGATGCCTTAAATAACGACACTTTGTCTGGCAGTCCATAGTGTGAGTCGCCAAAGATGGTGATCATTTCACTAGATGGGGTCTTAATCTCGATGAGCTTTTTATCGCAGGCAATGCGGGCTTGGTTATGAGATAACCAATCCATGCCTAAGACAACATCAAACCCCGCCAATTTCATTGGCAAAAGAGAGATAGGGATGGAATGATTCTTAATGGATATCGAACATCCATCAAGAATATAAGAAGCAGTTTCTAAGGTTCCATCGACAAGTTCTATCTCATAAGTCTTATCTAGAGTTCTTACGGGCAGATTTAATAGTTTACTAAACTTATGATCAACAAATGATTTATCTGCACCCGAATCAAATAACACTCTAGCAAAAATATCATTAATGGGGAAAGTACCTGTTATGACGTTATTGTCATTAACAGCTTCCTTAGCAGTTAGCCGAAAGGCGCGTGCATTCCTCTTCTTGGCCTCTCCAGGCTTCGGATTATTATTCCTTGAATTCTTAGGGCAGCTAGTTGCAATGTGCCCCTTTTCATTGCAAATATAACATACAGCATCCATAAGATCCTTACAATCTAGGGTCTTATGCCCCCTTCTTTTACATATGCCACAAGGTCTAGCTTATGGGTCAGGATTACACTGTCCCCAGTGTCTTCGGTTGCAAGTCTTACAGAATGGCATCACAGCCGACTTGCTTTGGTTCCCTTTGAACCCGAACCTCCCTTTATTTTTCTTATTAAATATATAGGAGTTATCTTCCTCTCTCTTCCTTTTCCAGTCAGTTTCAGGCTTGACTGACTTCTGCCTCACTATATCAAGGGTGAGGGAGAGAGATAGGTCAACAGCAGACCTATAGGTACTAGGCTGAGCAACCTTTACCATGCCCTTAATCTCAGGCGCTAATCCATTTATAAAACGCGCAATGCGTTTGGATTCAGGGGTAATTAAATAGGAAACTAACCTAGATAGGGAATTGAAATCGGAAACATATTTTCGACAATCTAGGTTTTTCATGGAAAGAGACAAGAAGTCTGTCTCTATTTTCTCCACCTCATGGGTTGGGCATTAAGTTTCCCTTACAAGGTCCACAAACTTGGGCCATCCCAAATTATACAGGTATACCTTACCTGTTGACTGAATCATGGCCTTCCACCATGTTAGGGCATCGCCCTTAAAGGACTGTGATACATACTTGACCACATCCTTTTCATCACAGCCGCTGATGTCTACTATAGCCTCCATCTCATCCAACCACTTTAAGGCTTCTACGGCTCCTTTTTCCCCATTAAAGTCTCGGGGTTTACATGAGACAAAGTATTTATAGGTACACCCGTCTTTAGCAGAACGGGACCTATCAGCAAAGTCTGCTATCCTTGGTTCACTCTTCGCATTTGAAGAGTGAACAGAGCTCTCTTTATGAGCTGAAGATGGTGGAATAGATAGGGGTCTAGAGCGAGTGGCACTCGGATCTCTTAGCCTTTTTATGGCCTTACTCATGGCCCTTTCCACAGCCGCATCAATGCGAGCTTGGAAATCATTATCATTATTTATGGCTATATTTCGGCGTCTTTGACATTCCGATGGCTACTTTGTGCCTCATTAGAATTAGCCATTCTTTAAAGCTTTGGATCTATATACCAAATAAAATTTCTCTTAGCCATGGTATAATAACCATATCGGCTTTTAAACATTGGATATAAGAAAATCCACTGCCTATACTAGTGTGAATAACATCACAACTCTTAGGCTTAACATATCTATATTTGGCCTAGGTCTTAATAGGACCATCGTAGGCAAATTACAATATGGACATAGTCCATATATTATAGACAGGGACCACAAAGTCACAACTGTCATTGTCATATTTGACAATTACATATATAACACATAGGCTTGTCACTAATGGACATATAATAGGGCACATAGGCACTACATCACTAATGGATGTTTAGTCACCACACTGGTGATATTAGCCGGGATCAGGATAGATCAGATAGGCTATATAGAATATATTATAACCCGAAAGGGTAATACATCACTAATGGATGTTTTATTTATCATCACACTCATGATATTAGCCGGGATAGAACAGATCACAAGGGCTATATAACCAGGATCAAATAGATCACAAGGGTTATATAAAATACATCTCTAATGGATGTTTAATCACCGCACTGGTGATATTAGCCGGAATCAAACAGATCACAAGGGCTATATAACCGGGATTAAATAGATCACAAGGGTTGTATAAAATACATCTCTAATGGATGTTTAATCACCGCACTGGTGATATTAGCCGGGATCAAATAGATCACAAGGGTTATATAAAATACATCTATAATGGATGTTTAATCACCGCACTGGTGATATTAGCCGGGATCAAACAGATCACAAAGGCTATATAACCAGGATCAAATAGATCACAAAGGTTATATAAAATACATCTCTAATGGATGTTTAATCACCGCACCGGTGATATTAGCCGGGATCAGACAGATCACAAAGGCTATATAATCGGGATCAAATAGATCACAAGGGTTATATAAAATACATCTCTAATGGATGTTTAATCACCGCACTGGTGATTTTAGTCGGGATCAAACAGACCATTTTAGCCGGGATCACACAGATCACAAAGGCTATATAACCGGGATCAAATAGATCAAAAGGGTTATAAAAATTCATCTCTAATGGATGTTTAAGCACCATGGTGATATTAGCCGGGATCAAACAGATCACAAAGGCTATATAACCGGGATCAAATAGATCACAAGGGTTATATAAAATACATCTCTAATAGATGTTTAATCACCGCACTGGTGATTTTAGCCGGGATCAAACAGATCACAAAGGCTATTTAGACGGGATCAAATAGATCACAAGGGCTATATATAAGGTTAGGACATAGTTCATTACCTTGAAGGTTAGTGTGATTCCTTAAGTCACACAACCAAGAGTATGCACATTATTTGAATGTTAACATAAGAGGATCTTAATGGTTGATTATAAGTTCGGTCGCATTGAACTTAATGACTTGGAGGTTTGAACTTAGTCCACCACCTCTAGATCAAGGGATAACTTCTCTTAACTATCATATATATATATATATATATTTGGCCAAATATGTGGTCTGTGCCACTTGGCAAATCAAAACCATTAAGATCTTTTTGGAGTTATATCGCAGAGCATAAATTTGAGTAAAATCGAGACACTCGTTTTCAAGAGGATGAATATATATATATATAAAATTCCAAAGTACTTCATTAAATTTGCATAAGAAATTACAATACTTGAAACAAATAAATGAAACTGATTGTCCATCCAAGGACTAAAAGAAACAAAATGTCCACGTAGGGACTAAAGAAATAACAATGTCCACGCAGGGACTACATATAATAGAAAAGACTTCACTCATCTTTCTTTCCCTTGACTAGCTTGGAGAGTTTATTGAAGAACTTATTTGTCTTCTTCTCTGTTTTCTCCGCCTGCTGCTGCATCTCTTTCATTCTTTCTAAGGCTTCATATTGCCTCTAGTGGTGGCGGAGGTTGTGGTTAAGGTTGTGGCATAACCGGATACTGGTACCCATAAGTTGGATATCAAGTCGGTGGATAAGTAGGTGGGAAATGAGATGAGTTAAGTGCATTGTGCATAACCGCCTGCATGTACGGGTCTTGCGACCACGCTTGATAGTCTACCGGCGTAGACGGATTAAATAGATCATATCCAGACGTGTCTGGGTACGTGGGAATTGGGTTAGTATAACCCGTTGGTGGTGGTTGAACAGCAGGTGTTGGTGTTGGTTCCACTATAGGTGGAACATTAGAGGGTCCACCCATTTGTGGGTCCTCTTGAATGGTGGGGTAAGAATTGGGCAAAGGTGGCAGCGATCCTGACCTTTGTCCGGCACGTACTGATATACGTGCTCCACGCTTCCTCCTTGGTGGCTCAGGTGGTTGTTGAGGTTGGTCCACGGGTTCCATGTGTACATCTTCTTGAACAGGAGGTGGTTGAGAGTGGTGAGAAGGCGTGTGAGCGAAAGTAAATTGATTCCAATATTGGCCCCACTCGTTGGACCTTGGTAGGGCGATCCAACATATGAGTTTGAATCGCTCGAAATTTCAATGGGATGCACATTTGATCCCGACGGTGGCATCTTCGGGTCGGAGTCCTCATCCATAGGATGTGGCTGGTCCAACTGATTTTGATCGGCTGGAGGCGTGTTAAAATAATGGTTGGGGTTAAACTCTTCATGGTAGGAGTGATGAGAATGGGAATGGTGAGAATGGTAGGAGTGGTGTGAGTGGTAAGAATTTTGGGAATGTGAGGGCGAGTGTCTATTAGAGACGGAATGTCTCGCTGGTTGCCATGGAGACGAATCTCCTGATTCTTGATATGCATCTGAGTTATGAGGTTGAGGAATACGCCCCGATGGTCCTCCCCTCATTGGACCTTTCCTCGTCCACTTTGTCCTCGTACACGTGGCGGCATTTTCCTGTCAGTAAAATCAATTCAAAAACATACTAATAACTTAATAATGAAATGAGTAATCCTAGGTCAATGCCTAGACTCGGAAGTCTAAGGAATGTGCTCGAGTAAGTTTGAGACTAAACACAAAAGGCTAGTGTTTAATTCTCTCAAACATTGGCTCTGATACCAACCCTGTCACACCCCGGATTTCCAACCCGAAATCCAAACACCGGTGGGCCCGGGTGGGGAGTATCGTGACGTAAGTTGATAACATCATTGTCAATTAAACATAGCACAGCGGAAGTCTTGGGAGTAAAATTACTATTACAAACCGAAATCGAAATCTAAAATAATACACAGGCTCGTAATAGAAGATCCACAGGCGGATCGTAAAATGTACATAGAAAGAATATAAAACAGACTTTAGGCAGATCTAAGGATTTACAAGATCCTCTTATTCTCTACCGAGCTGCTTCCGGCCTATTTCGTATTATACCTGCAGATTAGCCTTTGGAAGATACGTCAGCTTACGCTGGTAAATACACCCAACAGACTCATTTTGAAAATATTAAAAATGATTTAAGTGCAAACGGCACAAAATCTTTTATTAACTTAGGAAGGTTAACCTTGCAATGGACCATGTAATAATAATTTACCGTATCCCAAGCCCTTATAGGGAAAATAAGTCGAGAGTATTTACCTGAGCTAGTATTCTTCTTTTATTTTTAACTAACTCAGCCGTATACAAAAGTACCAAGTGCAGATAGCATTTACCGAGAAGGCTCTAGTCTGGATTATGGCATAAGCTAGCCAATTAAATACTAACGGTCTTATAAACCAAATAGTGTACATGATCATTACGTATAACGCTTGATTAAACGATGATCGGATAGAATGTAGTTTAAACCCAACAAGTACTTGACTTGTATAATTTGGGTAAACTATAAACATTCTGGATTTTGAGGCTAAATGACAAGGTTAAACCCGTTACGGTTAAATTCCGTAAAATAGTTACATATACGTAACTGTGCGCATAATAGTGATATCGGGTAACCGGATAAGTCATGGATAAGTTCTATATGCCATTATACTTTAAATAAGTTAAAATATCAGTAGGATATCAACTTATATGCCCATTAAGGTTTTAAAACGAAACTATGCCTCATAGGGGCATTTTGGTAATTTTATACATAGTTTATAAATTATTTGGGATTCTGAGTTTATAACATGTACCAACTATAAATATGTTTAAACAAGTTTTAAAATCAGTAGGTATCAAGTTTTGGTCAATAATATGGTTTAAAACCATATTATGCGCCGAAACGACGCTTATGTCGTAAAATGACGTTTTTAAATGATGTTACGAAAATTGACATTTGGATCAGATTAAAATGTTTAAAATATGTTATTTAATATAACATATCAGTAGATAAATGATTTACCTTGAAAAGATTTGATTAAAACAATTTTATAAGCCACATGGCTAAACCGTCATTTATCGACATAGTTTGAGGACTTGCTTGAAAACTCAGTTTATAATTTAGTTTAACATTCCAAATAATCCTACTTATAATATTAGATCAGTAGAAACTCATTTTCAAGTTCATTACCATTTAAAACCTTGTTTTATGTAAAAAGGGCATTTTAATCAAAGATGGCATAATTATGGAACTTGCGCATAAACATGGATTCTGATTATGATCATGTAATATAACCTCAGAGGGTTATGCTACATTATATTATGATCATAATACAACTTTAGATTAGTAGGTAACTAATCTAAATCGGGTCAGAATTGAAAGTCAAAATAGAAGTCAAACTTCGCGACTTTCGGTTGCGAACTGACCCTAGAACTGAAATTGACGAGCCGAACATGCTCTTACATGTTCTAATAATTATTACCAACTTGTTTAAGTGTCAAAACATGTTTCATAATATATATAAGATCAATTTATGATTTTTCCGAAAAATGGCCTGTTTGACTTTTTAATAACATAACTTTGACCCGTCAATTGGTCTAGCAAACGTGATCTTCAGAAGGTGCCCTTTATAGGGATTAACACCTACCTTATTACGATCACTTAGCCATGTTCATTTTGAACAATGGCTGGACCATAATGGTCTTAACCGAAAGTCAAAGCGTTTGCCGTAAAACGCTTGACTTTTGGCTATAGAAGCCTATAAACGAAAATTCAAGAGTAAGGAACACTTACAAGAGGTTCCTACAATGCAAGAGAACTAAGTTGGATGCTCCTTTCAGCTAGGAACTTCCAGAGGAGGGAGAAGAGTTATGTTTAAGAAAGGTACAAGTTGGAATGAACACTTGAACACCTATTTATAGTTGGAGAACTCAAAGGAGGTGAAGCCAGGTGTTTAGGGGAGTAAGAAGAAGCTTACAAGTGTCCAAAAACATGGCATAGCAGTTTAGAGAAGCCATGGTTTCGGATTAAATGGTTTTGGAGTTTTGCTTAGAGACCAAATAAACTTTCTGCAGCAGAGCCTGTCTCGCGGGGCGCGAGAGACACATGCTGGGTCTCTCGCGGCCCGCGACCGCCCCTAATTCAGTTTCAAAATTTGACACTTTGACCCCTGAACTATATAAAGCTTATAAAAACCATTTTAAACATCTTTTTGGCACTTTTAGTCCTCCGTAGCCAAAACTTGGCATACCCGGGATTATGCCCGGACATTGTCGAGCTATCGGTTCGTTAAAAGGTCACTCAGAGGTATAAATTAACATGTTGACACTTTTAATCCCTCCATTATCCAACTTTCACATATTTACAAAATTGAACCCTCTCGTTCAACAAATGGCACGTATGAGAGTTAGGACTTCACAAAGGATCACTCAGAGGCTTATTGCAAGCATGTTGATTCCGATGTCACTCAGAGGCTGAGCATGTTGACATATTAGTCACTCAGAGGCCAAGTTTCAAGCATGTTGATGTATCAGTCACTCAGAGGCTAATGATTTAAGCATGTTGACATATCAGTCACTCAGAGGCTATTATTTATGCATGTTGACATCGGTTCGTCACTCAGAGGCTCAACTTGAGCATGTTGACGCCTTTAGTCCTTATTGGTCTTTAATAGACTATATTAAAAATACAACACGTGTCACTATACTATTGGACACGATTTTACAGGGTGTTACACCAGGAGGAAAAAAATGAATTTAGGTTTTGTTCATAGCTCTGATACCATGTTCAAGAATGAATTGTTATTGGTCATGTTTTGTCTCCCCCAATGCAATATAGACCATCGAATATAAAGAGAGGTGGATCCACAAAAGTCTCCTATGATTATGGATCCCCATTAATACAAATACATCAATCATTCCTAGACTTACGATTGAGGAAATCAAATACATGAATGCAAATGCATAAATAATAATAATATAACAGTTTCCTTTAATAAAATGTTGGTCATGTGACATTAATACAAATACATCAATCATTCCTAGACTTAAGGTTGAGGAAATCAAATACATAAATGCAAATGCATAAATAATAATAATATAACAGTTTCCTTAGTTTCCTTTATTAAAATGTTGGTCATGTGCCACTCACATGATGTCCATTTATGTCATTTCACCCACATCAAAATACCTACCTCTTTTAAAACCCAAATACATTTAACCCCAAACTCTTGCATCAGCTGATTGTATTCTCCAACCCCAACTTATTTTTGTAATCAGATTTTTAGTTCAAAATTTCAGAAATCATTGAACAAAGACTGGGACGAAGTTGATTAAACCAGAGAGTTTAATACGTCTTTAAGCTCAAGAGAAAGGAGAGCTGGAAGAAAAGCCCAAAAACAAAGTAATAAACCATACTTTTGTCATTCTTTGTTTTTATAACTTTCATATCAGAACTCTAATTGTTTTTGTTGCTATCATAAGGATGAATTTCTACTTCGTAATTCCTGCATAGTTACATGTTTTAACCATGTTATTTTGTTTTGAATACTATTCTAGCATAAAACCAAACACTATAAAAATGTTCAGATTCAATACATCAACATCAAATGGTTATAACATTGCATATGCATACTTCAAATTTTGCATTTTAATTTGGTTGTCAATCATTATATTATGAATAATGAGTTATACCAATTAACGTTCATTCGTATAGAAGCCCCACATTCAAGACTTGATCTTCCTTGACACCCTATGTTTTTTCCGACCATCTTCTCCGGCAAAAGTTTCCTTCATCACCCAGGGACAATCTATTCATTTTTTCGGTGACATAATTGGACTCACCACCGAAAGCATCCACATCCACCCACGACCATACCAAAATGAGCATTGCCGGATCAGAAACACACCAGTCGAAAAAACGAGCAGGGAACGACAGTGGCGGTTTCAGGGTTGCTAATCGGTAGGTGATTATAGCGAAAGGTGGGAGGGAGAGACGGTGACTGCGGTTTTCACATCGGTTGGATGATAACCAGTTTCATTATTGGAGATGATGATGGGTTTGTCAATGGTCTTAGAGTTAGGGTGTTGGTGTGATTGTGTTGTATATTGATGAAGATGAAGTGAGTGAGTCACTTTTTAATCTATTATATAATAATAAAAAGTTAAATGAAGTAAAGAAAAGGTAAATACTTTAATAGACATCATGTGAGGTGCACACGATCAATATTTAACCTGGGTTATGGATAGTGTTAGTGGAAAGTGCCAAAATGGTTAGAAAAATGATGTTGGGGGCACTGATGTCAAAAGATTCCTTTTTGGACTAATAGGGTAAAGTGATATAACCACAAGGGCCAAAATCATAATTTTCTTAGCTATCTTTTAGGAGTTTCTTTGACTAAAATGACACATAATTCCATTTATACTCTTAAATATCTTTTAAAATTGTAATAAAGTTAGTCTGATGATGTGTCATAAATCTTATCCCAAGATAAAAAGATGCACGCACAAAATTTGTTCTTATCGTTTTTATATTCACATCTGTATACCGGTATTGATGAAGTTGTTTGCTTTGGTACACTAGTGATACAGTGTGAGTTTGAGAGTTTATCAAAAGTAAAAACCATAAAAGTGAATACCGATCTTGATACTGATGTTGTTCGTTTAGTTTTGGTTCGATGCGGTAGCGGCACACTGGAAGGGTATGGTCCCAAAAACTATGTGCTTGCGCAAGGAACCATACCCTCAACAACATACTACAAGAATAACCTTGCACGCAATGTGCAATGGTGCGCCTTTCTTGGAGCCAATTGGTTGTACAACGAACCTTGCGCACTCAGCACAACCACAAGTTAGACCAACACTTATAGGTCATACAACGAGCCTTGCGCACTCAGCGCAACGGCAAGTTAGACCAACACTTATAGGTCATACAACGAACCTTGTGCATTCAGCGCAACGGTAAGTTAGACCAACTCATAAAGGTCATACAACAAGCCTTGCGCACTCAGTGCAACGACAAGTTAGACCAACTCATAAAGGTCATACAACGAGCCTTGCGCACTCAGCGCAACGGCAAGTTAGACCAAATAATATCACACAACGAACCTTGTGTACTTGGCACAACGATAAGTTAGACTTAGTCGCGCAGGTTACTTGACACTGCGCGGACCAAACAACCCTCCAGCCGTGAAGTTCCAAAGACAAACATGAGAACAACTAATAGTCTTGGGAATAAAAGGACTTAATCCCAAAAACTCCGCGCTGGCAAGAAAGCAAAGTGTCACGCGGAAGGGAAAAGCGCAGAGAGGCGTTGACTATATACAAGGGTACAAAGTGGCAAAGCTGTGACCAATGGTTGCTCGGCAGGTTATGTCAGACTGCGTCGCATGAACAGTAATGTAGAGGCCAGACTGTGCACCAACCATACTCACGCAAGTGACTGTCACACATGCTCCACTTTCGGCTGATAACAGGTCTAACACAAGGGATAGCTGCCTTTACACGTGGCACCATTCAACACCCGACAAAGCATACCTCCTGCCAGGGATCATTTAATGATCGTTGCAAAGGGACAGAACGGATAACCCTGGTCGTCTGGGCCGGGCCCAAGGTCCATCAGCCCATCTCCTAAACCCACTTACTTTCGGCTATAAAATAAGTATCGAACCACAAAATAAAACACATGCTTTCCTGCTCACTCACTAATTACTACTTACTTCCTATTACATTGCAATCAACAAATACCTATTCTCACGCAGGAGTGTGGTCACGGAGAAAACCATCCCTTTCCCTGTGACGAGGCTAACGGCGTTGCTAGTTTTGCATATCAGCTCGAAGTGAGATCACCTAGAAGAGCGAACGAAGGAGCAACCTTTTATATAGAAAAACTAGGTTGTAACTAATATATTTCCGGATATCCCTTGGTTCAACCGGTGTTTCTTCACACACTATCAATTCCCAATAAATTATATATTAGAATTTTGAAAAAGAAGATATTTACGAATTTAGATTTTTTAAATAGTTAACGAACGAAAGTTATTAAATGAAATAAACCCTTAAAAAAATTAAAACACCATTTTATCGTTGTTCCTAATTCATATATATAATTTTTTAAACAGTGAACAAAAGTTATTAAATAAAATAAACACTTAATATTTATCGTTGTTCCTAATTCATATATATAACTGTTTTTATACGCAAGTTATTAAATAAAATAAACGCTTAAAAAATTAAAACTAGTTAATTTATATAATATATATATATAATTTGTAATATTTTATGGACAAAGTATAATACATTTGATCTTTTAAACCGAGATGATCACTAACTTCTTAGTGCGATGTTGTATTGGTCATCTCTTCCAATTTGTAACTATAGTTGAGTGATCTCTCTCTTAATAAAGAGGTGCTATAGCTATCGCTATAAAGACTAGTAGTAAGACGTGAAGAGGTGATATTTGGTGTCTTCAGGAGACGTTGTAACAGTGACCTCTATTGGTTTTTGAGAAGATTTTAATGATGACAAACTTTTGGTTGAAGTCGAAGAGTGAACATAGGACGGATTTTTGAACATTCATCACACATCTGAGGTTATCATGATCTTTTATTTGAAAATTAGATAATATTTTCAAAAACCAAATGAAAGTTGTTGAAAACAAGATAAGTTTAAAAATAACCTATTCGCTCCTATAGGTTTTAACACGTCTGTTTTACAAAAAAAAAAAAAACTTCATTCTAAAGTTGTAAGACTTTGTTTAAAAACCATAACATGTTATAAAACAATGTTTACCTATATACCACTTTCTCAAGTCATCTTTCACCATATACCTTATGCGTTTGTCGATCTCACGCTTTGTCACTTTATATTTTATTTTTCTTGATCTCGGCTTTGTCAATCTTAATTGCGTGTATCTCGGGTCGATCCGTTGGTGAGTGAAAACTCCAATGGCTGGATGACTGATCCATGTTCGAACCATGACATCGACCATTGTTCTACTGATGTCTTGAGTTCACTAATGCTGGTCTTGATTTTAGTTTATACTTGGACGGACACTTAATGAATGGTTAAACAGTAGCGTGATCTTCCTTTTTTTGTGTGTGCAAAATTTAGCTAGATCATTGATGAACAATTCATGTTCGATCCACAAGGCTTTTGTACAAATTTTTTTGAGCTTTTTGATCCACCAACAGGATAACCCGGGAGTCCTTATAGAGGAACCACGTGATTTGAACAAGTTGGCGACATAACAAGCACCTTAAGAGCATCAACAGCGGTGAGTCCGCTGCCCAAGTCCACCGAACGGACGACAAACCACTTCATTGTGTGGCGATGACTAGGCGGTCTGGATGATGTAGGTCTGATCCAGCGGACTCGTCCGGATGGTGAAGAGTGGGCCCACACGCTCACAAACCTTTTTTTAGTGTAAAAAGTGGGGTGTGATGTGAAGGTTTGGAATGATTTAATATTGTGAGGAAAAATGAGGTTTGAAATGCTTTAATATAGTCTGGATTTTGTAAACCGACAGCCAAACCGTCTATCACTGTTATCACCCCACCTTCAACCATACCCCAGCCCCCTCCACCACCCACCGGTACCATCCGTACCCAGTCTATGGACGATATTAGTAAACAGAAACAACCATTCAACCTACACATCTCTGTTATCACCCCATTACCCAAAACACCAACCGAGGCCTTGTCCAAACCGGATTGGTATAATGACATGACTACTAAGTTCAATGCTCTTATTCAAATTAAGACGTGCAATTAGTCCTGCGTGCATCGGATATTATGCATGTTATACGCAACATGCGGTTTTGCCACAAATTATGTTCAGATGGCATGTTGGAAAGGTATGAGGCTAGGTTGGTTTGTGATGGCAGTACTCAGAAGGTGGGTATAGACTATAGAGAGACTTTTAGTCCGGTTGTCAAGCCGGCCACTATTCGAACTATGTTAACTCTTGAATTATCCCAGTCCTGGTCTATACATCAGTTGGACATTACTATCATTCGATGATCAGAGAATATTAAAGACAGGTTTTCATATATGATATCTCATTCTTGGTTACAGGATGGGGATTAAACACAAAAACAAAGAGTATAGGAAGGAAACAGAGTAATGACTATCTAAAAATACTGGCTGTAAATACAGGAATGATTGGCCGAGGATATGATGGATTATTTTCTGATCCTTCATTTTTTCCACTCATTTCTTCCCTTTCTAACACTCCCCCTCAAGTTGAATAGTGGGATTCCCAAAACACAACTTGCCTAAACAATTACTCAACTCTTCCACTGACATATTTAGTTAGAATGTCTGCATCTGTACAACCTTGAATCTCTAAATGCCCATTTGACTTGAACACGATGCCATGATCAGCTGGTCCTTTGAGATATCTAAGATCCTCCAGACTGCTTCCATGTGACTCTCTTGTGGTTGATGCATAAACTGACTCACTACCCCAACTGCGTAGGCAATATCTGGCCGAGTATGAGACAAATAAAATTAGTTTTCCCACCATTCGTTGATATCTTTCTTTATTAGCTAACTTTACCCCTTCCTCCATGTGTAGCCCATGATTAACAACCACCAGGGTGTCTGCAGGTTTGCACTCGATCATTCCAGTTTCAGCTAATAAGTCAAGAACATATTTTTTCTGACAAATAAAAATTCCCTTCTTGGATCTCAAAACCTCTATTTCAAGAAAGTACTTGAGTCTTCCTAGATCCTTCATTTCAAATTCCATAAACAAGTTCTCCCTTAACCTTGATATTTACTCATGATCATTCCCTGTGATTATCATATCATCAACATATATAACTAAACAAGTCACAAGGTTACCCATTTGTTTTAGAAACAAGGTATGATCATAATTTCTTTGTGTAAAACCATATTTCTTTATCACAATGGTGAACCTTCCGAACCAAGCTCGGGGTGATTTCTTGAGCCCATAGAGAGATTTTTTTCAACCGACATACTTCCCCTTTATTGAATTCTTCCATGAAATCTGGGGGAGCTTCCATATACACTTCTTCTTTTAACTCTCCGTGCAGAAAAGCATTTTTAACGTTGAACTGATGAAGTGACCATTCCTTATTCGCTGCAATCGAGAAAAGAACGTTTCTGAGTAGTCAATTCCATACGTTTGTGTATACCCTTTGGCAACTAGTCGTGCTTTATATATTTCAATGGTGCCATCAGGTTTGCGTTTAATAGAAAACACCCATTGACATCCTACCACCTTTTTTCCTGTTGGAAGCTTACTTTTTTCCCATGTATTGTTTTTCATTAAGGATTTCATCTCTGTCTCCATTGCATCCTTCCACACTTCTGAATTTAATGCTTGCTCCACAATGGTAGGAATCTCTTCTGAGTATAAAGAAGAAATAAACACCTTGGCTTCCTTTGATAAGTTCCCTACGGCTACGTTTTCCACTAGGTACCTTGAGCTTTGGTTCTCTTTCTCTGGCGAATACTTTTTGGGGGGAACTCCTCGATTTATCCTCGGAGGTAGAACATACCTTTCAGTCGTTTCCTGCGATTGTTCTTCTGTTGTTGTTTCAGCTTGTTCTTGAACTGTCTCATCATGATTAGAAGTATCAACATGTTCACTATTTAGTTCAAGGATGGGAGATTGAGTAGATTGACTTACCTCGGGTACCAGGTTAGGAGGACCATCTTCAGTGGTACTGATTGGCGATTCCTCAGGCTGTAAAGAAGTTGGTGACTCATTTTGGGTCTTGTGAGATACTTCTTCTGATGATGATATCGGATTCAACCAACTTAGTGCATCAACACACACGTTCTCTCCCTGACCACTAAGTTGGTCGTGATAGAAAAATTCAGTTTCAAGGAAGTCACAGTCCATTATTGTATACATGTGACGCCTTTTCGGACTATAACATTAATATCCTTTTTGATTTACTCTATATCCTACAAAACACACTTCTCTGCACATGGGCCAAGTTTATGTCAGTCAGTCTTGGGTATATGGACAAAGACTGAGCAACCAAATACTCGAGGCTCAAGGGTCAGTGGTGGTGGAATCTTGGTATATTTAGTAAGGGTTTCAATTGGGGGTTTGAGTTGGAGAGCTTTGGTTGGGAGCCGGTAAATGAGGTATGTGGCGGTAGCCATTGCGCCAAAAAGATATAGGAACTTATGATTCAATTTTTAAGGCCCGAGTAATTTCAAGTAGTATCTGATTTTTTCGCTCGGCTACACCATTTTGTTGGGAGTGTGAGGGCATGAGGTTTGATGGATCATCCCTCTTGATTGGCAAAATTGTTTCATGGATTCATTAACGAATTCTCCCCATTATTAGATCGAAGGATTCGAATAGGTTTTTGAAATTGGTTTTCGATCATAGCATGAAACAAAGTGATTTTTTAAAAACCTCGGATTTGTGTTTTAAAAAATACATCCACGTCATACGAGTGCAATCATCAACAAAGATAACAAAATATCGAAAATTTTGACCTCCCACAACCTTTGTCGGACCCCAAACTTCCGAATGAATTAATGAAAAAGGTACATCAACTTTAGTATCATTAGGTTTATAAGTATGTCTATGACTCTTGGCCAAAACGCGTTCCTCACAATTCAAGGTACTTTTCGAAGGAAATAACTTTGGAAATAAAAGGTGTAAGTAACCAGTAGATGGATGTCCCAGTCCTCGATGCCATAACCACGCCTCTCTATCAATACTCACATGAGCCAACATGACATTCCCTTGATGAGTCACTTCATCTACATAATACAACCCTTGGCGTTCAGTACCACGCCCAATGATCGCTCCCGTCCTGATATCCTGTAAAATGCAAAAAGTGAACAATTTAGTTTTTTTTGTTACATGACTAATGGACAAAAGTTTATGTGACATGGAAGGAATATAAAGACAATTGGATAGTTTCAGGTTTGGTGAGACTTCAATGGTTCCTCCCCCTTTCACCGGAATAACTTCTCCATTTGCAGTTTGAGTATTCTTTGACGGTTTGGTCATTGTTTTAATATCTGACAAATCAAATGTCATAGTATCCGTGGCACCACAATCGAATATCCATGCATTTGTGAGGTTGTCACCATTTTCAGCCATATTTACTTTCCCTATATCATCTGCTCCCCTTTTATTTTTACACAAAAAATCTCTATGCTTTAAATCAGAATTTTGAATAATTTTGTTTGGTGTATGTACATTTAAAGGGGAGTCATCTAGAAATTCGAGAATTTTAGGGGAAAAATATTTAGGGTTTAACAATATAGAGGGACTAAAACTGTAACTATCAGAACAACAGGGATCAAACATGAAGGGCTTGAGTTATAACCCTCAAAACCTTTACCTGGGTTGTCTCCATCTTCATCAGACGCCGTTGCTATTCCTCCGAAACCCATCTTGCCGCCGGCGGTTCTCTGTTGAGCACCGCCTTGGCCGACAGTTGAGTTTCTTTCGACGACTCCGGGTTTTTCACCATCTTTGTCAGATTTCTTGTGGCCATCGGTCCACCATTCCAGAAAACCAACAATTTTAAAGCATTGTTCTTTTGTGTGGCGAGTTCTTCCACAATGGCTACATTTTAGCCGAGATTTATCTACCCGGGATGACGATTCAGTTCCACTACAGTCTGACCGGCGAAACCCCTTTGAAATTAGCCCTGACCCTTCAGTATTGTTTGGTTCGGTTGCTGCCAGACCCGTCGCCACACCCTATGTATCATTCGGGGTTACTCCTAAGATGTTCTGGTGAGTAGTCTCCTTCCTAACAGCCGCATATGCACCTTCCGCTGAGGGAAGTGGATCCCAATGCAAAATTTCCCGTTTAATCGGGTCATATTTGTGATCTAGGGCATTAAAGAACTGAAACAGTTTTTGTTCAGCCTTAATTTTGTTGTAGATGGCGATATCAATGGCACACTTCATCGGGTTCGGATCACGGCGATCGATTTCTCCCCAAATCCCTTGCATAACGATCCAAAACTCTTCCAATGGTATGCCATTCTGCTTGAACCCATTAGCTTTCACGTGGAGATCGAACGTCTGTAGCTTGTCTTTGCCACTGCTATAGGTGATAACAAGAGCATCCTACAGTGTTTTGGCTGTAGGGAACTCGGTTAGATTGCTAGCAAT
Source organism: Scalesia atractyloides (assembly GCA_947069175.1). Taxonomy (NCBI): domain Eukaryota; kingdom Viridiplantae; phylum Streptophyta; class Magnoliopsida; order Asterales; family Asteraceae; genus Scalesia; species Scalesia atractyloides. Next base: position 70,394,510 of record CAMTDV010000026.1, read on the forward strand.
GGCAGGTTCGATATTTTGAATGAGCCATGAAAACACGATGAGATCGTCTTGTTCCCAATGATCATATTAACTGCTGGTTTGTTCTGGTGGCTCTGTGGTTAAATGATTTAACAAGGCTTTCGATTTCCCGCCTATGGAAACTCGTATCATCCGAGCCCACAAGGCGTAGTTTTGGCTATTGAGGTTTAGGCTGATTTTAAGGCTATCCGAGAGACTTTGCTTGGGGTTTTGGGTTTGAGAATTGATGCCATTCTTGAGAAGATTGGCTATTTGAATAGAGAGGTCATTGCTGTTCAAGTTACCGTCTGTATCAGACATGGTAGCTTGCTATGATTCTTGGGTGATTACGAGGTATATGATAAGCAAAGGTTCCAAAGATCTTTAACCATGCTCTGATACCAAAACGTTTGATGATCAGAGAATATTAAAGGCAAAGGTTTTCATATATGATATCTCATTCTTGGTTACAAGATGGGGATTAAATACAAAAACAAAGAGTATATGAAGGAAACAGAATAATGACTATCTAAAAATACTGGCTGTAATACGGGAAGGATTGGCCGAGGATATGATGAATTATTTTCTGATCCTTAATTTTTTCCACTGATTTCTTCCCTTTCTAACAATTACAAATGCTTTTCTACATGGTATCTTAGTGAAACAGTATACAAGTATCAACCTATGGGGTTTCGATATCGACAACATCCTAATCATGTGTGCCGTTTGAAGAAGTCGTTGTATGGGTTAAAATAGGCACCAAGGGCATGGTACCAATGTTTAACTGATTTTGTTTTGACTATTGGTTTTCAGTGGAGCAAGTGTGACAACTCATTATTTATATATCACTATGGTCATGACATTGCTTATTTGTTGATTTATGTCGATGACATTATTCTCAGGACCTCTCATGATGCATTCCGTGTTCATCTCATGCAAAAGTTAGCAGCATAATTTGATATGAAAGATTTGGGCCCCTTAAGTCATTTTTTGGGAATCAATGTGCCACTACACCAAAATCACATGTTTTTATCCCAACAGTCTTTATAGGAGGGATATTATTGAACATGCCGGTATGTCTTCGTGTAAGTCCATGTCTACTCATGTTGACACCAAGTCTAAATTAAGTGCAACATCGAGCCCTCTCTTTGATGATCCTACACTTTATGTGCTATTTAGTACCTTACCTTCACCAGACCTGACATCAGTTCTGCAATTCAGCAGGTCTGTATGCATATGCACTCCCCTCGTATTGATCATCGGAAACCTCTAAAATGCATTATCCGGTATCTTAAGGGCACCTCATATATGTACTGACATTAAGACCATTCACGGATTTGTCATTACGGACTTACACTGATGCTGACTGGGCTGGGTGTCCAGGCAAGCGACGTTCTACGTCTGGTTATTGTGTCTGTTTTGTCACAAATCTCTTATCCTGGTCCTCGAAACGTCAGGCGGTTGTCTCTCTTTCCAGCGCAAAGGCTGAATACAAAGGTGTCGCTAACATGGTTGCTAAAATCTGTTGGCTTCGGAATTTGCTTTTGGAACTGCACCGCCCTTTACACACTGCGAGCATTGTTTATTGTGACAATATTAGTGCCGTCTATCTCTCAGGGAATCTAGTTCAGCATCAACGTACCCAACACATTAAATTAGATATTCATTTTGTTCGTGACTTGGTGCAATGTGGTACAGCAAGGCCGGCCCGGAGGGAATCCAGTTCACACTAATATTCTCAGTATCAGACAAATTATTTGCAAAGCAGGTTATTTTAGACATTCTATATCCTTAAAAAGCCAATACCATATTTCTTATAACATACCTGCATATGAAAAGATTTCTTCATCTTTACATGCATTTGGCTCATAAGGAAGTTCTCCAAATGTAGGACTTTAGGAATCAGTATCTATCAGTTGTTTGATTAATAGCGGGAAATTTGCTTGAAACAGGTATCAAACATAGCCCTCGACTTCTTAGGTCTTGCTTTGAATCCTGCACCAACATATATATTTTTATTTGTACTTAGTTTATGGATGTAATTAAGAAATTGGAAAAGATGTAAATTGAAGATATTGGAAGTTCTTCCTGTTGTTGTGGCTATACTGGAGTTCTGTGTTTGTGTTTTATGTATGGAGTCACAAGAGCCTGATTATAAGATAAAGACATATGGGTTGTAAGTTCCCAAAAAAAGACATATGTACCCTGATGGTTATAAATAATTTGACATGTGACCACACGCAAATAATTTGACCCAGAATGTAAATTGTTGCAACCCCCATGAGGTAGCAAAATAGGCCGGGGAGACGGGTCAAAATAGGTAGTTTTTGTACGGGTGGGATTGAAACACATTTTGTCCGGAATTTTAAAATTCTTTGTAAATAACTTGTGTCAAATATATTCTCAGTACAATGCTTAAGGAGGTTCCCTCCCTCCCTTGCGCGCGCACACACACATATATATACACAGACATAAACTTTTTAGTTATATTACTTTGATGGTTTGTTGGTGATATGATATACTCACTTTCACTTGATTATGTAGGAATCCAATGTAACCACAAGCTTACTATTGCTGCTTTATTCTGTAACAAAAGAACATTTTAATTTAATACTTTCAGCATCAAGTGTCTTCTGTTTCGTAAAGATAAATGTGCTTGTTTCTTATAGTAATTAACATGGAAAACAATGGAATAGTTTATCCCAAAGGCATTAAAAATACACTCCATGAAGTTTCTTGCTTTAATGATTATCAACTTTGTTAGAGGCACATGTTAGGTAACGATGGCATTAGCAATATCCATATTTTGGCATTAGCTATTATTTGGCTGAAAACGCATTATCGGAACAAGTTGATTTCAAATCAACATAAAGGTAAAAATAACATTCTAGTATTTAAATAGCTGAAGTAGGTTAAGTAGATTCCAAACCAGGCTGTCACAAATTAAAGCTACTGAAAAAACAAACATATGAGAGAACTGAACATGAGACATTTAGTCCAGTCGAATCATGTATATCAAATTTTGATATCCATTTCAAAATATCCAATAAATATATTATTTTCTGTTATTTAAATATACATTAGATACGGACGTCAGTGCGTAAGGGTGTTCAAAAACCGTTGAAATCGTCTAAACCGACAACGCTGAGTCAAATCGGCCAGTTCAGTTTGATAATAACATGATCGGTTTGCGGTTCACAGTTTGGAAAATCGGCTTGGGTGGTTCGGTTGACGGTCTGTGTTTTAGGACCGACTGTTAAAACTGAATCGGCTATAGGTTTTAGGTAAGCTATTTTCAAATAATTCTAAATTGTGGTCTAGAACTCTATATGAGACAGTTTGGAATGCCCTTTTACCCCTTATATGTTTCTAGGTCCCATGTTCGATTATCCAATCATTCTTTTCTGTTATATAACTGATTAAACATTTTAACTTTATCTTGTGACTTTTCAGCTTTCAATTTTTCATGGTTTTAATATAAGAAAATTGTGCTTTATAATTTTTTTTGGTCTAAAACCGTCAAAACCGAACTGCCAAACTGTAAAAACTGACTGGTTCGTTTTTTTTTCTTTTCAAAACCGTAGTTGGTGGTTCAGCCCAAAATTTCGTTAAAATTGGCCGCACTGGACCATGAACGCCCCTGTCAGTGAGCATAACCTCTTTGTTTCTTGTCAAAATTTTCTCTTTTGAAAACCTAATCATACCTTTCCTAAAGGTGAAACTAACTCGTGCAGCTCAGTAATTTTGTCGTCCAATTCCTTCTCACCTTCCTGAAAAGTCAAAACCCAGAATTAAGGGAGTGCTACAATTAATAGCGCGCACGATTTTAAAAGAAATTATTGCATCAAATAATCAACATAGGTGGAGAAATATTATATTAGCAGATTGTATAGAGCAGTAAACATAGCAGCATTAAGATGTGCAGAACAGAATTTTAACAGTATGTTAATCACTAATATAACTAGCGCAGTATGTCACAGCTCTTTTCTGTGAGAATACTGTCACATTTAGTTAAGTGTAAGAATAGGAGTTTCTTTTCTATGTGTTACTGAATTGTGAAACCGTGAAAACACAAAGGACATGTTTTGCAACCTACTTTTGATGATGAGAGGTTCCAGCTGCTGTTTTCCGCCACTTCTGATATTATCATCTGCTGTTTATGTAAAACAGAGTTGGAACGAAAATGAATGATAAAGAAGAACATGAAACAGTACCTCTGGTTCATAAGATGAAGCTAACTGAAGTCTTAAAAATGGAGACCGAATGTCCTCCATTTGTCGCTTCCACCTTTCGATGCTAGTACTGCCACTCATTCTGCATAAAAATATCAATGATAGTGTTTACTTAGATTCGTTTACTACCATGTGACACCCCACGAAAACGCTCAAACTCACTAACTTCTTCAGTGACTGCATGCTAAATTTCGGGACGAAATTTCTTTCAACTTGGGGATGATGTGACAACCCGTGTTCCGGAGGTTAGTTACGTTCATTTTTCACAATTATCATTTTACGTTTCACTACGTATTACTGTTCACCTCACCCTCTTTACACTTTGCGGCCCGATCAAGCCCGGCCCAAACACCCCCACGGTTGCTAGAGTCCACTCGCTACCACCCCGTTTCCTCCCTTATCTTTTCTTTCGGCCCAAGCTATGCAGTCAATAGCGGTTAGCAGACATGATCTCCCTCTCGCTCGAGCTCACCCTCTCTCTCGCAACTCCCTCTTCATTATGGTTTTGATAGTATGAATGCTAATTTAGTAACGAGGGTTTGTATGTTAACCGTATGTTGATGATTTCTCGTGTTACTGAATTACCAAATCTGAGGATTGTCGATGGGATGATGTTATTTGATGATCTAGGGTTCATGTGAGTCAGGTATGATGTTTTGCAAATTCCAAATATGTTCGTATAGACAAATGCATGCGGATTAGGGTTTATATGGTTAATGAGTTTGATGTTGAGCATGTTAAATATGAAATAAACTGCCTGTGACCTGCTGTGATTATTGTTAAGCGTTGGGGGTTCGTTAGATAATCGGTTGCGGGTTCGGGAAACGAAAACAACAAGTTGTCCAACAGTTACAACCGACTTTAATCGGCTGTAACAGGGTGATAATATAACGAGATTTTCTTGAGAAAAAACGTGGCTTTTCGAAATACGCTTCTAATGGCGCCGAAATCATAATTTTTGGATGTCTTTGCTATTTTAAACAAATTAATTCTTTTCAGCAGTCAAGGCTGGATTTTTCTGCAAATTTTACGCGTTATGTTTTAATTCATAACTTGGTGAATATTTAGAGTTAGATTATAAAATTTATGCTGTATATAACCTTAGGTGTCTGTGCGAACCTCCAACTGGAATTACGTCAATCTGATAACCGATGATTTTTAAATGAATTTTTCCGTGAGCTGCAATAAGAAAGTGACGAATCTGATTGTTGCTTGGTAAATGATTTTTTTATAAAATTTTGATAAAGAGTTAGACTCTAAAAATTTAACACAAGGTTTAATCCCTCCGAGGGGGCACGCCACATAAAAGGATTGTAATTTTTGCAACCTCGTAAGTATGTTAAAAGAACTTCCCAAAACAACCTATTTTCTGTGACTTTAGCTATGTATGATTACAACTTATAAAGTGACAAACTTGCTACCTGTAGTGTCCGCACGTGCATGATAATTGTATAATTGATGATGGGCATGTCGTAGTGTACATTATGATAGGGGTGTTCATCGAATCGAATAATGAATTTTTGAATTATTCGAATTTTTATTTATTGTACCTGAATTCTTATTCGATTCGATTAGTATTTGAAACTCGTATTCGAACCAAATTCAAATAAATTAGATTTAGTTCAAATTCACCCTAAACAATAAATTATTTTATTTTCATTTTTTAAAACTACTACAAATAATTATATTCAACAAAAATATAATAATCTGCAAAACTAATTAACTATCAATATGTCAAAACACCAAAATTTAGAGATAGGTTGGTTACTGGTAGCGATTTAAGTTAGGTAAAAATTAGAAATAAGTAGTATGGGCTATCTGTCAGTAGGTTTGGTAATGTTATGAATAATAAACTTATCACTTATGGAGGTAGTTCATACTTTGGCCAAGTTTAAAAGTTATATGTGTGTGTATATATGTTTGTGTGTATATATACATATATTAAAAATATGTATATATATAATTTGAATTCGAATCGAATCGGATTGAAAATCATAAATTCGTATACGATTACTGGATTCGAGTACGAATCAACTCGAATTCGAGTACGAACCAACTCGAATTCAAACCTTTTTAATCGAATTTCGAATCCGAATTCTGAAAATCCCTACATTATGAACCTATGCTTGAAAACTACTCAGAAATATGTTGTGACAACTTGTATGCCTGTTAATTGCTAGATACATGTAGAATTTTCGTGAATTACATAAACGACCCCTAATACTCTTGGTAACCATAATAGGACGTAGTTGACCATACTAGCTCGCATAACTTAATCTGCCTAGCTAATCTAATGTGAGTTCACACATTATATTCCTGGATTGGAATGCCTCTAATTAAATATCGTAGTTTACTTTTCATTTTTATAGTGTACTAAACGAAACTCTATCTGAAAGTCCCTACACATCATACCGATTAGTTGCCGGGTTCGGCAAACGGGGTATTAGTTAATAGCGCTATTAGGTTCGACAAACCTTACACCGTGCTGGGAGCCGAGCATGAACTATTGACCTGGACTTCTTATCAATGACGATAGACATTGATATGGGGCACAACAATTTACTACAGTCAAGTTTTCGGTACTACACAGTTTAGTAGCTTAACCGTGGGTTAGCTACCATGACATATTTTATAAACTAATATATTTAAACATATGTACTTACAAATAAACTGAAACTGTGAACTCACCAACCTTTGTTGATACACTTGTGCATGTTTTGCGTGTCGTTAGGTCTGCTCGGGTGCCTGGTGCGTTGGAGTGTCGTGGCTGCGATAAACTATTTGTTTTGGTTTTATTAACCAACTATGGTTTTAACTATTATCTAGATTTTTAATCTGTTTGGGTCCGCTGTTGATTTGAACTTTGTTTTGGACTTACTACTTAATCACTAATCGTGTTGATGGTGATGAATTTTATTTACTTTACTAATTGTTCAACATGATTAGTGGCCTGATCCTGTCAGTCACACGCCCCGCGGTAAAACTCCGCATATGGATTTTGAGGGTGTGATAGATTGGTATCAAAGCCATTGGTTATATTGAACTTGGTTTAAAAACTTTTTGAGAAAAACCAGACTATAACTTTTTCTGTACTGACCAAGCCGCAACGACACTACACTCCAAAGTGCAAGTCCTGACATTTTATTGCATAATTCACGTATGTGCGTACTTGTTACTTAATTATACATTGCATCTCAGATATGTCTAGTTCCCAAGATCTTAACGTAAGAGACCGGTTGATCCCACCTCACGAGCTGATTCTCGAAGAGGTGCTAAGCAAAATTTAGCTGCTTAAGGAAAACCAGACATTCATGACTCGACAACACAACAACCTGGTTGAATAATCAAGGAAGACAAGCAGACGTGGTTAGCGTGCGCTATGTTACGGGTCATAACCGCGACATGATTTAGGCTGTGGATGCGAGGCTTACCGAGGCGCTGAATAAGGCAGCGAAACCTGAGGAATCTGAGAAAGATCCGGAGGAGGAGCCTGAGGAAGATCCGAAGGAGGCGCCGAAGGATAGTGATAAAGAAGGATCAATGATCTCTTTCGCCGGTGATGACAATTAACATCATTGTCTATCGTTTCGGCATTTCTTCTCATTTCTATTTGACTTAGATGAGGAGGGTTGTTCCTCATTCGACAATTGATACTGAATTTAATATTGATTTAGAACTTATTTGTGGAACTTGCAAATGATTCTTGGAAAATTTTTATTTTGGATGTTATGTGTTGTGGTTAATTCTTCTTTTAGTTGACTTATAACATTATAATTATGTGTTATATTATTCTCATTTTTGTATTTTGTGAATGTAAAGACAATGAGCGGACGTGGCGAAGGACGCCGTGGAGCCAACTTGACTTAGGCTAAGATTCAGGATTTAATCAATGCAAGAGTTGTCGAATCTCTGGCAGCACACCCGGGAGGTAAAACAATCGCTCTGTATCACTCTAGGATGTTTGAATCCTATTTCCTTGTTATCTTAACTCTGCTATTCTTATCCGCTTTACTTTACAGTTTCAGTTATTTGTAAAAGTATGTTTGTTTAAATACATTAGTTTATAAAACATATCTTGGGTAGCTAGCCCACGGTTAAGCTACTAAACAGTGTGGTACTGAAAACTTGACTGTAGTAAGTTGTTGTGCCCTGTATCAATGTCTATCGTCATTGATAAGAACTCAAGGTCAATAGTTCACGCCCTGCTCCTAGCATGGTGTGAGGTTTGTCGAACCTAATAACGCTATCAACTAATACCCCGTTTGCCAAACCCGGAAACTAATCGGTATAATGTGTATGGACTTTCAGATAGAGTTTCGTTTAGTACACTATAGACATGAAAAGTAAACTACGGTATTTAATTAGAGGTATTTCAATCTAGAAATATAATGTGTGAACTCACCTTAGATTGGCTCGGCAGATTAAGTTATGTGAGCTAGCCGGTCAACCAATCCTATTATGGTTATCAAGAATATTAGGGGTCGTTTATGGTAATTCATGCGTACAAGTTGTCACAACTTATTTCTGAGTAGTTTTCAAGCATAGCTTATAATGTACACTACGACATGCCATTCATCAGTTATACAATTATCATGCACGTGCGGATACTACAAGTAGCAAGTTTGTCGCTTTGTAACTTGTAATCATACATAGCTAAATTCACTGAAAATAGGCTGTTTTGGGAAGCTCGTTTAACATACTTACGAGGTTGCAAAGATTACGATCTTTTTATGTGGCGTGCCCTTCGGAGTGGTTAACCTTGTGTTACATTTTTAGAGTCTAACTCTTTACCAAAAATTTATAAAAAAAATCATTTACCAAAAATTTATAACCCGGAGAGTCCTTATAGTGGAACCAAGTGCTTTGAACAAGCCGCCGACATGAGAAACACGTTAATACCCAATTAGTAATAAAAAATCAGTAATAATGTCACACCCCAACCGATGGCGGAAACATCGGGGCAGGACGAACGAGATTGCTCGAGATTTCATAACGCTAATAAGTGAAAAGTATTTAAATAGCAAAATTTCATTTCATGGATAATGATCAAGTACAACGGTTTGAAATAAAATACAACATGTTTGAAACGAGGTACAAGTACAACAACATTTCTAATACAAAATTTAGATGAGTATCTAAGTCATCCTACTTGTTTTCCAACGTCATCATCATCATCAACAATCAACCTGCAATACATGTTAAAGTATACTTCAACACACAAGGTATTGACGAGCATACAAGTTTGAATAGTAGCATCGTATAAACGTTTTAAACAAATCTTCATGCATATATGTCTAATCTCGAGGCTAACATACATTAAACTGTCATGCAATTATATAAGTCAACCCAAAGTTTCCAGCTAGCGTAATTTATTCATAGCAATGAAAAGACTGTATGTGTTTAACTTAACATGACCTCAAGTTTACGGGCAGTGCGTTACTCCTATAGCGCTATACATGTTAAGGAGGCTTGATTGAAGTTAATGACTAAGTATATATGTCAAGTATAAGCATGTGTGATTTCAAGTTTAGCACAAAGAGAATGTATAAAGATTGTTTTGTGATTTATGTATAAGCATGCTTATGTGATTTTGCATAAAGTACATGTATTGCACCCAAATGTGTAAAAGTAAAAGGGGGTCGAGTATACTCACGGTTTTGCAAAGCTTCCTTTGTTACCCGTGAAGAGTTGGAGAGTTTGGAGGATGGAACACCGAGGTTACCCTACATGGGGTAAACGAAGGTGTGTGATACCCATTAGAATCGTTAACGAGAGGTTCAAGACTTAGATAATATAACCTATTACCATTACAAGTAACCATGTTGATTATTATCAATGATTCGGTTATGTGTATATATATGTATATCGTATAGATTATATAATAATTCTAAGCTAAGTCCATCAAGATTATCATAGATTGTCATATAAGTCAAGCATGGAGGTAGGAGGATAACCAACCTTTAACCTCATGTGTAAGATTCACCAATACACAAATCATCACAAGGATGATTCGGATGGTCATGAATGAAAGGAAATGTACAACTTCTCGCTATACCAAGTAGCCAAGCAAGCTTTAACCCGGGTGAGCCATTTCCGACATAGAAAACGTTAACTAAGTGTCAGAGGCTAGACGGGGTTAAGTCACTTTGGGTCTAGCAAACCACTTGGGATAGCAAGATGAAAACATCAAGTGAGGTGGTGGAATGAAGGTAGGATAGCCAAGGCTTCCAAGTATTCACACCTATACCAAAACACAAGTCTTGTCACAAGAATCATGACAAGCTCGGATGGTTTCATAACTTTTGGGTTGATAACCCTATCAAAAACAGAAAGTTCGGAGGGTGACTTACACCTTTGATTTGTATGAATCAATCTTGGTCAAGCTTACTAACCATGGACTTGATTACTAGCACAAGAAGCACAAGTTTGTATGAGAAAACATAAGTTTAATGAAAGTTTGTAAAGTCTTCTTCCAAAACAGAAAGCTGGACCTCAAAATAGTGATGTTCCACCTTGGTTTACCATGGTAAACCTGTGAAAACACTCCTAGAGGTGTTCCAAGCTTTGTAGAAGAAGAAGAAGTGAAGAGAAGTTGAAGATATGTGAGTTTGGACTCACTCTTAGCACTTAGAGTAATTTGCCAAGATCTTGTATTTCCAGCAGATTAGAGAGTAATTTAAGAGTGTAAATGAGTTGGGAAAGTGAAAATGGGTGCTAGGAAGCTTGTTTATACAGTGGTTTAGTAGGGTTTTGAGTTTAATGAGGTTTAAAGGTGATTGGGGAGTAAAAAGGTGGTAAAAAGTGCCGTATGCTAGAAAAAACTTCCTACGGATTGCGGTCTCTCGCCAGCTGCGAGAGGCAAGGCCTAGGCTCTCGCGCCCCGCCAGAGCCTCAATTTAGGCAGAACTTTTTTTTGCAGTTTGGCCCCTGAACTTTGGTTTTCCCTCATTTTAATCTAAAACTTGGTGTTTTGGCATGTTTTTAAGTATCTAAAACGTATGCAAGCATAATTTGAGTATCGAGAATGTATGTATGAGTATTTACATGTATAACAAGTGTCGGTTCGCGTATAAACACGTATTTAAACGATCGGTTGTGCGAATAACAAATATGTATAAAATATGAATTTCAGTATGATTAACGCCTCGAATTGTGATAGCGGAGATGGGGTATGATTGTAGGGTTTCTAAAAATAGAATGCGAATACGAATTTTACGTAAATACGAGGCGTTACAAATAAGATGATTTTAAGACCCCTGAATATGAAAAAAACTAAATAATCTACTTTTTACTATTTTTTTAGATTTTAAATTTAACTGGTATTATGTTATTCGCGGGCTACATTGTTAAAATTTGTAATGTTATTAGCTAATCTATACTATATAATAAAAGAAACCAATGGAGGGACACTTGTCATTATTCTAGACCATCTACTTTTTGTTTTTCTGCTTCTCTCTCTTACTTAATTTTAGATAATTATTATTTAATTTCAATTACCAAATTTTATATCTGTTTTAAACATTTAAGAAATTACGGATAAAGTTCAATAAAATTATATCTTAATAATTGAAACAAATATGGAGCATTTTTATAACGAGGGTGTTGGGAGCGATTTTCTTGCTTAACAAATTATTTATTTATTTAATATATTTAAATGCATGAAGAATATTAACTACATTTATCATACTAATAAATTTATCCAAAAACAACCATCCTTGTAAGATTTAACTCACGTCCAGATATTTAATTTTAAAGTTATATAATTTAATAGTTACTGACAATTTATACTTATCAAATTAATTTAATTTAATTTTTAGAGTTATATAATTTAATAATTACCGACAGTTTATCTAATTGGCTAATTGCTATATGACTAATCTGGACATTCAACATTTTTCTAGAAATAATAAATTAAGGCCACTGTTATTTAAATAAAACTTGGGTTATTAAAGGGTCCTAATAATCCAACACCCCATAATCTTAATTTCACACTATGTATACGGGTTGTATAACGTTATACGACCCATATAAATAATTCGACATGACAAATATTAGGCCATACAATGTTATACGGCTTGTATAATGTTATACGACTCGTATACATAGAGAAAATATTAGGCTGTATAACAAATTAATTTAATAATGTTATATGGTCCGTAAGGTTGTTTAAAAACCTGTGGGCGCCAAAGGTCCCTTACAGACCGTAACCCGTCCCTTACGGTCCGTAAGGGGTGTCGCTGGCAGAATGTTGTGCTGGCAGTTGCAGCTTGCTGCTCCTACCACTCTTCACGCGAATTTGCCACATTGTGCCACCTTTGCACATCTGCTAGGACACTCCTAAACATCTCAAAGCTATAAATAGCCATGATCTTGAGCCTTGCAAACTTGCATCTTCACAAATTTCTTCTCTAATCTTCTTAGAGTAGTTTCTAATCTATAGAGGCCTCCTCTCTTAAGTTTTAACACTCCCTTGAACATTTGTAAGTGTTCTAACTCAGTCTTGTTTCATTTATAGGCTAGTTATTAGCCGAAAGTCAAGTGATGTGCGTGAATTATATATATTTTTAATAATCATTTTTAACACAATTCAGTTTTTCAAATTTACAGAAATGATTTTCACCTCAGTACTAAACTACACACATAGGCAAGTGTACCTATCGTATATTTAGTATAGTATCGATAAGAACCAAGTATCGATCCATGGACACGATAGCTTTGATACTTAACCTTTGTTACTCTAAAGCCGTTTCAAACAATAAGTTGGGTTTTCTAAATTATCACACGAATAATAAAATTCTAAGTTAACGAAATTCAACAAGATCTATCAAGAAGTTGCCTAAACCGAGTATCTACTAATCTTCATGTAGCAATCTTTAGGAAGCACTAATGATGACACAAACTCTCAAGTAACTAAGTATCGGTCAAGGTCCCATCGTTTTATAATTTCTTTGGAAAATTAAAATGAAATGACATTCTAATCACCTAAAAATTAGTCTTTTTAAGCTCGTTTATAAAGTTAATATTAATCTTTAAACAAGAGTTACTCGTTTGGCAAAACTCTTAACTCAACAATTTAAAGAAAACTAATATGAAGAACATACTAATCACCTAAAATTGCTTTTAATTATATAGCATTCTAACGTTGTTCTTGATATGAATCATGAGCATGATCATGCTAGATAACAATTTTGGCCTAAATCATCAATCTTACACAACTAACATACTTTAGAATTCACATTAACACTATTATGATCTTTCCAAATCCAAGTGCAAGATTACATACACATGATCAAATCTTCATCCACTTCATGTTAACAATTAACATTCCTAGTCTCATGCCTTGAATCAAGCTAACTAGTTGCAAGATTCAACAATCATATCTACACATGGGTTTTCCAACATGTCATGAGTAAATAACAATCAAACAATCATGAAATTGATAGAATCCAAGAACATCAATAGAACATTATCATGAAGATTAACATAAACATGTCATCACAAATTCTTCCATATCATCTCTTTAACAATAGTTTCAACATGGTTTAGACAACCCAAATGTTTAGCCTCTAGGGCTAACAAAAACCACAACCATACTCATAAACATGGAAGAAAACATGCTAGATCTATACTTTATTCAAACCAAAATGAGTTAAAGTGGGTTGGGTAGTGTTAGATCTTCCTTGGAGTGCTTAATCTTCAATCGCGGTTTCTAATTCTTCAAGAGATGCTTGGAAATTGATACAGTTTTGTGTCTGTCGCTTGTTCTTAATTACAATGGTAATAGTACGGTCTTTGCTCAAGTGTCTGTATAGGTTTGGTCGTGTCGAATAGATCGAGATATCCTTCTATCTTGATCTAGTATGACATCTTAGCTTGTCTGTGTTAATCAGTTGCATGTGTGCATACTGATGAATCCTGGAAAAGTCATGTCTACACAAGTTCTCCAAGAATGAGAATTCTGTGCGAGTCAAGCATTTCGTAAGAAACACAGGGTTTCGTATGAAACAAAGAGTATTTCATATGAAACAAGCATTTCGTACGAAACACTGACTCGTACAAAATCCTGGAGTTGTTACTCGTGTGAAATAGTGTGTTCCATATGTCTGGATTTGTGATTAGTACGAATCTAGACTGACACTATATAAGCAGACATGTACCTCTCAGAGAACTGGTTGCCTAAGAACTAGTTGACTCGCGTGTGAGAGTTGGTCAGACCAGAGAGCTTGTTACCCTTTGAGTTGATTATCTCTGTAGACGAAGACACAAGAACACAGCAAGTTTGTTTGAGTCATACGAGCATTGTGTGTATATGTTTGTACTTGTTCTCAATCATTAATCAAGATAGTGAATCTTTGGTTAACCCGTGTTCTTTACTTTTCTTTGCTTGCATGCACACTTGGAGTCCGCACTTGTGTGTGTCACATGAACAAGGAACTGGTTTAACACCATCCGCAGGTGGACCTACAAGTGGTATCAGAGCTTTGGCTCTTTCCTTGTTCAAAACCGGGCTTAGTTGTGTCTGAGCTAGTTTGAAGATTTGTGAAGTGTTCTTGAGCCTCCAGCAGAAAACTTAAGTTTTGGATAGATAACTAACTTAAAACTTGGTTAAAATCTGTTGCATACAGAAAATTTTATGGTAAAATTTTTCTTAAGAACACCCTTGAAGAAGAAATCTGCAAAAATTTTAATCTGATTAGTTTTGGTAGGTTTGACATTTTCTGACTTGGATCTAGACATGGACTGTTGACTGTTAAAAATCTGTGTTTTAACTAAAAGTGGGTAAGACAACAGGTTTTTCGAAAAAGCAGGTCTACACAAGAAAGGAAATTTCTCACCAAACCATTTCTGAAAAGATTCCTCTAAAAAACGCTGAACTAAACATTTGGTGCGACTAAATTATTTCGTGTGAATCATGTTGACACGCACGAAACAACCATTTCGCACGAAACATCAGTGTTTCGCACGAAACAGGTGTCTCACACGAAACAAAATTGTTTGTTTTTCGCGTTTTTCAAAGCTTTGTGATTTTAGAATTTGTAATATTTTCAGAACCTATGAATTTTTAAACGGTAATTATAATTTTGAAATTTCAAAACCATTAAATTTTCATTAAACAAGAAAATGTAATGAGTTCTAACCCGTGGGATTGGAGTTGTTCAAGCTCAAATCAGGAGTCTTCGCAAAGCTCCGCAACATCATGGATAAAATCTTTGATGCCTCAACATACAACAATGATATCTGCAAATCAATGGGCGTGTGTTGCGAATCAAAATCAAAGCATCCAAACTCTATTAATGAGTGAAAGTGAAACAGGGAGTAATAACCGACCGCCGAAGTTAAATCACATGAACGATTATCCTGCATGGAAAAGTCGTTTTCATACGTAGGTTCTCGGTCAAAACACGGAATTGTGGACGTGTTTCACTACCCCCTTCAATGAAGCACTTGAAGAAGCTGGATCAAATCCAACCTCATTGGCCAATCTAGTCGAAAGTGACAAGAAAGCTTACGATCTAGAGAAAAAGGCATTTGCTATCCTCACACAAGCTCTACACAAAGACATTTATCATCAGTTTGTGTATTGTACTACAACGAAAAATTTATGGGACACTTTGGAAGCAAGAGGTGAAGGTAACGCTGCTACAAGGAAGATTCGGCATGATCTGCTCAAGAAAGAGTTTGAAGGTTTCATGTTCATGGAGAACGAAACCTTAAATGATATGACCACTCGGTTTTACCATCTTCTCAATGAGATGTACTCATATAAAGTGTTAGCAACACCACAAGAGATTGTGATGCGATTTGCTGATGCTTTACCTCCAAAATGGGGTCAATTTATTGATCTATTAAAACATACATGTGTTTTGGACTCAATAAGTATTTATGAATTTGTGCAGAAACTGGAGAACAAGAATGAAGAAGAACTCTGGAAGGCACAACGAGTCTCTGCTTCACAAAACCCTGAGATGTACTTTGGAAGTATAAATGCAGGTACAAGCTCAAGTCAGCAACCGAAGCTGCAAACCGCGTTTATGTCAAACGTGAACCCTTTCCTACCTCAACCAGTTCAATCAAGTCAGTCTACAAGTTCGAGTAATCAAGCCTTTGGACATACTTTTAA
Source organism: Scalesia atractyloides (assembly GCA_947069175.1). Lineage (NCBI taxonomy): Eukaryota > Viridiplantae > Streptophyta > Magnoliopsida > Asterales > Asteraceae > Scalesia > Scalesia atractyloides. The sequence continues at coordinate 70,410,860 of CAMTDV010000026.1, forward strand.
TCCAAAAGCATTCCTTCCACAGCCAAGGGGTTTAGCGCATAAAGTTCCACAACAAGCTCCTCAACAAGCTTTCTATGGAAGCAACAGTCAATCGTCAAATCCCAACACTGTCAAACTTGACACGTCAAATCTCTCCAAAATCAACGTAGAAGTTGCACAGGAACACGCAGAGCTTCTAAATACCATGGTCAGTTCATATTGTGGTTTAGTTGCAGGTCAAATAGAGAACATCAATTTGACAAACGAAGACTATGAACAAATTGATCGAGATGAAATGAAGCTGATGGACATCAAGTGGGCATTTGCAAGCGCTATGAGTAGAGCAAAGGATTATATGAGAAGAACAGGTAGAACCAGTTTGGAAAGCAAGAAGGATACCAAATACGGCTTTGACAAAACCGCCGTTACTTGCTTCAACTGTGGAGAAAGAGGTCACTTTACGCGGGAATGCCCAAGACCCAACAAGGAAGGAAATCACAACCCCTTTTGAAATCAGTCTCAACCATCCAACACAGCACAGTACAACAATGAAAGAAGAATAGTAGCTGTTGGCAACTCTAACAATACCAATCAATCAGGACCTTCAAACACGCACAGAGCTATGGTAGTTCAGTGTCATGAAGGATGCGATTGGTCAGTACAGTTGGGAATAGAGAACAATGGAAGAACTGCATACTATGCAAGGATCGTGGATCAAAACAAGCATGATCACAGCATCAACACTCAAAATACTGATGATACATCTGGGGGTGCTGGTAGTTCTGATGAAGAATGTTCAAGTTCAGATGGTTATGGATCTGATTCTAGTGAGAAGAAAGGAAGTGATACTGGAGTTGAAGAATTGCTGAGTGAAGCTGAGATGTTGAAATCTGAAAGGGTAGGCATGACGAGGAATGCAGAAGCTGCGGAAACATAGACAGAGGCACTCTCTACAGATGATGCAGCTTTTCCTCATCACACTGCTTTTATGGCAAATGTTGAAGGTTCTTCAAAACAGGTAAATTCTGAACCTCCTACTGTTTGCAATGACTGTGTTGAATTGAAAATAAAATATGAAACTGTCAACAGTCATAATCAGAATTTAGTTGTTGAACTATCAAAATGCAAATAGGCGAATTTAACTAGAAATGAAAAAGAATTCAAATCTGTAATAGAAACCCTAAGAAAAGTGTTTCTGAATTGACAAAAACAGTTTTGAATAAACAGACAGGAATTAATAACTACATTAATCTCCTAGAAGAAACAAAGAAAGAGTTAGCCATCGCCAAATGCGAATATGATTCGATCAAACGCAAATTGGAAAGTTATTCCAACTCCAAATATGTGCTTGATCATATTATTGAAGTTCAAAAACTAAAGGGTGATGCTCAATGCATAGGGTATAAGTCGTGTCCACCCCCAATGAAACACAACTATACCAAAATGCCTGATGAAGAGGAGATGCCTCGTTTTGAACCCTCTGTACCTTTGAATCATGAGGAATTCGCCGCAGGGTTAGGGTTCAAACTAGACAATTCCTCTCAAGAACCAAGCAAGCCAGAAACACACCAGATGATAAATCAAGAAATGATGATCAGGATCAGCCTCTTGATGAAAGGAAAATAGTAGAATTGTCTGCTACTCCTAGTACTCAATCTGTTGAGAATCAAGAGACTGTTCCTAAGAAATCTGTGAAGACAAGTGTGTCTACACAAGAAGTAGATAATGAGTTGTATACTTTGGTTGGAGATAATAAAATCTATTCAAACAAAGATTTTCAAATTAAAAACGTAAATCCAATCTCTATAGATCAGGTTTTTGAAAAGTCAACAACCAAACCTTTAGAGAAAAAAAAAGTCAACCAAATCACAACCATTATCCGCTTCAAAAGAAAAAGAATGGAAACGAGTTGAAAAGCCCACAGCTTCTCAACCGAAGGTTGAAGCAAAAGGCTCTCGTTACCAGAAAAAGGCTAAAACTGTTAAATTTGTAAGTTCTAAAGGTACCGATAAAGTCAAAACTTTTCAAGTAAAATCTAATGTTGATTTTGTAAAGAAAGTTAAGATTTTAAAAAGAAATAGTCTAAACAATTACACCCAACGCACTGATGGATGTAATGAAAATGAACCCAGTACCTCAGGATCCACAAATTCAACATCAAGCCGAGAAACACGATCTCCTAGTTTTGTTGAAAGGAGAACATGTTTCAAATGTGGAGAATTTAGCCACATTAAAGGATTGTAAAAATCCAGCCAAATCAAGATATATAGAGAAAACCCATCATGAACCAACTTGCAAACGTAAATCTGTTTCTCCGACTCAAGATAAACGAATCATTAAGGATCAAAAAGAGAAACAAAAACGTAAACAAGTAAAAGCAGTTGAGAAAGCTTTAAAATTGGTTTCTTCGAAAAAGGATCAAAGATCTTCAAAGTCAATAAAACCAGACACTGTTAAGACTGTAAATAATAGTAAATCTGGTAATAAACAAGGATCTTGGAAACAGAAGACCGGTAATGGTTCAAAAGGAGTTTCTCAGTTTGTTAATCATCAAGAAATTGAGATTACATTTCTTGATGATAAGGGACGACCCAAGACCATTAAGGCTTGGGTCCCCATCTCAAACTAATCTTGTTTATGCATGTGCAGGGTGTTCTAGGAGGAACTGTAAACAGTCATTAGATTGTTGACAGTGGTGCATCAAGGCACATGACGAGCGACTTATGGCTCCTATATGATGTGAAAAGTATTAGGGGTGGTTATGTTGCTTTTGCTGGTGACAAAGGTGGATACATCACTGGAGAAGGAATGGTCTCCAATGGTGTTTTGAGCTTCGACAAGATCAATTATGTGCGGCAAAATTAATCACAATCTTCTTAGCGTTTCTCAAATCTGTGACAAGAAGTTCACGGTACATTTTGATGATGCCGGATGTTATGTGCTGAAGCCTAGATTCAAGATCCTGAAGGAATGGATTCTCCTGTCGGCTCCAAGAATTAATGATTTGTATATTCTTGATATGAGCCAATCTATTAAAACATCTGCACAAGTCACATGTTTTGTCTCTAAAGCCACCGAGAAGGAATCAATCTCCTGGCACAGACGTATGGGACACATTCACCTGAGGAAAATAAACTATTTCGTGAAGAACAATCTAGTGAATGGTGTACCAGTGAAGAACTTCATCTTCAAGACGTTTGTGTATCATGCCAGAAAGGAAAGCAAGCAAGAAAGTCCCATCCTGTGAAGAAGATCAACACTGTGAATATGCTACTGGAACGTCTTCATATGGACCTCTTTGGACCTATGAAACACAAGACAACCTTTGGTGATTCTTATTGTCTGGTAGTTACTGATGACTATTCTAGATTCTCATGGGTAAACATGCTGGCACACAAGAGTGAAGTTCCTACTATCCTCAAGAATCTCCTGACTCTGATGGAAAATTTGTACAATCTGAAGGTAAGGAGAATCAGAAGCGACAATTGCACGGAATTTAAGAATCAAGTTATGGATGAGTACTGTTCTTCAAAGGGTATTCTGCATGAGTACAGTTCTCGGTACACTCCACAACAAAATGGCGTCGCTGAGAGGAAAAATTGAACTCTTATTGAAACTGCAAGAACCATGTTAGTAGAATCAGAACTTCCTGTTCAATTTTGGGGAGAAGCTGTTGCTACTGCGTGCTATACGATGAATAGAGTTCTGACGGTGAAGAGACATGGGAAGACATGCTTTGAGTTGTTACATAAGAGGAAACCGGATGTTTCTTTCTTAGAACCTTTTCGAGCTCCATGCACTATGATCGACCCACATGGAAAATTTGGTCCCAAGGCTATCGAAGGTTTCTTTCTTGGATATGCTACTCCTAATTTCCGGGTGTGGAATTTGTCTTCAAAGAAGATTGAAGAATGGGGTGAAGTCAAGGTTCAGAGATATACAAAAGCTGTTAGAGCTCTGGATGCTCCCTGGATGTTTGACTACGATGGGCTGTTTGACTCCTTTAATCTGCAAACTTTTGATAATGCAACAGCTGCTGCTCAGATGTTATTGGAAAGTGATGCAGCAGTGGATTCATCACTAGTTCGACCAATTATTGTTAACCTCAAGTGTCGACTTCGGTTAACAATCTTGTTCAAAATGAGGAATTCGAAGGCGCTGCGGATTATAATGTTTCATCAGAAGAAGATGAGTTTCACGATTCTAATGAAGCAACCTATGATTCGGTTCCTGGATTTTCAAATAATACGTCAAATATTCAACCTCAAGGAACGGCTGAAGGTCAGGCATCTACTACGTCATAAAATCCAGCTCTCGATTTAACTGTTGATCTGAATATCAACAATTTGGGTATAAATTCTCGAGTTCCTGATGTGCCAGAAGCTCGAATTCATAATATCCATCCTCAGCAGAATATTATTGGAGATGTCCAGAGTGGTGTGCAGACTTGTAATCAGCTTCTAAACAACCAGAATGCTGGATTGTATTCGGAAATCAGGGAATCTGGTGGTCTGAATGATTGGTCTTTTGCCTGCTATGTGTGCCAAGTAGAACCAAAATCTTGGAAGGAGGCAATGAAAGAAGACTCATGGGTTGAAGTCATGCAGGAAGAACTTCAGCAATTTCAGAAGTTAGGCGTCTGGAAATTGGTTGACTGGCCTGACGGCTATAAGAAGATTGGTACATGACGGGTGTACAAGTGCAAGAAGGATGACCGAGGTGTTGTTGTGAGAAACAATGCGTGATTGGTTGTTTAAGGTTTTAATCAGGTCGAAGAGATCGATTACAATGAAGTTTATGCACCGGTTGCACGACTTGAGGCCATAAGAATCTTTTTGGCTTATGCATCCTTCAAGAAGTTCACCGTTTATCAGATGGATGTAAAGAGTGCATTTCTTCATGGTGTGGTAGAAGAGGAAGTATATGTTGAGCAACCGCCAGGTTTTGAAGATCCTCTCCATCCTGACAAGGTTTGGCTTCTCAACAAGGCATTATATGGTCTTCATCAAGCTCCGAGGGCTTGGTATGAAACGTTGTCTACCTAACTGTTGAAAAATGGTTTTCGACGAGGCCTAATCGACTGTACTCTCTTCATTAAGGAACAGGACGAGGATTTGCTACTAGTACAAGTTTATGTTGATGATATTATATTTGGGTCTACTAACACTCGAATGTGCAAAGAATTAGAACAGGTTATACAGGAGAAGTTCGAGATGAGTGCAAAATCATGGGATTACTCCAGACGGAATGGGAGAACATGTAGAACCATCTCTCTATCGTGCTATGATCAGATCTCTCATGTATCTTACTGCTTCAAGACCCGACATAATGTACCCAACATGCCTTCTGGCACGCTATCAGTCTAGTCCGAAGGTTTCTCACTTGATGGCTATGAAAAGGATCTTTCGTTATCTAAAGGGTCGTCCTGACACTGGTCTATGGTACCCTAAGGATGATAACTTTGATCTGACAGCATTCAGTGATTCTGATCATGGCGGATGCAAAATCGATGCAAAGTCAACAACAGCGGGATGTCAGTTCTTGGGAAATCGCCTAGTCATGTGGCAATGCAAAAAGCAGACTTGTGTAGCTACATCAACATGTGAGGCTGAGTATATTTCAGCTTCTAGTTGCTGCTCTCAAGTTCTATGGATTCAACAGCAAATGCGCGACTACGGTTTTGAATTTCTTACTACTCCTATTTTTGTTGATAATGAAGCTGCTTTACAGATCACTCGGAATCCTGTACAACATTCAAAAACAAAACACATTGAGATTAAGTATCATTTCATACGAGATGTTATGAAAAGAGACTTATCGATGTTGTTAAAATCCACACTGATCACCAACGTGCCGACCTTTTTGCCAAAGCTTTTGATAAATCACGTTTTGATTATCTACTCTTGGTCAATGGCATCAAGGTGAAGCCCGAGTAACTCAATCATGGCTAACTATTTTTGTATCTCCTTTTCGAAAAATCTAAAACTACAAAAAGATTTTCAGTTTTATATTTTAGGGGAGTAAATTTCAAGAAAATACAAAAATATGTCTTTTATTTACCTTCTTTGTTTAAGGGGAAGAAAATTTCAGAAAAACACAAAAACAATAGAAAAATAAAAAATGAGTTTCTTGGATAAATTGAAGATGATGAAAATTCACCGGTAAATCTGTCAAAAATGGTTAAAAGCATAGAAAGTATATTGATAAGTAGCTTTACTGATGATGTATCGGTAGGCTCACAATCAGATTAAAATGTGCAGGTTGATATAAACTTAACAGAAAGAACGCCAGGTGGGAACCATTCATTGGCATATGGTCTTGGTACCGAAATTTCGTTTGATAGAGTGCCGAGGTTTTGAGATATACGGTCTTTATGCTGGCTTATCATCTGGGTATCATGGTTGAATCTTTTGCCGAAAAATAACGGTGGCGCAAGTCTAGAACTTCAATGATATCATACATACGTGTACATACTGCATTCAACCATCAAATAAGTGATAAAAATACCACATCCCCAAAATAAGTGATAAAATATCACAGTTTTATGCGGGAGCTAAGTTCGTCTCTTTGTCGGTACGATGGTACTAACCTGTTCACGGACTTACTCCTGTGCCATGCATGCATATGAAATTCAAGTTCCTCATCAATAAGTGATTAAATCACAAAGGGTTTGTTTTTCAATCAAAAATAAGTGAGTATCTCACATCATTCATATACGTCAAAACAAATGATAAAGCAGTATACTCACCGGTAAGATTATCCCTCTCGTGCATACGGGAATGTGTCGTGATGTGGTTGAACACCGGGTAGTAAGTATAATTCATACCTTAATCATATCTCCTAATCATGATTATATCTGATAAGTCTGAGCTTACATGGACAATAATACCGATAATCATAGTTGAATACTTATCTATTTAATTTTGAAGTTTAAACCAAATATCGTTTTTGACAAAGATTAAAATGCTGGTATGATTCTTTTACCTTGAAACTCGAAAAGGATTGTTAACTAGATATATAGTTTCTTTGTATATTTTGATTTTATGTCTAGTTTACTTAGTTGCTTATGTAATTACTTTTTGAAAGTTAGCCAAAGTTGATACTCGAGATTTTCTACCAAGATACGCCAGAAAACCATCTGTTTGATATCGCAACTTCATAAAGTAATATCTTGTAACAAGTAATCCATCAAAAGAAATCCAAAATCTGAAATCGTTTGAGTGTGTGTATCTCATACGAATGAACCTAGTCATTTGTTTTGACTTGGTCACTTGTTTTTCTCAAATCTGCTGCTGGAATTCATACGAGTGTGTGTATCTCGTTCAGGGAATACAATCATACGAAGATTTTATGATAAGTCTTTCGTGTGTATTCCCTGAGAAAGTTGTGTTCTAATTATATTTGTCTATTGAGTACAGATTGATACAAAAGAACATGAACAAAGATCAGCAACAAAGAAATTTGACAAGTCAGAAGAGGAAACAAGAAAGATTTAAAGTTTCTTAGAAGTTTGAAGACCTGATGCTCTAATCATTAGATAGCAGATCGATCAATGAATAGCAGATCTTCAGGGGGAGTTTGTTGATGCTCCAAACCATTCTATGTGAAGACCAAAGTCTGAAGACCAAAGACCGAAGACCAAGCAACATCCAAGGGGGAGTTTGTTGATACAGTTTTGTGTCTGTTCCTTGTTCTTAATTACAGTGGTAATTGTACGGTCTTTGCTCAAGTGTCTGTATAGGTTTGGTCATGTCGAATAGATCGAGATATCCTTCTATCTTGATCTAGTATGACATCTTAGCTTGTCTGTGTTAATCAGTTGTATGTGTGCATACTGATGAATCCTGGAAAAGTCATGTCTACACAAGTTCTCCAAGAATGAGAATTAAGTGCGAGTCAAGCATTTCATATGAAACACAGGGTTTTGTACGAAACAAAGAGTATTTTGTACGAAACAAGCATTTCGTACGAAACACTGACTCGTACAAAATCCTGGAGTTGTGACTCGTGTGAAATAGTGTGTTCCATATGTCTGGATTTGTGATTCGTACGAATCTAGACTGACACTATATAAGCAGACATGTGCCTCTCAGAGAACTGGTTGCCTAAGAACTAGTTGACTCGCGTGTGAGAGTTGGTCAGACCAGAGAGCTTGTTATGCTTTGAGTTGGTTATCTCTGTAGACAAAGACACAAGAACACAACAAATTTGTTTGAGTCATACGAGCATTGTGTGTATATGTTTGTACTTGTTCTCAATCATTAATCAAGATAGTGAATCTTTGGTTACCCCGTGTTCTTTACTTTGCTTTGGTTGCATGCACACTTGGATTCCGCACTTGTGTGTGTGTCACATGAACAAGGAACTGGTTTAACACCATCCGCAGGTGGACCTACAGAACCAACATTTGAGACTTGAGAGAACTAGGGTTCGGCCCCCCAAAGTTGGACAAAAGAAATGAGAGCTCAAAATAGGTTAAATGCATATCTTGTGCCGCATAAAAACGCCCGTATCTGAACTGGACACACCCGTGTCCAATGGAAAATCTCACAAACTTCAGTTTTTCTTGTGTTTTCCGCAATGAATCACCAACAAACCATACAAAATTCAAATAATACACAATTAAGTGTCTATTTTAGATGAATTTGTAACTAAAAGTATATAAAATGGGGGATAACATGTATTATTATCATGTATATTTATTAGCATATCAAACATCCCCACACTTGAACTTTGCTTATTCTCAAGCAAACTCTCATGCAACAATTAAACAAGAATCCCATTGGCAACAAAAAGGCGAGACGTAATCCATATGCTAGCAAAAGATCCAAATGAACAAAAAATTATCCGGCAATGCAACAATCATAAGAAGAAACCAAATGAGTTATAACGATTTTTTTTTTCAAAAACATGGAAGTATCCAAATAAGCATAACATGCCTACATAATTTCTATTATGTAAAAACTCACACCTCTCACAATAAATCACTCAATACTTGGTTATTTATATGTGAAAACGTGAAAGTGAAACACTCAATGCCAAGTAATGAAACAAATATAATCATAAGCTTGCTAAGGAATAAATCTCAACCAATTGACATAGAAAATTGCATAAATCAAGAGGACTTACATGGTTGTAAAGAGGCAATGACTAAAGGTGTGAAATATAGGAATGAAGTAGCTAAATGGTTAAAATTCAGAAAGCTAGATGCTAATTGTGATCAAAATACAACATCTAAAGAAATAAATAATAAGTCTAATAAAAGATAAAAAATAAACCAACTCGTATATGTTTTGATGAGCTACTAATATAATTTCAACATACCATACACAAAATTGCTCAACTTGATTCCAATTTTTTGGAACACATTGTTTTTACTTTCTTTTATCCTTTTTTTTACCTTTTTTAATTTTTTTTCATCGGCAACACTAAATAACTACACAAATAAAGATAACAATCTAAACTAATGAACTAGATATCACAAACTAGATAACTAGCCAAACCGGATTTTAATGCATGGGTTTAAAAATAAAAAAGGCTAATTTGGCTAAGTGGGCTAAAGATGTAGGTAGTAACAACAAAACGGGTATCGGCTCAACGGGTCGACTGATGGTAGTAATGGGCAAGGTAAAGAAAAAGAAAACAAAAGGCTACACAAGTGGGTTTACCTAAGTCCTATATCATTTTCATGTAATATCTTAGTCCATGGTCTTGAAATGCATCACCTAAGCAAGTTCTAACATGAATGCAACATTTGGCACACTCAAAAGTCAACAAACACGTGAACATGTGATATAACATGAAGAATAAAATCGAAAGGCATAAAGATACACTCACATAAAATGGGGTAAAGATGCAAACTCATGCATAATCATTATACTTTCAACATGTTATGCTCGTTGGATATTCCAAAACATTTTATTAAAGTACTCAATGGTTTCCCTAAATCATGTGATACCGATAATAAATTCATGCTTAAGGATCTAATTATATATAAATGGATGCTATTTATTAAAATTGTTTGAATTTTTTTTGCCAAAAATAGGATTTTTTTCATGTGCAATAAGAGATTTGAATGGAACGCGCAAAAAGTCCAATAAAAAACCATCCCCACACTTGAATCGTACATGGCCCTCAGTTTTGAAAGTCCAGGATCCGGTGGTTCTAGACGGAAGTTCGGGTAAAAAAGAGAACTAATTCGGCTGAATGTTATTAAGAAAGGATAGAAGCAGAAGTCTAATGATCCATTTATTCATACCAAAAGAGTATACATCTTTACAAGCTGGCGAAATTCTGGAGAAATTTCGCCAGTGTTTCCCATCTGGGAACTCCAAAAATTACAAAACTATGAACACACGACGTTATTTATAGATAATTACCCTCATGCGAAGTGAGCAATTTACCCGCGTACGAAGTGAAGTACTTTCGTACGAAGTGACTCATACCTTTGTACGAAGTGAGTTACCTTTGTACGAAGTGACACATACGCACCTCTCACGTTCGTACTTAAGTCATGTGTTTGTATATAAACTATACAATATTCAACACACGCTCTATCTAGCCTATTCGCACAGTGATCAACATAAGTGCACCAACAATTTCCCCCTTGGACATCACTGTCGAAGCTTGATCTTGATCTTGAAATATGAGAGCCATGTTTGAATATTCTGCAAATTCAATCAGGTATTTGTCGATGTCGTATAACGCGTCAACAAATTTCCCCTTGATTGATGATTCGGGTTTGAAATTTCTTCAATAAATTCTCCCTGAAATAATTCCCACTGGAATAAATCTTCAGGTCTTTGTTTGCATGGTTTCCGACCTTCTCTGATTTACTTAACTGTAATTTTCATGAATAATCACCAACTTGAAACTAATCAGTGTTGCATTTCTGTTTCTACATTAACTATATCCGCGTTTGGTTTTAGCGCACTACTCCTATGCTTAATCCTCTGATCTTCAAAAATCCAATCGGCAATTGAAAGAAACTTCGAATTACCACAACGGTAAACTTCAAGTCTGTGAATACCCGCGAAAATCTGAAATCCCGTTTTCCATAATCACTTTTAAGCACATTCCTGAATGATTGATTAGCAAACACTAATCTCTTCAATTAGCACACAAATCTTCATCTAAATCAAATCATCTGGTAACACATTCAGATCTGAGAAACATTCTTCCACAATCAGGATCACATTCTTCATCTTCAGTCATAATAACAGATATGTAGTCTTCTCTGCTAGTTCGGTAGCAACTTAATCAACAAAAATCATCATTTCCCGGCGGTTAGTCCGAAAAACAATTCGTCTGCTTGAAGACTAAACATCCTAACACATTAGATGCAATATCTTATACGTGCCGACAATACAAGTGGCATCTCCTGATGCTAATCCTGGTAACCCACTTGACGAAGTCCCGGGACTCAAACCACAAGACATCAATCTGTATCACGATCTGAAGACTTTGAACTTCCTATGATCACAAACTAACGAATCTAGATTAAATGCATCCGTAGACGATACAATCCGAAGAGTCTGAACTTCCTATGATGTAATACCCTATCTTAATATTTTGAAATTTTATAAAAATTTCGCATTTAAACGAGTATATACGAATACACGTCCCACAAAATTTTTGAGTTTATTAAAACTTTAATTACGTTAAACATTTTGACATGTCCTTACTAATTAGTTTCATAACATCGAAACCAAATGCGGAAGCTTAATCTTTGATCGTGTTCGGTTCTTTATCGGCCTTGATCGTCATCCGGAAGTGCTTGCGATTACCCTGAACTGGAAATTTGCTAAATATTAGTATTATAGAAAATTACCAAAAAATACAGCATAACGAACTAGTCTAATAAAACAAAGCAGAAATTTAAAATTTTTAAGGTGGCGTCGGCGACGGCTGTAAGCCTCGTCGGTGACGCCCCTTGATAACTCGCGTAGGAGCTTTGCTCCTGTCGACAGTCACTTAAGCAGTCAGATTATTTATGTAGCGTCAACGACGGCCAGATATGGCGTCGGCGACGCTACCTTCTACAGCAAATTTGCTGCCGTATTGTTATACTTGTTCGTTCGACCCGTTTCAAGTCCCGCGCTTTTAAACTCGACCTGGGGCTTATGGAAACGTTTTCACATAACTAAAATTTCTGTTTTCATTTAGAGGTTTCCTACGATAAGCTACGGCTGGCCACCATAGCTTAAGATGAGCTATCCCAAAAATTTCCGTTTTTTTGCCGCTTTTATTACGAAACTTTCGTAACTTATTAAATCTATATCCGTTTCTCATGAAACTTGTTTCTAAATAACCATAAAATGTTTTCTTACATATTTAACCCGAAATCTTTGACCAGGGTACTTATTTCTTATGAATTATGCATTTACTCCCGATTTTGCCCTTTAACCCCATTTAAACAAACTATACATTTACGCATCCATTTCGGTATGCATTAACACTCCATTATTATCTATATAGTTGCCTTAGCGAAATATATCGCTTTATTAAACTAAATCTTATATATTAATTATTTTGACCCGTTTGGTTGTTTTAGCGTAATTCAACACGTATTCCAATCAAACATTCTATCTTATCATTTTCACACTAAGATATCTATCTAGTTCTCACCACAACATTATTTGTGGTGGATTTATTATTAAATTTTTTTTTATCAAATTTCCACCATTTGGTTCGATAGTTTACGAAAAAGACCATTTAAAAGACATTAAACCAAAAAGGCTTATGCTTTTCTCTTTTACGTTACTGAAAGGGTCTATTAGATTATAAAACTCATTTTAAAATAATATTAGAGTCGTTTACTTATTTCATCACTCGAGGACATTTGGTCAACTTAGTCTCTTCTTTTACGACGAAGGACTTACAATATCATGTTTTGACCAAAAATGAACATTTAACCATATTCTATATAAAATCATTATATTCTTGAAAACATAATGTACGAATTAGATTATTAGATTTACCTTCCTTAGATAATCTATTGTTCATTCTCGTTTACCTCTCAACGAACCATAAGTCCTTTTTGAGGGTTTGACCTATTACACGTACCTAGCTCGGCTTATGGCATTGATCCGTTCTAATATCATGCTCTATTCTTTCTATGAAACAATATAAAATTCAACAAACAATATTAGTCATCATTGTCAAATGGTGATAATATCACCATTTGACCCGTTCGGTCTAAATGACCATTTGTCATTATGAGATGGCACTTATTTGCCATCTCACCTATTTAACCCATTTCGTTTTACATCACATGATCATATTATTTGATTTCGTTTCTCAATTCATTCGATCCTTTATGGCATACACCATAGGGTATCTACTTCAAAAATTTAATACTTATTTGTCAACTCATGACTGAATTGTCATTTTACTCTCTTACTTCTTATGACTTACTTCATAAGGTAACTTCTTCCAAATTCCTTGTTTATTTGTCATTGCATGACTAATTTACTGTTTTACCCTTTTTATCATCAAAATTTTTCACTTGTTCCAACCCGTATCTATCCGTGTTGGAACTTATATTTCGAAATCTCGTTCCGAATACCAAAACGCTTATTTAACTATTATTTTAAGGATGTAAGCTTTACTTACCTTGAAGTCCGATTATGCCTTTTTCCGCGTATTCGATCCGTTTGACCCGCTTCTCTCCAAGCTTCCACCTAGCTTGTCAAGCGTCAAACTATCATTTATCATTCGCAAGATGGTTAGGTTAGTCATCATTTAACACGACTATTCCACCTTTCGGATTTTATGTCAAATTTATCATTTGATTTTATTATAGGCCAGTTTGCCTTTTTAAAAGTCAACTGCCTATTTACTCATTCAAACCCACGAACAAGTTTAACAACTCATTTAGGCATTTCGTTAGTTACCCGGTAAGCGTTATTCTTAGGCCACCATTATAGCTACGTTTCCCAAACTTAGTTCACACAATTGCTAATATGAAATTAACATAGTTTCTACAATCATATGCTAATCTATCGATCATTATACAGGAACTTGGGATTGTTTCATCACTATGAAACAACCCAGTGCCTCATCTATATGGAATTTACCCAAACATTAAACTTAGCCAAATCCTTTAAACATTGATATCCACATGATGATTTTAAGTATCTATCAACATGTATTTAACATCAATCTCATCATATCATTAAAACCCATTTCAAGTCATGTATGAACATTTATTCGAACCTCTATTTGTTCAAATATCTTACACATACCTACAAGTATGATGATCATGAACATTTATATATCATCAAGTTCATCACATAATCAAAACCTACTTCCTAATCTACTTGTTAATCTCTAACAAGTAATCCTTCATCAAATTGTGCATAATTTCTTTAAGTCTAACGAAATCAAGCATACACATACACTTCATTTCATCTTTGGATCATAATCCAACTATTTAATTACAAGTATTCAACTTGTCTCAAGTTATGATTTTTCACTAATCTAAGTTTTGAGACATACCTTATGATCCCCTAATCAAGGTGATCATCAATTTGGTGTCCGATTCCCCTTTCAATTTGGTTATTCTTTGAAGAACAAGGGTTTGGCTCCCTTGTTCATCCCCTGGTCATTTTTCACACACACACACACACACACACACACACTAAGTGTGTGTTGTGTTTAATTTCCCTTTTTAAATCACTATTTCCTTTTTATCAACTTTGTTCCCTTTAGTTTAGTTTTGGTTATAAATGAGAATATAACTCATTGTTTGGTTACTTGTATACATGTTATTAAGTAGGTTAATTTGTTCCAAGTTAGTTTGTTTATAGTTTAACTTTCACCGCTAACGGTCTTTTACCCGCTCTTTAATATTAACGTGGTTAGATTACCAAACCCATTTTTGGGGTGTTACAAATCTACCCCCATTAAAGAGGTTTCGTCCCCGAAACCTTTCTTACTTGGTTCCTTGGGTTCAACCCAATGGACTTGGTTTCGTTTTCACCCGAGCGTTGATCATATTTTAATTATTCGATTGAGTCACCATTTGTCCACTCGGTCATATGTATCTGTCAACATACTTATTCCACGCAAATCTTATATTGATAAGTGCATTCAACAAGTTTCAAATTTTATTTTAATCTTGACCGATCTTGTCGGTTAGACTTATTAGTCACCGGTTGCCTTATACCTCATAATTTAGGTATACTCATATTGCCTTCGCAAGGCTTTTACAAACTTTCAAGGCCCTAGTCTCATAGCTCGTGTTACAAGGTAATCATATACCATGTTATATATATATTTCGACCGTGATTGCGTCACGTGTGTTAAATTTTTATTTTTATCTTTTTCGTTTTTGAAAATTTACTTTTCGAATTCATCGTCTCACACCTAAGAGTGTCAACACCAGTTTCCTTTATTGGTAATCAATTTCCAATTCATCTCATACCATTTATGTTTATTAAAACATTGTTCATAACTAAAAACCGAATTTATTTTAACGTTTTTCCTTTCAACTTATGTCGATTACTCGCATCGAGAATTTGGCAATCTAGTATTTCTTCTTTTTACTATTTTTATTTCACGTGGGAATCATAAATAATTTTCTCACTTTATTTAAGTGACCCGTAGGCCCCTTTTACTCAGCCTCCTAAGCCATTTCTTTAGACTTTCTCCCTTTTCCTTTCTTTTATTTAGCCTCCTAAAGTGAGGTCTTTTAATGCATCATTCCTCTTGATTCGTGATCCCAATGTCATTTTGACCTTGTAGATCATTACACTATTCGTAAGTTCTTTAAATATATTGGTGTCAATGCACCTCTTTTGTATTTTAAAGGAAAATCATTTACATTGTCCCTTCTTTATCCGCCAAATCATGGCTCTTTTACCATGAAGTCTAATTAATTTATTTCAATTATGGCCCTCAGATCATGTTTGATCCGGTTTGTTAACAATTTCATTTTCTATGACTCTGCGAGTCTTTTACGAATCACATTCGCTCGTCGGATCTATTAGTCGTTTCATGATCACTTGCGTCTAAGACTAGCGCAAGATCAAATGGCGTTGACCACTCGTCATCACCGAGTCACAACTACCATCTTTAGTGGCATCCACAACATTTTGTGTATGTTGACCCAAACATTTATTCAGATCAGAATTGGTAGTCGTGCACGCCTGCGCGATCGTAGTCCATGACTAGATCATTTTTCGTTCGGACAATTCTTCTGACTCTATGACTTCATAAGTCATTTATGCGTCGGTTTGTCTCACGTTTACTGTTATCCGGTTTAAGCCTATATCGCTTTACAACCCGTTACTCGAGTTCTTTATCTTAATGTTTTAACACTCCCGTTATTCACTTTGCATTTTCATTTATATTCATTCACGACCCATTTCATGGGTTCATTACTATTTTGCGCTCTCATTATTCGGTTTGCGTCACAAGTATATTTAATCACGTCCCATTACCCGGGCTCATTTTCTTTCGCTTTAACGCTCCCGTTACCTCGTTTGCGTTTACTTTTAAATTCAATCACTATAATTCATTTGACTTGTTTAGCTTGCTCGTGTGAAATCCATCACTTATGAGCGATCGAATCTATTTTTTTATTTAATCCGTTTGACTTGTTCTTGTGAGATTTATCACTTATGAACTGTCAAACTTTATTCATTATCTGACCCGTTTAACTTGTTCGTGTGAAATGTATCACTTTTGAACAGTCAAACTTTATTCTTTATCTGACCTGTTTGACTTGTTCGTGTGAAATCCATCACTTTTGAACAATCAAACTTTATTCTTTATCTGACCCATTTGACTTGTTCGTGTGAAATCCATTACTTATGAACAATCAAACTTTATTCTTTATCTGAACCGTTTGACTTGTTCGTGTGAAATCCATCACTTTTGAACAATCAAACTTTATTCTCTATCTGAACCGTTTGACTTGTTCGTGTGAAATCCATCACTTTTGAACAATCAAACTTTATTCTTTATCTGAACAGTTTGACTTGTTCATGTGAAATCCATCACTTTTGAACAATCAAACTTTATTCTTTATCTGACCATCCTTGATGGCCTCACAGACCATGAATGATGATTATTATCATCATTTCTTTCTTTTCCCTTTTTATCTTTTCAACGATCATAGTCAACGACTTTGATCATTTTCCGTATGGGCACTACCTCCGTTTCTATGACTTCGCGGGTCATTTATACTTTGGTTTTATGTGCCCTTTTGTCAACCATGGTTCTTTCGTCCATAATGACTTATTTCACAAATTTCTTGGGTTATTTATTTTTATGTGCGCCGTATATCGTTTTTATGGTTCCCACAAAACCATTTATACGAGTACGCCTATAAAATTCCTTGATTCCAAGAATCTTTTAACTCTTCTCATTCACCTCATTTTTACCACATTGGATGTATATGTGTTTATTATAACAAGTTCATGGTATCATGTGTTTATCATTTACTTGGCTAGAGTAAGCGATCAATACATGGTACACATGACCTTATTATAACTAACACATTACTTCCCATGTAAGTAAACCCTTGGTTCATGTCTATATTTCTGATTTTATTTGGTAAAACTTTGTTTAATTGTTATTTAACAATTATTAGTTTTTACCTTTCTCATCTCAAAACATATAGAATGTTTTACCTTTTATAAGACTTTTATGTAACCACATTTATCCATGTCATCTTTACTTTTGCTCAATAAAATCTTATTGAAAATTTCTACTTGGATGGTCACTCCATCCAAGATTTTAGTTTTGAACTCTTTTATTTATTTATTTTTTTATTATTCACTATTGTGAATGATGCGTATTACCCGCCCAATTTCTATTGGGAACATCATCATTGATGGGTATCCAGTACGGTTTTCCCATGCTTTAATCCGGTATACAACCATCGTTCGTTACGTATCTGTTGCATACTACTAGTTATACAATAATTTAAAGTGTGCACCTGGGTGATATTTCCTTCATGGGCTTTCATTTTCGTTTCACCTTTATTCCGTATCATTTCTTAATTTAAGTCCTTGGTGAGCATGCCCTACTTGTCATACTCTAGACCATTCCATCATCATATTAGTAGACCATTAACTCTCGCCATCCTTAGATGCGCGCATCCTTCAATTAGAACGTTCACAAACTATTAGTGACATTGAAATTAATAAGCGCCCGTACTATAATACAAGGTTTTCTACAATCAATGTTAACACACGTAATTTGTTAACTGTACCGGTCTTTTACCAATCTGGTTGGGGTAACGTGCATTTAAACAATAACCCTTTGTGTTGTTTTCAACACTTTAACAAGCTAGACCGTTAGTATTTATAATGACTTACCGGATCATGCGACCAAGCCTCGAACCGAACATATTTGATCATTAACCTTGAGCTCTGATTACCAACTTGTAATACCCTATATTAATATATTGAAATTTTATAAAAATTTCGCATTTAAACGAGTAAGTACGAATACACGTCCCACAAAATTTTCGAGTTTATTAAAACTTTATTTACGTTAAACATTTTGACATGTCCTTACTAATTAGTTTCATAACATCGAAACTAAATGCGGAAGCTTGATCTTTGATCGTGTTCGGTTCTTCATCTGCCTTGATCATCATCCGAAAGTGCTTGTGATTACCCTGAACTGGAAATTTGCTAAATATTAGTATTATAGCAAATTACCGAAAAACACAGCATAACGAACTAGTCTAATAAAACTAAGCAGAAATTTAAAATTTTTAAGGGGGTGTCGGCGACGGCTGTAAGCCTCGTCGGCGACGCCCCTTGATAACTCGCGTAGGAGCTTTGCTGCCGTAGACAGTCACTTAAAACGTCGGATTATTTATGTAGCGTCAGCGACGACCAGATATGGCGTCGGCGACGCTGCTTTCTGCAGCAAATTTGTTGCTGTATTGTTATACTTGTTCGTTCGACCCGTTTCAAGTCCCGCGCTTTTAAACTTGACCTGGGGCTTATGGAAACGTTTTCACATAACTAAAATTTCTGTTTTCATTTAGCGGTTTCCTACGGTAAGCTACGGCTGGCCACCGTAGCTTAAGATGAGCTATCACAAATATTTCCATTTTTTTGCCGCTTTTATTACGAAACTTTCGTAACTTATTAAATCTATATCCGTTTCTCATGAAACTTGTTTCTAAATAACCATAAAATGTTTTCTTACATATTTAACCCGAAATCTTTGACCAGGGTACTTATTTCTTATGAATTATGCATTTATTCCCGATTTTGCCCTTTAACCCCATTTAACCAAACTATACATTTACGCATCCATTTCGGTATGCATTAACACTACATTATTATCTATATAGTTGCCTTAGTGAAATATATCACTTTATTCAACTAAACCTTATATATTAATTATTTTGACCGGTTTTGGTTGTTTTAGCGTAATTCAACACGTATTCCAACCAAACCTTCTATCTTATCATTTTCACACTAAGATATCTATCTAGTTCTCACCACAACATTATTATTTTTATCAAATTTCCACCATTTGGTTCGATAGTTTACGAAAAAGACCATTTAAAAGACATTAAACCAAAAAGGCTTATGCTTTTCTTTTTTACGTTACTGAAAGGGCCTATTAGATTATAAAACTCATTTTTAAACTAATATTAGAGTCGTTTACTTATTTCATCACTCGAGGACATTTGGTCAACTTAGTCTCTTCTTTTACGACGAAGGACTTACAATATCATGTTTTGACCAAAAATGAACATTTAACCATATTTTATTTAAAATCATTATGTTCTTGAAAACATAATGTCTACAAATTAGATTATTAGATTTACCTTACCTCAGGTAATCTATTGTTCATTCATGACTCGTTTACCTCTCAATGAACCGTAAGTCCTTTTTGAGGGTTTGACCTATTACACGTACCTAGCTCGGCTCATGGCATTGATCCGTTCTAATATCATGCTCTATTCTTTCTATGAACAAAAAAATTCAACAAACGATATTTGTCATCATTGTCAAATGGTGATAATATCACCATTTGACCCGTTCGGTCTAAATGACCATTTGTCATTATGAGATGGCACTTATTTGCCATCTCACCTATTTAACCCATTTCGTTTTACATCACATGATCATATTATTTGATTTCGTTTCTCAATTCATTCGATCCTTTATGGCATACACCATAGGGTATCTACTTCAAAAATTTAACACTTATTTGTCAACTCATGACTGAATTGTCATTTTACTCTCTTACTTCTTATGACTTACTTCATAAGGTAACTTCTTCCAAATTCCTTGTTTATTTGTCATTACATGACTAATTTACTATTTTACCCTTTTTATCATCAAAATTTTTCACTTGTTCCAACCCGTATCTATCCGTGTTGGAACTTATATTTCGAAATCTCGTTCCGAATACCAAAACGCTTATTTAACTACATAAGTAAATCTATTATTTTAAGGATGTAAGCTTTACTTACCTTGAAGTCCGATTATGCCTTTTTCCGCGTATTTGATCCATTTGACCCGCTTCTCTCCATGCTTCCACCTAGCTTGTCAAGCGTCAAACTATCATTTATCATTCGCAAGATGGTTAGGTTAGTCATTATTTAACACCACCATTCCACCTTTCGGATTTTATGTCAAATTTATCATTTGATTTTATTATAGGCCAGTTTTCCTTTTTAAAAGTCAACTGCCTATTTACTCATACAAACCCACGAACAAGTTTAACAACTCATTTAGGCATTTCGTTAGTTAACCGGTAAGCGCTATTCTTAGGCCACCATTATAGCTATGTTTCCCAAACTTAGTTCACACAATTGCTAATATGAAATTAACATAGTTTCTACAATCATATGCTAATCTATCGTTTATTATACAGGAACTTGGGATTGTTTCATCACTATGAAACAACCCAGTGCCTCATCTATATGGAATTTACCCAAACATTAAACTTAGCCAAATACTTTAAACATTGATATCCACATGATGATTTTAAGTATCTATCAACATGTATTTAACATCAATCTCATCATATCATTGAAACCCATTTCAAGTCATGTATGAACATTTATTCGAACCTCTATTTGTTCAAATATCTTACACATACATACAAGTATGATGATCATGAACATTTATATATCATCAAGTTCATCACATAATCAAAACCTACTTCCTAATCTACTTGTTAATCTCTAATAAGTAATCCTTCATCAAATTGTGCATAATTTCTTTAAGTCTAACGAAATCAAGCATACACATACACTTCATTTCATCTTTGGATCATAATCCAACTATCTAATTACAAGTATTCAACTTGTCTCAAGTTATGATTTTTCACTAATCTAAGTTTTGAGACATACCTTATGATTCCCTAATCAAGGTGATCGATAATATGCGTTCATGCATCGATTTGGTGTCCGATTCCCTTTTCAATTTGGTGATTCTTTAAAGAACAAGGGTTTGGCTCCCTTGTTCAACCCCTGGTCATTTCACACAGACGCACACACACTAAGTGTGTGTTGTGTTTAATTTCCCTTTTTAAAACACTACTTTCCTTTTTATCAACTTTGTTCCCTTTAGTTTGGTTTTGATTATAAATGAGAATATAACTCATTATTTGGTTACTTGTATATATGTTATTAACTAGGTTAATTTGTTCCCAGTTATTTTGTTTATAGTTTAACTTTCACTGCTAACGCTCTTTTACCCGCTCTTTAATATTAACGTGGTTTGATTACCAAACTCATTTTTGGGTGTTACATATGATCACAAACTAACGAATCTAGATCAAATGCATCCCCGGACGATGTGAAGTCGGAACCACCCGAATACTGTTGCACGTCATGAATTTCAAAGATGCTGGAATTTTAATATATTATATGAAACTTTTATTCCCCCTCAATTTTGCAAATTCTGATGTCTCTAAACTCTTCATTGAAAAATTCCACTATGCGGAAAATATGTCACTTTAATCCACAAAAGTGTGTTTTTCATCAATGCGGATTTTTCATTAAGGCCCATTCACCGTCACTATACCAAAAAGATAATCTTTCCACATCGGTATCAATGACTACTCCATTATCTTCAACCTCTGTGATCATGTCATCATATCTATTCTCTGAAGCCCTTGACGGTGTCCTCGAACATCTGGTATTTGTTGTCAAAATCTCAAAAAAAATTTCAATCACCAAATTTTTCCTATACACTCATCTCGTGGCCACGACAAAAAAATCCTTTTTCTTTTTATTTTATTTATTTTATTTTTAGGCAATTATAATGAATAATATGGCAACACGTGTTCAATCAACTCTCTAATATTCCCGGTAAGTTGGACAAGAGGGACTAATCATGTAAATATATGGAAGAGGGATAGTGGAGGGATCAAATTTGATAAATTGCCTAATTTATGGCCTGTGAAGGTTCCTTACGGACCGCAAACTACGCCTTACGATCCGTAAGGTTGTTTAAAAACCTGTGGAGGCCAAAGGTTCCTTACGGGCCGTAACCCGTCCCTTACGGTCCGTAAGGGGTGTCGATGGTATAATGTTATGCCGACAGCTGCAGCTTGCTGCTCCTGCCACTATTCATGTGAACTTGCCGCATTGTGCCACCTTTGGACATCTCCTAGGACGTTCCTAAAAATCTCAAAGCTCCAGGGACAAGTGGTATCATCTCATGATCCCTGTGAAACTATAAATAGGCATGATCTTGAGTCTTGCAAACTTGCACCTTCACAAATTTCTTCTCTAGTCTTCTTGGAGCAGCTTTTGATCTATAGAGGCCTCCTCTCTTGAGTTTTAACACTCCCTTGAACACTTGTAAGTATTCTAACTCAGTCTTGTTTCATTTAGAGGCTAGTTATTAGCCGAAAATCAAGCAATTTGACTTTCTGTTATAACCATTTCGGTCAAGCTAATGTTTAAATCGAACATGGCTACATGATCGTAATAAGGTAGGTGTTAATGAGGGAACCTCCTGAAGATCTCATTAAGTTGGTCAAATGACGGGTCAAAGTTTTATTAAATAAAAGTAAAAAACGCAGATTTTCATAATTAACGTTAAATGAACTTCTAAGTAAGGAAACTTTAATTTTTGACATTATATCAGTTTATATAACATATTAGGACATGTTGGATCATTTCCAACCTGTCATTTCCTGCTTAGAGCTCGGTTCACAACCGAAAGTCAAATAGTTTGACTTTTGCTCTGACTTTCGATTCTGACCCGTTTAAGATAGTTTGGCTACTAATTTGAAGTTGTAATATGATCATATTAATGTATGAAATAACCCTTTGAGGTTATACCATTTGATCATATCGTTTGTCGGGTTTTTTGCAAAGTCCACATATTATGCCTAAATTGTACCCAAAATGCCCTTTTGCGCATAAATCGATTTTTACAATGTAATGAACATGTAAACTGCGTTTGAAATGATGTAACATTATATTTAAAATGTTTTGGCATAATGGACTTACCATAGACCCATCCGATCACCCAATACCCCATATGCGCGTACGATTGACTTGTGTAGTATAAAATACATAAGTTAGCCGAATCGGGTCAAAACCTTTCCAAATCAGTTCTAATTAGAATTTTTTGTTGTTTGACCTATATTATACGAGTCAATCTACTCGTAAGGTTTTAAACCACATACTATCCGGTCTCCGCTTAATCTAGCGAACCGTACGCATTTCTTATAAATTAACCGGTCCAAGTCAATGACTTAAATAAGAACCATTAATATTCTAACGGATCATAGTTCTGTTCATTCTAGACTAGGAGCCACCAGTAAATTGCACTTGTGTTTAGGTTGTTTTGAATACGATTGTGCTTTAGCATCCTTGAATTGTAAGGAAAAGTATAGGTAGATACTCTTAGCCTATTTTCCCTATACAGGCTTGGGATACGGCATTAGCCGCTTGGTCGGGTATGGGATCAATGACGAATGATGTCCAAAATCCCAATAACCCGTTTTAATCTGTTATGCTTGATAACTTAAACATTGGAGGTTAATGCGACCGTGTCCTAGACATCCACGACTCACTTAATTGTAAGTGGCCACGACCTAAGCGCGGGGTGTAGGCATACACCTGACAGACGCTATTATGCTATATCATATTTTTATTAAAAACTGGCGTGTCGGTTAATCATGTATCATAGTTTAGTTTCGGACCCCATATGTATTGACAAGTATGTAATACTGGTAACAAGAGATATCACTTTGTCCTAAGTTATTTATAAAATTATATATCAAATGGTATAAAATGATTTTGAAAAGATTTTCAAAATGTGTCAGTTAATTGTATTTACCAGTGAAAACTTATATATTTTCAATAGACTAAGCGCATGTTAGAAAATACGGAATAGGCTGGAGCTACTCGGTATATGCATATTGGAATTTGCGACTCCACACAAAGCCTAGTAGTCTAAATATTCATTTTGTTATTTCCGATCTGCCTGTGGATCTTTAGTACACTTTCCGTCTGTATATTATTTTCAACTTTCGGACATTCGTACTTTATGATATTGTTATATAATTCCAAGACTTCCGCTGTGCTATATATGAATATCTGATATCAATCTTCATGCATAAATCCCAAGTCCGAGCCCACCGGTATATCAGGGTGTGACGTAAAACTCTTGAGAAAGTCGATGATATAGCTTGTCTTCTAATCGATGGCTCAAATGCTTTCATATTTATAAACTTGACAAACATCACAAGTTTTTATCATACATGACACAAAATTTTGTTCGGATATCAAAAAACGCCTTGAAATAGCGTTTTATAATTGTTAAATACCCGTTATTAACTATTTGATTTTTATTTACTTAACCCGTGTAATACACGGGTTTATAATCTAGTTTTATTCTATAGTAGTCTAGATCAAAACATAAGTGATATCTAATCATATAATTTAAATGTTAATCTAATCATATACTCTAAACATTAAATCTAACCGTATAATTAATTAGGAAAAATTTGTTGATTCAATGAGACTTTAATGATTGTGATCGTGGTGAATAAAAACGCATTTAAAAAAATAGAGAAAATTTTGGCCAATTTAGATAACCAAATAAGTTTTAAACCAATTTTAAAAAAAATTACATTCTCTAGGATACCAATGTAAAAAGTAAATAAAGTAATAACAATCAAGTTAGTATATATCTAATAATATGATAAAATATAAGAACCTAACTATTTATATATGAATTAAAGAGAAAAAGGAAAACAAGCAAAAAAAAAAAAACCTAAAAGCATAATCAAATTAATTATATGTTGGTTGCTTGCTTGCTATTTAATTGTGAACCGTAAAGTCCTACACGGGTTGCTTTAAGGAAAAGGAACATTTTCATAGAGGATGTCTCGGGTCCTTTATGCAACTTTGGAGATGAAATGGTGGAGCATCTTTTCATATATTGTGTGGTTGCTATGGCCTTGTGGCAACATATATGTGAGTTCGTGGTGTAATATTCCTAACATTTTTGCGTTCTCTTTTAGGAATCTTCTTGAGATGCATAGTGTCATTGGGAGCTCGGATCGAATAAAAGAAGTGGTTTAAGGCATTATCATGATTGGGTGTTGTCTGTAAGGCAAGGAATTAAAATTAAGAACATTATTAGTGAGGTTAAGGCATTAGGCTTTCTTTGGTACTCTAATAGGTCGAAGTATAAGGATGTCACATGGAAGAGTTAGCGTAAATTTGCAATATGTAATTCATTTTGTGTTGTGTGCCTGCCTGTTTTAGGTCTGTTGCTGGCTTGCTGTTTCTATTGAAGTTTGCTTTTCAAAAAAAAAGTCTTAGAAAGAAACTATTATATTTTATTAAATTTAATATTTTGATAGTGGGCTATCTGGTAAGCCTAGGGCCTTAAGAGCTACGACTATTGGAGTATTGGGCACTAGGGCTGTAAATGAACAGAACTTCAGCGAACAGTTTGGCGGGAAGTTCGTTTATCTCGTTCGTTTGACCGCGTTCGTAAACGTTTAGTAATATGTTCGGTTACGTTCGTGTTCGTTGAATTATATGAAAAATAAATAAATAATAAACTGTTTATCTAAACATATTAAAAATTAAAACCCTATTTTTTCTAAGTTAACTAAAATTTGGACCTTCAAGACATTTTTAGGATAATTATTGTCTAAGTTAGTAAACTCTAAATAATTATGTCTAAGTAATTATGTTTAAGTTTTGAATAATTGATCTGCGCAAAATGCAATATATAAATTACATCAAACAAGGTATAAAATCAACTCTTTTTCGGTATTAATGTTGGAAAAAGCATGTTTCTTTGTTTACTTTTGAATTACAGGATTAAAAAAGCTTAAACGAATAAAAGGAACAAATTAACAGCAAAACCAACACAAATACAAAGAAGAAGAAATGACACGACCTGCCAAATCCCGATCCACACCCAAAATAACAAAATAACGAAAACAAGAGCTTAGGCACGGGGCCGTGCCTCCAGGCATGGGGCCATGCCCAGTCAAGATTCCCTGCAGAAAAAGACAACAACAAAAGACAAGCCAACACGAGGCCATGCTAACCTAACACGGGCCATGGTCAACTCTAGGATTCGTAGAATCTGTAATAGTACAACAAGTACACTGACCACAGAGCCGTGCCATGACACCACGGGGCGTGTTGATACAAGACCTGCCATCTGCTGTTAATTATGGAGAGAAAGAGAAGACCACGGGGCCGTGCTAGGTAGGTATAGGGCCGTGCCTGCCCTCTGTTTCCAGCTATAAATAGAGGTGCTTAGTTTAAGAGAAAGTCATCCCTTAGCAAACCACTTCTCTCAAACTTGCCATCAATCCACCACCACTGCAACACCAACACCCACCACCATCATCCATATTTCATCTTGTGTAGTAGTCTCGGGATCCAAGATTGATTGTAAGGGTTCTTGTCAAACAAAGGTCATGCTTGGCTAATCTCTTATATCACTTGGTGAACACAAATTTTTTATGTATTACTTTTGATTTCTAATATTTGACAACTTTTTAATTGGGTATGTATTAGTGACTTTAATAACTAGTTATATTGAAAGTGAACTTTGGTTAAACATTCCTTCATGTTTCGTTGATTCACTCATTCGTATCTTTATGGTCTATATAAAGCGCGTTAACTGACTGGAAGGGGGTTAGAAGAGTGTTTGGGTAAAGTTCTTGCCTCGTTCAGTGTATAGATCCTGCGAGGATTTGGTTCAAGCTTATTAGGACTTCCCTTGAGGTAGATAGCATCAAATCGGGGGAAGTAAGAACAGTTGAACCCCTTATAAATAAACTACTGTTGAAACTTTATCCGGCCTTGCGGGACTGTATCCCTGCTGACTCAGACCAATATGGCTGAAGGTAACGTCGCCTTCACAAGAGGGGCCTACCACTTTTTGCATTAATAACTTATTTAATTATCTTTCAATAATCCGACCTTGCGGGACTGTATCCTTGTTGACTCAGACCAATATGGTTGAGGGTAGCATCGCCTTCACAAGAGGGGCATGCCACTATAACTAAGATAATCTCTTAAAAAGCCCAAAGTGCGGAAATCATCAAGGATACATAAAAGAGGATTTGGAACCAAGTGATTCTTTCTTATCTATTTGTTTTTCCCTTTCTTTACGTTCTTATTTTTATTTTTATCTTTTAAAACTTTCAAAACTTTTATCAAAATCTGGTTAGATTATACGTTAACGATAAGCCGGTATTAAAAGCTATTGTGTCTTTGGACGACATTGGTATCTTACCATCACTATACTACATCTACGATGGGTACACTTGCCCTAACTTGTGTAGAGTGGTAGTATTGTATCCTGTTTTATAAATTTAAAGCTTGATCCACGAGTAACAAGTGCTAAAAATATAACAAAAAAATTATAACACACTCACACCATGTCAATAATTATGTTTAGGTAATTCTGGATAACTATGTCTAAGTTAGTTAGATTTGATTCATTGTTTGGTGATTGTAGTAGCCTCTTGTGTTTTAATTTATCATATGGTTGTAATTAACCACTTATTTTCAATTGAAATGTTCGTTTACGTTCGTTTTTATTCGTTTGCATTCGAGACCAATGTTCACGAACTGTTCGTGAACAACTGAATTTCCTTAACGAATGAACACGAACATAAACTTATGTTCGGTCTGCGTTTGTGAATAGTTTGTGAACATGTTAATTTCCTTAATGAACGAACACGAATATAGCCTTGTTCGTGTTTGTTTGGTTCGATTACAGCCCTATTGGGCACACTTGCTTCTAAATAGAAGCACAAGACCCAACAATTCATTATGTTAATAATTTACACTCTATCTTCTTCCTTCTTCTAAGTCATAACCGGAAGTGAAACATAGTCTCTACTGCTTACCAGAGAAATTTTTCTATCAATTCTTTCACTCATATTTATTTATAGGTGTCCTAATGTATACTTAGGGGTATCTTATAAATAAAACATAAAAAAAGAAAAAAATTACACTTAGACAAGAAAGTTGAGTGGTATCCCGGGCAACCCCTGACCAAAGCATAGATCTGCCCCTGACCCAATGGATGCCATAAGACATTTAATATAAGCATAAACTAGATGGCAGCATTACACAAAAACTTTGGTCTATAATACTCCTCACCAAACCTGAGTTGTGCATTGATAAATACGTGTACCCTTACTGTCATGAGATTGATCCTTTGACTATTGTTGCAACAATATCAGAGCTTCAATCTGTGTTATAGTTCCTGCTTATTGGTGAGGAGAAAAATGAAGACAAACCAACAATATACAATGTATGGCCAATTTGTCGGAAAGAAGACAATAAGTTATAGTATAGGGGCTAGATGTGTAATATGGTGTTCTATATAAACACCCTCCTTATGTACCCCTAATAACAATTTTTACAATCTAATAAAAGCCTCTTTTGTTCTCTATACTACATGACGTGGTATCAGAGCAGTGTTTCTGATTCTTGAACACTTTGCTCGTCATCTACAATCTATCCCAAACTAAATCCAACCTCAAACCAGAAAAACACTAAACAAAATCAAAATTCAAACAAAATCAAACACACACAACCCCTGTCTCACCGCCGTTGCCTCTCTTTCATCGCCGCTGCCCTTCTTTCACCACTTCAAACCCTAGCCGCCGCACTTCTTTCAACCACCAAAACCATAGCCGCTGCAAACCGCAACCCTAAAACCTAGCTGCGGCCATACCTACAACCACAACTTTTACTTCCGACGGATTTGTTCATTAGCTAGCGGATTTATTCATCAGCTAGCGGATTTGTTGAAGTCCGGCGACCTTAAATCTTGAACGAGAGTTCAAGTTGCCCGGCGTATTTGATATAAGCTGGTAAGATAACGTGCCTGGCGTATTTCTCCCGGTGTTGTTATTCCAGCGTTTTTAATATTTTAAGTGTCCATCGTATTTAAGAAATACGACTGGTCAGTTAGTTTGCCCGTAACGTTATAGACAACATATTTATCCAAAAAAATTTGTTTGAGAACCTTTCTTCTGTGCAAATGGTTAATCACAGGAACTATGGGTTGTTGAAAGACTATCCGTCAACAAGTGGGGAAGCCTATTTAACAACACAGAAAAGCAGTGATCAAATCAATCCTTGAATTTTTGATTGTGGAGCCACTGATACAATGAGGTACGAGCTACTGGACTTCGTCTCTACAAAGAAACCAAACAAAACCCACATCAAAACTGCAAATGGTGAAATGCTTTAGTAAAGGGAGGAGGAACTGTCTAAATATCTCCCAATCTGAGATTGTTAAATTGTTTATATGTTCCTTTTAACACACAAATTGATATCAATAAGTCATGTTACAAAGGAACTCAATTGCACAGTTCTAATGCATCCTAATTTTTGTATCTTATAGGACATCAGAACTGGAAAGATAATTGGGTGTGGCACTGAATGACATGGCTTATACTATGTGGATGAGGTGATCAGTCAGGGACTGCGATGCTTGCTCATGAAACAAAGAGTAGAGAAGCATGGCTTTGGCATAGGAGATTAGGGCCATCCTTCTGCCGGGTATCTACACCTTTTAATCCATGAACTCTTCCCATCCAACAATACGTTAGACTGTGAAACATGTGCCTTAGCCAAAAGCCATAAAAACAATTCAAACCAAGTAACACTATGGTCAGTGAACCTTTATCACTAATACATTCTGATGTTTGGGGTCCAGCTGAAACTAATAGAGGTCAAAATTTCTATTTTTTCCTATTATTTGTTGATGACTGTACCCGAATGACATGGGTGTATTTTTTAAAACACAAATCTAAAGTCTTTGACAAATTCAGACTGTTTTACACCATGGTCCAAACTCAATTTAAAACCAACATTCAGATCTTACGATCTGATAATGGAGGGGAGTACATTAATAATTCCATGACACAATTTATTCAAGAAAGGGGAATGATTCACCAAACCACTTTCCCAAACACCTAGAATAGAATCGTGTAGTTGAGCAGAAAAATGGCATTCTGGTAGAAATGGCCCGAGCCCTTATGCTTGAATCCAAAGTCCCTAAATCCTTTTAGCCTGAAGCTATAAAAACAGCTATGTGTCTTCTTAACCGTTTACCAACCAAAGCCCTTGACCTAAAAACACCTCTAGATACCTTATCCACATTCACCAAACTACCCCCATCTCTTACCTTACCACCTCGAGTCTTTGGGTGTACAGCTTTTCCCCATATACCCAAAACCGAATGATCCAAACTTGACCCATGTGCCGAGAAATGTGTCTTTGTTGGTTATGGGGTGAATCAGAAAGGATATTGATGTTATAACCTATTATGATGTCGTGTGATTACCACTGTCCACTTCGACTTTCTTGAAACAAAATATTACTATCAGGCCCATCTCAGTGGTTAGGGGAGATAGAGCATGAGGATTCATTGAGTTTTGCATTAGCACATAGCCTATGCCAGTGTGCGAAGCATCACAATAGACAACAAAATTCTCAATACCCTTGGGTAGAGATAACACAGGAGCTTTGCTCAACTTGTGTTTAAGAATCTCAAAAGATTCTTGTAGTTTTGGACCCCAATTATACTTAATATTCTTATGGGTCAAGGAAGTTAAAGGACTGGCTATTCTTGAAACTACGAACCTCCGTAGGGGTCTTGGGTACTTCCCAATTCATGATGGCTTCAATTTTAGCGGGATCCACTTTAATACCACGCTCACTTACAACTTGACCAAGGAATTGGACTTCTCTAAGCCAAAATTGGCATTTTGAGAACTTTGCATAAAGTTTCTCCTGCCTTAATAATTCTAGGATGCACCGAAGATGTTTCTCGTGATCATCTTGATTACGAGAATAGATAAGTATGTCATCTATGAAGACAATGACAAACTTATCCAAATACGGTTTATAGACTCTATTCATGAGATCCATGAATGCTGAAGGTGCATTTGTGAGCCCAAAAGGCATCACCAAAAACTCAAAATGACCATAATGGGTCCTGAAGGCTGTCTTAGGAACATCTTCACTTCTAACCTTCAGTTGATGATATCCTGATCTCAATCTATTTTAGAAAAGTAACTAGCTCCTTGAAGTTGGTCGAATAAATCATCGATCCTGGGGAGAGGATATCTATTCTTAATGGTTAGCTTATTCAGCTCCCGGTAGTCGATGCACATTCACATCGAACCGTCTTTCTTCTTTACAAACAGAATAGGAGATCCTCAAGGTGAGGAACTAGGCTGGATAAAGCCTTTCTCCAAGAGTTCGTCCAATTGAACTCTTAGCTCATTCATTTCGGTTGGAGCTAGCCTATATGGAGCTCTAGCTACAGGTGCTGATCCTGGTATGATATCTATTCTGAACTCCACTTGCCTATATGGAGGTAGGCCTGGTAATTCTTCAGGGAAAACATCGGGATACTCTGAGATAACTGGTTGATCTTCAAGGTTCAGCTTTGGTTTATTTATGGTAACTTGTGCCATGTAAATGACACAGCCTCTTCTCAAACACTTGGATGCTTTAAATAATGACACCTTGTCCGGTAATCCATAGTGTGAGTCTCCAGGGATGGTGATCATTTCACCAGATGGGGTTTTAATTTCGATGAGCTTTTTATCACAGGCAATGCGGGCTTGGTTATGAGATAACCAATCCATGCCTAAGACAACATCGAAACCTGCCAATTTTATTGGAAAAAGGGAGATAGGGATGGAATGATTCTTAATGAATTTAGAGCATCCATCAAGAATGGAAGAAGCAATTTCTAAGGTTCCATCGGCGAGTTCTAATAAATTTTGTTTAGAGTTCTTATGGGTAAGTTTAATAGTTTACTAAAGTTATGGTCAACAAATGATTTATCTGCACCCGAATCTAAAAGAACTCTAGCATAAATATCATTAATGGGGAAAGCACCTGTTATGACGTTGTTGTCATTAACAGCCTCCCTGACATTCATTTGAAAGGCACGGGCATTTCCCTTCTTGGCCTCTCCAGGCTTTGCCTCATTAGTTTTGGGTTTCTTGGGGCAATTGTACATTATATGCCCTTTTTCGTTGCAGTTATAGCAAACTGCATCCTTGAGATCCTTGCAATCTAAGGTCTTATGCCCTTTTCTCTTGCAGATACCACAGGGTTTGGTTTGTGGATTTATACTACACTGTCCCCAGTGCCTATATTTACAATTCTTGCACAGAGGTTTATCACTAGAGACGTGCTGGTTCTTCTTGAACCCGAAATTTCCTTTCTTCTTAAATCCTTGGGAGTTATTATCCTCCCGTTTCCTCTTTCCGTTAGTTTCAATCCTAATTGATTTTTGTCTTACCAGATCTAAGGTGAGGGAAAGAGATAGGTCTACAGCAGACCCATAAGTATTACACTGTGCAGCCTTTACCATGCCCTTTATCTCGAGTGCCAACCCATTTATGAAACGCGCTATGCGTTTGGATTCGGGGGTCCTCAAATAGGATACTAACCTAGTTAGGGAGTTGAAACCGGAGATGTACTTTTGACAGTCTAGGGTTTTCATTGATAGAGACAAGAAGTCTGTCTCTAGCTTCTCCACCTCATGGGTTGGGCAGTAAGTTTCCTTTACCAAATCAACAAACTTGGACCATCCTAATTTGTACAAGTGTACCTTACCTGTTGATTGAATCATGGCCTTCCACCATGTTAGGGCATCACCCTTGAAGGATTGTGATACGTACTTGACCATATCCTTATCAGCACAATTGCTGATATCTACTATTGTTTCCATCTCATCTAGCCACTTTAGGGCTTCTACCGCTCCTTTCTCCCCGTTAAAGTCTCGGGGCTTGCATGAGACGAAATACTTATAAGTACATCCGTCCTTAACAGAACGGGTCTTTTCAGTAAGATCTATTTTCTTTGGTTCACTCTTTGCATTTGAAGAGTGAACATAGCTCTCCCTATGAGCTGAAGATGGTGGAATAGATAGGGGTCTAGAGCGAGTGGTACCCGGCTCTCTTAGCTTTTCTATGGCCTTACTCATGGCCCTTTCCACAGCCGCATCAATGCGAGTTGGAAAATTTTCATCGTCTATATTTTTGTTTTCAGCTTTATTAGATTCAGCATTCCTATGGCTACTTTGTGCTTCGTTCGAGTTAGCCATCTTTAAGTCTTGGTTTATATATACCAATAAAACTTCACTTAGCCATGGCGCATTAACCATATCGGCTTTCAATATTGGATATAACAATCCATTGCCTATACTAGTGTGAATAACATCACAACTCTTAGACTTAACATATCTATATTTGGCCTAGGTCTTAATAGGACCATCATAGGCAAATTACAATTTGGACATAGTCCATATATCATTGGACAGTGGATCGCAATGTCACAACTGTCATTTTCATTATTGACAATTATATAGCTTATAGGCTTGTCCCTAATGGACATAATGATTGGGTGCATTGGCCGGTCATATTGGTCATAATATATATATATACGGTATATCAGCCTATCCCGCTGGACAATTAATTGGGCACATTGGCCTACATCATATCAGATGTATATGGCATATCAGCCTGTCCCGCTGGACAATTAATTGGGCACATTGGCCTACATCATATCAGATGTATATGGCATATCAGCCAGTCTCGTTGGACAATTAATTGGGCACATTGGCCAACATCATATCAGATGTATATGGCATATCAGCCTGTCCCGTTGGACAATTAATTGGGCACATTAGCCTACATCATATCAGATGTATATGCATATCAGCCTGTCCCGTTGGACAATTAATTGGGCACATTGGCTACATCATATCAGATGTATATGGCATATCAGTTTGTCACGTTGGACAATTAATTTGGCACATTGGCCTACATCATATCAGATGTACATGGCATATCAGCCTGTCCCGTTGGACAATTAATTGGGCACATTGGCCTGACGGCTAGTGTGGTTCCTCAAGCCACACTACCAAGAGTATGAACATTTCTTAATGTTACATAAGAGTACCTTAATAATTGATTAATGGTCCCGGTCACCTTCGACCTTAACGACCTTGGAGGTTTGGACCTAGTCCCTTACTCCTGGATAGAAGGATAACTTCCCTTAACTATCCTGATAGAAGACCCATTCGTACTTAACTGTCACTTCTTGGCCAATGTGTGGTCTGTGCCACTTGGCATAATCAATCTATTAAGGTCTTTTGGAATTATATAGCAGAGCATAAATTCGAGTAAAATCGAGGCGCTCATTTTCAAGAGGATGAATTACATATATATATATAATTCCAAAAGTACTTCATTAAATTTCCATAAGAAATTACAATACTAGAAAGATGAAATAAACTTGTCCATGCAAGGACTTAAAGAAATAAAAAATGTCCACGCAGGGACTAAAGAAATAAAAATGTCCTCACAGGGATACATATAATTAGAAGAGACTTCACTCGTCCTTCTTTCCCTTAACCAATTTGGAGAGTTCCTTGAAGAACTTATTTGTCTTCTTCTCTGTTTTCTCCGCCTGCTACTGCATTTCTTTCATTCTTTCCAAGGCCTCATTGATGGCCTCAAGTGGTGGCGGAGGTTGTGGCATAACCGGATACTGGTACCCATAAGTTGGATATCCAGTCGGTGGATAAGTAGGTGGGAAAGGAGACGAGTAAAGTGCGTTGTGCATAACCGCCTGCATGTATGGGTCTTACGACCATGCTTGATAGTCTACCGGTGTAGACGGGTTAAAAGGATCATATCCAGTCGTGTCTGGATATGTAGGGATTGGGTTAGTATAACCCGATGGTGGTGGTTGAACTGTAGGTGTAGGTGTTGGTGTTGGTTCAACCACAGGTGAGGTGTTACATGGCCCACCCATTTGTGGGTCCTCTTGAATTGTGGGGTAAGAATTAGGCAAAGGTGGTAGTGATCCCGACCTTTGTCCTGCACGTACCGACATACGTGCTCCACGCTTTCTTCTTGGTGGTTCAGGTGGTGGTTGAGGTTGGTCCACGGGTTCCATGTGGACATCTTCTTGAACAGGAGGTGGTTGAGAGTGGTGAGAAGGAGTGTGGGCAAAAATAAATTGATTCCAATATTGGTCCCACTCGTTAGGACCTTGGTAGAGCGATCCAGCATACGAGTTGTATCGCTCGAAATTTCAATGGGATGCACATTTGATCCCGACGGTGGCATCTCCAGGTCGGAGTCCTCGTCCATAGGATATGGCTCATTCAACTGATTTTGATCGGTTGGAGGCGTGTTAAAATAATGGTTGGGGTTAAATTCTTCATGGTAAGAATAGATACTAGCGTACTTGATCAAAACGTATGACGCTAGATTAAAAGATGATTGGATAGAATGTAGTTTAATCCCAACAAGTACCTTGACTTGTTTAATATGGGTAAACTATTAACATTTTGGATTTTGAATCATAAATGACAAGGTTAAACCCGTTTCGGTTAAGTTCCGTAAATAGTTACATATACGTAACCGTGCGCATATTTAGCGATATCGGGTAACCGGATAAGTCATGGACAAGTTCTATATGCCATTATATTTTAAATAAGTTAAGATATCAGTAGGATATCAACTTGTATGCCCGTTAAGGTTTTAAAACGAAATCATGCCTCATGAGGGCGTTTTGGTAATTTCTATATCATATAAAAGGAACTTGAATATAATTTAATATTATGATTATAAGTATTCTGGAAAAATACTTTATTTATGATTTAATATCAGTAGGATACCAATTATATGTGTATTTTACCTTCTATGACCAAACTATGCACCGAAGGGGCATTTTGGTCATTTTACACATAGTTTATAAATTATTTGGGGATTCTGAGTTTATAACATGTACCTACTATTAATATATTTAAAATAAGTTTTAAAATCAGTAGGTATCAAGTTTTGGTCAATAGTATGGTTTAAAACCATACTATGCGCCGAAACGGCGCTTATGTCGTAAAATGACGTTTTTAAGCGATGTTTATGAAAACTGACATTTGTATCAGATTAAAATGTTTAAAATGTGTTATTTAATATAACATATCAGTAGGTAAATGATTTACCTTGAAAAGATTGATTAAAATCATTTTATGAGTCACAAGGACTAAAACCGTCATTTATCGACATAGTTTAAGGACCTGTTTGAAAACTCAGTTTATAACTTGGTTTAACATCTCAAATAATCCTAATTATAATATTACATCAGTAGAAACTCATTTTCAAGTTTATTACCATTTAAAACCTTGTTTTATGCAAAAAGGGCATTTTGGTCAAAATGACATAATTATGGAACTTGCGCATAAACTTAGATTCTGATTATGATCATGTAATATAACCTCAGAGGGTTATACTACATCATATTATGATCATAATGCAACTTTATATTAGTGTCTAATTAATCTAACTCAGATCAGAATCAAAGGTCAAAGCATAAGTCAAACTTCGCGACTTTCGGTTGCGAACCGACCCTAGAACTGAATTTGATGAGCCGAACATGTTCTCACATGTTCTAATAATTATTACCAACTTGTTTAAGTGTCAAAACAGGTTTCATAACATATATAAGATCAATTTATGATTTTTCCGAAAAATGGTCTGTTTGACTTTTTAATATCATAACTTTGACCCGTCAATTGGTCTAGCAAACGTGATCTTCAGGAGGTGCCCTTTATAGGGACTAACACCAACCTTATTACGATCACTTAGCCATGTTCATTTTGAACAATGGCTGGACCATAATGGTCTTAACCGA
Source organism: Scalesia atractyloides (assembly GCA_947069175.1). Lineage (NCBI taxonomy): Eukaryota > Viridiplantae > Streptophyta > Magnoliopsida > Asterales > Asteraceae > Scalesia > Scalesia atractyloides. The sequence goes on from CAMTDV010000026.1 coordinate 70,448,028, forward strand.
AAGTCAAAGCGTTTTACGAAAACGCTTGACTTTTGGCTATAAAAGCCTATAAACGAAAATGCAAGAGCAAGGAACACTTACAAGAGGTTCCTACAATGCAAGAGAACTAAGTTGGATGCTCCTTTCAGCTAGGAACTTCCAGAGGAGGGAGAAGAGTGATTTAATGAGAAAGGTGCAAGTTGGAATGAGAACTTATGCACCTATTTATAGTTGGAGAGCTCAAAGGAGGTGAAGCCATGTCTTTAGGAGAGTAAGAAGAAGCTTACAAGTGTCCCAAAACGTGGTATAGCAGTTTAGAGAAGCCATGGTTTTGTTTTAATGGTTTTGGAGCTTTGCTTGGTCTCCAAACAAATTTTCTGCGTCAGACCTCTTCTCGCGGGGCATGAGAGGCCCAGGCCAGGTCTCTCGCGGCCCGCGACCGCCCCATGGACAGTTTCAAAATTTGACACTTTAGCCCCTTAACTTTAAAAAGCTTCTAAAAACCTTTTTAAACACCTTTTTGGCACTTTTAGCCCTCCGTAGCCAACACTTGGCATACCTGGGATTATGACTGGACATTGTTGAGCTTTCGGTTTGTTAAAAGGTCACTCAGAGGTATAAATTAACATGTTGACACTTTTAATCCCTCAATTATCCAACTTTCACATATTCACAAAATTGAACTCTCTCGTCCATCAAACGACACGTATGAGAGTTAGGACTTCACAAAGGATCACTCAGAGGCTTATTACAAGCATGTTGATTCCGATGTCACTCAGAGGCTGGGCATGTTGACATATCAGTCACTCAGAGGTCAAATTTCAAGCATGTTGACATATCAGTCACTCAGAGGCTAATGATTTAAGCATGTTGACATATCAGTCACTCAGAGGCTGTTATTTATGCATGTTGACATCGGTTCGTCACTTAGAGGCTCAACTTGAGCATGTTGACGCCTTTAGTCCTTATTAGTCTTTAACAGACTATATTTAAAAAAATACAACATGTGTCACTATACTATTGGACATGATTTTACAGGGTGTTACATCACCAAAGCCTGTCAGAAGTCTCACCCAAGAATCATCCAGACTGGTGTTCGAGGTAAGTGACTCTCCAAACCTTGAGAATTGGCCCGAATCTGATCCAGTTGGAAATTTTCCTGAATATGATCCAGCTATCACTAACAATCTTGAAAGTCATGAGACAATGGGATAGGTTGATATTGCTGAGCAGAACAACGTCCATGGAGAGGTCGAATCAAATGAACAACATGATGGAGGCTCTGGAACAACACCGGGAATATACGTTTTACTTCCTAGAGCCAATAGAGGGGTTCCTCCAAAATGGTACTCCCTAGAAAGGGAACCAGAAATTCAAGGTATCCTATAGCTAATATGGTTAATGGGAACTTATCTAACAGTGCAAAAGCATTTGTTACCTCCTTATATTTTGAACAAATACCAAGTTCTGTAAAGGAAGCTCAGGGTAAGAATAAATGGAGAGAAGCAATGGAAACAGAAATGCATGCTCTTATGAGAAACAACACGTGGGAAAAGTGCATTCTCCCTAAAGGAAAGAAAACAACTGGATGTCGGAGGGTGTTTTCAATCAAATATAAACTAGATGGTTCCATTGGAAGGTACAAAGCTCAGCTCGTAGCCAAGGGTTACACTCAGACATATGGGATTGACTACCCTTAGACATTTTCTCTGATTGCAAAAATGGACACCATCAGAGTCCTTTTCTCCATGGCAGCCAATAAGGAGTGGCCTCTCCACCAGTTTGATGTTACAAATGCATTTCTCCATGGAGACCTAATGGAAGAAGTCTACATGGAAGCACCTCCAGGTTTTTCAGGGAGTTTTAAAGAAAGGGAAGTATGTCGGTTGAAAAAGTCTTTATACGGGTTTAAAACAATCTCCTCGGGCATGGTTTGGAAAGTTCAAGTTGGCCTTGAAAGAATATGGGTATCAACAAAGTAACGCTGATCATACTCTGTTCCTCAAGAGAAGAAACGACCTTGTAACTTGCTTGATCATATATCTAGACGACATGATTATTAATGGAAATGATGTAGAAGAAATAGCATGGCTGAAAAAGAATCTATTCTCAAAGTTTGAAATGAAAGACCTAGGGAATCTCAAGTATTTCCTTGGGATAGAAGTTCTCAGCTCTAAACGGGGGATCTTCATCTGCCAAAAGAAGTATGTCCTTGATCTCCTAGCAGAAACCGGGTTGATTGATTGCAAACCAGCAGATACTCCAATGGTGGTGAACCACAACCTTCACATGGAACTTAATGGAGAGCTTGCAGACAAAGAAAGGTATCAACAGCTGGTGGGCAAGTTAATTTATCTCTTTCACACTCTCCCCGATGTAGCTTATGCTGTTGGAGTGGTAAGTCAGTTCATGCACCAACCATAAGTTTCCCACATAGAAGCTGCTCAGAGAATTTTAAGGTACCTCAAGGGGACCGCAGGCCGTGGAGTGTTGTTCAAAACAAATGTACATTTAAATATTGAGCTCTACACTGATGCAGACTGGCAGGAGATAAGGGAAACCGAAGGTCAACATCAGGGTACTTCTCCTTGGTTGGTGGAAACCTTGTTACCTGGAGAAGTAAGAAACAGAAGGTGGTCACTTTGTCGAGTGAAGAAGCAGAATTAGAGGTATAACTCGAGGGTTAAGCGAAGTTCTTTGGATAAGGAAGCTACTAGAAGACATTGGTTTTTCACAAAGGGAACCTAATATAGTTATGTGTGATAATACGGCTGCAATACAAATCTCAGAAAACCCAATTCAACATGATCGAACAAAACACGTGTAGGTAGACCAACATTTCATCAAGGAGAAACTAGAGGAAAGAATCATAGAGCTCCTATATGTATCGTCAAAAGATCAACTCGCAGATATTCTTACAAAAGCCATCAAAGGAAACGTTTTTAGTAGCTGCTTGAGCAAGTTAAGTATTGGTGACCCCACTACTCAACTTATGGGGGAGTGTCGGAAAGAAGACAATAAGTTATAGTATAGGGGCTAGATGTGTAATATGGTGTTCTATATAAATACCCTCCTTATGTAACCCTAATAACAATTTTTACAATCTAATACAAGCCTCTTTTGTTCTCTATACCACTTGACACTATTAATCTTATTTAAGCCACTATTATATAAGTCCTGCTTAAACCATTGCTAATATGTCAACATCATAAATAAAGGTCATACTGGTTACATATTTATGTTTTTGATGAATTATTGGAAAAAATGCTTGTACACCAAAAGTTAAAATGTTGTACCTTTGAAGTCTGAATCCCAAGAACAAAAATCAAGAGAACACATGTCAATAATAACAACATAAAGTTTATGCGACAAACACTTAAACGTTGCCTTAAGGAATCCAACTGAAGTTGAACTTATGGTAACTGTAATGCATCCTAGTATCATGCTTTATGATGGCAGTTATAGAAATATAGCGGGTATAATCACACACATATGTTTACTCACTGTGACACAGATTATGCTTGTGAAGCAGGTTTTTTTTGGCAGGTTTCGTATTCATCTTGATATGTATTTGGCTCAGTAGGAGGTTCCCCATATGTAGGACCTGAGGAATCAATAGTTGTTTGATTAGTAACTAGAAATGTGCTTGAGACAACGGGTATCAAACATCTCCTTTGTGGAATTCTTCAAAAGCCAATGTTGTATTTCTTATAACATACCTGCATATGGAAACTATTCATTTACATCTTTATATTCATATTCATCTTGATATGCATATGTCTCAGTAGGAGGTTCCCCACATGTAGAACCCAAGGAATCAATAGTTGTTTGATTAGTAACTGGAAATGTGCTTGAGACAAGGGTACCAAACATCTCCCTTGTGGAATTCTTCAAAAGTCAATGTTGTATTTCTTATAACATACCTGCATATGGAAACCATTCATTTACATCTTTATATTCATATTCATCTTGATATGCATCTGGCTCAGCAGGAGGTTCCTCACATGTAGAACCTGAGGAATCAATAGTTGTTTGATTAGTAACTTGAAATGTGCTTGAGACAACGGGTACCAAACATCTCCCTTGTGGAATTCTTCAAAAGCCATTGCCGCATTTCTTATAACATACCTGCATATGAAAACCCTTCACATAAATCTTTATATTCATATTCATATTCATCTTGATATGCATCTGTCACAGCAGGAGTTTTGCCACATGTAGAACCTAAGGAATCAATAGTTGTTTGATTAGTAATTGGAAATGTGCTTGAGATGACGAGTACCGAACATAGCCCTTGAGGAATTCTTCAAAAGTCAATACTGTATTTCTTATAACATACCTGCATGTGGAAACCCTTCATATAAATCTTTATGTACATTTGGCTCATCAAGAATTTCCCCAAATGTAGGATCTGAGGAATCAATAGTTGTTTGTTAGTAACTGGAAATGCGATCTGAGGAATCATAGCCCTTAAGAATGAATAGTTGAATGATCATTTGTTAAATTGGACGATTTACGTGTAGTTATCTTTAACATGTCAAACAAGTATAGAAAGTTGCTAAAATGATACGTACAAGACAACTCAGTTGTAATTGAGGAACAACTGCTTAGTAAATCTATATGGCAGGTGTGCTCTCACATGTAACAAACTTCAAAAACAGGTGGATCCTTAGTACTTCTTTGAACCTGTTTTAGAGCACGACTGTGACAACCGGCAATTTTTAGTTTATAATTACGCGTATAACGAACATTAAGATAATTATAAGTATTTTTTTTAATACACAAATTAATTTAATTGGACCTTTGGAATGCATAGGAACGTCTATTTGAATCGTACGCTACGCTATTGGTGATTTCGGTAATTTTGAGCGCATTTAAACGACAACGAACTGACACCGTACGAAATACTAACAATGCAGAAAAATATAACTTTTTTTCTTATATTTATCAGATATTTATAATTATCTGAACTCGGACTACCGAACATCACAGAGCACAAACGCGGAAGTTACGTGGAAACAATAATGCACCGACAATCAACAACGAAACGGAAGCACCGAAGTCAAGTTACATCTCGATATTTATACATTAGGATATCTATCTTCGTTGTCGAACTTTTATATTCACGGTTGAAACCGGATAAAAAACAGAGAGAAATGACGATCGTAGTGATTTACGCGATTTTTACGCAACCGACAAATGAATGCATCAAAACATCGACAGCCGACATAATTTTTAAGTGTTTCAACCCTAAACAAAACTTTATATGACATTTTATGAAGTTCAGGAATGAAAACGGGCCGTGGAAATGGCATTGGGCCGCTCGCAAGACTTATATGCATTAACGGGCTTTAGGCCCAACCCACTCACAAACCCTAACTATATATAATTCTCCATCTCCTCTCCTCACTTACAAACCCTAGCCCCCCCCCCAACTTAAGACTCGCCTCTACTCTCTCTAATCTCAGCCGCTGGAGCTGTTTTTCGGGCCAATAGCCAGCTTTCGGCCGTTTCTCTTCCAACAAGCCAACCACACCCCCCTCTCGTGTACCAATCTCCACACACACACATCTGAAATCTGTTTTGGTGCACCTCTTAACGGTTCTTCATCATTGGTCGAAAATTTTGCGATATTTGTTATTCTTTCACTATCGACCAAAAATTTTAATTATTTGTTCTTCGTCTTCAGTTGAAAATTCTATGAGATTTATTTGGAACAAATATTCAAATTTACTTCGTTGAACCTTTCATCTGATTGCAAACACGGTGAATTTGTTTAGTCACCGCTATTATTGAATTATCTCAGTCAATACAACACCTTGTGGCGTTGGTATAAACTTGTAGCTTGGGCTAACCATGATCAATCGTTTCATGCAAAACTGTGTATACCTTTCGTCTAACTCATCACTAAGTATTAAGACAATGATACACTAAATTCGGTTGTATTTTAGTGTACCTTTGCAATTCGATAGTGTCAAAACAATGATTTTTCCTCATTTTATGGTTCGACGAGTTGACAAATCATTTTAGTGATTCTATTTCATTTGAGCTTGTTGATTCTAAGTTTCACCTATTCAACAACCAACGCAAGTTTTCGTTGGTAGTAAAGTTTATTGTTTCTAAAATTCATCTGATTGTGAACGTTCATTTGGATATCTATTGGTCGAATTCCTCTTTTGTTGGACCCATGTAAACTTAGTCACATTGGTGAATGTATCACTATGCTTTGTTCACTTGGCATCGATTTCCAAAACAAATTCAGTTGAACTGTTGGGTCCTTATTGTTGTAGTATGTTATTATATTCACATAATTCAAACAAGTCTTGATTCAATTTCATGGTCATTCACTTTGGTGTTATTCGTACCTACCTACACATAACATAACTCTAAGGAGATAACATAGTCTAAATTTCGAGGACAAAATTTCTTTAACAGGGGGAGAATGTGACAACTGGCAATCTTCGGTTTATAATTACGCGTATAACTAACGTTAAGACAATTATAAGTATCATTTTAAGACACGGATTAACTTAATTGGACCTTTGGAATGCGTAGGAACGTCTATTTGAATCGTACGCTACCCGATTGGTGATTTCGGTAATTTTGCGCGCATTTAAACGACAACGAACTGAAACCAAACAAAATACTGATAACGCATAAAAATAAAACTTTTGTGCTTATATTTATCAGATATTTATAACTATGCGAATTATTCGGACTGCCTAACATCACAGAGCATAAACGCGGAAGTTACGCGGAAAAATAACACACCGACAAATAACAACAAAACGGAAGCACCGAACTCGAGTTATGTCTCAATATTTATACAGTAGGATATATTTATCTTTTTTTTTCGAATTTTTATATTCACCGTTGAAACCGGATCGAAAAACTGAGAGAAACGATGATCGTAGTGATTTACGCGATTTTTACACAACGGACAAACGAATGCAGCAAAACATCAACACCTGACATAATTTTTAAGTGTTTCAACCCTAAATAAACATTATATGGCATTTTATGAAGTTCGGGAATGAAAACGGGCCGTGGAAATGGCATCGGGCCGCTCGCAAGACTTATACGCATTAACGGGCTTTAGGCCCAACCCACTCACAAACCCTAACTATATATAATTCTCCTTCTGCTCTCCTCATTCACAAACCCTAGCCCCCCCCCCCAACTCAAGACTCACCTATTCCTCTCTAATCTCCGGTCGCCGGAGCTTTTTTTCCGGGCAATAGCCTTTCGGTCGTTTCTCTTCCGGCAAGCCAACCACACACAACCCCCCTCTTTTGTACCACTCCCTACACACACAAACATCTGAGATCTGTTTAGAGAGAGAGGACGATGAGAGAGAGATCGAGAAGAGAGGGAGGGCCGACCACCCTTTTACGGTGGCGCGACAGTGTAGCGACGCGGCGGCGACGCCGCTTCTCCAGCGTCAAACGATGGTGGTCAAGGGCATCGGTTATTTGTTGGTATTGATGGTGGAGCGGCTCGGTGGGGATGGTGGTACGGTCGTGTGACGAAGACGCAGTGGTGATGGTGGCCAGGTGAAAGTAGCGGCGGCAGCGGTGGTGTCGGTGATGGTGGTTATGTATGGCTCGGGTCTTGGGTTGGGTTACATGGAACAAGGGCAACTCGGGTTTTCAGTTCGGCTCAACTCTAGCCTCGGTTCGGTTCAAGCTTGGCTCTGTTCAACGGTCAAACCTGGTCAAAACTACTCAAACTCGCCAACGGGTCAACTAAGGTCAACTCAGTCAACAGCACTCAAAAGCGATCAACTCGGGTCACCGCGGTCAAACTCGTTCAACTGGTTAAACACGAGACTCGGTAAAATTCTAGCGACGGGAAGTTCATTTATATTGTTTTATATAAATAGTAGTTAGCGCGAAATCGAGCTAAACCGAACCGATTAGTAAAAATGTCACAACAAAAATTACACCTACTCGTACAATGGATTTCGTATATAAATTTTGTATATATTAGTTAAAAACAAACTGAATTCGTGACGTAATATGCATATAAACAAATATATACTGGTTTAGTATTCGACGAAAATTGACGTTTTGTACACTTGACGAAAACTATATATTGTTATTACATTCTTTGTTGAGTTTTGCATCTCGTTTATAATTAATAAAATAATTATATAATTGTATGCTTGTCGGGAATCGACTTCGTTAGTTTGTTATCACAATAACTCGGATAATAATATCTATGGAGGTCTACGGTGATATTTCGTATTTCGTTTGGACGTTAAAATAAATGTAAATAGTTATATTTATTTTATAAACTTTTCAAGTTGTGGAAGTTTCAAATAAATGTATATGATTATATTTATTTTCTATAAATATCGAATTTCCAAACGTTTGAAATAAATAAGCATAATTATATTTATCATAAAAATTCCCGAGTTCGGTTAACTTGTAAACCGTGTTCGTTGAAATGTTGTAACCTTGTTTTGCGAGTTATAAAGAGCGTCGAAAATAAATATATATTTATATTTATTTTATAAAATACTTTGAGTCCCGATTGATTTCATTACTATAATAAAACACGTTTAGTATTACGGATTTTTACTAAAAACGGGCAGAGATCTCTATTTTTGGACAATCCCGACAATACAAGTTGTCGATAAATGTTTTCATATTATTTCGGATACGCAACGTTTAACACACACACACACACATGATTCTATTATCCACCTACGTACTTCTATTCGGGACGACTAACATGATTCGATAAATATATTTATATTTTTATATAGATATATATTTATTCTAAACCTCTTGGAAACTAAGCGTTCCCAAGACTTAGTAAATATCGCCGACTATAAATGGGATTAAAGAAGTATAACTTATTCGTTTCCATCAAGTTAACATCCTCTCATCGAATCGTTCGGATAGCGATTCGGTAGAGCTCGGTGACACGTAGTTTAGCTACGTCATTTTATTAAACTTATAAGTTATTCCTTGATAGGGATGTTACAGATTACATGCTAGCGAGTTACGTTTTAGAAACGACATTTTGGAATCATATTATGCTAGCTTTGCGCTAGATATCGAGGTGAGTTCATAACCCCCACTTTTTACAATTTTACATTTTATTAAATGTTTTTGGGGTGGAAAGACATGCAAGTTTTGCAAAAGCATACAATATCTCGATGAACGAAAACTACATACTTCTAAACCATGTTACAAACGAATTTCAACTAACACAATGGTTTATGAAAGGTTCATGCTAAACGTATTGGTTTTACAAAAACATACGAGGTCTCTTTTTCAAGATGTGCATGAGTTTCACGACTAGTGACGAGATTGTCCTAGTTACATTTAGGGACTGGTGTGTCCCACATCTGAACATAGGACAGTCCTACATACATTTTAAGGACTGGATTGTCCTACATACAACTTAAGGACTTGTTTGTCCTCTACCGGCTCATGCGGCCATGTTGTCTTTGTCGTACGCGGACATTGACGGTCAAACAAGTTTTACAAATACATAGTTTTCATATGACATGCCGAGGAAATTGATTTTACTACGTTTTCTCAACATTATTTAAACCGGTTATCAAAGAGATTTATTTTAAATCTCTTTCAAACAACTATGAACTCGCCAACTTTATGTTGATTTTTCGCATGTTCTTTCTCAGGTCACATATTCAAATTATGGCATAGTTGGAATAGGAGAACCCATGGGGATTCGAGTACTTAGCGGACGTTCATTTTCTAGAAGTCTTAACATTTTACACTTTCGCTGTGCAATTAAGATACCAGTCAAATCACACCAACTCTGATTTTGCAGAGTTTGACAACAACAACCACTTGTATACTTGAAGCTACATCTATAGTATACTCTGCAAAATATTTACATATACTGTTATGAACTTGAGTCCTTGAATATATCAGGACATCACTTTAAAATAGCTAGACATTATAGAAAATTAAATTTATTGTACATGATCAAAAGTATAAGTTCATTGTTTCACGCATATTCATTGTATTACATACCTTGGGTATTTGGAATCAAGAATGACCTTTTCACCGTATTTCCGCCAACTATAGCCCTCCTCAGTTGTTCCTTCAACCTTTATTTTCAATTGGGACTTCGAAGTGGTGATGATAGTACTGATGTACTTTGGAATCAAGAATGACCTTTTCACCACCTTTAACATTAATTTCAATTATTATTTCTCCAAATAATAACAATTAATATTTTAGTATTATATAATTATTTTTTCTAAATAATATTCATACTCACAAACAGTATTAAATAATTATTTTTCTAAATAATATTCATACTCACAAACAAGTTTCGTGTCAAACTTGTTTAATCACATTGATTCCATTGGGATGCGAGGGAAAAACCGATTGGAAATTTGAAGTGTGGTGGTCGCTGTATTATGGTTAGGATGATAGCTCTAGTACCAAGTTAAACTTGTTTTTCTTTTAGAACAAATTCTATCAACATCAGTCAATTATAATCCCTAGATTTTATTTATATACACGCTTTTGGCGATTTTTGTGTCATCGGTGTCATTTTAGTAAAATTGAATTTAATGACCAAAGGAGAAATCATGACAAACCTTGATACGAGTTAGGACGTGTGGGGACGCACTTGTTCAAGAATAATGACTTTTCCTAGGAGGCATGTTATAAACAAACATGTTTGATGACTTACTTGTTAGATTCTGACATTTGAGGCCTTTGTGCAAGTTCAATATGGCCATCTGTGATTACAGAAGCTGACTCGCTTGCGGTTGACCATCTGCATACAGTTGCATGTATATGTCAGTTGTTGTATGGGTCAATTAGTTATTCATTTCATATTACTATGTACACTTTCTAAGACCACAATTTTTGGAATCGAAGATTTTCTGCTTCATCTTGTTTTCTTGTGATATTTATAGGGAACACAAGTAGGAGAAAACCTATATGGACCCCTGTCTAGGTATATGTACATATAGAATCATCGACGGCGTTCTGAAAGAGGAAATACTATAAACAATCATGTTTAATGACTTACATTTTGTTAATGTCCACCAATTGGGGCCTTTTTGCAATTTCACAACTATCAATATTTATAGAAGCTGACTCTGTTGCAGTTGAGGAACAATTGTTACTTAAAACTGTATGGCAGGTGTGCTCTCCAAAGTAATAGACATGAAAGACAGGTGGGTCCTCAGTAGTTCTTTGAACCTGCTTTCGAGCAGGACAAGCACTCGTACGCTTGAAGCTACATCTATAATATTCTCTGCAAAATATTTACATATACTGTAATGAACTTGAGTCCTTGAAAATATCAGGACATCACTTTAAAATAGCTAGACATTATAGAAAATTAAATTTGTTGTATACGCTCAAAGTTATATTTTCGCTGTTTCACACAAATTCATTGTTTTCCATACATAATGAAAAGCTTTTTTCACACAAACTATTTTCCTTCCCTAGAAGAAAATATTGTGAGCATTGTTATTCGCTAAAAGAGCAGAAAGGAAAAGGTTACTGATAAACCTGGGGTATTTGCCACCAAGAATTTCCTTTTGAGCATACTTTCTCCAATGATAGACATCAGCATGAGTCCCCTGAACCACTATTCTTTGGCTGACTTTCTCTTTGCGCCTCCGATAACCACTACGCTTCCTGGGAGGAAAAAAGCATATTACATATATGCATATTTATCTTGTCTTGTTTTCTACTTTTTAAGCCTCAGTAAAATTTACGTTACAATGTGTATCTAAGAATACTACAGCCCGTAAACACATATTTAAGATTAATTATACATAGCTATATCTAATATCAAGGTACAGACTGTCGCATACTATGAGAGAAGGAAGAGAAAAGTAAAAGTTTTCGATGTACCTCGGGAAACTTGAATCAAGACTTTCATTTTAAATAGGCTTTCTCTGGATGTAACAATCATAACAAGGTAACAATTTTCGGGTTTCATTAAACAAGTCCACATTGTGATCAATCTGAAGCTGATCGACACATTCCCTGTCTTCCTTGGTATCCGTTGACGAGTCTTGATTTACTTGACCTGTAGATTGACTCAGAAAACAAATAATTAATTACCTGAGAGAACATAGACACACTGACCAACTTTATTACAGTGAACTATCTATATACAAGTTGGACTAGTACATAATAACGCCCCGCTTGTGGTGTGCACATATAATGTATATATGTGTGGGCTCTCGGAGGGAAAAAGTGAAATTGCACTAATTTTAACGTTATTTTACTTATTTCGTGAAAATATCGTTAAAAGCGGCGGACGGTTAATCACGCATCATGTGGTGGCGTTGATAGCCGAAAGACAAAAGGGTACATGCACTAATCGGCCTTTGTCGCGATTGTTGAGTGTTATGCGCCTTATGTCCAAGGCTTGATGCTAAACTACTATCGAGTCGGGGGTCTCACTGGAAGCAGCCTCTCTATTCCTACGGGGTAGGGGTAAGGCTGTCTACATCTTACCCTCCTCAGACCCTACCTTAGCTCTGCTATTGGTGGGATTTACTGAGTATGATGATGAAGATGACTAGTACATAACAACATCATTTTGATTCATATTTTGTAAAGAGAAACCTTCAAATAGCAGCGCTCTTAAGATTTTGTTGCTTAAAACAATCACCGAAATGAAATTTACCAGGAACTGAAGGAACAATTTGAAGCTTGAGAAAGTGTTGGAGTGAGTTTGTCTCTTCTGCTAATTGATCCATCAAACTCCCATGTCTTTTGATTAGTACAAAGGCACTCTCCCATGTTGATTTTCCATACTTCCATGCATCCCACCATTCAATCTCTCCCTTAATCGTCATTGTATCTCTAGGTATCTCCATGTCGGAAAGATAGTGGAGTTTCATGCAGTTAAAAACAAGTAAAGTATCCAACTGTGGTGCAATGCAGACACCACCAGAAACACTAACTAGCTCAGGTAGGTCTATAAGGGATATCCTCCTTAAGTTTGGGAGAAATGGACCATTACTCTGAAGGGCACCCTCCTCCAAATTTACAAGGCAGCTGACCTTGGGGCAGTCTTCAACTATAATTTCAGTCAAACTTTGCAGATTATCAAGCAAGCATTCAGTAAAAATGCTAGTGAGCTCCGGGCATGTATGCAGGGATAGAATAGTTAAACATGATAGACTGGTTCTGCCAATTGGACCCTTTGAAATCCTTTGTAGCTTCTTCATGAAATTAATGCTCAAGTATTGCAGTGATCCAAGTATTTCATCATCTTCACTATGGCTTGTAGATTTATTTTTGTCTTGATAAAAATCCTCTTGATCAACCAGAGTTTGCATCTCATTACACTCCATTAACAAACAATATTTAAGCTTCCTTATGTCAAACTCTGAGAGCTTCTTAATAGTCCAATGACGGCGCAAGTATAAAGCTCTAGCATCTCTAATTAGCTCCGCAATTTCATCAGTGTGTCTCTCACCATTCATATATTCCACACATTTCTCCAATTTCAGGAAGTTTTCTTCCGTATCAAGCTGCACAGATAACGGGAGCTCTTCACAATGACCAGTCATAAATCTATAGTTCCATAAACTTGAATATATCGGTACCTTATACCTTTCCAGCCTTAAGAACTGCTGCAATGCTTTAGCAGTTGGTAAATACAGCTTCAGAGTTTTAAGGTCTGGTAAGAAAAAAAGATCTCCCAAAATGGCTTCCAAAAGTTCTACCTCCCACCATTCAGCTTCTGGACTCACACCGATACTCAACTCCTTCAGCTTCTTTAGCTTTAAGATTGTCATCCTTGGGATTATGTGCTGTATGCCATGTCGGTCTTTATGGTCATCGGCATATGTAGACAAAGAGACTCTTAAACATTCCAAAGACCCTAATTTGCCAACTTCTTTTGGTAGATACATAATCTCAGTTCCTTCAAGATCAAACAGCTTAAGATTATTAAGTGCTCCAACTTCAGGTGGTAATTCTATCAAAAGTGAACAGTCTCGCAAGATAAACCTTTCAAGCAAGCATAGCTTGGAAATGGATGGAGGCAAAGATTGTATGCATGTATGAGATAAATCTAGTACCCGAAAATCTGTCATATGCTGAAATAAAGATGGAGGTTGAATTGTCAAACTATTTTTCTCTTGCAAAAACGACTTTGCCAAGAAGGGGGAAACTGAAGTTCTGGGGTCAAGGTAGAGATTTTGTGACTGTTCAAGTGCAGCACATCTGCATACAAACGATTCTCGGCTAAAGACTCCATTGATCCTTTTTAACTTATGATCTTTTAACAAACACAATATTCCTCCTAATATATCAACTAGTCATCAACCTAAACCTCCTCACCCTCTTGCATCATATAAGTATATGATATGATTAGGAGATCAGGATCAGTTCCTGTACATAAGCAAAACAGATACACCATCAGGTCTCTTAAAATATCTATCCAAATATTCGTATCTTCTTCCACCAATAGATATGTTACCGACCAAACAAGAGAGCTCAACCTAAAACAATAATCTGCCAGGTTAGAAAGATCATTTGGACTATAAACCCCACCTCTGTTGTCCGTACAACTGATGTGGGACAAGTCCTTTGCCTTGCAATGGTTTTAGTCCATTATGGGACTTGTCCCACATCGGTTGTATGGACAATAAATGTAGGGTTTATAGACCAAATGGACACTCTCGCCCCCCGGACTAAGAGTTTTTTTGTTTGGTATGTAACAAAATACCACTCCAATTATATCATCACTAAGATTACATGTACTTGATATACGGCAAGGCAGTAAATGACCTAAACGTTGACTTTGAGAAGTAGCACAACCATAAAAAATAAAAAGAAATCCAAGAGAACATACTTTAATTTCTAGATTGATGAGATCTTCAGTCCAGTTAAACTGGGGAGTGAAATTAACTTGATGATCCACTCGAAAATATATTTGGTCAAGTCAATGGTTCATTGCTGAAACGAAAGCTAACAACTACCACCAGGGAAGTTGCATGGAAATTGCACAAAAAATGTAGCATTTAATATTTGAAAATTGTTGCCCAAAATATCCTCTACTCGTCCCAAGCTCGCTGCTGGAACCTCAATGAGGCCCCATGTCATCCTCTTCCGGTCTATCCTCCATGCCTGCTTCATAATCCCCTCTGTCAAAAAGATAGTGTCCACCTTCCATTTTAATTATTAAATTAAGAAAGAACCATAAGGATAGCCAATGGTGTTGATGACTTAGATAAGGTTTAAAATAGGTATAGATCATGGATTCAGAGAGATAAAGAAAGGGAGGGAGAATAAAGAGGGATAGAGAAATTCTCCACGATTGCACCAATCATTGATCTGGGGCGGTGTTCCCCATCGCCACTGTCTACACATAGGACTTTCCGAGCCCCTTGCCCATTCCACACCCCATAGCCTAAGCTAGTTGTTTGGCTAGTTTGAATTGAAGTCAAAATTTTAATATGCATAAATTATAAATCCTTTGGTTTGTACTATGTAACTTTTACGTGTATTTTATAAATATTATATTGGGTTATCGATGTTAATACGTGTAAAAATCAAAATTGTTTATGACTTGGTCTTTTTAAAAGCCAAGCTAGAGCTTAATATTTCAACTCATATAAATGATTTGAGCTTGAGCCCAACCTAGCTAGTCATGTGTGCTTGTTATTTTAAGCAGTGAATTTGTTCTACACCTCTACGATGGCTTGGATACATGATTTTTAATACATATGGGGAAAACGTGTCCGTCAAGTTTAACAAAACAAAACAAGTTAAAATTTATTACAGCCATCCAGTATAAAGGTTGGACCCCATTTCAAATTCATCCTAAACTACAAATGCTTGGTGAAACTAGGGGAGTTTGTTTTATATACTTTGAAAATTGTATAAATATAACCTAAAACTTTTAATTGTTTGTTATGCAAGGTATAGGTTTGTGTGAATGCCTTAAAACAAACTTTAGAAATTTTCCCTTTATATCCTTGTTGATTCAACAACTAAATTCCTTCTTACGATTTAAGATTATGCCTATGGATCTGAGGTCCGTGAAACAAGAGAACCTGAATATATATTGTTTTACTTGCCTTTTTTTTTCTCAATAAGGCATTTACCCTCCATTACTATTTTATATTTTTATCTTATGAACTTGTTCTCTTAAACTTGCTCTCATAATGGTTCACGACTACATTAGATCTTATAAACTTTCTATACATGCATGTCCACTTATATACTTAATATAGGAACTTAGGATACAAAATATGATCGCAAGGCAAATTCAAGTTTACTAGTGTGGCTTTTAGTTCCGCCCCAATGTATCAAATCATGATTACTGTAGGTGTATGATAATCACTTCCTTGATCTCATTATTCACAATACTGAGAAATATAAATATATATCCAATAACCTATCCTCTGATCATAGAGAAATAATCTCAACAATAATTACAAATGTATCCTTCACAAATATAATCGGGAATAATATATATGTTAATAATAACCCTCCACACAACCCTAAGAAATACTTGTCATCATATGCCCCTCTATAGTACATGGTGACTATAGTCATACCTCGTAAACATACAAAATCCTATTATAAGAGTTCAAATGGTACTTTTAGGTAGTTTTACTCAATCTCCTCCATTGCCACACATCCAATCTATACACTTGCAAGGATATATAAGAAGATACACCAAGGTTAGAAGCGAAGACCCTAAGTTTTCTTGTTCGATAAGCTTATAGTATGGTTTCAAAACGCCCCATGGTTTGTTAATTTTAGTAGCAATAGTCTCACATGATCTTGGTATGGTGGTCTTATGTGCTTAGTGACATGTATTAATGCAACAACTTTCTCGTTTCCAATTCCTTTTGTATTCCTTTATAACTGGTGGGAATGACGGTGACGGTGTGTTGCGGCGGGTCTCCTGACTAATATCATATTCAGTTATGATGTCTGTTACGAACCACAACTCATTTCGGGTTTCTAACATGTTATTCCATTCAACAAAAAGTAGTCATGGAACCTATAAGGTCACAAACATGCAAAAAAGAAGTCTAGAATTTCAATATATAGATCCAGGTTTATTAAACCATATGAAAATTTCTTCAAAAGTAGGTTTATCTACAACTTTATTAACAATAATGATATCAAATGCTAAATGTATCGCTTTATTAACAATAATGATATCAAATGCTAAATGTATCGGTTTATACAGGATCAAAAATTTGTAAGCGTCCATATACTATGATCCATTCCCATTCTCAAACGATATACCTTAATGAGATCAAACAATATATGATCCGAATTAACCCGTTCTCATATAATAGGTTGAAATGGCATTTCCACCTCTATCCGTGAACAACTCACAAGGAAGTAACATTGCTTTTAAAAGAATACCTAACAATTTCTCCATAGATGCAACATTGCTGTTCTGTAAGCTGAGCAAGGATTCTTGAGATGTACTCCATTGTTGTGATCAAACGTTTACATTCCTACAAAACAAGAAGTTTAAAATAATTAATATTTCATACATGAATTTATATAAGTTTTATATAATTTCTAACTATGTCCCTCAACAAGGGCATTTGTTTTGGTCAACAAAATGATTTAGTGATCAAACTTATTTGTGAGGTTGCTTTGTGGAATATTACAATGTGAGAGAGAAATAATGCCTTAAATGACTCGGGATATTACGAGGAAAACCTTTGGTCCTTGGCGATCTCCGGCATTAAACCTTGGGAGATGACAATAGTCACCTGCCTTTAGTAGTTTTATTAATATAAAAACAAGTACAAGTCAAGAGCTTTATTGCAATGGAATGCTAAGTACAGAGAGTGTGGTGTTATGTGTGTTCACAAGTGTCCTATCCATCGATATCAACCTCTATTTTATACAAAGCATAAATAATAAACTTTCCACTATTCCCGAGATACAGAGAATATCATTTTTTAACGTTGTGGACTGGTTTAGCTTGTTCTGAACGTGCATATCAACTGGCAGTCTGAGTCTTCAGGTGAGACTAAGTCGTATAGTTGGTCCTGCGAATATTAAACAAAACAAAGCAGGATATATGTTAGTAATATATCGCAGACAAGTTCAGGATACTGGACTGGAATTTTTACCCATAAAATAGGACAGGTGTAAGGTCTATCTCCTACAACGGTTCTAACTTCTTAAACGGTCATAAGTGGTGGCAGTCGTGAGGCGATAGGATGGGACGTGGTGCAGCTTTTTAGGAGATAAAATGACACTGTTTTGAATGCTAGTGAAAATTGGCTATATTTACTCCATGATTTCCTCTTTTTATTTATCCAACTCTCCCATTTCTCAGAAGATTATCAGGTAACTTCTCTCTTTTCTCTCAGAACTTTCGAATTTTCTTCTCCGTGTTTTTCGATCAAGCTAGAAAATGGGAAAAACAAGGACATGTTCTACATCTTCCATTGTTGAGGATATCATTGGGGAATTCTTGGAACAAAACCTGGTTGACCACCTCACCGAGGAAAAATGTATTTTATCTGACCATGACATCTCGCTCCTTTAGGCCAGTCATGCCTTCCTAGACCAAGATATCTTTCATCCTTTTGACAAAGATAGTCGCTTGATTTTGCCACCAATATTTGGGTTTGTTTTATGGGCTATCCTTTTACACTCGGTCTCCCCTATCCTTTTCCACCTTTGATCTTGGAGATCTTCCGGATCACTACTCCGACGATGCCAATGACTTGGAGAGTTCTCTATGACTTGAACAAGTTGGTCGATTCCCACGGCTTGAACTTCAATATCCCGAACCTTGCCTATGTCTATAATCTAAGGACCCATGGCTCCAACTGTTGTGTCTTTCCATCTGGTGGTTAGAGCTACCCAAAATGGTAATGATTGGAAGAGAAAACCCTTCTTTGTCAAAAGGGATTCTATTCCCAATGGCAAAAAGCTTCCCTTGAAATGGATACCAAAGGATAGGATTTCCCTTGAATATTCCCAATTTCTGTTTAATATAATGACTTTTTCTTTTGTTTGACACGCGACGCCCAAGTTTGCAGATATTGCTCCTCCCATAGTTGAATCATACGAGAGGGTTTTTGTAGTCCTAAAGATATCAGAGGTCGAAAGAACCTTCCGTATCGAAGTTCATGCCTCAATATTAACTTACCAAGCCTCAGGATCAAACATGTCTGGTGTTTAACCTGTCACGGGATTATGAAAGTCTAACCCAAACTTCGGCCTTGATGATATTGATAGCATGTTGAGCAAGGATCTGATTGTTAAGAAAGAGAAGCCTACTACCGATATCCCCAAGGTTTCCACTCATATGTTCAGCCCAAGTCTTCTTCTGCCAAGAAGAGAAATACCAGCGAGTCTTCAGAGCCTGCCTTCTACGAAGGCCTCGGATTTAATGATGTCAACTCCAGCCTTCAAGGCCTCATTCAACTAGTAAGTATTCTTGTTATACTTGAATATTCACGGTCCTGAAGATATTTCTAACATACCTATTTGTTGCAGGGTCTTAGACAAATGGTCCAGGCATATGAAGCCTTACAGAAGGAGGTTGACGAGGCCAAGGAGAAGCTGGCGGATGTCCAGAATATATGTGTTGCAAAGGAACAGGTGATGAGGAGGGATGCCTAATGTGTCATCAATTATACATATTTTTAGTACATAATTACCCCCTAAATCTAAGTACTTTAATGACTTTTTAGTTGGAAATACTACCTAAATCGTTCCTATTTGACAAATGTAGGTTTCCAAGGACTCGAGATGAAAAGAAGTGAAAAAAGCATAAACGAAGTAAAAATTCAAGATTCTAAGGAAATCAGCAAGTTGCCAGATAGGCACAACCGTGCCAAGTTATGGCCACGACCATGTACAACACCAAGAAGCACAAAGTCAACAAGTTAACCCAATAAATTGTCAACAAAAGCCCACCAAACGGCAGGCACCGTTGTTCCTACTTATGCACGCTCATGCCCAAGAAGAGACAAATGTTGGAAGCTTAGAGAACTTACTAGAATGCCACATGTTCAAGCGTTGTCGGGACACCTGTCCAAGAATGATCATGCCTACCAATTCACGCATGTATTATCTTAGTTTGGGATCACTCCAAGAAAGCTCTTGTAATATCTTAGTTTGAGAGAGAGAGAGAGAGAGATATATCTTGTAATCAATAACCCTTCTTCAAGTTGTTTGATCTTATCATACCTGATCCATCATGATCCACTCTATAATCATTGTTTGTGAACAAGTTATGCCCATTATTGGCTAAACCCTTTGTGTTGCTTGGCTTGAAGATGAAGCTTGGTATGAATTAAATGTTTATCTTTGACAAAGTTGTGTGTTGTGTTTTTAATAATTCCTTCTACTCTTATTCTTTCATAATGAGCTTGTGATCGTTTTGGTCTTTGATCTTGTGAGAGTTCTTGATAATCAAAGGAGGTGAAGCTTATTAATACACTCATGGTGTTTCACAACCTATATACTAATAAGGGAAATCCGATATTGGAGAAGTGGTTGACCCATTTGTGTAAACACATCTTGTGATCAACCCTCGTTTATTAAGAATATCGTTGTTGGCCTGCACGGTCTATATGCTAGGCCTCAATGATTAGCCAAAACTTGGTTTGTGACTCATCTAACACAATCTATATGTTAAACTTGGCGCGGTCTAAGAGTTGGTCAACCCATGTTAAAATACTATACGTCTTTATATATTTTTTATTATTATGACACCACCCGTAAAAAGAACATTTCTCTAAGATTTGGCAATGAGGTATCATTAATCGGCTCTAATTCTAGTTTAACCTTAAAGTTACATCTTGTAGATCTAATAAAAATTCGTCAATAACCTTAACAAGGAGCTGGGTCTTTAAGTTAATTAACCTCGCCTCTTTCCAATAACATAACTATAATTCATCCCAAGTAGATTCAGAAATTCGTAGCAATACTCTTTGTACTCTTGATATTCTTTACTAATCATCTATTACTTGGTTTTATTTTTTGGCTTTAATATAAAATAAACAAAAGATAATTAATCAACTAGTTGGTAATTATTAAAAGTCGTGTCATTCTATACTTGGCTCTTACATAAACTTTACTACAAACGATAGGTAGTTTGCCTATTGCGTGTGTCTAGAAGTTATTAAGTTAACCCACCTAATACATGCTAAGAGATATTAAATTAACTAGACCAACACAACACACATCAATGCCCAAGAGCTTGCCCAAATCAAAGAAGAACTGAAGATGCTCAAGGCCAAACAAGCTCAAGATATGGAGGATCTCTGTCAGTCGGGACTGAAGCGATTTGCAACCCTCTCCATATGCCAGGCCAGGATTAAGATGGCCAAGGAGGCTATGAATGAAAGCTTTGATAAGCCTCCTAGGATGTGGAAGGCTGGCACGAGCGGGTTAGGGAGCTAAGTGATGAGGCTATCTGGGATCCTGGGCAGGATAATGGTGAAAGTAGTAGGGCTAGAGGTTAGGCTGGTACAGTAGAGGTCAAGGACAAGGTGGAGCCGGAGGACAAGGTGGAACAGTGCAATGATGATGATAAATACAAGGCCTGACCTCTGGTATTTGGTGCTTTATAATTGGTTGTGGTTATGTTATAACAATTTTAATTTTTTGTTTGATGGTGGTGATGTTTGTTGAACAATTTTGTTTCTATGTATAAAACAACGGTAGAGGGATTCTGAGTTTCCCGACGAAGCCTTGGCCATCTTTAACTTTAAGCTTTAGGAAAACTTTAGGTGCTTATGATGGATGGGTCCCGGTTTGAGATGAAATCATAAGCACCAAGTTTTGATTAATATAACCCTAGTCTTTAATTAGTTCTGTGTTTGCTATGGTTACTTTACATTTGTATTGTTTTATATTTGTGAAAATAGCTTTAGGTATCCTGTTAGAATACTATATCGTTTAGGTATCCCAAGTAGAAAATTGAGATTTCAAATATTAGATATTTTGTTCAACCTTTAACTTTAAAATCTAATTTTGAAAAGATAAGAAAATATAAAAGTAGATTGTAAAAATTGCACCATTTAGTAATTATTTTCAAAAACATCACCACAACTTAAAAATTAGGTTGAGATATAAAGATGTATTTGAAAAGAGAGTTTGTGAGTGGCAAACATATCAAGTGATAGGAGATAACTTGTGTATAAATAACTTTTAAATCACCTTAGTTGTCTCCTAAATGATGTTGAAAGAGCGTATAAATATTCTAATTTTTTCAAGAACATCTGAGTTTTAGGATCTCTCAGGATATCCCCACTATAATAGATCCTTATATAATAACTTGGGTCACACTTGAAATACTTGGGTTATGCCAAATTTAAAAACACTTGGGTTGTGCCAATATTTGAGAACACTTGGGTTGTGCTAAACTTTGAAAAAATTTGGGCTATGCCAAACTTTGAGAATACTTGACCTATGCCAAAATCTTATGCTAACATGTCAATGTTATATGCTTGGGTCCTGCCAGGTGTCTAGCATGTCCATGTTTCTATTGATTATATTTGGTATGTTCAACATATAGCCAATAATTATGAAATTGTCATCTACCCTTGAATAGACTGGTCCCATTATCTTGAATTATACTTGTATAACATCCGCCAAAAATAGATCCTAAAAAATCGACTTGTTTTGTAAACCGGATCCTAAGAGAAAAAATTAAAAATGGGATTTTTATTATTTATTGTTTTAAGATTGTCACATCTTAATTTAATTAATTAAAATATTTATATTATAAACAAATTTCAGTTAGTACCGTTAGTCTTTATAAAAGAAACCAAGTAACGAAGTTAGTTTATTTGATTAATGTAGATATAGAAGTAGGAGGGCCAAAATTACAAACAATCCAAACTCCACCCATGCCCCCACGCGCTCACGCGCCTGTCGACGTCACCACCACTCACCCTAGTAGCCACTCCCATGTGCCGAGCGTGCCGCCCACCTCCCTTCTCCACCCATCGCTAACCTGACATCGAAACCAACCCGACCCGGTTTGCTCTTCGCGTTTAGATGACGACTCGACTCCCTTTCGATCCCAAACGATCTATATACATGGAGAAACTGATTCCCGCAATCTAATCGTTCAAATAACACCTTGTAGCTGATCCAGTTAAAACCTAATTAAGGCACCGTTAAAGCTTTCACGAAACACGATCGGATTTGTACAATTCATTGACTCTAGCTTATATAATTAACACCAATAGAATTCTCTCACCTTTCTACATCATTCCCCACTGTCAAATCTTATTCACAATCATTCAAACTCACGGGTTCAAGCCAAAATCAAAGCTAGGGCTCGTAACTTCTCTCTACGATTTCTCCCTCAATTCTCAAAGAAATCAGGTGATTCTTGAGCCTATTCGTTTAGTTTTTCATGCTCTACAAAACCCCTCTATCCATTTCTGTGATAGAGGGCAAACGAATTCGAATTGAGTTGTTATGATTCTTGAACTTTATGATTTAGGGCTTTTTAATCTAGAAACATGTTTTTTATGAAATTGAACATATAAAACTATTGGAGTTGAACCCTACAAAAGAACAAATGATACAAAGCCAAAAATATACTACAACCTCTGATCATGCTAATAATACAACATCTATCCAAGTCAAGCTCTACTAAAGACTAAATGTCAAAGGTTTGCCATAGCAAAACTCCGTTGAAGACAAAGCTCTGCTGGAATCTAAAGCTAAAGGTCTGTCAAGACAAAACTCTGCTGAAGTCTAAAGCTAAAGGTTTGCCAAGGCAAAGCTCTGCTGAAGATTAAAGCTAAAGGTATGCCAAGGCAAAGATCTGCTGAAGACCAACAGAGGATGTCTCATCAGTGCTTTCTATCAGTCTTTGTATTGTTTAGATATAGCAGTGGTTAGCTTAGCAGATGTTGTTATTTTTGTTAAGTGTTACTTTCATGCTGACATCATCATAAGATGCTCAGTGGTTAGGATTGTAGTATAAATAGAACAGTGCATGTACTGTTCTATTTGATCACTTTCATCAATTATAAATCTATCTTTCTTCCTTACATTCTGTATGAACAAATCAGTTGTAACATCCGTCAAAAACGGATTTACCAAACCCGCTCCGTTTATTAACCGAACAATCAGTTAAAAATTTCGTTGCTTATTTAATGCCCAAAATAATTTTAAACGATACATAATTAATAAGTATATGGGGATATATAATTTGTTTTTGAAAAACTGTTAAAAATAATGAAATAAAAATAAAATGGTACTGCCGGATTTCGAACCCGGGTCAGTCAGCCGGGTCAACAATAACTTAACACTTAACCATCCAACCACTGCGCCACTAGTGTTTCTTGTTAATTAATGGAAACAATTAATTCATATCATAAATATCGAATTCAAATAACGCGCGCCCAAATGCAGTCGTCGGAAATCCCGGCGATCTTGCGAGATTGGACGGTTACTTCAGTTTTAACGTAAACCTTAATCACTACATCGGTTATAACCGACGCCTGAGTCCGCGACACAAGTTATAACCGCCGGAAAGTTTCTAACCGACGAATCAAGTCGGAAAACGGGCCAAATACGTCGATGTCCCGCCCTATAAATACCTCCTCGAACCTCTGCTAGCTTTTTCGCTCAAAACCGCACCTTTACCGGACGTAATTCCACTCGCCGGAAAAGTTCTGCACCTCGCCGGAAAACCGAGCCCTTCACTTCTGAGCCTTACTGAACACCCAGAACTCGTACCAAAGCCACTCACATCCATCTCAAGCTTGCTGAAGACTCCCTGCCGCAGGACACACGTCGCCGGAAGTTTCTGCTGTCACCGGAGTTTCGCCGGAGAAACAGAGGAGTCCAGTTTCGGTATATCTAACACTCAATCTTTCATTCTTTTTATATATCTCACCTGTAATTAACTGAAACACACTAAAAACATGATTAAAATCGTTGAACCAGTCAGTCATCGTTTCTGGTTAAGACTGACGAAGAAGACGAGGTTTCAGTTGTGTATATGTATAATTAAAATCAAGATATAACTCGGGTTAGACACACAGTCCAGCGGTGGACTATGTGCAAATTAAGCACGCTCACGTCCCGAGTTCGATACATGTCCCACGCACACTCGCCTTAATAAAAATGTTCTTTTTTTTACCGAACAGCGGTTCACTGCTGATATATGTTAAGTTTAATAAAAACCAGAATAATAACCAAGATAGACACACAGTCCAGCGGTGGACTGTGTGAATGTTTAAGCACACGTCACGAGTTCGAATCCGGACTACCGCACCGGTCCGGACAATTATCCAACTTTTTAAATAAGGCAGAAATGAAATTATTTAATTGTATATAAGTATAATAAAAATCAGATTATATAACAAGTTAAACACACAGTCCAGCGGTGGACTGTGTGTTAACCTAAACCACAGGTCCCGGGTTCGAGACCTGTGGAGCGCACCGAGTTGATAGATTTAAATCGTTTTTAAAAATAAAGGATTTTCTGTTTAAACTAATTAGTATATAAATATAATTAAAAACAGAAATATTTCGGGTTAGACACGTAGCTCAGTTGGTAGAGCTGCGTGCACGCGTACGGGAGGTCTCGGGTTCGAGCCTCACCCAGCGCACACATACACGCATACGAACCGGTCAACAGTCAAAGTCAATGGTCAATGGTCAACGGTCAACGGTCAACGGTCAAAAAGTCAACATTTTTTTATTATTTTTATTTATTTATTTTAATTAAAAATCAATTAAAAATACTTAAAAATAACATTTCTAAGGTTAGAAAATAGCCTTAAACTCACAAAAATACACCCAACAATCCTACTAAAATGGATCAATAAAATCCGTTTACTTACCGAACCATAATGCTATTTATCTAGGTTAGTTTCACTCGTGGTTAAAACCAACTTGCGTGCATTCAACATTATCAACCGAACGCACCCAAGGTGAGTGAATCTTACAACTCCCCTTTTTAATTACACGTTTTGGGGTGTGTCATGTGTCATAAAATTAACTCGTTTATTTAAACTTGTGCCATACCATATTGTGATCTAAACTTAGATTGTATACATTGCTTGTAGTTATGTATTTCATTTTGTCTATTTATATGCAATTCATTCATTAGGCTCATCAGTTCCTCGTGTGAGACGAGTTGAGCAACACGTGCCTCAAAACAAATCCATTATTGTTCGTGTGTGTATTATATAGTTTATATTGTTTGTAGATACGTATTTCATATTGTCAAGTTTATGCAATTCATTCATTAGGCCCATCAGTTCCTCGTGAGAGACGAGTTGAGCAACGCGTGCCTCAAAACGATCCATTATTGTTCATGTGTGTATTATTTAATATTAAATTGATTGGTGAATAAGTTTACATCTATTTTTACTCATGTGTGGTTGTGCACTTTATTTTATAATCAATTAAATAAACTTGTTCAAATGTTTTCCATAGGATTCACTCGCCAACTTTTTGTTGATCCAAAAACCCTTTTTACACATGATACAGGTGAGCAGGATGAAGCAAGGAAAACATAGGAAATGCCTTAGAAGAAAACAAAGAAGCTTAGATTGATGTTTAGGTCATGATGTAATTATGATTGTAAATTTTCATTAAATTGTATTAATGAATATGAAACGTTAAAATAAATGTCATGAGCTTTGATGATAACCCAATCATGCCCCGATCACCTTTTCCGCTGCGGGTCGGGGTGTGACAGATTGGTATCAGAGCCATGACTATAGGGATATAGGATAGGTTATTAGACCCTTAGAGCCTATACTATAGTTTGCCTAAATTTTAATTGTTTAGGTGGTTACATACAAACTTATGATATTTATTTGTTTCATATTTGTTTATACTTACAGTCAAACATACATACTTATATACACATTCATCATACATATTTCAATGTTCATATACTCAATTCATCTTCATACGTTTGTTATTCAAAGATTTTGTTGCAATTTTCAAATCTCATCAAAGTAAGTTCTGCGACGGGCATGTAGTAACTGGAAGGGTACAAGTACCGGTAGTCGGAACGTCCTGTCTAGGTTGGCATTCGTATAAATCCAATATAACGGACCAGTTTGCCTACCTGGGGACTAACGACGAGTGTACGAAGATGGCATTTCATAAACAGTTTCAAACTCGGATCCTAACAATTGGTATCAGAGCTTGGTCAATCGAATTTGATTTAACCATCAATTTGATTTGAATAGATCAGCTCTCACTGCTAATTCGATTTCTTCGTTTTATTGAAAAACAGAGTTTAATTACATTCTAAAAGTTTTTAAACAAAAAACAGTTTGTAAACAATTAGAATATCACACACTTCACAAGATCCTCATAACACCGGTACCATGTTTAAACCACAGATCCTTGTCAGATCTGAGTATAATATCTGGCAAAGACGGATGGGTCATGTCCTTACTCAGCAAAACACCGGTTGCTGGAAGTCCGTCGTCTTTGGACCTCATGTTCCAATGATACCGAGTACAGAGGACCCTAAAGTCCATGTACCAAAGAATCCTAAAAATTATTCCAAGCAAGATTTCCAAAAAATCGAGCTAGATGCAAAGGCATTTAGCATCGTGGCCTCTGCATTGCCAAACGATATCTATGTTGGCCTATTGCATTGCAACATAGCAAAGAAATTATGGGATGCTTTGAAAGAGCAATTCGGTGGGACTGAGGAATTGATTGAAAACAACAGAGAGGTTCTAAATCAGCAATATGAAACATTTTTTCATGTCAAAGGAGAGTCACTAACCCAACAGTTCGAAAAATTTAGTTGTCTCATTAGTGAACTTAAACTTGTAAATGTTACACTTGCAAATTCGACTTTAAATAGTCGTTTTCTTAGATGAATATGACATTCTTGAAAATTTCAAACCAATGGATTTTTCAACAATTAAAGGTGTCAAAGCACCAAAGGCTAGAATCGATCCCATAACAGATTTACCAGCAGATGTTACAACATCTACTGACAAAAAGTCTGAAAAGGGGAAAAAGAAAGAAAAGATCGAAAACTTGTTTTGTGATTTTTGTGAAAAGAAGAGCTATGTTACTAAAAATTGTCTTCTTCTAAAAGCTTATGACACCAACAAAACAAGTGAGATGATTGATTCTCCAAATTGCACAATTTGTAATAAAACAAATCATAAAACTCAAGAGTGTCTTTATCTCAAAAACTTTGATGTGAAAAAGAATGAGTATACTGGAGAGTTCAAAGACAAGTATTGCAAAAGGAAAGTCTAAACAGACCTTTGTGCCTGTTGAAACATCTGTTAACAAAGCACTGCACAAAACCTCTGCTCCCAAAGAGGTGCTGGTAACAGATGCTCAACCTGCCAACCAGTACCCAAGAGGATATGGCAAACCAATTTACCAACATGAACCTCTTAGTTATGAAGGTTACAAAAAGACTCAGAACCAAGAGTGAATAGGCATCCTCATGGTTAGTATCATCTAATAGGAGATAGGCCTCAACAGATGTTACAAAGATCTGTTCAAACCTCTGCTCATTCTTCCAAATTTGAGATTGACATGTTTGTGGCCCCTTCCAAAGCCATTTTGGCTTTGGAAACCCACCTAAACTAATTCTTTACCATTGTACCTTGAGAGTTTATGGTATGTAGATAGTGGAGGCTCCAGGCATATAACAGGATGTAGAGCCCTTCTCAAAGACTTTATGGCTCATGGAGGGGGTGATATATCGTTTG
Source organism: Scalesia atractyloides (assembly GCA_947069175.1). NCBI lineage: Eukaryota > Viridiplantae > Streptophyta > Magnoliopsida > Asterales > Asteraceae > Scalesia > Scalesia atractyloides. Next base: position 70,476,676 of record CAMTDV010000026.1, read on the forward strand.
GTAATAATTCAAAAGGGAAGGTACTCGGGTCAAGAACAGTTTAGGCTGGGAAGCTCAAATTGAAAATGTCAATTTTATCGATAATATGAAATTTAATCTTCTTAGTGTTTCACAAACGAGTGATAGAGGCTATGGGTCATTCTTCACTAATAAAACTTGTCAGATTGTTGGGCCAGAAGTGGTTAAAAAGATTGATCAAATCATAGCCGAGAGCAAAACACAACTTGCTGGTCATAGGAGTGGCACTGTGTATGTGGTTGATATGTTGAAGGATAATCCAATGACCGATGTTTGTCTTTTCTCAGCTGCCTCTAACAAAGAGACAGAACTATGGCACAGAAGACTTGGACACACAAATCTGACAACTATCACCACACTCTCTAAATAAGGCCTTGTAAGAGGCTTACCACAATTGTTTTCACAAAATAAGAACATTGTGTTTCTTGTTTAAAAGGAAAACAATATAAAAGTTCTTACAAACCAATTGGTGAGTCCAAAACAAGTCAGTGTTTACAATTGTTATACATGTACTTGCTTGGCCCTGTAGAAATCATGAGTCTAAGTAAAAAAGAGATATTGTCTTGTCATAGTTGATGATTTTTCAAGGTTTACATGGACTTACTTTTTGCACTCCAAGGATGAGACTGCATGTATCTTGCAAGGATTTGTGAAACAAGTTGAAAAGCAATTTGACCTGCTAGTAAAAGTCTTTAGGAGTGACAATGGCATGGAGTTTAAAAATAAGGAGTTGGGTGAGTTTGTGTGTCAAAAGGAATTGTAAGGCAGTACCGCATTCCAAGAACACCATAACAAAATGGGGTGGTTGAAAGGAAAAACATGACTTTAATTGAAGCTGCTAGAACCATGCTTGCAGATTCTGGTTTACCCTTGTCCTTTTGGGTAGAGGCTGTAAACACTGCTTGCTATGTTCAAAACAGAGTTTTAATCAACCCCAAGCATCAATCCACTGCTTATGAAACTCTGTTCAAGATAAAACCACTGATCTCATATTTTAAAATCTTTGGCTGCCTATGCTTCATTTTAAATCTAAAAGATTCTATTTCAAAATTTGCAGCCAAAGTAGACTTTGGATATTTTCTAGGATACACAATCACTGCTAAAGCCTATAGAGTCTTAATTCAAGGACAAGGTGTGTGGAAGAGACCTTGAATGTTAAGTTCAATGAACTTTCTTCATTAAAATCCCAATAAATTCTGCTGAACTTTTTGATTTAGACAAATTCACATTTGAATCTGAGTCTATTAAGACTGGCCCTGCAGGTACACCATAGTCTCCACAACATGATTATGGATATGGCATTGTGATTCCACCAAATAAAGCCACTTCCTCCATGATAGGAACAAATGTTATCAACAACTATGAAAACTCTGCCACTGTTGGATCAACCACTGCTGATCCTCAATCATTTGCCATCTCATCAACTATAACCTCTATTGATAAAAGTCCAAACACTGTTGATAAAATCATCATGTTCTCACACCTCTCTCACCAATACCTCCACCTCCATTTCCAACAGATGTTAGCTCAGATGATTTCCATCTGCAGCCTTCACTTTAAAATGTCATTATTCCATATAAGGGAGATCTAATCTACCTTAAAAACCATCCACCTAATCTCATCATTGGTAACATCAATGAAGGGGTGCTCACTAGAAGTCAATCCCAAAACATTTTTCTTTTTACTGGTTTCCTATCTCTCACACAACTTATCAAGTACAAAGAGGCACTGAAAGACAACAGTTGGATAGAAGCCATGCAAGAAGAGCTCCTTCAGTTTAAAAGACAACAAGCATGGGAACTTGTACCATTGCCAAAGGATGTATGTCCAATTGGCACAAAATGGGTCTTCCAAAATAAGACTGATGAAAGAGGTATTGTTGTCAAGAATAAAGCTAGGCTCATAGTTCAAGGTTACAGACAAGAAGAAGGCATTGATTATGATGAAACTTTTGCTCATGTAGCAAGATTAGAAGCCATCAGATTATTCTTAGCCTTTGCTGCCAACCACAACATCAAGGTGTTTCAAATTGATATTAAAAGTGCATTCTTGTATGGTAAGATCAAAGAAGAGGTATATGTGCGTCAACCTCCTAGCTTTGAAGATATATTTTATCCTGATCATGTCTACAAGCTTAACAAAGCTTTATACGGCTTGAAACAAGCACCAAGAGCCTGGTATGAAACTCTTTCCACCTTTCTCTTATCCATTGGTTTTAAAAGGGGTAAAATTGACAAAACCTTATTTTGAAATGGAGAGGAAAGGATTTGATGCTTGTCCAAATCTATGTGGATGACATCATTTTTGGATCCACATGCACTGCCATGTATTAAGAGTTTTAGACAACTCATGGCAGTAGAGTTTGAAATGAGTGCAATGGGTGAGCTCCAATGTCACACCCCGACCCGCAACGGAAAAAGGTGATCGGGGCATGATTGGGTTTTCATCAAAGCTCATGACATTTATTATGATGTTTCATATTTATTATTACAATTTTAAAGAAGATCATACAATCAAATCATACAAGTACAACATGTTCTATATATCTTTCTAGTCTTCATTATTTTTCTTCTAAGGCAATTTCCTATGTGTTCCTTGCTTCATCCTGTTCACCTGTATCATGTGTAAAAATGGTTTTTGGGTCAACAAAAGTTGGCGAGTGAACCTTGTTGAAAACATTTGATATTGATTTCTTATTGTATTTAATATGGAAAAATTGTGCAATAATCATATGTGAGCAAACGTATATAATCAAACAAACAATAACAAACCACCTTGCATGAGTATATAACATTAATGATAATGTATATGTTGGCAACGTCACGTTCCGCTCATAGCTAATGGGGAACGGACGGCCTATAATGATGTATGTGCGATCAAGGCTCAATCAAACGGAGCCGATCGTATGTTGGCAACGCCACGTTCCGCTCATAGGTAATGGGGAACGGTTCCACTCATAGGTAATGTGGAACAGACGGGCCTATGATGATGTATGTACTGAAAATGATAAATTAAATCTAAACATTAACCACACAAACAATTGATACATATTGGATACACATTTGATCATGGATATGATGGATGCACAAGTGTTTAAATGTAATAAATAATAAATGACACATGATACACCCCAAAATGTGATTAAACGGGGAATTTGTAGAGATTCACTCGCAGTGGTTGCGTTTCTTGGATTGATGATGAATGCGCACGAATTTGAATTTAACCACGAGAGAAACTAACCTAAATAACATAATGGTTCGGTAAATAAGTGGATTTTATTAACAGTTTTAATAGGATTTTTATATTTATTTTTGTGAGTTTAAGGTCATTTTCTAACTTTAAAAATATTATTTTTAAGTATTTTTAAATAATTTTCTGATTAAATAAATAAATAAAAAAATATAAAAAGATGTTGACTTTTTGACTTTGACCGTTGACCATTGACCGTTGACCGGTCGGACCGTGCTTTTGTATGTGCTGAGTGAGGTTCGAACTCGTGACCTCCCGTACGCGTGCACGCAGCTCTACCAACTGAGCTACGTGTCTAACCCGAAATATTTCTGTTTTTAATTATACATATATACTATTTAGATTTATCTAGAAATCATTTTATTTTAAAAAGAATTTTAATTATATCGAACCGGTGCACATAACAGGTCTCGAACCCGGGACCTGTTGTTTAACGTTGCACACAGTCCACCGCTGGACTGTGTGTCTAACCCGAAATATATTGAAGTTTAATTATACATATACACATACTAGCGCTAACATATTTTGATTTAAAAAAAAGGCTTGGATAATTTCAGGGGCGGTGTAACTAACCGGATTCGAACTCGAGACTTTGGCTTCATGTTGCACACAGCCCGACCAATTGGGCTGTGTGACTAACCCGAAGGATATAAGATTTTTATTAAATTTATATATTTACTAGATTATTTCATTAACTGGTTTTAAAAAGGTTGTGTATAATTGGCGAACCGGAAAGCATGTACAGACTCGAACTCGGGACCATGGCTTGAAGTTTGCACACAGTCCACCACTGGACTGTGTGGCTAACCCGTTTAAAAATCCGTTTCGAATTAAACTTATACATTAACAGTGCTTCATCTTCTTCGTCACTTGAACAACCAGACTGTTAAAATCCGATTTCTTCGATTCATTAATCAATTCCTTTATTAAATTTTGAATAACTACATATGAGACTAATAAAAATGAGAGGGATTAGGTGTAAGATATACCGAACAGGGATCCCCTGTTTCTCCGGCGAGCTTCCGATGACAGCAGGTTATTCCGGCGACGTGTAACTTGCGGCAGAGGATCTTCAGGAAGTTTGAGGTGAGTGTGGGTGACTTCTGTCGAAGCTCTAGAAGTTCTATTTATAGAGTAAGGCAAAAGAGATGAAATGGGTTTGGTTTTCCGGCGACTTGCAGAGAATTCCGGCGAGTTGTTCTTGCTGAATAGGGACTTGTAGAGAGGTTAGCGAGAGTGTTGAGAGTTGATTCGAGTAAACAAGCGAGTTGGTTTCATGACTGAAAGTATTTATAAGTAGAGGTGATTTCAAGTTTTCGTTTATGAAATTCACGGTTCATGAATGAAATTGATTTGAGTTTTCGGTTATAACTGATGTTTATCATCAGTTATACCCATTTGCGATCAAAACAGAAGCCGTTTCTTCCATAATTCCCGCGATTTGGTCTTGACGATTGAATTCGGAAGTTGAAACAGAAGTTGCAGGTCTTACATTTTCTTACATAAGATTTAAATGTTTTCAACTTTAGCACAAATGTGCGTGTGGCGGAGTGGTGAAAGTTGTGTGGGTATTAACTTGTGGGTGTCCCGGGTTCGAAACCCGGCGTCTCCACGTTTATTTTATTTGTTATTTTTTTGCTATTTAATAATTTTGTTTTAAAATTCTAATTTGTTTATTAATTATGTATCGTATAAAATTAATTTGAGCATTAAATACGCGACAAAATTTATAACTGATTATTCGGTTTAATAAACGAAGCGGGTTTGGATAACCCAGTTTTTTTACGGATGTTACAGTATCCCCTACTTTTAGAAATTTCGTCCCGAAATTTAAGTAGTGGTATGTTTGACTCAAAAGGAGGGTGGTTTTGGCAATTACATACTTAGACGGGGGTAAGAGTTTAAATTTTTACTTGTGGCGGTAACGTTCCTTGTAAGGGTTGAGTACCCTGCTACAGGAATCGCTTTTTGATGCCTACGATAAAGAATATTGTTAAACAGAGTTGATTGACTAGGTATGATCTCATGCACAAAAGTTCTAAGGGAATCAATACGTTTGGAAAGATAAGGTTATATCCTAAAACAAAACTTCTACCACTAAAACCTACATGGAACCTCTCATAACTGCCTGACAATGCCTCTGATCCTTTGGCAAGAATACTTATATATAGGAAGTACCAGCGGCGTATCCACCATATTCTTGTCAAATTTTCATTGGCTTTATCGGTAAATTATGATTAGTTCTATGTGACTACAACAACCAAAACTCGAGTCTTAATTCTGAAAGTATACATGTTTGAAGGATGACAGTACCTCTCTCGTTTGTTATAATGAAGAGGTTAGTCTATGTAGAAGTGAGACACAGCCCAACTTCTTTGAATGATGAGATTGAAATACGTTGAGATGTATGATGATATGAATGCTAAATCAGTGAGTATAAAACAAACTTCAACCATGACATTACTAAATCCTACATGGAACTTCTCATAACCGCCTGACAATGCCTATGATCCTTTGGCAAGAATACTTATATATAGGAAGTACTAGCGCCGTATCCACCATATTCTTGTCAAATTTTCATTGGCTTTATCAGTAAGTTACGATTAGTTCTATGTGACTCTAAAACATAAACAAACACAACAACCAAAGCTTGAGTCTTAATTCTGAAAGTATACATGATTGAATGATGACAGTACCTCTCTCGTTTGTTATGATGAAGGGGTTAGTCTCGGTAAAAGTGAGACACAACCCAACTTCTTTGAATGATGAGATTAAGATACGTCGAGGTGTATGATGATATGAATGTTAAATCAATGAGTATAAAACAAAACTGAAATAGTAATTCGCATTAAGATTCTTGGATAAATTTCCAATTTATAATTGAGATACGTGAAGATTGAGATAACATAAAGAAAACATAAAAACTAAGCGGTTGGAGTTGAATCTTGATTTTTGGTGAAGAAAACTAGTTGGGTGGTTCGTTTGGGCCGTCATTATCTTCAACAGGATTGGCGTTGATGTTGTAAACTCTTCCTCTTGCTGGTGGCCTAGTGGTTAGGTTTTCTTGATTTGCTTGGTTAACTGGGTTTGCTTGAGCTTGGGCGTTTATGATGTTAACCAATCGAGGGCACGTGTTTCTAAAGTGGGTAGGGTCGCCACAATTAAAACAAGCTCGAACATATGGAAACATGGGGTATTGGGGTTGTTGATATGTTTGGATCATGTTTTGAGTAGGGGGTGAGGTTTGGTTTTGAGGGGTGCAGCAAACCTTGCTCAAATGACCATAGCGTCCACAATTCGCACATAGTCGACAAGGTAAGGTAGATGGATGGTGATAAAAGCAAGTGTTGCATTGAGGGTGAGGTCCAATGTAAGGTTTCTTATTTGGGTAAGTTGAGTTGGGTGCTACTTGAGTGATTGGGATAGCTTGGAGGGGTATGGCTTGTGAAGCTGGTTGATTGTGTTGAGTGACAGCGAAAATTTGCCCATCTCGTTTTCTCTTAGAAATGGGTTGAGAAGGGGATTCGGTTTGGGTGGAGTTTGAGGTTTCAGTTGATGCTTTATCCTTCTTCTTCTCTTCCTTGAAGTCCTTATTTCGTATGCGGTTCTTGGTGAGCTCTGTAGCTAACTCCATAGCTGCTTCCCAGGTTGCAGGTGTGGTACTTATTATAGGGTCTTGAATTTTTGATGGAAGACCTCGAATGTAGTGCTCGATCAAATGGTAGAGGGGAGTGAACAAGTTGGGGACCATTTGATTTAACTCAAGGAATCTCTTGTTGTATGTGGTGTGGTCGCCTTCCTTTTGTTTCAAAGAATAGAACTCATCCTCCAATTTCTTGATTTCGCTTCTTGGGCAAAACCGTCTTGTCATGATTTCCTTCAACTCTTCCCAAGTCAAAGTCATAGCATCTTCAACACCTCGCTTGGCCTTCTCTGTATTCCACCATGTAAGTGCTATTCCAAACAAACGACCGGTAGCATATCGCACCTTGCGATCATCGGGGCAATCGCAATTTAGAAAAGTGTTTTCCATTTCCTCAAACCAATGGAGGAGAGCGGTGACACCTTCAGTCCCTTCGTATTTTGGAGGGTCGCAGGATTTGAAATGCTTGAAGGTGCATTTAGTGGTATTTGGGGGAGGGTTGATAACATTTTGATCTTCTTGATTGATTGGATTGTCAGGATTAGCGGTAAGGGCTTGTTGAACTTGAACTACGATGTTGGGTATTACAGCAGCCATTTGTTGAGCGATTTGGGCAGTCATGCGCTCGCGGGCTTTCCCTGATCTCATCTTCCTACGAGCGAGACTAGAAGACATCTACAAGGAATACGTATCAAGAGTATGAGTTGGACGTTTTAGGGGTCATGTGTCGTATTTAGGAATTAACATTCATAAAATAAATATAGAATAATAAATCTACTACATCCATAGGATGTCTTGGGCTTTGCTCGTAATTGGGCCTTGCATGCCGCCATACTTCACCTTCGTAATCATGTGGGCCCCCATGATTACCGGGTCTTTCATATGGTTCGCATATGTTAGCCTGGTAACGTACACTAAAACCCGGAGAAATCGAGAAACATGTATGTAACGTATGAGATTCGGAGTGCATCCAGGTGTGGACACGATGACAACTCAAAGTGGGGTTAGTTCGAACGACGTTTGGTGTGGCATGCTTTGGCCTAATAGGTCCTTCGTACTCTCATCGTTAGTCCCCAGGTAGGCAAACTGGTCCGTTATATTGGATTTATACGAATGCCAACCTAGACAGGACGTTCCGACTACCGGTACTTGTACCCTTACAGTTACTACATGCCCGTCGTAGAACTCACTTTGATGAGATTTGAAAAATGAAAAATGCGACAAAATCTTGGATAACGGAAGTATGAAGATGATTTGAATATGTGAACATTGAAATATGTATGATGAATATGTATGTAAGTATGTATGTTTGACTGTAAGTATAATTCGTTATGTATCACAAAATGTAATATTGGAAGTGTTTGCATGCATTTGTGTATGTAATAAATATGAAAGAAATAAACATCATGAGTTTGCATGTAACCACATAAACAATTAAAATCTAATCAACTATAGTATAGGCTCTAAGGGTCTAATAACCTATCCTATATCCCTATAGTCAAAAGCTCTGATACCAATCTGTCACACCCCGACCCGCAGCGGAAAAATGTGATCGGGGCATGATTGGGTTTTCATCAAAGCTCATGACATTTATTATGATGTTTCATATTTATTATTACAATTTTAAAGAAGATCATACAATCAAATCATACAATCAAATCATACAAGTACAACATGTTCTATATATCTTTCTAGTCTTCATTATTTTTCTTCTAAGGCAATTTCCTATGTGTTCCTTGCTTCATCCTGTTCACCTGTATCATGTGTAAAATTGGTTTTTGGGTCAACAAAAGTTGGCGAGTGAACCTTGTTGAAAACATTTGATATTGATTTCTTATTGTATTTAATATGGAAAAATTGTGCAATAATCATATGTGAGCAAACGTATATAATCAAACAAACAATAACAAACCACCTTGCATGAGTATATAACATGAATGATAATGTATATGTTGGCAACGTCACGTTCCGCTCATAGGTAATGGGGAACGGACAGCTTATGATGATGTATGTGCGATCAAGGCTCAATCAAACGGAGCCGATCGTATGTTGGCAACGCCACGTTCCGCTCATAGGTAATGGGGAACGGTTCCGCTCATAGGCAATGGGGGAACAGACGGGCCTATGATGATGTATGTACTGAAAATGATAAATTAAATCTAAACATTAACCACACAAACAATTGATACATATTGGATACACATTTGATCATGGATATGATGGATGCACAAGTGTTTAAATGTAATAAATAATAAATAACACATGATACACCCCAAAATGTGATTAAAACGGGGAATTTGTAGAGATTCACTCACAGTGGTTTCGTTTCTTGGATTGATGATGAATGCGCACGAATTTGAATTTAACCATGAGAGAAACTAACCTAAATAATAACATAATGGTTCGGTAAATAAGTGGATTTTATTAACAATTTTAATAGGATTTTTAGATTTATTTTTGTGAGTTTAAGGTCATTTTCTAACTTTAAAAATATTATTTTTAAGTATTTTTAAATAATTTTCTGATTAAATAAATAAATATAAAAATATAAAAAGATGTTGACTTTTTGACTTTAACCGTTGACCATTGACCGTTGACCGGTCGGACCGTGCGTTTGTATGTGCTGAGTGAGGTTCGAACTCGTGACCTCCCGTACGCGTGCACGCAGCTCTACCAACTGAGCTACGTGTCTAACCCGAAATATTTCTGTTTTTAATTATACTTATATACTATTTAGATTTATCCAGAAATCATTTTATTTTAAAAAGAATTTTAATTATATCGAACCGGTGCACATAACAGGTCTCGAACCCGGGACCTGTTGTTTAACGTTGCACACAGTCCACCGCTGGACTGTGTGTCTAACCCGAAATATATTGAAGTTTAATTATACATATACACATACTAGCGCTAACATATTTTGATTTAAAAAAAAGGCTTGGATAATTTCAGGGGCGGTGTAACTAACCGGATTCGAACTCGAGACTTTGGCTTCGTGTTGCACAAAGCCCGACCAATTGAGCTGTGTGACTAACCCGAAGATATAAGATTTTTATTAAATTTATATATTTACTAGATTATTTCGTTAACTGGTTTTAAAAAGGTTGTGTATAATTGGCGAACCGGAAAGCATGTACAGACTCGAACTCGGGACCATGGCTTGAAGTTTGCACACAGTCCACCACTGGACTGTGTGTCTAACCCGTTTAAAAATCTGTTTCAAATTAAACTTATACATTAACAGTGCTTCATCTTCTTCGTCACTTGAACAACCAGACTGTTAAAATCCGATTTCTTCGATTCATTAATCAATTCCTTTATTAAATTTTGAATAACTACATATGAGACTAATAAAAATGAGAGGGATTAGGTGTAAGATATACCGAACAGAGATCCCCTGTTTCTCCGGCGAGATTCCGATGACAGCAGGTTATTCCGGCGACGTGTAACTTGCGGCAGAGGATCTTCAGGAAGTTTGAGGTGAGTGTGGGTGACTTCTGTCGAAGCTCTAGAAATTCTATTTATAGAGTAAGGCAAAAGAGATGAAATGGGTTCGGTTTTCTGGCGACTTGCAGAGAATTCCGGCGAGTTGTTCTTGCTGAATAGGGACTTGTAGAGAGGTTAGCGAGAGTGTTGAGAGTTGATTCGAGTAAACAAGCAAGTTGGTTTCCTGACTGAAAGTATTTATAAGTAGAGGTGATTTCAAGTTTTCGGTTATGAAATTCATGGTTCATGAATGAAATTGATTTGAGTTTTCGGTTATAACTGATGTTTATCATCAGTTATACCCATTTGCGATCAAAACAGAAGCCGTTTCTTCCATAATTCCCGTGATTTAGTCTTGACGAGTGAATTCAGAAGTTGAAACTAAAGTTGCAGGCCTTACATTTTAGTACATAAGATTTAAATGTTTTCAACTTTAGCACAAATGTGCGTGTGGCGGAGTGGTGAAAGTTGTGTGTGGTATTAACTTGTGGGTGTCCCGGGTCCGAAACCCGGCGTCACCACATTTTTTTTTGTTATTTAATAATTTTGTTTTAAAATTCTAATTTTTTTATTAATTATGTATCGTATAAAATTAATTTGAGCATTAAATATGCGACAAAATTTATAACTGATTATTCGGTTTAATAAACGAAGCGGGTTTGGATAACCCAGTTTTTTGACAGATGTTACATCCAATGGTTTCTTTGTTTCCAAGTAAAACAATTGCAAAATAGTACATTCATTCACCAAAGTAAGTATGTCAAAGAACTACTTAAGAAATTTGATATGAATGATTGTAACCATGTAGCACACATATGGCAACCCCAAAGCTTGTCACTGTTGATGATGAAGATGACTTTGTTGATCAAACTCTTTATAGAAGCATGATAGGTTCTTTATTGTACCTAACTGCATCAAGGCTAGACATCATGTTTGCAACATATGTTTATGCCAGATCCAAGTTAGCATCTAGGAAGTCCAATCTCTTTGTTGTAAAAAGGATATTCAGATACATAAAAGGTGCTCCCACACTTGGTATCTGGTATCTAGCTAATGGAAATATTAAGCTTTCAGGTTTTTCAGATAGTGATTTTGCTAGATGTCACACCACAAGTAAGTCCACTTTAGGAGGCTGTCAATTCCTAAGCAACTGCTTAGTGTCTTGCAAAGCAAAAAGCAAGCTACAGTATCAACATCCACAGCAGAGACTGAGTATATTGCTGCTGCAAGCTGCACTGCTCAACTTCTATGGCTTCAGAATCAACTATTGGATTTTGGTGTAACTTCTTTAAAGACTCATCTCATGTTAGATAGTCATGCAGCTGAAAACATCATTAAAAATCCAGTATCTCATCCTACCACAAAGCACATTGACATCAGACATCACTTTGTGAGAGATTGCTATGAAAAGGTTTGATTTCTCTGCATCATGTTCCAACTAAAAATCAACTAGAAGATGTTCTAACAAAAGCATTAAACACATCTACCTTTGAAAGTCTGGTATCTAGGATTGGTATGCTAAACATGGAATAAAAACAAATTTTCTTCTCTATGTGTAAGTAGCATCAAAATGTTTTCAAAAAATCAAAAATCCATCCTTAAAAATAACTATAGTTGAATTTTTTCAATAAATCTCTAAAGTCTGTTCACAACCATTATCTGTTTCTCAAAACCTCTCTTGGCATGAAAATATATCCGTTGCTGAAAGTGTATCCTCTGTTCTACTACCACTGTTGGTGAAACCACTGTGTTCCCAATCCACTGATAATCTATCATCTAATATTGTAAAATCACCACTTATCATTCTTCTGTTCAGAACCACTGTTGGTCTCTAGCAGAGGTTTCCAAACAACTGTCACCGATTATCCAACAGAGTTTACACATGCACAGATGATAGCCATCAGATCTTTTGGAAACCTCTGCCACGTCAGCATTCACTTTTCCCTTTATAAACCATGTTTCATCCAAACAAAGTTTCCACTTGCCGTTTCAATTTCAATCACAAAATTCTTCATCAAAACCTCCATTACTCTCATCTTCTTCAAAACCCTAAACACCCACTCTTTCACCATGAATCTCATCATAAAAACTCCCCAAACTACCTTCCGACATTCGAGAAAACCAATAATAACACTGCGTTGCTCTCCATGATCGATGTTCTACAAACATCATCATACAAAGATATGTTACTCGCCAAAGCACCGATCTATATCGACACCCTTCACCAATTTTGGGCAAATGCTGAACTTCAAGTTCAGATCAAAAAGCCCTTTGCTGATAGGAGTGTCACACCCTGGTCAAAGATAATATTTATAGTCCCAAATTACCCTTAACAATGTGTTAGTGGTAGTAAGGGGTCGAACCACAAAGAGTTTGTGGTTTGCGATGGATGCGATTGATTTTAACGAGTTGTCACAAATTATGAAGCTTGCTATGATTAATTTGCATATTCGTTTGGTTGAAAGAGATGTTGGACTAAACTGACAAATTTGCTTTTAATTAATTAGTTACGAAAAGTTGAACAAATGAAACTCTCACAAAAAAATTTATTAAAAGATTTTAAACAATACTAAAGAACAAGGTTCACACCCGATTCGGTAATTGAAATCCTAGGGTTCCTACACGTTTTAGATTCAATTCAATAGTAAAAATGACCAACAAGTTTAGTGTTACGTGACTTAGATGACAAGAGCTATCGACATCGTGAATGACGGACTACAATGCACTTCGTTATCACAAACATGTAAACTCTTAAAAATTTCAAGCCAATGGATTTTTCAACTATTAAAGGTGTCAAAGCACCAAAGGCTAGAATCGATCCCATAACAGATTTACCAGCAGATGTTACAACATCTACTGACAAAAAGTCTGAAAAAGGGAAAAAGAAAGAAAAGATCGAAAACTTGTTTTGTGATTTTTGTGAAAAGAAGAGCTATGTTACTAAAAATTGTCTTCTTCTAAAAGCTTATGACACCAACAAAACAAGTGATATGATTGATTCTCCAAATTGCACAATTTGTAATAAAACAAATCATAAAACTCAAGAGTGTCTTTATCTCAAAAACTTTGATGTGAAAAAGAATGAGTATAAGTCCAAAACACTGGAGAGTTCAAAGACAAGTATTGCAAAAGGAAAGTCTAAACAGACCTTTGTGCCTGTTGAAACATCTGTTAACAAAGCACTGCACAAAACCTCTGCTCCCAAAGAGGTGCTGGTAACAGATGCTCAACCTGCCAACCAGTACCCAAGAGGATATGGCCAACCAATTTACCAACAGGAACCTCTTAGTTATGAAGGTTACAAAAAGACTCAGAACCAAGAGTGAATAGGCATCCTCATTGTTAGTATCATCTAATAGGAGATAGGCCTCAACAGATGTTACAAAGATCTGTTCAAACCTCTGCTCATTCTTCCAAATTTGAGATTGACATGTTTGTGGCCCCTTCCAAAGCCATTTTGGCTTTGGAAACCCACCTAAACTAATTCTTTACCATTGTACCTTGAGAGTTTATGGTATGTAGATAGTGGAGGCTCCAAGCATATGACAGGATGTAGAGCCCTTCTCAAAGACTTTATGGCTCATGGAGGGGGTGATATATCATTTGGTAATAATTCAAAAGGGAAGGTACTCGGGTCAAGAACAGTTTAGGCTGGGAAGCTCAAATTGAAAATGTCAATTTTATCGATAATATGAAATTTAATCTTCTTAGTGTTTCACAAACGAGTGATAGAGGCTATGGGTCATTCTTCACTAATAAAACTTGTCAGATTGTTGGGCCAGAAGTGGTTAAAAAGATTGATCAAATCATAGCCGAGAGCAAAACACAACTTGCTGGTCATAGGAGTGGCACTGTGTATGTGGTTGATATGTTGAAGGATAATCCAATGACCGATGTTTGTCTTTTCTCAGCTGCCTCTAACAAAGAGACAGAACTATGGCACAGAAGACTTGGACACACAAATCTGACAACTATCACCACACTCTCTAAATAAGGCCTTGTAAGAGGCTTACCACAATTGTTTTCACAAAATAAGAACATTGTATTGTTTAAAAGGAAAACAATATAAAAGTTCTTACAAACCAATTGGTGAGTCCAAAACAAGTCAGTGTTTACAATTGTTATACATGTACTTGCTTGGCCCTGTAGAAATCATGAGTCTAAGTAAAAAAGAGATATTGTCTTGTCATAGTTGATGATTTTTCAAGGTTTACATGGACTTACTTTTTGCACTCCAAGGATGAGACTGCATGTATCTTGCAAGGATTTGTGAAACAAGTTGAAAAGCAATTTGACCTGCAAGTAAAAGTCTTTAGGAGTGACAATGGCATGGAGTTTAAAAATAAGGAGTTGGGTGAGTTTGTGTGTCAAAAGGAATTGTAAGGCAGTACCGCATTCCAAGAACACCATAACAAAATGGGGTGGTTGAAAGGAAAAACATGACTTTAATTGAAGCTGCTAGAACCATGCTTGCAGATTCTGGTTTACCCTTGTCCTTTTGGGTAGAGGCTGTAATTACTGCTTGCTATGTTCAAAACAGAGTTTTAATCAACCCCAGGCATCAATCCACTGCTTATGAAACTTTGTTCAAGATAAAACCACTGATCTCATATTTTAAAATCTTTGGCTGCCTATGCTTCATTTTAAATCTAAAAGATTCTATTTCAAAATTTGCAGCCAAAGTAGACTTTGGATATTTTCTAGGATACACAATCACTGCTAAAGCCTATAGAGTCTTTAATTCAAGGACAAGGTGTGTGGAAGAGACCTTGAATGTTAAGTTCAATGAACTTTCTTCATTAAAATCCCAATAAATTCTGCTGAACTTTTTGATTTTGACAATTTCACATTTGAATCTGAGTCTATTAAGACTGACCCTGCAGGTACACCATAGTCTCCACAACATGACTATGGATATGGCATTGTGATTCCACAAAATAAAGCCACTTCCACCATGATAGGAACAAATGTTATCAACAACTATGAAAACTCTGCCACTGTTGGATCAACCACTGCAGATCCTCAATCATTTGCCATCTCATCAACTATAACCTCTGTTGATAAAAGTCCAACCACTGTGGATAAAAATTCATCATGTTCTCACACCTCTCTCACCTATACCTCCACCTCCATTTCCAACAGATGATGGCTCTTCAAAATTGCCAACAGATGTTAGCTCAGATGATTTCCATCTGCAGCCTTCACTTTAAAATGTCATTATTCCATATAAGGGAGATCTAATCTACCTTAAAAACCATCCACCTAATCTCATCATTGGTAACATCAATGAAGGGGTGCTCACTAGAAGTCAATCCCAAAACATTTTTCTTTTTACTGGTTTCCTATCTCTCACACAACCTATCAAGTACCAAGAGGCACTGAAAGACAACAGTTGGATAGAAGCCATGCAAGAAGAGCTCCTTCAGTTTAAAAGACAACAAGTATGGGAACTTGTACCATTGCCAAAGGATGTATGTCCAATTGGCACAAAATGGGTCTTCAAAAATAAGACTGATGAAAGGGGTATTGTTGTCAAGAATAATGCTAGGCTCATAATCCAAGGTTACAGACAAGAAGAAGGCATTGATTATGATGAAACTTTTGCTCGTATAGCAAGATTAGAAGCCATCAGATTATTCTTAGCCTTTGCTGCCAACCACAACATCAAGGTGTTTCAAATGGATATTAAAAGTGAATTCTTGTATGGTAAGATCAAAGAAGAGGTATATGTGTGTCAACCTCCTAGCTTTGAAGATATATTTTATCCTGATCATGTCTACAAGCTTAACAAAGCTTTATACGGCTTGAAACAAGCACCAAGAGCCTGGTATGAAACTCTTTCCACCTTTCTCTTATCCATTGGTTTTAAAAGGGGTAAAATTGACAAAACCTTATTTTGAAATGGAGAGGAAAGGATTTGATGCTTGTCCAAATCTATGTGGATGACATCATTTTTGGATCCACGTGCACTGCCATGTATTAAGAGTTTTAGACAACTCATGGCAGTAGAGTTTGAAATGAGTGCAATGGGTGAGCTCCAATGTTTTTTTTGTTTCCAAGTAAAACAATTGCAAAATAGTACATTCATTCACCAAGTAAGTATGTCAAAGAACTACTTAAGAAATTTGATATGAATGATTGTAACCATGTAGCACACATATGGCAACCCTAAAGCTTGTCACTGTTGATGACGAAGATGACTTGGTTGATGAAACTCTTTATAGAAGCATGATAGGTTCTTTATTGTACCTAACTGCATCAAGGCCAGACATCATGTTTGCAACATATGTTTATGCCAGATCCAAGTTAGCACCTAGGAAGTCCAATCTCTTTGTTGTAAAAAGGATATTCAGATACATAAAAGGTGCTCCCACACTTGGTATCTGGTATCTAGCTAATGGAAATATTAAGCTTTCAGGTTTTTCAGACAGTGATTTTGCTAGATGTCACACCACAAGTAAGTCCACTTTAGGAGGCTGTCAATTCCTAGGCAACTGCTTAGTGTCTTGGCAAAGCAAAAAGCAAGCTGCAGTATCAACATCCACAGCAGAGACTGAGTATATTGCTGCTGCAAGCTGCACTGCTCAACTTCTATGGCTTCAGAATCAACTATTGGATTTTGGTGTAACTTCTTTAAAGACCCATCTCATGTTAGATAGTCATGCAGCTGAAAACATCATTAAAAATCCAGTATCTCATCCTACCACAAAGCACATTGACATCAGACATCACTTTGTGAGAGATGGCTATGAAAAGGTTTGATTTCTCTGCATCATGTTCCAACTAAAAATCAACTAGAAGATGTTCTAACAAAAGCATTAAACACATCTACCTTTGAAAGTCTGATCTCTAGGATTGGTATGCTAAACATGGAATAAAAACAAATTTTTCTTCTCTATGTGTAAGTAGCATCAAAATGTTTTCAGAAAATCAAAAATTCATCCTTAAAAATAACTATAATTGAATTTTTTCAATAAATCTCTAAAGTCTGTTCACAACCATTATCTGTTTCTCAAAACCTCTCTTGGCATGAAAATATATCCGTTGCTGAAAGTGTATCCTCTGTTCTACTACCACTGTTGGTGAAACCACTGTGTTCCCAATCCACTGATAATCTATCCTCTAATACTATAAAATCAGCACTGATCATTCCTCTGTTCAGAACCACTGTTGGTCTCTAGCAGAGGTTTCCAAACAATTGTCACCCATTATCCAACAGAGTTTACACATGCACAGATGATAGCCATCAGATCTTTTGGAAACCTCTGCCACGTCAGCATTCACTTTTCCCTTTATAAACCATGTTTCATCCAAACAAAGTCTCCACTTGCCGTTTCAATTTCAATCACAAAATTCTTCATCAAAACCTCCATTACTCTCATCTTCTTCAAAACCCTAAACACCCACTGTTTCACCATGAATCTCATCATAAAAACTCCCCACAACTACCTTCCGATATTCGAGAAAACCAATAATAACACTGCGTTGCTCTCCATGATCGATGTTCTACAAACATCATCATACAAAGATATGTTACTCGCCAAAGCACCGATCTATATCGACACCCTTCACCAATTTTGGGCAAATGCTGAACTTCAAGTTCAGATCAAAAAGCCCTTTGCTGATAGGCGTGTCACACCCTGGTCAAAGATAATATTTATAGTCACAAATTACCCTTAACAATGTGTTAGTGGTAGTAAGGGGTCGAACCACGAAGAGTTTGTGGTTTGCGATGGATGCGACTGATTTTAACGAGTTGTCACAAATTATGAAGCTTGCTATGATTAATTTGAATATTCGTTTGGTTGAAAGAGATGTTGGACTAAACTGACAAATTTGCTTTTAATTAATTAGTTACGAAAAGTTGAACAAATGAAACTCTCACAAAAACTTGATTAAAAGATTTTAAACAATACTAAAGAACAAGGTTCACACCCGATTCGGTAATTGAAATCCTAGGGTTCCTACGCGTTTTAGATTCAATTCAATAGTAAAAATGACCAACAAGTTTAGTGTTACGTGACTTAGATGGCAAGAGCTATCGACATCGTGAATGACGGACTACAATGCACTTCGTTATCACAAACATGTAAACTCTAACCTAGACAAAGCATAGTTGCACATAAACATTTCGCAAAGTCAAATTTAATCTTCACTCGACCATTCACGAATTCAATACAAATGCAAGACAATTATCTTAGGTTTCAAAGTCAAATTATAACTTGTCACAAATCAAAACTCAAACAATGTTTAACCCTAATAACTTACAAAAACCTACACCAGGGTGAAACCCTCAAGAATTAGCCGCCCATAGCGAACGAATTGCTTACCGGATGATGATACTTGAGCATTGACATCTTGAGGCTTGATGATGAAGATGGATGGTGATTAGGGTTTAGGATTGATGGTGATGAGGAATGGATTGGAGAATGGATGGAAGATGATGATGGTAGTGGATTAGGGTTAGGAATGGTGGATGATTGATTTGGTTGATGGTGGATGGAAGAGATGGATTGGAATTGAAGGGGATCGTGTTCTTGGCTCCAAGGAGTGTTTCCAAACTCCAAAAACTCGTAACTCCCAATAAATGGTCAACAAACATGATATAACCCATCCAAAAACAAGTTTCATCGTCAGGAAAATGGAAGGGGCGTCGCCGACGGCCTCTGGTTTGTCTGATTCTTCTCCGACGCTTTAGCCACTGCCTACAACAAATTTTTTCCGACGGAACATTCTGGAGGGCGTCGCCGACTGCCCCTCCAATTCTTGTTTTCCTTTTTTTCCAATTCGCAAACCCGGTTGACCCGTTTTCCGCCCCAATGCTCCAAAAGGCTCCCAAATAGCTCCTTAAACTCCGCAAACCTGTAAAACACAAATCCAATCAAAAGTAGGCTATTCGAAACTAAACGTTATGTAAAACATAGACTTAAGCACAATAAGAACATTGGTTTTTGACCACGCATCACATCCCCACACTTGTCTTTTGCTTGCCCTCAAGCAAATCTATTTTTCATTTTCACGTGGGTCGAATGAAAAACACACTTCCCACTCTTGAGACGTAAGCTAAAATCTAATGGCATACTGGTTCAAAAATCTTAATAATTTTTCAAACATTTAGCAATAAAGTGACTAATCACATAAAGATAATTATCCAAGATCAACCCGCCCCTTAAAACTCACAAATCATACACACCCCTCACAATGTTCTCTCCACTCAGTTTAGAAATTGGCTAATAGATGATACATTAGCACTTTTGATGTAATCACTCAAACCGATTAGAATACGTACCCGCATAGGCTTTGCAACTCAATCATTCTCCGCCACCGAACACAAATACTAAGCACAAGTCAAAAGGTCTTGAATGGGTTGTACGGGCTAGGCTAAGGGTATGGAATATGGTATTTTGAAAGTGGCTAAGGTGATGAAAACTCGATTTTTTTGTTACGTACACAACTACTCCAAAACAACTAATACAAATAAACAAACTACGAGGCAAAGAATTTCGCCTTTTATTCAACGAACTCTCAACACATATTTTTATGCTTTTCTCAACGACTTTTCTCTTATTTTTCATCATATTTTCTGGATTTTATTATTTTTTTAATACAATTGCAACTAAACCTAAAATCGAGTTTTCAACACATGGATTTTAAAATAAAGGTTAAATGATCAAGGGCTAATTGGGTTAGTCAAACGAAAGAATTAAGCTCAAAGTTGGCAACTAAGGGATTGATTTCGGGTAAGGATATATAAATGGTATAAAATGAAAAGGTTTACCTAATGCCTTAATCATTCTTATCCTCGTATTCAGTCTATGGTCTCAAACGCATCAAAAGTTGCTAGTTCTACAATACGCGACTAATGGTCCACTCAACCAAAGAAATATACGCATATATGATGCATAAAAGTGGCTCAAAATCTCACGTACAAAGGGTATGGTATGCGATATGTACAAAATGCAAGTTTCTTAGGCGGATTATTCCCAAATAACCACCCGCTAAATACCCGTCATGTTATTAATTTGAACTTGACCATGACAAAAGACCACATGGGTTGTGCCATCCCTCATTAACTTAGTTATTTATGCTTTTTAGATTGCTTCAAACAAAGACATTTTATAAAAATATTTGAAATTTTCCCCCATTCCTACACTTGAGGTCAACATTGTCCTCAATGTGTAGTGTTTAGATGAACGGGTCAAAATCGAAAAACTTTTTCTCCTCCATCCCCACACTTGAGGTCAACATTGTCCTTAATGTATAGGAATATAGCTTTTTAAAACGCACAAGCAATGTGACAAGGCTAACCTTCCCCAAAATTTCACCTCGAAAAGAAAATACAAAATACACTCCACATATTAAAGCTAAGAATCAAAGCTAAAAGAAACATATGCACCTGGTTTTCGCTCATTCTTCGTGTGCTCTTCATTTTTCAAAAAAAATGGTCGTCCCGCGAACATAATGTACCTAGAAATCTCAACCCTTGTGTAGAAGCAAGCTTCTCACAACCATCAAAACTTGTTAGTTACTTAGTTCTACCATTTTTACAAAAAATTTACCAAGTCATATTTTTATTCAACTTTGATTTTGTGGAAAAAGATTTTACAACAACATATACTATACTCACTTTCGTAGGAATCACGGTTGCATTTAGCGCATGCAACAAGCCCTTTAAACCTCATGATAGCTCAGGAGGACGAGTAGGTCTCGTGAGAGTTATCAAGGGAACACACCCACAAAGTTCATTTAACTACTATCAATAAACATAACATAAATTGAAGAATTAAACAAAAATATACAACAACAATAAACGTACCGGGAATCATCTTTGGTAGCGTTCAGTGGGATCTACCGGTGGATAAGGATGGTAAGGGTATCCCGTGAGAGCCGACATCATCTCATTGAAATCATCTAAAGGCCCTCTTTCACCTTCAATAGGCGCCTGAAACTGAGGTGGGATGAAACTAGAACCGACTGCCACGGGCCAATGCGGAGATGGATCAGAAGGCCGGGATGGCACAGGAAGGTTCTCATACGTCATCCAAGGCGTGTGTTCTTGATATGGTCGTCCCGCCTCCCAATCTTGATGGTGGCGCTCTTGGTAGTGTAAGTGTTTGGCGTTGTTTACCGCCGTCTGTTGAGCTACCGCCACAGCATTCCATCGGCGGTCTTCCAACGCATTATGCTCAGCACGTAACCTATCCTATTCATCCTCTCATGCCTGCCTTTTAGACATTTCTTGTGCCTGGTACAAGTCTTGTCTTTCCATGTAGACTTGCTAGGCAGCCATTGTTCCTGCTGCCGCTCCTAGTATTATTGTTCTCTAGCCCGATGAGCAGCCTCTTCGGCCCAGTGAGATTGTTGTTGGGCCTCCTAGTTCTGCTCCCACTATTGTCTCTTCTGATCATATTCCCGGTTCTCCCCAATACAAGCAGAGACGTTATCATATACGTCTTGTTATCCCTGATTGTAGTTAGGATATCCTGGCCTACGCCGGTTCGGAATAAAACTGGCCACCCCTACTGTAATCTCTTGATGTGGCAGGGCGTACCTTTGCCGGGGTCCCCTCGGACCCTGAGGCTCATCTTCATCCTCCTCGTCAACCATATCTTCTTCTCTCGCAGCTTCTTGGGCCGCACTTGGATCAGTGAACTGGAATCGGTTCCCTTGATCATCAGTCACCATATATTGATGACCATTTACTTGCACTTGAATTTTCAATTGCTGCTTCATTGATGCGAACCAAATCTGATCCACGGGTTTTGAAACCCACAATGATTCTGACAGCAACTTATTTTGCTGCACTATTATGGCATTGATTAGTCGTACGTAAGGTATCATCTTTCTAGTGTACGACTCACGGGTATCCAAGGTGTTAATCATCACCAAATGTTGCGACGACAACTTTGGTACTCCAAAAAGTAGTGAATGGAGCACCCAGCAATCAGACGCTTTCACTTTTCCCCGGTCCCCAAATCTTACCATAATTTTTTTCGAGAGAGAAGGGTTGAAGAATTTTTCCTTCAACCGATAGTTGACTTCGCAATGTTGTCCCACCGTCAGAATATGGAAATATAGATACAATCATACCATCGGGATCCACAACATTCATTTTGTTATCAAGGAATTGATCGACATTGTAATAATAGTACTCGTTGATTGGGATTTCAAAGAAACGGGCTTCATTTTTTAAGCTTCTTATTACCCGCAGGAGTCCCACTGCCATTAGCACCTTTTTTAGTACTCCTTGAGCTAATTTCTTATTGTTTTCGTGCATTAAGCTTAAACGAGTCGAACCGCGCGATGCAGTTCATGGTCTCAAAAGACATAATCATTTGACCTCTTCCCGTGTCTCCCACCAATTGCCATGTACTCGGTGGGCCATCTCTATTGATAAACCTCAGTGAAGCTAACCACTCACACACAGTAGCTAAATAAACCCTTGGTGTAATGTCTTCACACCAATCCAAAACCCGTTCCAAAGCGGTTGTTTCTTGTTATTTTCCCACGGTTCACAAACATCACTATCCCTAATCCTTTCCCACACCCAATCTTGCCTATATAATCGCCCATCATTCTCCACAACCCCACTTAATTGCTCCCATTTTCTTTCCATAAAACCTGAAGAAGACCTGGCTCCCAAAGATGAGCCTTAACATGAAATCTTGCTTCTTTTTTGGCTCGCCATATCTACAGGTAATAATCCAAAGAGATAGTCAAGCAATGTTGAATTACCAAACATATAAACTATCACCTCTAACTTTAATTCAACTTAACTTCTTAGACATAACATGCAATGTTGACCCACAAATTATTTGATTAGACATAACTAGCCGGTTAAAACTTTCAAAAGTGGCAATTTTTACATCTAAAGCTTAATTTCTCATGTTTCAACCCAAATCCATAAGACTCAAACAGGGTTCAACATCATGTTCATGTTCAATCATGCAACTATCAAGTATAATCTCATTGCTAAACCTTTTGCATGTTCTATCCCACCCAAAAATCAATAGTCTACCCACACTCAAGCAAGATATCATACATTATCATAATAAACAACCTACTCTTAAAAAAAGTTCAATATTTCAGAAAAAATTAACAAACCATATGATAATCATGCTCAAATTCACGTAAAAATCATACCTTTAGTGTTGTAGATTCGAAAGAACTAAGAAAAGATGTAATGTAACATTTGAAAAACACTTTTGCTCAAAAACCCAAATTTTCAATTTCAACAATCTTGCAAACGAACAAGAATTGAAGGAAA
Source organism: Scalesia atractyloides (assembly GCA_947069175.1). Taxonomy (NCBI): domain Eukaryota; kingdom Viridiplantae; phylum Streptophyta; class Magnoliopsida; order Asterales; family Asteraceae; genus Scalesia; species Scalesia atractyloides. Next base: position 70,500,339 of record CAMTDV010000026.1, read on the forward strand.
CCATGTTAGGGGTTTTATTCTACTCGAAAATCTACCGAGAATAGGCTCAAGAATTGCTTGATTTGGTTAAGAATTGAAGAAGATATGGATACTTGAAGGTTAGGGTTCTTGGAGAAGAGATGAAGAAGATGGGAGAAATTGGTGAGTTATGTTTAGAGATTGGGTGGTTTATACTGAGTTATGGGTAAGATAAGGTTCTCTCGGGTCAGTTGTGCGGTTAAAACAAGGTTCAGGTCGAGTTTAGAAGGGTTTAGATGAGTTCGGATCCGACTTAACACGCTTGAACTAATTCAGCGTCGGCAGACAAGCCAAGGGCCGTCGTCGACGGTCCCTTGGTCCGTCATCGATGCTTGCTCAATATTGCCAAAACATCAGACGGTCTAATCCCTTGTCTACGGCATGTTTTACCCGACGGCCACAAAAGACTCATCGTCGGCGACGGCTTGGGAACCCGTCGCCGACGCATCACCGGTTCCTTTTTTTCATTTTTTTTCAACTTAACACACGTTTACAATTCTTACCACCACCAGAAAAATCGTGTATTGTCCTCAATATACAAAGTAAGTTTAAGACATACCTTACGTCTTCATGACCCGTTTGCAATATCCGAACTTCACACGTTAACGAGATTAGTACGAAACGACAACAATAGCATACATAACAAAACACGCAAACAATAAAAATGGTACACAAATCTACACAATTGTTCTTGGTTCTTTAATTGACCTCATAAGTTGGCACGCTTACCAAAAATCTTACCAATTCTGTGTTTGCCTCTTTGTTCTCCTCGTTACCATCGAGAAACGGTTTAAGACGATGATTGTTGACCGATTGTTTTGACCCATCCTTTAGGTCCTCAGTGGTAACATCACCCAACTTGCCGACCCGTGTAACCACATACGGGTCCATCCACTTGCTCTTTAGCTTTCCAGGAAAAAAACTTAAGCCTTGAATTGTATAGCCAAACCTTTTCACCCACTACGAATTCCTTCGGTTTCAACTTGGCATCGTGTGCTCATTTCATGCCATCCTTGTATTTCGAAGCACACTCATATACCTCCTCCCGAAGCTCTTCCAGTTCGCACAACTTCAACTTGTGTTCCTTACCTGCATCATCATACTTAACATTAACTTCTTTGATAGCCCAAAACGCACGATGTACAAGTTCAACCGGCAAGTGACAATTTTTACCGAAAACTAAGCGGTAAGGTGTAGTGCCAATAGGTGTTTTATGTGTCATTCGATCGGCCCATAAGGCATCGTTCAACTTTGTTGACCAATCCTTACCACCCGGTCAAACGGTCTTTTGCAAAATTTCTTTAATTTTCCTATTCGACACTTCCACTTGACCACTTGTTTGTGGATGGTAAGGGGTAGCAATTCGGTGGTCAACACCATACCGTTTTAGTAATTTTCCGAAATTAAAATTCTTACCATGAGATCCCCATCACTAATAATCACCCGAGGAATCCCAAATCTAGAAATAATATTAGTTTGAACAAAATTACAAACAACGGTGTGCTCATTTGTTTTTGTGGCGATTGCTTCGACCCATTTAGACACATAATCTACCGCCACCAAAATATAAAAAATCCCATGTGAATTCGGGAATGAGCCCATGAAATCGATTCCCCACACATCGAAAATATCAACAATGAGAATCGGTTGCATGGGCATCTCATCCCGCTTGGAAATACCTCCTAACTTTTGACACTCAACACAGTTTTTAGCAAAATTGAAGTCAACCTTAAAAATAGTCAGCCAATAAAGGCCGCTATTGAGCACTTTATGCCCTGTTTTGTGACCACTAAATGCCCCCACAAGCAAAAGAATGCAAGTGCGTCAAGACACTCGGGATCTCATCGTCCGGTATCATCTCCTCACAACTTGATCCGGGCATATCTTGAACAGATCCGATTCTTCCCACATGTAGTATTTGACTTTCGAGAGGAAATGCAATCTCCTCCTTCTATCCCAATGAGCCGGTGAATCACCTATCACCAAATACTTAATATAATTATCAAATCAAGGTAATATTGATACTTTAAGAATATTAACATCTGGGAAAGTTTCGTTAATCTCTACAGGAGAAGAACCCTCTTCAACCAACAACCGGGATAAGTGGTCTGCCACCACATTTTCGCTACCTTTCTTATCCCGTATCTCTAAGTCAAACTCTTGTAGCAAAACAACCCATCGAATTAACCGCGGATTTGCATCCTTCTTTTCCATAAGTTACCTGACAGCAGAATGGTCAGAATATACTATTAATTTATTACCCCAAATTTAAGCCCGTAATTTATCCAACGCATATACCACCACAAGTAGCTCTTTCTCGGTTGTTGTGTAATTCAATTAAGCATCCGAAAGAGTCTTACTCGCGTAGTATATAGCAACGGGTTTCTATTCTACCCTTTGACCCAAAACGGCCCTCACCGCATAGTCACTTGCATCACACATGATTTTGAAAGGTAAAGACCAATTCGGTGATTCCAAGATTGGGACCTCAACCAACTTCTTTTTTAGCACGTTAAAAGCATTTTGGCAATCCTTATTAAAGTCTAACGATTGGTCTTATATCAATAAATTACATAAGGGTTTGGTTATATCACTAAACCCCTTTATAAACCGTCTGTAAAACCCCTCATGGCCCAAGAACGATCTAATACCCTTAACGCTCGTGGGATATGGCAACGTAGAGATAACTTGCACTTTTGCCCTGTCAACCTTTATCCCACGACTTGACACCATGTGTCCCAACACAATTCCCTCTTGAACCATAAAATGCCTCTTTTCCCAACTCAAAACTAAACTTTTCTCAACACAACTTTTTAAAACCTTTTCGAGTTGGTCAAGGCAAACATCAAACGATGACCCAAAAATTGAAAAGTCATCCATGAAGATCTCTAATGACTCTCCCACCATATCTGAAAAGATACCCATCATGTACCTTTGAAAGGTGGCCACGACATTACATAACCCAAACGACATTCGCCTAAACACGAATGTACCGTACGGGCAAGTAAACGTGCTCTTAGCTTGATCTTCCGGATGGATAGCAATTTGATTATAACCTGAATACCTATCCAGGAAACAATAGTATTTTTGACCCGCTAACTCTTCAACAATTTGGCCAATGAAAGGTAAAGGGAAATGGTCTTTAGAAGTTGCGGAATTCAACTTCCTATAATCAATACAAATACACCACCCGGTTACCGGCCGAGTGGCGACCTCTTCACCTACGTAATTTGTGACAACTTGAATACCAACCTTCTTGGGAACAGCTTGTGTAGGGCTCACAAATTGGCTATCGGAGATGGGGTATATAATACCCGCATCTAGCCACTTTAGCACTTCCTTCTTAACAACTTCTCGCATGTTGGGATTCAATCGTCGTTGTGTGTCACGAAAGGGAGTACTACCATCTTCGGTGATGATTTTATGAATCACTACGGAAGGGCGAATTCCCTTCAAATCTGCAATGGTCCACCCAAGCAGCTCTATTGGCGACCAACACTTCCACCAGCTTCCTCTCTTGCTCCCTAGTCAGATTTAGTGCAATGATGACCGGTAGCGTGTTGCCCTTACCCACATAAGCATATTTCAAAAGCTTGGGCAACACCTTTAGTTCAACAGTTTGAGGTTCTATCAACGATGGCTTCAACTTAGTGTCAATCATTTCGGGAAGACTTTCCACTTGGTGTGTCCAAGGTGGTCTTCTGTAATGCCTCGTTTTTTTGTACTTTCCTTAATTAGAAAGTGTAATCGTATTTCTATTTATGGAAACTTGTATTCGTATCGCATTCGTATTTCATTTCCCAATCTTATAATCCGAGACTTTGATCGTAATAAAATTCATACCTGATACATACTTGCCTTACATGCATTTAATCGTTAAATACGTGTTTACATACAAACCGATACTTGTTATACATGCAAATACTCATACGTTCATATTTGATACCTAAAATATACTTACATATACATTATACACTTGAAAACATGCGAAAATATCAAGTTTTACCATGAAATGAAAGATAAACTATGTTCAAGGACTAAAAATAGCATAATCCGGAGAAAGTTGTTTCTAGCTCATGGGCAAAAGTGTGTTTGTTGGATTGTGTTTCTTGCATTTAATACTCACCTAACTCAACCCCTAAACCTCAACTATAAATACCCCACTCCCCTTCACTCTCAACTCACACCTAAATCTTCTTTTCTCTTCTCTAAAAGTTCTAAAGAGCTCTCTTCTTCTCTCAAAGATCAAAGCTCCTAAAAAGTGAGTTCTAACTCACCTCTCTCTTTTGATCTTTCCTTTTTCTTACTACTTGGAAATACCTTTGGAATGTTTCCGTAAGTCTTCCATGGACGACTAGCTTGGAACATCACCATATCTAAGGTCCCAATGATAACGACTTTCTTTTGGTTTTATTAGGGTTTTACCCACAAGTGTTGTATCCTTCCAAGCTTGTTCTTGAAACAAGACTTGAGTTGGTAGAGTGTGATCACTTGGAAGCCTTGGTGATCCTAAACTTCAATCCACCACCTCAGTTGATGTTTTCATTTACTTTTTGTTTTTTACTTATATGTTCAAACATACTCATGACCATCCTTGTCATCCTTGTGACGACTTGTGCATTGGTATACTATACGAGAGGTTTTAAAAGGAAGGTTCTCCTCCTACCTCCATGCATGACTTCTATGAAATTACATGATGTTTATGAATTACCGATTGTTATACTATAATATATATATATATATATATATATGAATACTAACCGAACTCTTGATGGTAATCAAATGATTATTCGTCATGGTACTAGGTTCCATCACCTAAGTACTTAATCTCTCATGACGATTCTAATGGGTATCCTAACCCATGACAACACATCAACCCGAATGGGTCTTATAGTAAAACGAGTATTAAGTCTAAGTGATTACTTTCTCGTATAAACTACTTTATTGCTTTTAATTCCTAAATCCTTTGTTATCGTTCGAATACCTACCAACCAAAGTTCTCCTCTTGTAGGATAACTCGGCACTCATCCCACCCGTCAACCCACTTCGCGAACTCGTCAAGTTTGAAGACTACGCAAAACAGTGAGTATACTCGACCCACTTTTTGTTTACAACACTTTTGGTGTAACATGTTTACTTATACCAAAACCACAACACTTAAACTTTATGAAATGCACAAACAATCCTATACACATGAATACCTAATACAATTACTTGATGCTTATATCTTGGACATTCTTTATGTGATACTTTAGTCATTAACTTGTTTTAAGCCTTGGTTTAATATGTATAGCACTATAGGAAGTCATGCATCCCCCTCCATCACATAAACTTGAGGCCATGTTAAAACAGCGTGTTTGCGTTAAGGGTTTGGCTAGTAGTATTGCATGCCTTGTATATACTCTCGTAAAATCATAGTTGCCATGAGGATTCGTTTAACGTTAATCGTATACGTATACTATGCTTAAACTTGTGTACTCGCCTTTGCTTTTGCATTGAATTGTATTTTAAAACATGTTACAAGTTGATGAAGAGGATGCTATGAAATCAAATAGTAAGGACTTAGGTACACACAAGTAGACGTTTAGGCTAAATTTGTTGTATCAATTTTTGTTGTATTATGTTATTTGTAATTTGCTTCAATGTTGTACTTGACAATCTGAAATACAATTCGGCTTTAATTAAATATTGTCATTATTAGCGTTGTGAGCAATGAGCCATCTATTTCGTCTCACTCTGATGTTTCCGCCATCGGTTGGGGTGTGACATCTTCCCTCTTTCACCGCCATCACCTCCATCTTTTCTCCTCTTCATCAATGCTCCAATTCGTTTCTGTTTGTAACCTGTTAAACATAAAACACTCCTCTACTGTGTTTTCGTCCTCAACACCCATGTCATAGAGAGGTATACACTCGTCAACAACGTCCACCATATCGCATTCGTCATTAACTAGAGGATCTGTTAATCCCGAAAAGACATTTAACCGTAACCGACGGTTACCAAAGGTCATATCGATCGTACCCGTTTTACAATTTATCTGGGCATTTGATGTTGCCAAAAACGGTCGACCGAGAATAACCGTAGGTTGCTTGGTTAGGTCCAATGAAACGTAGTCGAGTACTAAGAAATCCACCGGATAGTAAAAGTCCTCAACTTTGACAATACATCCGTGACTATCCCACGGGGTAGGTTGGGAGTCAAGTCGGCTAACTACAGTAGTGTTTGCCACTCGAAGGGGACCAAACTCATATTGGTCATATAAGCTACCTGGTAGAATACTTACACTAGCACTAAGGTCCAAGAGTTCCCTTGTCATTTTAAACTCTCAAACTTGAATGGAGATGATAGGTGCTCCTGGGTCTTGTAGCTTAGGTGGGTCTTGTAGCTTAGGTGGAAGTGCATCTGAAAGGATCGAACTCACGTTTTCGGTTAAATCTAGTTTCTTTGGAAACTTGTGAGTCTGTTTTTGAGTGCACAAATCCTTCAAGTACTTAGCATATGAAGGTACTTGTTTTATGGCATCCAAAGTGGTAAATTGATTTTAACTTGTTTAAATATTTCCCACATTTCTTCTTGGTGGGGACCCCTTTTGTTTACCACTTTTTTAGATGGTCCCAACAAAGCTTCAGGATAAGGGACAGTATTAACCTCCACACTCTTTTCCTTACCTTTCGAGATAGGGACAGTCACAACGGGTATATTTTTTATCACTTTCAAAACATTCTCTTTTTGTCCCGTCTGACCGTCAACAACCTTATCATCACTAGCCTCTTCCGCCACCCCTTCAACAAACTGGGGTGGTGGTGACACAACGCCGGTATCTATGACTCGGCCACTACGTAACGAAATTTTATTAATTGGTACCTCACGTGTGTTCTTCGAGTTAGACCCTTTATGCTTAGGGTTCACTGTGGTGTCACTCGGCAATCTTCCGCCACTTCCTCGCATTTGTGCCATCTCCTCCGCAAGTTGACTCACTTGCTTCTCCAATGCTTTGTGCAATTTGTCACGTACCTCGAACTCCTTCTTCATTTCCAAATTGATCTCTTGATTCGAAGTAGTGATGGCATTCATGATTGCATCCAGTTTTGAACTCACGGAATCTTCACCACCCATTTGAGGATTAGAATTACCACCCCCACTACCACCTTTGTTGTAGCCCCTTTGATAATTTGTTTCATGATTGTTGTACCCTTGGCCACCCCCTTGGTTGTAGTTTCATTGGTAACCGCCCGAATTACCACTTTGGCGGTTTTGATATGTCGATCCTCCTTTACCACCACCATAATTCCCCAACTGGAAATTCGGGTTCATTTGATTTGAAGCATTCACAAACTAAAAATTGGGATGATTTCTCAAACCCAGATGGTAAGTGTTGGAGCCCATGTCAAACTGTTTTCTCTCTCCATACACTTGCCTCACCTCTTCGGTAGTGTGTGCCATACTAACTTGGCACTCCTCTGTCCTATGACCAATATCTCCGCAATCTTCACAAACCGTAAACTAAACCGCTCCAACATCTTTTTTCTTCATACGGGTCAATTCCCGTTCTCAGGTAGCGATCCAATCTTTAACACTTGAATCAAGGTCGGGAAGAGATCGAGAAACGGGATGCTTTTTAGCCCTATCCGCCATTGCAACTGCCTTGGAATTCTTGCTCATTCTTTCCAAGAAATGCCAATCATCCTCTTCATGGTTGTTCAACAAGGTGTCGTTACTTGCTGATTGCAAGTACTTATGATCATCTGCATCCAACCCTCTCACAAAACACTTTAATAATTCCCACCTCAGTATTTGATGATGTGGCCATTTCTGAACCAACTCTTTGAAACAGGTCAATGCTTCATGTAGCAACTCTCCCGAATATTGTCTAAACGACCGAATTTCATCCCTTGTGTCATCGGTCTTCGCAATTGAATAGTATTCATCTAGAAAAACTTGTTGCATCTCCGCCCAACTATGAATACTATTCACCGGAAGTGTAAGGAACCATTGTTTGGCTTTATCTTTCAATGAGAATTGAAAAAGTCTCAGCTTCACCTCTTCAAGCTCAAAATTATGGCCCCCAATTGTGCCACATATGGCCGAAAATTCCGAGAAATGAGTGTATGGTTTATCATTAGTCCTACCATTGAAATGTGGTAGGATGTTGATGTAATTGGGCTTGCATTCGAATGACCTTCTCCCTCAAGGTGTAGGCACAATCGATGAGTCATTTTCGGTGATCACCGGTCGAAATCGCCCATTAACACCTCACGGGCCTTGTTGTTGTGGTTGACGTCTCGGACCATTGACTTCTTGATTAATCGGCCGATTGTTATCTCTTTTATCGCCGCCTCGATCACCCTGATCACCACCTTGATTATCGCCACCCACGAATTATGGAATCCAGTTTTGGTTAACATTTTGATTGTAATTGTAATTCCCGTCATTCCGATTCCTTTGGTTATTTTGTGGTTGATGGTTGTTGTCGTATTCGTAACCATAACCTTGATTTTTCCCCACAAAATTGGCATTTTGATAGCCAAAATCTTCATACTCAAACCCCCGAGCATTATAGAAGTTCCCCACAGTGTTGTCTTCCCATTCAACCTCTACAACCCGTTCGTTGTAATTTCTACCATCGTCCGAGTACTCTGAATGAACACTCGCGTGTTCCGGTGATTGATAACCGGGAACACTATATGGTGCAGTGTCAGGAATGTTATTTCTCAAATCATCAAGATTGAGAAATTGAGCTTTGTTCGTGGGAACACTTCTCCTTCCGACTTTCCAGCACCGGGCAGGTGTCAGACTCTATACATTGTGTTACCACTTAGCAGAGTCCTGTGTTTAATGCCAAGATGCTGGTTAAACCCACGGTTGGTGTTAACATTTCGGTTGTTGAGGTTGGGTGGTAATGGGTTTTATCGGTTTTGATTTGGAGGTGGAAGTGCAAGTGTACGTTGGCGATTTTTTTGGTTTTGGGTACGAGTTTGGAATGGTGGTGTTGGTGGTCTCGAGTTGTTACCACACCCCCCCCCCCGATTGATGGTCTTGGGCGTTTTAGTTTTGGGGTTTGTAATCGTGATATTGGTCTTGGTTGTTGGGTTGGTTTGAGTTTTGGGGATCCATTGGAATGGGTCCAAAAGATGGTGTAGGTGGTGAATTAGTATTGGGTAGATTACAGACAAGAGTTTCCTCTTACCGGTTGGCCAGGTTTCTTCTGACGACCCGCTCGATCTCCGGTTCGAACACTAACGGCGAGGTCCTCCCAGAGTTCCGTGTATGCATGCACTACCTGTAACCTGCATAAGTAACACACCCGCGTAACATAAAAGCAGAAACGATATAAAGAAACAAGCACTTAAACAGTTAATCACAAAATCAAACAAATCCAAATGCAAAGCACACTAATTCCCCGGCAACGGCGCCAAAATTTGATCGGAGTGTCGAGCCCTGGTAAAAGTTAATATTTAAGTCCCAAATTACCCTTAACAATGTGTTAGTGGTAGTAAGGGGTCGAACCACGAAGAGTTTGTGGTTTGTGATAGATGCGATTGATTTTAACTAGTTGTCACAAATTATGAAGCTTGCTATGATTAATTTGAATATTTGTTTGGTTGAAAGAGATGTTGGATTAAACCGACAAATTTGCTTTTAGTTAATTAGTTATGAAAACTTGAACAAATGAAACTCTCACAAAAACTTGATTAAAAGTTTTTAAACAATAATAAAGAACAAGGTTCACACCCTTTTCGGTAATTGAAATCCTAGGGTTCCTACACGTTTTAGATTCAATGCAATTGTAAAAATGACCAACAAGTTTAGTGGTACGTGAGCCAAGAGTTATCGACGTTGTGAATGATGGACTACAACGCACTTCGTTAACACAAACATGTAAACTCTAACCTAGACAAGGCATAATTGCACATAAACATTTCGCAAAGTCAAATTTAATCTTCACTCCACAATTCACGAATTCAATACAAATGCAAGACAATTATCTTAGGTTTCAAAGTCAAATTACAACTAGTCACAAATCAAAACTCAAACAATGTTTAACCATAATAACTTACAAAAACCTACACCGGGGTGAAACCCTCAAGAATTAGCCGCCCATGACGAACGAAAATTGGTTACCGGATGATGATAGCTTAAGCATTGACATCTTGAATCTTGATGATGAAGATGGATGGTTATTAGGGTTTAGGATTGATGGTGATGATGAACGGATTGGAGAATGGATGGAAGATGATGATGGTAGTGGATTAGGGTAGAAATGGTGGATGATTGATTCGGTTGCTGATGGATGGAAGACATGGATTGGAATTGAAGGGGATCGTGTTCTTGGCTCCTAAAAGTATTATAAACTCCAAAAACTCGTAACTCCCAAGAAATGGTCAACAAACATGATATAACCCGTCCAAAAAAATTTCAGAGTCAGGCAAATGGGAGGGGCGTCGCTGACAGCCCAACGGGGCGTCGCCGACAGCCCAACGGCAGCCCAACGGGGCGTCGCCGACAGCTGGTTTGTCTGATTCTTCTTTGACGCTCTAATCCACTGCCTACGACAAGTTTTTGCCAACAGAACATTCTGGAGGGCGTTGCCGACGGCCCCGCCAATTCTTGTTTTCCTGTTTTTCCATTTCGCAAACCCGGTTGACCCGTTTTTCGCCAGGATGCTCCGAAAAGTTCCCGGATAGCTTCTTAAACTCCGCAAACCTGTAAAACACAATCCAATCAAAAGTAGGTTATTCGAAACTAAACGTTATGTAAAACATAGACTTAAGCACAATAAGAACATCGGTTTTCGACCACGCATCATTTGCCATCACTTCAAAGATTGGACAGTCACTTGTTCAAATCTCTCCATCTACTATCTCCACCACATTTGGTCTTAACGACCTTGATGACCCCATTTCTTTCTCAAAGAAAGATTTATATGCAGAATTCATCGATCGAGGATATGAACGTTAGTTATTAGGTATTACCATCTTCAAACCTGAATTTCCTGCTGACATGAAATTCTTTTTTCACACCCTTTTACTATGCTTGTCAGCCAAAACAATCGCTTTTAACGAAATACCTTTAAATATTCAATACCTGGGTTATGCTATTTTAACCGAATTAAAATTTAACTTTTCTCAGGTATTGTTTTCTGATTTGGTTGCAAATTTTAATAAACTTAAAAAGGGTAAAGCTTTTTTAATACACCCTAGGTTGTTAAGTATCTATTTACAGAAACAAGTTTCTGAATTTGATTTTCAACAAGGTGTCATCTGTGAAGTTGGCAGCCTTAAACATGAAACTTTTACTATACTCTCAACACAAAACCAAAGGTGTTGAAAAGTAAAGCAACAGAGACTGAGCAAATTTTGACTACTTCTACAACCACAACTCCTTCCTCTATTGCTGAGCCCACTGCTCCTGGTGAACATAGCACTACAATCAGTGCTATGCAACCCCACCAGTTAAACCCAAAAAAAAACCCACCAAATCCACAAAGCCCACCGAACAACCCAAAAAGGTAGCTTTGGAAGATGAGATCCCAGATGTCTTACCTGTGACAACACCAAAGTCACTTACAACCACTTCTGCTACTTCCTCACAGCAGTTGGTTCAAAGATATCCACCAGCACATGCTTCTCTTGCTTCCTCACAAAAGGAACAAGTTGTAAGTGTAGGGACACCACACTACAAGGCAGATGATTCAGTTGAACATTTGTTCTCAAGCCCCTCTCCCAGGCTATATCTCTTTCTACTCCTTTACCCACTTCTCCAATACCGCCCACATTTATACCTTTGCTTGAGGCAATGGAGAAAACTCAGACACTCATCAGTCCCTCTCACTCACCTATTAAAGAGAGTCAACTTCCACATCTGACTCTATCTGCTAGCCCACAAGCAATTGAGGAGGTTACACCCCTTGAGTTACATGTAACTCTTGGTGGTAGTTCAAGTGAAGCAACTACTACAACTGCTACTACAACAGTGGCTCAGTTGGACAGTGGTTACATTTATAAGACTTCCTTGAAGGCAACAACTGCTGAGGTTACAATTGTATCATCTGAGCCAGTTGGAAGTCCCCAGAACCGAGAACAAGGGGCATTTGGTTCTGATACTATGGAGTTTACTCCTGTAGAAGATCCAAATAAAAAAACCACTGGTAGGAATTTAGATGATCCTATTAAATTAGATGATGAATTAAGATACAAAGAATTGACGAATAGGATGTCTTCCATGGAATCATCAATTGATGACCTCAAAACCATGATGAAACAAGTCCTGCAAAATTTCCAACCTCAACCATCTCCAACACAAAATGCTGATGAGATATGGAAGGTTGTTCAACCAATCATCCTAGCTAAGAGACAATTAGCAGATATCCAGCATAAACTCACATGAAGTTGATCCGCAATATGGTCGAGGCTCGATATAAAGATATACAAGCCGACATTAAAGCCAATAAAGACCACTTGCTCAAAACTACTGGCTCTGCCCGCCAGCAACCACTACAACCACTGCTGAAGCATCCGAAGCTACTTTGGGTAAAGAAATTGATGAGACATTAAACAAAGAAATTGAAAGGATTGCAAATGAAAAGCAGCAAAGACAAGATACACTCGAAGAAAAGCTTTGAGGCTCATAAAAGAAGAAAAAGCTAAGCAGTTGGAAAGGGAAGATGTTGGTATTTCAAGGCAAAGATGGTCTATAAGAAATGCAAGACAACCAACTCCCATTTCTTCTACAACCACTACTGCAGCCACTATTAATGTATCCTTTGTCACCCTAACCACAGCAGATGTTAGGAAAGATGTTGTGACAGCAGATGCTGGAACAACTGATATTCCAACGATGCTGTTCAAACCATTGCCCTAATCACATTTCCAACATTAACCGAACCATTACCCACACCATCTCGAATTCCCACACATCCACCTTCTCCAAAAATTAAATTCCAACGCAAAAAAAAAACTTTTGTTGTTGATGATGATGAAGAAAGCTAATCACCACTCCCTGCTTCATCACATTCCACTTCACAACCATCCTCATCACTGCCACATTCTGAAACCCCACTTCCCCCATTTCCAATCATGCACTTATCATCTTCATTTCTTCCTATGGGTGCACTCTACCCTTTGGAAATTTTTGTCGTTAAAGGAGAGATTTAAGCTTTCTATAGAGGATCCGAAATAGAGAGAACTTCCTTCCTTGTTGGGGTATCGAAAGCCAAAGAACCTTGATGAATATCTTAAGTTAAAGGCTAGACAGGCTGAGCACATTGCAAAAGGCAAATCTAAGATAAAGATGACAGGGCTTTATAAATCTCCTTGCAATATCAACTGAGCAAAGTGAGAAGCATTGAAGAATTTGCTAAGGAGTTGAGTAAGTCTATATCTGAACAGCCAACCACAAATGATCCTGAATTGAAAGAAGATTATCTTGATCATGTCATGAAGCACAAGCCTTATAAAGCAACAAGGGCACAATTTAAAGACTGGTTGGCGAATGAGCTAAAGGAAGAAATTGAAAGAATTCATACTATGCTTAAGGATCCTTCAAAGAAGCCTACTCCTCCTACTTGGAAAAAGGCCAAAATTGAAAGCCAAGACCATGCTCTAAAAACTAAAAGAAGGAAAGCCGAACTTGTTGATGCTTTATATAGAACAACAAGGCAGATTGCTAGATGGCAAGAATCAAAAATGGTAGATACCCACAGAAGGTTGGAAGAATTAAGAAAGAAAGATCATTCTGTCCCAAGAAATCCAATCTATGATCAATCAACCACTGCCACTAAACAGACCCTTGCTACTAAAAGATCAACTTCAACCTATGGCTTATCCACCATTGCCTCAAATCAAGCAAAGAGGCAAAAGCAGATGTAAGAAGAAGATCAAAGAATGCATGAAGAATTAAGAAAGGACGACATAAAAAATCAAATTTTGTATCAAACGGATGCTACAAGTGACAAGCTTAGAGCCTCAATTTCTACACTTGTATGCAGACCTACTTCACCAAACTCATCACAAATAACCCTACTCCCAAGAAAACCATCTGACTCAAAAATTCTAAAATGGAAGTCTAACAAAGACAACCATGAATTGACATTGCTCAGGTCAAATGGTAGAGTTCAAAAGATAAGATGGAGGGTGCATATGGTTTGGATGCAGTTGATCTCCAAGACTTGCTGAATCTTGAACTTGAAAGGGATGTAGATGACATGATTGCCCTTGACTTTGAACTTCAGTTCAAAGGCCAAATAAGGGAATCATTGATGGGAATAAAGATCAATAATAAAGTTTTTGTTTTGGCATCATCTGTTCTAGGGGGAGATTGTTGGAATTGAACCCACAAAAGAACATGATAGAAAGCCTAAATATACTACAACCTCTGATCCTGCTAATAATATAACATTGTCCAAGTCAAGCTCTGCTAAAGACTAATGTCAAAGGTCTGCCATAGCAAAACTCCATTGAAGATAAAGCTCTGCTGGAATCTAAAGCTAATGGTTTGCCAAGGCAAAGCTCTGCTGAATATTAAAGCTAAAGGTCTGCCAGGCAAAGATCTGCTGAAGATCAACAGAGGATGTCTCATCAGTGCTTTCTATCAATCTTTGTATTGTTTAGATATAGCAGTAGTTAGCTTAGCAGATGTTGTTAGTTTGTTATTTTTGTTAAACGTCACTTTCATGCTGACATCATCATAAGATGCTCAGTGGTTAAGATTGTAGTATAAATAGAAAAGTGCATGTACTGTTCTATTTGATCACTTTCATCAATTGTCAATTTATCTTCTTCCTTACATTATGTACGAACAAATCAGTGATCTTAGGCTGAGGGGGAGATTGTGAGTTATATGCAAGTTATTATAATTACGAAAGCATGAAAATGAAAACAATCTCTCAGCTGTTATGAATTAAAGTTCTTCATTCCGCTGCATGTTCATCTGATTTATCTTCTTTCATTTATCATTTTTAGAACTTTCATAAACAGTTTCAAACTCAGATCCTAACAAAAACTGATCATTACATATTAGATTAGGTTCTGTAAATTTTGGGAATTTTTAGTTATTTTTTGGATTATTGGATAACTAAACGTGACATATTAGTTTAGAAAATAATGATAAAATACTAATTAATCAAATTATTGTTTCACAAATTATATAATCTAATTTTCCAGTAGTTAAATAGGTTGGAGAATTTTAATAATCAGTTTTATATTTAGAATGTAATCTATTTGTAATAGGAGGATTAAGCAAATTATAAAAATGTTTTCATTCCTTTTATAAAAATAACTAATTTAATTATTACAAAGATAACCATTATGAATAAAATGATATTTCATATAAGATGTTTATAATTTTCTAGTTGATAGAATTTATTAGATGGATTATTTGTAAATATCAAAAATTAATACTCATAAATATAATAACATATATAAATTATGTTATTATTTCTCAATAGTATTTCCAATCATTTAGTCATGTATGGACTTATAGATTTGTTTAATTAATCGTTTAGGAATTAGGAATTCGTATATTTATTTATTAGTTTTGTTGGGAATTTAATATCAAAATTCAAGACTTATAAAAATATAACAAACATCATCTTGAAATAATAATTTTAATCAAAATGTAAAAAACTACATTTATTTATATAACAAATATTATTTTTGTACAAAACTCCAATAGGAGAACCCAATTTCCTAGTCCCGTTTATGTCGTTCTTTTTGTTTAGTTTTTTTATTTATATATTTTAGGGTAATTTGGTTGTTTGGACTATTCATTTCTCTTGCGGTATCATTTGTGGATTAATATTCGCAAATGGTGAGTAAATCATTTCCCCTTTTTACTTTAAAACATTCTGGGGTTTATCAATGTCTCACGCAAATCTCGTATTAATTATATTTATTAAATCAAGCATGCAATATTCATTGTGTAGATTATGTGTTATATGTTTATTTGTTTATTTAGAGTATCTATGTTAGTCAAGTCAAGCAAGCATATTATGGATCTATTGGTTGACCACTTACACATGGCTATAGGTGAATAGGTATCGCCTTCATTCAGTCTCACTCCTCGGGTTAGAGACTAAAGCACTCATTGGTTTATTTTATTTAGTATGTATTATTTGTGATATTCAATTAACACATGAATTGCATGTTTATTTTTCAAAACAAATTATTTTGATCTAAACTTATATTTACCCACCAGCTCTTTGTAGTTGACCAAATATATTGAACGTGGTACAGGAAATGTGAATTGAAGATGCTTGGAATGAAGTCACAGAGGAATAGCCTTAGAATAAATTAATGGAATTTCCTTTGTGTTTTCCTTTATGAGTTATGTTGGATATTTAAACTTATATGTTTTGGTGTGACATTTTAATAAAGTGACATAAGTAATTATGAAACATTAAATAGTGCCATAAGCTTTGGACAATCACCATGCCCCGAACGATAATCTACCACGGATTGGGGTGTGTTAACTTGGATATCATGCGCTTACGCATAGAGTGATTACTGGTTGGTTGTCCCAGGGTCTAGTCTTACTATTCATCAATAAATCATCTTTAAGTAGTACCATCTTTCATCATAATAGTATTTGTTATGTTTAGGAGATCAAGATCAGTTCCTACACATAGCAAAACAAGTACACCATTAGGTCTCCTATGTAACATCGGCCCCTGGCACCACCAATATTATCTGCTTTGCCCCTAATGGGTTGCCCATCCAAGAACTCACGGCTTTGTTTTTTTGTTGCCCCAATGGAGACTTCCTAGGAGGTCACCCATCCTAGTACTACTCCCACCTGAGCACGCTTAACTGTGGAATTCTCCTCTCATCCACTAACATTAAGCCCAAAACGCGTTGATGATTTAAGAGACGTTGGATTACTTATGAACCATGGATCTCTCCAGACGCGACTGATGTGGGATTTTCCTAGGGTGTCACAGTGGTCCATATTAATCTTTCAATAGTGGGTATCAGTATTGTTACATCCTAACTGTATCCATACCCTTTTCTTTCTTTGTTTGTTGAGATATCCATCAAAATATCCATATAGTTGCAGTTACATCTCAGTTATTCTTACACAAATAAGTTCGATTGTAATTGTTGAACACTCAGACAAGACCTGACACTTAGGGTGGAGAGTGTCATCCTAGGTTTTCCTGTCTTCTCCAGATTGCGTGGTTTCGATCCAGCTTTCTCCAGATTTTCCCTAAACTAAACTTGTTAGGTCCTATAAGTGTGAGACTGAAGCATCAAATATACGCAACAGTCTATGGTAGTTAACTGGGATTAACTGGGTTTGTTTGTATTAGTTTTGGACCTTGAATAGGTCACCTAGGCCATGCCATAGGCCAAGTGGGCCAGGCAAGCCCAAAGGAAGCCCATGAGTGGCATGGGCAAACCCTAGGTATAAATAGAATATTATGTCATTCCTAGGGTTATAACTCAGAAAGACTTTGGGATTTCTCTAGAGACAGCCTTCATCTTGTTCTAGACGATTTTGCTTGTTCAACTAATAGAATCGTGTGCAAGGTGTTAAAGTTGATTCGTGTTGTTCTTCATCTTTTCGGTTTTCTTGAAGATCACCAAGTTTGGATTCCGTCCATCCTTGGTGATTGTGTGATATCAGTGTTAGATCGGATTTTCGGGAGTTACAAGTGGTATCAGAGCCTGTTTGAACCTGTTTTCCAGGCTCAGATCTGATATCACCCTGATTCTGTTCGGTTTCTGCTGAAAGACACGAAGAACACGAAGAAGATTCAAGCATTTTGGATCAACATTCAAGGATTTCGGATTTTCTGGTTGCATTTCGGATTGATTTCGGATTAATCTGCTACATTTCGGATAAAAATCTTGAATTTCTGATAAATTTCGGATAAATCTTCAAGGATTTCGGATCAATCTTCAAGAAATTTTGGATTTTCTTCAAGGATTTCGGATAATCTTCAAAGATTTTGGATTGGTAACTGTTCCGAATTCAGATAGACTTTCATTCCGGATCAGGCTCTTATTCCGGATCTGTTTCTCCATTTCGGATTTATCCGAGTTACTGTTGTTGCGTATCTGATAGCATTCCGGATTACTGTTCCGGATTCTCAATGTTGTTGTGTATCTGATAGCATGTCACACCCTGGTCGTAGCGGAAGCGCAAGCGTGTGACTATTAGGTAATCATTGCATCCAATATAGTAAACATTATAAAATAACAACGATGCATACCATTCATAAGTTTCGTTCCGATATTACAACCATCAAAAGGTGAAATCACATTGTTACCAGTTTCAGATTACCATTACAAACATAGTTTAAAAGACATTGTTCCAAAATAGAATAGTGTTTTCATCACAATTTCATGTTGAGGATTTGACCTCTATATACCCAAACGAGGTTGGGATATAAAGGGCAAACCCTCCAAAAGGTAGTACATCGTCGTCTTGAAAATCCCATGCCAAAATCCCATCACCAGCTCAAGTCCTGCGTCCTGAAACACATGTAATTTTTAAAAAGTCAACATAAAGTTGGCAAGTTCATGTAGTTTAATGTTTTCGTATCCAAATGTCATCTTTGAAAACCTGTATTGAAATCCAAGTATGTTATTAGCATCAATGAGTTTATTAAGGATCTATCAGTGTGTCGCGAGCACCCTGACATACTAGTGCCATAAGTAAGTAACCAAACCGAGACTTCTTTGACATTTTGGGATCACAAAAGCACTCTAATGGGTATACCAACCAGGAGTGGAGCGGGTCTCAAACTCAATAGATCTACCTCTTTTGCACCTTGTTCACTAAGTGATTAATGGTTACTACTGTTATTTCCTACTTACACACAGTGATCTGTTATCTGCTAACTCATAGCTAACATATTGTTTTGACATGACATGTATTTCCCCTCGATGGTTTAAAACAAAACTTAAAATAAGTGAAAGGAAGGACATGAACTCACCGTTTTTGCATTCCGTATAAGTCGTACTGTTTAACTTTCGGTGTCCACAACGTATGTAACCTACATGCGTATTGGTTTCATTAGACAACTAGGTCTCAATGGACCTTGTACACGTTGTTCATCTTGAATTCTTGTTATTGAACAACTTATAATGTGATCTTAGTGTTGGTAGTTCGTTTGTTCGATGAATATTGTTATATATATTTCTTAAATATATATATATATATATATTATTGTTTTCAAACAATGTGTGAACTGGGCCTTGCCCTTCACATGTCATTGGGCCTAGCCCATGTTTTCTGGTTACCGGGCCTAGCCAATGAAATTTTGTCTTTGGGCCTAGTCCATGTCTTTTTGTCTTTGGGCCTAGCCCATGTCTTATTGTCTTTGGACCTAGCCCATGTATTTTTATATTCTTGGGCCAATCCCATGTATTTTTATATCCTTGGGCCTAGCCCATGTATTTTTATATTCTTGGGCCTAGCCCATGTATTTTTTTTATATCCTTGGGCTTTTATTAGTTTTTGGGCCACCTCCATAATGTTATGGAATTTAGGCCTATTATATGATTTTCACAATTTGGGCCTAGCCTAAATATATATGTATAAAGCCCATTTTTATTATAAGTATTTTACTTATAATTTTTCTAACTTTTAATACACTTAACCTTCCGGGTTTTTGGTTTCGATAACATATATATATGTTGAGTCATCTAAAAATATTTTTAGACTCGTCGTCGGCGTTGTTCATTGTATGCTCATTTTCGTCGAGGAACGCCCGTTGTCATAGCGACCTTTCATACTGGCGGTTCACCCGTTGGTCGTGGACACGACGGTGTAATATTGAATGTCCGCCCATTGTTCGCATTGCTTTAATTGTCCGATTTATTGTTTCGACGCATTATGAGAATGTATTTATTATGTCACCAATACTTGGTATATTGTTTAAGTGTTTGTATTTTGTATAAGATTGGGTATTTTATTGTGAATACCCTAAGTTTCTAATACATACATATATAGTACACACATGTATACACACCATTTATTAGTAACAAATATGTATACAAATACTTGTACTATTTTCCATATAAGAATATATTTTTGTAAAAGTATTTATTTTACTTATAAACATATATTTGTAACTTTATTTAAACACTTGGTTATTTAGAGATAACCCTTGGTCATTACAGTCTACTTAATGACGTTTTAAGTTACTAATCACGTTTAGTCCCACTAATCACCCCATTAATCATGCTTTAATCGCGATTAGATTTTTAGAAAATTTCGCCATAGTTTTCCCTAAACTATGGCGTTTTCCACGTTTTAAAAACGTATTTAAAACCTGTTTAAACTCATAATCATCATCAACAAAACATCTAATATTTATTTAACAAAATCTACATATCATCATCCATGACTTTTTTTGTTGTTTAAAATACTAGTAAATTAAGAGGGTTTTTAATGTTTATTATGTGACATCCCGGTTTTTTAGGTATCTTAAACGCACTACTTCACGGTTATTCGTTCATACGCTAAATTGATTCGGAGATTTATTTTACACGCTCGAAATAATTACGCTAACCTTGTGAACTTATCAAGTGAATTACGTGCTATATGTATTAGACGTTTATAAGCTTGGTGAGTTATTATGTTATGTTTTGATTTCGTGGTGATTAGTAATAAAAATATATAGTAAATAGATAGACGAACCGAACCGGGTCGCGAAACGGGTTGACCTCACTTCCTTGCGACTCAAGGAGTTAAGCAAAACTTGAGGCTCAAGTTAAAGACCCAAACCGCCCCACCCAAACCCTTTGCGGCCGCAAGCTCAAATCGCCCCAAACCCTTCTCCTTTTCTTTCCTTCCCCACACTATATATAGATAAGCATGCATGAGAATTGTTAACAAAAAAAAAAGAGGAACCCTAGTTCTAAGACCAGCCGACGGCAGCCTTCTCCCCACTCTATCTCTCGGTCGCGATCCCCTTCAAACCCGAATCAACTACCATCTCGTTCCCGGTTCGTTAATCTCCATTGTTAAAGGTTAGGGTTTTCTATTGTTTCGCAAATCACATTAGGGTTTATGAACTATTGATCATGCTTGTATGTAATGGTAGAATCATGGTTTATGAAAGTGTTATGATGTTAGTTCGATTGATTGTGCAAGTTTGGCGATTATGATGATTAGTTGGAATCAAGAATCATAGGCTGCGTTTTGTGATAAAAGTCATATTGTATGATTAGGGTTTGCATGAGTATGATGTACATAATGATATGTGACTAAAACGTATATTTTTGAAAAACGCTTCTAATGGCGCTGGATTCATATTTTTCTGAGGTCGTTTGATATATTTAAGTGGTTAATTAAGTGCAGTAACTGAAGCTGTGTAAATTATGAAAAATTGTTAGTTGTTTATCGAGTCGGATCTCATAATCTGTAGAGAGTTGAATCACGAAATTTGTACAGCAACTGGAGATGGAAATTTTCGGGAAACACCCACTGGAATTTTGTTAATTGGATGAACGATGATTTTTAAATAAATTCTCCCGTGGACTGCAGTCAGAAAGCGACGAATCTGACTGCAGCCTAGTATATAAATATTTATGGATAATTAGTAAAGTGTTAGGACTTGAAAAATTTACATAAAATTCTACAGTTTAGTTGACACCTTCTGTAAAACAATTGGAATTTTTGGAACGTTGGAACTATTTTATAAAAATCCTCGAAAACAGCCTAATTATGAGTATACAAGCTGAAACTTGATAACTTGCGAATGTGTGTACCAAAGTGTTGTATGAGTTGATTTGTGTTCATGATAGGTTGGTTTGGTCACTATTTTGGTATGATAATACTTTTCATGCATGATTGTGTTTTAGAATTTGTTATTGTGTGTGCCGCATTGTTATCGGTGTGTTCACACACTAACTTTAAATCAGTTGACTTGTTAGGACGCAATTAGCGGTCCCATCATTTGCTACTTCTGTGTTACACTAACCGAGCAATTAAAGGTGAGTTCACGGCCCCTATTTTATCCGGTTTTAAACAACAGGGGGAGAAACATGTATACACTCTACAACTCTATCTCTTTACGTTATACGAAATTAACGTCATTAAACTATTCGGTAACTAAGTTAATGTTAATGTACATTATGGTCACTAAGCAGCTATATCACACAAGTCCTCGACAAACTCTCAGATCGTTAGTATTGGGTTAGATAGCGGGGAAATTATAAGTAGTACTACTGGGCCCGACAAGCCCCACCCGAGCTAGTCGCGCTAGCCGACCGGGTATGGTCAACGGGTGAATAATTTGGCCTAACTTTCGCCATGGTCAGTGATAGGCCTGGCAACACGGAGGCACAACAGTCAGCTTCGATCGCGAACACTTACGTGACATAACTTTAGGCTCGCTACCCACATGTTATACATTGAACTTAATTACGAATCATCAATATTATTCCGGGTTAGGGATAATGGAACCAACAACATTATTATTCCGGGTTAGGAATAATGGAACATCATTATTATTCCGGGTAAGGAATAATGGAACCATCAGTATTATTCCGGGTAGGGAATAATGGAACTAAATCGTTATCCCGGGTTAGGGATAACGGGGGAAACAAACTTATAACCGAACTAATGAACTTATAAAAACCTGTGAACTCATTCTTCTTTAATGTTGACACTTGTTTCTTTACATGTTTCTCAGGACGCTAGGAGCTCTAGGTGCACTCACTTGCATTGATCAAGACATCTTTTTATCGAGTCTCATTTACGAATATTGTTTGGGTTTTTCTTTAGTTTTGGCGTTTGTGTTGGCGCCCGTTCCTTTACTTTACCTTAATGCTTCAGCTCAACTTTAAAACTAATGCTTCCGCTAAACATTGAAACCAAACTAAAACAATTTAAAAATAACTATGAATGGTTAAACAAATGATTTTGGAAAACGTATAAACAAATCATATAGAGTCGTTAGATGTTACTAGTGTCTCGGATTCTGGTTTGTTCACACGCCTCGCGGTAAAACTCCGCAAGTGGAAATTGAGGGTGTGACAGATTGGTATCAGAGCCTCTAGCTATAGAGAACCAGGTTTGCATTAAAAGTAGACCTAACTATAGCTGATTACACGACACTAGACTTAGTTTGGCATTGAACTGTTATATCTTGTTATGTGTTGTACCACAACTATGTTATGTAAAATATAAATGCATATTGAAATAAACGCAATTCGTAACTAACTACACAACCCAACAGGCAATGTCATCATCATCATCCGACAAACTTTTGCAACCAAGGGCGCCGGGGAAGGCACCTATGGTGGAACCCTCACCACCTCATGGCATGGAGACACGCTCAGCTGTTAGAAAAAGACTCGCTCTAGGAGAGGAGTCGTCCTCACGCCCGACCATCGCTATGCCGGTCGAACCGGTTAACTCGTTAGAAGTAGGGAACGACCTACTTAGAGATATGATAAGAAAACAACAAGAACAACTAGAGAGAATGCATGAAACCATCCTAGCACAAGGATGGATGATACGACAATTAACGGGTAAGACTGGAGAGCTCGAGGAAGAGCAACATGAGAGCAAGATAGCTCGTAACACCTTAGCTAAAGATCTTCATGCTGAGCAGCTGAGGGCTGACTGGCTCGAAGACAGAGTTCTTGAGTCCAGCTGGAGAATTCAAGAACTAGAACAGAATCAGGCACCTTTACCAGTACCCGCACCAGCACCGGCCCCTCCAGTGCCTGTAGAGGAAGAAGAGGAGGATCCAGAGGAGGATCCAGAGTAGGATCCGGAGGAAGACCCAGCTGTAGAAGCTGGAAACGCCACGGAGGATGACAGCAACGATAGCGATTTGGGAGATGGAGACGTAGAAGACTGATTCGTCTCGCTTATCCCATTTGCTTCCTTCTGTCTATTTATTTCTCTACTTATGTTTGAACTTGAGATTTTATAGTAAACTGATATGTTTGGTTGGCATTTTGTAAGACGTTGAAATTCTATTTAATCGAATATTCCTTTTGATTGTTTAATTTATTTGGGTTGACATAATTTGAGGGATTATTTAAGTATGGAATAGGATAACTATATGGGATATATATACTTATCAGTGTTGTGTTTGTGTTGTCTTGTGAAGATCTAAAATGGCAACTGGACGTCGCGGAAACCTCAACATGACACCCGAAGAATTGGCCGCAATGATCCAAGAACACGTGAATGCTGCTTTGGCAGGTGTTCAAAACCAACCAGCAGGTAACCATTATTAAATTTTCATGGGAAAATCTAATAGTTGGGCTAGTAGACTTTCTCGCTGACTACCTATCCTCTGTCAGCAGGAGGGGGTCTTAACCCCTACAAGATGTTTCTCGATGCGAAGCCGAGCAAATTCACGGGTGCAGAAGGACCCATAGGACTGGTCCGCTGGATTGAAAAGTCCGAATCAGTGTTCGAAATGTGCAATTGTCTGGAGCTCAACAAGGTCAAGTATGCTGCCTCAACGTTAGAGGATGGGGCACTAACTTGGTGGAATGCACAAGTCCAAACGCGTGGACTTATTGCTGCAAACGCAATGGCCTGGGTCGAGTTTAAGGCCCTAATCAAAGAGGAGTACTGTCCGCGAGACAGGGTTCAGCAGTTGGAGCAAGCGTTATGGAACCACAGGATTGTGGGATCTGAAATTGAAGCATACACAGCGAAACATCATGATCTGGTATTTCTATGTCCTGATCTGGCCAACACCGTGGAGAAACGACTCGAGTTTTACCTTGGGGGTCTGGTCCCCGAGATCCAGGGCATGGTAATGGCTAGCACCCCTGCGACTGAGCATCAAGCGATCAGGCTAGCGCACAAACTCACCGACAAGTGGTGGAACAAAAGAAGTTGCCATCTCGGGGTACAACTGAAGTTGCCCCTGATAATAAAAGAAAGTTTGAAGACTCGTCTGCTCGACAGTCTTCGTCAGCCCAGCCACAACAAGGGAACCAGAAACGGTTCAATAATTTCAACAGTAACCGGGGTCACAATAATCAGCCCGCCAACAACACCCAGAACACAAGCGGCTATGTAGGTCGAAAGCCGCAGTGTAATCGTTGTAACCTTCATCATCACGGACCTTGTGCCGGAAATCGCTGCCAACGATGTGGCAAAGTGGGACACGCAGCAAGGGATTGTCGCGGGGAAATCATGTCCTGACAAAATCAGAATCAGCACCAGGGTCAGCAACAGGGTATTAACCGGGGGTGCTATCAGTGTGGTAGCACTGCCCACTTCAAACGAGACTGCCCACAGCTTCGCAACAACAACAACAATGGTGGGAACAACAACAACCACAACAACAACAATAACAACAACAACAATGGAAATGGTGGCACAGGGGGTGCCAAAGGTCGTGCATTTACGCTAGGCCGCGGAGAGGCCAGAAACGACTCGAACGTGGTCACTGGTAAGTTTCCCCTTAATGAACATTTTGCTACTGTACTTTTTGATACGGGTGTGGATAGGAGTTTTATATCTGAGTCTTTTAGGAAGAACCTAAATCTCACGCCTAAACCCCTAGAGACCCCTTACGTCATAGAACTAGCCGATGGTAAATCTGTAGATGTGACCCATTTAGTATCCGGCTGTCAACTCAAACTCGCGGGTCACACCTTTACCATTGATTTGATGATAACTACCCTGGGTAGTTTTGACGTGGTAGCCGGAATGGACTGGCTATCTGACGTCCGAGCAGAAGTTCTCTGTTTCGAGAAAGCTATCCGTATTCCGCTCTCTAACGACGAAATCTTGACGGTACAAGGCGAGAAGGCAGGCGCCGTCACAAACATCATCTCATACATGCAAGCACAGAAGTATCTTCGGAGGAAGAACTCTTTCGCTTTTCTCGCACTGGTCACCGAACAGCCTAAGGACGAGAAGCGTATAGAAGATATCCCCGTCGTCCGTGATTTTTCTGATGTATTTCCAGAGGAGTTACCTGGTCTTCCACCACATCGACAAGTAGAATTTGAAAATGAATTGGCGAACCATGCAACTCCTATCGCCAAGGCCCCATACCGCCTAGCTCCAGCCGAGTTGCAAGAGCTGTCTACCCAACTTCAGGAACTGTTAGAAAAAGGATTTATCCGACCCAGTACTTCGCCATGGGGAGCTCCGGTCCTTTTTGTCAAGAAGAAGGACGGGACCTTCCACATGTGCATCGACTAGAGGGAACTCAATAAGGTTACTGTCAAGAACCGATACCCATTACCTCGCATCGACTATCTCTTCGACCAACTTCAAGGGTCAAGCTACTACTCCAAGATTGATCTACGGTCCGGTTATCACCAGTTACGAGTCAGGGAGGAGGATATTGCTAAGACGGCATTTCGTACACGGTATGGCCATTATGAGTTCTTGGTCATGCCCTTCGGTCTCACCAACGCACCCGTGGTGTTCATGGACCTCATGAACCGTGTGTGTAAACCGTATCTCGACAAGTTTGTCATTGTGTTCACCGATGACATACTCATCTACTCTAAAGGTGAAGCAGAACATGCTGAACATCTACGATTACTGCTGGAACTACTTCAACAGGAGAAACTATATGCCAAGCTTTCAAAGTGTGATTTCTGGATTCGGGAAGTTCAGTTCCTCGGGCATATCGTGAATGAAAAGGGTATCCACGTTGATCCCACCAAGATTGATGCTATCAAAAACTGGGAAGCACCCAGGACACCGACGGAGATCCGCCAATTTTTGGGTTTGGCTGGTTACTACAGACGTTTCATCGAGGGATTTTCAAAGATTGTGCAACCGCTTACCGCCCTCACCCAGAAAGGCATCAAGTACGCTTGGGGTGACAAGCAGGAAGCGGCATTTCAATTGTTGAAGCAGAAACTTTGCAGTGCACCCATTCTGTCCTTGCCGGAAGGGACTGATGATTTTGTGGTATATTGTGATGCTTCCATTCAGGGATTGGGATGCGTACTCATGCAACGTGATAAGGTCATCGCGTATGCGTCCTGACAATTGAAGGTTCACGAGAAAAACTACACAACACATGACCTGGAATTGGGAGCAGTGGTGTTTGCGCTTAAGATTTGGAGACACTACCTATATGGAACAAAGTGCACAATCTATACAGATCACAAGAGCCTCCAACACATCTTTGACCAGAAGGAGTTGAACATGCGACAGCGTCGCTCGGTCGAACTCCTGAACGATTATGAATGTGCCATTCGGTATCACCCGGGTAAAGCTAACGTGGTAGCTGATGCCCTCAGTAGGAAGGAGCACTAGAAACCTCGTCGGGTACGAGCACTACAGTTCACCATTCATTCGGGGTTACCCGAACAGATACGCAACGCGCAGTTAGAAGCAGTTAAGGAAGAAAACATCAAGGCCGAATCGGTGGGAAAAATGGAACGCGATTGGGAAGTAAAACCCAATGGAGCCCGGTATTTCCTGAATCGTATATGGGTACCTCTCCACGGAGACCTCAGAAAGCTAGTCATGGACGAAGCTCACAAATCCCGATACTCTGTCCATCCTGGTTCGGATAAGATGTATCAAGACCTTAAAGCCGCGTACGGGTGGCCCAACATGAAAGCGGATATAGCCACCTACATGAGCAAGTGTTTGACTTGTGCGAAAGTCAAGGTAGAGTATCAGAAGCCATCGGGGCTACTTCAACAACCTGAGATTTCGGTGTGGCAATGGGATCAGATCTCGATGGACTTCATCACTAAACTCCCGCGAACTTTGGATGGTTGCGATACCATCTGGGTGATCGTGGATCATTTAACTAAGTCCGCACACTTCCTAGCGATTAAAGAAACAGATAAGATGGATAAGTTGACTCGCATCTACATTAAGGAAGTAGTTTCTCGGCACGGAGTGCCAACGTCCATCATCTCAGACAGAGATGCTCGTTTCACGTCCAATTTTTGGCAGGCACTTCAAAAAGCATTGGGTACACGCTTAGATATGAGCACAGCTTATCACCCTCAGACGGATGGTCAAAGTGAAAGGACCATTCAGACCTTGGAAGACATGCTTAGGGCATGTGTGGTAGATTTCGGGAACAGTTGGGAAATCCATCTGCCTTTAGTGGAATTCTCGTATAACAACAGTTACCATACGAGTATATCGGCAGCACCGTTTGAAGCATTATACGGTCGTAAATGTAGATCACCGGTCTGTTGGGCAGAAGTCGGTGACAGCCAATTCACAGGCCCTGAGTTGATACTTGAGGCTACTGAAAAGATTGTACAAATCAGAAACCGCATGGCAGCGGCACGAGATCGACAGAAAAGCTACGCTGATCAACGACGCAAACCGCTCGAATTCCAAGTAGGCGACCGCGTCCTATTGAAGGTGTCACCCTGGAAGGGTGTAATCCGTTTTGGGAAACGAGGCAAACTAAACCACGATACGTAGGCCCATTTGTGATTTTGAAACGTATCGGGCCCGTAGCTTATCAATTAGACCTTCCTGCCGAACTCAGTGGAGTTCACAACGCTTTTCACGTGTCAAATCTGAAGAAGTGTCTATCAGATGAAACCCTAGTCATTCCATTGGATGAGATTCAAGTGGAAGAACAGCTGCACTTTGTGGAACAACCTATCGAGATCATGGATCGTGAGATCAAGACTCGAAGACACAGCAAGATACCGATCGTCAAGGTTCGTTGGGACTCTAAGCGTGGACCGGAGTTCACGTGGGAAAGAGAGGACCAAATGAAAAGCAAATACCCACACCTTTTTGCAGCTGAGCAGCAATCTAACGTTACCACCAACTAAATTTCGGGACGAAATTCTTTCAACATGGGGATGATGTGACAGCCTGGGAATTTCTTGTACCATTGTTAACGAACTAAATCCTTGTGCGTTGCATTCTAAACCTGTGCGTTGCATTCTAAACCGCGTTTACTCAATTTTCGGGACGAAAATTCTTTCAACATGGGGATAATGTGACATCCCGGTTTTTCAGGTATCTTAAACGCACTACTTCACGGTTATTCATTCCTACGCTAATGGATTCATATTTTTATGAGGTCGTTTGATATTTTTAAGTGGTCAATTAAGTGCAGTAACTAAAGTTGTGTAAATTCTGAAAAATTGTTAGTTGTTTATCGAGTCGGATCTCATAATCTGTAGAGAGTTGAATCACGAAATTTGTACAGCAACTGGAGATGGAAATCTCCGGGAAACTCCCACTGGAATTTTGTTGATTGGATGAACGATGATTTTTAAATAAATTCTCCCGTGGACTGCAGTCAGAAAGCGACGAATCTGACTGCAGCCTAGTATATAAATATTTATGGATAATTAGTAAAGTGTTAGGACTTGAAAAATTTACATAAAATTCTACAGTTTAGTTGACACCTTCTATAAAACAATTGGAATTTTTGGAACGTTGGAACTATTTTATAAAAATCCTCGAAAACAGCCTAATTATGAGTATACAAGCTGAAACTTGATAACTTGCGAATGTGTGTACCAAAGTGTTGTATGAGTTGATTTGTGTTCATGATAGGTTGGTTTGATCACTATTTTGGTATGATAATACTTTGCATGCATGATTGTGTTTTAGAATTTGTTATTGTGTGTGCCGCATTGTTATCGGTGTGTTCACACACTAACTTTAAATCAATTGACTTGTTAGGACGCAATTAGCGGTCCCATCATTTGCTACTTCTGTGTTACACTAACCGAGCAATTAAAGGTGAGTTCACGGCCCCTATTTTATCCGGTTTTAAACAACAGGGGGAGAAACATGTATACACTCTACAACTCTATCTCTTTACGTTATACGAAATTAACGTCATTAAACTATTCGGTAACTAAGTTAATGTTAATGTACATTATGGTCACTAAGCAGCTATATCACACAAGTTCTCGACAAACTCTCGGATCGTTAGTATTGGGTTAGATAGCGGGGAAATTATAAGTAGTACTACTGGGCCCGACAAGCCCCACCCGAGCTAGTCGCGCTAGCCGACCGGGTATGGTCAACGGGTGAATAATTTGGCCTAACTTTCGCCATGGTCAGTGATAGGCCTGGCAACACGGAGGCACAACAGTCAGCTTCGATCGCGAACACTTACGTGACATAACTTTAGGCTCGCTACCTACATGTTAACATTGAACTTAATTACGAATCATCAATATTATTTCGGGTTAGGTATAATGGAACCAACAACATTATTATTCCGGGTTAGGAATAATGGAACATCATTATTATTCCGGGTAAGGAATAATGGAACCATCTGTATTATTCCGGGTTGGGAATAATGGAACTAAATCGTTATCCCGGGTTAGGGACAACGGGGGAAACAAACTTATAACCGAACTAATGAACTTATAAAAACCTGTGAACTCACTCTTCTTTAATGTTGACACTTGTTTCTTTACATGTTTCTCAGGACGCTAGGAGCTCTAGGTGCACTCACTTGCATTGATCAAGACATCTTTTTATCGAGTCTCATTTACGAATATTGTTTGGGTTTTTCTTTAGTTTTGGCGTTTGTGTTGGCGCCCGTTCCTTTACTTTACCTTAATGCTTCCGCTCAACTTTAAAACTAATGCTTCCGCTAAACATTGAAACCAAACTAAAACAATTTAAAAATAACTATGAATGGTTAAACAAATGATTTTGGAAAACGTATAAACAAATCATATAGAGTCGTTCGATGTTACTAATGTCTCGGATTCTGGTTTGTTCACACGCCTCACGGTAAAACTCCGCAAGTGGAAATTGAGGGTGTGACAGATTATCCTTCTCAAAACAATACTTTAGCATGTTGTTTAAACAAGTTCATGCATGTAACCTTTTGATTAATACATATTTTTAATGTGATTACAACTTAAATACATATGTTTACTTCTTATAAAAATCATTTTTATGTATAAAAATTATCTTTAAGTTGTAGTATTTTACATGGATGATGTAGGTGATGATCTTGTTTAGATTTAAACCTTATCATGTTTAAATCCTTATTTTTATACTAAATCACATGAGATCATCTCACTTTTATATCATAAATCAACATAAACAGCTTCAATATACAATCTAACAATCATATAAGCACATAATCAACACAAAATAAACAATATTTAGTGTTCTATTTATGTTGTATTTTAGGGTTTTTGATGTATCTTTTCTTGATTTTCAAGATGATCAACTTGTACATTAATAATCTAAGCACAAAATAAGCTAGATTATGGAGAAGTTTAGCTCACCATTGGTGCACAAGTTCCTTGAAGATTTAGAAGAAAAGAAAGCTCCTTAAGAATCCCTAATGAGCTCCATCCATGCAAGCTTCTTTAGAGGTCTTGATTAGGCTTCAAATGGTGTATAACATGGTGTTCAAGGGTGGCACAATGGTGGCTTAGGGTGGTGGTGTTGTTGCCGTGACCAAGAGGGGAAAAGGGAGAAGAAAGTGTTGTGAATTTTGGTGAATGAAATGATAAGTAACCTTAGGGAATTATTATATAATCACATCATATCTTCAAGTCCATCAAATCTTCCTTAGCACCATACTTAAGATCACCATCTTTCAACCAAAATCAAGTGGGGTGGGACCCACTTTGTGACCGTGAACTTGATGGGAGGTGAAGTGTAAATTTCATTTTTATCACATGGTAATTTATAATATATTTTTATACTTAGGTTAAGTATGGTAATTAGGGTTAATCTTCTAGCATCTTAAGCATAAGACTTGTGTTTAGGGTGTAATTACATGGCATTTAATCCATATGATTCTCCAAAATAGGTTTCGGACGACGAATATGTCGCTAGATCGCTCATCATCGAAGTATTCGCTAATAAACGGAACTATATATTTATTACCGGAAGCCTTTGTTTTCGACTACTACAACTAATATGGTGTCAAATTAGTGCATTTCTGATCCAAAAATATTCATGACTAGTTCGCTAGACGAATACACGATGAGTTAGGGTTGCCAATATGTCTTGCATTCGACCGTTCGATCGATATCAGCACTTTTATGATCCGCCGTCGAACTTTTTCGAATGTTGTGTTTCCGAGACCTCATGTTAGTTGAATGGATTTTGAGTCCCAAATAATGCTTAACTAGTTCACTAGACGCCCGAATGAAGCTATCGGCTACTAAAATATTCGTCGTTTCGACGATCAGCCGCTTTCCGGTCAAGTTATGCACTGTTTGCCGAATGACCGGAAACGATGTAGTATGTGCATTTTTGCTATTATCACACTATTTTAGGATGTTTAGCATTGTTTTATTCCTATCTTGACATCCGAAATCCTCCGAATTAGTCTTGCGGACAAATCGCCATTTGTCGCCTTTTTGGTCGAAACGGACAATTTTACAATTTAGGCGTTATACCGGAAAGTTATGTATTTTTGTAATAGTTGTTCTCAAATATGTGTTTTCATTTGTATATGGACTCAGGTATGGCATTAACATGCCGTAATTTCGTGTCTTGATTCGTTTTGGAGGGTTTTCCGACACAGTTAGTGTCACCGTAATTAGTGCGTCCGGCACTTTCTACCAACACTTTTAAGGCATTGTTTTGGTGTGTTTCTCATCGTAACGGAAACCAGTATATGTTATGATCAGATTTACTTGCCCTGATAAGGTACGACTCAGTTTTGAATTTAAATTACGATAACCATGCATGAGATTATAATATGAAATTTGTGATTACATTGTACGGAATTTCCAGTTATTTGCCAGTTGTCACACAGCATTCCGGATTCTTATTCCGGACTGAAACAGTGTATCTCGAATTCCATCTTGGACACTATTCCGAATCACCATCTCGGATTAGCATCTCGGATCATTGTTTCAGGATTCCATCCCGGATTGTTAATCGGAGTTACTGGTCCAGTTACACCCACAAAGATGGAAAGTTAACCAGCTGACGTAACTAGAGTTAAACGTTTTCGCACACAGAATTTGATCCACGGACAATCTTAACAAACCGGTTTCATGGTTAGACTCGTGTGATTTTTAGGGCAAAAAAAGGCACGAAAATTCCTAAAATCACTATTGGACATTATATATCATAGGATTCGTATCGTAGAGACGAGTCTAACGGTACATTTTGGTAAAAAAAAAAAGATTTTGGACATTTTTTATCATGTTTGTGGTCCGGTTTCGATTATCCGAAGATGTTCGCAGCCCAAGCTCATCACTCAAACATAGCCCTCAGTCCAGCACAAAATCAAACCCCGAGCCTGCAGGATGAAGTGAAAAAAAAGCTGAATGAGTTTATCGGAGACTATAATGTTGATCCGGTTGCTAACTATGTGATGTGTTTGCTTGAACGTGGGAGGCGAAAAGAGGAAGTAAGATATGCGTTGGATAGCATTTTAGGAGATGACAAAGACTCCTTTGTATCTTGGTTATGGGATCATTTACAATCAAACCAAGATCTCAAAGATCTATATGCAAAATCAACTGATTCTAATCCTGAAGAAGTATCTGATCAAAAACCTCAAGCCCAACAAGTAACAATCAGCAGCCCAGCACCCCAAACTCGACCTCAAGCCCAAACTAACGCTGACAAATCAAGCTCGCCCATTAACACAGTCAATTATCTTTTGTGCACTGAACCTTGCAGGAATAGGGTTGCTCAACTCAGGGCTCTTAATTCCAAAATGACCGATGAATACAACAATGCAGTGGCTCAGTGCATCTGCCTTCGAGAAAGTAACAAGTTACTTAAAGAAAAGGTTGAAGCACAAAAGAAAGATATAACTCAGCTCCACCTGGACGTAACTCAACAGAAATGTTAGGTCCATGATTACAAAACCAGATTAGAATCAAAAACCATGGAATGCGACTTGGTAAGAGTTGAGCTGGGACTTCTTACTGGAAAATATCAACAAAACGAAGTTAATATAAAGAGGTTTGATACATCCAGCAAGCTCGTTCAAGACGTGTGCAATGTGCAGCTGCATATAAGGAGAACAAAGGGAAGTGTTTGGGATTCAATCAGGTTGCCCCACCGTATAATCACAACTACACTACAATGCCTTAAACCGACGAAGATATTGAGAAAGCACAATATATGGTGTACGGCAAACCCAGTGATTATTCGTCAAACACACGGGAACCATCCGGTGTTGTTGACTCTTCTATTGAGTCAGCTGATGAAGAGAGAGCTGACGTGAACAAGGCTCCAAGTGTGCGAACTGAACAATCTGAACCTTCTGCTTCTGATGAAAAGGTTCAGAGCAAGCTAAAAGAGCAAAAACGAGCAAATCGGAGACGAAGAAAGCCGAAGTCCAAACGTCAAGGAAAATCTCGCTCTCCTAAATCATCAGTGGCCAGCAATAGCTCTCAAAAGGCTAATGTTGTGAAAAATGTATTTGTTAAGCTGGTCTTTAATGGAAAATGTGAAAAATATGCTTTTGACCGTGCTAGCAAAGCTTTTGGAAAAGTTGGGGAGATTTCTGAACAAGACTTGCAGTCCAAACAAAAGAAGAAGAATCCAAAGAAATATCCACAACAAAAGAAGGCCCTTGCAAATGACAAGTATAGACATTCAAATTCATCTTTGTCTGCAAGAAACATGCAAGGAAATCGAGCACCGGAGGGATCAGTTCATCCTTCAAGGCCTGCACGAGCAAATCAAGCTGATCAGACTGCTTTACATGTGAAAAGACAAACATGCTTCAATTGCGGCATTCCTGGTCACATCGCTCGAAACTGCACATATAGTCCACATGTTCCGTATCATGTAAGGTTACACCTAAGGGTAAAAATCATTCGAAGCCGATGAAGGTATCATCACCTAAGGCAATGAAGAATGTGAATCCCAAGGTTAAACCATCTGATGGGGATTGGAATGTTGCCAAAAGCAAACGCAAGGCTGTTCAGAAACAAAAATCTTTTTCTAAAACGACTAAACCTGAAACAGCCAAAGTTGCTCAAACAAAGGCAACAACCGCGTTTGCTAAAACGAAACAGATTTGAAAACCCAAATTCAAAGTGGTAACAACATCACCAATCCTTGAAACAAAAGGGGATTTGTGTCTGAAAGAAGTGTCTTATTTTGATGCTTCAGTGAAACCCAGGACCACGATGGCCTAGGTCCCACTGTCTTACTAATCTCCTTATTTTTCAGGAACAACCAAGGAGGAGCTGTTGACAATCTCTGGAATGTTGATAGCGGTTGTTCTAGGGACATATCGGAAAACATCTCACTGTTTCAATTTAAATTTTTACGAGTGCAATGTTTCCTTTGGAGGAGTTGAGGTAAGAAAAGATCAGCGAAAAGGTACAAGTTAAATTTCGCGCTTTAATTTTGAAATTGATTAGTTTTTAATCTAATGACGGAACGGTTAAGCAAAAACAACAAAAATATTTTCCTTTTCCTTTCGTTTAAAATTTTATGCATATGTTTTCTTTATTAGGTAAATTTGTGCATAAAGTATGATGCACAAATTTAGGGGGAAGAGGGCGATATCTGTATATATGTATTGTTTGAGGGGGAGAAAACAGAAAAATACAAAAACATTTGATAAACGATTCAAATGGGAAATGAAATGAATATTCGTGATAAAGGGCATGACTGACACATGTATGGTGTCATAGTTGAAAAGACTAGGATCTAATGTGATATGTCGATAGGCTTAACGCTCAAAGTGATTAAAAGATACTAAGTGATATAAACATAACGAACTATGTATCTTGTGGGTAACATACCATCGGCGTTGATAGATAGCCAACATCTGAAGTTTCGGGTCTTTATGATGTTGAGTCATCC
Organism: Scalesia atractyloides; assembly: GCA_947069175.1. Lineage (NCBI taxonomy): Eukaryota > Viridiplantae > Streptophyta > Magnoliopsida > Asterales > Asteraceae > Scalesia > Scalesia atractyloides. The sequence continues at coordinate 70,536,036 of CAMTDV010000026.1, forward strand.
GGGGATATCTTGGCTGCCCTTCTGTTGCATCCAGATTAAATGCAGACCTAGGCACAGTCAGGATATCTTTTTAAAAGAGCCAAAATAGATAGGCCAAAACCTTAATAGAAAGGAAATCTCATTATGAGAAAATTCCATGAATTATACAAAATAAGGTATTTGTCTAACCCTCGTCAGTCACTATTGGTCTCTTTGCTGTACGGAAGTACTGACCTGTTCACCAATACTCTAACATTGTAAAATTAAAGGATGATCTCAGTATACTCACCTGCTACGATGAATCGTTGTGCTTACCTTGATCACGGGGGTATGTCATGGTATGGGATGCATGGGTATTATAGTATAATACTATCTTAAGCATATCACGAAGTTGAAAAATGAAAGTTGAGCGTTTAAGTTTAAGTGGACAAACATATTGGCAATCATTTAGACCAGTCTAAATAAGTTCGTACTAAAAAGTATTCCTTAGTCCGCCTGAAAACGATTTTAATCCCATTGCAATTGTATAGTTGTAACTATTGAGTAAGTTTCTTTGTTTATTTGTGTTTCTGTTTATATTCTTATATTTTAAAATTAAAAAAATATAGAACATTCAAAAATCCAAAATAGAGTGCTTTATTTGTTTTATTATTAAAAATTATTAACCGTTCTTGAAGATTTGACAAATCATCAAAGGATGAAAGAAATTTGAATTTCGATCCGAGTACTAGTACTTGGATGTACCAAGTGTTCTGCGGTACTCTCCCTGTTACATAAAAATGTTTGCTTATAAATTTCTGAGAATTGTGCGGATCTTGATTTAGATCAAGAAATAGGGGTTGCTGAAATTGAGATGCTGTTAGTTACCGACAAAGCATGAAGCATCACAACAGCAAAGTATACCTGAGTCAGAAGAACCAGATGCCAATCATCATTTGACAGTGATAGTACATTTGAAAAAGTACCTGGGAATCTGCTTGTTTGAAAGAGAAAGATTGAAGAAGAAAAGAGCTGATGAGGTTCCTCCTCTCACATTCTTTTAATCAAAGTTGTTTCAAGCAAAGCTGGTCAAGATCCTGATATGAAGCTAACCACAAGAGCAGAAGAAAGATACCCAGTGCTGAGAGTTTGTTGAAGTATGAGGTCCAAGAAGTATAAGACTGACTTCCACAACACTTACAGCATAGCGACAACCATAGTCTCTGTTGAAGACGTTGTTGAATTGATGTTATCAAGACAATTTGATGCATCAGTCTAGGGGGAGATTGTTCGGTCCTATAAGTGTGAGACCGAAGCATCAAATATACGCAACAGTCTATGGTAGTTAACTGGGATTAACTGAGTTAGTTTGTATTAGTTTTGGACATTGAATAGGTCACCTGGGCCATGCCATAGGCCATGTGGGCCAGGCAAGCCCAAGGGAAGCCCATGAGTGGCATGGGCAAACCCTAGTTTAAATAGAATATTATGTCATTCCTAGGGTTGTACCTCAGAAAGACTTTGGGATTTCTCTAGAGAGAGCCTTCATCTCGTTCTAGACGATTTTGCTTGTTCAAGTAATAGAATCGTGTGCAAGGTGTTAAAGTTGATTCGTGTTGTTCTTCATCTTTTCGGTTTTCTTGAAGATCACCAAGTTTGGATTCCGCCCACCCTTGATGATTGTGTGACATCAGTGTTAGATCCGGATTTTCAGAACTTACAAAACTGTTTTAATTTAATTTAATAATTAAAGTAATTTTTATTTAATTGTTTTAAATATAATATTAAATTAAAGATATATAAACCAAAAATGAACCAAATTTCAATATATTTTAGTTATAATAGTTTAAGGTTGTTGGAAAATTAAAACAAACTCTAAGGTTTATTAAAAATTAAAATTAAATTATAAGAGTTTAAAAGAAAACACTTTCATAATTTTATGGGATTTTTTAGAAAAAAAAAAAGAAAAATATATTAAAGGTCTTTTTTAGCAAACTTATGTGTTATTGGAATTTAAGGGAAAAAGATAAAAAGCACACACAAAAAAATACAAACACATTGAAAAAAGACATAACCCCAACAATTTTCCCAAAAAATAGAGTCATGTCTTTAAATCCCCGTGGAAAAAAGTTCCCCAAACCGGGGGTGATGTTCCCACCTGGGACTAGACTTCCCCAAGCTTTCTTCGGCTCCACCGTCCACCTTTAAATATGACGTTAATTTCTAAAAATGTATATCACTAATTATACTAAAAATGTTCTAAACCCTAATAAATAATCTTATTACATGGAGGGTAATCCACCTCGGTTACACGTTGAATCACAATTAATATCCATGTGGGAACTTACTTAAACTCTATCAAACTGCCAATTAGTGAATTATAGTATAAATTTAGGTGTAAACTGCTCATGAAGTTTTATGAATCAGTTAAAATCTGACGATATCACAACAAGGTAATAGATGATCTAAACATTGATTTTGAGAACCATAATGTAACAAGCTAAAATCATTAATCAGTTAAAATCTGGAGATATCACAACAAGGTAATAGATGATCAAAACATTGATTTTGAGAATCACAATGTTACAAACTAAAATCATTGTAAGGTTTGACTCTCTTTAAGGGCTAACGTCCTACGTTGGTCATAGCTCTCCGATTCCCAATCCCATATCTGGTCATAACATTATGTCTCATACCTGATCCAATACTTGTCGAGGACCAAGCATAACCGCAAGTATTTGATATACTATAATAAGTTTTTTGAAAAACACTTGTTGGGATTTCTATGTGGATTTCTTTTTATTATTATAATTATAGTATAATTCTAATTTTTTATACGAACTATTACAAGTTGAAAAGTGATACATATAAGTTATTATTATAAATAAAAAATATCATTATTATTTTTTATATAAGTTCATGTATATACTTCACAATAGGGATGGCATGGTATCCGTTTGGTATCGAAAAACAGGGAAAACTGATACCGGTACTGAATATATCGGTTCGGTATCGGTTTACCGGTGTTTTACCCGTAAATACCGGTACCGAAAAACAAAAAAAAATAGGTACCGATACCAAATATACCCGTTATGGTTCGGTACCAGTATGATACTGGTCCGGTACCACTGTCAAATGTCCATCCCTACTTCATAATAGGCAAAATATAAATAATATTATTATATATATTTCAAAAGAAAATTGAATTTTCCATGTAATATGTAATTAACTTACTAAAATAAAACACTAATGGACGAGGGTTAAGGGAAAATAAAAAAAATCTGGTATATAATTCAGGTAAACATGTATGTGGTTTCAGGTAAACAAGTTGGGTAACACCTAATCCCATATCTGATCTCATACCCGTTGGGTTTTGGATATACTCGTCCCTGATGTTTCTGATATACCCGTAAGGCTCGAGATGTTTGTCATCCCCATATATCTGTTAAACTCTTTTAATATTTCTAGACACATCTTGACCGTCAAAGTGTGGTTCGTAAGCTACGATCTTGGGACCCTTTCTAACACGTGGATGTTTTGTAGATAACCTCGAGATGATCATGAAGGGCTCCAACGGATTTTCAAGACCATCTTCCTTTGTCAAGAGGGAACCATATTTCCAACATTCTCCATTCATGAAACTAAGCTCGTAATGAGTACTACATTATTACTCCGTCCATGTGTGTAGTCTTTTTTTGTGGTAGCCCATACAATGGACCACCTATGACTTACTTGTTCACTAGGACTTCTACTACAACCTTATAAAAAAGTCGGTCATTGCAACCCAACATAAGAGCTAAGAACCATAAAAGCGACCCTTCAAAGAATCTATAAATTCTGGTGAAATCTATCCAGTGGTCTCTTTACATGCCCACCAATGAAAACCTCAGCGTTGCTTTCTACAAGAATTTAGACGGGATTCTTTTATGCCTATAATTATAAGTTGGAGCTTACACACACACCACAAAAAAATTAATAACAATAATAATAATAATAATAATAATAATAATAATAATTTCACCTCACTGTTATTCAAAGGTTTATTTGTTAATTTTATAAAATACAATAACAATGAGAGGAATAGTGTCACCCAGTTATCAGGCACCCTTCATTGGTCAATTTTTTTTTATTTAACTTTTTAAACTTCAACTTCGTTAAAACACAGGTTTCGTCCCTCTGTTTTTAAAAAAGTTTTCTTCACATTGATTAATTTTTGTTTATATGCATGTTTAGTCCCTATGTTTAAACTTTGGTATTATACATGTTTAGTCCCTTTACTTTTATTATTTTAAGTAATTAATTATGAAGATTAAAGACCCAAACGTTTCTCTCAAATTTAAAATTCTTTTACAGGCATTTACGAAAACTAAAAATTACAAGTTGTACTGAAAGTAATAGGTTTGACTAATGAATATTCTTTATTTTTTTTCACCTAAGTTTGAGGTTTGGTTATATAGATTTGATTTAGGCTTTGGTTATTAGGACAACCTTACTCCTATACATTACATATAGCATTATACATGATGTATATATGGTTAATGCAGTGTTAACTCTATACGCCATGTACCATCATCAGTTTTACGGGTGCAAAATTTTCCATGCGACTATGCATACATATTCAAAAAAAAAAAAGATTTATTCAAAACTAACGATCGTCGATAGCTCTTTACAAAAACTGTGATGAAGAAAAATCAGATATGTTCCAAGCTACATGATCTTTGGCCTCCTGTCATTTTTAACTGATGTACAAAGTTTCCATGCAGTCAGACTGCATACATTTTCACCAAAAAAAATACTCAAAACTAACGATCGTAGATGTCTTACAACAACTGTAACGAAGAAAATATCAAATATGTTCCAAACTATATTATCTTTGCCCTCTTGTCATTTTTAATGCACAAAAAAATTCCATGCGACTATGCCACGAAAACGGAGTAATAGCCACGACAGATATCATCGCTAAAAGCCCTGATCTGCGCCGCTATTGTTAATAGCGGCAACATGGGCCGCTAAAGTGTCGCCGCTACAAGTTAGCCGGTAAAGGGCCTCCTCTCGCCACTATTGCCTCATATCGCCGCTAATGATATTAATAGCGGCGACACATGTCGACACATAATTTATACATACTTACAAGGTAACATAACACATAAATAATAATATACACACATTTTCACCAAATACACATAATTTATACATACTTACAAGCTAACATTCACATATAGATACTAATATACACCTACATACACACATACATAGACTTACACACACACATTTACACCAAGTATACATATATTATACATTGTCACATACATCTACTAACATATACACATTTACATACAACATATATCTTTACATACACATATACATACCTACACAAACCCAAAATTACACAATTTCTCATCTTTGAACAAAAATATATATAACACTTAGGTCAAAATGATGATTCTACTCGTGGTGGTGGAGGAGACGTGGTGGGTGACCAGAATTCTCTAACATACACACATACATACACCCACAATCAAAAATATTAACAAAACGTACAACAAAATCAAGAACAAAATCAACTTAAACAAAGAATACTAACTGATTTGGAGTAGATCTTGGTGAAATTGATGAAGAATCATCGATTTTAGGGGTAACCCGTGAGAGAGATGAAGAGTTTGGTGGGAAAATGGGTGAAAAGGAGAAATTCCGCTTTTAAACATGTTGTCTGCGTAAAGGTAATAGGGGCGACGGTTGTCGTCGCCATTGACCTAAGCATGTCGCCGCTATTGAGTATTTTCAACCCTAGCCGTTAGATCAAGATAATAAATGAATGGCAGGAGTTTAACATGGGACACCGCGTTCCGGAGCGACTAATAGCGACAACATATGGCATGTCGCCACTATTGGTCGATATTCTTGTAGTTTGCATGCATACATTTTTACAATATATATATATACATATATATAGGATTAGGATCATTTGTGAACAACTTCTCGAGAGCGAACTGAGTGAACTAATCTTAGCCTTTGATCACTTTTTAGATTAAAATGGTAAGATTGATATTAGTTAAGTACTTTTAATTAAAATCCCTTAATTTTCTCACCTCTTCACTCTCTCTCTCATTTTTAATTATTTCTCTATTATTTTAAATATAAGAGATTAAAGTGCTAATGTTTATTTTTAAATAAACTCTCATGTTCTTTTTAAAATTAAATATTAAAGCTAATTAAATTAGTTTTTTTACGTATGTGTATACAGGTCAGTATATACAAGACTTATACACTTGTTTATAATTACATCTTATTCCCACAAATCGGTATAAATCAAATTTATACACATGTGTATTATTCAAGCACATATGTGTATAAACTAACAACTGTGTATCTTGTATAAATTGATAGTTAGCGAGACTGTACACATGTGTATAAACTAACATCTGTGTATCTTGTATACACGGAAACTAGCAAGATTTTAGGAATTTAGATTATATTGTTTAATAAATTCAATTTACAAAAGACGCAAATACCCTATATATATAGGGTATGGTTCTAGAGTGAACAAAAGGTTGAGAGTGAACTGTGTGAACTAATCTGAGCCATTGGATTATATCATCTATAGATTTTAAACAATGGCAAGATTGTAATTATAATGTTATAACTTCCCTTTAAATTAATTGACAGAAAGGTATTTGCGTCTTTTGTAAATTGCATTTGTTAAACAATATAATCTAAATTCCTAAAATCTTGATAGTTTCCGTATATACAAGATACACAGTTGTCAGTGTATACACATGTGTATAGTCTCGATAATGTTAGTTTATACACATATGTGCTTGAATAATACACATGTGTATAAATTTGATTTATACCGGCCTGTGGGAACAAAATGTAATTATACACATAGGTAAAAAAACATAATTTAATTAGGTTTAATATTTATTTTAAAAAGAAAATGAGAGTTTATTTGAAAATAAACATTAGCCGTTTAATCTCTTATAATTAATAATAGAGAAATAATTAAAAATAAGAGAGAGAGTTAGGAGATGAGAAAATTAAGAGATTTTAATTAAAAGTACTTAACTAATATCAATCTAACCATTTTAATCTAAAAAATGATCAAATGCCAAGATTAATTCACTTAGTTCGCTCTCAAGAAGTTGTTCACAAATGATCCTAATCCTATATATATATAGGTAAAGGTTTATGTGAGAAAATTTAAATAGTGAGAAGGATAAGAAAGATTATTTAGGTGACATGTGTCCCTTTTTATTTTGGTAGTTTAAGGGTATAAGTGTAATTTAACTAATAAAATCTAATTATGGAATGAATATATGCAACCGATTTTTTGCAGTTATTGTAGGGATTCTCGAATTTGAAATAACACTCTAACTCATAAAAACACCAAAACATGTATATTGACGGCATACATCTTATAAAGAACAGAAATATAACTCATAAAAACACTCTAACTCATAAAAACATCACAACATATATACTGAAGGCATACATCTTATAAAGAACAGATTTATAACAAAAATAACACCACAACAGTTATATTGAAGGCACACATCTTATAAAGAACATCCTAACATTGAATATAAACGGAAATAACACCCTAATATAACACCGGTCAACACTTTAATCAGAATCAAAACAGAAATAACCCGCTAAGTATATAAAAACAGAAATAACTCTACATAAGTATATTAATATGACTCGTTATTATGGTTGATTTTAAAAAAAAGAGTTACGTATAAAAAGTTATTGATGTTTAAAAAAGAAGGGGGGACCTTTGCGTATGTATTAATGTTAGTTTCTTAATTTTAAAATATTAAATTTACCTTTATACCTTTAATCTAGAAAATTAGTTGGTTTAATAGTCAACATTATTTATAGAACTGTCACTATGATCTCAACCATTAGATTAAAAATCTAATGGTTTAGATTCTTTCTTATCATTCTCACGCTTTAAATTTTTTCACAATAACCTCTCACACACACATATATCTGTATATATATATATATATGTATATATATATATATGTATATATATATATATTCAAAACTAAGAAGTGTAGATTCTCTTTACGAAAACTAAAACTATAATGAAGAAAAATATCATAATAGGTTCCAAGCTACATTATCTTTGGCCTCTTGTCATTTTATTTAATGTAAAAAAATTCCAAGCGACTATGCATATATTTTCAAAAATAAATAAAAATACAAAACTAATGTTTGTAGATGTCTCTTTGCAAGAATTATAATAAAGAAAATATCAGATATGTTCCAAGCTAGCTACGTTATCTTTGGCCTCTTGTCAATTTATTTAATTATCGACGACGGATGTCCCGTTTGGACCAAAACATCTACATAATTGCTTAGACAATTCCACGTGAGGTCCGGATTGAGTAGCTTAGAGATCAAACTATTAGTGTTAAAATAGTAGATAGTTAGACCGTTAGTTTTTTTTTTTTCTCTAACGAATGCTTATAAACCATTCTGTGAATAAAATTTTGGGTAATATGTATGTGTATACTTATATACATCAAAATATCGGTATATAATTCATGAAAGTTGAAACAAAATAAAATATCTTGAAAGAGCACAAAATTCAACGTGTATTCACAACCTTTATATAATATAAAATATATATAATTTGTCGTATGACGTGTCACACAGGATATAGTGCTATGCTTTCGTGTCATCATAGGAAAGACGTCAATACTAAATGATTGAACTTTTAATATTTTCTAAAAAATTAGTAAAAATAACTTTTTAACATAAAAATAAATTAGTATCTAGGACTCGTGCTGACGGGACTGTTAAGCCAAACAAAAACAATAATGAATCAAACACGCATGCTACGCGTGTTAACTAACAAAAATTAGACCGAAAAAGTAATACATAGAAAAAAATAACTAAGTTAGCTTATGATCCACGAGTTTTGACGGAGGCTTTAAAACGCAAAAAAATAGACATAACAACGTTGAACCACCCGATCGCGTTGCAACCTGTTAATTTATAAAATTTAAAACGAATTGAAAAAATCTTAAAAGATATAAAGTACATAGGACCAAAGTTGAAAGTGAAAAAGTGTTTGGGTTAACAATAGAAAATGTTTATGACATCTATGTAAAAGATAAAATATATATGGTTAAAAGTGTAAGAGAAGAAAACTACTGAAAATAAAAATGTAAAAGATAAAAAGTAAAATGGTTAAAAGTAAAAAAAATAAAGAGTAAAGAAAATAAAAAAGTCAATGAAAAAGTAACAATGATTTGTAAGTGAGAGAATATTTGATAATTAATATATAGTTACTAAAAAGGTTAAAAATAAAAATTTAAAAAGTTATTCTTGAAGTAAATTTGTTATGATCAAAATGAAAACCAAGTTACTAATAAGGAAACATTTTCTTATTAGTACATAAAAGAAAATTGAAGACGTAAAGTTGAAATTTGAGAAAATCAAAACTTAAATAAAGACCGACGAATATGTTAATGGAATGACAGCTTTGAGAAAATCAAAACTTAAATAAAGACCCAAGAATATGTTAATGGAATGAAAACTGTTAAATTATATTAGTTTTGTTATTATTTTATACCTGTGTATTATTTCTGAGTTTAGCATTACACGGAAAATAAAAGCAAAACATTAAATAGTTAGTAATGAAAATATAGAAACTATAAAACCATATTTTAAGATAAGTTATATTTATAAAATTTAGAGATTAAATACGAAAAGATGTAAAAAGAGGAGCAAAAAAAATAACCATAAGCTTAAAGAATTGTAGCATGTGATGCAATCAATACTTCGATATGATTTGTGTATATAGATAGATATTTAAACAAAGTGAAGACAAGGATACATAGATGATTTATATGTATCTCTACGAGATCGTGATGGCTTGAAATTAGTATTCAGATATAGCATTATTAGTTTATTACACACACATAAGGGGGTCATCCTATGATAATTGGACAACGTGCTCCACATATCACATATGCCTTTCGTTTGATTAACTTTCGATCATTAATTCCAGTGTACATCAAAATTTCTAAAGAAATAAAAAGACAACTATGCCCCTGCATAATGCATGTGTCTCGTGTGGATCAACAAATCCAAACAAATAGCATAATGTTTGGACTATATAAGTAAGAAAAAAGAAAAAGAATAACAAATGATAGATAGAGACAACCTAAGAATTTAAATCTTGATTAATATCAACCAAAAATCAACTAGAACTAAATGATCTTTTCTCAATGGACTTTTTAAAAGTTTGGTTGAACATCTTGGTCGCACCATCATAAAAAGATCATGGGTCTACCACTGGTTACTAGCATCTCATTCAAATGCGTAGACATGGTGGAAGACAACACAGGAGAACCAATAAATCTCACTATTTTCCCTATCTCAGTGGTGCTTTGATGAAGCACGTTTATGAAACTAACCCTACAACAGCTTCACAATAATGCAGTCCTCCCATTCTATACAAGTGTGAAAGAGTCGTTTGAGTTGGAGCTCAAGCTCGTTTGAAAATTGGCTTAAGCTCAAGCTTGTTTATTTTTTAGCTCTACATCCAAAGCTTGACTTGAAGTGAATTTTTAAGCTTTGCCTCATCTCGTTTATAATTATTGGAATTAAGTTGACGGATGATACAAGTGGTATGTTTATATTACAATTTTTGTCTCAGATTTTGGAAATTAAAGGTTTAGTCCTCACTATCTGCCATCTCTTCCGCATAACCAAAGTTTAAATAAATCATTAAGTTTTATTAAATAACCAATATACCCCTATGATAAAATATAATTTAATTGAATAAAGACTTTAGCTTATAAAAAAATAAACAATGTGTAACACCATAAAAACGGGTTTGGTAATCAAACCATGTTAATATTAAAGAGCGAGTAAAATACCTTTAGTGGTAAAAGTGAATCCGTAAACAAAAATAACTAGGAATAATTAACGTAGTTAATTATTAAAATGTTGGATGATATTCATTTATAATTAAAATCTCAAACATGAGGGAACAAAAGACGAAAAGCTTAAACTTAAATAATCAAAATAAAACAAAACACAACACACACTAAGTGTGTGTGTGCGTGTAACGACCAGGAGGAGAACAAGGGAGCAAAACCCTTGCTCATCTAAAATCATCAAATTGAAGGATAAAATGGGCACCAAATCCGTGCATGAACGCATATTACCGATCACTTAAGCTAGGGAATCATAAGGTATGTCAAAAATCTTAATTTGTGATATTATGAATGTAAGTAGATTCCATGGATGTTAATCCATGTATGAATTTCAAAAATTGAAGTAACATAAGAGATGTATACTTGCTTAGGAACAAACCCTAAATGAAAATTTTTGAATATATTGCTATGGTTTGGGTGTTTGAATGAACTACCATACATAGATAAGTGGGTTTTGGATAAAGAAGTAGAACACATGAATCTCTATGGTAAAAATGGGATATTGGATGTTTGACACATTGAGTTTAGGTGTTAATTGAACATTCCAACCATTTTGATGTTATGAGTTGTATATACATGGCTACTAGTTCAATAATAGACTTGATAGAAGTAGTGTAAATGATGACTAATCTAACCATCTTACGAATGAAAAATGATAGTTTGACACTTGACAAGCTAGGTGGAAGCTTAGGAAGAAGCGGGTCAAACAATTCAAATACGCGAGAAAAAGCATAATTGATGCAAGGTAAGTGAAGTTTACATCTTTTAAATAGAATATCTACTTAGGTACTTGGTTATGAATAAGGAGACCTAGTATAGGAAGGAGTTTTGAAATATGATGTTCCGATGCGAATCGATACGGGTTAGAACAATTAAAATGGTGAGAAACCATAATTTGAGACAACAATGAGTTTTGGAAAAAAAAACCCTATGGTGTAGGCCATAATGGGTAAAATGTAATTTGGTCATGTGCTGACGTATAAACAATAAGTTTTGGAAAGACACCCTATGGTGTAAGCCATAATGGGTCAAACGAGTAAAGAAATTATTTTTAAGAAATATGACTACGTGGTGTAAACCTTAATGGGTCAAATAGGCGAGAATGTAAATAAATACTTTTTTACAGAAAACAAATACGTAGTCTATCCAAAATGCAAAAAAAGGAATTAGTTAACAAATGGGAAAAAAACGGTCAACTGGGCCAAACGGGTCAAATGGTTGCTTGTCGAGTTTTTGTGCTCACAGGAAGAATAGCGTATGGCTTGTATTGCTTTAATTAGCAACTAATAATACAATGTATTAAACGGTTCAATGCTATGACCCGAGGCAGGTATGTGTAATGGGTCAAACTCTCAATGAGGATTTAAGGTCCGATGAGAGTTAAGCGAGTCAAGGGTGAACACTGGACTACCTAAAGTGAGGTATATCTAACAATTTAAATTCTAGAAATTATGTTCTTAGAAACACAATGATTCTAAATAGAAAATGGGTTAAAAGTGCCCACTTGGTCAAAATATGCTTTTAAAAGTCCTTCGTGGTAAATAGGACTAAAGTTGACCAAAACGCCCTCGAATGACAAACCGGGCAAACGACCCTTAAGGGTAGTTTAAATATGAGTTTTATAATTTGAACAATCCTTCCGGAAATACAAAGTGGAAGGCTTAAACCATTTGGCTTAATGATACATAATGAGTAGTTTTTGTAAAAGTGTCAAACTCGAGGGTAGAATGGGAATATAATAATTTTTACTATCATAATTCATCACAGTTTAAGTTGTGATGATGGATGAATAATGATTATAAAGTGGGATTAAGAGTTATCTAGGGATGTGAATAATTTAAGGTTAAGTGCTTAAACCCTATAACGGGTCAAAATAAAATGCGCATAAACCGGGTAATGGTTGTTTAATCCTTAAAATTTATGAATCCGGTTTAAGGATTTTGGGTTAATTATGTAGACAAATGTTTTACGATCAATTAGGAACAAGTTTCAAGTGAAACGGATAAGTATTGAAGAAGTTACGGAGGTTTTCGTATAAAAAGGGCAAACTTGAAAAATGCTGCAGCAGCCTGCCATAAGCTACGGTGGCATGCCTTAACTTACGGTAGGCAGTTACTAATGGAAATAGAACCTACATGCTGTAAATTACGGCGGGTTTTCTTACAAAATGTTGTTTTTGTTGTTTTGGGCCTTCGGGTTTAGTTTGTTACGCTATAAACTCCTTATAACTAACGTATTTCAGGATTTATGAAATATAGGTAATGGTTTGAGGCACCGGATGATGATCAAGCTTAACGAAGAACCAAACATGATCAAAATTCAAGCTTTCGCACTTTGGTTTAATTGTTTATCAAACCGAACATCAAGCTTAACGAAGAACCGAACACGATCAAAATTCAAGCTTCCGCATTTTGGTTTAATTGTTTATCAAACCGAACATCGTTAACATGTAGTGATCCTTATTAAAATGGTTTAAATTTTTAATGACCATAGAATGACGTATGATCTGACAATTGCATTATGAATATATAATTATGAACTTTTAAAAAATTTAGTTAATTAAGCAATGATCTTACAAATGATAACCCTCTCCTCCCCAGCTTGGAAATCTTGATCTGTTTGGTGGTTTAATGATACCAATGGTTTTGGTTTCACTACTCCTAATAATGGAAGCGAAGATCTTTTTGTTCATCACTCTTCTAAACCAGATCTTTTGACCGTATGAAGAACATTTGGTCGAATTTTACGCGACGATGAAGGGCCTATTTCAACTCACCGATGAGTAAACATGATATCAGGTATATGCCTATTTTAGTTGTTGCATATACTAGATTGCCTCTCTTCTAATTATGATGACCATAAGTTTCATGGTTAGGATTATTACAAATTAGAGATGATGGTCATAGGAAGAAGTTTTAAATAAAAGTCTAAAGTAGAAGAAGAATGTATAATGACCGTATTAAATTGTATTTAACACAAAACAATAAATATTATATATTATAATTTGAAGTGTTAAATAATAAAGATGATTAATTTCTCAATAAATATAATATCATATAAAATGAGCTTGGAAATATAAAAAAAAACAAAACTATCCATATTTTGACATGTGTGAGTAGCAGCAGAGGGTCCAGACGGAGGCAATAAATAGGTGAAGTAGTGGTATATTGACTGACCTAGCCAGAAATTTCTTCGATTCTTCAGTTCAACTTTCGTCGATCATTCAGTCGTTTTCTCTTCGAATCTAAGGAGCTGAAGCAGACAAAGAACTAGTGTCTTAAAACCAGTAAGGAATCATAAATGCTTCCTTATATATCAATGGAATTTCAGCTTTAATCTCATCTGTTTGCATTAATTTCACACAGACTTACGCTCCATAGATTGCATTTGTGGTGTTTGAAAAGGTATATTGTTATTTGTTCTTAATCAGTTTAAATATCATATTCTTGTTAGTTCTTGCTGTTATAAATTTGTGTATGTCAAAAAAAATTAAAAATATAAATGAATAATATAAGATTGTTAATATTTCTTGTGATAAGAATCTTGTTGCGTATTGAAACTTGGGTCAATTGTCCTCAAATGTCAAAATTTAGGGTTTACTTTATGTTTACAGAGCAAAAAATTATTCAACTTTTTAGGCTCAGTTCGCTCACCGCGTAAAATTCTTCGAAATTTTAACCAAAGGTGAAGCTTGAATGCTATGAAATAATCATATACTTTAAGTTCATCTTACTTGAAGCTTATCTTGTATTGTTGTGTAATCTGATTTAAAAATCTCATCTGTCTTTGCAGGAAATTTGACCCAAACTCCAAGGGGCAGTAGTGATAATGGGGTATCTTGATTCGGTTACATCATGGGTCAACCCAAATGGTACCGGTGTTTCTCCCGTTACAGGAGGTGGTCTAAGTAAAGATTCAAGATTTAGCTATGGTTACGCTAGCTCTGCTGGGAGAAGATCATCGATGGAGGATTTTTACGAGACAAGAATCGACGGTGTGGATGGAGAACTGGTTGGTCTCTTTGGAGTTTTTGATGGGCATGGTGGTGTTCGGGCTGCAGAATACGTTAAACACAATCTTTTTAGTAATCTAATCAAACACCCAAAATTCATATCGGATACCAAATCCGCCATATCCGAATCATACAGTTACACAGACTCGGAGTTTATAAAATCAGAAAAGAATCAGATGAAAGACGCAGGATCAACCGCTTCCACTGCCATCCTTGTTGGTAACCGTTTGCTAGTTGCAAACGTTGGTGACTCCAGAGCAGTGATTTGCAGAAACGGCAACGCGATTGCTGTTTCTAGAGACCACAAGCCGGATCAATCTGACGAACGACGACGGATTGAAGATGCTGGTGGCTTTGTGATGTGGGCCGGAACTTGGAGAGTTGGTGGCGTTCTTGCTGTTTCGCGTGCCTTTGGTGATAAGTTGTTGAAACAGTTTGTTGTTGCGGATCCAGAAATTCAAGAAGAAGTGATTGATGGATCTTTAGAGTTTCTTATTCTTGCAAGTGATGGACTTTGGGATGTTGTGAGCAACGAGGAAGCTGTCGCAATGGTGAAACCGATTCAGAGCCCAGAAGATGCTGCAAAGACGTTGATGCACGAAGCTTCTGAGAGAGGTAGTGCAGATAATATTACAGTAGTCGTCGTGCGCTTCTTGAGAACGAGTTATTAACTTGGTTAGTATAGTGCATTCATGTTTCATGTATTGTTTTATTATTTAATGTAATATAAAGGTGTGATACATACTTACATCATGTGCTTTTGTTCATGATCTGTTACAGATTACTTTTTATGGTATTTTTACTTGTAATTTAACTATGTAATGAAATGTTTCTTGAATATGGATAAAGATGTTTTCTTAATTTACTCAGACTTTGGTTTAATGCCACATGGCTCATTAAATACAAGTTTATTATGGATCCTAGGTTACCTCGTACAGTTTTGGCTTTATATGTTCTTGGAAGCGATTGCAATGAGGAAAATTTATTTAAAGCTGTCTTAATAGTTAATAACATGGTTTTATATATGATTTTAAATGTGATGATTCGACCACACCACAGAAATAATTTTGTATGTTGGGTTGTTTTTTTAAACCCGTTATTAAACATGTATGTTTGTTGCATTTAATTATACAAGTCAACCCATTTACGGTTGGAATAAAAAGATATACATACGTTCAACTCACCAATCTATTTACAGCTCATTTTATCCATTTACTACAACCCACCAACTCGTATACGGATTACAACTCATCAACATGTCAACCCAGTTAGGTTAGACGATTTTAAATGGGTTACACGAGTTGTTTTTAGGTTAAAAGGATTTTAAATGTCCAAGTTATGGTTGATGCTTATTACTTAGTGTAACCCGTTAACATGTCAAACGCACATACACGTTAAAACATGTTGTCGCGTTGTAAGCAAACTATAATCAAGTTGTAAACGGTCAGATGAGTCATGTACATGTATGAAGTTGAAAACGAAACAGGTCATAAACCGGTTATCAGTTTTAGTTTTTTTAATCATATATACATTTGCAGTTCTTCTTTTTAACGTGTCAAAGGCAGATCTGTTTGATTTGATTATAATCCAAACATGATATATTTTGTTAAGCTTGTTAGATAGGTCAACATAAACACTACCGATGGTTAGACCAGTCAAAGAAAAACATAATTATATTTATAACAATATCGTATTTATAACAATATCGTGTGGATTGTTGCATTCCGAGTTTTGTGCTTTATAACTAGGACTGTAAACGAACCGCGTGTTCGTTCGTTAAGGAAATAAATGTGTTCACGAACGGTTCATGAACGCTTACCGAACGAGATTTTATGTTCGTGTTCGTTCATTAAGGAAATGAGTGTGTTCGCGAACGGTTCATGAACACAAATAAATTTGGCGAACATGATGAAAGATAAAGGCAATGGATCCCTTATTGTGGAACGGAGGTCGATCGTATTCGTCGATGTAAATAATGAGAAATAAAAGGGGGATCGGTGCGTAAACAAGTGAAATAGGGTTTCCTAGTTTAATTGTTAGGGTAATAATATAAATAAAAGTTTAATGGTAATAAAATAAATAAAAGTTTAATAACATAAAAAGTATAGATAAAATATATGAAAGTACACAAATCTTTAATTAAAACACAAACATATGAACATAAACAAACGCAAATGAATGAATGTTCATGAACACGTTCACGAACACCTTACCGAACGTTCACGAACACAATTGAATGAACGAGACCTTAGTTGATGTTCGTTCATTTAACTAATCGAACGAAATTTCTTGTTCATGTTCGTTCGTTTACTAAACGAACGAACATAAACGAACTTCCCGCCGAATGGTTCACGAACTGTTCGCTGAACGTTCGGTTCGTTTACAGCCCTATCTATAACAGATGCCAATGTTCTTTGTTTGAATAGAAAATGATTTAACTTTAGTAAGGGTGGAAGCGGCACACAGTAAATTCTCGAGCGGCAAGAGTGTCACCACCATGAACCTAGCATGCGGTGACTCCCCAAATCGTCGAATAGTCACCGAACAAAAAAAGCATGTAGCCGTTGGATTTTTTTGACCGTTACAAACTTTCGACCGTTGAAATTGATAGTGGGGTTAAAAAAAATTTTATTTATAAAACACATACATTTCACTCATCTCACACACACTTTTACTAATTACTACATCCCACGATATGGATAAACAAAACAAAGGTGATCCCAAAAAAAAGGTTCCGCTAGTCGAGGATCAGTTCAAACTCAAGTAGACGCGTGTCGCAAACGAGACGAGGCGGTTCTAGCTGTCCGAGTGCATCGGTTCAAACCCCATACTCTCAACCTCAATATTTTTACCCCAAGCTTCACAACCGACTTTTTATAACACCCAACCAACCTAATTTTACGCCACAAATATTCACACCCACATGGTCCAACGATGGTCGCTCCCGGCATGTACGAATACTCCATGGAAGCGCAAAACTTATTCGATCCGTTTGCATTTAGGACCCCGCCAATTCAATCACCAAGAGAGAATGTCGAGCGCACACTTCCGATCTACGATGACAATGAAGACCAAGATGTGGAGGTTGTCCCCGAAACACAAGAAAATATTGCCGATGAAGAAGAATATGTGGTTGAAGTCGAAGATAGCGGTGAAGCTAGTGAGCCGAAAGAAAATGGAGACAAGACGGAGCGTCAAAGTTGGACGAAAAACAAGAAGAGGCCTTAGCCAAGGCATGGGTTCATTGTTCAGTAAACAAGAAAAAAGGCAACCAACAAAAATCAGATAGTTTTTGGAAAAAAGTTCTCGAGCATTACAACGCTACGGTCGGCGGAAGTACACGAACCAACCATCAGGTACGTTCAAAATGGCTCCTTATGTTGACTAAGATAAACTACTTCAACGGCCTTTGGCAACAAGCGGTAATTTTTATTTTAACATTTCTAAAATATTTTTTATAACATTTATTTTTAATATTTTACTTTATATTTGTTATATATGTAGAATCGTATTCGTGGTAGTGGGTGTGGCGACCTCGATGTCATGAATAGGACTTTAAAAGATTACCAATCAAAATATCCGGGTGGTTTTCAACATGTTGAAGTGTGGGAGGTTGTTAGTAAACATGACAAATGGGCCCCGGTACCATTGTTGGGTGAAGAAAGTGGTAGTTCGGGCCTAAAAAGAAAGTCGTCGGATTCGGGTAACTATAATGCGGGTACACCGGGAACTGAGTTCACAAGCGATATACTCGACATAAACGTAGACCCCTCACCAACAAGATCACAAAATAAAGATAAGAAAGCCGCAACAACACCATCCGATAGCGCGGAAACGACTTTGACCGAGAAGCTCTCACAATACACCCTTATGAAAGAAGCAAAACAAGCACGAGAGTTGGAAATGTCGAATATAAAAAATAAACGTGAGGAAGACACTATAGCGTTAGTGGCAGAACACCGCAAGGCGGTGAAACAACTTATGTACAATCGAGATTTGGAGACGTTTACTAAGCCACACGACCATGCTTCACCTTAGATGTTGCCGTTTATTCTAGCGCGGAAACGAGATATCACAAAAAATATAATTGGCCTTGTTCTTTCTAAATTTTAGGTTGTATGGTTTTATTTTGTTTAATATATGTTTTATTTACTTTTAAGTGTTTAATATGTGTTTTATTTATTTTTAATGCATGTATAAAAAATATGTTTCTAGAAATAAAAAATATATAAAAAAACAAATAAACATCCCATGTGTATCCCATGTGTTTGAGCATCCCTAGTGATTGAGTGCAAAATGGGAAGTGAAGTGGTGAGTTGACATGACATGGTATCATTGGTTAAAAAAAAAGTTTACCAAGTGCCCCTTCCACCCTAATAAAGAAAACTCAAAAGATGCACTTAATATTCAAAAAATGCCTCTTCTTAGTTTAGACTTAAGAAGCAATAGGCTTTGCTCAGCATAACACCATATCTAAATCAAGAATGCGACATGAAACGCAGGCAAACTCGACACAAAAACAGTTTCATCATAGCATCTAACAACCGTGTCTTAAAAGCTATTCATCATCAAGAACAAAGATAAACAAGAACTTTTACCCATAAACCTCCACGGATTCTTTTTAACATTTCTACACAGATGATAAACTATGACTGCTTCATACTACAAATACCTATGTAAAACAATCATTTCTGGCATACCGTGAAGAAGGAACCGGGTGGTCTCTAATCCTTGATAACAAAACAGAAACATGTTCCATGGCAATATCAAGCCGATCTTTCGATTTGGCTGATTCAGTCACAAGATTTGACACCATACCTTGCAATAACTGAACTCTTTCCGTATGATCACTCAAAGTGTTCTGAAGAAGCTTTGCTGATGTGTTTATGCGCCGCCAACGCAGAGGCATATACCTGTAACACCCAAATAAGACATTTTTATTCATCAATATGTCGATTCGGCTCTACCAGATCAACATTACCTTAAATAATGCAAGGCAGGGTCAAACATTACCTTTCTGGAATCTGAAAGCAATTTCCGGTGGAGAGTACTCGAAGTGCGTGCCTACAAAGGATTCCAGAGAACTCAAAGTGGTGGCAGCTACAGCTGATAATGCCTTCACGTGGGACCCAATAAACTTTTCGGCCACCTTCAAGTTTTGTATGGTGTCTAACTAAGAACCCATCTTCGAGTTGAAATGATGCATAATGAGCAGCCAGCACAAGTTGTTCTTGTAGCTTTGAGAACGCAAAAGGCGTTAGGACCGAGGCTGCATGGGATTCCATTGGTGCCCCAGTTTTCAAGCAAATGTTTTGGAGGTTTTGTTGCATTGTTTGCTGTTCACCAGCCTGATCTTTGAAGTCCACCGCAACAGCCACCTGATTTTCAAATTTATTATTGTTATTTGAAATAGAATGTCAAAATAAGATAATCTGTTGATTAGACCCGCACGTACTTAAAATCGTGTAAACCCATTTATCTAAACATGTCAAATAGGTTGAGGAGTAGTAGTCAAATTGTAAATGTGTTAATACATTGGTGGGTTGTAAAAGAGTAAAGTACACGGATGGTCTCTGTGGTTTACCAAAATTTTGGATTTGGTCCCTAGCTGTCCAAAAGTACACATATGGCCCCTGTAGTTTGCACTTTGCAACGTATGTAGTCCACAACTTTTTCCAAAAGTACATGAAATGTCCCTGTGGTTTGCACTTTGTAATGCATTAAGTCCCTAAATGGACATGCTAAAACCTTTAGATTTGTTGGTTGGGGACTAAACGCGTTGAAAAGTGCAAACCAAAGGGACTATCTGTGTACTTTTGGAAAGCTATGGACTAAATCCAAAACTTTGGTAAACCACAAAAACCATCCATGTACTATGCTCATTGTAAAAAATGGATTAAACATGTCATAAACAAGTTATCGGGTTATGCTATTTATCTAAATAGGCCAACCCAAACACGAACCGTTTATTAAACAGGTGAGACAAGACAACCCAAAACCCGATCATTTTCGTGTAACACTCTTTAAAAGCTCAAAGTTAAGCACCATCCACTTCTTCCATGATAACATAAAAGCTTGTGATATCAATAGAATACAAATTATATAAGATTATAAAATGATAACATACTTGTTCAATGAAGTGTGCAAGTCGAGTTTGGGCACTCAAGAACCGTTGGATGAAAGCATTGATAGCTTTTGAATGTGCAGTGGTTGTCATTCCAGCAAAAAAATGGCTTCTCAAATACGGCAAAGCCCAAAGATTTCTTGCGGCAAACAAGGTGGTTATGTGGCGGTTCGTGTGGAGCCCAAAAGAATTAATCATATCTCTCCACCCCATTTCAAAATCTTCAATTGACTCCATATTATAAAGTCGATAAAATTCACTCTTCCACTCGTTATATCGTTCCCCCAAAACAGCATTAAACCAAGACGGGAATTTTGCGACAATCAGCCAGATGCAATACGCATGTTTAGCAGAGGGCATTTCCATTGCTATAGCTTCTCGTACGCATAACGTTTGGTCGGTTAATATCGTCTGCGGAACCTTCCCGTTCATAAACCCCAAGAACGCCTTTCACAAAATGAACTAAAAATTTTTAGAAATGAGTAAAATGACATTTTCGTCCCCTAAGGTTTGGCCAGTTTTGCGACTTTCGTCCAAAGTTTTGTTTTTCCGCATCCGGATCCAAAAGGTTTGAAATCTTGCCATTTTCATCCGGCTCATTAACTCCATCCATTTTTCTCCGTTAAGTCAAGGGTATTTCCGTCTCTTTTGTTAACTTAACGAGCAATTCGGTCTTTTCACTTTATGTACAAACATTTAGTAAAATGTACAAGTATTCAGAATACCCTTACTAAATAAAAAACAAAAAACATATACGTAAAAGACGAAATTACCCCTGACTTAATGGAGAAAAATGAATGGAGTTAACGAACAGGGTGAAAATGGCAAGATTTCAAACGATTTGGATCCAGGTGCGGAAAACAAACCTTTGGACGAAAGTCGCAAAACTGGCCAAACCTCAGGGATGAAAATGGCATTTTACTCTTTAGAAATTAACAAACAAAAGGTTCCACAAATAAAAAGGCAATTTTAAGAAGAACAACAATAAATTAGTTTATATGATTACCTTCAAAGCCCATGAATAGGACTTCACGTTTTCCTCACGCAGAAGTGCGCAACCAAAAAAGCAAGGCATACCGTAATTATTCATTCCAACCCATATCCCGAGCGGCATATCAAAAGCGTTCAACCGATGTGTTGTATCGAATACCACCGCATCACCAAATACTTCATACGATTGGACAGATGATGCGTATGACCATGCAATATTTTCCAACCGATTATTTGAATCGAGTTTATACTCAAACTGGAAGTTATGATCCTTATCTTTAATATTTCGACACATTCTGAGTAAATCAATGCTTTCATCCTCCAAATCCACTTTCCTAAACGATTGAAGCAAATTTCTTACGTCTTTTTCGGTGAACGGAAGGTATCCAGGCTCCACGCATTTCTCAAGTTCCAAAAGCCTCATCATTTGCTGCACTGAAATTCCCGTTTTGGCAAACATGAGGATTCGGTTTTTGTCTGCATTGGAAATAGTACGATAAGCGGGAAGAAAACGAACTTGATTCGGTTCCAAAAGTTCGTGATTATGATGATTTGAAAAGCCCGTTACTCGCCATTCCGGTGCCCCTAATTCCGTTGTTTTGCTTATACGCATATACGCTTGACATCCACATCTCGACGATTTTCTATTTCTTTGTGGTTTGTTTTCACTTAAAGTCTTGACAGGTGTGTTTCCCGCCCTGTGGCAGACAAAATAGCGTCGGGTAAGACCTTTCCCGACACCATCTTTACCTTCGGTTCGATGGCGACGGATTGAGAAACCGCATCGTTTGGCGAATTCACTGTAGAACTCGTAAGCATGATCATGAGTAGCAAATCTTTGACCAATATACGGAATTGCGTCATCTGTTGTTTCTAGGGATACTTTCGTTTCGTCCGGTGATTCTTCTGTGCTGCTTGTTTCATCCAAAGACATGGACCGTTGATCTGAGTGGTCATCATAAACAACCAATAGCTGGTCTCCATCATCGGACATCATAGTTGGTCCTCCACACCTCTATAGTTCCGGTTCAAAAGTTCTACTTTTTGCCATTTGGTCCTGAACAAAGAACATAACATGAAATCAAGCATACTAAGATATTAATTATTAAAAAAAACCCAACCCATTTCAAAAAAATTGAAAAAAAAAACGCATAACAAACAATGTTGCATGCATCGGAGCGCATTATACGAAATTCTTGCATCACGTAAACGCCACGTTGGCGATGGGCTCTAATCAGCGCATAGATTTTTTAATGGAGCGTATAGGTTCTTTCAAGGGAT
This sequence comes from Scalesia atractyloides, assembly GCA_947069175.1. NCBI lineage: Eukaryota > Viridiplantae > Streptophyta > Magnoliopsida > Asterales > Asteraceae > Scalesia > Scalesia atractyloides. Next base: position 70,559,359 of record CAMTDV010000026.1, read on the forward strand.
TAGTGCTACCTTTTACATGTCTATTTGCTTATTATCTTTCAAGGGGATTCGTGCAACACTATATGTTATCTGGATACTAGACTTTACATGTAGAGATAAGATTTTTCGAACCAGGGTCTCAGCGGAGCAACCTCTCTATCTTCGAAGATAAAGGAAAGGTTTGGCCCATTCCACCCACACCCTCTTCTACCTTATGAGTGAGATTTCACTCGATTGTTTTGTCTTTTTGGTTCATATATCAACTGCTTGCAAATTTCAACTAAATTTTATTTGTATATATGAATTAGTAAACATAATTGATCAAATACTCAATCACATCAATCTTCACAAATAAAACAAAACAAAGCAGTACATTACTTAATTTCATACTTTTTCACTCGATCTCTTAAACATTTTCAACAACGGTTATGATCATCTGAACCTTCATTAACCTTCTAACCATAACTAAATCACCAAAATTACAACAAAATGTGACTATCTAAGCAATTTAATTGGTATATCATCCGACATTGTGAAAATTAGGGCTTTAAGGATTACTTACAGAAGATATGATTGTTGTTCGGTGACTGATCGAGTGTGTGTAACGCACACGATAGTGCGTGAACGAACGGGACGATTGATATGGAAACAAGGGGATTGTGGTAAGGATGAACCCTAATTTGCGCCAGGGGTGCGATGTAAATGCTTTATAACGTGCGCACAGCTTATCCAGCGCCGTTGTGTTTCCAAACATGCCAGACATAATAATAATAATAATAATAATAATAATAATAATAATAATGGGTGAGGGCCAACGGGTCGGGTTAGTTTAGAGTGTTTATTGTTTATCTCTCCCGTGCGTTACAGTAGGGTTGTTATATTTGGAGATAAGTTTGGTATCGTACGAAAGTCAAAAATCATTAAAATTGGGTACTAATATCACCGATGTCAAAGGGTTAGTCAAAAATACGAGTAAAAACTCAAACTCAGCTACCTTATTAGATAGGGTAAGTCAGATGTCGAACCACGAGAAGTATTATGGAAAGTCTGTTGTATAATTGTTCTTACTAATCACCAAATTACTGAAGAATAAAAATCAATTGTTTGAAAGTTGGTTTGAAAACTAATTAAAAGTTACTTAAAAGAGCTTGTAACAATGAGAGAGAAGATGGTTTCTCCGGATTTTAGACTCAAAGCGGGTTTCAATTATTTGTTTAGTTGTAACAATCACATAGACATGATTGTATAAATCAATTAATGGATTGTGATGATTCAAAGACTAAGTACTTCGAGTGCAAGACAATGAAAGGTTATCATATGAACATCAATTGAAGTTACCAACCCTAATTCCCCATCAAATATATCCCAATTACTAGAACTCTCAGGAATTGAATGAATTAGAACTAGGGTTCAAATAAAAATCAATTGTTTACAACCAATCAATTAAATCAACATGTAAAAAGTATCGAATGCTTAGATTACCGAATTCAATTACAATAAAGAACACATAAAATCCGTCCACTTACAAGAATCCTCTTAGATCACCAATTTTCATCTCACGATTAGATACCTCGATTAGGGTTTTGAAAAGTGATTTTATACCTGGAAAAACTCTTCACTCGGATCTCCCCTTGAACCCTGCCGTAAGTTACGGCCCCCTGCCTTAACTTACGGTAGGCACTTTCTAACTTCTTGTTACAACTCCTACTCTGCCGTAACTTACGGCAGCTCGATCGTGACTTACGGCGGGTATTCTCCAACTTTCATCTCTTCATGTTCAACTTTCACCAAATGACCATTACGCAACCGAACTTCATTCTTCCATGTTTTCCATGCTTCCAAGCTATCTACTAAGCCAAAACAAGTCCTGAACAATGTCTTTTGCCTTACTCATCATCTTTGGGTGTTCCACTTCATCTCCCGATACTTTTACTCCATCGATTTAAGCGATTAATCTCTAAAACCACAATTTCTTATAGTTATCACATTCAAACAATATAATCACCTAAAACACAATAAGACCATAAGATAAGTATGTTAATGCTCGAGTTTCCCTCTCCATCATAATACCGATACCGAAAGTGCTTAGTACGGTACAATACGTTATTCGAAGGTAAAAAGTGGGTTAAATATCATACCGGACCAAAAGTACCGATCCTCAAAAACATAAAAAATGAGTACCAAATTGGTACTAAAATTCGATTGGTACGGTTCTGTGCTGTCGGTATAAGGTATCGATTGCCCGTCCCTAGTTATATTTAGTAGGCAAAAGTTATGTGAGTATACATATTTTATAATTAGTAGGAAAAAGTTATGTGAGTATAATATTTTATAATTGATAACATGCCTGAACCGCAAAAAAAAACTAACGTACTCTAAACTTAATAAAAAAGAAAACCAAAACCTTGACATAAACCTATCATCGGCGGGTGTGTTATTATTCATACAATCTTGCATTCCTCTTTAGTCTTTTTAATTGTTTCAAGGAACAAAGTAAGGTTAGCTTAGTGGTGCACCATACTTATTGAGATAAATCATTGAGAAGTGTTATCAAGGTCGAGTCAAGTTAATTGATTGACAACTAGATCGACAAAGTTATCGCTACAACATGTGTTGCGGATGGTTATAATTCTGAGTGTAAAAGAATAAAGGAGTGTCAAAGGACACGTGGCAAATTTTGACAAGAGGTTTATGGATGTACAAATATCCATGTCAGGGTTGAAGACACGAGTTGAGGGCTCACTCCGATATCTAGGTGTGTTATTTCATCCATTATACTCATCACTCGTTCCACAATGCCATCTCAACACTACATCACGACTTCCTTCATTATGCACCTCCACCACTCAACTTACGTTATACCTATCATTCACCATTCACCAATTATTTTAATTTTATAATAATAAAATTAAATACCAATGAAAATCTGTCATGTTGATATATATTGAATGTTTTAAGTTTAACGAGAGCTCTTTGGCCACCATCTTCAGACCTTTGTGGCCACATCATCAGATTACCAAGGTCGGCTCTTGGGCTATAATAATAAAGCCAATGCTTTAGGCCACCACTTGTATTTGGCCTCTAGTTTTAAGGGAAAATTATACATGATTATGAGTTATTGCGAAATTGGGCTTTTGATGTAATTTGAATCTGGGCTCATTAATTGATTAAAAGAACTGGCTATAATTTATAGTCTATAGGGAGTTACCGACTATAAATATTTTTTTGTATAGAAACTGGGAGTAAGAATCCAGTCATTTTAAAAGGAAAAATAAACATAAACTAGAAGTTGAAATTAATTTTTTTGAATGACAAGCTATCATACTTCTAAATAATTTGGAAAAAATTACCATCATAATCTTTGAAGAAAGATTCTGACATGGAATCACAAAAAAGGTATATAACATGACCTTTGAAGAGGAGTTGGGGCCCTGAATTTCGGGTTTGCTTTGGATCACCAAAATGGTTAAGCCAACCCTGCACACTACACGCATTTCCCATAAGTATCACACATGGCATTAAGATGTTTGTAAATCAAAGAGATGAGTTTAAGAGTGTTATTAGTGTTCTAATTGGCAACCTATGACACAGGATAAATGAATTAAGAACTAGAATCATGAATAATATTGCTAAGATATACGGTGAAGTAGAGAATGAGATCCCCTATGTAAATGGCTATGGCCAATGATGCAGTTGAATGATACATAGTATTCTAATATAAAAGACCCGCATTTATGATGAGTTACCTAAAATATGATAACAATAGATAGTTTTTAACGCATATTGATGATTTGCAGGTACATGGTGAATAGGAGATGAATTGGACGTAAAAGATACTTTCAGAACAAAAGATGAGAAGTTTGGGTGAAAGCTAGAAAGTACGACCTGTACCCAACCTGAAGACGTATGGCTCGTACCCTTCGCAAGTTAAAAAGGGGACAAATCAACATTCGGAATAGGTCCCTTAGTAGGCCAGGCCCAGTGAAGTACGACCCATACCCTTTTAAGCTCGATACGACCCGTACCGATGTCAAAACCCTAAAAACAGTCGCCTATATATATTGTGATGGGAAAGTCACCTGGTATAGTGGAAACCATGCTTCATTGTAAGCCAATGAACCCGGGTTTGAATCCTAGTTACCCTATTTGTTTTTGTACTTCTTAAATTTACAAGCCTAACATCAAAGGTTGCAGAACCGATGTTTGGAGAAAACAAAAGCAAAAAGGCGAGAGAATTGAAGATCTATCGTTGTGGGAAGCAAGATTTGATTCTCCAGGTTACATCTATATTTTTTTCTGGTCTTTGAACTTGTATTTGATAATGATTTCAGTTTATGTGTTGATTTTGTTCATCATGTCCAGCGAAACATCTTTATAATTGTTCGTAGGAGATGATTCGTTTAATGATTTATGTTTTGATGATTAATTTGCTATTACTTTGATTTTAATAGTTTGTTATGGATTAATTTTATGATGTATATGAGCATATGTTGAGTATTGATTATGATGTTGATTTTATGGTTGTGTCAGTCTATTTTGATAAAGTTATGCGTGTTAGATTTGGTATCTTCTATCTTTAGTTTATATTGATGTCCATTAACTTAGGGCTTGAAACCTTAACCGGTAATAGATAATTTGTCATCATAATTGGTATAACATATGGGCTACCTACGGGAAGGATCTGAATAAAAAGATCTGGAAAGTAGTTCGAGTTTTCTATATGATTAACCTTGATTAGTTCGGAAGTCGCTATGTTCGTAGTTCAATATTGGAACTAATCTAGAAACCCTAAATCATACGAATCCATATCAATACTAGCTTTACTTAATTAGGTTTAAAAGTGTGTCTATAGCTTAACCCTGGTTTGGTAGGATTAACCTTAGTTGGTAATTAATCCATATTAGCACTTCATACGCTACTATCAATATTAGGTCTTGAAGTAGTTTAATAAGCAATATCTTTCATCACCTCAATCATTCTTCGTTGATTCGAACCTGGATATGTATATTTATTAACACTTGATTATCATCCATAATTGAAGTATAGTTTTCTTAGTTACAGTTAAGTCTAATATTCATAGATTACATATTAAATGATAAACCTAGTATTAAAAGCTATTGTGTCCTAGGATAGATACTAGGTAACTTACCTGAGCTATACCATGATAGGTACGCCTTCTGCTACGTACGTAGTTAGTATTATTAGGTCTTTTATTTTAAAAATAGCTTGTAAAAATTAATTGATATTTATATGTTACTATCTAAGCACGTCAACTAGGTGTAGCAACACTAACATCATTGTTCCATGGGTTGAGGTCCTTTTGCATTTGTTAATATATTAATAATGACCTAAGATATCATAAAAATGATGATACACATATGTTCACATCATAAACTCCATTAGTACTTGTTTAGTACATTGTAAACTTCAATAGTACTTGTTGTGTACCAAATAAAAAATAAAAAAAATAAAACACACATTATGTTTTATTTACTTTCATAAGATATTCTCACATCATTCATAATAAGGTGGATAGGTAGAGACCAGGTGAAGAGATTAGAACAAAAAATTCCTGAAGGGTGTTGTTGAACAGTCTTTACTAAATGGGTCGGGGTACATTTGATTTGTGTTTATTTTCTTGGTTTTGTGTTTATTTAGTTGCATATAGGGCTGTAAACGAACTGAATGTTAAGTGAACATGTCGTGAACCGCTCGGTAAGAAGTTTGTTTATGTTCATTCGTTCAATAAATGAACGAACATGAACAAGAAATTTCGTTTGATTAGTTAAATGAATGAACATGAATAGAGGTCTTGTTTGTTTAATTGTGTTCGTAATGTGTTAGTGAACATTCTTTCATGTTCGTTTGCTTATGTTCATGAGTTTTTTTGTACTATTATTTATTTTATCAAAAATTTTTATATTCTTTAACTTTTATTTATTTTATTATCCTAAAAAAATAGAAAACCCTCTTCCTACCATGCTTATGCACCATTCCCCTTTTCTTGCTCAATATTCACATTGACGAACACTATCAACATCCGTTCCACTATTAGCGTTGTTTCCTCCGCCATCCACTTCTAGACTATGTCGCTTTCGCCGATTTTATTTGTGTTCGTGAACCATTCGTGAACACGTTCATTTTATTAATGAATGAACACGAACATCAAATCTTGTTCGCTAAGTGTTCATGAACATTAGTGAGCACATTTATTTATGATGTGCTAAAAGTAGTTTCATAATTATTAACTAAATTACCTTAATCTAGACACTAAGTGAAACTCTAAACCCTCTAAAACTAAACTAAACTACTAACCGGCAAGTGTACCAATCAACTCTAGTAAAGTTAAGTAAGTTCGGAAATCAAACCCATGAGACTCTTTTGATTATATTAACTAGACTCACTAGACCTATTGACTGACTCGACTAAACTATTTTTATATATTTTGAGATGGGAGTTTTCTAATATCCTAAAATTTCAATTAATTAAAGACTAACTAATTAACCAAACTAAGACGCGACTTGGAACTTGGGTTTAACTCGACTGATGATAAAAGGACTACCTAGCTTGGAATCTTATATGTTATTAGCTAGTTTTCTACCGGACACGAACTGTTATGGAACCGAGATCGTAAAGTACTAAACCTACTGAGAAACCGAACAAGACCCTCGACCCTTCTCGAGAAAACACATATGGAACTCTAATAAGTTTTTAAATTACCGGTTGAACTAAACTCCGTCATGGTTTTCTAACTATTCTAATAAAGTACCCTTAATTGACAATCTACCTCACGACGTGAAAGTCAAAGGTAACTTGGGAACAAGGTTCGACTCGATAAGCAAGAATTGGAAAGGCAACTAAGTTGGACTTCTCACAAAACACCTAAACTTGGCAATTTACTAACCTAGACAAACTGACAATCTCGCACCTCACGGTTATTAAGATTAGTAGAACACCTAGACCTACTCAATTCACGGATATTACTTCTATGGTGTATTGGCCAATTAACCATAAAAATCACAAACACAACGGTCAATGATCTAACACGAAATTACTTCTGTGGTGATGAATTGTGTGTGTAAACTTTACTTGGACGCTTCGTGATCGTATTCATAGACGATATTCTTATCTATTCCAAAACCCAAGCCGAACACGAGCGACACTTGCGTCTAATCCTAGATCTCCTTTGTACCAAACAACAATATGCCAAATTCTTCAAATGTGAATTTGCTAAAAAAGTTCAATTTCTCGGTCATGTCATGAACAAGAAAGGTATTCACGTTGATCCCGCAAAAATTGAAGCCGTCAAGAATTGGATCGCACCAAAATCACCTTTCGTGTTCCTTCCTTGGTTTGGCAGACTACTACTGTCGGTTAATCTTTAACTTCTCCAAAATCGCCGTTCTGCTCACCTCGTTAACCAAAAAGATAAACCTTTTGTTTGGGGTTCTGAACAAGAGGCGTCTTTTCTAACTCTCAAGTACTTGCTTTGCAACGCTCCTATCCTCGCTCTTCCCGGTGGTAATGATGATTTCATGGTGTATTGCGATGCGTTTAACCAAGGTCTCAGTTGTGTTCTTATGCAACGAGACAAGGTTATCGCCTATGCTTCGAGACAACTCAAAATACACGAGAAGAACTACATCACCCATGACCTTGAACTTGGTGTGGTTGTTTTTGCATTAAAGATTTGGCGACACTACCTTTACGATACTAAGTGTGTGGTCTCCACCGACCATAAGAGCCTTCAACATGTCTTTAACCAAAAAGAACTCAACATGTGTCAAAGACGATGGTGGAGTTGCTCAACGACTATGATTGCGAGATTCGCTACCACCCTGGTAAAACGAATGTCGTGGTCGATGCCCTTAGTCGAAAAACTCATATGTAGAGGATTCGTTGCTTCCAAATCCAAAACAACATTCAAAACTCTATTCGCGAGGCACACTATTCATCCGTTAATGAGGATAACTTGTATGACGAGATGAAGTGTGGTGCACAAGTCTACCTTGATTGGAATCCTCTCCTACCTTGATCGGATTTGGGTTTCGAACAGTGACAACCTCTGTGACCTCTTGATGAAAGAGGCACACAAGTCTCGATACTCCATTCACCCTGGTGCCGACAAGATGTACCAAGATCTTCGTGTATCTTATTGGTGGCCGGGTATGAAGAAAGACATCAACGTCCTTCGGGCTTACTTGAACAAATAGAATTTCCGGTCTGGAATGGGAGAGTATAGCGATGGACTTCATCACCAAACTTTCTCGAACTTCACCCGGTCATGATAGCATTTGGGTTATAATTGATCATCTAACCAAATTCGCTCACATCCTCCCTATTCGTGAAGATTATCGAGTTGAGAAATTAGCCTGTATCTACAGCAATGAGATCATTTGCCGCCATGGTATTCCTGTCGACATCATTTTCGACCAAGATGGCCGTTTCACCTCTTTCCTTTGGCAAAAATTTCAAACCGCTCTTGGCACTCAACTCAATCTTTGTACAGCTTTTCATCCACAATCGGATGGTCAAACCGAGCATACTATCCAAACTCTCAAAGATATGCTTCATTCGTGCATAATCGATTTTAGTGGCATTTGGGACATATATTTACTTTAGGTCAGATTCTCATACAATAACAACTATCAGTCCAATATTCAAATGGCTCCATTCGAGGCCTTGTATGGTCGTAAGTGTCATTCGCCTATTTGTTGGTACGAGATCGGAGATGCACAAATCATTGGTTCCCAGCTCATACAAGAGACAATAGATAAGATTTTACAGATTCGCGACAACCTACTCAAGTCTAGACGTTGATAGAAGATTTAAGCTGACAAAAGACGCAAACCTTTGGAATTCAATGTTGGTGATCACGTACTCCTGATGCGTGGTCGAAAACCGGTGCTCTTATATGTTTAAGCTTGTGTTTTTACATAGCTTTTAGTTTTGCATAACATACTTTTGATTGGATTTGTGTTTCACAGGTCGAGCTAATCGAGAGCTTTCTGGAGCATCGGGGCGGAAAACTGGTCAACCAGGAGTGCGAAATGGAAAAATAGAAAACAACAATTGGAGAGGCCATCGCTGATGCCCCCTGGGCCGTCGGTGACGCCCCTCAGATAAGTCCGTTGGCAAAAATTGTTCATAGGCAGTGGATTAGAGCGTCGGAGAAAACTCGGAAGATCCAAGGGCCGTAGGTGACGCCCCTCCCTCAATTTTGATGTTTGGGGACGGGTTATATTGTGTTTTTCACCATTTTCGTGGAGTTACGAGTTTTTAGAGTTTGAAATCACTTTTTGGAGCCAAGAACACTATCTTCTTCCATTCCAATCCATCTCTTCCATCTATCATCAACCAAATAAATCATTAACCCTTCCTAACCCTAATCCACTAACATCATCACCATCCTCCAATCTCTAATCCGTTCATCATCACCATCAATCCTAAACCCTAATCACTATCCATCTTCATCTTCAAGCTTCAAGATGTCAATGTTCCAGCTCTTATTATCCGTTGACCAAGTTCCTTTCGTCATGAGCGGCTAATTCACGAGGGTTTCACCCCGGTGTAGACTTTTGTAAGGTTTAGGGTTTGCTTTATGTTTCTTAGTTGATTTGTGACAAACTGAATTGTACTTTGAACTGATTGATAATTTTCCTACATTTGAACTACATTTGTGAATTCTCGAATGATTATAAAATTCAACTTTGCAAAATAAGTTTGTGTATTTATGCCTTATCTTTCAAAAGGAGTTATTTGTCCGAAGTAACAAATTGCATTGCGGTCCGTCATACGCTTGGTAACAATTGGCATCTAAGCTTTGTGATATCAAAACCGTTAACGACAAATTCAATTGAATCGATCTAAAATTGTTTAGCAACCATAGGCTTTGCAATTGTTGAATCGGGTGTGAACCTTGTTCTCAAATCATTGTTTTAATCAAGTAATTAAGTTTTCGTGTAATCGTTCAAGTTGGTAGTTAAGCAACCAAATCAACTTTTGTCGGTTCATTCCGACACCCCTTTTCAAAAAAAACAAAATTAATCAAATTCTTAGCAAGCTTCATAAATTGTGACAACCGTTTAAATCAATCTTACCCGCACGCAAACCACAAACTCTTCGTGGTTCAACCCCTTACTATCACTAACACACTGTTAAGGGTATTAGGACTATAAATCTTATCTTTGCAATTCTTGGTTCAACCCAACAACCAACACCAATACCATGATTACCAACCCCAAAACCAAAACGTTCAGAACAATCAAGCGGGGGGTGGTAATAATTCAAGACCACCAACACCATGATTCCAAAACCATGGCCGAAACCCAATCAATAGCCAACGTATGTTAGAACATTTTGAGACCGTTGGTACTTGAGTACTCATAGTTTGAGCTGGTTTGTAATAGTTAGGTAATCTAAAAGGGTCAAAAGTGCAATTATGTGAAAGTTATATGTTGGCGGCGTAATTAATAACCCAACGTATTTATTAAATACGCTGGGTAGTTAGACTGTCTATATATATGTTCTTGAATGAATGTTTTGTCCAAGCTTTTTGGACAGATTTTGGTGATTACTCTTGTGTTGTGATTCTTGTTATTGTGCTTAATCCGAATATCCAGGTGCTGTTATTGATTACATCTTTTTTGGGATTTCATATACAACACTAGTTGTTTGATCCATTCAAGAATCTTCATCTTCATGGTTTGGTTTTTCTTAACTTTTACACATTCAAACAACTAATATATAGTTGTTTGAGTGATAACAATCAACCACTGTGATCCGAATCTGTTTTGGGACTCACAACGTACACCCACACCTCCGCCTCAAAACCAAAATCGACAAAACCCATTACTACCCAACCTCAACAACCGAAATGTTAACGCCAACCGTGGAGTTAACCAAAATCGTGGTATTCCCACGAACGAAGCTCGTTTTCTCGATCTTGACGATTTGAAAAACAACATTCCCGACGATGCACCTTATAGTGTTCCCGGTTATCAATCACCAGAACATGTGAGTATTCATTCGGAATACTCAGATGATGGGGGGAATTATAATGAGCGGTTTGAAGATGACTCTTGGGGGAATGAAAATGAAGGGAATTTTTATCATGCTCGGGGTTTTGAATATGAAGAGGGTGGCTATCAAAATGCCAATTTTGTGGGGAATGATGATGGATATGGGTATGATTATGGTCGAGATGACGGCTACGGGAATAACCGTCAAACTCGGAATAATCGAAGGAACCAGGATTACTGTAACAACAACAACAATAACGTCAACCGTAACCGAATTCTGCAATTCGTGGGCGATGGTAATCAAATTGGTGATAGGGGTGGTGATCGAAGGGGCAATAATAGACCGGTGAATCAAGAGGTCAATGGTCCACGATGTCAACCGCATCAACAAGCTCCGCGAGTTGTAAACGGTCGATTTAGACCGGTGGTCACCGAAACGACTCACCCATTGTTCTTACACCTCGTGGGAGAAGGGCTTTTGATTGTAAACACAATTACATCAAAATCTTACCCCACTTCAATGGTAGGACTAATGATGAGCTGTACATGCGTTTGGCGGAGTTTTCCGTCATATGTGGCACTATTGGGGGTCATGACTTTGCGCTAGAAGAAGTGAAGTTGTGTTTGTTTCAATTCTCTTTGAAAGATAAAGCTAAACAATGGTTCCTCACACTTCCGGCTAATAGTATTCACACTTGGGCAGAAATGCAACAAGTGTTTCTTGACGAATACTATTCGATAGCAAAGACTGACAATGCGAGAGACGAAATTTGGTCATTTAGACAATTACCGGGGGACTTACTACATGAGGTGTTGACACGCTTCAAGAGTTGGTTCGGAAGTGTCCTCATCATCAAATTCCGAGGTGGGAATTATTGAAATGCTTTGTAAGGGGATTGGACGCTGATGATCACAAGTATTTGCAATCGGCAAGTAACGATACCTTATTGAACAATCATGAGGAGAACGATTGAGATTTTTTGGAAAGGATGTGCAAGAACTCTAAAGCAGTTACTATGGCGGACTGAGCCAAAAAAGCATCCGTTTCCCGATCTCGATTCAAGTGCCAAGGATCGAATCACTACTTTAGAACGGGAGTTGACCCGTATGAAGAAAAAGAATGTGGGGGCGGTTCAGTTTGTAGTATGTGAAGATTGGAGACATTGCTCATCGAACCGAAGAGTGCCAAGTGGGTATGGCACACACCACCAAGGAGGTGAGTCAAGTGTATGGGGATCGAAAACAATTTGACATGTTCTAACACTTATCACCCAGGTTTGAGGAACCATCCTAATTTTAGGTATTGTAACGCCTCAAACCAAATGAACCTATATTTCCAACCAGGTAATCAAAGTGGAAATCAGGGTGGCTCGACGTACCCGGGTTTGAAGAATCATCCTAATTTTAGGTATGGTAACGCCTCAAACCAAATGAACCCAAATTTCCAACCAGGTAATCAAAATGGAAATCAAGGTGGCTCGACGTACCAAAACCGCCAAAGTGGTAACCAAGGGGCTACCAAAGAAATTATAACCAAGGAAGTAGCCAAGGGTATCAAAATCGTGAAGGTAATTACCAACGAGGCTACAACCAAGGCGGTAATGGGGGTGGTAACTCAAATTCTCAAATAGGTGGTGAAGATTCATTAAACTCTAAATTGGATGCAATCATGAATGCCATCACCACTTCAAATCAAGAGATCAAGTTGGAGATGAGGAAAGAGTTTGAGGTACGTAACAAATCGCATAAGGCGTTGGAAAAGCAGGTGGGTCAACTTTCGAAAGAGATGGCGCAAATGCGAGGAAATGGCGGAAGATTGCCAAGTGATACCACTGTGAACACTAAGCATCAAGGGTCCAGCTTGAAGAACACACGTGAGGTACCCATAAATAAAATTACTTTACGTAGTGGTCGAGTCATTGATACCGGTGTGGTGTCACCATCACCCCAGTTTGTTGAAGGGGTGGTGGAAGATGTTAGTGATGATGAGGGTGCTGACGGTCAAACAGGTCAAAATGAAAATGTTTTTAAAAATGATGAGAACACACCCGTTGTGACCGTCCCCGTCCCAAAGGCTAAGAAAAAGGGTGTGAAGGTTAATACCGTCCCTTATTGTAAAGCTTTGTTGGGACCATCCAAAAAGGTGGTAAACAAACGTGGTCCCCATCAAGACGAGATGTGGGAAATCTTTAAATAAGTAAAAATAAATTTACCACTTTTGGATGCTATCAAACAAGTGCCTTCATATGCTAAGTACTTGAAGGACTTGTGCACTCAGAAACTCACAAGTTTCCAAAGAAACTTGATAGGACTGGAAATGTGAGGTCGATTCTCACGGGTGCACTACCACCTAAGTTACAAGATCCGGGCCGCCTATCATCTCCATTCAAGTTGGAGAATTTAAAATGAAAAGGGCACTTTTAGATCTTGGAGCGAGTGTGAGTATCTTACCAGGTAGTCTATATGACCAATATGAGTTTGGTCCATTTCATGTGGCAAACATCACCGTGGTGCTAGCCGATTTGACTCCCAAACTACCCCGTGGGATAGTCACAGATGTAATTGTCAAAGTTGATGACTTTTACTATCCTGTGGATTTTCTAGTACTCGATTAAGTTTCGTTGGACTAAACCAAGCAACCAACGGTTATTCTCCATCGACCATTTTTAGCAACATCGAATGCCCAAATTAATTGTAAAACAGGTACGAATACTATATGTCGGACGTTGTTGACGAGTGTCTACCTCTTTTCGACATGGATATCGAGGAGGAAAACATAATAGAGGAATGTTTCATGTTTGACAGGTTGCAAACAGAGACGAATCGGAGCATAGATGAAGAAGAAAGAAAAATGGAGGTGATAGCGGTGAAGGAAGGAAGACCACCTTGGATACACCAAGTGGAAAGTCTTCCCGAGAAGATTGAGACCAAGTTGTAGCCATCGTTGGTAGAGCATCCGATTGTTGAATTGAAGGTGTTGCCCAAGCATTTGAAATATGCTTATGTAGGAGAGGGCAACACATTACCGGTCATTATTGCATCAAACTTGACCAAGGAGCAAGAAGAGAAGTTGATGGAGGTTCTGGTCACCAATAGAGCAGCTATTAGGTGGACCATTGCAAATTTGAAGGGAATTAGTCCTTTTGTTGTGATGCATAAAATCATCACTGAAGATGGTATTGCTCCTTCTCATGACGCACAACAGAGGTTGAATCCGAATATGCGAGATGTGGTCAAGAAGGAGGTGCTAAAGTGGCAAGATGCGGGTATCATATACCCCATTTTTGATAGCCAATGGGTGAGCCCTACACAAACCATTCCCAAAAAGGCAGGCATTAAAGTCGTCACAAATGACGCAGGTGAAGAGGTCGCCACTCGGCCGGTAACCGGGTGGCGTATTTGTATTGATTATAGGAAGTTGAACTCCGCAACTTCCAAAGACCATTTCCCTTTACCTTTTATTGACCAAATTGTTGAGAAGTTAGTGGGTCAAAAATATTATTGTTATTAGATGGGTATTCGGGTTATAATCAAATTGCTATCCATCCGGAAGATCAAGCTATGACCACGTTTACTTGCCCATATGGTACCTTCGCATTTAGGCGAATGCCATTTGAGTTATGTAATGCCCCCGCCACCTTTCAAAGGTGCATGATGAGTATCTTTTCAGATATGGTGGGGGAGTCATTAGAGATCTTCATGGATGACTTCTCAATTTTTGGGTCATCATCTGATGCATGACTTGACCAACTCGAAAAGGTTTTGAAAAGATGCGTTGAGAAAAATTTAGTTTTGAGTTGCGAGAAGAGCCATTTCATGGTTCAAGAGGGGGTTGTGTTGGGACGAGAAGTGTCAAGTCGTGGGATAGAGGTTAACCGTGCAACGGTGCAAGTAATCTCTAATTTGCCGTACCCCACGAGTGTTAAGGGTGTTAGGTCATTCTTAGGTCACGTGGGTTTTTATAGAAGGTTTATAAAAGGGTTTAGTGACATAACAAAACCTTTATGTAACTTGTTGTTAAAAGACCAACAATTTGACTTTAATAAAGATTGTCAAAATGCCTTTAATGTGTTGAAAAAGAAGCTGGTTGAAGCCCCAATCTTGCAATCACCGAATTGGACTTTACCATTCGAAATCATGTGTGATGCAAGTGACTACGTGGTGGGGCCGTGTTGGGTCAAAGGGTAGAAAAGAAACCCGTTGCTATACTACGTGAGTGAGACTGTTTCGGATGCTCAATTAAATTACACCACTACCGAGAAAGAGCTACTCGTGGTGGTATATGCATTAGATAATTCCAGGCTTACGTTTGTGGTAACAAAGTGATTATATATTCTGACCATTCTGCTGTTAGGTACCTCATGGAAAAGAAGCGATTAATCCGATAGGTTCTTTTGTTACAAGAATTTGACCTAGAGGTATGGGATAAGAAGGGTAGTGAGAATGTGGTTGCCGACCACTTCTCCCGGTTGTTGATGGAAGAGGGTTCTTCCCGTGTAGATATTAACGAAACTTTCCTAGATGAGCATATTTTAAAGGTTTCGGTATTACCTTGGTTTGCTAATGTTGTTAACTATTTGGTGATAGGTGATTTACCGGCTCATTGGGATAGGAGGAGGAGATTCCACTTCCTCTCGCAAATCAAATATTACACGTTGGAAGAACCGGATCTGTTCAAGATATGCCAAGATCAAGTCGTGAGGAGATACATACCAGACGATAAGATTCCGAGTGTCTTGACGCACTTTCATTCATTTGCTTGTGGGGGCCATTTTAGTGGTCATAAAACGAGGCATAAAGTGCTCAATAGCGGTCTTTATTGGCCGACTATTTTTAAGGATGCTTTCAATTTTGCTAAAAATTGGGTCGTGTCAAAGGTTAGGGGGAATTTCCAAGCGGGACGAGATGCCCATGCAACCGATTCTCATTGTAGATATTTTTGATGTGTGGGGAATCGATTTCATGGGCCTATTCCTGAATTCGCATGGGAATTTGTATATTTTGGTGGCAGTACATTATGAATCTAAATGGGTCGAAGCGATCGCCACCAAAACAAACGACCGTACCGTTGTTTGTAATTTTGTTCAAACCAATATTATTTCTAGATTTGGGGTTCCTCGAGTTATCATTAGTGATGGGGGATCTCATTTCAAGAATTTTAATTTCGGAAAATTATTGAAACAGTATGTGTTGACCATCGAATTGCTACCCCCTACCATCCGCAAATGAGTGGTCAAGTGGAAGTGTCGAATAGACAAATTAAAGAAATTTTGCAAAAGACTGTTCGACCGGACCGTAAGGATTGGTCAATGAAATTGAACAATGCCTTATGGGCCTATCGAACGACACATAAAACACCTATTGGTACTACACCTTACCGCTTAGTTTACGGTAAAAATTGTCACTTGCAGGTTGAACTTGTACGTCGTGCTTTTTGAGCTATCAAAGAGGTTAGTGTTTAGTACGATGATCCAGACAAGGAACGCAAGTTGAAGTTGTGCGAGTTGGAAGAGCTTCAGGGGAGGCATATGAGTGTGCTTCGAAATACAAGGATGGTATGAAACGAGCACATGATACCAAGTTGAAGCCGAAGGAATTTGTGGTGGGTCAAAAGGTTTGGCTCTACGATTCGAGGCTCAAGTTTTTTCCTGGAAACTAAAGTGCAAGTGGATGGGCCCGTATGTGGTTACACGGGTCAGAAATTTGGGTGATGTTACCATCGAGGACTCAAAGGATGGGTCAAAGCAAACAGTTAACGATCATTGTCTTAAACCGTTTTTTGATGGTAACGAGGAGAACAACGATACGAACACGGAGTTGGTAATCTTTTTGGTAAGCATGCCAACTTATGCGGTCAATTAAAGGAACGGTAACAATTGTGTAAAGTTTTGTACCATTTTTATTGTTTGTTCGTATTGTTCTTTGTTTATCGTTGTCGTTTCGTACTAACTCTTTGATGTGTGAACTTCCGGACCCCGCAAATGGGTCATGAAGACATAAGGTATGTCTTATACTTGCTTTGTGTATTGAGGACAATACACGACTATTCGGGGGGGTGGTAGCAATCGTAAACGATTATTGTTGTTTTTTGTTGACTTAAAAAAAATAAAAAGAAACTGAAATTGAATTTTTGAAAAATAGAGAGGGCATCGACGACGGGGTCCCAAGCCGTCGCCGAGGTGCTGCTTTGGGGCCGTCGGGTCACATGTTGCGTAGACAGAGGATTAAGCTGTCGGAGGTCTTGGGGACTTTTTGGGATGCGTCGGCGATGGACCAATATGTTGTCGGCGAGGACACTTGGTTTGTCTGCCGACGCTGAATGTGTTTTAGCTTTTAAAGTTGAACCCAAACACCTTTAAACCCATCCAAACTCGACCCGAACTTTGTTTTGACCACATACTCAACCTGGGAGACATTTATCTGATCCATGGCTCATTAAAACCACAAAATCTCTGCATTCACTTTCACCACAACTCACCAATCACTTCATTTCCTACCTCTAGCCACTCAAGAACCCTAAAACCTTCAACCTCTCATAACTCCTTCAATTCTCCACCAAATCCAGCGATTCTTAAGCCTATTTTGTGTAGTTTTTCGAGAGGAACAAACCCTATCATGGTTTTCATCAATTCTTGTTCGTTTGCAAGATTTCTGAACTTGAATTTTTGGGTTTTTAGCAAGGGTGTTCTTCAAGTTTTGATTTACATCTTTTCTTAGTCCTTTCTAGTCTACAACATCAAAGGTATATATTTTACTTGAATTTGAGCATGATTATCATATGGTTTGTCAATTTCTTTCAAAATTTTGAACTTTTTGTTTAAGAGTAGGTTGCTTATGATAATGTATGATGTTCTAGCTTGAGTTGTGGGTAAAAACTTGATTTGGGTGGGGATTGAACATACAACAAGTATAGTGATGTGATTACACTCATTTGTTTGCATGACTGTACATGAACGTGATGTTGAACCTTGTTTAAGTCTTATGAACTTGGGATTAAACATGAAAAAAATTTAATCTTTAGATGATAAAGTTTGATACTTTGGAAGTTTAAATAAGTAGTTTACATCTAATGAATAGTTGTGGTTCAACATTGCATGTTATATTCAAAGTGTGAGTTGAATTGAAGCTTTGAGTGATTTTGATTGTTTTTGTTGCAATGTTGTTTGTAGATATGGCAAGCTGGAAGAGAAGCAAAGTTTCGGGTCAAGGCTCATCTTCGGGACCTGGTTCGTCTTCTGGGTTAATGCTAAGGAAATGAGAACAATTAAGTGGGGTAGAAGAGAATGATGGAAGGTTGTACCGACATGATTGGGTCTGGAAAAGAATTAGAGATAGCAATGTGGGTGGGCCATGGGAAAGCAACAAGAAGTGACCACTTTCAAGGTTCAATGACAAATGCCTTGAAGTGATATTATGGAAATGGAAGATGGTGAATAGTGTATCTACTACCATTCCGGAGAGGGTTGTACCGGAAAGGACGGGGAATGTGGAAGAGTTTCAAATGATTAGGATTGTCCAAATGTTTGAGAGGCTTAGTTGGGAACAGGTCTTGGATTGGTGTGAGGATATCATACCACGAGTTTATTTGGCGGGAGTCTGCTAATGGTTGGCGTCATTAAGGTTTAATAATAAGGATGGTCCACCGAACACGTGGCAGTTGGTTGGTGACACAGGCAGAGGTCAAATGGTGATGTCCTTCAAGACCATGAACTGCATTGCACGGTTCGATTCTTTGGGGGTCGACAAGTATTTTTACTACATCATCGACCAATTTTTGGATAATAAAGTAAATACTGTAGATCCCGATGGTATGGTTGGATCAGTGTTACCTTATTCGGATGGTGGGGCGGTTTTGAGGGGCCAGTTGTTGGTTGAAGGAAAAATTCTTCAGCCCATCTCTCTCGAGAACATCATGGTCAGATTTGGTGACCGCGGGAAGTTGAAGGGGCCGGATTATCGGGTTTTGCATGCACTATTATTTGGGTCACCAAAGTTTTCGTGGCGACAAATTGTAATGATGAATACTTGGGATACCCGTGAGTCCTACGTGCGTAAGATGATACCGTATGTGCAGTTGATTAGCGCCATGATTGTGCAGCAAAACATGCTACTACCAGAGTCACTGTAGGTTTCAAAGCCCATGGACCAAATCTGCTTTGCATCGATGAAGCAACACTGGAAGATACATGTTCAAGTTTATGGTCACCAGTATAATGTGTCTGATGATCAAGGACACCAATTCCAGTTTGTTGACCCGAGTGCGGCACAAGAAGCTGGACGAGAGGAGGAGATGATAGGTGAGGAAAATGAGGATGAGCCTCAAGGTCCGAGGGGACCGCGTCGAAGGTATGCTCGGCCACACCATGAAATTTCGGCAGGTGTAGCAAGTTTTGTGCCCAACCAGCATAAGCCAGGGTATCCTAACTACAACCAAGGACAGCAACATGTATATGATAATGTCTCTGCCAGTATTGGGAGAACCGAGAATATGAACAAAGGAGAAGGCAGCGGGAGCAAAACTGGGAGGCCCAACAACAAGCTCATTGGGCCGAAGAGGCTGCCCACTAGGCTAAAGAACATGAACAATGGGAGAGGCAATAAGAGCAATGGGCCATTCAGCAGGCCTATACGGAACAAGAAGAATTGTACCAGGTGCAAGAGTTGTCCAGACGGTAAGCGTGGGAGGATGAGCAGGAGCACTTCCGCGTTGAGCATAATGCAATGGAAGACCATCGATGGAATGTGATGGCCACGGCTCAACAAATGGCAATAAATAATGCCAAACACCTCCACGACCAAGAGCGCCATCATCGAGATTGGGTGGCGGGTCGACCGTACCAAGAACACACACCTTGGACGGATTATGAAAACCTCCCGTCCTATCAGGGCCTTCTGACCCATCTCCACATTGGCCTGAAGGGGTCGGTTCCAGTTTTATCCCGCCATAATTTCAAGTACCCGCGGAAGGGGAAAGAGGGCCCCTTGATGATTATCATGAGATGATGTCAGCTCTCACTGGATAATCCCTACCATCCATACCCGCCAGTTGATCCTAACGAGCGTTACCAGAGATAGTGCGCGGTATGTTTTATGTTGTTTTTGTATATTTTTGATTTTTTTTGCATATTTCCTTTAGTAGTTAAATGAACTTTGTGGGTGTGTTCTCTATATAACCCTCATGAGACCACTCGTCCTCCCGAGCTATCGGGAGGTTTAAACGGCTTGTTGCATAAGCTAAATGCAACTTTGATTCCTACAAAAGTGAGTTAAGTTTGTTATTGTTGTAAATTATTTTTCCACAAAAATTAAAGTGAAATAACGAATAACTTGGTAATTCTTTATAAGAATGGTAGAAATAGGTAACTAACAAATTTTGATCATTGTGAGAAGCTTGCTTCTACACGAGGGTTGAGATTTGTAGGTACATTATGTTCACGAGACGACCATTTTTATAGAAGAATGAAGAGCACACGAGGAATGAGCGAAAAACAGGTGCATACATTTCTTTTTAGCTTTCTAATAAGTGGATTGTATTTTGTATTTTATTTTCCAGGGTGAAATTTTGGGAGGTTAGCCGTGTCACATCCCTTGTGCATTTTAAAAACTCTATTCCTACACGTTGAGGACAATGTTGACCTCAAGTGTGGGGATGGAGAGAAAAAGTTTTTCGATTTTGACCCGTTCGTTTAGACACTACACATTGAGGACAATGTTGACCTCAAGTGTGGGGATGGGGGAAAATTTCAAAAAATTTTCAAAATGCCTTTGTTTGAATCAATCTAAAAAGCACAAGTAACTATGTTAATGAGGGATGGCACAACCCATGTGGTCTCTTGTCATGGTCAAGTTCAAACTAATAACATGATGGGTATTTAGCGTGTGGTTATTTGGGAATAATACGCTTAAGAAACTTGCGTTTTGTACATATTGCATACCATACCCTTTGTACGTGAGATTTTGAGCCACTTTTATACATCACAGATGCATATATTTCTTTGTTTGAGTGGACCTTTAGTAGCGTATTGTAGAACTTGCAACTTTTGATGCGTTTGAGGTCATAGACCGAATACAAGCACAAGAATGATTAAGGCATTAGGTAAACCTTTTCTTTTACACCATTTATATATCCTTACCCGAAATCAATCTCTTAGTCGCCAACATTGAGCCTAAACCTTTCATTTGATTAACCCATTTAGCCCTATTTTTAACCCGTGTGTTGAAAATTCGACTTTAGGTTTAGTCACATTTGAAAAAAAACGTTGAGAAAAGCACAAAAAGATGTGAAGTAGTTGTTTAATAAAAGATGAAATTCGTTGCCTCCTAGTTTGTTTATTCGTAGTAGTGTTGATAGAATAGTTGTGTTTGTAATAAAAATCAAATTTTCATCACCACAGGCACTTTCAAAATACCCTATTCCATACCCTTAGCCTAGCTCCGTTACAACCCATTAAAGACCTTCTGACTTGTGCTTAGTATTTGTGTTCGGTGGTGGAGAATGATTGAGTTGCAAGCCTATGCGGGTACGTGTTCTACTCGGTTTGAGTGCTTACTTCAAAGGTGCTAATACATCATCTATTTGCGAACTTTTAAACCGAATGGAGAGAACATTGTGAGGGGTATGTATAAATTGTGAGTTTTAAAGGGCGGGTTAATCTTGGATAACTATATTTATGTGATTCACTTTACTGCTAAATGTTTTGAAAATGGTAAGAATCATGAACTGGGTATGACATTAGACCTTAACTTACGTCTCAAGAATGGGAAGTGTATCCCTCATTCGACCCACGTGAAAGTAAAAAACAAATTTGCTTGTGGAAGCAAAAGACAAGTGTGGGGATGTGATGCGTGGTCGAAAACCGGTGCTCTTATATGTTTAAGCTTATTTTTTACATAGCTTTTAGTTTCGAATAGCATACTTATGATTGGATTTGTGTTTCACAGGTCTTATGGAGTTTAAGGAGCTAATCGGGAGCTTTCTGGAGCATCGCGGCGGAAAACGGGTCAACTGGGAGTGCGAAATGGAAAAATAGAAAACAACAATTGGAGAGGCGTCGCCGACGGCCTAGAGTGCGAAATGGAAAAATAGAAAACAACAATTGGAGAGGCGTCGCTGACGGCCCACCCCCTGGGCCGTCGGCGACGCCCCTCAGATAAGTTTGTCGGCAAAAATTGTTTGTAGGCAGTGGATTAGAGCGTCGGAGAAAAATCAGAAGATCCAAGGGCCATCGGCGACGCCCCTCCCTCAGTTTTGATGTTTGGGGATAAGTTATATTGTGTTTTTTGACCATTTTCGTGGAGTTACGAGTTTTTAGAGTATGAAATCACTTCTTGGATCCAAGAACACCATCTTCTTTCATTCCAATCCATCTCTTCCATCTATCATCAACCGAATCAATCATTAACCCTTCCTAACCCAAATCCACTACCATCATCACCATCCTCCAATCTCCAATCCGTTCATCATCACGATCAATCCTAAACCCTAATCACTATCCATCTTCATCTTCAAGCTTCAAGATGTCAATGTTTAAGCTCTCATCATCCAGTGACCAAGTTCAGTTCGTCATGAGCGGCTCATTCTCGAGAGTTTCACCCCGGTGTAGACTTTTGTAAGGTTTAGGGTTTGCTTTATGTTTGTTAGTTGATTTGTGACAAATTGAATTGTATTTTGAACTGATTGATAATTGTCCTACATTTGAACTACATTTGTGAATTCTCGAATGATTATAAAATTTAACTTTACGAAATAAGTTTGTGTATTTAAGCCTTATCTTTCAAAAGGAGTTATTTGTCTGAAGTAACAAAGTGCATTGCGGTCCGTCATACGCGTGGTAGCAATTGGCATCTACATTTCGTCGAAAATCTTGTCGAAACCATGGACCAAGGAACCAAGTAACTTAGCCGCAGTCGTATCCCATAGTAAAAATCCGTTGGGAGGGAAAGCGTGGCGTCACTTGGGAACACGAAAGTGATATGAAGACCAAATACCCACACTTATTCGTTGAGTCTTCCCCTTGAATAAATTTAGGGACAAAATTTTCTAAAGTAGGGGAGACTGTAACGCTCCGCATTTTCTATACTTTCCATATTTAGAAATTTGTCGTATTTCTATTTTTAGAAATTTGAAATTCTTATTTCATTTCAATCCTTGTAATCTCGAGACTTTGATCATAGTGGAAATCGTATTTTTATATCAACCTTGTTTAATCATACACACATAATATGTAATCAATCGCGAAATACACGTTTTAATTTAAAATCGAGACATACAATGAGATTATATTTTATCAGAATCATATTCATACGTGTTTCATACTTATAACATGCCTGCATACAACTTTATAGCATAAAATAAACAACAATACAAGTGCAATGACTAAAAATGAAAATCCACCTTCATTAACTCCCAAACCCTAATCCCCATTTATTAATACAAGCCTCCACCACCCCCTAAACACTTTTCACACTCTCTAATCCTCCAAATTCTCCAAGAACACTCCAAAAGTGGGCAAAAAGTTTCAAGTGCTCTATTGAGTTTCTAACTCACTTTTCTTAATCTTTCTTCTTTATTTGTTCTTACAAACTACTTGAACAACCTTTAGGAAGGTTTCCACAAGTTTTCCATGGCAAACTAAGGTGGAACCTCACCACATTTAAGGTCCAAAGTAGTATAAAATTCTGCTTTGTTGTATCTTTTTATTTCATGTATATTTTACTTGAAACTTAGTGTATCTTTTTATTTCATGTATATTTTACTTGAAGCTTATAGTTGTGGGTTTGTGTTGTGGTTGATTTCCACAAGAAACAAGGCTCAAAACCTTCATAAAATTCTGCCCAAAAAGTCCTAAGTGACTTCAAAAGTGTTGGAACCATCCAAGTTGTCAACCTTCAATGATGAAAGACTTGTGTTTTGGTGAATGTGTGAACCATGGAAGCCTTGGCTCTCCAAACTTGTTCCACTACCTCACTTGTTCATACTTTTAGCTTAGATTCATACACTAAATTTTAAAACAATTTCCATTAAAGGGACAATGCTACAACACGTCCCCAAACACTTTTCATGTTTGGGATGCACACATCTAACCATCTCTTGGTTGTTTTAAGATTTAGTAGTTTATGTACTTTTCATTTTTATTCATGACAATCGAAATCATCAACAAAGTTGATGGTTTTTGTGCTTTGGTGAATCATATAATGAGGCTAAATGGATGGAATTGATCCTACCTCCTTGCATGACCAATTTCATGGTTCTTTATTTTATAACTTTTTATGATATTCTTTATAACCCTAATCTGATTCGTTAAACAAAAACCGCAACTCACACACCTTCGTTTCCCTCTTAAGGTAACTTCGGTGTCCCAACACTCAAGAACTCTCCTAACTCATTTTCGTGGAAACTCTATGCAAACCGTGAGTATACATGACCCCCTTTTTCGTTTTATCACTTTTGGGTGCAATATATAGAACATATTAAAACTCTCACAAACACTTATACGCAAATACTTTAATCATACAAGTGAATCCGACATACATGCTTTATTCATTTATACTCTTGAAATACATACATGCTAGAAAGCCATTTTTGCACAATACTTTTGTTATTAACTTCGTACAAGCCTCCCTTAACATGTATAGCGCTACAAGAGTAGCACACCGCTTGTATTATTGTAGTCATGTTAAGTAATACAAAAAAGGTCTTGTCGTTGCGATGACAAGATTATGCTAGTGGAATCTTTGGGTTGACAAGTAGGTGTTGCATGCTTGTTCATGTTATGTTATGTTATGCTTTAGTATACGTTATTGCCATGTGGATTTCGTTAAATTCGGTTAATATATATGCTAGTATCTCAAATTTGTATGCTCTCCAACATTTTTGTGTTGACATGTTACTTTAATATATATTGCAGGAGCTTGATGTTGATGCGATTGAAAAGAAATCTAGTAGGATGGACTAAATACACACTTAGTTAAATTTATGTTTTGTTGTGAATTTGTTATGTTCTAATTGTTGTAATTTCCTTTGAAGAGTGTACTTCTTTTAGTATGAAATGAAAATCGTTACTTTAAATACCTATCACCAATAGTCGTTACGAAGTCTCTTACAATCTCGTTTTTTCTCACTCTAATGTTTCCGCCATCGATTAGGGTGTGACACGAGACCTGGAAAACACAAACTAACCAATATATACATATTCTACCTAAAAACGACGCAAATGAACATAGAAATTGTACGTGAAAGAAGAGGGCATGAGCTATTGTTTGACCAAGTTGTTTTGTGTTTGACCTAGACTTTGACCAAGGTGACCTAAGTTTTCCAACGAGAATAAATTAAACTATTAGTTTTTTTTTCTTTCTTGGTAGGTTGATACAATTATGGGCTGAAACAAGGTGGTCCATTTCTTTGTTTGGAGGAACAGTGCGTTTTAAAGGTCAATTTTTTTCTCAAGTTTTTTTGGGTGATCTTGTAATTGTTTATTCAGCCGTCAGACATAGTCAGGTGCGTTATTCAAACGGAATATTTTAGTTTATTGAGATTGGTTATATATAGACAGTGTGCAACGTAACAATCATTAAGTTCAGACGGCCAACCATAGTTGTGTTTTAACACTAGTCTCAATCTTGACTCGACTGGGAAGTATTCCATTTAAGATAATGGCTAACGATGGTAAGATCACGATAGAGAAATTTGACGGGAGAAGTTTGGTTGGTGGAAGATGTTGGTTGAAACAGTACTTTGTTAGAAAGACTTAGATGTAGTGCTCAAGGATGAAAAGCCAGAAAAAGTTGTACACAAGCAGACCGAGATAGGTTGGATAACAAAGCCAGAGTAGTGATAATGCTTTCTTATCAGAGAATGTTGCATTTAATATCTAGAAGGAGACCTCAACTAGAGCAATAATTGCAACAATATCGAACATGTATGAGAATCCTTCTACAGCTAACATGATTTATCTTATTAAAGAACTTGTGAATACTAAGTTGAGGGAAGGTGATTTAGCAATGTAGGTCCAATTGGAGGATCAAGATAACCTACTTCCTTGTTGTCTAACACACACACGAGTGCGGAATCCACGTATTTATGCAAACCAAACCAAAGCAAAGTAACACAAACACAACGTAACATAAGATTCACTATTTTGATTAACTGAAGAGAGCTAGTACAAACACATACACACAATGTTCATACAGACTCAGGGTGTTCTCTCTCTGTGCTCCTCTTGCCAAAACTATGAAGTGCATGTCTGTTTATATAGGCCCAACACCCAGTAACCCTACGAAGAAGTTTAATGGGCCACAAAGAACAGATAGGCCCACGAAGAAGGTGTTTTTCGTGGCCCATTATCACACCCCGGATTTCTAACCCGAAAATCCATACACTGGTGGGCCCGGGTGGGGAGTATCGTGATGTCAGTTGATAACATCATAGTCAATTTAACACGGCACAGCGGAAGTCTTGAAGTAAATTACTATTACAAACCGAATGTTCGAAAATACAAAATAATATACAGGCTCGTAATAGAAGATCCACAGGCGGATCATTAAAATGTACAAGAAAAGAATACAAAACAGACTTTGGGCAGATTTAGGATTTGCAAGATCCTCTATCACTACCGAGCACTTCCAGCCTACTTTCATATTGTACCTGCAGTTTAGTCTTTTGAAAATACGTCAGCTTACGCTGGTAAATACACCCAACTGACTCATTTCAAAACATTCCAAAAATGTTTTAAGTGCGTATTAGCACAAAATCTTTTTATAACTTGGGTTAATTGACCGTCCAACCTTGTTAACAGATTTACATGTTTGCCATACATACGGGGCTCGGTACAGAGACCGAGACACAATTAACGTACACACCACTTTGGACTCACGAAAGAGTCAATTCTTCCCAACCTTGTGGGAATGCATAATTGAGCGTCTATCGGGTGTATGTCTACACCCGTGCTAAGGTCGTGGCCATTTCTATTGTAATGAGCCGAGGATATCCAGGAAATGGTAGTTAACCCCTGATGTTTAAATTATCAAACAAAACTGATTAAACAGAATATGCGGATTTATTATCTCTGAACCGGCGTTCGATTGAATCCCATTTCCGACCAAGCGATAATAATTTACCGTAACCCAAGCCCGTATAGGGGAAATAAGCCGAGAGTATTACCTGAGCTAGTTTTCTTTAATTTTTAATAACTCAGCCATACACAAAAAGGACTAAGTGCATATAGCATTTATCGGCAATTCTCTAGTGTGGATTATGGCATAAACTAACAATTAAATACTAACGGTCTTATTTAAGTCATTGACTTAGATCGACTAGCGTACTTGAACAAAACGTATGACGCTAGATTAAATGATGATTGGATAGAATGTAGTTTTATCCCAACAAGTACCTTAACTTGTTTAAAATGGTTAAGCTATAAACACTCTGGATTTTGAAACTTAATTATCAAGGTTAAACCCGTTTCGGTTAATTTTCGTAAAATAGTTACATATACGTAATTGTGCGCATATTAGCGATATCGGGTAACCGGATAATTCATGGACAAGTTCTATATGCCATTATACCTTAAATAAGTTAAGATATCAGTAGGATATCAATTTGCATGCCCGTTTAGGTTTTAAAACGAAATTATGCCTCATAAGAGCGTTTTGGTAATTTCATATCTCATAAAAGGAACTTGAATATAATTTAGTGTTATGATTATAAGTATTCTGGAAAAATACTTCATTTATGATATAATATCAGTAGGATATCAATTATATGTGTATTTTACCTTTTATGACCAAACAATGCACCGAAGGGGCATTTTGGTCATTTACACATACTTTATAAATTATTTGGGATTCTGAGTTTATAACATGTACCTACTGTAATTATGATTAAAATAAGTTTTAAAATCAGTAGGTATCAAGTCTTGGTCAATAATATGGTTTAAAACCATGCTATGCGCCTAAATGGCGCTTATGTCGTAAAATGGCGTCCTTATGCGATTTTCATGAAAACTGATGTTAAGTTCAGATTAAAATGTCCTAGATATGTTATTTAATATAACATATTAGTAGGTAAAAGATTTACCTTGAAAAGATTTGATTAAAACTAGTTTATGAGCCACGAGGGCTAAAATCGCCATTTATCGACATAGTTTAAGGACCTGCTTGAAAACTCAGTTTATAACTTGGTTTAACATCCCAAATAATCCCACTTATAATATTACATCAGTAGAACTCATTTTCAAGTTCATTACCATTTAAAACCTTGTTTTATGCAAAAAGGACAGTTTGGTCAAAGATGGCATAATTATGGAACTTGCGCATAAACTTGGATTCTGATTATGATCATGTAATATAACCTCAGAGGGTTATGCTACATAATATTACGATCATAATGCAACTTTAGATCAGTAGGTAACTAATCTAAATCGGGTCAGAATTGAAAGTCAAAGCAGAAGTCAAACTTCGCGACATTCGGTTGCGAACCGACCCTAGAACTGAAATTGACGAGCCGAACATCTTCTTACATGTTTTAATAATTATTACCAACTTGTTTAAGTGTCAAAATAGGTTTCATAACATATATAAGATCAATTTGTAATTTTTTCGAAAAATGGCATGTTTGACTTTTTAATATCATAACTTTGACCCGTCAATTTGTCTAGCAAACGTGATCTTCAAGAGGTGCCCTTTATAGGGATTAACACCTACATTATTACAATCACTTAGCCATGTTCATTTTGAATAATGGCTGGACCATAATGGTTTTAACCGAAAGTCAAAGCGTTTTCCGAAAACGCTTGACCTTTGGCTATAAAAGCCTATAAACGAAAATGCACAAAGAAGGAACACTTACCAGTGATTCCTTGATGAAAAAGAACTATGTTGGATTGCTCCTTTTAGTTAGGAACTTCCAGAGGAGGGAGAAGAGTGAATGAGAAAGGTGCAAGTTGAAATGGTGAACTTAAGCACCTATTTATAGTTGGAGGACTCAAAGGAGGTGAAGCCAGGTGTTTAGGGGTGAAAGAAGAAGGTTACAAGTGTCCCAAAATGTGGCATAGCAGTTTAGAGAAGCCATGGTTTCGAATTAATGGTTTTGGAGTTTTGCTTGGTCTCCAAACAAAACTTTCTGCAGTAGACCTGTTCTCGCGCCCTGCGAGAGACCCAGGCCTGGTCTCTCGGGCCCGCGACCGCCCCTCGGCCAGTTTCAAAATTTGACATGTTAGCCCCTAAACTTTAAAAAGCTTCTAAAAACCTTTTTAAACACCTTTTTGGCACTTTTAGCCCTCCTTAGCCAACACTTGGCATACCTGGGATTATGCCCGGACATTGTCGAGCTCTCGGTTCGTTTAAAAGGTAACTCAGAGGTATAAATTAACATGTTGATGCTTTTAATCCCTCCATTATCCAACTTTCACATATTTACAAAATTGAACCCTCTCGTCCAACAAATAGCACGTATGAGAGTTAGGACTTCGCAAAGGATCACTCAGAGGCTTATTACAAGCATGTTGATTCCGATGTTACTCAGAGGCTAATGATTTAAGCATGTTGACATATCAGTCACTCAGAGGCTGTTATTTATGCAAGTTGACATCAGACCGTCACTCAGAGGCTTAGTTTGAGCATGTTGACGCCTTTAGTCCTTATTGGTCTTTAATAGACTATAATTAAAATACAACACGTGTCACATACTATTGGACACGATTTTACAGGGTGTTACATCCTCACCCATTAAAAGAAATATTGACCTCGAGATTTTATTCCAAAAGATGGGGGTACTTTTGTCGCATAGTGGACTCAACCCCCCATGTATACTCGGGGCCTCTAAAAGCGTCCCACTTAACCTTTACTATAGGTATCATCTTTCTTTGGAGCTTCTTAACCTGTTGATCCTCGATCGAAATTGGTTTCTCAACGAACCTCAGGTTTTCATCAATTTGCACCTCATTGTGCGACATTGCTAGCGACTCATCGGCTAGACCATTTCTTAAGATATGATATGTGGAATACATCATGAATTCCACTAAGCTCCTCAGGCAACCTAAGCTTATAAGCTACGGTGCCGACATATTCGACTATCTCGAATGGTCCTATATATCTTGGGCTTAACTTGCCCTTCTTTCCAAAATGCATCACACCTTTCCAGGGTGATACTTTCAGCATGACCTTGTCCCCCACTTGAAACTTAAGAGGTTTATGCCTCTTGTCAGCATAGCTCTTCTGCCTGTCCCTGGCAGCTTTGAGATGATCACGGATTTGCACAATCTTTTCCGTGGTCTCCAGGACAATCTATGTTCCTGATAGTTGGGCTTCCCCAACTTCTGCCCAACACACGGCGTTCTATATTTTCTCCCATACAAGGCCTCAAAAGGAGCAGCCTTGATGCTAGTGTGATAGCTGTTATTGTAGGAGAATTCTATTAGGGGTAAGTGGTCATCCCAACTTCCACCTAAATCAATCCCACATGCCCTAAGCATGTCTTCCAGTGTCTGGATAGTACGTTCACTTTGACCATCAGTCTGCGGATGGTAAGTTGTACTAAAATTTAATCGTGTGCCTAACGATTGTTGGAAACTTTTCCAAAAGTGAGATGTGTATCTAGTATCTCTATCAGATACAATAGATACCGGCACACCGTGTAGGGACACAATCTTGTCCACATACAACTTAGCCAATTTTTCAGAACTATAAGTCTCTTTAATTGGCAAGAAATGTGCTGACTTAGTCAGCCTATCAACGATGACCCAAATAGTGTCATTACCACTTTTGGTCTTTGGTAACTTGGTAATCAAGTCCATAGTTACCATTTCCCATTTCCATGTGGGAATCTCGAGCTGTTGTAGAAGTCCTGACGGTTTTTGATATTCAGCCTTAACTTGTGAACACGTTAGACACTTAGCTACATAAGTGGCTATGGATTTCTTCAAACCCACCCACCAATAATTCTTCTTCAAATCTTGATACATCTTGTCACCACCTGGGTGAACTGAATATCTTGAACTATGCGCTTCTTGGAGGATTAGATCTCTAAGTCCTCCAAAGATTGGCACCCAAATTCTTTCATTAAATCTTAGGACTCCATCCTTTCCAGACGTTAATTGATCAATAGTTCCGCCTAATCCCTCATTAGGAATATTAGCCTTTAATAAGGCTTGCTTTTGCGCATCTAATAGCTTTTCACTTAAGCTATTTCTGAGCTCAATGCTCTTGGCATTAATCCTAATAGGTTTAACCATTTCTTTGCGACTCAAGGCGTCGGCAACTACATTTGCCTTGCCGGGATGGTAGCGAATCTCGCATCATAATCATTAAGTGTTTCCATCCACCGACGTTGTCGCATGTTCAATTCCTTTTGATTGAACAGGTGTTGAAGACTTTTATGATCAGTGTATATAATATACTTCATGCCATACAAGTAATGTCTCCACAGCTTTAGTGCAAATACAACAACACCCAGTTCCAAATCATGGGTGGTGTAATTCCTTTCATGCACCTTTAGTTGTCGTGATGCGTAGACAATTACCTTACCATTTTGCATTAGCACACAACCCATACCGATGTGCGAAGCATCACAATAGACAACAAAGTTCTCAATACCCTTAGGTAGAGATTACACAGGAGCGTTGCTCAACTTGTGTTTAAGAATCTCAAAAGATTCTTGTTGCTTTGGACCCCAATTATACTTAACATTCTTACGGGTCAAGGTAGTTAGAGGAGTGGCTATTCTTGAAAAGTTCTCAATGAACCTTCTATAATAACCAGCCAGTCCTAAGAAACTACGAATTTCAGATGGAGTCTTGGGAACTTCCCAATTCATTATGGCTTCTATCTTGGCGGGACCACTTGGATACCACGCTCACTTACAACATGTCCAAGGAATTGGACTTCTCTAAGCTAAAACTCGCATTTAGAGAGCTTAGCATAAAGCTTCTCTTGCCTTAACAGTTCTAGGATGCACCGAAGATGTTTCTCATGATCAGCTTGATTACGAGAATATATAAGTATGTCGTCTATGAAGACAATGACAAACTTATCCAAATACGGTTTCAGACTCTATTCATGAGGTCCATGAATGCTGCAGGTGTATTTGTGAGCCCAAAAGGCATCACTAAAATTCAAAATGACCATAGCGGGTCCTGAAGGCTGTCTTAGGAACACTTTCACTTTTAACCTTCAGTTGATGATATCCTGATCTCAAATCGATCTTAGAAAAGTAACGAGCCCCTTGAAGTTGGTCGAATAAATCATCGATCCTGGACAGAGGATATCTATACTTGATTGTTAACTTGTTTAGCTCTCGGTAATCGATACATATTCGCATCGAACCGTCTTTCTTCTTTACAAACAGAATATGAGCTCCCCAAGGCGAGGAACTAGGCTGGATAAAGCCTTTCTTCAAGAGTTCATCCAATTGAACTCTTAACTCATTCATTTTGGTTGGAGCTAATCTATATGGAGCTCTAGCCACTGGTGCTGATCCTGGTATAATATCTATTCTAAACTCCACTTGCCTGTCGGGAGGTAGTCCTGGTAACTCTTCTTGGAATACATCAGGATATTCTGAGATGACTGGTTGATCTTCAAGGTTTGGCTTAGGCTCATTTATGGTAACTTGTGCCATGTAAATGACACATCCTTTCCTCAAACACTTGGATGCCTTAAATAATGACACCTTGTCTGGCAGTCCATAGTGTGAGTCTCCGGGGATGGTGATCATTTCACCAGATGGGGTTTTAATTTCGATGAGCTTTTTATTGCAGGCAATACGGGCTTGGTTATGAGATAACCAATCCATGCCTAAACAACATCGAACCTTACCAATTTCATCGGCAAAAGAGAGATAGGAATGGAATGATTCTTAATGGATATAGAGCATCCATCAAGAATGGAGTAGCAGTTTCTAAGGTTCCATCGACGAGTTCTATCTCATAAATTTTTTCTAGAGTTCTTATGGGTAGGTTTAATAGTTTACTAAACTTATGATTAACAAAAGATTTATCCGCACCCGAATCGAAAAGAACTCTAGCAAAAATATCATTAATGAGGAATGTACCTGTTATGACGTTGTTGTCATTAACGGCCTCCCTAGCATTCATTTGAAAGGCCCGAGCATTCCCTTTCTTGGCCTCTCCAGGCTTTGCATCGTTACTTTTGGGTTCTTGGGGCAATTGTACGTTATATGCCCTTTTTCATTGCAGTTGTAGCAAACTGCATCCTTAAGATCCTTGCAATTTAAGGTCTTATGCCCTTTTCTTTTGCAGATACCATAGGGTTTGGTCTGTGGATTTATGCCACACTGTCCCCAATGCCTCTATTTACAATTCTTGCACAGAGGTTTGTCATTAGACGTGTGCTAGTTCTTCTTGAACCCAAAATTTCCCTTTTTAAATCTTTGGGAGTTATTATCCCCTCGTTTCCTCTTTCCGTCAGTTTCAGTCCTAACTGACTTTTGTCTTACCAGATCTAGGGTGAGGGAAAGAGATAGGTCTACAGCGGACCTATAGGTATTAGGCTAAGCAGCCTTTACCATGCCCTTTATTTCGGGCGCCAACCCATTTATGAAACGCGCAACGCGTTTGGATTCGAGGGTGATCAAATAGGAAACTAACCTAGATAGGGAGTTAAAGTCAGAAACGTACTTCCGACAATCTAGGTTTTTCATTGAAAGAGACAAGAAGTCTGTCTCTAACTTCTCCAGCTCATGAGGTGGGTAGTAAGTTTCCTTTACCAAATCAACAAACTTGGACTATCCCAAGTTGTACAGGTGTACCTTACCTGTTGATTGAATCATGGCTTTCCACCATATTAGGGCATCGCCCTTGAAGGATTGTGATACGTATTTGACCACATCCTTATCAGTACAATTGATGATATCTACTATTGTCTCCATCTCGTCTAGCCACTTTAGGGCTTCTACAGCTCCTTTCTCCCCATTAAAGTCTCGGGGTTTACAAGAGACAAAGTACTTATAGGTACATCCATCCTTGACAGAACGAGACTTTTCAGTAAGATCCATTTTCTTTGGTTCACTCTTCGCATTTGAAGAGTGAACGGAGCTCTCCCTATGAGCTGAAGATGGTGGAATGGATAAGGGTCTAGAGCGAGTGGCACTCGACTCTCTTAGCTTTTCTATGGCCTTACCCATGGCCTTTTCTACAGCCACATTAATGCAAGCTTGAAAGTCGTTATCATTTATGGCTACATTTTCGACGTCCTTAGAGTTGACGTTCCGATGGCTACTTTGTGCCTCATTTGAATTAGCCATTCTTCAAAGCTTTGGTTCTATATACCAAATAAAAATTTCATTAAGCCATGGCGTATCAACCATATCGGCTTTCAACATTGGATATAACAATCCATTGCCTATACTAGTGTGAATAACATCACAACTCTTAGGCTTAACATATTTATATTTGGCCTAGGTCTTAATAGGACCATCATAGGCTAATTACATTTTGGACGTAGTCCATATATTATCGGACAGTGGATCGCAATGTCATAACTGTCATTGTCATCATTGACAATTATATAGCTCACAGGCTTGTCCCTAATGGACATAATAATTGGGCACACTGGCCGGTCACATTGGACATAATATATACATATGGCATATCAGCCTGTCCTGCTTGGACAATTAATTGGGCACATTGGCCTACATCATTCAGATGTATATTGCATATCAGCCTGTCCAGCTGGACAATTAATTGGGCACATTAGCCTACATCATATCAGATGTATATGGCATATCAGCCTATCCTGCTGGACAATTAATTGGGCACATTGGCCTACATCATATTAGATGTATATGGCATATCAGCCTATCCCGCTGGACAATTACTTGGGCACATTGGCCTACATCATATCAGATGTATATGGTATATCAGCCTGTCCCGCTGGACAATTACTTGGGCACATCAGCCTACATCATATCAGATGTATATGGCATATCAGCCTGTCCCGCTGGACAATTAATTGGGCACATTGGCCTAGTCCCGCTGGACAATTAATTGGGCACATTGGCGGCCTACATCATATCAGATGTATATGGCATATCAGCATGTCCCACTGGACAATTAATTGGGCACATTGGCCTGACGGCTAGTGTGGTTCCTTAAGCCACACTACCAGGAGTATGAACATTTCTTAATGTTACATAAGAGTACCTTAATGATTAATTAATGGTCCCGGTCACCTTCGACCTTAACGACCTTGGAGGTTTGGACCTAGTCCCTTACCTCTGGATAGAAGGTTAACTTCCCTTAACTATCCTGATAGAAGACCCCTTCGTACCTAACTATCATTCCTTGGCCAATATGTGGTCTATGCCACTTGGCATAATCAATCCATTAAGATCTTTTGGAATTATATAGCATAGCATAAATTTCGAGTAAAATAGAGACGTTCGTTATCAAGAGGATGATTTACATATATATAATTCCAAAAGTACTTCATTAAATTCCAAATTAGAAATTACAATACTAGAAAAATGAAATAAACTTGTCCATGCAAGGACTTTAAAGAAATAAAAATGTCCACATAGGGACTAAAGAAATAACAATGTCCTCGCAAGACTACATATTATTAGAAGATACTTTACTCGTCCTTATTTCCCTTGACCAATTTGGAGAGTTTCTTGAAGAACTTGTTTGTCTTCTTCTCCGTTTTCTCCGCCTG
Source organism: Scalesia atractyloides (assembly GCA_947069175.1). NCBI lineage: Eukaryota > Viridiplantae > Streptophyta > Magnoliopsida > Asterales > Asteraceae > Scalesia > Scalesia atractyloides. Next base: position 70,595,025 of record CAMTDV010000026.1, read on the forward strand.
CTGCTGCATTTCCTTCATTCTTTCTAAGCCCTCATTAATGGCCTCAAGTGGTGGCAGAGGTTGTGGTTGTGGTTGTGGCATAACCGGATACTGGTACCCATAAGTTGGATATCCAGTCGGTGGATAAGTAGGTGGGAAAGGAGACGGGTAAAGTGCATTGTGCATAACTGCTTGCATATATGGGTCTTGCGACCATGCTTGATAGTCTACCGGTGTAGACGGGTTAAAAGGATCATATCCAGACGTTCTGGATACGGGGGGATTGGGTTTGTATAACCTGATGGTGGTGATTGAACAACAGGTGTTGGTGTTGGTTCCACTGTAGGTGAAACATTAGAGGGTCCACCCATTTGTGGGTCCTCTTGGATTGTGGGGTAGGAGTTGGGCAAAGGTGGCAGCGATCCCGACCTTTGTCCTGCACGTACTGATATACGTGCTCCACGCTTCCTTCTTGGTGGTTCAGGTGGTGGTTGAGGTTGGTCCACTGGTTCCATGTGGACATCTTCTTGAACAGGAGGTGGTTGAGAGTGATGAGAAGGAGTGTGGGTGAAGGTGAATTGGTTCTAGTATTGGTCCCACTCATTAGGACCTTGGTAGGGCAATTTGACATATGAGTTTGAATCGCTCGAAATTTCAATGGGATGCATATTTGATCCCGACGGCGGCATCTCCGGGTCGGAGTCCTCGTCCATAGGGTGCGGCTGGTCCAACTGATTTTGATCGGCCGGAGGTGTATTAAAATAATGGTTAGGGTTAAATTCCTCATGGTAAGAGTGATGAGAATGGGAATGGTGTGAGTGGTAGGAGTGGTAAGAATTTTGGAAATGTGAGGGCGAGTATCTATTACAGACATAACGTCTCGCTGGTTGCCAAGGAGATGAATCTCCTGATTCTTGGTAAGCATCTGGATTATGAGGTTGAGGGGGAATGCGTCCCGATGGTCCTCCTCTCATTGGACCTTTTCCTCTTCCACTTTATCCTCCCACACGTGGCGGCATTTTCATGTTAAAAATATCAATTCAAAACATACTAATAACTTAATAATGAAAGGAGTAAATCCTAGGTCAATGCCTAGACTCGGAAGTCTAAGGAATGTGCACGTGTAAGTTTGAGATTAAACACAAGGAGGATAGTGTCTAATTCTCTCAAACGTTGGCTCTGATACCAACCTGTCACACCCCAGATTTCCAACCCGAAAATCCATACACCGGTGGGCCCGGTGGGGAGTATCGTGACGTCCGTTGATAACATCATAGTCAATTTAACACGGCACAGCGGAAGTCTTGGAGTAAAATTACTATTACAAACCGAATGTTCGAAAATACAAAATAATATACAGGCTCGTAATAGAAGATCCACAGGCGGATCATTAAAATGTACAAGAAAAGAATACAAAACAGAATTTGGGCAGATTTAGGATTTGCAAGATCCTCTATCACTACCGAGCACTTCCAGCCTATTTTCGTATTGTACCTGCAGTTTAGTCTTTTGAAAATATGTCAGCTTACGCTGGTAAATACACCCAACTGACTCATTTTGAAAACATTCCAAAAATGTTTTAAGTGTGTATCAGCACAAAATCTTTTTATAACTTGGGTTAATTGACTGTCCAACCTTGTTAACAGTTTTACATGTTTGCCATACATACGGGGCTCGGTACGGAGACCGAGACACAATTAACGTACATACCACTTTGGACTCACGAAGGAGTCAATTCCTCCCAACCTTGTGGGAATGCATAATTGAGCGTCTTTCGGGTGTATTGCTACACCCGCGCTAAGGTCGTGGCCATTTCTATTGTAATGAGCCGAGGATATCCAGGACACGGTAGTTAACCCCTGATGTTTAAATTATCAAACAAAACTGATTAAAACAGATATGCGGATTTATTATCTCCGAACCGGCGTTCGATTGAATTCCATTTTCGACCAAGCGGTAATAATTTACCGTAACCCAAGCCCGTATAGGGGAAATAAGTCGAGAGTATTTACCTGAGCCAGTCTTCTTTAGTTTTTAATAACTCAGCCGTACCAAAAAGGACTAAGTGCAGATAGCATTTACCGGCAAGTCTCTAGTGTGGATTATGGCATAAACTAACCAATTAAATACTAACGGTCTTATTTAAGTCATTGACTTAGACAACTAGCGTACTTGAACAAAACGTATGACGCTAGATTAAACGATGATTGGATAGAATGTAGTTTTATCCCAACAAGTACCTTGACTTGTTTAATACGGGTAAACTATAAACATTCTGGATTTTGAAACTTAATTGACAAGGTTAAACCCGTTTCAGTTAATTTCCGTAAAATAGCTACATATACATAACTGTGCGCATATTAGCGATATCTGGTAACTGGATAAGTCATGGACAAGTTCTATATGCCATTATACCTTAAATAAGTTAAGATATCAGTAGGATATCAATTTGCATGCCCGTTTAGGTTTTAAAACGAAATTATGCCTCATAAGAGCGTTTTGGTAATTTCATATCATAAAAGGAACTTGAATATAATTTAATGTTATGATTATAATTATTCTGGAAAAATACTTTATTTATGATATAATATCAGTAGGATATCAATTATATGTGTATTTTACCTTTTATGACCAAACTATGCACCGAAGGGGCATTTTGGTCATTTACACATAGTTTATAAATTATCTGGGATTCTGAGTTTATAACACGTACCTACTGTAATTATGATTAAAATAAGTTTTAAAATCAGTAGATATCAAGTCGTGGCCAATAATATGGTTTAAAACCATGCTATGCGCCTAAATGGCGCTTATGTCGTAAAATGGCGTCCTTATGCGATTTTCATGAAAACTGATGTTAAGTTCAGATTAAAATGTCATAGATATGTTATTTAATATAACATATCAGTAGGTAAAAGATTTACCTTGAAAAGATTTGATTAAAACTAGTTTATGAGCCACAAGGGCTAAAATCGCCATTTATCGACATACTTTAAGGACCTGCTTGAAAACTCAGTTTATAACTTGGTTTAACATCCCAAATAATCCTACTTATAATATTACAACAGTATAACTCATTTTTAAGTTCATTACCATTTAAAACCTTGTTTTATGCAAAAAGAACATTTTGGTCAAAGATGGCATAATTATAGAACTTGCGCATAAACTTGGATTCTGATTATGATCATGTAATATAACCTCAGAGGGTTATGCTACATAATATTACGATCATAATGCAACTTTAGATAAGTAGGTAACTAATCAAAATCGGGTCAGAATCGAAAGTCAAAGCAGAAGTCAAACTTCGCGACTTTCGGTTGCGAACCGACCCTAGAACTGAAATTGACGAGCCGAACATCTTCTTACATGTTCCAATAATTATTACCAACTTTTTTAAGTGTCAAAACAGGTTTCATAACATATATAAGATCAATTTATATTTTTTTTCAAAAAATGGCATGTTTGACTTTTTAATATCATAACTTTGACCCGTCAATTGGTCTAGCAAACGTGATCTTCAGGAGGTGCCCTTTATAGGGATTAACACCTACATTATTACGATCACTTAGCCATGTTCATTTCGAATAATGGCTGGACCATAATGGTCTTAACCGAAAGTCAAAGCGTTTTTCGAAAACGCTTGACTTTTGGCTATAAAAGCCTATAAATGAAAATGCACAAAGAAGGAACACTTACCAGTGATTCCTAGATGCAAAAGAACTATGTTGGATTGCTCCTTTTAGTTAGGAACTTCCAGAGGAGGGAGAAGAGTGAATGAGAAAGGTGCAAGTTGAAATGGTTAACTTAAGGACCTATTTATAGTTGGAGAACTCAAAGGAGGTGAAGCCAGGTGTTTAGGGGTGTAAGAAGAAGCTTACAAGTGTCCCAAAACGTGGCATAGTAGTTTAGAGAAGCCATGGTTTCGAATTAATGGTTTTGGAGTTTTGCTTGGTCTCCAAACAAAACTTTCTGCAGTAGACCTGTTCTCGCGCCCCGCGAGAGACCCAGGCCTGGTCTCTCGCGGCCCGCAACCGCCCCACGGCCAGTTTCAAAATTTGACACGTTAGCCCCTAAACTTTAAAAAGCTTCTAAAAACCTTTTTAAACACCTTTTTGGCACTTTTAGCCCTCCGTAGCCAATACTTGGCATACCCGGGATTATGTCCGGACATTGTCGAGCTCTCGGTTCGTTTAAAAGGTCACTCAGAGGTATAAATTAACATGTTGATGATTTTAATCCCTCCATTATCCAACTTTCACATATTTACAAAATTGAACCCTCTCGTCCAACAAATGGCACGTATGAGAGTTAGGAATTCGCAAAGGATCACTCAGAGGCTTATTACAAGCATGTTGATTCCGATGTCACTCAGAGGCTAATGATTTAAGCATGTTGACATATCAGTCACTCAGAGGCCAAGTTTCAAGCATGTTGACATATCAGTCACTCAGAGGCTAATGATTTAAGCATGTTGACATATCAGTCACTCAGAGGCTGTTATTTATGCATGTTGACATCGGACCGTCACTCAGAGGCTTAGTTTGAGCATGTTGACGCCTTTAGTCCTTAATGGTCTTTAATAGACTATATTTAAAATACAACACGTGTCACTATACTATTGGACACAATTTTACAGGGTGTTACACCCATCCTACGAACCATCAAGACTATCATGAAGAAGGGTTCTTTGTGAAATGATTACTCCCACGAAGAAGCAGGTCTTCGTGGGTATGCTATAAACGGACAGCAACTGCAGACAAACAGAAACAGCAGTAACACTAAACACAAACATTAACAGTATGCACACATGCAACTGTTTTACAACACAAACAAACTAAACGTCGTACTAAATCAAGATAGGAGGATATCTTGATTTGGTCGACACTATCAATACTTTACAGACACAATAAACAAAGACCGTACAATTACAGACGCAACTAAGAATAAGCGACAAACACAAAACTGCATCAACAAACTCCCCCTGACTGTTGCTTGGTCTTCGGTCTTCATTTCTACTGCCCTGCTTCGGACCATGAGCTTCTAGCGTGAATCCCTCGATAATAACAAAAATAAGCGACGTGTTAGAATAAAAAAGCTTGATGAACGCCCTTGTCTTCATAGAAGATGTCATGTTGAAAGAGCGTCTTGGTGTCACCTTGCGGACATGTTCACGATCCACATTGGATCAAGCATACGGAAATTTTCTTCGTTGTTCTTGAAAATGATAACAACTTCATGGGTGTCTGAGTCATAACACCACAACACCATGTTTCCAAGAAAGTCTTGCATCATTGGCATGAGCGGGATTTTGTCCATAACCTTCACCGTCTTGTATACAAGGTTGTAACGTGCGGTGTTGGTGTCTGGATCTAGCGTGTACTTGATCTGCTTGTGCATTGGAAACTGTGTCCTGTACAACTCGTCCTTCCAACCCTTTCGACGTTCCATCCTTAGCTTGCGAGCGAATAGTGTAACACCTTTAAAGTTTGATCGGTTGATCATATTAACTGCACTAAAGCTACAACATCATAAAACGGTAAAGTTAGTAAGCTAAGGAGTGACTTAAAGTACTGGATCCCATGTTCGTGCTTCACCGCCATGCAGTGTAATTCCTTTACGAACACCAGATGAGAATTCTTCCTTGAGGATGATCTTTCTCAAACTTCATATGGTCGACTTGAACTGGAGGAAGAGCTGGCTTTGGAGTCTTTGTCAGAAACTGCTTTCTTCATTCTTCAAAAGTGTCAGTGGGAAAATCAGATGGATCACGACTCTTCAACTTCTCGTCGATCTCATCCATGTTATTCTGAAGCAGTCATCATCAAACGGATTGAACTCCGTTCCGTCTTCTCGAACATACTTAGATTTCTTTGCATCACCTTCAAACACGATCTCCTCGAGAGCATCAACATTCGGCACATCTGGTTCACTTGGTATTTCATCGATAGTAGCGTCATCTACTACCTTCATTTCCTTCAGACCATAATCTGTTCACTTGAGAGCTCAGACACAAACTCTCCTTCCCCTAATTCCTCACCGGTTACAGGATGATAAGCCTGTAATCCCTCATCTTTGCTTGGTGCCACCACAAACTCAGCACCTGAGGACGAACCTTCACCAACATTCATAGAAGTGCTTTCAACCAAAGCCAACTGAAGACCAATGTCTTAAAGGCTCTATAATACATCAAACCTTTCCGGTTACCACCGGAGGTAATTGGATCGGCCATGATCTGCTGTTCACTAGAACCTACTACTGGAGTTTCAGCAGAACCCTCTGGTTGTGCAGATGAAGTTGGAGCATCAAGATTACCAGGGTCTTCACTGTCATGATCACGCTTACGTTGTATCTCCTGTGCCTTGCATCTTTCATTCCATAGAATGTTCACCCGCTTTCTGCTCATCTCAATACCGTTTTTTATACTATTAATCCTTCAACCAGTGTAGTATTCCGAGCGTGATACCATTCTCTCATGTCATCATGTTTAGAAGCTAGTGTTTCTGGAGATCATTGTACAGCTGCACTACTTTCTTTTAATCTGTTCATCTCAATCCCACGGGCGTTATCAGCTGCTCCCATCTGTTGTAACTGAGCTGCCCTCTTAGCATCTGCAGCCCTCAAACATTCATTCTCTTCTCTTAACTGCGTAATCTCGGCAGCTTGCTTTCCAACAGTTTCCTTTAAAGAATTGATCTACCATTGTTGCTTAATAATGGTATTCCGATTTGAAGACATGAACTCTGAGTGCCTATTGATCTGAGTTGCTGCAACTTGCAGTTGTGAGAAGAGAAAATCCACTTTTTCATCCTGTTCCAATTCAGAGAGTAAACAACTACGTCGTTCTGTACTTTGCTGGTGGGTTGCGGATCGAGATTGTTGAGCTGAAGAAGTAGTGTGTTGTGGTTGAACTGGAGTCGCTGCAACTGAAGGTGTTTTAGTTGCTGTGGTAGCTGTAGCCAGTGGTTCACAAGCTATTGTGGGAGATGTCATTAAAGCTTCAGTCTCTTCCGCTATGAAGGCAAACTAAGCTTCTTCAACTGGTTCCGGTATGGTTTCTGGTTGCTTGGTTGAAGGTTGCGCTGATGAGGTTCCCATCGATTTCTTACTCTTTTTCTTTCTACGAACCGCACTTTCTTTTTGTGTGCTCGTTCAGTCTCTGTATCGGATGGAACATAATCTGCATCTGGATTTGTTGGAATCTGTCTAATCTGCCTAACCCCATGTTCATCAACATAACGTTCATACCCTGGTTCAAGTGGATTGTCATCAGAATCCGATTCTTCATCAGTCTATTTACCTTTATCAACACCGGTAGTACCTACACCACTCACACCACCATCACCACCTTGATCATCACCGTCACCACCTTCATCATCACCGTCATCATCATCACCTTGATCCTTTCGCTTTCATCGACCAAACTTATCTTCGGTCATCTTTTTCAACATCGGTTCTTCATCATCCGATTGGCTATCGTCATGGCGCCACTTATCATTTTCCAGTGATACATACTCATCATTATCCAGAAAACCAAACAACTTCCGTGGAGGTGTGCTTTCCTTGTAACATTTAGCTGCCACTCCTCTAAAAATTTTCAACGAATGCTCCATCATAACATCAACTTTGAGAACATCGGTTTCGTTCTTTGGAAGATTCTGATGTTGTACATTCATGATCATCTGAAGAAAACAAGGATACATCCAAAACTTGCTTCCACCAACTCTGGTTCTTTTCATATTTTCCTTCATGTTTGCAAAAATATACTTTAAAACACTAACCGGTTTGTTCAATGTCAAAGCTACCATCAACCCAACTAAGTCGTTAATTGCCATGTCATAACCACTTCGTCTGTTACTTAAGCACTATATTAGAACATGTAGAAAAAAACTTGTGTCGAGTGGCAACCACGCTTTGTTTAGTTGTCCTCCAAGAATATCTCCGGAACATCTCATTCGTAGTAGACACCCACGTTGACACTTCAACGGAACTGAAAATGGAGCTTCTGGATCATCACCAAGTTGTAACACTGTGTTTATCACTTCAACAGAAACATTCACGTCTAAGCCATTGACTCTTCCGCGGATAATTTCCTTTCCATCTACTTCAACAACATTTGCCGAATCCCAAAATTCCTTGATCAACATCTTGTATACTGTAGTTTGATGCGTGATTGCATAATTTATCCTTGTATTGCGCAAAAACTTCATAATACCGTTGTATTCAGCAAGCTTGTCTTTCGGATCTAACTAGTTAACCATGTTATGTCTCAGTTCCGCATAATCTCAACTTCTGACTTGTCAGTTTTCTTTGTCGCAGGCTTGCATTTCTGTTCTTTTGGTGCCATCCTATACACAAAAGCAATCAGAATGAGAACAAACATAAAAACACTTGGGAGCATACTCAAAAATGTTCACTATGAACATTCTGTATGTATGAAGCCCCCTCACGAAGAACCAAGATTACAACAGTTCCACGAACAACTAATCTACACGAAGAACTAGCTTAAAATTATTCTTTGAAAAACCACGAAGAACTGAGTGATTTTGTAATTGTTGTCATGAAGAACCCTTATCAACGAAGAATAGGATCTTCGTTAATACTGGTTCTTCGCCAGTTAGTAATCAACGAATAATGGTTCTCCGTCAACACTGATTCTTCGCCAGTTCATAATCATGAAGAACAGGTTCTTCGTCTCTGCCTAGGTTCTTCGCCCCAATTGGTTGTTCATGTTAGACAGTGACAAACAAGCAAATGGTAAAATATTTCTGACACTTTGAATCAAAATACCCAGTTTGTTTTGTTTTCATTTCAAGATTCATGTAACCATCAATTTTCGTTGAATCTCAAATTTCAAACAAACACATAAATAAAAAAATAATCTTTTAAACATGTATTTGTTCATTAATTTGTAACCTATTTGTATGATTTTCAAGAACAACACTACTTTTATTCAACACATTGTTTGTCAAAATAATTAACAAAAACACTAGTAAACTAGGTTTTCTTTGTTCAAAGGTGACAATCAATCCAAGAGACAATGGTCGGTTAAGATACAATCGATTTATCTTCAAAATATATCAACATTGTGGAACATACCTTATAGATATTACAAAACAACTCAACTAAAAGGACGAAGAAGTCGGTAAGCTAAGGTTTCTTCCCAGAGAAGGAGAAGATGAACAATGAAAGGATAATGTGAAAAAGGTGAATTTACAACATCTGAGTAACCACTTCACCTTTTATATAACAGCCTCCCACGAAGAACTCAAGATGCCACGAAGAATGTTGGTGCATATTTGTGACAACAGCTTAGATTTAGTCTTTGGATATCTTGTAATTAGTAAAACGATAAACAGTTAACGGATTTAGTTTTGTAATAGTTAGTTATAGTGATTGGGCTAAACCAGACCCACATTATAGGGAGTGGTAGACGAATTGGGTCAAGACCAATTTGCAGCCCATGTGGTGAAACCCTAGCCCAGTTGCAAACTTGTCTCTATATAAAGAGAGTTTTGCATTAGGGTTAAGGTTGCTCAGTTAATCCCTTCAGAGATAGTTGAGAGAGAACTCGTGAGATCTAGATTGATTGTAATCATTGTGATAGATAATCAATAAAGATCAGTTTTATAGTGATTGTTGTTCTTATTCGTTTTATGTGATAATCTGATCTAGAGGATTCCGCACTCTAGGTTGGATAGGCGATTCTGTGAAGATCCATACGGATTAGGGGACCTACAATTGGTATCAGAGCATTCGGCTCTTGTTTTGCTCGGTTCAGAATCGTAACAGCAGGAAAATTTGAAGTTGGACGGTTTTTACGGCTGGTTCGAAGTTTGAAGGCTGTTCTAGGGTTTTTGCTGCTATTTCGGATAAACAACAAGGCATCTCGGATAGAAACTTGGTATTTCGGATCATCAGCAAGGTTTCTTGGATAGAAATCTTGCATTTCGGATCTGCAGGTTGCATTTCGGATCATAAGTGAAGCATCTCGGATCAGAATACTTGCATCTCGGGTCATTGGTGAATGATCTCTGATCATTTCGGATTTGCATCTCGGATAGCATCTCGGATACTATCTCGAATCATCATCTTGGATAGCATCTCGGATCAGCATCTCAGATACCATCTCGAATCACCATCTCGGATTGGTATCTTGGATCCCTGTTCCGAATTTCCAACTCGGATTGTTAATCCGAGTTACTATTCCAAATTGGGTATTGTTCCGAGTTGTACTCACAAAGGTGGAAAGTTAACCAGCTGACGTAACCGGAGATAAACGTTTTAGTACACAAAATTTGATCCTAGACAATCTTGACAAACCGACTGCTCGGTTACACTCGTGTGATTTTTAGGACAAAAAAAAAAAACAAAAAAAAGAAAAAAAGCATGAAATTTCCTAAAATCACTCTCGGACATTATTCATTATTGGATTCGTATCGTCGAGACGAGTCTAACGGTGTAATTTTGTGATCACACATTACGGACAAATTTTTAGCATTCTTAACGAGCCGGTTCGGTAAAGATGTCGAATATGTCACACTTGAACGAATTGTTGAGAATGGAGCACGAGGCAGGCACGACTAACAAACCGCCAAAGATGTTGAAGGTAGAGAATACCTTACATGGAAAGATAGGTTTCAGTCATTCATTGAATATCAGGACACACGGATGTGGATCTATATTCAAGATGGGTATGTAAACCCAACTCATGACTTTGAAGGCAGACAACGTGTCAGTGCCTATGTGAACATGTCAGAGGCTGATAAGAGAATGCATGAGTCTGAGAAGAAGGCCTTAGCTGCTATAAAGATGTCGTTACCTGATGCCATCAAACATACATTCAAGCGATATACAACTTCGAAGGAGACGTGGGACGCTCTAGAGAAGAGGTATGAGGGCAATCCTGATGTGAAGAAAAACAAGGTTGACTTGCTGAAGAAACAATTTTTTGTCTTTAAATGCATGAGAAATGAGTCCCTTGAAGATATTATCACGAGATATTATCATCTAATGTCAGAAATGGACAATTATGATATAGAGGGATACACAGACGTTGAGATAAACGATAAGTTGCTCGATGCTTTGCCTGCCAAGTGGGATATTTATACTCTTATGATAAAAGGTGAAACTGATTATGAAGATAAAGACTTGGAAGAGGTTGTTGGAAAACTGAGAGCTTATGAGCTTAACATGAAGAAAAAGTGAAACTGGATATGATCAGGTTCAAGATCCGGGAATTTATAAAGGGCTTGCATCTTCATCTTCCAATAATGCTTCAAGTGATTCTGCAACTGCGTTTCTCTCATGTGAAAATGAGTAGGTTGTGACAAATGATGATGTTGAAGTATGTTTTGTAGCTGCTTCAGGAGGATCGTCAGGGGCAAAGAGACAACAAGCTAGCAATAATAACAGCAATACAAGGTCTATGCCTTTGAGTGTCAAGGCTGCTGAAGATCATCTGGCCTTGCTTGCTTCATTTGTTGCTTCGTATGAAAACTACATACAGGGAAGAATTTCTGATCCTGCTATTTTTTATGAAGATTATGATCAGATTGACCCTGATGACCTAGAGGAGATGGATTTACAATGGCAGATGGCCATGATCTCTAGAAGAGTGAAGAGGTTCATGAATAGGACGGACAGAAAGTTTGTTGGAAAGAATGTAGGTTTTGACAAATCTAAAGTGATGTGTTACAATTGTCAAAATTACGGACACTTCGCTAGAGGATGTCAACAACCTAAAACTGAATCTCGTTCTAACTCATCTTTTCAAGATTTTCCTAGTCATGGTTCAAGCAACAGGAATGCATCAACTAACACTGGAAGGCCTTGATCTCTACTGCTAGAGAAGGTTCTTATGACTGGAGTGTTCATCTGGAAGATGATGACAATGCCACACAAGCTTTCATGGCTGAGATAGCCCTGGTTGATGATGCAGAAGTCAAGGCTGATGATAAGGTCGAACAAGAGATTGTAGCTGAAAAGGTTGAGGCTGAAGATAAGAAGATGGCTGATGTAGAACAGAATGCTGAAGATAAGAAGATGGCTGCTGATTTTGCTGCTTTCATGGCCGATCTAAGCAAATCAATAGGAGAGGGACATTCTAACTCTGGTAGTTCTATTTGCTTAAAATGTCGTGAACTGCAAAGTGAAGTTGACACGCTAACAAAACAAAACCAAAGTATGGTAAATGAGCTCTCGAGTGTAAAAGAATCAAACTTTTTCAAAGAAATGAGTCATTATATTTGAAGAAAATTTAAGGTTATGAAGAAGAAATCAATATTTTAACCTGTAAACTAAATGAAAAACTTCAAATTATTAATTTAGCTCATGATACAATGAGTGATAAAACAAAAGAGATCTCTGAAAAATGCAAAGAGTTGTCAGAAGCACAACTAAACATTTGTGAACTTGAAAATAAATTGAATCAGTTCAGAGATTCATCTTTTGTTATGAAACACATGATGAATGGCTTGAAGTAAAGTAATGACAAGACAAGCGTGAGCTTCAAAGGTTTCAATGAAGTTCCACCACCTCTTGGTCATGACCATTCTTTCTTGCCAGACGAAGAAGAGCTAACAAACTTTGTGTCAACTACACCAAGTAGTTCCACATTGGGGAATGTTGATGTGACTGATCATGCCAAGAAGGATAGTAACAAGGAAGCGGTTTTGAAAACAAAGAATGCACACCCTAAGAATCAAAAGCAAATTTTTGTTAAAAATATTGATTTTGTTAAAGAGAGTGATATGAAAGAAGAGACCACTGTTTGAAAGTGAGTCAAATGTGCAGTTTTCTAAAAATAAAAACATAGAAAAATCAGAAATTGAGCAAACAAAACAAGGTCGTTCGAAGGCATCATCGTCACTTGATGAATCTAAACCAGGGACCTCAATTAAGAAGTCTTTGGCTAGAAGACCTTGCTTCAAATGTCACAGTTAGGGACATGTAGCTAGTTGTTGTCCTAACAAAAAGAATGAAGTACAAGTGACTGAGAGAAAGAGAGAGAAATCACCAGAGAAAATTGTTGATGGTGAGCAGAAGGTGTCTAACTCATCAAAGATATCTGCTACCAAGCGACAAAGTGCTGTTGTTGGTGTAGATAAGGCTGAAAAAGGAACTCACCAGGTTCCTCGTTTTCAAAGAAATCAACAAATGTTTTAGCCTGAATCTATATCAGGCAGATATGAAAGACCTCGAAGTAGTTCACCTAGAATGAATAACTTTAATGGTCAATCAAGTAATTTCAGAAGTCAAGGTCAATATCAAACTCGATATCAAAATGTTGGTAGTCGAAATTTTTATAACAACGACTTTAGAAATTATTACCATTAAAATTCAAGGTATCATAACTAAAATTTTTAAAGGTCACAAAGTCCAAACATGTTTGGGAAACCTCAGGACCAAAGACCGAATGGAAATCAAAAACCATTTCCATCAACAAGTCTGAGATCCAAGACCCCTGTTAGAAGTTATGGATATTTGATGAATGTTCTGATGGTTGATGAATCTGGAAGACCCAAGACCATTAAGGCATGGGTCCCCCAATCTAACTAATTTTTGTTGGGTTGTGCAGGAGCTGCTAAGGAGGATTATCAACTTGTGGTATGTTGATAGTGGCTGCTCCAGGCACATGACGGGGAATGCGAGGTTGTTGACTGAGTTTTAGAATATAAATGGAGGTTATGTGAATTTTGCAGGTGCTAAAGTAGGGCACATTACAGGTCGAGGAAAAGTGACCAACGGGAAGATCACATTGGACAAAGTGAACTATGCCGAGCAGCTGATGCACAATCTGATGAGCGTGTCTCAAGTCTGCGACAAGGGTCACTCGGTCCACTTTACTAAGTTTGAAGCTTTGGTGTTGAAACCGGGTTTGGTGATACAAGATGATTGGATAGTGATGAGAGCGCCAAGGAGAAACGACACTTATGTCATGGACATGGGTGCTAAGGATTCTTCCTCGGTGGTGGCGTGTTTACTGTCAAAGGCATCTGAGGCTGAGTCAATGTTGTGGCACAAACGAATGGCCCACATCCACTACCGAAAAATGAATTATATTATTAAAAACGGTTTAGTGGAAGGGGTACCAGTGCAGAGGTTTCACGTGGAAGATAAATGTCTTCCATGTCAAAAGGGAAAACAACATAAGAAACCTCACAAGTCCAAAACAATAAATTCCATAGATGCCCCTTATGAATTACTTCATATGGATCTATTCGGTCCAGTGAACGTAAGGAGCATAGGTGGAAAGTACTATTGTTTAGTTGTCACAGATGATTACTCACGATATTCATAGGTTTTCTTTTTAGGTACAAAAGATGAGACAGCGGAGACGTTGATAGATCTTTTTACAAAATTGGAAAATGTCCATGATGCACAGATCAAGAGATAAGGAGTGATAATGGCACGGAGTTCAAGAATCGGATTCTGGATCTCTATTGTCTTCGCAAGGGAATTGAACATCAATATTTCGCTCCTTATACACCTCAACAGAATGGAGTCGCTGAGAGGAAAAACAAGACGTTGATTGAAGCCGCTAGGACTATGCTTTTTGATTCAAAGCTTCCAGTTCTTTTCTAGGGAGAAGCTGTGAACACAGCTTGTGATGTCCTAAACAAAGTTTTGATGGTTTAACAAAACATGCCACGAACTATTGTTTAACCGAAAACCAAACTTGGAAGGCTTTGAACCATTTGGATTACCCTGCACCATTGTGCGAAATAAAGATAAGAAAAAATTCTGTGACGTAGCTGACGAGGTTACTTTCTAGGCTAAATGCCTGGAACACCGAATTAAAGGGTTTTTAATCTAAAAACTGGTAAAATTGAGGTTGTGTTTAACATGGAAATCATTAGTTATTCACCTCAACAATCAACGAGTGGTCCTGCTATATTATATGATTATGATAGCGTTTTTAAATCATTTAATATTCCTGATTTTTTCAATAGATGAGTCTCAAGTGATTCAAACTGTGATCAGTGAAGATGAAGAGAGTGACTTCATGCCTAGATCGAGTATATCAATGACAAATGCTCCAGAAACTTCCTCCAGTGCAGCTCCACATGATTCAAGTGATAGTGAGTCTGAACCTATTCAGGGGGAGTATTTTACTAATCTGTTTACTAATAAGAACATTCAGGGGGAGATTGGATCTAATCTGGGAGATAATTTAGTTGTTGACACCATTACTACTACACGCGTAAACAGAGATCATCCAGTTGAGAACGTCATAGGTGATGCTGCTGCAGGTGTTCAGACAAGAAAAGGTATGATCGAAGGTTCCTGTTTATTTACTTCGATTCAGAAGACATGGATGATACATGAGTGTTTGTATAGTTGCTTTATTGCCTAAGAGGAGCCGAAAAGGTTCACATGGCTCTAAAAGATAATTTTTGGGTTGAAACTATGCAAGAGGAACTAGCTCAGTTTAAGAAGTTGAAGGTTTGGGAGCTAGTTGACTAGCCTGAAGGAGAGAAGGAAATAGACACGAAGTGGGTGTTTAAGTGCAAGAAAGACGACCGAGGGATCGTGATAAGGAATAAGGCTCGGCTAGTGGTGAAAGGGTTCAATCAGCAAGAGGTGATTGATTACAATGAAGTGTTTGCACCAATAGTAAGGTTGGTAGCAATCCACTTGTTCCTAGCTTTTGCTTCATTCAAGGGCTTCAAAGTTTACCAACTTAACGTGAAGAGTGTGTTTCTTTACGGGAAAGTCCAAGGAGTGGTGTATGTCTCACAACCAGATGGGTTTACTGATCCAGATTATCCAGATCGAGTCTACCGACTTAATAAGGCATTGCATGGATTGCATTAGGCTCCTAGAGCATGGTATGAGACACTGTCAACACATTTGTTAAAGAATGGTTTTGAAAGAGGTCAGATTGATAATACACTTTTTGTGAGTCCCAAAACAGGTTCGGATCACAGTGGTTGATTGTTATCACCCAAACAACTATAGATTAGTTGTTTGAATGTGTAAAAGTTAAGAAAAACCAAAGAATGAAGATGAAGATTCTTGTATGGATCAAACAACAAGTGTTGTATATAGAATCCCAAATGATATAATCACTAGAAGCACCTGGATATTCGGATTAAGCACAAGAACAATAATCACAACACAAGAGCAATCACCAAAAATCTATCCAAGAACCTTGGACTAGGATTTTCATTGATATGCATATACATAGCCACTGACTACCCAGCATATTTATTAGATACGCTGGGAACATAAATACGCCGCCCAGTTCCAAGATTCACAAATTACACTATTAGCCCTTCTAGTTTTGCTAACTAATACAAAACCAACTCAAACTATTAAACTCAAGTATCAACGGTCTCAAAACGTCCTAACAATATCCCCCTAGACCGTTGCGTACTTGAGATTCTTCAGTCTTGTTCCTGAGCTTCAGGGCTTGTGGTTGATTCTCGATCTTTTCCTTGTGATAGAGGCGCAGCTTGATCTGTTGGTTGTTCAGTTGTTGCTTCATTTGTAGCTTCAGAAGATGGATTAATAAAAGCTTCACTTGTGGTTGGTTGGATCTCCGTAGTGGCTTCATATGTGGATGAAGCTGGAGTTTGAGACTTTGATGCAGCTTGAGATGGTGAGGGAGCTTTCTGTTGAGCCGATGACTTGTGTTTCCTTTTCCTTTTTCTTGCTTCCTCTTTTTCTTTCTGCTTCTCGATTCTGATCACAATGTCTATCATTTCTATCTTTCTTTCTCTAGCTCGCTCCACCGCCCTTTGATACAACATTCCTTCCTCTTTGTATCCATTTCTGGCTCCAACGTGGATCTTGTGGCCATAAAGAATGTTAAGGTCGGATAGACAGAACATGAAGACATCCATCGGGTCTAAAATACAAATATCTTCATTAGAAACCAATCTGATCACTGCTTCTCACGTTTTCCTGTCGTAGAACCATTTCTTGAAATTTATGAGCATAACAGGTTGTTCTGGTGGGATTTTAACTCTGGTTTCAACCTTAGCAGGATCGATGACCCATGTGACCACTCCTTTTCCGGTGATGGGATCTTTTGTTGTCTTCGATACTCTTATTCGTGGACGCTGTGGCTTGAATAAGGTAAAACCCCGATTACATTCTCTCAAAATAAGTCTTTCAAAATTATCTCCGATACTGTTGTTTGTTGGGTTTATCATGTCTAGTCTGCCCAGCTCCCGTATATCCCATCTTGGAAGGCTTTTCATATCAGCTCTAGTTTTGAAGTACTGAATAACTCCACCTCGTCTCTTCACAATAAACATCCCTTTCAGGTTACAGTACTTCCAGCTTATTATTTTGTCGGTAACTTCAGTCTTTTCAACTGTAACCACCTGATAGAAATCTGGAAGTTTTTCTCTTTCTTTTCTGAACCACTCCGGATGCATTGGAGTCACTGAATCGCCATCTTCAGTCTCATAAAGTATATCTTCTTCCAAGCCCCATTCGACAAAACAAGCTGGCATCTCATCTCTATCCACCTCCTCTTCTTCACTTTTGTCATCTTCAGTGACATTTACTGCAGATTCTAAACGCTTTTTCTTCTTCTCTGCATCCTCAGCCTTTTGCCTTTCTTCTTCAATCTTGAACTTTTCATAATCAAAGATATTTATTGGTTGTATGTCTGCCTTGGTGCATAGCTCTCTGATCATTCTGTACATCTTTTCCATACCATCTTGCTGAAATCGAACAAATCTTGTTTGTTCTTTGACATAAGCATGGAGCTCCTTGTTTTTCTTTCTCTGCTCCCTCAGCTTTTCACGAATTGTGTTCGTGTTGCTCACTTGATGTTTCAAAAGACAAATCTCTTGAGCTAGACCTTTCCCAATATCTTTTGCCAGTTTATCGTACAGTTCCTGAAATGGGCATGGTCTACGAGGAACATGTTGAGGCGTCTGCCTTGGTTGAGCTTCTTTTGACGGTCCTTCCCCTGTTTTCTTTCGCTTCTGAGGGGGTGATCTGCTGGGAGCCTCTGGATCTATAATCAGTTGGTCAACAAAATCATCTAATTGCTCATGTTCGGTTGTGACCGTCACTGGCGTTTCAGATTCCGTCATCTGTCGCCTCTTTCTTTTTGCTTCTCTTTTTTCTCTTTCTTCCGCCTCATGAATGGCACTGAGATTTTCAATGTGTTCTCGGTGTTCTCTTGTGCCTTCGGCTCGAAAGTTGCTCTCCATCAAACGTTCTTGAGAAGGGGTGTCTTTTCTTTTCTTTGACGAGTCCCCTTCTTTTATAGGTTGCTTTCCTTTGTTCTTTCGGATTAATGCTCAGTTTCTTCTTCTTCCTCACCTGCTTCTTCCTCAACATCTCCTTATCTCTTTCTTTTAACACCTTCTCTATATTTCTCATAGGCGGCTTTCACAAGAGGAAATCTTTCTTCCCTATACATCCATTGATGCAGCAACACCCACTCTTTAGTTTTTAGTTCCTTAATCTGGCGTCCGTACGGCAACTAAAATTTGTACAAGTTGTTATCATGTGGGAGATTCGAATGCTGGTCATTGATGAGAAGCTGAACAAAACGTGGGTACATGGCCCATGTGGAGGAGTTTGCGCTGTCAACCATGCAGTAGAAGATAAGACCCGAGACATTGAATGGTTGTTTGGTGCAGAGATTGAGCATAGCAGCCGACCATTCTAAATTCAAACCATCGTATCCGCCCTTTCTGTGTGCTAAGCTCATAGAAAATACGTGAAAAATGAATCTCAAGTCCTTTGTAAGCCCTTTTCGTTTGATCTCGTTTTCTCTCTAAAATCTCCAACATACCTCATACCTTTAAACCGGTCGAGAATGTCATCCTTCTTAACTCTGAGCGAGTCACTGTGGTTGTCTCCGAGGCTGAGGACTCTACGCACATTGTCCTCTGTTACTATGACTTTCTTGTTTCGTACTGTTGCTGTGATTCTTTTTGCTTCGTTAACCATTGACACCTTGGCTGTTTTCCAAAACTCTTCAATGTGAATGTTTTATATGACTGGATCGGCTTGAACAACATAGCTTATTCTGCTAGAGTTTATCCATTCCGCCACATCTTCAAAATCACTTGGAAGTGGGACCAACTTGCATGGCTGATTGTGCTTCCGTGTTTTATCCCAAATAATTTCCTTCACCAGTTCTGAAACGTGAAAACGAGTCAAGTTAGCTTTCAGTTGCAAGACTTGACAGTTAGATAGTAAATATATATAAATATATATATATATATAAATACATATATATATATATATAATTAAAAAATAGAAACAAAATATATACATATTAATCTATACATAATATACATTTATATAATATATAAAAATAGAATAGAAATTAAAATGAAAATATAAATCCGCCACTAAAAACGCTAGACAATGATGTCATTTACGCAGGACACACACGACTATATACTTAAGACTCAATGACAATTAAGCCGAAAGTGGATTATTTACGCTGCAATTATTTCGCGTATTTAGGTTTTGACTCGAGAAAGCATCTAGCGAAGATGATTATCTACGCTGGTTAACCGACGTATTTGTCAAATACGCAGGTTGCTTGAACTCGCGTTCAAGACTTAAATCCGCAGACATTTGGTTTTTTGATAAATACGCCACATTCAACCTAACTACGCTGCATTCGTAATAATGACGCTGGATTCAAAATGTTCTTGATAAACCCATGAAAACCGGATGAACCCAGATCAAATATCTATATATAACACGACTGAATTTGAAATTGTTGGTGCATATTGGTGACAACAGCTTAATAGTTTAATAGATTAGTCTTTGGATATTTTGTACTGGGCTTAGTATTTGTGTATAGCTTGTTTAGAGTTGTAATGGGCTTGGAGAATGGCCTAGCCCAGTCTAAAGCCTAGTATGCAGACATGTAGTATATATACATGTTGTGCGTTAGGGTTTTAGGGTGAGAGAGTTAGTGACAGAGAGAGGAGTGTGAGAAATCTACAGAGAGTGGCTGAGAGATTTCTAGTGAGCATTGAATTGATTGTAAACACTTTGTGTTAGATAATCAATAGAAGACGATTTAAAAGTAATTGTGTTCGTGTTCTTGTTCTTGTTCTTGTTTCTGTGAAATCTGATCTAGGGGATTCCGCACTCTAGATTAGATAGACGATTCTATGAAGATCCATAAGGACAAGGGGACCTATAATTAGTATCAGAGCATTCGGCTCTTGATTTTGCTCGGTTTAGAATCGTAACAGTAGAAAAAGTTGGATTTTTGGACGTTTTGGAGGCTGTTTTGGAGTTTGTGACGGCTGAATTAGGGTTTCTGTTACTGTTCCGGATTAACAACAGGCATTTCGGATTGCGGAAAGGCATCTCGGATCAAAAGTGAAGCATTTCAGATTGCAGACTTGAATTTCGGATTAGAAATCTGCATTTCAGATTGAAAGCTTGCATTTCGAATTAGAAAAGTGCAATTCGGATCATCAGAGTTGCATTTCGGATTAGAAAAGCCTATCTCAAATTCCATCTCGGATTGAATTTTGGATCAGAAGTGTATTCCGGATTCCATCTCGGATCAGAATAGTCTATTCCGGATTCCATTTCGGATTAGAACAGTGCATTTTGGATTCCATCTTGGATCACTCATCTGAATCACCATCTCGAATTAGCAATCCGGATTACTGTTCCGGGTTTCTATCTCGGATTGTAAATCCGAGTTACTGTTCCGGATTTGACACTGTTCTGAGTTATACACAAAAAGGTGGAAAGTTAACCAGCTGACGTAACCGGAATTAAACGTTTTTGGACATAGAATTTGATCTGCAAACAATCTTAACAAACCGACTGCACGGTTAGACTCATGTGATTTTTAAGGCATGAAAATTCCTAAAATCACTATTGGACAATATATATCATTGGGTTCGTATCGTCGAGACGAGTTTAACGGTACAATTTGGTAATCACTCATTTCGGACATATTTTTGAACGTTTTAACGGTACGTTTACGGTAAAACACAAAGAAGGACCAGAAGAGAGGTTAGATTTGGGCATTGATACATGCATGTTAAAGATGGTCAGAATGAACAATATGAGTGAGGGTGTTAGTAACTGCCCAAAGTTGATAAATGCTGAACACTATGTAGACTGGAAGAAGAAGTTTAAGTTATTTGTTCAAAGTGAAGATTCTAAGATGTGGAGCTGTATGATTGATGGGTATATTGCTCCCACACGTCGAGTTAACGGAAGAATTCTGGTACTTTCATATGAGAAGATGGAAGCCTCTGAGAAACAGATATATGATGCTGAGAAGAAAGCTTCAGCAACGATAAAGATATCCTTGCCTACTTATATGACACACATTTGTAATAGGTATGGATCATCTAGAGAGTTGTGGGAAGCTTTAGGAAAAAATTATCAAAGTCCTTCAAGACGAAGTACATGTGAACAAGCATGTTCAGCTGAGACTGGAGCTGTGAAGATTGAAGAAACAACTGCTAAGAAAGAAGAGAAGAAGGAAGTTGAGAAGGATGCAAGAGCTATAGTTTGCATGGATGATACAGATGAGCTTACAGCAAAGGTACAAGTACAAATTCAATCTGTGAGTCATACTTGTCATAATTGCGCTGAACTACAAGGTAAAATTGACAAACTATCGGAGCAAAACAAAATTTTGTTAGCCGAATTAGAAAAACAGAAAGAGTCAAATGTTCTTTTGAGCAAAATGGAGTCAAATTGTGATAAAACGGGAGTGGGGTTTAGTAAAGCTTCATCTTCTGAGGATCAGGATTACTCCTTTTTACCAAATGAAAATGAGCTGAAAGATTTTGTCGCTACTCCACTAGATGTAGTGGATCCGATAACAGTTGACTTACCTAATAATCCAGGCTCTTTGAAAGAATCTGTTAGGTCAAATAGTATACCACATAAAGTGGATGAGTATATTAACGACAAAACAGTCAAAATCATTTAAAAGGGATCTAACAGAAAGAGAATTTTAAGAAGAGATCTTGTTTTAAATGTTACAAGAAAGGACATGTGGCTAGTTGTTGTCCTTTTAAAAAGGGTAAGACAGTGGAGACTGAGATTGAGGTTAAGGATGGAAATAAGGTTGGGTCAAATAAGAATGTTAAACCAAGTTCTCAGACAAATCAACCAAGATTTCAACCTAAATCTTCAACATCAAGAAGATTTGATAGTCCAAGAAAATTTTCTCCTAAATCAAGTCATGTTAATGGACAATCAAATTGTTTTACAAAGAAAAATTTTGGATATCAAAATCGTACCAGATTTCTAGTAATCGAAATTTTCAGGAGAAACGAATATAGGGGTTTTAGTAACTCAAATGTTCAAAATAATCCAAATAATTTTCAAAGTTCAAATTATGATAATGGGAGAAGAAGGTTTTGAGATAATAATTTCCAAAGGTCGAAAAATCCAAGAGTTTATTGGAACTCTCGTGATCAAAGATCTCGTGGAAATTATAAATCTTGTTCAGCAACTTGGAAGACATCCAAGACACCAGTGGGGTGTGATGGATATTTGACAGAATTAAGTTATATTGATATTCATGACCAACCCAAAACCGGTAGGGTTTGGGTTCTCAAGTCTAACTAAGTTGTTGAGTGAGTGCAGGATGGCCAAGAAGGTCATCTGATTAGAATATGTGTCATGAATTCGAGGAGGTAATGAAGAGCAAGTTTGAAATGAGTGCGATGGGTGAACTATCTTACTTTCTGGGTTTACAAGTTGAACAGAAGAAGGATAGGATGTTTATACATCAGACTAAGTATGTGTATGACATTTTGTCTCATTTCAAAATGGAGGATTGCGCTTCAAAATGGAGGATTGTGCTACTTTCAACACACCTATTTGCGAGAGTCACAATCTTGGTCCAGATCATGAAAGTGTGGAGGATGTTGATCCAACTCAATATAGGGCAATGATTGGTTCTCTGATGTACTTGACTGCTTCAAGACCAGACATCATGTTCGCAATGTGTCTTTGTACCAGATATCAAGCGAATCCAAAAGAGTCACATGTGAAAGAGGTGAAGCGGATTCTTCGTTACTTGAAGGGAAAACCTAAACTTGGGTTATGGTATCCAGCTGTTAGTGATTTGAAGTTTGTTGCCTTCACTCGGACTTTGGAGGATGCAAATCAACCAGAAAGTCTACCACAGGTGGTTGTCAGTTCTTAGGAGGGAGGATCGTGTCATGGCAATGCAAGAAGCAGTCTTGCGTGTCTACCTCTACGTGTGAAGCCTGAATATAGTGTTGCGGGTAGTTGTTGCTCTCAGGTTCTCTGGATCCAACAGCAGATGCATGATTACGGTTTGAATTTCATTTGTACTCCTATATTATAGACAATAATGCCACTATTCAATCACAAACAATCCCGTAAAACACAGTCGCACAAAACATATTGACATTCGTCATCATTTCATACGAGATTGTGCTGAAAAGAAATTGATTAAACTTCATCGAGTCGACACACTAGATAACCTGGCAGATCTTTACACAAAAGCATTTGACAGGGCTCGTTTTGAACATTTAGTTGAACTCAACGGGATGAGGAATCCTAAATAACCAGTTTTCCATAAGAATTTTGTAAATAATTTACTGTTTTTCAAAAATCAAACACAAAAAATAGAAAATCAAAAATGAGTTTTCACTATGTGGAAAAGAAGAAATGATCGTACATCAGCAAGTTAGACTGTCACACTGTAATTAACATTAAAATTGCTTAAGTGTGATAGCAGCTTCATCATATGATGTACCAGTAGGCAAAAGGCATGAAATAACCAACTTACCTTGGTGATATAAACATGACGAACTGTGTTTGAGTGGGTAACATATCAGTGGCGTATGGTTTTACAACCTTAAATCTTGCGTTGATAGATTGCCAAAATCTGAGGTTTTAGGTCTTTATATCGTTATTTCATCCGGGGTATCAAGGTTGTCCTTCTGCTGCATCTAAATCTATGCTGACCTAGGCACAACCAAGATATCTTAAAAGAGCTAAAATGCCAAATCCCAGAAATTAAAGAAGCTCTCCTAGAGAGTCATTCAAATGTGCAAAATGCATTAATCATACCAAAATTTGGTATTTGCCCTAACCCTCGTTGGATATTGGTCTCGTTGTTGTACGAAAGTACTGACCTGATCACCAATTACCTAACGTTGTAAATCAAAAAGGATGAATTTTGGTATATTCACCTACTACAAGGAATATTTGTGCATACCTTGATCATGGGGGTATGTCCTGAAGTGGGACACACTAGTATATCAGTATAAAATTATCTTAACATATCACTAGGTAATGGTACTTGAAATGTTCATGTATTTTGTTTAAGTGGATAAACAATACTGGTAATCGTCTTGAACTGCTTTTCATGAAAATTACATATAGAATTATCTAATAGTGTTAAAACAGTTTGATGTTGCTGATATGATCTTCCCGGTGATTCTCACAAAAACAAAGTGTTTATTATTTCGTTATTTATTTGCTTTCAGAAAATATAAAAATCCAAAAAGATTTTCGTTGTCTTGTAAATTCTTAGCGTACGGAATATGGTTGTTCGTAGAGGAGTTGTTACCGATAGGAGAGACGATGTTAGAAGCTGAGTTCAATATTTTTAAAATCTTGCAGCTTCAGTGTGCTTAAAATTTTAAGTGTGTGGTTTGAGTAGAGAAGTGCTTAATCTGTGATACAGCTTTATCATATTTTGTTAACTTGTGTTGAAAAATTCTTATGGTTTCTCGAGATGTTTGTTTTATATTATACAGATTGTAGCAGTGTGTTGCTTAAAAGTTTGGTGAAGAGGAGTTTGATTGGATGCATGGTAGAACCTCCTTTCTACATTGCAGACAAAGTTGAAGAGCTTGAAGATTGCTATGCAAGTGCTAATTGGAGTTTACTCAAACGCTAACGATTTAGAAGATTTGGTGATTGGATGTATCTGTTTAGGGGGAGTCTGTTGCTGACAGAAGCTATTGAAGTTGAAGCTATCCAAAGACCAAAGACATTGAAGATTGCAAGATGACTGAAGACAAAGTTGTTTTTATGAAGCTATTGTTAATGGAGAGTTCGTTGGTGCATATTTGTGACAACAGCATAGATTTGGTCTTTGGATATCTTGTAATTAGTAAAACGATAAATAGTTAGCGGGTTTAGTTTTGTAATAGTTAGTTATAGTGATTGGGCTAAACCAGACCCACATTATAGGGAGTGGTAGGCGAATTGGGCCTAGACTAATTTGCAGCCCATGTGGTGAAACCCTAGCCCAGTTGCAAACTTGTCTCTACATAAAGAGAGTTTTGCATTAGGGTTAAGGTTGCTCAGTTAATCCCTTCAGAAAGAGTTGAGAGAGAATTTGTGAGATCTAGATTGATTGTAATCATTGTGATAGATAAACAATAAAGATCGGGTTTATAGTGATTGTTGTTCTTATCCGTTTTCTGTGATAATCTGATCTCGAGGATTCCGCACTCTAGGTTGGATAAGCAATTCTGTGAAGATCCATACGGATTAGGGGACCTACAAAGAACCAAGGATTTGGGACGGAACTTGATTACCCCAAATCTTAGTCCATGAAGAACTAATGGTTCATCACGAAGAACCTGCATTCAACGAAGAAGTGGGTTCTTCGTTGACTTATGATCCTTCGTTGACCAGTTTATTTTTCGTTGACCTTTGGTTGTTTGCAGATTTCCACAGTGATCACCAGTTATGAAAATTTTCAGATTGAACATATTTTGCTTTTTGTTATGAGTTTACCCAGTTGCAAACAGATACTTTATGAAGTTATGATAGCAAAAACAGATTGATTTTTGGGCGTGTCTTGGTAGAAAACATTCGAGCTTCAACTTTGGCTAATCAAAAGAAATTTAAAACAAAATAAACTAAAACAAACACTAACAAATATGAACAAACTGTACTTTAACTAGCAATCTTTTTCGAGTTTCAAGGTAAGAGAATCATACCAGCTTACGGTCTTGCCAAAAACGATTTTTGTTCATATTAAAAATTAAGATAAATATTATACCACAATTTTCGGTATTGTTGTCCACATAAGCTCTTATCAGATGTAATCACGATTAGGAGATACGATTAATGTATGATTTATACTTACTAGCCGGTGTTCACCCACTTCAGGACACATTCCCATATCAAGATATGCACGAGAGAAAATCTTACAGGTGAGTATACCGCTTATCAACTGTTTTGACGTATAGATTGTGAGATACTCACTTATTTTGATTGAAAACAAGCCTATATGATTAAATCACTTATTGGTGAGGAACTTGATTTTCAGATGCATGCAGGACACAGGAGTAAGTCCGTGAACAGGTTAGTACCAACGTACCAACAAAGAGACTTAACTCCTGCAAAAAAAACTATGATATATTATCACTTATTTATTGGGTGGTGTGATATGTTTATCACTTACTGATGGTCGTATGCAATATTTACACGTATGTATGGTATCATGGAAGTTCTAGACTTACGTCCCCGTTATTTTTCGGTAAAAGATTCAACCATGATACCCAGATGATAAACAAGCATAAAGACCGTATAACTCAGAACCTCGGCATACTATCAAACGAAATTTCGGTACCAAGACCATATGCCGATGAATGGTTCCCACCTGTTTCAGTCCGTTATGTTTATATCAATCTGCACATTTTAATCTGATTGTGAGCCTACCGAAACATCATTAGTAAAGCTACTTATCGTTTTTCATTTTATATTTTTGACCGTATTTGACAGACCACCGGTGTGTCATCATCTTCTCTTATCTTTCCAACAAACTCATTTTTGATTTTTGGGTTTTCTATTATTTTTGTATTTTTCTGAATTTCTCCCCCTTAAATGTAGAAAGTAAATAAATAAAATACATATTTTTTGTATTTTCTCATGTTTTTGTATTTTCTTGAATTTTCTCCTCCTAAAATTAAAAAAGTAAAGAAAATGGAAAACCTTTTTCTATTTTTAGTTTTAAAAAATATTTACAAAAAGAAGATAATCAAAACGTGATTTATCAAAAGCTTTTGTAAACAGGTCGGCACGCTGGTGATCGGTGTGGATTTTAACAACATCGATAAGTTTCTTTTCATAACAATCTCGTATGAAAAGATACTTAATCTCAATGTGTTTTGTTTTTGAGTGTTGTACAGGATTTCGAGTGATCTGGAAGCAGCTTCATTATCAACATAAATAAGAGTAGTTAGAAATTCAAAACCGTAGTCATGCATTTGTTGTTGGATCCATAAAACCTGGGAGTAGCAAGTAGAAGCCGAAATATACTTAGCCTCACATATTGAAGTAGCTACACAAGTATGCTTTTTTGCAATGCCACGTGACTAGGCGATTTCCCAAGAACTGACATCCTGCTGACGTTGACTTTGCATCGATCTTGCAGCCATCATGATCAGAATCACTGAATGTTGTCAAATCAAACCTATCATCCTTAGGGTACCAGAGACTAGTGTCCGGACGACCCTTCAAATAACGAAAGATTCTTTTTACAGCCATCAAATGAGAAACTTTTGGACTTGACTGGTAGCGAGCTAGAAGACACGTTAGATACATTATATCGGGTCTTGAAGCAGTAAGATACATAAGAGATCCGATCATAGCATGATAAAGCGACGGTTCCACATGCTCACCCATTCCATCAGGAGTAATCCCATGATTTTGAGCTAATGGAGTTCCCGTAGGCTTCGAGTCTTTCATTTGAAATCGTTTGAGAATATCCCCAACATAGTTGGTCTGATAACGAAAATCCCTTCCTTAGATTGATGAACCTGCAAACCTAAAAAGAAAGTTATTTCCCCCATGGCGCTCATCTCGAACTTCTCTTGCATCACCCACTCGAATTCTTTGCACATTTCATCATTTGTAGATCCGAAAATAATATCATCAACATACACTTGTACCAGCAACAAATCCTCATTCTTTTCTTTGATAAAGAGAGTACAGTCAATCAACCCACGTCGAAAACCATTCTTGAGTAGATAGGAAGACAACATCTCATACCAAGCCCGTGGAGCTTGATGAAACCATATAATGCCTTGTTGAGAAGCCAAACCTTGTCAGGATGGATTGGATCTTCAAAATCAGGCGGTTGCTCAACATATACTTCTTCTTCGACCACACCATGAAGAAATGCACTTTTCACATACATTTGATAAACAATAAACTTCTTGTAGGACGCATAAGCCAAGAAAATTCTTATTGCCTCAAGTCGTGCTACTGGTGCATAAACTTCATTGTAATCAATACCTTTTACCTGATTAAAGTCCTGGACAACCAATCTTGCTTTGTTTCTCACAACAATTCCTCGGTCATCTTTCTTGCACTTGTAAACCCATCTAGTACCAATCTTCTTGTAGTTGTCGGGCCTGTCAACCAATTTCCACACGCCCAGTTTCTGAAACTGCTGAAGTTCCTCTTACATTTCTTCAACCCATGAGTCTTCCTTCATTGCCTACTTCCAAGATTTCGGTTCAACTTGGCAAACATAGCAGGCAAAAGATCAATCATTCTGTTCACCGGATTCTCTGATAGTCGTATATAAACCAGCATTTTGGTTGTTCCTTAACTTATTACATGTCTGCACTCCACTTTGGACATCTCCTATATATTCTGCTGAGGATGGGTATCATGGATTCGAGTTTCAGGAACATCGGGAACTCGAGCATTTATACCCAAATTGTTGATATTTAGATCAACAACTAAATCGATGGCTGGAATCGACGAAAATGTAGATGCATGACCCTCAGCCGTCCCTTGGTTTTGCACATTTGAAGTTACTTCAGAAGTACCAAGTACAGGAACAGAAGTAGCTTCATTTGCATCATGGAACTCATCATCTTCCGATGAAACGTTATAATCAGTAGCATCTTCAAACTCCTCAATATTGAACAACATTATTAACCGAAGTAGACATTTGTTGGTTAACAATAATTGGTCTCACTAGAGATGAGTCAACTGCAGTATCACTTTCAAGTAACAATTGAACCGCTGCAGACGCATTCAAAAGTTGGCAGATTGAAGGAGTCAAACAGTCCATCATAGTCAAACGTCCAAGGAGCACCTGGATCTCTTACTGATTCAGTGTACCTTTGAGCCTAAACCTCACCCCATTCCTCAATCTTTTTTGTTGACAAATTCCACACTCTGAAATTTGGAGTAGCATATCCAAGAAAGAAACCTTCGATAGCCTTTAGACCGAATTTACCATGTGGATCAATCATAGTGCATGGAGCTCCAAAAGGTTCTAAGTAAGACACATCTGGTTTCCTTTTATGCAATAATTCAAACACGTTTTCCCATGCCTTTTAACCGTAAGAACTATGTTCATTGTATAACATGCAGTAGCCATAGCCTCCCCCCAAAACTGAACAGGAAGTTCTGACTCTACTAACATGGTTCTTGCAGTCTCGATAAGTTTTCTATTTTTCCTCTCAGCGACACCATTTTGTTGTGGAGTATAACGAGAACTGTATTCATGTAGAATGCCCTTAGAAGAACAGAACTCATCCATAACATGATTCTTAAATTCAGTGCCATTGTCGATTTTGATTCTCCTTATCTTCAAATTCTACATGTTTTCAAGTAAAGTGATGAGATTCTTAAGGATCTCAGGAACTTTACTCTTGTGTGCCATAAAATTTACCCATGAAAATCTTGAATAGTCATCAGTAACAACTAAACAATATGCATCACCAAAGGTAGTTTTGTGTTTCATAGGTCCAAAGAGGTCCATATGAAGACGTTCAAGAGGCATATTGACGGTGTTGATTTTCTTCACAGGATGAGACTTCTTTGCTTGCTTTCCCTTTTGGCACGATACACAGACGTCTTGTAAATGAAAAGTCTTGACTGGTACACCATTCACAAGATTATTTTTCACCAAATGGTTCATTTTCCTCAAGTGAATGTGTCCCATTCGTCTATGCCAAGAGATTGGCTCCTTTTCTGGAGGTCCATATGAAGACGTTCAAGAGGCATATTGACGGTATTGATTTTCTTCACAGGATGAGACTTCTTTGCTTGCTTTCCCTTTCGGCACGATACACAGACGTCTTGTAAATGAAAAGTCTTAACTGGTACACCATTCACAAGATTATTTTTCACCAAATGGTTCATTTTCCTCAAGTGCATGTGTCCCATTCGTCTATGCCAAGAGATTGGCTCCTTTCAGTGGCTTTTGAGACAAAACATGTAACTTGCGTAGACGTAGTAATAGCTTGGCTCATGTCAAGAATATACAGATCATTTATCCTTGGAGCTGACAACATAATCCATTCTTTGGGAACTTTGAAACCAGGTTTTAGCACATAACAACCGGCATCATCAAAATGAACCATGAACTTCTTGTTACAGATTTGAGAAACACTAAGAAGATTGTGATCTTCAATTTGACGAACATAATTGATCTTGTCAAAACTAACAACACCATTGGAAATCATTCCCTCTCCAGTGATGTAACAGCCTTTATCTCCAGCAAAAGCAACATAGCCTCCCCTAATGCTTTTCACATCATAAAGGAGCCGTAAGTCGCCTGTCATGTGCCGGGATGCTCCACTGTCAACAATCCAATGACTATTCACAGTTCCTCCTGGAACACCCTACACTACATTACCTGATTAGTTTGAGATGGGGACCCAAGCCTTAGTGGTCTTGGGTCGACCCTTATCATCAAGAAATGTGATTTCTATTTCTTGATGATTTGGAAATTGTTTGCCTCCCCCTGAAACAGTACCAGTTTTAGGTTCCAAGATTGTTGACGTTTACCTGATTGATTATTATTTACTGATTTAGACACTTCTGGTTTTAACGAACTTGACGAACTTGGTTTCTTCTGTGCAACATCCAGTTTTAATGCCTTTTCAATTACTTTGATTTGTTTACGTCTTTGTTTTTCTTCTTGTTCCTTAACAATACGTTTGTCTTGTTTAGGTGACGCAGATCGATGTTGGCAATTCTTTTCATGAGGGGCATTTTCAACAAACTTGTGTTTTGCTGAGTTTGTACAATTTTTTATTATGTGGGCAAACTCCCCACATTTAAAACATGATCTCCTTTCAACAAATTTAGGAGATGCTGTTTGATGACTTGATTTGAACTTGTTAGTCTAGAGGTACTTGGTCCATCATCACACCCATTCATGTGTTTAGTGTAATTGTTTTGACTGTCACGTTTTAAAATCTTGACTTGATTTACAAACTCTATATTTGACATATTTTCAAAAGTCTCGATTTTATCAGTACCATTTGAGGCTACAAAGTTAACATTCTTTCCCTTTTCTTGTTGCGAGCTCCTTTAGCTTCAACCTTCGGTTGTGACACCTTAGGTTTTTCAGCTCCCTTTTCTTGTTGTCTACTTTTAGAAACGATTGATGATTGTGGTTTGATTGGACTTTTCTTTCCCGGAAATTTTGTTGTTGAATTTTCGAAAACTTGATTAACTGATGTTGGATTAACATTTTTTATTGGAAAATCCTTGTTCGAGTAAATTTTCTCATCACCAATCATGTATACAACACATTATCGCTCTTACACATAGACACAAGTGTCTTGAAAGATTTGATAGGATCAATCTCTTGTTTTGTGACAGGCTACACAACGGGAGTAGTAGGATCACGTAAGATATGATTCTCAATTGGAATTTCTACCCCTTTCCTTTTATCAAGGGATTGGTCCTGATCAGTCTCGTCTGACTCATCATCTGACGAATCATCCTCCTCTATTATAGGTGGACTTTGTTCAACAACAGATGACAAGTTCTTTATCTTTCTAGATTCCTCTGAGGACTTGTCCAGTATAAACCCTAACCCTGCTGCAAACGCTTCGGGATTAAGAGGTACAGATGGTTCAAAACGTGGCATTTCCTCCTTGTCAAACAATTCGGTATAATTGTGTTTCAACAGCGGTGGACACGATTCATACCCAATGCATTTCACACCCCCCTAAGTTTTCGAACATCAATGATGTGATCAAGCACATATGAGGAGTTATAATAACTCTCAATTTTAGCTTAATTGCATCATGCTCACATTTGGCAATGGCTAACTCCTTTTTCGTTTCTTCAAGGATATTAATGTAGTTATTAATACCAGTTTGCTTGTTTGAAACAGTTTTTGTTAACTTAGACACACTTTTCTTATGTGTCTCAATTACTGATTTGAATTCTTTCTCATTTCGAGTTAAAGCCATATTTTCCTCTTTGCACTTAGAGAGTTCAACTACCAAAATTTGATTGTGACTGTTAATTTTTTTAAGTTTAGGTTTTAAATCAGCACAATCATTGCATATCCTAGGAGAGTCGGATTGCACCTGACTTGTCGAAGCTGCAACATTAGCCATAAAAGAAGTATGATGAGAAAAAGATCCATCGTTGGCAAAGAATTTTTCTACTTCCTTCGATACAACTATTGCTTTATTTATCAACCCAGACTTTTGACTTTTCAGCTTCTCTGCTTCTTTCAGCAACTCATCAACCTCGGTATCAATCTTTTCCATGACATCCGAATCTGGTCCATAACCACCCACACTTGAGCTTTCCTCGTCAGAACTCCCATTATAGCCAAAACTATCATCATCATCTAAAGAGTCAATAGTGTGAACATGTTTGATATGATTGATTATCTTAGCATAACAAGCAGTTCCTCCTTGATTCTCATTTCCCAGCTGAACTGACCAATCAAATCCTTCATCTGCTTTCACTACTAAAGCTCTGCTTGCGTTGTTTGAAAGCCCAAACTGGTTGGAGTTGTTTGGGTTGTTAACAGCTACTATACCCCGTTCATTGTTAACTTGAGTTGTGTTGGATGAGTTTGGTTGATTTCAAAACGGTTGTATTACCATGCTTGCTAGGTCGAGTACATTCACGTTTGAAATGACCTTTCTCATCACAGTTGAAGCAAGTAACAGCATCTTTATCATATTGTTCTTCCAGTACTACTCATGTAGTCCTTTGCTTTTCTAACCGCACTAGCAAATGCCCACTTAATATCCATCAACTCCATTTCCTCCCTGTCTATTTGCTGGTAGTCCTCATTAGTCAAATTAATGTTTCCAATTTGACCCATGACTAATCCAAAATACGCACTAACCGTAGTGTTTAGAAGTTCCATATGTTCCCGAGCAACTTCCACAGTGACCTTGGAAAGATGTGAAGTATCAAGTCTGATGGCATTAGGATTTGAAGATTGAAAGTTGTTACCATAGAAAGCTTGTTGAGAAGCTTGTTGTGGAATTTGAGGTGTAACAACTTGTGGTTGAGGAAGAAAGGCTTTTGGATCAAATGCTTGGCCATAGGTCTGAGCACCTGACCCATCAGATTGATTTGTATGAACTAGCTGTGGTAGAAATGGATTAACATTTGACACAAATGTTGTTTGGAGTTTAGGTTGCTGAGTTGTACTAACACCTTTGTTAATACCTCCAAAATACATTTCAGGGTTTTGTGGAACTGAAACTCTTTTTGCTTTTCGTATTTCTTCTTCATTCTTGTTCTCAAGCTTCTGGACAAATTCATAAATGCTAATCACATCCAGAACACCAGTATGTTTTAGCAAATCAATGAATTGACTCCTCTTAGGTGGTAAGGCATCAGCAAAACGCATTATAATCTCTTGTGGAAATGCGTTCACCTTGTAAGAGTACATTTCACTAAGCAAATGATAGAAATGAGTTGTCATATCACTCAGTGTCTCATTCTCCATAAATAGAAATCCTTCAAACTCGTTCTTCAAAGATCATGTCGTATCTTTCTCGCTGCAGCATTTCCTTCCCCTCTGCTTCCAATGTATCCCACAAATTCTTGGTTGTGGTACAATACACAAATTGATGATAAATATCCTTATGAAGTGCTTGTGTAAGGATAGCAAATTCCTTCTTCTCCAAATCATACGCCTTTTTATCATTTTCATCTAAGTTAGCTAAAGAGGTTGGATTTGATCCTGCTTCTTCGAAAGATTCCTTATCTGGTGTAGTAAAACATGTCCATAACTCCATATTTGACCAAGAACATACGTATGAAAACGACCTTTCCATGAAGGATAATCATTTGTATGATTCAACTTTGGTGGATGGTTGTTACTTACAGTTTCACTCTCGCTAATGAGAAGATTCTGAATGCTTTGATGTTGATTTGCCATGCACACCCACTGATTAGCGGTAATCATGGCCATTTGCTGAGGCATTAACGATTGTACCCATGAGGTTGTGGAGCTAGATTGTGGTGGCTCTTGGCTTGTACTTGAACTACACCCCTAATCCCCAAGGATTTGTACCCATTTTACTTGTTTGTTTATGAATATCAGCTTAAATATCCAAAATTCAAATGATTAACTTGAAATGAAAGCCTTCTGTTGAAATTCACAACTTCAAAAGCCACGAACCATCAACCCACGAAACAGTGGTTCACGAAACAGCTACACCACGAACAACCAAGTAATCACGAAATATCTAAGGTTCTTCACAGAGTGGGTTTTTCGCAGAGGAGTCCTTCGCAAAGGAGTCCTTCGCAGCCTAATGTTCGTGAATTTGTTAGGTGAGAAGTTTCCTTTTATATCAGAATCTTGTTTCTGAATTTTAGAAAGTTGGTAGCTGGTTCTGGTTAAACAACAAACATTCAAAAAATCACTTTTTCAGACAAATTTTAAGGTTCTTTCAACACTCAAGGAATATTCCGGTGAGTTTTCCGACAAACACTTCACAGGAAAATATGTCGAACTAAAACTTTGATAGAAGATTTCAAGAAAAACCATATCCTAACATGTCTCCATGTATTTTAACAAGGTTTTTATATAAAAAAATTATCTGCAAACAACAAGTTTTACCTAAGTTTTAAACCACTTTTCTTGTAAAGCTTAAGTTTCTTGTTTTAAGTTCAAGAACACTTCCAGGAAGCTTCACAACTTGCTCAAACACAACACTATGCTTGGTTTTAAAGAAGGAAGAGAGCCAATGCTCTGATACCACTTGTAGGTCCAATTGGAGGATCAAGAAGACCTACTTCCTTGTTGTCTAACATACCCACGAGTGCGGAATCCACGTATGTATGCAAACCAAAGCAAAGTAACACAAACACAATGTAACCAAAGATTCACTATCTTGATTAATTGAAGAGAGCTAGTACAAACACATACACATAGTGTTCATATAGACTCAGGTGTTCTCTCTCTTTGCTCTCTTGCCAAAACTGTGAAGTGCATGTCTCTTTATATAGGCCCAACACCCAGTAACCCTACGAAGAAGGTTAATGGGCCACGAAGAACAGATAGGCCCATGAAGAAGGTGTTCTTCGTGGCCTATCCTACGAACCATCAAGACTATCACGAAGAAGGGTTCTTCGTGAAATGATTACTCCCACGAAGAAGCAGGTTCTTCGTGGGTAGGCTGCAAACAGACAGCAACTATAGCCAAACAGAAACAACAGCAACACTAAGCACAAACACAAACATTAACAGTATGCACACATGCAACTGTTTTACAACACAAACAAACTAAACGTCATACTGAATCAAGATAGGAGGATATCTTGATTTGGTCGACAGTATCAATACTTTACAGACACATTAAACAAAGACCGTACAATTACAAATGCAACTAAGAACAAGCGATAGACACAAAACTGCATCAACAAGCAACAACCCACATCAATAACCTAAACTCAATCTTGTCTCGTTTGGTGTATGTGAATATCAAGTTTAATGACGAGGTCTAAGCCTTATTGTTATTATCATGCTGAGCCTGATTCGCGTTGATGTTGAAAGCGCATCCACGAGGTTGTTGTTGTTGCTCTTGGTTGTTTTTCAGACATTGAGGCTAAAGGTGGGTAGGATCACCACACTTGTAGCAAGCCCTACCATTGTTTGCAGGTGCTTGACGGTTTTGGTTTTGATTTTGGGGGTGGTGCTTGAATTTGGTTGCCTTGTGGTGTTGGGCCACTTCGGCAGGTAGCGACAAGATGCCCAAACTGATTGCAAGTCCTGCAATGGCGGCATGCGGTGGCAGGTGGGTGATGGTAGTGGCACGTGTTACACTTGGGATGAGTCTTAGTGTAAGGTTTCGTAGCGACATCTTGTGGGGGATTGGGGTTGTTAACGGGTGTGATAGCGTTGCAACTTTGGCTTTGAAACTTTTATTTCTTGCCATTTTTGTTTCGTGGTTGAGATTTAGTGTCCTTGGGTTCGGTAGTGGCTTGATTAGCGGTTTTGGGGGGTATTTTGGGGTGAGGAGTGCCTATCTCTCACTCGGTTTTCATTGAGGCTCGTAGATAGACGGTAAACTAACTCTATAGTGTTGGGTCTAGTAGCTTAAATGACGTCGTGGATAGAAGGAGGAAGACCTTGGAGGTATTTCCTAATCGTAAGTTTAGGTGTGCTAACAAGGTGGGGGACAATGATGCATAGCTATCTGAAGAGGGTGGTGTAACCGAGGTTATCATCACCCACTTGTTTGAGCTGCAAGAATTCTTCCTCGAGCTTTTGCTGCTCGTGCGGAGGATAGAATTCCGTAAGCATCATTTGTTTAACCTCGACCCAAGGGAGGGCGCAGGCCTTTCCATTACCATGAATGTCGCGCTCATTTGTCCACATCTTGCCCTTGGTGGTCGTTAAGTCTCCGCATAAGGCAGCGATCTGACGATCACAGTGAGAACATCAGTTAACCCAAACTCCTTTTTGGTTATTCAAAGCAGACTCAGTAGCAGCTCTAGACGTCGATGCAATGTCTCCAGCGGCGACTCTGATATGACTAGCGGAGCGATCTCAGACGTAGGGTCAACAATAGTGGTGGGTGGGACTACCAATGGCTATAAAGGTCAAGCCGTAACAACAGTGGCGTCCACTACCGGTGCTACTCCAAAAGATCCTCCAATCATAGGGATACCTCTATCTAGCTCATTGACAACAGGCACAGTCCTAGATGTTTGGCCTATCTCAAAAACTGAGGGAGGAATAATCGAATCATCATCGTCAATCCAACTGTTACTCGTATGGGTGTAATGGGGGTCAACCTGACTAGTAAAAGCAATGGGGCCAACAGAAAATGATGAGGTAAAAAAGGCCATGTTAATAAAATATGAGGTAGTGCGTGGTAACTCAGGTAAGACTAAGGTCGGAGAGATCTCGAATTCATGCTCGCTCTCAGAGTCGTGAATCTCGATCATCTCGTGTGAGTGCGACATCTGTGACACAATGTAACCGTACTAAGTAAGTGTGTGTGCAAATGAAAAATAACACATAAGGCATAAATAAACAGCTTAACACGTATGCACATAAACTCTTTGTCGTTTTCATACATGATTAAAATCCATGTTTATTTTTAATTATTAGATTCATGAATTTTGGGATTAATTCTCAAAATTCTTCGGTTGAAGTCCAGAGATTTCCTAGAAAACATCTAGTTCGCTAACAACCATTGGCTCTGATACCAACTTCTATCTCACCCCAAAAACGTCGTAGCAGAAATACAAACGTGGTGTGACGGAGGTTGGTACCGATAAGTATCTTAGTGGATGATGCAATATAATTTTTGGACATGCAACTTAATTAAAACATGAAGTTTATAGTTTAAAGTTTAAACATAAACCACAACCACGACATATTTGTTTGATCCTTATGGATCTTAGTACACTTGGTCCCAAAAGTAGTTTTAAAAGTTGTCCAAAACATCATTTAATAAGAATTGCATCAACTACCACGTACCTGAAGAACACGTAAAATCGCGAAGCCAAACTCATGTACCTGAAGAACACGTAAAAATCAAGTGTCAACACAAAGGCTGGCGAGTTCACATATTCAAATTGTAAACAATTTGTTTAAGGAGAACTTTCTTATTATGAATTTCATATAAAACATCCATATATAATTAAGAAAGTCAAATTAATTTCCTTATTAAAAATCCAAGCGCCAGTTCTCTGATCGCAAGCGTTTTCCAAAAACCTTCGACACAAATCATCTTCTGAGATTTATTTATATATTAAATTTCTAGCATCAAGTTTTCAGATTCATAGGTTAGCAAGGCCTACGAGCTATATATTAACAATAAGGGTATAATCAATGCTAGACAAATCCATAATATTAATTCGTCTTAACACGGAGCTAGCGGTCACGACGGGGTGGTCAACCCAATAGATCTATCAACAATTCTACGCATACCGGTATTAATGATTAAATGGCTAAATTCGCGCAAAGTGCCACATAATGTGTCACTTATAATGCCTGCGTCATGAACAATATTTATATCCTACTAAGATGATAAATTTAATATTTTGTGTTTTACGAATTCTCGGAAGTCCCCACCGAGATGTAAGCCTATTCCGATACTTACTCTCTTGAGATCAAGCAAATTCATCACAACTTAGATTTAACATTCTTAAATCTATACGGTCGTTTTACCCCAAACACCATAATCCTCCCCGTTTCTCCCCGAAACAAAATATATTCAATCAATCCCGCTTCTCCCTGAAACATATTTATATTCAATCAAACTTGTTTCTCCCCGAAACATATTTATATCATTGATATCTCGAAAACCATGTCTTCCTCGAAAACATATTTATATCATTCCAAACCATATTTTCCACGAAAATATATTTATGATTTATTCAAATGCATGTTTTACACAAAAACGTATAATTATCCTTTTAAAGGCGTGTTCTTCCCCTAAAATGTTATATAAAACAGTAAAAAAGACGGGTTAATGACACTCACCTTTGGGTGCGTTTTTATACTAGCGCAATCCCACAAATTGGTTTATGCGTCCTAATTTAAGTAGGAACGATTCAATAACCAATTATTCCACAAATATCTAAGTTTCTCCAATACTTAGAATTTTCACACAACTTTGAGATTTTCTCGAAAAGTCTTTATTTTAGTTATGTTGGCGTTTATATATATATATATATATATATATATATAAAATATATATATATATATATATATTATAAGGTTTTTGCTACTTGAACGATTTTGTTGGTGACTCTCATTATGTTATATCCGTCATCACACCCGTTTATTTACAATATATCTACAATTTGCGCTTCGTAACATATTTACACAAACATAAACATAACATCAAATATCGTAATACACATATTCCGTAAACTTATATATTTTATCATTTTTAAAGCATGTATACATGAAATAACTCATCAAGTAATCTATGTATTATTTCATGCTCGACAAATAAGTTATACACTTAACGTGAGATTTAACGAAATTACCGTTTTAATCGTACAAGCGTACATGCATAGTCTTAACTCCTACTATCATGTCAACACTTAACATATCACATTACACATGTTCATATCCACATATCATATCATAACACACAAATTTCACCCTTGAATAACCCGCTTTAGTGTACGTTGAAATATGCGTATTTTAACGTTTTCAGGCGTCGGAAGTCACGTATGACGAGCCAAACACCATGGATACTTAATATATATCATAAAAATATCAGTTTACAACCTGATCTAATACAGTTTTGCAAAAATCACTTTAAAAGCCGATTTTTACCGTTTTTAACACGTAGTCTTGTACCGAACTTTACTATAATTATCCCAAATCGTCACGACTTGATATTTTAACATAACACATGTTATTTACTGAATAAAATAGTACTTATATCCATGTTAGTGCATATTTCATGTAAGTCACATAAATCATGCAATTTCACCCATTTTACCACTTTTTAAGCTTCATGTACAACATGCAAAGCTACCAAACTCATGACATAACTTCATATCATCATAACACATCATATACATCATTTTAGCATGCTTATATTCTGATTCACTCCATCTTTTCATAACATATCAAGTTCATCAATTGTTGATACAGTTTTGTGTCTGTCGCTTTTTCTTAATTACAGTTGTAATTGTACAGTCTTTGCTCAAGTGTCTATATAGGTTTGGTCGTGTCGAATAGATCGAGATATCCTTCTATCGTGATCTAGTATGACATCTTAGCTTGTCTGTGTTAATCAGTTGCATGTGTGCATACTGATAAGTCTTGTGTACGTCAAGTCTACCACGTTCTCCAGGAATAAGGATTCTGTGCGAACCAATAGATTTCGTACGAAACACAGGTTTCATATGAATCAAGTAGTATTTCGTATGAATCAAGCATTTCATACAAAACAGTGACTCGTACCAAATTTTGGAGTTGTGTCTCGTGTGAAATAGTGTGTTCCATATGTCTGGATTCGTGTTTCGTACGAACTCTGGACGGACACTATATAAGCAGACATGCACTTCTCAGTCAGAGAGTTGACTCACGTGTGAGAGTTGGTTGGACCAGAGAATTTGTTATCCTTTCAGTTGGATATCTCTGAAGACGAAGACACAAGAACACAGCAAGTTTGTTTGAGTTATATGAGCATTGTGTGTATATGTTTGTACTTGTTCTCAATCATCAATCAAGATAGTGAATCTTTGGTTACCCCGTGTTCTTTACTTTGCTTTGGTTGCATGCACACTTGGATTCCGCACTTGTGTGTATGTTGTATGAACAAGGAACTGGTTTAACTTGATCCTCAGGTGGACCTACAAGTGGTATCAGAGCGTTGGCTCTTTCCTTGTTCAAAACCGGGCTTAGTTGTGTCTGAGCTAGTTTGAAGATTTCTGAAGTGTTCTTGAGCCTCCAGCAGAAAACTTAAGTTTTGGATAGATAACTAACTTAAAACTTGGTTAAAATCTGTTGCATGAAGAAAATTTTATGGTAAAATTTTTCTGAAGAACACCCTTGAAGAAGAAATCTGCAAAAATTTGAATCTGATTAGTTTGGTAGGGTTGACATTTTCTGACTTGGATCTGGACTTGGACAGTGGACTATTAAAATCTGTGCTTTAACTAAAAGTGGGTAAGACACCAAACCATTTCTGAAAAGATTCCTCTGAAAAACACTGAACCAAAACAGTTTGTGCGACTAAAAAATTTCGTGCGAATCATCTGATCGGCAAGAAACAAGTGTCTCGCATGAAACATCCTGTTTCGCACGAAACAGCTGTCTCGCACGAAACAGTTGTTGTTTGTTTTTCATGTTTTTCAAAGCTTTGGATTTTTAAAATAGTAATTATAATTGTGAAACTTTAAAACCTTTAAATTTTCATAAAACAAGAAAATATAATGAGTTCCAACCCGTGGGATTGGAGTTGTTCAAGCTCAAATCAGGAGCCTTCACAAAGCTCCGCAACATCATGGGTAAAATCTTTGATGCCTCAACATACAGCAATGATCTCTGCAAATCAATGGACGTGTGTTGCAAATCAAAATCAAAGCATCCAAACTCTGTTAATGAGCGAAAGTGAAACAGGGAGTAACAACCGTCCGCCCAAGCTAAATCATATGAACGATTATCCTTCCTGGAAAAGTCGTTTTCATACATATGTTCTTGGACAGAACACAGAATTGTGGACGTGTTTCACTACCCCCTATAATGAAGCACTTGAAGAAGCTGGATCAAATCCAGCCTCATTGGCCATTCTAGTCGAAAGTGACAAGAAAGCTTACGATCTAGAGAAAAAGGCATTTGCTATCCTTACACAAGCTCTGCATAAAGACATTTATCATCAGTTTATGTATTGTACTACAACGAAAAATTTGTGGGACACTTTGGAAGCAAGAGGTGAAGGTAACGTTGCTACCAG
This sequence comes from Scalesia atractyloides, assembly GCA_947069175.1. Classification (NCBI taxonomy): domain Eukaryota; kingdom Viridiplantae; phylum Streptophyta; class Magnoliopsida; order Asterales; family Asteraceae; genus Scalesia; species Scalesia atractyloides. The sequence continues at coordinate 70,636,613 of CAMTDV010000026.1, forward strand.
GAAGATTCGGCATGATGTGCTCAAGAAAGAGTTTGAAGGTTTCATGTTCATGGAGAACGAAACCTTCAATGATATGACCACTCGGTTTTATCATCTTCTCAGCGAAATGTACTCGTATAAAGTGTTAGCAGCACCACAAGAAATTGTGATGCGTTTTGCTGATGCTTTACCACCAAAATGGGGTCAATTTATTGATCTTTTAAAACATACATGTGTTTTGGACTCAATAATTATATATGAATTTGTGCAGAAACTGGAGAACAAGAATGAAGAAGAACTCCAGAAGGCACAACGAGTCTCAGCTCCACAAAACCTTGAAATGTATTTTGGAGGTATAAATGCAGGTACTAGCTCAAGTCAGCAACCGAAGCTGCAAACCGCGTTTGTGTCAAACGTGAACCCTTTCCTACCCCAGCCTGTCCAATCAAGTCAATCTACAGGTTCGACTAATCAAGCCTATGGACAAGTTTTTGATCCGAAAGCCTTCCTTCTATAGCCAAGGGATTTAGCGCATAAAGCTCCGCAGCAAACTCCTCAACAAGCTTTCTGTGGAAGCAACAGTCAATCTGCAAATCCCAACACCGTCAAACTTGACACGTCAAATCTCTCCAAAATCAACGTAGAAGTTGCACAGGAACATGCAGAACTTCTAAATACCATGGTCAGTGCGTATTGTGGTTTAGTTGCAGGTCAAATAGGGAACATCAATTTGACAAACGAAGACTATGAACAAATTGACCGAGATGAAATGGAGCTGATGGACATCAAGTGGGCATTTGCAAGCGCTATGAGAAGAGCAAAGGATTATATGAGAAGAACGAGGAGAACCAGTTTGGAAAGCAAGAAGGATACAAAATACGGCTTTGACAAAACCGCCGTTACTTGCTTCAACTATGGAGAAAGAGGTCACTTTAAGCGGGAATGCACAAGACCAAGCAAGGAAGGAAATCACAACCCCTTTCGTAATCAGTCTCAACCATCCAACACAGCACCGTACAACAACGAAAGAAGAATAGTCGTGGTTGGCAACTCTAACAATACCAATCAATCAGGACCTTCAAACATGCACAGGCTTTGGTAGTTCAGTCTGATGAAGGATGCGATTGGTCAGTACAGTTGGGAACTGAGAACAATGGAAGAACCGCATGCTATGCAAGGATCATGGATCAAATCAAGCATGATCACAGCATCAACACTCCAAATAATGATGACACATCTGGGGATGCTGGTAGTTCTGATGAAGAATGTTCAAGTTCAGATGGTTGTGGATCTGATTCTAGTGAGAAGAAAGGAAGTGATGCTGAGGTTGAAGAGTTGCTGAGTGAAGCTGAGATGTTCAAATCTGAAAAGGTAGGCATGACGAGGAATGCAGAAGCTGTGGTGAAAGAGACAGAGACACTCTCTACAAATGATGCAGCCTTTCCTCATCACAATGCCTTTATGGTAAATGTTGAAGGTTCTTCAAAACAGGTAAATTCTGACCCTCCTACTGTTTGCAATGACTGTGTTGAGTTGAAAATAAAATATGAAATCGTCAACAGTCATAATCAGAATTTAGTTGTTAAATTATCAAAATGCAAAGAGGCGAATTTGGCACTAACTAGAAATGAAAAAGAATTCAAATCTGTAATAGAAACCCTTCAGAAAAGTGTTTCTGAATTGATAAAAACAGTTTTGAATAAACATACAGGAATTAATAACTACATTAATCTCCTAGAAGAAACAAAGAAAGAGTTAGCAATCGCCAAATGCAAATATGATTCGATCAAACGCAAATTGGAAAGTTATTCTAACTTCCAATATGTTCTTGATCATATCATTGATGTTCAAAAACTAAAGGAAGATGTTCAATGCATAGGGTATAAGTCGTGTCCACCCCTAATGAAACACAACTATACCAAAATGCCTGATGAAGAGGAGGTGCCTCGTTTTGAACCCTCTGTACCTTTGAATCATGAGGAATTCGCAGCAGGGTTAGGGTTCAAATTAGACAAAACCTCTCAAGAACCATGCAAGCAAGAAAATTCAACGTCTGATGTTGTTCAAACTCCATCTATTGAGGAGGAGGAGGATGATACATCAGATGATGAATCAAGAAATGATGATCAGGATCAGCCTCTTGATGAAAGGAAAAGAGTAGAACTTTCAGCTACTCCCAATACCCAATCAAGAGACCATTCCTGAGAAATCTGTCAAGACACAAGTGTCGACAGATGAAGCAGATAACGTGTTGTACACATTGGTTGGAGATGAGAAAATCTATTCAAACAAAGATTTTCCAATTAAAAACGTAAATCCAATCTCTATAGATCAGGTGTTTGAAAAGTCAAAAACCAAATTTTTAGAGAAGAAAAAGCCAACCAAATTACGACCATTATCCGCTTCAACAGAAAAACAGTGGAAGCGAGTTGAAAAGCCTACAGTTTTCCAACGGAAGGTTGAAGCAAAAGGCTCTCACAATAAGAAAAAGGTTAAAATGTTAAATTTGTGAGTTCTAAAGGTACCGATAAAGTCGAAACTTTTCAAGGAAAATCTAATGTTGATTTTGTAAAGAAAGTTAAGATTTTGAAACAAAACAGTCAAAATAATTACACCCAACACACTGATGGATGTAATGAAAATGAACCCAGTACCTCAGGATCCACAAGTTCAACATCAACCCGAGAAACACGATCTCCTAGTTTTGTTGAAAGGAGAACTTGTTTCAAATGTGGAGAGTTTGGCCACATTATAAAGGATTGTCAAAATCCAGCCAAATCAAGATGTATAGAGAAAACCCCTCATGAACCAACTTGCAAACGTAAATCTGTTTCTCCGACTCAAGATAAACGAATCATTAAGGATCAAAAAGAGAAACAAAAACGTAAACAAGTGAAAGCAGTTGAGAACGCTTTAAAAACGGATTCTTCTAAAAAGGATCAAAGATCCTCAAAGTCAATAAAACCAGACACTGTTAAAACCGTAAATAATAGTAAGTCTTGTAATAATCAAGGATCTTGGAAACAGAAGACCGGTAATGGTTCAAAAGGAGGTTCTCAGTTTGATAATCATCTAGAATATTGAGATTACATTTCTCGATGATAAGGGACGACCCAAGACCACTAAGGCTTGGGTCCCCATCTCAAACTAATCTTGTTTGTGGATGTGCAGGGTGTTCTAGGAGGGACTGTAAATAGTCATTGGATTGTTGACAGTGGAGCATCAAGGCACATGACGGGCGACTTGCGGCTCTTATATGATGTGAAAAGCGTAAGGGGTGGTTATGTTGCTTTTGCTGGTAACAAAGGTGGATACATCACTAGAGAAGGAATGGTCTCTAATGGTGTTGTGAGCTTCGACAAGATCAATTATGTGCGGCAAATTGATCACAATCTTCTTAGTGTTTCTCAAATCTGCGACAAGAAGTTCACGGTACATTTTGATGATGTCGGATGTTATGTGCTGAAGCCTGGATTCAAGATTCCCAAGGAATGGATTCTCCTGTCGGCTCCAAGAATTAATGATTTGTACATTCTTGATATAAGCCAAGCTATTACAACAAATGCACAAGTCACATGTTTTGTCTCTAAAGCCACCGAGAAGGAATCAATCTCCTGGCACAGACGTATGGGACACATTCACCTGAGGAAAATGAACTATTGGTGAAGAACAATATAGTGAATGGTGTACCAGTGAAGAATTTTCATCTTCAAGACGTTTGTGTAACATGCCAGAAAGGGAAGCAAGCAAGAAAGTCCCATCCCGTGAAGAAGATCAACACTGTGAATATGCCACTGGAACGTCTTCATATGGACCTCTTTGGACCTATGAAACAAAAGACAACCTTTGGTGATTCTTATTGTCTGGTAGTTACTGATGACAATTCCAGATTCTCATGGGTAAACATGTTGGCACACAAGAGTGAAGTTCTTACTATCCTCAAGAATCTCCTGACTCTGTTAGAAAATCTGTATAATCTGAAGGTAAGGAGAATCAGAAGCGACAATGGCACGGAATTCAAGAATCAAGTTATGGATGAGTACTGTTCCTCAAAGGGTATTCTGCATGAGTACAGTTCTCGATACACTCCACAACAAAATGGTGTCGCTGAGAGGAAAAATCGAACTCTTATTGAAACTGCAAGAACCATGTTAGTAGAATCAGAACTTCCTGTTCAATTTTGGGGAGAGGCTGTTGCTACTGCGTGCTACACGATGAATAGAGTTTTGATGATGAAGAGACATGGGAAGACATGCTTTGAGTTGTTACATAAAAGGAAACCGGATATTTCTTTCTTAGAACCTTTTGGTGCTCCATGCACTATGATCGACCCACATGGAAAGTTTGGTCCCAAGGCTATCGAAGGTTTCTTTCTTGGATATGCTACTCCTAATTTTCGGGTATGGAATTTGTCTTCGAAGAAGATTGAAGAATGGGGTGAAGTCAAGGTTCAGAGATATACAAAAGCAGTTAGAGCTCCAGGTGCTCCTTAGATGTTTGACTACGATGTGTTGTTTGACTCCTTTAATCTGCCAACTTTTGATGATGTAACAGCTGCTGCTCAGATGTTATTGGAAAGTGATACTGCAGTAGACTCATCATTAGTTCGACCAATTATTGTTAACCCTCAAGTCTCGACTTCAGTTAACAATCTTGTTCAAAATGAGGAATTCGAAGACGCTGCAGATTATAATGTTTCATCAGAGGAAGATGAGTTTCATGATGCAAATGAAGCTGCCTCTGGTGCGGTTCCTAGATTTTCAAATGATACGTCAAATATTCAACCTCGAGGAACGACTGAAGGTCAGGCATCTACAACGTCATCAAATCCAGCTCTCGATTTAACTGTTGATCTGAATATCAACAATTTGGGTATAAATTCTCGAGTTCCTGGTGTGCCAGAAACTCGAATTTATAATATCCATCCTCAGCAGAATATTATTGGAGATGTCCAAAGTGGTGTGCAGACTTGTAATCAGCTTCGAAATAACCAGAATGCTGGATGGTATTCGAAAATCAGGGAATCTGGTGGTCTGAATGATTGGTCTTTTGCCTGCTATGTGTGCCAAGTAGAACCAAAATCTTGGAAGGAGGCAATGAAAGAAGACTCTTGGGTTGAAGCCATGCAGGAAGAATTTAGCAATTTCAGAAGTTAGGCGTTTGGAAATTGGTTGACAGGCCTGACGGCTACAAGAAGATTGGTACACGATGGGTGTACAAGTGCAAGAAAGATGACCGAGGTGTTGTTGTGAGAAATAAAGCGTGATTGGTTGTTCAAGGTTTTAATCAGGTCGAAGGGATCGATTACAATGAAGTTTATGCACCGGTTGCACGACTTAAGGCCATAAGAATCTTTTTGGCTTATGCGTCTTTCAAGAAGTTCACAGTTTATCAGATGGATGTGAAGAGTGCATTTCTTCATGGTGTGGTAGAAGAGGAAGTATATGCTGAGCAACCGCCAGGTTTTGAAGATCCTCTCCATCCTGACAAGGTTTGGCTTCTCAACAAGGCGTTATATGGTCTTCATCAAGCTCCGAGGGCTTGGTATGAAACGTTGTCTACCTATCTGTTGAAGAATGGTTTTCGACGAGGCCTTATCGACTGTACTCTCTTCATCAAGGAACAGGACGAGGACTTGCTGCTAGTACAGGTTTATGTTGATGATATTATATTTGGGTCTACTAACACTCGAATGTGCAAAGAATCGAACAGGTTATGCAGGAGAAGTTCGAGATGAGCGCTATGGGAGAAATGACTTTCTTTTTAGGTTTGCAGGTTCAACAATCAAAGGAAGGGATTTTTATCCATCAAACCAAGTATGTCGGAGATATTCTCAAACGATTTCAGATGGATGACTCAAAACCTTTGGGAACTCCATTAGCTCAAAATCATGGGATTACTCCAGACGGAATGGGTGAACATGTAGAACCATCTCTCTATCGTGCTATGATCGGATCTCTCATGTATCTTACTGCTTCAAGACCCGACATAATGTATCCAACATGCCTTCTAGCGCGCTATCAGTCTAGTCCGAAGGTTTCTCATTTGATGGCTGTGAAAAGGATCTTTCGTTATTTAAAGGGACGCCCTGACACTGGTCTATGGTACCCTAAAGATGATAACTTTGATCTGACAGCATTCAGTGATTCTGATCATGGCGGCTGTAAAATCGATGCAAAGTCAACAACAGCAGGATGTCAGTTCTTGGGAAATCGCCTAGTCACGTAGCGATGCAAAAAGCAGACTTGTGTAGCTACATCAACATGTGAGGCAGAGTATATATCAGCTTCTAGTTGCTGCTCTCAAGTTCTATGGATTCAACAGCAAATGCGCGACTACGGTTTTGAATTTCTTACTACTCCTATTTTTGTTGATAATAAAGCTGCTTTAAAGATCACTCGGAATCCTGTACAGCATTCAAAAACAAAACACATTGAAATTAAGTATCATTTCATACGAGATTGTTATGAAAAGAGACTTATCAATGTTGTTAAAATCCACACTGATCACCAACGTGCCGACCTTTTTACCAAAGCCTTTGATAAATCACGTTCTGATTATCTACTTTTGGTCAATGGCATCAAGGTGAAACACGAGTAACTCAACCATGGCTAACTATTTTTTTGTATATACTTTTCTTAAAATCTAAAACTACAAAAAGATTTTCAGTTTTATATTTTAGGGGGAGTAAATTTCAAGAAAATACAAAAATATATCTTTTATTTACCTTCTTTGTTTAAGGGGGAGAAAATTTCAGAAAAATACAAAAACACTAGAAAAAACAAAAATGAGTTTTTTGGATAAGTTGAAGATGATGAAATTCACCCGTAAATCTGTCAGAAATGGTTAAAAGCATAGGAAGAAGATTGATAAGTAGCTTATACTAATGATGTATCGGTAGGCTCATAATCAGACTAAAATATGCAGGTTGATATAAACCTAACAGACAGAACGCCAGGTGGGAACCATTCATTGGCATATGGTCTTGGTACAAAAATTTCGTTTGATAGAGTGCCGAGATTCTGAGATATACGGTCTTTATGCTGGCTTATCATTTAGGTATCATGGTTGAATCTTTTGCCGAAAAATAACGGTGGCGTAAGTCTAGAACTTCCATGATACCATACATACGTGTACATACTGCATTCGACCATCAAATAAGTGATAAAAATATCACATCCCCAAAATAAGTGATAAAATATCACAGCTTTATGCGAGAGCTAAGTTCGTCTCTTTGTCAGTACGATGGTACTAACCTGTTCACGGACTTACTCCTGTGCCCTGCATGCATATGAAAATCAAGTTCCTCATCAATAAGTGATTAAATCACAAAGGGCTTGTTTTCAATCAAAATAAGTGAGTATCTCACATCATTCATATACGTCCAAACAGATGATAAAGCAGTATACTCACCGGTAAGATTTTCTCCTGTACATATCTTGATACGGGAATGTGTCGTGATGTGGTTGAACACCGGCTAGTAAGTATAATCCATACCTTAATCATATCTCCTAATCAGGATTACATCTGATAAGTCTGAGCTTACGTGGACAACAATACCGATAATCATAGTTAAAAAATAACATAAACATCAATAATGCAACTACATCCATAGGATGTCTTGGGTTTGCTCATGTTTGGGCCTCCAATGTCCCCCATACCATCGCCTGTATAGTCATGTGGGCCCCCATGACTATTGGCTTAGTAGGATTCACATTGGTATTGGCGGTTTAACACTCGCATCACCCGAATGAAAACCATGAAATATGTCGGGATGTATGGTCGGAGGGTGTCCATGTGTAGACACAATGACAACTCAAAGTGGGGTTAGCTCACACGACGTTTGGTATAGCATGCTTTGGCCTAATAGGTCCTTCGTACTCTCATCGTTAGTCCCCAGGTAGGCAAACTGGTTCTTTATTTTGGATTTATACGAATGCCAAGCCTAGACAGGACGTTCCGACTACCGGTACTTGTACCCTTCCAGTTACTACATGCCCGTCATGAGAACTCACTTTGATATGATTTGAAAATACAAAAATCGTTGCAAAAATCATGGAAATTGTGTGGTGTGTGCTCTCATGGATATGATATGTTATGAGTATATGATTCATGATAGGCATTGTATAATAATATGTACTTATGAACATGCTTGCATAACATTGAATGTAACAATAAACATAAAGCATATAAACATCATGAATTTTGCATGTAACACACAAACAATTTAAAAATTCTAATCAACTATAGTATAGGCTCTAAGGGTCTAATAGCCTATCCTATATCCCTTTAGTCATGGCTCTGATACCAATCTGTCACACCCCGACCCGCAGCGGAATAAGAGTCGGGGCATAATTGGGTTATCACCAAAGCTCATGATGTTTACTAATATGTTTCATTTTTATTAAATTCAAAATTACATCCTCAATATTCCAAACAAGTTCATACAATTACAAAGAAAAGTAACTACATAACCAATCCAAAGTCTAAACCGATTTAATTCTTCTAAGCCATCCTATATGTTTCTTGCTGCAACTGGATCACCTGTATCATGTGTAAAAATGGGGGTTTTTGGGTCAACAAAAGTTGGCGAGTGAACCTTGTTAGAAAACATTTATTATTGATTTCTTATTATATTTAATATGGAAAAATTGTGCAATAATCATATGTGAGCAAACGTAAATTAACATACAATAACAATAACAATAACAACAACAATAACAATAACAATCCACCTTGCATGAATATATGACATGAATGATACTGTATATGTTGGCAACGTCACGTTCACGCTCATAGGTAATGGGGAACGAACGGCCTATGATGATGTATGTGCGATCAAGGCTCAATCAAACGGAGCCGATCGTATGTTGGCAACGCCTCGTTCACGCTCATAGGTAATGGGGAACGGCTCACGCTCATAGGTAATGGGGAGCGGCGGCCTATGATAATGTACGTACTGAAAATGATAAATTTAATCTAAACATTAACCACGCAAACAGTTGATACATAATGAATACACATTTGATCATTGATATGATGGATGCACAAGTGTTTAAATGAAATAAATAATATAACACATGATACACCCCAAAAACGTGATTAAAACGGGGAATTTGTAGAGATTCACTCACATTGGGTGCGTTCGTTTGACGATGCTGAATGCGCACGAGTTTAGAGGGTTGATCGACGAGGATTAACTAACCTAAATAATAACGAAAAGGTACGGTAAATAAGTGGATTTTATTAATAATTTTAATAGGATTTTTAGATATATTTTTGTGAGTTTAAGGTTATTTTCTAACTTTAAAAACATTATGTTTAAGTATTTTCAATTGATTTTTAAATTAAATAAATAAATAAAAATACATAAAAAAATGTTGACTTTTTGGGTTGACCATTGACCATGACTGTTGACTGTTGACCGGTTCGGTCGTGTGTTTGTTTGCGCTGAGTGAGGTTCGAACTTGTGACCTCCCGTACGCGTGCACGCAGCTCTACCAACTGAGCTACGTGTCTAACCCGAAATATTTCTGTTTTTAATTATATTTATATACTATTTAATTTATTCAAAATTCATTTATTTTAAAAAGGATTTTAATTCTATCGAACCTGTGCGCATAACAGGTCTCGAACCCGGGACCTGTTGTTTAACGTTGCACACAGTCCACCGCTGGACTGTGTGTCTAACCTGGTTAAAACACTTGTTTTTATTTCTCTTATATACTAACTGGAAGTTTCCATATTTGGGTTTTATAAAAAGTCTGAATATTGTGACGAATCGGAACAAGGACAGACTCGAACCCGGTATCCCTATGATTCAAATGCACACATTCCACCGCTGGACTGTGTGTCTAACCCGAGATATAATCCGATTTATATTAAATTTATACACAAACTAGACTTCATCTTCTCCGTTAAACAACACAGACAACGATTATTCTACTGATCTTGTTCAATTAAATTAACGGACATATGACTGATTAAAATGAAATGGATAAAGAAGGTTTCGGAAGTGAATGTACCGGAAAGATGATCTTTCTCAGAACTCCAGCGAAGTCGTCGGCTCTGTTTTATGAACTCCGTCTGAACGGGCCAATTAATAGTTTTGATTAACCAACTGTAAAATTGAATGACTAAACAAGAGTTATCAGAGAGTTTAGATGATTATACCGATTCACAGCGCGATTTAGGAATTTTCAGAAATCTTCCGGCGAGTGCTGATTATCCGATATCGTCGCCTGGGACTGATTCTGGTTGAAGGGTTTGAGTTAGTAAAAGTCTAACAATAGATAGAAGATGAAAGAATTGAGAAATTTACCGTTTTGATGAGTGTCACGGTTTTCCGGCTAAAGTCCGGCGATTTCAGAAAACGTTTCCGACGAACTGAAAATAGAGCGAAAGTGAAATTGGAGGTTCTGTGAGTGTTTTTGAGTCGCGAGATGGTGATATTGCAGGTGTAAATCAGGAAGTAAATGATTTTGGTTATTAAACCCGAAAATCATATTAATTCAAGTTCAATAAAGACAGAATTGATTAAGAACGTGGTTTTATCGGTTATAATCAGTAATATCGAACACTCAACAGTCTGAACCGTTGAGAGCCGATGAACGGTTTCCATTTTGGCGCAAACGATGATTTACGGGTAGAGTTACGTTTTATTTTTTCCTTGATTACACAACAAAACAGTAAGTGGCGAAGTGGTTACATGCTTGATGGTTAAATTTTCCGGCTGACCCGGGTTCGAAACCCGGCAGCCCATTTTTATTTTTAGTTACCTTATTTTTATTTTTTAACAATTTTAATTTCCATATTCTAAAATGTTTATTAGTTATGTATTGTTTAAAATTAAAATAAGCATTAAATGAGCAACGAAAACTTGAAACTGATAATTCGATTAATAAACGAAGCGGGTTTTGAAAATCCGTTTTTCGACGGATGTTAACAGGAAAAAGATGCGGGTATTTTTCGCGCATTGAGTCTTCACGTTCCCAAGTAAACTCAGGTCCTTGTTTCGACTTCCAACGTACCCTTACAATTGGAATACGACTCCGTCTTAAACGTTTTTCTCCGAAGTCCATGATCTCTACTGGTCTTTCAATGAAATGCATAGATTCATCGATCTGAATATCTTCCAGTGGAATATGGAGGTTTTCATCGGCGAGGCACTTCTTCAAGTTTGATACGTGGAATGTGGGGTGAATTCTGTTGAGTTCTTCTGTAGATCAAGCTTGTATGCTACAGGTCCTACTCTTTCGAGTATCTTGAAAGGTCCTACGTAGCGTGGTGCTAGCTTGCCCTTCTGGCCAAAACGAACTACTCCCTTCCACGGTGATACTTTTAAAAGTACATGATCACCAATGTTAAACTCCAAAGGCTTTCGTCGTTTGTCTGCATAACTCTTTTGACGACTTTGTGCCGCTAGAAGATTGTTTCGAATTTGATGGATCTTGTCTGTTGTTTCTTGAATTAGTTCTGGACCGGTGATTTGAGCTTCTCCAATTTCGTGCCAACATAATGGAGATCGGCACTTACGACCATATAAAGCTTCGAAAGGTGCCATGCCGATACTTGAATGATAGCTGTTGTTGTATGAAAATTCAACTAATGGTAGATGAGCGTCCCAATTTCCCTTGAAGTCTATGACACATGCTCGAAGCATATCTTCAAGAGTTTGGATGGTGCGTTCAGATTGTCCATCAGTTTGAGGATGATAAGCGGTACTGAGGTCTAATCGTGTACCCAAAGCGGCTTGTACGGCTTGCCATGTTCGTGAAGTGAAACGACCATCACGATCTGAAATAATGCTTAACGGTACACCATGACGGCTTACGATCTCGCTGATGTAGATACGAGCTAACTTCTCATTCTTGAAGTCCTCGCGAATCGGAATGAAGTGAGCTGATTCTGTAAGACGATCAATGATTACCCATATAGTGTCATACCCACCAGAAGTGCGAGGTAACCCGGTAATGAAGTCCATGGTTATGTTTTCCCACTTCCATACGGGTATTTCAGGTTGGACCAGAAGTCCTGAGGGTCTTTGATGTTCAGCTTTTACTTTGGAACATGTAAGGCACTTGGAAACAAAAACAGCAATATCCTTTTCATTCCAGGCCACCAGTAGGTGTATCGAAGGTCTTTATACATCTTGTCGGCTCCTGGGTGTATAAAGTATTGTGTTTTGTGCGCCTCACTCATAAGAAAATCACGAAGGTTATTGTGATCGGGAATCCATATGCGATCTAGATAGTACAGAATACCGTCGGATTTAGTTTCGATTTTAAGTTCAGCTCCACAAGACAGCTCCTTGCGTACGCCGTTTTCCGTTACTGAAACATGTTGGGCTCCTCGGATTTGATCTTTGATGTCTATTATGATTTGCGAACATAGAAGATGGATGGAGTTCGCATAACCCTTTCGACTGAGTGCATCGGCCACCACGTTTGCCTTGCCAGGATGATACCGAATTTCACAGTCGTAGTCATTTAGAAGTTCGACCCATCTCCGTTGCCTCATGTTTAATTCCTTTTGGTTGAAGATATGTTGGAGGCTCTTGTGGTCAGTGTATATTTCACACTTGGTACCGTATAGGTAATGTCTCCATATCTTAAGAGCGAACACAACGGCTCCAAGTTCTAGGTCGTGGGTGGTGTAGTTCTTCTCATGAGCTTTGAGTTGTCTAGAAGCATAAGCTATCACCTTCCCTCTTTGCATTAGAACACAGCCTAGTCCTTGCCCTGACGCGTCGCAATAAACTACGAAGTCATCACAACCTTCAGGAAGTGTGAGGATAGGTGCGTCACAGAGTTTTTGTTTGAGGGTTTGGAAGGCTTCTTCTTGTTTGGGTCCCCATATGAAGGGTTTTCCTTTATGTGTTAAAGCCGTGAGTGGTACAGCGATGCGGGAGAAATTTGCAATGGAACGGCGATAATAACCAGCCAAACCAAGGAATGATCTTACTTCGGTTGGTGTACGTGGCGCTTGCCATTCTTGTACTGCTTTGATCTTTGAGGGGTCGACATGTATTCCCTTGTCAATGACGACATGTCCAAGGAATTGTACCTCTTTTAACCAGAATTCGCATTTGGAGAATTTGGCATAGAGCTTTTCATTCCCTAAGAGTGTAAGGATGAGTCGAAGGTGTCGTTCATGATCAGACTTAGACTTTGAGTAAATGAGGATGTCGTCGATGAAGACTATAACAAAGCGATCGAGATAGGGTTTGCAGACTCTGTTCATTAGATCCATGAAGACAGCTGGAGCGTTGGTTAGACCAAATGGCATGACCATGAATTCATAATGACCATAACGAGTTCGGAAGGCGGTCTTTGGGACGTCTTCTTCATGTACTCTGAGTTGATGATAACCAGAACGAAGGTCGATTTTTGAAAAACAGCTGGCGCCTTGAAGTTGGTCAAGAAGATAATCGATGCGAGGTAATGGGTAGCGGTTCTTGACCGTTAACTTGTTGAGTTCTCTGTAGTCAATACACATGCGAAACGTTCCATCTTTCTTCTTCACAAAAAGGACAGATGCACCCCAAGGCGATGAGCTAGGACGTATGAATCCTTTGTCAGTCAGCTCTTGCAGTTGACTGGCTAGCTCTTGCATTTCGGATGGGGCTAACCTATAAGGAGATTTTGCAACTGGTGCTCCAGGTATAAGGTCAATGCGGAATTCGACTTCTCTCACGGGAGGAAGTCCTGAAATGTCGTCAGGAAAAACTTGCGGAAAATCTTTTACTACTGGGATGTCTTCGAGTTTCTTCTCCTTGATTCCCTTTTTGACGACATGAGTTAGGAATGCGACATAATTTTTGCGGAGATATTTTCGGGCTTGAAGACAGGACATTAATTTGAGTCCTTTCTAAGGGGTTTCTCCAAAGATTCGTAGAGTCTGACCGTTTGTAAGAGGAATGCGTATAAACTTTTCGCGGCATACAACTTCAGCATGATGTTGGCTGAGCCAGTCCATACCAATTATAATGTCAAAGCTTCCCAACTTCATAGGTATGAGGTCAAATGGAAAATCATGATAGTTTAGAGTGAGAATACAATTGCGTATAATAGAGTTTAATGAGACCGGTTTTCCGTCAGCAACTTCTACCGTTATGGATTCCATGAGTTTATCACGAGTTTGGTTGAGGATGGGTTCAAATTCTAAGGACACAAAACTCTTATCCGCGCCAGTATCAAATAACATGGATGCATAACTACCATTGATGAGAAACGTACCGTTAACCACATTGTTGTCAGCCCTAGCTTGATTGGCGTTGATGTTAAAAGCTCTTCCTCTTGCAGATGGAGGAGCTTGGTTAGCCTGGTTTACTGGATTAGCTTGAGCTTGGGCATGGATGATATTCACCAGACGTGGACAGGTGTTCCTGAAATGGTTCGGGTCTCCACAGTTGTAACAAGCTAGCATAGGTTGCACCATGGGATAGTTGGGTTGGTAGTAGGATTGGGCTACCTGTTGGGCAGGTGGTAGGAGTAAAGGTTGTTGGGCTTGACCCACTATCTGATGGTGGGTTTGGGTTGAGGGTTGATTGCGGTTCGTTCGCTGAAGCGCGCGACAGGTTTGAATGGTGTGACCTGCGCGGCCACAGCCGGTGCATTGTTGGCAGGGATGATCAGGAAAATGATGGTATTGGCAACGGTTGCATTTTGGGTATGGGCCGGAGTATGGCTTCCTATACGGTGCAGTTGAGGGGGCAACTTGGGTAATGGGTGCAGCAGGGATAGGGAAATTTGTTTGTGTGACAGCAAAGTTTCTGGTGTTTCGTTTCCTCTTATTAGCAAACTTTGAGGAGGAGGTGGAATGGTTTGAAGTTTGGCCCTCAATGGGGGCTTTCTTTTTCTCGTCCTTAAATTTGCCGTTGCGAATACGATTCTCGGTAAGCTCGGTAGCTAGTTCCATAGCAGCTTCGAGTGTTGCAGGCGAAGTGCTTAGAACTGAGTCTTGGATTTTCGAGGGGAGGCCTCGAATATAGTGTTCGAAGGCGGTGAACTGGGGTGAACAAGTTAGGGACCATTTGGTTCAACTCTAAAAACTGTTTGTTGTAGGAAGTATGATCTCCCTCCTTTTGCTTCAACGAATGAAATTCATCCTCTAACTTTTTGATCTCGCTTCTTGGACAGAAGCGTCTCGTCATGGTTTCCCTTAACTCCTCCCACGTTAAGGCCATTGCATCTTCGATTCCTCTCTTACCCTTTTTAGTATTCCACCAGGTAAGAGCTACTCCAAATAGTCTCCCGGTTGCGTAACGTACCTTGCGATCCTCGGGACAATCGCAATTGAGGAAGGTGTTTTCCATTTCCTCAAACCAGTGGAGGAGAGCAGTGACACCTTCGGTCCCTTCAAATTTCGGGGGATCGCAAGACTTGAAGTGTTTGTATGAGCACTTTTTGGAGGGAGGGTTGTCGACGTTCTGGTCTTCTTGCTGGGGAGGATTGATGGGATTTGAGGGCGAGAGCTTGTTGGACTTGAACTACGATGTCAGGAAACACCGCGGCCATTTGTTTTGCGATTTGGGTGGCCAAGCGTTCTTTTGACCTTCTTGACCTTCTACCCCCACGTTGCTGCCTAGCCGACATCTACAAGAACATACGTAAGAAGATTGTGAGTTTAAGGAGTCTTTTTAGGTGTCATATGTCTTAAAAAAATAAAAATAACATGAACATCAATAATGCAACTACATCCATAGGATGTCTTGGGTTTGCTCATGTTTGGGCCTCCAATGTCCCCCATACCATCGCCTGTATAGTCATGTGGGCCCCCATGACTATTGGCTTAGTAGGATTCACATTGGTATTGGCGGTTTAACACTCGCATCACCCGAATGAAAACCATGAAATATGTCGGGATGTATGGTCGGAGGGTGTCCAGGTGTAGACACAATGACAACTCAAAGTGGGGTTAGCTCACACGACGTTTGGTATAGCATGCTTTGGCCTAATAGGTCCTTCGTACTCTCATCGTTAGTCCCCAGGTAGGCAAACTGGTCCTTTATTTTGGATTTATACGAATGCCAAGCCTAGACAGGACATTCCGACTACCGGTACTTGTACCCTTCCAGTTACTACATGCCCGTCATGAGAACTCACTTTGATGTGATTTGAAAATACAAAAATCGTTGCAAAAATCATGGAAATTGTGTGGTGTGTGCTCTCATGGATATGATATGTTATGAGTATATGATTCATGATAGGCATTGTATAATAATATGTACTTATGAACATGCTTGCATAACATTGAATGTAACAATAAACATAAAGCATATAAACATCATGAATTTTGCATGTAACACACAAACAATTTAAAAATTCTAATCAACTATAGTATAGGCTCTAAGGGTCTAATAGCCTATCCTATATCCCTTTAGTCATGGCTCTGATACCAATCTGTCACACCCCGACCCGCAGCGGAATAAGAGTCGGGGCATAATTGGGTTATCACCAAAGCTCATGATGTTTACTAATATGTTTCATTTTTATTAAGTTCAAAATTACATCCTCAATATTCCAAACAAGTTCATACAATTACAAAGAAAAGTAACTACATAACCAATCCAAAGTCTAAACCGATTTAATTCTTCTAAGCCATCCTATATGTTTCTTGCTGCAACTGGATCACCTGTATCATGTGTAAAAATGGGGGTTTTTGGGTCAACAAAAGTTGGCGAGTGAACCTTGTTAGAAAACATTTATTATTGATTTCTTATTATATTTAATATGGAAAAATTGTGCAATAATCATATGTGAGCAAACGTAAATTAACATACAATAACAATAACAATCCACCTTGCATGAATATATGACATGAATGATACTGTATATGTTGGCAACGTCACGTTCACGCTCATAGGTAATGGGGAACGGACGGCCTATGATGATGTATGTGCGATCAAGGCTCAATCAAACGGAGCAGATCGTATGTTGGCAACGCCTCGTTCACGCTCATAGGTAATGGGGAACGGCTCACGCTCATAGGTAATGGGGAGCGGCGGCCTATGATAATGTACGTACTGAAAATGATAAATTTAATCTAAACATTAACCACGCAAACAGTTGATACATAATGAATACACATTTGATCATTGATATGATGGATGCACAAGTGTTTAAATGAAATAAATAATATAACACATGATACACCCCAAAAACGTGATTAAAACGGGGAATTTGTAGAGATTCACTCACATTGGGTGCGTTCGTTTGACGATGCTGAATGCGCACGAGTTTAGAGGGTTGATCGACGAGGATTAACTAACCTAAATAATAACGAAAAGGTACGGTAAATAAGTGGATTTTATTAATAATTTTAATAGGATTTTTAGATATATTTTTGTGAGTTTAAGGTTATTTTCTAACTTTAAAAACATTATTTTTAAGTATTTTCAATTGATTTTTAAATTAAATAAATAAATAAAAATACATAAAAAAATGTTGACTTTTTGGGTTGACCATTGACCATGACTGTTGACTGTTGACCGGTTCGGTCGTGTGTTTGTTTGCGCTGAGTGAGGTTCGAACTTGTGACCTCCCGTACGCGTGCACGCAGCTCTACCAACTGAGCTACGTGTCTAACCCGAAATATTTCTGTTTTTAATTATATTTATATACTATTTAATTTATTCAAAATTCATTTATTTTAAAAAGGATTTTAATTCTATCGAACCGGTGCGCATAACAGGTCTCGAACCCGGGACCTGTTGTTTAACGTTGCACACAGTCCACCGCTGGACTGTGTGTCTAACCTGGTTAAAACACTTGTTTTTATTTCTCTTATATACTAACTGGAAGTTTCCATATTTGGGTTTTATAAAAAGTCTGAATATTGTGACGAATCGGAACAAGGACAGACTCGAACCCGGTATCCCTATGATTCAAATGCACACAGTCCACCGCTGGACTGTGTGTCTAACCCGAGATATAATCCGATTTATATTAAATTTATACACAAACTAGACTTCATCTTCTCCGTTAAACAACACAGACAATGATTATTCTACTGATCTTGTTCAATTAAATTAACGGACATATGACTGATTAAAATGAAATGGATAAAGAAGGTTTCGGAAGTGAATGTACCGGAAAGATGATCTTTCTCAGAACTCCGGCGAAGTCGTCGGCTCTGTTTTATGAACTCCGTCTGAACGGGCCAATTAATAGTTTTGATTAACCAACTGTAAAATTGAATGACTAAACAAGAGTTATCAGAGAGTTTAAATGATTATACCGATTCACAGCGCGATTTAGGAATTTTCAGAAATCTTCCGGCGAGTGCTGATTATCCGATATCGTCGCCTGGGACTGATTCTGGTTGAAGGGTTTGAGTTAGTAAAAGTCTAACAATAGATAGAAGATGAAAGAATTGAGAAATTTACCGTTTTGATGAGTGTCACGGTTTTCCGGCGAAAGTCCGGCGATTTCAGAAAACGTTTCCGACGAACTGAAAATAGAGCGAAAGTGAAATTGGAGGTTCTGTGAGTGTTTTTGAGTCGCGAGATGGTGATATTGCCGGTGTAAATCAGGAAGTAAATGATTTCGGTTATTAAACCCGAAAATCATATGAATTCAAGTTCAATAAAGACTGAATTGATTAAGAACGTGGTTTTATCGGTTATAATCAGTAATATCGAACACTCAACAGTCTGAACCGTTGAGAGCCGATGAACGGTTTCCGTTTTGGCGCAAACGGATGATTTACGGGTAGAGTTAAGTTTTATTGTTTCCTTGATTACACAACAAAACAGGAAGTGGCGGAGTGGTTACATGCTTGATGGTTAAATTTTCCGGCTAACCCGGGTTCGAAACCCGGCAGCCCATTTTTATTTTTAGTTACTTTATTTTTATTTTTTAACAATTTTAATTTCCATATTCTAAAATGTTTATTAGTTATGTATTGTTTAAAATTAAAATAAGCATTAAATGAGCAACGAAAACTTGAAACTGATAATTCGATTAATAAACGAAGCAGGTTTTGAAAACCCGTTTTTCGACGGATGTTACACATATACACTTCCAAAAATTCACTTTTTATATATATACACACACCGCACACATATGTGAGTATACACTTCCAAAATTCACTTTTTATATTTTCATCATCCATCATGTGAACTTTATTCAAAAACCCTTTTTGATCATGCATGCATCAATCTTTCAAGATTCAAATCAACTAAAAGTTAACTAAAATCAAAACACAATCTCTAACTCATATAAATACACACTAACAGATATGTATACACACACAAGAAGTTCCATTTTTATTTTGTTTAAAAACCCATTTGTTATTACTTTTCAAGTTTGTGAAGAACTCCAAGTTTATGAGAAACCTTCCATCATCATCAGCAAGAATCAAGAACAATATTTTAAAAGTAAGTTTATACCTTTCAAGATTTTGGTGGTGTTTGATAAGATTTTGATGATATGGAGCTTGTTCTTCTTGGAAATCACCTTGAAAACTCCCTTGAATCTTCAAATGAACTTGAAACTAGCTTGAAATGAAGTTGAATCTTCAAGGAAACTTCAAAATTTCAAAGTGAAAGTGTGTGTATGTGTGTGTGTGTGTGTTCGGCCATAAGAGAGAGAGACAGAGAGAGTGAATGGTTTGTGGTTTTTGGGAAATGATTTTATGGATGCATCTTGGATTTTAATCATTGCATGTAGGCTCTAGTGTCCACACTTGGCAAATGGAAGGGAAAAGAAAAGGTGGGCACCTTCTTTGGCCACCACCTATGTATACACACACATAACATGCATATACATATACATATGTTATATATATTAGGCGAAAACAAGTATTTAACTGGTAACCGGGTATTTTATCTCGCGTTTTAAAACATTCAAAATTATTTTTATCATTCTATAAAAATTAACACGCCATAATATTGCTTAACAACATATTATTTGCCTCGACTGGTTGCGTCGTTTATATTTTGTAATGCGCGGTATCGCGCAGTACGCGCTTAAATTCGCAAAACGGTATTTTTAAGCGTTTTAATTAATTTTTCCTCACGGGTATGATTAAAATTAGCATTTTAATTATAACAGAATATTTTTAGGGTTTTAACATTAATCAGGTGGTCACCGACGTTCGTTCGTATTTTGTTCGTTACGCGATAAGCGTTTATCTTATTATTGCTAACATAATTTTTAACATAGTTTGGATTTACCAACACATCAAATACTATGTATTAACACCAAATTAAATAATATTGCCTTTATTTATTCATAACATGTGTCACACTAGTACGGTACAGACTTAAAATAGTCGGGTGTCACAGGTGGCACCGTCATTACCAGTGAATGTCCTTGGGTTGCAAGCAGCAAAGTGCTTGTAGTTAAAGGTGGTTCGTTTGGGTGGGTCAACTTTGGAGTCAACCGAGGTGTTAGGGGAATTAGCATTGATCCTTGTAACTATATCGGGTAATTGGCCATTTGCTTGGCCATGAATGAGATCATCTTCTTGCTTGACCTCAACTTGGAGCCCTTCTTGGAGTTTGAGAGACAGTTGGAAGACATCTATAGGATTGAGTAAGAGGAAAGGATGAGACTTGATCTTAAGGTGGTTGAAAAAAACTTGTACGATTTGGCATGTAGCTTGTCACATAACACGTAAGTTTCAAGTAGTTCACATAAGCATAACAAGAATTCACTTTAAATAACAAGGAATAATGATGAAAGGATATTCCAAAGTGATCGAAAAATCCCTTTGAGTTTGAGAAGCATGTTTTTGCCTAATAGGTAGAATACTCTCGTCGAAATTTAGGTTAACGATATTCACCCTTCTGGTTACTACATGTCCTAAGTTTGAACGAAAGTTCAAGACTTTGGCGAGATTGAAAATTGAAGAGTGGGACTAGTTATCAAGATGTGGGTTTCACCCCTAACTTGACAACGTCATTCCCTAAGTCTGGTTAGTACTTACCGAACGAGATAAAAAATTAATTTCTGACTCGTTGGTAAGGGTCCACTAGAATAAGAATGGGAAATTTCTATCAAGGTGTGGAAATCACACTTTACTTGATGGTACAATTTCATGAAAAATTCATTAAACGCGGATTGAGGAATTTCACCAAAAGGGAGAGATTTCCTGCCTATTTTGGTGATCGTATCATTTGTGAAATAAGAGTGTCTTCACTTTTTTGTGTGTGTATTATAGTTCGTCTTAAGAAAAACTTGTATATTTAAGACAAAAGATAAGATAAGTAGCAAAGTAGGGAGAATTCAAGTATTAAGCATGATAACAAGAATGGTCAAGTAAGGTTCCTAAACTATAGACTAGGTAAAAAAAACATGACATTTTTTCCTAATTCCCTATAATTATGTCTCTGACACCAATCAGTCACACCCCAACCGATAGCGTAAAACATCGGATTGAGACGAAAACATGACTTCTCGAGACATCATAACTTGCTAATTGTGACAATAGTTAAATAATTCAAATTTCATTCATACTAAAATGGAAGGTACATTGTTTTGGAAAGAAAAGTAGGACATATTGCAAATAAATGTAACAACATGAAACGAAACATAAAAATAAGTTTAGATGTGTTTCTAGTCCACCCTAAGTATCGTTCTTCAATCGTCATCCACTAGTTTCCTGCAACATGTATTGAAATAAAATCAACAAAAGTTGGTGATTATACAAGTTTGAATACATATCATAATCTTGTCTAAAAGTTGTCTCATATCCAACATGGTAATTTAGATACATTGTTTATTAACATACGAACATGTGTTAACTATAAGTCAAATCAAAGTATACCGCAATCGTGCATATCCTTGTCTCCGAAATGACAAGGTCGTAAAATAGTTTACTTAGCAATACCACAAGAATACGGGCGATGCGTTAATCCTATAGCGCTATAATTGTTGAGGTAGGCTTGCAAAGTTAATAAGCATATAGAACACAAGTATAAACATTGCATCTAACAACGAGTATATAACAAGTATTATGTTTTAACGGATAGAGTGTGTATATAAACAAGTTTGATCGTGAACATGTGATTTGTAATAATGTGTACATAATGCACACAAAGTGTGTAAAATAGAAAATGGGATCGAGTATACTCACGGTTTGTGTAGTAAATCCACAAACGTGAGTTTGATAAGTCTTGAGTTGGGAACACCTGTAACAATTGTAAAATTTCAACAGTTTTACGCTTTTGAACGTTTTCGTATGTAATAAAATTTTATGTTTTATTTACGAAATACGTAATCATACGATCAAGTGAAACGATATTCACGACATTTTTGGAACAAAATCCAAGTTACATATGCCTTTATACCCTTCATATAGCTTAAAAATCAATTTAGAAGGGTTAAATTGGCAAACAAGTGAAAATACAAGTTCGGGGGCCAAAACTGCCAAGAAAAAGAAACTTATTTATCAGATGGCCTTACGGACCATAAGACCTAAAGCCTTATAGTCCGTCAGGGGTGCCCAGTAGCAGAATTGTGCTTGTTCACCAAATTCTGCCATCTATACCCATCTTCTGCCACCTAGCACCGATTTGCCACCATTTCTCTAATTCAAACACCTCATTAGACACTTGAGAACTTCTAAGAATCAATGCCAACACTTGGCATGATCTCATGAACTTGATGCAAGTATAAATAGAGGTGATCTTAAGCCATTTCAACTTGAACCTTCAATCTTTCTTTCACTCTTCTGTTGGAGCTTGCTTATGTTTATAGAGACCTCCTATTGAAGTTCTAAGCTTTCCTTAAACACAAGTAAGTGTTCTTCCTTAGTCCTTTCATTATTTTGGCTAGTTACGAGCCAAAAGTCAAACAAATTGACGTTCACTTTGACTTTCGGTTCTGAGCTTTTTGGTCAAGTCAAAGTTAAAATTGAACTTGGCTACATGATCGTAATAATGAAGGTGTTAATCCTTTGCGATTGCATCCTCTGATCATCACGTTTAGTAGGCGAAATGACGAGTCAAACTTTTACAAAATAGAAGTCAAAAGTGCATAAAAATGCATTTTACAACGAAAGTGTTTTCGGGTATTAAAACATAAAGTTTTGACACCAAATCAGTTTATTAGACATGTTTTAACATGTTTTAACATGTCTAGCTCATCATTTCTAGTTTAGCGATTATTCCTTAGTCGAAAGGCGCGGTTTGACTTCTGCTTTGACTTTCGAATCTGACCCGTTTAGTCAATTTTAGGATCCGAACAAGCCCATTTATATGACCATAGTAATATAGGGAATAACCCTCTGAGGTTATACCTTATGGTCATGTCGTTTGGTTAGTCAAATGACAAATCAACCTTAGATACTTTTAATTGGAAAAAATACCCTTTTCGTATAAAATAGTTTTAAACATATAAGATCATTGTTTTTGACATCTAAACTGATCATACAACATTATTAAATATGTTTTGACATATCGGACTCGTCATATGACCCGTTCAACCATCCGAACCCGTATTTACGCATACGACCCGTTAAAGTGGCATAAACCACTGTAACAAGTCGTAACGGGTCAAAACACCTAGAAACCATTTCTAAATCAGAATGTAAGGTTAATAAACCATATTATACGAGATCCTTCACTAGTTTGGTTAATAAACCATATTCTATTTGATCTTCTGTTTAAGCCTCGATAGACACTAGCCTTAATTATCCGACCAAATTAGGAAACACTTGAATCACTTGAGCTTTGCATACATATTTGAACAAGACATCTACGCAAATATATGAGTACATAGTCCCCTCTTTTACATTTTTCAAATGTTTTGGGGTGATTCCTATGTGCCTACTATCACTTTTCCAAGTTTACGAAATACTATTATAAATGGTTTATATATATAACGATATACATAAAACAACATGCTTACATTGTACAAAACTTGTTGGTGCTTTATCTATGATATGAAAGCATTCATTAACATTAGACTAGCCGATCGGTAGTATATTATAGCGCTATAGGTGTAACAACCCGATCTCGCTTTCGATTTTATTTTAGGAAGAACCCACTAGGGGATGAGCGCTATAGGTTTAACAACCCATTCCCACTTCCGATATTATTTGGAAGTACCCACTTGGGAATGAAACTATGGACAAACCCTTTGGTGGTTTGACTGACCGACTATACACGGCGAATGCTTTACACATACATGACGATTGGTTTACACATACATGACAATTGGTTTTAAATATGACGGTTGTTTTATACTAAACATGACAATGGGTTTTCAAGTGTGTGTATATATATATATATATATATATATCACACAATTTACAAGAAAACATTTTGGGTTAATTATCCGTTTTCACAAAGAAACATTTTGTTGAGTCTAATGGCTACAAGGTTTTCTTTTAAATATACTAACTTTTATAGTTGGTAAATCATGTTGCAATACCAAACGCATTTAATACAAATTTGTTACAAAGCTTTCACTCATCGACTCTCGTAGTCAGACAAGGTATTGCAATACAAACTCTAAGCCATGAACTTGACCCACAAAACCTATGTTACTCACCAGCATTCATTGTTGGCAATATTTTCACATATGTTTTAGGTACTGATATTCAAGTATGCTACAAAAAAGAATGCACTCGGGCCTTAGATTGTTTCTAAATTTGAAAACCATTACTTGTATTCTTTGTGTTGTAAAACAATATTATTAATATAATGAAACTTTTAGTACCATGTGTTATGTGCAATTTGTAACGTGACTCCCCGACGATTCCGCCGCGGGTTGTTATTACGCGATCGGGGTGTTACAACACTGAAGTTACCCTAATATGGGAAACGATGGTGTGTTAGTTGCGGATTCACTTGCTTAGTTCGATTCGAATTTAGAGGGCAAAGTATAAGTCGTGGTAAAATGTAAAGTAAAGGTATCATGAAACTGGTCATGCAAGGAGGTAGGATGATTAGCATCCATTATGATTCACCAAAGCACAAAATCATCAACTTTGTTGATAATTTCGGTTGGTCATGAATGTAAAGATAAGAATATAAAACTAATAGCTCCAAAAACAACCAAATGAGCTAGCTAGATGCGTACATCCCAAACATGGAAAGTGTTTGGGGACGTGATATAGTCTTGTCCCTTTAATTGGAAGATGTATTGAGGTCTAGTATTATGAAGATAAACTAACTAAATGAACAAGTGAGGTTGTGGAACATAGTTGGAAGCCAAGGCTTCCATAGTTCACACCTTTACCAAAACACAAGTCCCACCATATTAAAGATGATGAACTTGGATGGTCTTAACACTTGTAGGTTGTTTGGAACCTTGTTAAAACAGAAATTTTAGGAGGTTTTTGGACCTCTAAACTTGTGGGATCCAACCCCATTCAAGCCCTATAACCATATATTTGGTTAGGAGCAAGGTAGGTGTAGGATTCTTACAAGAACAAGATGAGCACAAACATGTATGAAAAGTTCTGATCAACGCAGAAAGTTTTAACCACTTTGGACACCATTTCTTGACTTGTACCACCTTGTTACACCATTGTGAACATTGGGTAACAATCTTATAGATTATCCAAGTGGTTTGATACAGAGAACATCAAGAAAAGTAGAAGAAGGTGCTCAAAACTTACTGTTTTGAGCAAAGATGCAATCTGCCAACACTTGGAAGACTGGATGATTTGTGAGATCTTGGGAGTGATTTGAGGGAGTAAAGGGTCAAGAGAGTGTGGAGTAGGCTTATTTATAAGGGGGATATTAAGGTTTGTCATTTAATGAGGTTAGGTGGATGTAAGTTGGTTGAAAAGTGCAATTAAGGCAAAATTCGCGAAGCTGAAAGAAGAATCTTTTGTCAAATACCCTGATGTTCTAAAATTAGTCAATTAAAAACAATTAAAATTACCCTAATTCTAGACTCAAATTATACTCTAGACTCCTAAATTTTACTAACCTACTAACCGGCAAGTGGACCGATCAATTGTAGAATAGCTTAAGTAAGTCCGGATATCGAACCAACGAGACTTTCTATTTATGTTGATGACTCGATCTAGACTAAATTAACACACTTGCTTGTATTTGGGGGGGTGGGGTTGCTAATAATTCTAAATTTATAATTAGACTAAAATACTTAATTAAAGCGAATTAAAATGGACTTTTAAAATTAGAGATTAATTCAAGGATGGTGAAATGGCTACCTAGGTTAGATTTTATATTACTATTTGTTTTGGTCTTTAATTGATTAATAACGTGAATGGGAAACCAGGATCTTGAAATACTATACTCTAAGGAATACCGAAGAGGACTCCCAACCCTTCTCGGGAAGACACCTACGATATCCTAAAAGTAGTTGGGTTTACCGGTTCTTAAGACTTCCTTTCGGTTATCTAATATTTAGCAAAGTGCCTAAGTTAGCTAACTACCTCTCAATAGAAAGCCTAGACCAACTATGACTCTTGAATTAGTTTAACCGACTCGAATATGGCAAGTAAACTAGCCCCGGAATTTTCTCAAAACCTAAATCTAGCAATTTACCTAATCAACTCAATTAATAAATTATTATTTCTCAATAATTGACTTTAGTATAATGTTAAGAATTAATTACATATTTTACTTAATTGTTTTTTCGGTTTATTGGCCAATTCTACCGAATGATTACCCGAACCTGTTAAGACCCGACAATCAACACAAACTTATTCTATGGAAGACATCCAACAAGATTCATGTAAAACAATTAATTAATCAACAACTAACTCAAATCTTGCAAATACAACAAATCAAGTAGTCAAAGTTGTTTACTTTACTAAAAGTCCCATTCAACATTATTAAATCAAAGCAAGTTCCAAACTTTCATAATAAAATAATCAAAGCCTAGGTAGCAACATGAGTTTAGCCAATTAACATGGTCTTAAAAACAATCAAAACAAAGTTAAAAACAGAATTCATCAAGATTAAAAACAATGGAAACTAAAAGGTACGAAATTATGCAATATAACCCGTGTTTGCTTTGATCTCCAAGCTTATTGCTCCAACTTGATGATTCCTAGAAACTTAAACTCCAATTACCAGCTCCAAAGATCCAGAATTTTTGCTCTCAAACTCTCTAATTCATCAAGTCTATCGTAATTGTAGTTAAACTCTAACTTATAAACTTATCCTTCACCAAACTGATAAGTTTACTAAACTCTCTGTCAATATTACCCTCTCGCCACCCGCGAGAGGAATTTAAATGCCGGTCGCGCCCCGCTACCGAGTTGGAATACTCCGGATAACTCATAGCCTCTCATTGGCTGTGAGAGGCATTAGACATGGCGCTCGCGGGCCGCTAGAGGGTGTTATCACCTGTTTTTCGACTCGTTTTTCTCTCGGCTTCCAACTACGATCCGGCTTGGTCTCGTTCACCATTTCAGCTCATTTTTACATTTTTTCAACCACTTTCACGAACCAAGACCTGCAAAGCGTATTTGGATTAAAAGTAGATAAATTCTTGACAAACCGAAACGAATATCAACTAAAATACTACAAACTATACACGATAAATGAATGTATTATTCAATACATCAAATATCCCCACACTTGCTCTTTTTTCGTCCTCGAAAAAGAATTGTGCAAACGGAATCATAACCAAGTGATTATTCGATTTCAAAAATTAGGATTATTTTATTAAGGTTAGAATTTATATTAACCGCGATTGTAAGTATTTGTGTCCACTTAAACTCAAAACTCGGTTCAAAATTCTCATCATGTGAATTTAGTTTAAGTTCGGTCAATCTACCTAAGGTCTCACGCTAGTAAAAACAGTAAACCTAATCCCACCTCAAGCTTCCCGAACAAAAGGAATGAATCATTCGACCCATTTCCTAACCGTTTTATACCAAAATCAAAGTAATTTAAAACCAAGTAAATTTTTCCTTTTTCTCTTTTCTTTCTTTTTCTTTTGAGCACTTGATTTCTTTTTGCATATCTAACCTAGAGGTTGTCTCAACCAGAGTCACCATCCCCGAGAGCGACAATGTGGGCTTCGATATTTAAAAATTTTCAACTTATCCTAGAGGGATTCTTGATCAGAGTCACCATCCCCAAGGGAGATTCCATAGGCCTCGTCTACTTTTTTCAATCAAGCTCATTTTTCTTATTTTTTTATTTTATTTACATGATCAAAAATTCTAAAGATTTTAGCTTATAACGACATTCCTTATATTATTTTTGACAGTTTCGGCTTTCCATTTTTCCTAGATGAGTACCTACTAGTAGACTGACAATTAAGTTATATTAATCTCAAAGAAACTAAGAACCGAATCGAGCCTACTCACATATCTCAAGTTAAAAATAAACTCAACCTTTTATTCCTCATATTATCATTATTTGAAACCGAATAAAAACTCAAATTTTCTATCATTTTCCGTTTATATTTATGCAAACTCCTTCTTCAAAAGACATTTTCTGATTTTTTTTTATTTTTTTTAAACTAAATTAAAACTACTCTACGACTCAACTATCCCATCCCCACACTTAAATCTTGCATTATCCCTAATGCAAGGATGAGAAGACTCTCAACTAAACAATAATAAAACTGAAAAATAAATAAAATACAAACTATAAAAGTGAAACAACTTAGCTGATAATGCAAGACTATCAATGTGCCAGTCAATTCCACTCATGCCCTCCAATCCGAACACGCTCAGCAACAACTCTTAAATCTCACACGCGAACGGAAGCGGCATACAAACATCAACCTATCAACCAACATAACAACTTCCAAACATAATATAACAAGTAAATAAATAAATTGTTCTAAGAAGTGAACCACCATCATACCCAACCAACCCAACAATCCCACAAGTCAAGTGTTTAGAGTACAGACCAACAAAAGATGAAAACAACATAAAAGAAAAAATAAACATCAATAAAGATCCGCTGCTGCTACTTAATCATCCTCTTCTGACTCTTCTGATTGCTCGAACACTTGGTATGGTTGCACATCCTCCATACCACTAAATTGACCTGGACCCGGCTGACCTCTTTGCTGGAAGTAGGATGGCACCCCCATGTGCAGGTTCTCCATCATATAAAGCATCCCATCTTCCAGCCTTCTCTGACCCTCTTCATGCATCCTCCTACTCTCCATCATTACCTAGCGCACCCCACCAAACTGTTGATCCATGTACCCTCTCAGATCTCCGGAACCAGTCTCCATCCTGTCATATAATGAGTCTAATGTGAGTGGATCAGGACGTGGCTGACGAAGAGGATACATCCTGCCTGGCAGCTCTTGGCGTGTCACCGGCCTCTGGTATCTCGTAGGAATGCCAGACTGCATAGATGAAGCAGCCTCCGAACCCGGAGGAGGCTGAACCTGAGGACCATGTCTGATAGGCTCCCAGCTAATAGGCTCATGCGAGGTCAGAATCCCAGCAGCCTGAAGATCACGTATACTCATGAAGCACGGGGATGGGCCCTCTCTCATCCTATCTCGAGGGTATCAATCAAACACCCCAAGACTTTCGGCCCACCATGTAATCAGAGGCCCACAATACACCCCAGCCCCGGGACCTCCCCTCCACAGCCGCTTCATAGACCATGCAAAAACAGTCGGCAAGTTTGCCGGTCTCCCCTCCACCATACACATCAAACAAAAAAACTAACCTGATTCACCTTGTTGTCTCCCTGTCCTCTTCCAACCAGTGTGGCTGCTAGAATTTTATGAATCCGGTAAACCGGATTGATGATATCACTAGCCACCATATTATTGGAATATGGTGCAGCTGAGATTGTACCCCAGAGTCGGACCAATTCGTCTGTCTGAACACTAACGGGGTGCCTTCTTTTGAACACCCCCTGCAAGCTGGTGAAGAACTCCGACTACTGGACTTCATCCACCGTATAGAACTAGGTGGCTACAGCAAACTGCGGAACGGTCATCTAATATACGTGCCTTCCCAAGGCAAAAGATATAGCATCACTTTCAGCGAACTTCCCCTGCTGATACTCAAAGGTGGAATGGAATTCAAGAGTGATCTCTCTATATTGTCTCTCATCACAGTCCAACACTCTTCTGAATTTATCCCTAAAAGTTGTTTGATCCTCCCTCGCTGACCCAGATGGTCAAGCATACCCCAATCAATTCTTCTATATGGCAACAAATCACAGGTGATCAGGGTGGACAATCGTTCACTCTCATGAAAATCCAAATCAAACTGTAGCAGAGGGTTGTCCCTTAATCATGTACTCTGCCCATGGGGAACACCGTCCCCCCTATATCGAACGCTTCTCCTTTGCCCAAAATTTGGGGGCAGCGGTTGAGTCTTGGCTGGGTCACCTCTCGGTCGAGGTGCGGGCCCCCTCTTCTTCTTGTCCGGTCTACTTGAACTTCCTTCTCCTGACATCTGCGAAAACGATCAATACACAAGAAAAACAAATAGACCATCAGAAGAAATACACCGTGTATGAGCATTGACTGTGTAGCATTACATTCGCGATCATAATCAGAATAACACCATACCAACTATTATTAGATATATTTTATTGGGTGTAAGCAATATTATTAATTAATTAGACCAAATCTCGCCTGAATGGAGATTAAGTACGGGCGAGAGATCTTATATGCATGAACCCAAATTGCCAACCCATATCCCAAAACATATCTAAAAACACGACTACCCCCTTCCGGCACTTTAATTGCCCACAATTAAAACCAAGGTGCCGAAAAGTAAACCAACATTGAGTTCAAAACAAAAGATAAAAACTTTATAAACAATGCAGAAAAGCGGGCTTAAATTCTGTTAAAAATGTAATTTTTATGCCAAGTATTACTAACCCGAATCCCCACACTCAATGTTGAACCCTACCAAACCAACCTACCCACAAAATGTACCTGTTCACACCTAAATGTCTTATGCAGAACTGTTTCAGCCACAACATTCAAAACTCAACCCAAACCAAGTGCACCCCAAACCCTCAAAGTGACTAGCATGCAACCTAAAAGGACCAGACACTAAAACAGAAGCAACTAGGTAATATACGAAAATTAAAGCATAAGAGTTGCAAGAACACATACTTTAGTGTCGATCTACAAGAAAAGTTAAGCAAAAAGTGTTTAAGTTGCAGAAATTCTTGGACAGCTTGTTTAAGGATGAAAGGTACAAAATTGAACTTGAAAATGGGTTAAGGTTGATGTGGGACAATGGTAGGAGAAGATTTGGGTGAATGGGGGTGAAGATAGCCGGATTTGGGTGATGAAGGTGGTAGGAGTCGTATGTTAAACTTGAGAAAATGAGGTTGAAAAGGAAGAAAGTGAGTTTTAGGGTTTGTGGTCTGGTGTTAAGGCCGCTCGCGGGCCGCGAGAGAGGGTATAAATCCTCTCGCGGGCCGCAAGCGAGTAAAAGTCATCCGGAATCAAAAGTATCTCGCGGGGCGCGACCGGGGTAAGGCATGCCTCTCGCGGCCCGCGAGAAGGGTGTTTTCACAGAAGGTTTCGAAATTTGGCCAATGTTTTGCCTTAGAAAATTTTTGTTAATCAATTGAAACTTAGTGAAACACCCTCTTGACATCCGGTTACATACAAGAACTTACCTGTAAACGCCAATTCTTCGTCGATTGTGGCTCCATGTTGGTGATATAACCTGCAAACAGCTAAGCGACACAAAAACAAACAAAACACAAACTACGGAAAAACAAGAATTAGCACTATAAAAAACATGAAATGCAAACGATTACCAAATATTACAAACTCTACACTTGAGTTTACATTCAAGATCCTATGCGGTGCGAGGTGGAACTTCGAGAGGAGTTTCCTCCATCTCAGTGGAATCGAGCGGCCCTCCTAAATAATGTTTCAATCTATGGTCGTTGGCCTTCCAAGTGCCTCCGTCGGCTTCATCTCTCAACTCCACTGTCCCGTATGGAAAAACTTCATTCACCACATGCGGACCCGTCCACTTGGACTTCAGCTTCCTGGTGAATAATTTTAATCGCGAATTGTATAGAAGCACTTTATCGCCGATCTTAAACTCTTTCACTCCTCTCAATCTCCTATCATGCAAAGCCTTGGTTTTCTCTTTGATACTCATGAACGCTCATAGGCTGCATCTCGAAGCGCCTCTCACTCGTGAATTTGGAAGTATCGTTTCCTAGCAGCTTCGGTGAGGTCTAAATTCACAGTTTTGAGGGCCCACAATGCTCGATGCTCGAGTTCAACTGGAAGATGGCAAGCTTTGCCATAGAAGATCATGAAGTGTGTGGTACCTAAAGGTGTCTTATAGGCGGTTCTAAACGCCCATAATGCATCGTCTAGTTTATCAGACCAATCCTTCCTACTCTTGCCTACTGTCTTCTCTAAGTTCCTGTTCACCCCTCAGTTCGCATTCTCCACTTGACCGCTTGTTTGAGGATGATAAGCGGTGGAGAAACGATGAGTGACACCATAGCGTGCTAATGCCTTCTCCATTACGGCATTACAAAAATGAGTGCCACGGTCACTAATGATGGCTCGTGGTGTACTGAAGCGAGTGAATAGTTTTTTTCAAAAATCTCACCACCACTCGGGCGTCATTTGTGGGTAAAGCTTGAGCTTCCACCCACTTAGAGACATAATCAATCGCCACGAGGATGTACTGATTCCCGCTAGAGATGGTAAATGGTCCCATGAAGTCGATCCCCCAAACATCAAAGACTTCAAGAGTTTGGATCGGGTTTTGGGGCATCTCGTCCTTGGATGAGATGTTGTCGGTGCGCTGGCAACGATCACATGTCCTAACGAACTCTAATGCATCCTTAACTACTGAGGGCCAGTAAAAACCGCAATCAAAGACCTTTTATGCACTGACGTGTGGACCATGATGACCACTTGTTAACCCCTCATGCACATGCCTAAGGATCTCTACTGTCACACCCCGACCCTCAGCGGAATGGATGATCGGGGCATGATTAGGTTAACTCGAGAGCTTATGACTTGCTATTACTTGTTTTAAATAATCATTAATCATATCAGTTGTCCCATAATACAAATAATTCACATAAACAATTACAAACGCAAGACGTTGTTTATAACAAATAACTTGCACTAATTTGTTTCTTGTTAACTAAGGCCCATCCTATGTCCAATCTTCTCTTTATACCTGTTCACCTGTATCATGTGTAAAAATGGTTTTTGGGTCAACAAAAGTTGGCGAGTGAACCTTATTATTATTAGAACGATAATATGTTTACATTTGGTTTATTGAGAAAAGTGTGCATCAACCAATGTAAGTAAGTATGTTGCATGCCATAAGTCAAGCTCATAAAAACAACCTCAAACAATATATCAATTATATGTAACGATTCCAATAAATGTATGCATGTTGCATGGTATTGCGGCGTGCTGCAAGGTCTAAGCTCAATCAAACGGAGCTCGCCTCGTATGTTGGCAACGTCACGTTCCGCTCATAGCTAATGAGGCAACAGATGATCCTATGATGATGTGATGTACAACGTGAATGAAATGCACCAAGTGATAAACAATAATCCACATGTAACACATATACTTCACATAAGGGAGTTTGCACGAATTTAATTCTTGTAAATGTAATAACAAAATACGACACATGAATACACCCCAAAACGTGTAATAAAAAGGGAAGTTGTAAGATTCACTCACAGTGTTTGCGCTTTTAATCCTTAGTGAAAAACCGCACGAGAATAAGGAGAAAATTCAATTGATAAGCGTGATTTAAGTTAGACAAACGAATGCAACAAGAAAAAGATAAACGTTATGCTAGGCATAGCTAAATGAACGAACATGATATGTTAGACTCGTTGAGCCTAACGAGCCTCTACAAGGCTACGCCAAGCCTAAAGGCGAGCCTAAACTAGGCTAACAACCTAAGCTAAACTAGTTAAACTAAGAAAGCAATAAATAAATGAATAATAAAAAAAGAAAGGAAGATTACCTCGAAGAAAAACTTTACAAAAAGAGCTTGAAGGACAGCACCTCCTCGTCGAAAGCGGAAATAAAAACTACTACACACCACACCCAAAGGGGTATTGTGCTTGTGGAGCCACCAAATTTGGTTATTCCACTTGTTTATACTCAAACTAGGAGTTGCAAGCTATAAAGAACCAAGCAAGGGTATTTATAGGTGTGAAAGGGAGCACAAAATGGTGATTGGGATGATGTGGGATGAATTTAGAACAAGATTTTCACGTCTTTCAAATCAGCAACAAACACCAAACTTGTTTTCGCGATTCCCGCTTCGTTATAACTCCGTTTCACGCACGGTTTTTGCCTATGTTCATTATTTTCAGAGTACTATCATATGGAAGAGAGTAATCCAACATCCATGGTGTCAAGAATTGGGGCTTAAACCTTGGGTCTTGATGCGAGTCGAGGGTTATGTTCTAAAACTTGTGTTTGTGATTCCCGTTACTCTGGAGCTCAGTTTTATGCACCATTTGAACCTACTTGATCCTTAGTATACCAAATATATCTTGGAGCTTTGAATGGACCAGAGTGATAGCTCAAGGATGGAGAAAAGTTGGTAAGAAAGTCACCCGAAAGTCATCTTATGACAAAACTAAGAATACGACACGTAGAGCTTCTTACTTGCTATCATTTACATCTAAACCCTCCAAAACACAGTGTCCTATCTTACGGCATGTATATAATGAAGTTGAATGATAAGAAGGTTAGGATTTGATGTGTTAGGTAAGTTCACGAGTCTCCAAGGTTTTTGATTAACTTAAGGAAAACCTTAGTCTTAGACCTTGAGAGATGGAGAGTTGCTTCAAAGTACATGGAAATGAATTTACAAACTTATCTAGAACATGTATAAGACTATAAATCACCAGATATGATAACATGTATGATCAAAACATGGATCCAAGACATTTTATTGTGTAAACATTAAACAAAATTACGTGGAATATGAAAACAGACCGGGTGTCAAATTCGAATCGGGTTCTAGGATCTGCTTTTGACGGATGTTACATCTACCCCCTCCTCTGATTCACGCATTGCCTAAGAATTCGATCACCTGCTACCCTAAATAGAAACAGGTCGTCCCAAATATATCTCCTAACATCACGGAAGAATTTCTTCTTCTGCTGAGTGGTCATTACCTTCAAAACCACTCCATTTGCAAGGTAATTCGCAAAATCCAAGAATCACGGCATACCCTCCTTCTCCGCCGCCACAAACTCTACCGACTCATGAGGGAATCTATCACCGATTTCCTCCTCTCTAATTTCTTCTCTACTTGGATCTTCTAATCGGGATAGATGATCGGCGGCTACATTCTCTGCTCCCTTCTTATCTTTAATCTCTATATCAAACTCAGAAAGCAGGAGAATCCACCGAATAAGACGAGGCTTCGCGTCCTTCTTTTGGAAGAGGTAACGCAAAGCCGCATGATCTGTAAAGACTATGGTCTTGGAAAGGACGAGATAGCAGCGGAACTTATCTATTGCGAAAACTACAGCTAGGAGCTCCTTCTCAGAAGTGGTATAATCCTCTTGGGCGTCATTCAGGGTTTTTCTAGCGTAGTAGATGGGGTGGAAATGCTTATCTCGTCTTTGGCCCAAAACTGCGCCGACTACATAGTCACTCGCATCACACATGAGCTCGAAAGGCAAGCTCCAGTCGGGTGAGACAAGAATGGAGACACTCACGAGTTTCTCCTTCAGGATGGCAAAGGCCCTCAAGCATTCTTCATCGAAGATGAAGGGGGAGATGAAGGGGACATCCTTCTCTAGGAGTCGGGTCATGGGTCGTGTAATCTTAGAGAAATCCCTAATGAATCATCTATAAAAACCCGCATGACCGAGGAAGCTAAGGATAGATTTCACGCTCGTCGGTTGAGGAAGTCTACTAATAGTGGCGCGAGATATCTTGTGACCTAGCACTATCCCCTCTATCACCATGAAGTGACACTTCTGCCAATTTAACATCAGCCTAGTATCTACACACCGCTTCATCATTGCATCAAGGTTCAGAAGGCACTGATCGAAAGTGTTTCCATAGACAGAGAATTCATCCATGAAAACCTCCATCGAAGTCTCGATCATATCTAGAAAAATAGCGACCATGCATCGCTGAAATGTAGATGGAGCATTACATAATCCAAAGGGCATACGGCGATAGGCGTACGTGTCGTAAGGACATGTAAAGGTAGTCTTCTCTTGATACTCCGGAATGATGGGGATCTGGAAGTAACCTGAAAACCCGTCGAGAAAACAATAAAATTGTTGACCCGCGAGACGCTCCAACGTCTGATCGATAAACGGGAGTGGAAAGTGGTCTTTTCGGGTGGCGTCATTTAATTTTCGGTAATCAATGCACACCCGCCAACTAGTGACCGTACGCGATGGGATGAGTTCCTTTTTCTCATTCATGACCATTGTTATTCCCCACTTCTTGGGAACAACCTGAGTAGGACTCACCCATGCAGAATCAGATATTGGGTAGATGAGACCGGCTTCCATCAGCTTGAGCACCTCTTTCTTAACGACCTCTGGCATATTCAGGTTGAGGCGTCGTCGAGGTTGCACCACAGGCTTAAAGACATCCTCCATGAGGATCCGGTGAGTACAGAAGGTAGGGCTAATCCCCTTGATATCGGACAGTTTCCAAGCGATGGCCTCCCGATTTTCCTTAAGAACATCTATCAATCTCACCTTCTCCTCCGTCGACAATTTCGAAGAAATTATAACGGGTAAGCTTGAATTGTCACCTAAAAAGGCATACTCTAAGTGGGAGGGAAGGGCCTTAAGCTCTAAGGGGGCCAGAGTATCGATAGGAGTACCCTCACTCGCTGCACTAACCTCACAAAAATCTAAAGTCTCGGGGACCCATAGTGGGTCATCCTCTACGTCCGCTCCCTTGCTCTCCTCAGCTACTACTCCCTCATTCACTAAGTCGGCTCCACTAATATACTCGATACAATGATCTACGCACGACATGAATGAATTAAGAAAGTAGACGGAATGACATGGGCCACTATCGCTATCTCCACCGCTAGGGTGCTGCATCATCCTAGCAATTTCAAAAGTGGCGTTTCATCCCCAATGCGAAGTGTGATTTGCCATCATGAACATCAATAATCGCTTTCGTGGTATGAAGGAATGGATGGCCTAAGATGATGGGCACCTTTTCATTGGCCTCCATATCTAAGATGACTAAATCCACGGGGAAAACAAATTTATCAACCTTAACTAACAAGTTCTCTGTAATTCCCCGCGGATACTTGACGGACCGATCGTCTAGAGACAGTGACATACGAGTAGGAGTGAGATCCCCTAGACCTAATTTCTCATAAAGCAAGAAGCGCATCAGATTGATGCTAGCCCCTAGATCGGCTAATGCATGAGCTGGAGCGATAGAACCACCGAATAAGCATGGAATCGTAAAGATACCCGGATCAGTGAGTTTCTCCGGTAACTTATTCAGAACTACAGCGGAACACCCTCCAGTTAATGGAACATTTGGAAGCTCCCCCAGCCTATCTTTTCGTTTAAGAAGGTCTTTCAAAAACTTAGCATATTTTGGCATATACTAGAGGGCCTCAATGAACTTGAGATTGATTTTCAACTGAGTGAACATATCAAGGAAATTCTCGTATTCCCTAACATATTTTTGCTGTTTAAAACGGGCTGCGTAGGGTTGGCGTGAAGGATCTACATATGGTGATGGCCTAACCTCTACCGGTTTCTTTTCTCCTCTACTCTCGACTGAAGGTCCACTGTTTGGTTTGGTACTTGTTGGGTCTAGCCTAATTTGCACCCTAGGTGGAACCTCCATCTCTATCTCCTCATCTACCTCCTCATCCTGCTCCTCTAATTCTACCCCCTCTCTAACCACCTCGTTTAAACTCTTACCGCTACGTGTGGTTAACGCTTTCGCATGTTGGTTCACCGGGTTAGGTTGAGTGTTACTCGAGAACTGACCGTGTGGCTGCTCTTGCAGCTGCTTAGCGATACTACCTACTGAAATCTGATGATCTAAGAGTGCGGATTGCTGATTTTTCAAGAGAAGATCATGTTCCGCTAGAGTTTTCTGGGTAGCTTGATCCTTAACCACTAATTGAGACAAAAGCTCCTCAATCTTATCTAAACTACCCCCCGAACCTCCACTACTATTCTGACCCTCTTGGTTCGAACCCCGACCACTAAACTGACCTGTATGACCTGAACCTCCACTTGAGTAATAACCTTGCCCGCTGTTTTGATATGAACCTGATTGGAAACCAGGGGGTTACCGGAAGAACGGAAGTTATTGTTATTATTATGCCAGTTAGGGTTATAACTAGAGTTATATTATTATTATTATATTATTATTATTATTATTATTATTATTATTATTATAAGGGTTCGTTTGGCTTCTACTCTGACCTGTAATGAACTCTACCTGCTCAACAGTGAGCGTAGGACACTCTATCGTATCATGACCCCCTCGGCACACCTTACACCTATCCACTTTCTTTTTCAACTCCTGAATCTCCTTAGTGACCTCACGCTTAAAGCTATCCAATGCAGCCACTACCTAGTTTCCAAGCTAACTTGGTGTAACCCCCAGTTAACCTGGGTAGTACGAGAAACACGGATTGAATTCCTGCCGACAGTATTGTAGTCTATGTCCGAATGTGCGAAGCTTTCGAAAAGGTCGTTACACTCAACAACCGTCTTCTTTCCCATTAGGTGTCCACCAGCAGAAGTGTCAAATCGGTCTCGGGTTTCAAGGGTGAGACCGTTGTAGAATTTCTCTACAAGTGCCCAATCAGACAGACCGTGTTGAGAGCAACGGGACACTAAGGTTTGGAAATGCTCCCATGCTAGATGATAAGGCTCATCATGTTCCATTCGGAACGAATGGATCTGATCACGAAGGCGAGATGCTTTTGCGGGTGAAAAATATTTCTTAAGGAAAGCATCTCGTAGAGCGACCCACATAGTGAAAGTACCGGGTGGTTGACAGTCAAGCCAGACGGCGGCTCGACCTCCAAGATAAAAGGGAAAGACTTGAAGGAAACGGGCATCATTGCCCGCACCCTCCATGTTGAAAGTGTGACAGAGGCGGTAAGGCGGTTAATATAGGCAGGTGCATCCTCGTTATCACGACCGTGGAATTGGCAAGAGTTGGTTATGGGGTCATGATGTAAGATGGGATTTGCCAGGCTTTGTCATTATTCATAGGGGGAAGAGTGATGGGCGAGTTTGCACCGGTGAAACTGGTGGTTGCCTGTTGGTAAACGGTTTGGTTACTGGCCATGTGGAAAACAGGTGGTGGACTTGTGTTTCTATGAACTATACGGGGCGATGGGGAATTAGGCGGTGAGGGCTTAGGTGTAAAGTCAAAGTCGGGTGGTATAAACGGGCGGGACGAATCAGAAAAACCGGAAAATGAGGATGAAGAAATATTAACCTTTGGCGCGGGAGAAAAAGTCGTGTCCGTTGGCGGCTTCGACGGAGGTCCTTGCGAACGCGTATGGGGCATCCACTAAAAACCGGAAACGAGACAAGTAAGAAAATTCAGAAAAGACACTAAAAATATATTAAACTAAACTAAAAAAAATTAAACTAATTAAATTATTTAGACTCCTACGACGCAAACCAAAAACGGGAAACACGTATGAAACAATTAAGCCTAAACAAAGTAATCAACGCAATTGCGAAAGAGAGTCCTCGGCAACGGCGCCAAAAACTTGATGTTATAAAAGTAGTTAATTAAAAACAATTAAAATTACCCTAATTCTAGACTCAAATTATACTCTAGACTCCTAAATTTTACTAACCTACTAACTGGCAAGTGGACCGATCAATTGTAGCATAGCTTAAGTAAGTCCGGATATCGAACCCACGAGAGTCTCTAATTATGTTGATGACACGATCTAGACTAAATTAACACACTTGCTTTTATATATATATATATATATATATATATATATATATATATATATATATATATATATATATATATATATATATATATATATATATATATATATATTTGGGGGGTTTGCTAATAATTCTAAATTTATAATTAGACTAAAATTACTTAATTAAAGCGAATTAAAATGGACTTTTAAAATTAGAGATTAATTCAAGGATGGTGAAAAGGCTACCTAGGTTAGATTTTATATTACTATTGTTTGGGTCTTTTAATTGATTACTAACGTGAATCGGAAACCGGGATCTTGAAGTACTAGACTCTAAGGAATACCGAACAGGACCCCCGACCCTTCTCGGGAAGACACCTATGATATCCTAAAAGTAGTTGGGTTTACTTGTTCTTAAGACTTCCTTTCGGTTATCTAATATTTATTAAAGTGCCTAAGTTAGCTAACTACCTCTCAATAGAAAGCCTAGACCAACTATGACTCTTGAATTAGTTTAACTGACTCGAATATGGCAAGTAAACTAGACCCGAGATTTTCTCAAAACCTAAATCTAGCAATTTACCTAATCAACTCAGTAAATAAATTATTATTTCTCAATAATTGACTTTAGTATAATCTTAAGAATTAATTATATATTTTACTTAATTGTTTCTCTAGATTATTGGTCAATTCTACCAAATGATTACCCAAACCCGTTAAGACCCGACAATCAACACAAACATATTTTATGGAAGACATCTAACAAGATTCATGTAAAACAGTTAAATAATCAATAACTAACTCAAATCATGCAAATACACCAAATCAAGTAGTCAAAGTTGTTTACTTTACTAAAAATCCCATTCAAACATTATTAAATCAAAGCAAGTTCCAAACTTTCATAATAAAATAATCAAAACCTAGGTAGCAACATGAGTTTAGCCAATTAACATGGTCTTAAAAACAATCAAAACAAAGTTAAAAACAGAATTCATCAAGATTAAAAACAACGGAAACTAAAAGGTACGAAATTATGCAATATAACCCATGTTTGCTTTGATCTCCAAGCTTATTGCTCCAACTTGATGATTCCTAGCAGCTTAAACTCCAATTACCAGCTCCAAAGATCCAGAATTTTTGCTCTCAAACTCTCTAATTCGTCAAGTCTATTGTAATTGTAGTTACGGACCGTAACCACCTTCAGTTTCCAAAATTACATTTTAGCCCTTCCTTGTTGTTAGTTAGGTTATATTATGCAATAAACTTATGTGTTTAGCATAGTTTAGGGTAAAAGGGCAGCGTCTAAGCATATTATGTATACGGTATATGATTGATTGAATTCCAATATCTAATAAACGTAAACACGTGTCGATTGTGTCTAAATTATATGTACGAACTTGGGTGGGTATAAACATCGAATAACATTGTGTAGCGTTGTATATAAAACACACATTTGCAAATGAGTAAGTATTATGTATGAACGAATTTAAACAAGTAATATATTGAAATGTGTTTCCATTATGATCAAGTCTCGAGATTACAAAGATCGAACAAAATACGAATTCAAGTTTCTAAAAATAGAAGTGTGAATACAACTTTCAAAATATGGAAAGTACAGAAAATGCGAAGCATTACAATTGTTGGGTTGTAAACTTCTTGACACCAGTAGGTGCGGCGTGACAATAAGGGCAATCGACCTTAGTCGCGGCCCACAGGCTTATTCCTTTCATTATGGGTTTAAATCTAATTATGTATATAAAAATAATCTCTTGTACTTGTAATGTTTAACATCTGAATAAAAAGAATACCCTAGTTGCTCCTGTGGACGTTAGTTGGAGATTGCGACTGAACCACGTAAATCTCGTGTTTGTTCTTTCGTATTGCACGTGTGTGTGCTCATTAATCCTAACAAGTGTAAGTTTTGATTACTCGTGAAACAAATCCAACTCTAAAAGTTTAACAACGGTAATTCTGTGCGACAAAACGTGGGAAACCATACTATTACGTAAAGAAAAACATTTGAAAATTAAATTTTACGAACAACCCCACCATAGTTTCGTAACTTGTTTGGTCTTGAATTGTTATTCGGCGGGAAGTTCGTTAAAGGAACATGAACAGAGGCCGCATTCGTTCTTTTATGTTTGTGAACGTTCGATAAGGTGTTCATTTGTGTTCAATAGTTTATTAATGTTTTTTATTTAAATACTTCAAAATTCCGATAATAAAATATTTAATAAGTGTCAATGTATTATATATTCTGTTCATGAACGTTTGTTTGTGTTCGCTTGTTTCCGTTTATGTTCATGAACATTAGTTTCTGTTCATTCGACAAAAATTAACAAACGAACTTGAGCACATATCCTTAACAAACGAACACAAAATCTCATTCGATAAGTGTTCATGAACAAATAATAAATTTATTAACAAACGAACACGAACAAAGACATTCGCTGACAAAAAAGGAAACAACATGGGTTCCAAATTAAACCTTGAAAAAATGATGGGTAGAAAATAAAATTTGAAAAAAGAGTAAATTGCACAAAACATCCTTTATGTTTCCTCAAACTTGCAGGTTCCATCCTTAATGTTTAAAAGTTGCTAAAAACAGCCTTTAAGTTTATTTTTGTTACGGGTTCAATCCTTTACAGCTAACCACGTTATTTTCTTCAGTTAAGTTCCCTCACATGCATAACATGTGAGGGTATATTCGTCATTTTGGTTGATCTTCCACCCACGTCAATTATAAGAAAAAAGAATATTTAAGGTTTAACCTATTTTAAAAAAATTTCTACCCGCAGGGACTAATGTGCAATAAAACCAAACTTTTAAAAACCAAACACCCTCTTTTCCGGTCTTTTCTCTGGCGACTTCGCCGGATTCCGGCTAGCCCACGAAGCTGTAAAGATTAACACATATTTTGATCATGCCAATCAAACTATTCAGGATTATCATCAGTTGGAAGAATCGGCGCCTTATTCGCATCAGACGGAAACGACAGACGACTCTTCAACCCTAGATACCTCTCACGGAACTTTGATGCCGTCAAATCAGAGATCTTCGTAACACCGTGTTCAGTAGTCGGATCCAGCAACTGGTGACGCTTAGGCCGCAAGTTAGACTTAAACACTATCAAACGGTAATCGTGCTCCTCTGTAGTCGCGTACGTTTTACAAAACTTTGTTTAAACTAGGTTAAAACTTAAATATTCTTTTTTTTTTATAATTGAAGTGAGCGGAAGATCAACCAAAATGACGAATATACCCTCACATGTTATGCATGTGAGGGAACTTAACTGAAGAAAATAACGTGGTTAGCTGTAAAGGATTGAACCCGCAACAAAAATAAACTTAAAGGCTGTTTTTAGCAACTTTTAAACATTAAGGATGGAACCTGCAAGTTTGAGGAAACATAAAGGAAGTTTTGTGCAATTTACTCTTGAAAAAACGATTTGGACTACTAAAACACAAAAGCGTCAATGATTCTCTTCCGTCACTCGGAAGAAACAAACAGTTTCCCTCATGGCTTGTGCATCGTCGTCGTTAACATCTCCGGTGACGGAGGAGGAGCTAACAGTGACCGTGAAATGGGCCGGCAAGGAATACACCGTCAGATTATGCGCCGACGACTCCGTCGCTGAACTTAAACGCCGTATTTGCCAACTCACCAACGCACTCCCCAAACGCCAGAAACTTCTTTACCCTAAAATTGGATCTAAACTCTCAGATGATTCAATCATTCTCTCTACTCTCCCTCTCAAATCGTCTCTCAAAATGACTATGATCGGGTAAACAAACAAATCTATTTCTTTCAATCATTTTTGGTGGTTACTGATATATGAATTGTTTCATCTGATAGCTGTTGTTTGTAGTTGATTAGTGATGAAAGTAGTTGGAGGATTAGTAGCATGATTAGATCTTGATCAGTTGTTATATCTGTCTGATATGTTTCAACTGAATTGTCTCCATTATCTGTTGTCTGCTGCAAAAATTGTTTATAAAACTCATGCTAATTATCAATGTGATTTGGAACTGCTGACAGGTGTTAAAGTTACTTCCTCTGTCTGAAAGAAGATACACACTTTGAAATCTGATGTCAATCTTAATACTTTTCACATGGAAACCTAATGTGTTCATCTCAAGTTAAGCAAAAAACTTGTTTTACTAGTACTCTTTGTAGTGCATCATATCATTGTTATGTAGATAGGATATCCTGTTTAAGGGCCAAGGTACTTCTTTTTCTTTAAGAATGAAGCATATAAAGCAGCGGCAGAGGATTATGCGAAAACTCGCCAGAACTCCATCTAATGATTGATATTTATGTTGATTATTTTCTGGGGTTAGTTTTTAGGGTTTAGCTTTAACGTTTAGTTTTTAGCCTTTAGGGTTTAGCTTTTAGAGTTAAGTTACTTGGGATTTAAGGCTTAGTTCTTAGGGTTTAGTAATGGTCTGATAGAGTTTTCTCACTAGGAGTTTTCTCATGATCCTTACCCTAAAGCAGTATAAACATTTTTACTAGTTGCTACATCATATGTAGAACCAACAAACTGATTACAAATGTAGGAGTTGATAATGTTGTGCTTAGGATAAAAGACATGGCTCATGATTATATTACTAGTATCAGGGCAACTCTCATTGGGGATTCATTGACAAATATAAAAACCTGGTTTCGTATTTGGTTCATTGATCTTTGGTGTTTGTTTGCACTATTTGAGGATGGTGGATTTTATAGTAAAAATCAAAGGTTTTTTCCTTCAACTTAGGTTAAATTTTTGAAGCATTTCCAATAAATGGATCTAATTCTGCCAATAAGAGATTGAATCAACTTGATGTTATCTTCCTTTTAAGCCGCTATGTAAACACTAAACACAAGTAAAGCCTGACTCTTATAATCTTAGTTCAGACACGACTAGATTTTCAGTAGGGAAAATCTGTAACTACACTTGATGTTATTAAGTGGATTTCTATTAATTTTAATTTTTAAATAGTATTTATCTTGGCCTCTCTCTGTAGTCTGTATACAGACCAGAAGATATTTATTGCTTGCTTGTATCATGTATGTTAAGTATCAAATGATATTAGAGGGGGTCATATATAACATGGCAAAGTAAGAGGGTCACACATGTACACTTGTATTAGTCT
Organism: Scalesia atractyloides; assembly: GCA_947069175.1. Classification (NCBI taxonomy): domain Eukaryota; kingdom Viridiplantae; phylum Streptophyta; class Magnoliopsida; order Asterales; family Asteraceae; genus Scalesia; species Scalesia atractyloides. The sequence goes on from CAMTDV010000026.1 coordinate 70,681,513, forward strand.
AATATCTGTACATAACAACCATCAGTTGAAGGAGAAAGATAGCTATTGATTTTGAAAGTAATCTCCTCCTTCTCTGTGATTTCTTCTTCTTCTCTATCTTTAGCTCTTAATCTCTTGATCATTTCGTACCGTGACATTGTATCTCTACTGATAGAAAAGTTATTTCATCATATATTGACTAAGAAACGTGTTAAACATTTCGTTGATGTAGTACTGTTGAGGATGGTATAATCGTGGATCAAGTTGATTCTCCGGAAATTGTTGATGATTTTGAAATTGGACAAGATGAAGTTGTAGACATCAAAGACAAAGAGGTCAACAAGCAGAAACTAAATAGACGTATCGATCAATACAAGGCATGTCTTTCTAGTCTTCACATTGCCTTCCAAGTGTATTTATCATTTTTAAAAAAAATTTAGCTTCATTATGCTGTATGTTAATGGATACTTGATTGTAGATCGAACTCAGAAATCCATGCCGAAAAGGGAAAAAGCTTCTTGTGTTGGATATCGACTATACTCTCTTTGACCATCGGTCAACTGCAGAAAACTCGCTTCAACTCATGCGCCCTTGTAAGAAGCTTACATAAATTCCACTTTGAAACAATAATAACGACAATAAACAATCAAGTAACGCCATCCTTCGCTAACTTACTAACAAATGCAGATCTACACGAGTTCTTGACAGCTGCATATGCAGAGTATGACATCATTATATGGTCTGCAACGAGGTTAGCCTTTAGCAAATGTCTTCTTACCTAAGGTTAAATGAAAAAAATATTGGTAACAGACTAATAGTAAAATATTAATTTTTTCGTATGAAATGGGTTGAGTTGAAGATGGGTCAGCTTGGGGTATTGAGTAACCCCAATTACAAAATTACGGCTCTTTTAGACCATTTAGCAATGATCACCGTTCAATCAGATAGTCGGGGAATCTTTGACTGCAAACCACTCGGGTTGATTTGGGCTCATTTTCCAGAGGTTCGATTTTTACTAGTTTATGTTTTGCACTTTACATAATTTGTTAATGGGTTGATACTAGGGCTGCAAACGAACGTTCAGCGAACAGTTCGTGAATCGTTCGGCGGGAAGTTCGTTTGTGTTCGTTCGTTTATAAATGAACGAACATGAACAGAGGCCACATTCGTTCATTTATGTTCGTGAACGTTCGGTAACGTGTTCGTTTATGTTCGATTGTGTTCGATAGTTTGTTAGCATTTTCAATTTTTATATTTTGTTCATGAACGCTTGTTTGCGTTCGTTTGTTTTCATTTGTGTTCATGAACATTAGTTTGTGTTTGTTTGTGTTCATGAACGTTCGTTACCTAAAATTAACAAACGAACACGAACAAAAAAGCTCGTTTGGTAAGTGATCACGAACACATATATTTCCTTAACAAACGAACACGAACAAGGCCTTGTTCATGTTCGTTCGCAGCCCTAGTTGATACCATAAAAAACCAACATTTTTTTCTTATTTTGCACTAAAAAACCCCTTAACCTAATTTTGGTATATTAAAGTCCCTAAACTTGAAAAACAATACACAGAACTCGACCTCGTTTTGGTTTATTAAAGTTTTAACTTGTCTAAAGTTCAAGTACTAGCGAAATAAATTCAAAATAATGACTTTTTACTCTTAAATTGGCCAAAATAAGAGGGTATATCAGCTTTCGACCGGTTTAAATTAATTTTTATTTTTTTCAAAATATGTGCATCTTAGCTAATTATAGGGACTTTAATATACCAAAATTGGGTTGAGGGATGTTTTCGTGTATTTTCAACTAGTTTAGGGACTTTTAACATACCAAAGTTAGGTTGCTGGACTATTTCGTGTAAAATAAGGAAGAATGTTGGTTTTTAATGCTATTTACATAGATGATTTGATAAATAACGAGTTTTTTGTGTTTATAATGATTTGAGTGCAGTTCTACAATGCAAAGAACACGATAATGTTTGATGATCTAAGGAGGAACTTTGTAATGAATCCACAAAACGGGTTGACCATAAAATCGTTCAGAAAGGCGCATGAGAACCGAGACACTGACAGGGACCTGGTGAAGCTAACACAGTACCTACTTGCCATTGCTGATCTTGATGACATCAGCGTTCTTGATCACAAGAAGTGGGAGTCGTATGATGAGGTGGCGAACATCAAGCGAAGGCGTCACACTTGAGATCTTGTTTCTTCTTTGGGATATAATATTTAACAAAACTTTGTAGCTTTTGAATTCAAGGATCCGATTTGGGACGCAAGACACTTTTTTATGTTCCTAAATTATTATTATTATTATTATTATTATTATTATTATTATTATTATTATTATTATTATTATTATTATTATTATTATTATTATTATTATTATTATTATTATTATTTTATTATTATTATTATTATTTATTATTATTATTATTATTATTATTATTATTATTATTATTATATTATTATTATTATTATTATTATTATTATTATTATTATTATTATTATTATTATTATTATTATTATTATTATTATTATTATTATATATTATTATTATTATTATTATTATTATTATTATTATTATTATTATTATTATTATTATTATTATTATTATTATATTTTTATTATTATTATTATTATTATTATTATTATTATTATTATTATATTATTATTATTATTATTATTATTATTATTATTATTATTATTATTATTATTATTATTATTATTATTATTATTATTATTATTATTATTATTATTATTATTATTATTATTATTATTATTATTATTATTATATTATTATTATTATTATTATTATTATTATTATTATTATTATTATTATTATTATTATTATTATTATTATTATTATTATTATTATTATTATTATTATTATTATTATTATTATTTATTATTATTATTATTATTATTATTATTATTATTATTATTATTATTATTATTATTATTTATTATTATTATTATTATTATTATTATTATTATTATTATTATTATTATTATTATTATTATTATTATTATTATTATTATTATTATTATTATTATTATTATTATTATTTATTATTATTATTATTATTTTATATTATTATTATTATTATTATTATTATTATTATTATTATTATTATTATTATTATTATTATTATTATTATTATTATTATTATTATTATTATTATTATTATTATTATTATTATTATTATTATTATTATTATTATTATTATTATTATTATTATTATTATTATTATTATTATTATTATTATTATTATTATTATTATTATTATTATTATTATTATTATTATTATTATTATTATTATTATTATTATTATTATTATTATTATTATTATTATTATTTATTATTATTATTATTATTATTATTATTATTATTATTATTATTATTATTATTATTATTATTATTATTATTATTATTATTATTATATTATTATTATTATTATTATTATTATTATTATTATTATTATTATTATTATTATTATTATTATTATTATTATTATTATTATTATTATTATTATTATTATTATTATTATTATTATATTATTATTATTATTATATTATTATTATTATTTTTATTATTATTATTATTATTATATTATTATTATTATTATTTATTATTATTATTATATTATATTATTATTATTATTATTATTATTATATTATATTATTTATTATTATTATTATTATTATTATTATTATTATTATATTATTACTGAAAGAAAGATTTTTCAAAACTATAATGAAAATGATATTCATTATGAAGAGGATTTGGAAAAAAAAATAATTCTCCAAGCAAAGCTGCCTTTAAAAATGGATTTAGGACTTGTGATGACAAAAATATGTTTTCTTTTGTCATGATTTTAACAGCAAGGAATACTCTACCATCAACCAAAAAAAATATTTAGAGGATAAAATTCAATTTTTGGAAAAAGGGATAATAAAATTGAGTCTTGACGCTCAACAAAAGGTTTGCTTTTCAGGAATCATAAAAAAGATATATGTCAAACATGTTCTAAACAAACGGACAACATGAATATTGATTCTCAAACTAAGGGTCAAACATCTGATGATTAAGGAGTTTATAAATCCTATACTCTAAATACTTTTCAAATAACTTATAATCTGATTAATATCTTAAGAAGATAGGCATTAAAGCTAAGTCTTAAAAACTCACATCTACTATTATAATTTAGTCTACAAATTTTAAAAATTAATGAAAAAGAACAAATATTTTAATAATTTAATTATAAATATTTTAAAAATAGATTAAAAGTCTATAATTTTATTATCCAGATATGTAATAGACTAGTTTTTGTAATTATAGACTTGTGTTATTATTAGTATTAGTATTAGTATTATCAATATGGAATCTCATCGAAGCATATTTTTATTCATGTACATTGATCTATTTTTCATACATACATACATACTCTTTACAAAGTCCTAAAATTCTGTTCACGACTTCAATGTAACTACTAAAACTCTGCAAAACAAAATTGCTATTAATTAAGCCGTTCTAGCTCAGTTGGTAGAGCGCGTGGCTTTTAACCACGTGGTCGTGGGTTCGAGTCCCACGGATGGCGTTTTATTTATGCAACTCATTAAGCAAAACTCAGTTTTATTTTGTTTCTGTAGTAATGAATTTTTTTTTTTTCCTTCTCATTATACTCCCATGAAAACAAGAAGAAATGGTCATAACTTGTCTATTTGTCGTTGCCAACGAGGTTGCAGCATCACAGGCGTCAAAATAGATTCAGTCAGTTGTTGGTTTTGTTCATTGGACCAAGAAGAATGGATCACTTGTTTTTTTTCCTGTGTTTTAGCGGCGTTGATATTTATGATCCAACTTCCTGCTGGGTTTTTTTTTATTATGCATATCGCTTGTTTTAGTTTTGTTTCAATCTTATTTTCACATCCTTTGAATTCATGTGCATATCTTATTTGGCCTAAATGTTCAACACCATTTGTTTGGTGGAAAATGTTATAGGAGTACCTTTAGAAGTTGGACCACTTTCACTCTCATATAAATTTTAAACTAACTAATTACTTACTAGGTAGGGACCATTTCTTATTTAAGAAATTTTGACTAAGTTCATCTCATACACACAATAGGTTAATGCTCCTAGTTACACTTTCTAATATATGGAACTTAAACTTGATATTAAAAAAGGTGTAATTTGTTCATGAGTTGCATCTAGATCTAGTCCTAGATATCACTCTCATTTAAAGTGGTTTTTATTACTCTGATTTTAATTTTATTTATAAAAATGCATGCTCACTTTTAGTCATTTTTAAGTGTAAGGGTTGTGCTTGAATTAAGTAAGACCATAAAGTTGATTGATTTTATAAAAAATCGGTTATCTAATTTGGATATATATGGAACCAATGTTTTTGTAGGGTTGTCTATGCTCTGATTCAAACGGGTGAAACCATCCAAATTTATTTTCAGTTTTGTTTTTGGGTCCGTTAATGGCTTTAAAATACTTTAAACCATGATGGATGGTTTGTTTTATATTTTAGCTAAAAGCTTTATGTTGCCTTATCCATTATTTTGACACTAATTAGCAAAGTTAATAATTTGGTCCCTAATTAATTATAAGATAAATAGTAGATATATTGTTTTTATTATTTTGCTTATGTTTGGTAATATAGTATTTTTGAATTAATTTTTCATTTACTTATGTTTATGTGTAATTGTGTAAGATGATTTAGTGGCTTCCCGTTGCATTGCTCGAGGAAAACCTACTGTTGGTAATAGCTCATAATGCAAACGTACATGTACAAAATCTCCGATGCATCTCACGACCCAATCCGCTAGCTTATATTAGAACGCTGTAGTTTTTTTTTTTATTATTATTTTAAAGTTTGGATTTTCACATCTTATACCATAAGTAATATAGACATTTAAGAAAATATGAATACGCAACTATGTTTAATTTTTTCCAGCATTTCGGCATAATTTTATGAAAACAGAGTTATATTCAAAATAAAATGCTTTTAGGTATCGTAAGCTATAACAAGTACCATACCATGTCAAATCGAATCAACACCGCCAAACATCTTTACCAGCATCAGTATTATCAGAATCGGTACTGCTATTCATTTTGCTATTGAAGCCAAAAAATATTAAGAATTTGCTTATAAAAATAATAATATAATAATAAATTTTTTTACTATGTCTATATCTAGTAGCCTAGTACAAGTACCGTACCGATCTAACAACACCGGTAATCATACCATTTTTATGGTCTTTTGTTTAGAAATGAGTCAGTTTCACTATTTTTTTGTAATTTTTACACTACCAACACCAATCCGATACATAATTTGGTTGTTTTGTATATATACCCAAGACCTGCCGCCGCAACACATGGGGGGTTCTGTTAGTATTATAACTTTCGGAATAATTTAAATGTTTAGACGAGTTGAGGATATGAATTCCTTTTGGGTAGAGTACATAAAATATGTTCCCAGTGTCTTTGAAAATGAAAGACTACACAAGATCTTTTACCATTAACATTATGAAATGAATCATCATAACACATGTTATCAGACCCAAAAATAAATGACAATCAATACATGAAACCGAAACCACTACCTCCGGCGAGCTGCTGAAGCCCGTGGCTTCCACCAAAGCGATCGCCAGGCGCAAGTAAATTGCTATATTAGCTTTTCAATTAAAGTAAAATCGCCCATACACGCAACTACCACACGTAGTTAACCTTTATGTTAGTTGCATTAAAAGGTAACCAACTGTTTTCAAATTTCTATTTCAGGTAACCGACTCCGTTTCATGCAAAAGGGCCGTTCAATACAAAACCAGTTTTAAGTTGAGATTTGAGAAAAAAAAACCGTAAACACAAATAACTATTGTTTTAATAGTGATACATAAGGCGATAATGTAGCCACATATCTGCCTCTTTCTCTCTCCCGCAATATCTGGTTAGCACTAGGGGTGCAAACGAGCCGAGCTGAGCCCGAGCTCGACCAGGCTCGAGCTCGTTGGTATTTTCTTAAGCTCAAGCTCGGCTCGTTTACTATCTATTAATTAATATATTAAATAAATAATATAAATAAAAGGCTTTTTAGGCTCGAGAGCTCGATAAGTGGAGCTCGGGCTCGTTTACTAAATAAGCTTATTTTAGGTTAAAGGTCGGCTCGTAAACAAGTTTAGATAAGCTCGGCTCGTTTACACTAAGGCTCGACGAGCCTAACGAGCTTCACATTCCAGGCTCGATAAACAAACGAGCTTTTATTTTAGGCTCAAGCTCGGCTCGGACTCGATAAGGCTCAGCTCATTTTGAACTTTTTCTCAAGCCGATCTCGAGTAGCTTGCGAGCCGCTCGTCTCGTTTGCACCCCTAGTTATAACACTAGATACAAGTGTTCATATGGTTCTCACGATACTGAACTAAAAATTGGTTCCGTAAGTAGTCAGTAACCCTAGTTTGACAGTTTTAAGGGAGGTTGTGATTGGAAACCAAGTCAATTACCAGAAATAGACATTGAACCAAAGTTGGTTAAACTTTATTCAATTATGTCATAGAGATGACAAAATGTGTGGTCAGACATGCTTTATGAGCCGTGAACCGGAAACAGCATCGCGCACTGCACCAGATTCCTTGTTTTTTTAAAGAAAGATTTGCGAATTGCAATTCCATGCTATTATCCCTACTGTTGGTGACTAATAAGTCGTTGGTGAGTTGTCGGTTGTTGCTGCTGTTGTTGTTTATACAAGGCTCTCAGTCTCCCAATCTCTCTCTCTAGAATGTCACACCCCTCAATTTCCACTTGCGGAGTTTTACCGCGAGGCGTGTGAACAAACCAGAATCTGAGACACTAGTACGTTGAACGACTCTATATGATTTGATAATACTTTTTCCAAAATCATTTGTTTAACTATTCATTGTAGATTTTATATTGCCTTAGTTAGTTTCTAATGTTTAGCGAAAGCATTAGTTTTTAAGGTTGAGCGGAAGCATAAAAATAAGTAGAGAAACGGGCGCCAACACAAACGCCAAAACTAAAGAAAAACCCAAAACAATGTTTGTAAATGAGACTCGATAAAAGGTGTCTTGATCAATGCAAGTGAGTGCACCTAGAGCTCCTAGCGTCCTGAGAAACATGTAAAGAAACAAGTGTCAACATTAAAGATGAGTGAGTTCACAGGTTTTCAAAAGTTCATTTGTTCGGTTACAAGTTTGTTTTCCCCGTTATCCCTTACCCGGGATAACGATTTGGTTCCATTATTCCCAACCCGGAATAATACTGATGGTTCCATTATTCCTTAACCGGAATAATAATGATGTTCCATTATTCCAAACCCGGAATAATAAAGTTGTTGTTTCCATTATCCCTAACCCGGGATAATATAGTTGTTGTTTCCATTATCCCTAACCCGGGATAATATAGTTGTTGTTTCCATTATCCCTAACCCGGGATAATATAGTTGATTCGTAATTAAGTTCAATGTTAATATATATAGGTAGCTAGCCTAAAGTTATGTCACGTAAGTGTTCGCGATCGAAGCTGACTGTTGTGCCTCCGTGTTGCCAGGCCTATCACTGACCATGGAGAAGTTAGGCCAAATTATTCACCCGTTGACCATACCCGGTCGGCTAGCGCGACTAGCTCGGATGGGGCTTGTCGGGCCCAGTAGTACTACTTATAATTTCCCCGCTATTTAAACCCAATACTAACGATCCGAGAGATTGTCGAGGACTTGTGTGATATAGCTGCTTAGTGACCATAACGTACATTAACATTAACTTAGTTACCGAATAGTTAAGTGACGTTAATTTCATATAACGTAAAGAGATAGAGTTGTAGAGTGTATACATGTTTCTCCCCCTGTTGTTTAAAACCGGATAAAGTTAGGGGCCGTGAACTCACCTTTAGTTGCTCGGTTAGTGTAAGACAGAAGTTGAAATGATGGGACCGCTAATTGCGTCCTAACAAGTCAATTGATTTCAAGTTAGTGTGTGAACACACCAATACAAATCCTACACATAATTAACGCACAAAGCAGTACACACAATCACAATTCCTATCACTCAAACATGCATGCAAGTATCCTCATATGAACATATCAAAACAATTTATCATGTACACAAAACCAATTCATACAACACTTTGGTACATACATTCACAAGTTATCAAGTTTCAGCTCATATACTCATAATTAGGCTGTTTTCAAGGATTTTTATAAAATAGTTCCAACATTCCAAAAATTCCAATTATTTTACAGAAGGTGACAACTATACTGTAGAATTTTATATAAATTTTTAAAGTCCTAACACTTTACCAATTATTCGTAAATATTAACATACTAGGCTGCAGTCAGATTCGTCGCTTTCTGACTGCAGTCCACGGAAGAATTTATTTAAAAATCACTGTTCGTCCAATTAACAAAATTCCGATGGGAGTTGCCCGGAAATTTCCATATCTAGTTGCTGTACAAATTTCATGATTCGACTCCCTACAGATTATTAAATCCGACTTAATAAACAACTAACAAATTTTCAGGATTTTCACAGCTTTAGTTACTGAACTTAATTGGCTGCTTAAAAATATCAAACGACTTCAGAAAAATATGAATCCAGCGCCATTAGAATCGTTTTTCAAAACTCTACGTTTTAGACTTCAGAAAATCCGTTTTTCGATAACTAATAACCAAGTTACAGCCAGTTGAAGTTGGCTGTAACCACCATTCAGCATTCTGATTCAGCACTTTATCACAATCTACTCGCTTAAACCCTCGATACATTGAACATAGGCGATCAAAAACAGAATTACAAATCATATATCATCATATATATCATACCCATGCAAACCCTAATCACAACCTATAGTTTTTATCAACAAAACACAGCCTATGTTTCCAGATTTCGAACAACATCAAACTTGCAAACATCATAAACTAATCGGCTAACATAACACTACATTCAAACATATAAATCCGAATGTAATCTTGCAAACAATGATAATCCTAACCTTTAATAACAAGATCAATGAGCCGAGACTTGGACAAGAGCCGATTCGGATATGATGAAGAAGATCGCGACCGAGAAGGGAGGCTTGTTCGAGACCGATAGATGAAGCCAAGCTGTTTGTGACCGAGATGATGAAGGAAACGGCTGCCGTCGGCTGTTTCACAACTAGGGTTTTTGTATGTTTTTGTTTTGTGAAGAAAGGCTCATGCATGTATGTGTATATATAGCGCAAGAAGGGTGAAAGGAAAAAGGGAAGGGTTGCGGTTTGGGGTGCACGCGGCCGAGAGGGTTTGGGTGGGTTGGTTTGGGTCTAGCACTTGGTCCTCAAGTTTAGACTACTTGAGTCGCAATGAAGTGAAGTTGGCTCGTGTCGCGGCTCGATTTGATTCATTTATTTATTTACTACGTCTATACTTTATAACTAAAATAAAACACGAAATCGGATATCACATAATAATTCACCAACTCATAACCGTTTAATACACATAGCACATAATTCGTTTGACAAGTTCATGAGATTATCGTAATTCTTTCGAGCGTGCAATTTAAGTCTCCGAATCAATTTAACGTAGGAATGAATAACCGTGAAGTAGTGCGTTTAAGATATCTGAAAAACCGGGATGTCACATTATCCCCATGTTGAAAGAATTTTCGTCCCGAAAATTGAGTAAACGCGGTTTAGAATGCAGCGTACATGTTTAGAGTGCCACGCACCAAGATTTAGTTCGTTAACAATAGTACGCGAAATTACAAGAGATTCCCAAGTGCCATGCACAAGGATTTAGTTAACAATGGTACGCGAAATTATGAGAAATTCCAAGGTTGTCACATCATCCCCATGTTGAAAGAATTTTCGTCCCGAAATTTTAGTTGCTGGTATCGTTAGTTTGCTGCTTAGCTGCGAAGAGGTGTGGGTATTTGCTTTTCATTTGGTCCTCTCTTTCCCACGTGAACTCCGGTCCACGCTTAGAGTCCCAACGAACCTTAACGATCGGAATCTTGCTGTGCCTTCGAGTCTTGATCTCACGATCCATGATCTCGATAGGTTGTTCCACAAAGTGCAGTTGTTCATCCACTTGAATCTCATCCAATGGAATGACTAGAGTTTCATCTGATAGACACTTCTTCAGATTTGACACGTGAAAAACATTGTGAACTCCACTGAGTTCGGTAGGAAGGTCTAATTGATAAGCTACGGGTCCAATACGTTTCAAGATCACAAACGGACCTACGTACCGTGGGTTTAGTTTGCCCCGTTTTCCGAAGCGGATTACACCCTTCCAGGGTGACACCTTCAGTAGGACGCGGTCGCCTACTTGAAATTCGAGCGGTTTGCGTCGTTGATCAGCGTAGCTATTCTGTCGATCTCGTGCCGCCGCCATGCGGTTTCTGATTTGTACAACCTTTTCAGTAGCCTTAAGTATCAACTCAGGGCCTGTAAGTTGACTGTCACCGACTTCTGCCCAACAGACCGGTGATCTACATTTACGACCGTATAATGCCTCAAACGGTGCTGCCGATATACTCGTATGGTAACTGTTGTTATACGAGAATTCCACTAAAGGCAGGTGGATTTCCCAACTATTTCCAAAGTCTACTACGCATGCCCTAAGCATGTCTTCCAAGGTTTGTATGGTCCTTTCGCTTTGACCATCAGTCTGAGGGTGATAAGCTGTGCTCATATCTAAGCGTGTGCCCAACGCTTTCTGAAGTGACTGCCAAAAGTTGGACGTGAAGTGAGCATCTCTGTCTGAGATGATGGACGTTGGCACTCCGTGCCGAGAAACTACTTCCTTAATGTAGATGCGAGTCAACTTCTCCATCTTATCTGTTTCTTTAATAGCTAGGAAGTGTGCGGACTTAGTTAAACGATCCACGATTACCCAGATGGTATCGCAACCACCCAAAGTTCGCGGGAGTTTTGTGATGAAATCCATCGAGATCTGATCCCATTTCCACACTGGGATCTCAGGTTGTTGGAGTAGCCCCGATGGCTTTTGATACTCTACCTTGACTTTTGCACAAGTCAAACACTTACTCACGTAGGTGGCTATATCAGCTTTCATGTTGGGCCACCAATACGCAGCTTTAAGGTCTTGATACATCTTATCCGAACCAGGATGGACAGAGTATCGGGATTTGTGAGCTTCGTCCATGACTAGCTCTCTGAGGTTTCCGCAGAGAGGTACCCATATGCGATTCATGAAATATCGGGCTCCATTGGGTTTTACTTCCCAATCGCGTTCCATTTTTCCCACCGATTCGGCCTTGATGTTTTCTTCCTTAACTGCTTCTAACTGCGCGTCGCGTATCTGTTCGGGTAACCCCGAATGAATGGTGAGCTGTAATGCTCGTACCCGACGAGGTTTCAAGTGTTCCTTCCTACTGAGGGCATCAGCTACCACGTTAGCTTTACCCGGGTGATACCGAATGGCACACTCATAATCGTTCAAGAGTTCGACCCAGCGACGCTGTCGCATGTTCAACTCCTTCTGATCAAAGATGTGTTGGAGGTCTTGTGATCTGTATAAATTGTGCACTTTGTTCCATATAGGTAGTGTCTCCAAATCTTAAGTGCAAATACTACTGTTCCCAATTCCAGGTCATGCGTTGTGTAGTTTTTCTCGTGAACCTTCAATTGTCGGGACGCATACGCGATGACCTTATCGCGTTGCATGAGTACGCATCCCAACCCCTGAATGGAAGCATCACAATATACTACAAAGTCATCTGTCCCTTCCGGTAAGGACAGAATGGGTGCACTGCAAAGTTTCTGTTTGAGCAATTGAAATGCCGCTTCCTGCCTGTCACCCCAAGCATACTTGATGCCTTTCTGGGTGAGGGTGGTAAGCGGTTGCGCGATCTTTGAAAATCCCTCGATGAAACGTCTGTAGTATCCAGCCAAACCCAAAAATTGGCGGATCTCCGTCGGTGTCCTGGGTGCTTCCCAGTTTTTGATAGCTTCAATCTTGGCAGGGTCGACGTGGATACCCTTTTCATTTACGATATGCCGGAGGAACTGAACTTCCCGAATCCAGAAATCACACTTTGAAAGCTTGGCATATAGTTTCTCCTGTTGAAGTAATCCCAGCAGTAATCGTAGATGTTCAGCATGTTCTTCTTCACCTTTAGAGTAGATGAGTATGTCATCGATGAACACAATGACAAACTTGTCGAGGTATGGTTTACACACACGGTTCATGAGGTCCATGAACACCGCGGGTGCGTTGGTGAGACCGAAGGGCATGACCAAGAACTCATAATGGCCATACCGAGTACGACATGCCGTCCTAGCGATATCCTCCTCCCTGACGCGTAGCTGGTGGTAACCAGACCGTAGATCAATCTTGGAGTAGTAGCTTGACCCTTGAAGTTGGTCGAAGAGATCGTCGATGCGAGGTAACGGGTATCGGTTTTTGACAGTAACCTTGTTGAGTTCCCTGTAGTTGATGCACATGCGGAAGGTCCCGTCCTTCTTCTTGACAAAAATGACTGGAGCTCCCCATCGCGAAGCGCTTGGTCGGATAAATCCTTTTTCTAACAGCTCCTGAAGTTGGGTAGACGGCTCCTGCAGCTCGGCTAGAGCTAGGCGGTATGGGGCCTTGGCGATAGGAGTTGCATGGTTCGCCAATTCAATTTCAAACTCCAATTGTCGATGGGGTAGGAGACCAGGTAACTCCTCTGGGAATACATCAGAAAAGTCACGGACGACGGGGATGTCTTCTATACGTTTCTCGTCCTTAGGCTGTTCGGTAACCAGTGCGAGTAAAGCGAAAGAGTTCTTCCTCCGAAGATACTTCTGCGCTTACATGTAAGAGATGATGTTTGTGACGGCGCCTGCCTTCTCGCCTTGCACCGTCAAGATTTCGTCGTTAGCGAGCGGAATACGGATAGATTTTTCGAAACAGAGAACTTCAGCTCGGACGTCGGATAGCCAGTCCATTCCGACTACCACGTCAAAACTACCCAGGGTAGTTGTCATCAGATCAATGGTAAAGGTGTGACCCGCGAGTTTGAGTTGACAGCCGGATACTATATGGGTCACGTCTCCAGATTTACCATCGGCTAGTTCTATGATATAAGGGGTCTCTAAGGGTTTAGGCGTGAGATTTAGGTTCTTCCTAAAAGACTCAGATATAAAACTCCTATCCGCACCCGTATCAAAAAGCACAGTAGCAAAATGTTCATTAAGGGGAAACTTACCGGTGACCACGTTCGAGTAGTTTCTGGCCTCCCCGCGGCCCAACGTAAATGCGCGACCTTTGGCACATCCTGTGCCACCATTTCCATTATTGTTGTTGTTATTGTTGTTGTTGTGGTTATTGTGGTTGTGGTTGTTCCCACCATTGTTGTTATTGTTACGCAGTTGTGGGCAGTCTCTTTTGAAGTGGGCAGTGCTACCACACTGATAGCATCCCCGGTTAACACCCTGTTGCTGGCCCTGGGGTTGATTTTGGTTTTGTCGAGACATGATTTCCCCGCGACAATCCTTTGCCGCATGTCCCACCTTGCCACATCGTTGGCAGCGATTCCCGGCACAAGGGCCGTGATGATGAAGATTACAGCGATTGCACTGCGGCTTTCGACCTACATAGCCGCCTGCGTTCTGGTTGTTGTTGGCGGGTTGATTTTGGTGACCCCGGTGGCTGTTGTAATGATTGAACCGTTTCTGGTTCCCCTGTTGTGGCTGGGATGACGAAGACTGTCGAACAGACGAGTCTTCAAACTTTCTTTTATTATCAGAGGCAACTTCAGTTGTACCCCGAGTTGGCAACTTCTTTTGTTCCACCGCCTTATCGGTGAGTTTGTGCGCCAACCTGATTGCTTGATGTTCAGTTGCAGGGTTGCTAGCCATTACCATACCCTGAATCTCCGGGACCAGACCCCCAAGGTAGAACTCGAGTCGTTTTTCCACAGTGTTGGCCAGTTCGGGACACAGAAATACCAAGTCGTGATGTTTCGCTGTGTATGCTTCGATTTCAGATCCCACCATCTTGTGGTTCCATAATGTCTGCTCCAATTGTTGAACTCTGTCTCGCGGACAGTACTCTTCTTTGATTAGGGCCTTAAACTCGGCCCAGGCCATTGCATTTGCAGCAATAATTCCACGCGTTTGGACTTGGGCGTTCCACCAGGTTAATGCCCCATCTTCCAGCGTTGAGGCAACATACTTGACCTTATTGGCCTCAAGGAATTGCACATTTCGAACACTGATTCGGACTTTTCGATCCAACGGACCAGTCCTATGGGTCCTTCTGCACCCGTGAAATTGCTCGGTTTCGTATCGAGGAACATCTTGTAGGGGTTAAGACCCCTCCTGCTGCTGGTGGGTTTTGAACACTTGCCAGAGCAGCATTCACGTGTTCTTGGATCATTGCGGCTAATTCTTAAGGCGTCATGTTGAGATTTCCGCGACGTCCAGTTGCCATTTTAGATCTAAGTAGAAAATAAATAGACTGAAGGAAAGTAAATAAAATAAGCGAGACGTGTCAGTCTTCTACGTCTCCATCCCCCAAATCGTTATCGTTGCCGTCATCCTCCGCGGCGTTTCCAGCTTCTACAGCTGGGTCTTCCTCCTCTGGATCCTCCTCTGGATCCTCTACCGGCATTGGAGGGGCCGGTGCTGGTGCGGGTACTGGTATAGGTGCCTGATTCTGTTCTAGTTCTTGAATTCTCCAGCTAGACTCAAGAGCCCTGTCTTCGAGCCAGTCAGCCCTTAGCTGCTCAGCACGAAGATATCTGGCTAAAGTGTTACGAGCTATCTTACTCGTATGTTGCTCTTCCTCGAACGATCCAGTTTTACCTGTCAGTTGTCGTATCATCCATCCCTGTGCTAGGATGGTTTCATGCATTCTTTCTAGTTGTTCTTGTTGCGTTCTTATCATATCTCTAAGTAGGTCGTTCCCTACTTCTAACAAGTTAACCGGTTTCGACCGTCACAGCGATGGTCGGGCGTGAGGACGACTCCTCCCCTAGAGCGAGTCTTTTCCTAGCAGCTGAGCGTGTCTCCACGCCATAAGATGGTAAGGGTTCCACCATAGGTGCCTTTCCTGGCGCCCTTGGTTGCGTAAGTTTGTCGGATGATGATGACATTGCCTTTAGGTTGTGTAGTTAGTTACGAGTTGCATTCGTTTCAATTATGCATTCATATTTCACATAACATAGTTGTGGTACATCACATAACAAGATATAACAGTTCGGTGCCAAACTAAGTCTAGTGTCGTGTAATCAGCTATAGTTTAGGTCTACTTCTAATGCAAACCTGGTTCTCTATAGCTAGAGGCTCTGATACCAATCTGTCACACCCTCAATTTCCACTTGCGGAGTTTTACCGCGAGGCGTGTGAACAAACCAGAATCTGAGACACTAGTACGTTGAACGACTCTATATGATTTGATAATACGTTTTCCAAAATCATTTGTTTAACCATTCATTGTAGATTTTATATTGCCTTAGTTAGTTTCTAATGTTTAGCGGAAGCATTAGTTTTTAAGGTTGAGCGGAAGCATAAAAATAAGTAGAGAAACGGGCGCCAACACAAACGCCAAAACTAAAGAAAAACCCAAAACAATGTTTGTAAATGAGACTCGATAAAAGGTGTCTTGATCAATGCAAGTGAGTGCACCTAGAGCTCCTAGCGTCCTGAGAAACATGTAAAGAAACAAGTGTCAACATTAAAGATGAGTGAGTTCACAGGTTTTCAAAAGTTCATTTGTTCGGTTACAAGTTTGTTTTCCCCGTTATCCCTTACCCGGGATAACGATTTGGTTCCATTATTCCCAACCCGGAATAATACTGATGGTTCCATTATTCCTTAACCGGAATAATAATGATGTTCCATTATTCCAAACCCGGAATAATAAAGTTGTTGTTTCCATTATCCCTAACCCGGGATAATATAGTTGTTGTTTCCATTATCCCTAACCCGGGATAATATAGTTGATTCGTAATTAAGTTCAATGTTAATATATATAGGTAGCTAGCCTAAAGTTATGTCACGTAAGTGTTCGTGATCGAAGCTGACTGTTGTGCCTTCGTGTTGCCAGGCCTATCACTGACCATGGCGAAGTTAGGCCAAATTATTCACCTGTTGACCATACCCGGTCGGCTAGCGCGACTAGCTCGGATGGGGCTTGTCGGGCCCAGTAGTACTACTTATAATTTCCCCGCTATTTAAACCCAATACTAACGATCCGAGAGATTGTCGAGGACTTGTGTGATATAGCTGCTTAGTGACCATAACGTACATTAACATTAACTTAGTTACCGAATAGTTAAGTGACGTTAATTTCATATAACGTAAAGAGATAGAGTTGTAGAGTGTATACATGTTTCTCCCCCTGTTGTTTAAAACCGGATAAAGTTAGGGGCCGTGAACTCACCTTTAGTTGCTCGGTTAGTGTAAGACAGAAGTTGAAATGATGGGACCGCTAATTGCGTCCTAACAAGTCAATTGATTTCAAGTTAGTGTGTGAACACACCAATACAAATCCTACACATAATTAACGCACAAAGCAGTACACACAATCACAATTCCTATCACTCAAACATGCATGCAAGTATCCTCATATGAACATATCAAAACAATTTATCATGTACACAAAACCAATTCATACAACACTTTGGTACATACATTCACAAGTTATCAAGTTTCAGCTCATATACTCATAATTAGGCTGTTTTCAAGGATTTTTATAAAATAGTTCCAACATTCCAAAAATTCCAATTATTTTACAGAAGGTGACAACTATACTGTAGAATTTTATATAAATTTTTCAAGTCCTAACACTTTACCAATTATTCGTAAATATTAACATACTAGGCTGCAGTCAGATTCGTCGCTTTCTGACTGCAGTCCACGGAAGAATTTATTTAAAAATCACTGTTCGTCCAATTAACAAAATTCCGATGGGAGTTGCCCGGAAATTTCCATATCTAGTTGCTGTACAAATTTCATGATTCGACTCCCTACAGATTATTAAATCCGACTTAATAAACAACTAACAAATTTTCAGGATTTTCACAGCTTTAGTTACTGAACTTAATTGGCTGCTTAAAAATATCAAACGACTTCAGAAAAATATGAATCCAGCGCCATTAGAATCGTTTTTCAAAACTCTACGTTTTAGACTTCAGAAAATCCGTTTTTCGATAACTAATAACCAAGTTACAGCCAGTTGAAGTTGGCTGTAACCACCATTCAGCATTCTGATTCAGCACTTTATCACAATCTACTCGCTTAAACCCTCGATACATTGAACATAGGCGATCAAAAACAGAATTACAAATCATATATCATCATATATATCATACCCATGCAAACCCTAATCACAACCTATAGTTTTTATCAACAAAACACAGCCTATGTTTCCAGATTTCGAACAACATCAAACTTGCAAACATCATAAACTAATCGGCTAACATAACACTACATTCAAACATATAAATCCGAATGTAATCTTGCAAACAATGATAATCCTAACCTTTAATAACAAGATCAATGAGCCGAGACTTGGACAAGAGCCGATCGGATATGATGAAGAAGATCGCGACCAAGAAGGGAGGCTTGTTCGCGACCGAGAGATGAAGCCAAGCTGTTTGCGACCGAGATGATGAAGGAAACGGCTGCCGTCGGCTATTTCACAACTAGGGTTTTTGTATGTTTTTGTTTTGTGAAGAAAGGCTCATGCATGTATGTGTATATATAGCGCAAGAAGGGTGAAAGGAAAAAGGGAAGGGTTGCGGTTTGGGGTGCACGCGGCCGAGAGGGTTTGGGTGGGTTGGTTTGGGTCTAGCACTTGGTCCTCAAGTTTAGACTACTTGAGTCGCAATGAAGTGAAGTTGGCTCGTGTCGCGGCTCGATTCGATTCATTTATTTATTTACTACGTCTATACTTTATAACTAAAATAAAACACGAAATCGGATATCACATAATAATTCACCAACTCATAACCGTTTAATACACATAGCACATAATTCGTTTGACAAGTTCATGAGATTATCGTAATTCTTTCGAGCGTGCAATTTAAGTCTCCGAATCAATTTAACGTAGGAATGAATAACCGTGAAGTAGTGCGTTTAAGATATCTGAAAAACCGGGATGTCACATAGAACTTCATGTTCCACTGAAAAAAAAAAAACAATTCGATTATTATTTTACTAGTATGGATGGGTCTTTAAATCGTATTTAACAAATTAATTTATTTTACTAGTATGGGTTATTAAACCGTATTTTACTATGAAATCAATATCCACCGTTGGATTTGGGTGTCAGCCACTTACAACTCACAAAATATAATGACAGATGAAGGGAGTTTCCTGGCCATAAATGACGCTATGTTGGCGGTTATTAGCAGGCTAAACTCCTAAATTCATCCTTATAATAAACCCCCATTTTGCCCCCATTCACCTCCTCCGTCGCTCTCTATCTCTCCGTTGCCCTTTGAAAAGTGAAACTGAAGCATCAATTTCGTCACCGAAACCAGGCATCTATGTCATCACAACATCAAATTTGTTGATTCAAAGCATCGATTCCTCGATTGTTCTTCATTCGCAGCCCTCACATGTTCTTCTTTACAGACTTCTCTGGTCGCCCAGGCATGGCGGTGACGTTAAAAGAGGTAGGTGGTCGTTTTATTTATTCGTTATCTAGGTTTCGTTTAGGCTCTTTGTGTTCTCCATTGTCGATTTTACAATCGATTGGTTATTTAAATTTCTGCAAGTGATACGTGTTTGTTGTTGTGCAAGTAATACGTGTTCGTTGATGTGCAAATGATACCTGTTTATTGATGTTCAGATTTTATGTTTTGTTTTGCTAGGTCATCACAGTTTAAGCTGTTAAACAAATGTTTTTTTTACCTTCAAGTTTAATTAGTGACTTTTATTTAAAAAGATGTCGGATTTGATTACATATCGATCCAGTTTGAATGTTATTTGCATGCCAGGTGTTCGATCATATGCCTAGATGATTCTTTTTTATTTGCAACAGTGTTTGATGAGGCTCTCATTAATGTAGTGATAATTGATTTAACTACAGTGTTTGATGAGGCTCTCATCAATTTGGGAACGAATATCACTTCGGTTCAAGTAATTCATTCTACTCAATCTAGTTTTCTTTCAATTTGATCTAATTTAACCTAATTATTACATCTGATGTTGCAGATTTTTTGATATTGTCTTCTGTCTACTTGAGAATCATTTATCCTCCTCCCTTCCTTTCTCAAGAGTCTAGGGTTCCTTCGTGGGAGTTTTGGTTGTTAAGGAATGAAATCAAGGGAGAAGAAGGCGTGTATCAGGAAGCACACTCATTTGAAGTCATTCCCTGTCAATTTGGTACGAACCACAACCCAAAATCATTCAAAGGTTGATTTGTAGTAGAAAAGAGTCATAATCTTATTTGTGAATGGTTTTTGCTGTTGATCAGGGTGGTTCGTTGTGTAAAAGAATGTTAAGCGTCATCTCAAATATATAATAAGACGCGATTCTGTAAGAATCGTCCACCGGTAAGCGAAACTTTACTCTTAAGACACAATTTTATCTGATCTCTAAGCAATATAGTTTTTATTTAGAGTGTCAATGTATAATCTTAGTTGAACAGGAGAAGAACAGAAGCAAGAAGTTCTTAGCAGTAACAGTTTTCAACAAGTCTTCTTTTTGGTAAGTCTTTAGCCTTAATTTAGATTAAATAAATTTGTATACTTTCTGTATCATCTGTCTTTTATGCCTACCAGGTGTTTGCTGAAATACCTAAGTGATTGTTAATCACATAATGGTCTCCACATTTTAATAAAGACAATGTCATGTAGATACTTTTTTGCCTAGAACGATAAAGCTTGTACAAGTTGCAGCTGCTAGAGGTAATCAGGCTGCTATTGAGATGCTTTTTCCTTTATCATCTCAAGTGGAAACTAAAGGAATGCATATTCAATAATCCATAATTCTTTCTTGATGTCATGAGCCAACAATAATCCAGCTAAAATCGTTTATATGTTTCCCATTCGCAGATAGTGCTAGACCAACTTTCTCTTGTGGAGCTTAATGTATCATGGAAATCACTTCTTGATGTCGGTGGTAGGGACGCCCGGATCGTAACCCGCTTATGACCCGGTAATTATAGGCATGCATTTGTATGGTGATGCTATTACGACATTAAAGTACCCATCCACGGGTAAAAAGCTAGTGTCTATTATTCTTGGTGGCTTTATATTGAAAATATGACTATATGTATCTATCTAATGTATGACTTGAAGATTAGTTTTTAGTTCATAACAAATGGTAAGTTTTGACTTCGAAGTTCATGTGTATCTAAGTTAATTAATAATAATTTCTGTAATACCATTACTTTATTTTCTCCTCACATGGTTATAGATTAAAGATCTTTTTAAATAGCAAACCAGACTAAAAGCCTTGTGTTTGAATTATGCAGATTTCTAAAAAGCATTCATTTCGTACATTGTCATGGTACTTACAAAGGTTGTGCTATCCTCTTCGTTCAGGTGCTTAAAGTTGTACCATGGCCCATTGTCCTTCATTCATATTTTGTTTGAAATCATTTCTTATGATTTTATTTTTCATTTTGTTAACATTAACCAGCCAAGTTACTATAAAATCACTTAGGGTCTCCAACTCTTCAACCTTATAAATATTTACATAATTCCTATTGAGTTTGGCTTTCTTTATCCATATTCTATAGATAAAGATACAGCTTTTCGGTCAAATTTGGTATTCATTAAGGGGCAGAGGGAGCTAGATGGGGCCAATTTGAGATTTGTTGCAGTCGAGTTGTGTTATGTAACTACCTCTAATTTATTCATGTGCCTTCTAGCATCTTTTATTTTGTAAGTATGATCAAATTAGTGATGATCATCAGATGTTAGGTTGTATTACGATTTTCTTTAGCTGACTATTTTGTTTATTCTTTCTTTAACTTTTGTCTACCACTAATGTTATTTATATACCAATTTTCTTTTTATTTTGTAGGGTGATCATGTGCAGGGTGACCCAACCATTTTAGGGGCCCAAACGAAGAGAAAAATTGAGGCCTTTTTAAAATTTTAAGTTTTGAGTCATAGAAAAGAATGATTTAGGGCCATTACCTCCGGTGATTTTACTGGGAGAACCCTGCTCAGTAATCCAGGTAGTTGATCATGTTAAAGTAATTATTTTTAAGCTTATTAGTTCTAAATTTTACTAATTTACTACTAAAAATGAAACTGGGAGTTGATAGATCAATACTGCTCAGTGTTTTATTAGTTCTTCAACTTTAGTATGAAGATTAAAAACATCTGAAGCTATCTTTTGTATATTGTCCAGCTTCTTTTTCTTTTCATGTGCATTAATCAAGATGTCTGGGATATTGTTCTTCTTTTAAATAATTATTCATATACAAATACCCCCTGTGAAACTTATTTTTTTTTTATGAGAATTAGTGTTACATATGGAAAAATAATAAAAACGAGAAAGGTTTGACTGCACCATCTAGGCCATTAAAGTGTTGTTTTCATACTGAGTCAAGTTTTCCTTTTTTGGATGATAACAGATAGGAAGATGAAAGCTTGTAAGAGTTTTAACACCTTATGCTCATAACGTTTTTTTTTCTTTGGTTCTACATTTCACTTTGTCTTTGTGTAATGCTTTATCAGTCTTTTTAGCTTCTATAATTTTTTTCTTTTCTTTTTTTCAGAAAAAGTTGACTGAAGACAGAACAACTAACAAGAATAACACAACAGCTAGGATTAGCCTTAATATCATGCGAAAGCAACACACCAGGTAGTTTCTTTTATATCTGTGTGTTTAAATATATGGTCTTTATTATGACCATATGCAATCTAAAACCGTTTATGAGGTATGACTCTTAATTCCGTTTAAATTCTGGATTGTAGTGTTATCATCTTCATCATCAAATTCAGATTCTTTGCCCAAACCCCTTCTTTCGGTTTCGGTTTATTCTTCTTCTGCAAAGCTTGATCTGTTGCTTGCCGAATGGAATCCATTTCTGTTTTGTATGCTTGAACGCTCTCTATGTAATTGGAACTGGACGTATGAGGTATCTTCACCATCAGCCTCGCAGGTTCAAGAGCAATTTCAGAGGTGTCACTGTATCTTCACCATCAGCCTCGCAGGTTCAAGAGCAATTTCAGAGGTGTCACTTGGTTTTAAAAAGGCGCACACCCTGGGGCTTTTTCGCGCAGCGTCTAAGAGTATACAAGAAGCACCAAAAAGGCCTGCTTTTTTTGGGATTTTCAGGGCTTTTTTGGCCTGAGGCGCGCGCCTCTCGTACCTGAGGCGTTTTTATGCATCTAACTGTTGTACCCCTTGGTTTTTTTGGCTTTTACATGCCGCTAAAATCATACAATTATAGCTATATTTTGACGCGTTTTTTTGGCTTGTACTTATAGCTATATTTTGGACAGGGAAAGCTAAAAAACTATAGGATATAAAAAATATATATAATTAGCTTGCGCCTCGGGACGAAAAGCCTGCCGCTTTTGCTCTTCGCACCTCGGTTTTAGACCCTATTTTATTTCTTTGTGTTTATAGGTTTGTTCATGTTGTTACTATATAATACATCAACGTAACCCGTCCACCGGACGGGTATTAAACTAGTTAGTCGGGGTTAATCCCAACTAAGGAAATGTTTAAAGATAGTCCTAACTTTGAACATTTTTTCCTCCAACGATCCCATACTAACTGAATCAATTAGTTTTTTTTATGACATGGCTGCTATGTCATCAAAAAACTAACTGGGTTAACATTCAGTTAGTATGGGATCATTGGAGGAAATACGTTCAAAATTATGACTATCTTTAAACATTTCCTTAGTTGGGATTAATCCCGACCAACAGATGAAAGTTAAGATTAGTAAAATCCAATAACCCTATTATAAACATTAACGATTTATTTAGAAACTTACAATACTTGATAAGTTGTTCCTGAGGCAAATTCTCTAACCGTTGTTTCAGTGCTTTGTTTCCCAATGTCAGAATAAGACTTCTCTCATTTACAAACTTTAGCTCGCCGGAGAGCTCACAACCTTCTGCCTGCAATCAATCATACACTTGTGTTACATCAACTGCTTTGACTATCTTTGACCTATCTATAACAAGTTAACAATAGTTGAATCTACCTGTAAAGCGTGTACAGTTCTTTCCAACTCGGCTATATATTGAAGCTTTCTGACCCTTGAACGTTGAGCAAACTGCCTGCGTTACATAACTCTTCGATTTATCGATATATTTAAACCAAGCATATATTCAAGATTAATTTGGTGAATAAGAAAAAGAAACGCGCATGCTTACTGCTTGGAACGTTTCATGTCTGTTTCTGATGAAGTGTGTGCATCTTGTGTACAAGAATCAACTGCATCTTGCTTGTCAGTTGTTGTTGACTTAGTTCTGTTGACCTCTTGTGTGGATGTAGAATTTGATGCATTTTGCGGTGAAACCCAAACCCGATTCTCATTCTTTCTCATTGGATTCGGTTTATAAAGATCAAACTCTTGAGATGCACATGAACGAGCCGGATTAATGTTTCTTAATCTGTACTCAACTTGTGCAGCATGTTCTATATCGGCATTAGCAGCTTCAATATACGTAAACGAATCACTTGATGATCGCCTATGACCTCTTTTAACAGGTGTTTCTGGTTCATCAAGAAGTTCATCCAGCCAAGAAGGTTGTTCTTCTATCACAAGGGTCTCAGAGGACGTACGGTGGAGTGAATTTCCATCCCTGTGTTTCGGTATCATCGCTTTCGATACGTTTGAAGTATATGGAAATGGACTTTTAGGGGAAGTGAATAGTGTTTTCCACTGTAAATATTTCTCATTGCAAATGGTCCCTTTGAATTTTCCATAACCAACTCACAATTTCCTGTCACTAAAAGCATATTAAACAATTAAAGTTTCAACTGTCAATAAATCATCTACCATCACATAGCAATAATAATATTCCGCAGTCGATTCAAACGTAATCACAAGCTAATCAATAAAAAAATTCACAAAACAATGATCATATTTGTAATCATTAAAATCGAAAAAAAAAACTAATCTACATTCATTATATTCATCATCCTTTATTAGATTAATCCTAAAATTTGCACCGATTTCTTCTCTCCAAAAATTCTGTACATTTTCTCAAAGATGAATAAATTTAAGCTCAAACTAATCAGAAACAATATAAGCACAGAATAAAATGTCAAAATGGTCTCTAAGTTTAGGTAACTTTTATCAATTCAATCCAAAATATGAAACTTTATATATCTGGGTAGGTTTCATTTTTGTGGCTGTTTTCATCAAATTGGCAAACTATGTTAGAATTTTCTGTTAACTTCTCACTTTTTTGTCGTTTTCTTCATTTTATTAAAATATATTATGGCACAAAATGACGATTATACCCTTCTTTTAAACAAGGAAAACAACAAAAAGGGGAGAAGTTAGCAGAAAATTCTATTCCAGTTTGCCAATTGGATGAAAACGGAAACTAAAATGAAACTTCATGACCTAGATACAAAAGGGTTCATTTTTTGAATGAAGTGGTAAAAGTGGCCTAAACTCAGAGACTCATAAGCGTATTAAACAATTACAGTTGTCTAAAAATCATCTACAATGACATGCTCGCTTGGTTTAAACAAGGCTCAACCAGTCACCCCTGCGCTTTTGGTAGCTAAGGCGCTGAGGCGTGATTCTTGGCAAAAAATTGACACTGAGGTGTGGGCCTCATGTATTTCCCATATGTTTGTGCAGCAGGTTGTTGTAGAACAGGTTGTACATGTATGTAATTTCCATATCAAAACATATATAAAGCTTACTTGTCTCTAAATTATGCTAGAAACATACAGCAAATGTATAAAAAATTATATAATTACTCGCGCCTCAAGTACGAAAAGCACTTGGTGCTTTATCACTGTAATCAACTCCTGATGAACTACATTTTCTCATATACCAAAAAATTCAAGCTCATTTACTAAAAAAGAATAGAAAAAAAGTAGTTGATCATTACCGTTAATATGCAGTGAAGATCTTCAAATGAAATGTCACTTGTTAGACTCCAAATATTTTTTTCTTCTCTTAAATATTGTGTTTGATGCTATCACTTTCTCTCTCTAGGATTTTCCGGTTGTCGTTAAATGTGGATTGGGTTGTCTCCGGTGGATGAATAAGGGTCGGTTTTGACAGCCCAAATGAATTGTCTTCGTAGCTCTTGCTATTTTTAGGCCTTTTTTTAGTCTTGACAGGATTAATTTTTTTTATTTAATTCGGAAAATGGACACAATAGTATACACAGGTAATGTATTAATAACACCCCACTAGAGTGTAAACGGACCAAGCCATTTGTGAGTTATTCAAGATCGGCTTGTTAAAAACTAGAATCGAGCCCAAATGAATGGACACAATAATAAGCGAGTTCAAGCCCGAGTTCAAGCTTTTGTTGAGGATCGTTTAATAGATGAGCCTGAGCTTCAAATACACGAGATCGGGCTTAGATTATCTTGTTTACACCCTTACACCGTATATCAGTTGTTTAAAAGGTGAAACCCAAGAGTTATATGCAAGTTTACCACTCGTTTTACACGGGTCACATCCATTTAAATGAAATTAAACATTTGTTTAAAAGTTGAAACGAATGATAACGGATACTAGGTTGTGAATGCACTATTCATAACGCTTTGTAACTAAAGATAGATACACTCAAAATTATTTGAAGTTGCATTTTACAAAATGTATATAATTTATTTAAATAATATATATTTATAATCACTAAATTCTTAAATAATCTTTAATTATATACAAGGGAAAAGAAAATCTTAGATGATTGGCTAATATAAAAATCTTTCAACTAATAGGCTGAAAAGTTTTTTTTTTTTTTTTTTGAACGGCTAATTTTCTCCTTAAATATTTACACCTCCCAATGATTGAAACTTGATCTCTCCATAAGAGATAATTTCTCTTAACCACTAGGCTATAACCTAAGTGGCAATAGAGGTATGCATTATAGACACACTAACATGGACATGTCCCTGTCTTCGGACCAATATATTAACCAAGATCCACCAAACACAAGTGTCAACTTGCCATTTAAACCTTCTGCTATTGGGTTTTGAGGTGGGTGGGTGGGCCAGGGACATAGCAAAAAGAAATAAAGGGTGAAATAATGAACATTAAATATTAAAATTTAATTAAATTAAATTAATGAGATTTTTTACAATATTGTTTTCTAGCCTAGAAAGTGGGTCATGGGGACGATATTGATGATCAAACAACAAAATAAGAAAATGGTAAAATGCAGATTTGTAAAATACTTAAATACTAGTGGACGAAAAATCAATTGGAAGTTTTGGAGTTTACTGTATAATAAATGATTCCTTTGGAATCGGGAATTATGTGGTCGAACTATAAGTAATGCATTTTTAAACAAGTCTTTAGATTGATTTTGATATTTTTTATTATCGGAAAAGAGTCGGTTTCAGGCTAACATGATGCCAACATCAAAGTTTTCCTTAATTCTAATTTATTTAATAAATTAGTCGTGTTTTAGATTAACATGGGTAGCATGTTTAATAAACTAGTTGTGTTTAGATTGTATTATATTTTATTAACCCGTTTAAATTTAAAATAAAAGTTTTAGTAACAAATCATTTGTATTTGCAAACTCCCAACACCTTTTACATGTTTGTTACAATCTACAAGATCTACTTGGCCCTTTTAGAACTAGATTACAACCCATGTGACCCTTTGATACATATAGTTTATACGGGTCATGTTCTGGTTACATGATTTTAAATATATTGATGTTGTGATTGAAATATCTGAGACAAATAAATATTTAAGACACGTTCAAGCTCATCATTTTTTTGCCCGATAGCCCAACATAATTATCACTCATGGTTCCACTAATCTTCGCGTGGATCAACAAGTTCAAAGCATTACTTCTATAGGTGTAAATGTATTTTAAGAAGTATATTTTGTAAGTATGATGTATGATTATTGAGACAATGTCCTCTAGTACCTTGTTTATAAGAAGATATCATTACTATCTCCGACAATGGATGAAAACTCCTATGGAAATTTAGAAACCAATTTGACTAGATTGGTTGTGCCTTCCTCAAGTAAGAAAATTAGCTTGGACTTGTTTAATAAACATAAACTCTGAAATCATAATCTAAACTTACAATGTGATTGTTTAACCATTTATTTAGTCCATACAGGATGCGATAGAAATGCAGACATGAAGAAACACCAAACTAATCAGATGATTAGTTTGTTGTTTGTGCCTCGACAAAACAAAGTTAATCTTCTTTCGTTCTTGACTAACAGCTATGTCAATCCTGCAAAACAATCAACACACCATAAGCTCGATACGAGGAGGAGAATAGGGGGTTCTCCTTGTAACCACCCTCTAGCGTGAGAATCCGTATATGTTTTGAGGATACTAGTGTGTGTATTAAGTGAGAGTGCCAGAAAGCGATCTTTAAGCCTAGAGGTGAAGTTCTCTATTTATAGCCGAGGTGAATTGTGAAGGAGATGGGCTAATGGGCATTGGGTTCGAGATCGACAACAAGGAAAATCCATTTTGCCTCCCTTGTCATGACTGTTAATGATTTCAGGCGAGAGGGAAGCTGACACACGCTGAATGGATCCACGTGTCCTGGCGGTTGTCCTTATTGTCTGGTCTTTCATCAGCAGTTAGGTGGAGATCATGGAGCAGTGGTCGGCGCAAGCTGATTGGTGCCACGTATGTGTCCTTGTGTACTTCCCGTCTCCTACACGATTGCTCATCGTGCAACATGATAGAATACAACCTTTTGAACGCTTATTGGTCCACTGCTCTGCCACTCATACTTACTGTGCTTGTCCGATGTTGCCCTGCTCTTCTTGCCCTCGCCCGACTTGGGTACACCCGTTTGGCAGAGCAGTGGACCAATAAGCGTTCACGTGGGTACACCTGCTCTTCAAGGAAGCTAGGTCTTTCGTCGAAGGAACTAAGTGTCAGAGTAGATTTTATCTTGGTCCTGACCTCGCATGTGACTTGGGTTACGCCTTTGTAGTTGGCGCAGGTTTAGGCATACTGATATCCTTTTTATTAAACGTGTTTCTAAAGACAATATACATACATTAGACGCATCATTATAATAAGTTATACACACAATTCTGATATGTGGAGAGTACTTGTGTGATTAAAACTAGTTACAACAGGGAATCTCACTTTAAAGTTTGATGCACTGTTGTGATTAACTTGTCAAACATTTAAAAAAAAAATATTTTTATGAAAGGAAATAATTACTTAGTTTTTTTATATAATTTAGAAAATAATAAATAAAAATATATGAAGGAAATAATTAGTTAGTTTTTTATATAATTTAGAAAATAATAAATAAAAATATCTAAAAAATTATAGAAACTATTTTTAATAGAACTCAAACTTTGTAACCACATTTTCTTTTTCTTTTTTTCTTCTTCTTTCCAGCCATATGCAAACTTTTATTAAAACGTTTAATAATGTGATAATCAGTGGCACATATTTCGGCTACCCTTTTTTTTTTTTCCTAAATTAGAAACGAAAGGACTTGTCCCTGTCATGTTGACTCAGAAGCCCTTTATCCCTAGAGGGTGGGTTGCATCTTTAAAGAAAAAAAAAACAGATATTTTGTACTTGCACCAATCAATTTACTTCTAAACCTTAAACGCCAAACCCATAGAGCATAAATGTTTCTTACCGATAGCTAGCTATCTGTCCAGAAACATGTACAACACTGTAAACCTAACTAGAATAATAATTCTTTTCACAACTGTAAAAAGAACTTGACACATTTAACATGTAAACTCTAATCAACCAGAAAAGCTCTATTTCATGTAAAAACATCGACCGCATATAAATTATATTTCAAATTTCAATCATGATAAATTCAAGCAGCAGATATCTGATCGAGACATACCTTCGCATGGTTGAAGGGAGGATTCAAGTCTTTAACAGAAACCGAATATAGAATTCCCACGTAAAATGAAATTTCAAACCCTAGCGTCAGTCACCAAATAAACAATCATGTAAACTAGTAAAGAGACATTTTAAGATATACAAAACAAGAGCATTATGCATGTAACTTGACTGCTCCCATCAACTTCTACCTATGAGCCATCAGTATCGCTATTATTCAGGAACCGAAAAAACCAAATATCCATTATCCCAACGAACCCTAATCTCTTGTCCAACTTGCAAACCCTTTGATCTAATGATTTGCCCCCATTTTCCAATTAAATTGTAGTAGCTTCCACGGCACTTCAACTTCATCAAAAACGAATCACCAGTGTCATAATCTCGAGCATTGACGTTAATCTGATACTCATTTCGTAATTGCTCTCGAGCCTGTGACGCCCAATACAAAAGAATATGATCTTCAACTGATTTTCCAGGTAATGTAAGAAACGGATGATTTGTATCCACATCAGACAATGTTAACGCCTTTTTGATTGGCCATTCGTCATGTTGTTGTTGGCAGTGTTGTTGGTGGTGGTGTTGCTGCTGCTGCTGTTGTTGTTGTCGGTGTTGTTGTTGGTGGTGGTGTTGTTGTATCATGGTTGCGGGCTCAATTGCCTGCTCATACGGGACAGAAAAGTGTAAACAACCATTAGCCCATCGAATCTTGATCTCTTTCCCGACACCTAGTCCCTTACTCCGGATTATTTTTCCCCATTTTCCTATCAAGTTGTAGTAATTACCCCGCCACCTCAGCTTCATCACATATATCTCCCCTGTATCGACATCGCGTGCATTCAAATTCACTTGTTCTTCACTTCTAAGCAGCTCTCGTTGTTGCGGGGTCCAGTGAACAAGAATATGATCTTCAACCGATCTTCGCGCCAACGGTAAGAAAGGATGATTAGTGTCAACATCAGATAGTGTTAAAACCTTCCTAATAGGCCATTGGTCATGCACCGCAGGTGCGGGAATAACTTGTAACGGTGGTACAGAAATAGCTTGCTGTGGGACCGAAAAGTGTAAACAACCGTCAAACCAACGGATTTTTATCACTTTTCCAACATCAAGTCCCTTGCTACGAACAATTCTACCCCATTTGCCGATAAGATTGTAATAACTCCCACGCCATTTTAATTTCATTATATAAACGTCACCAGTGTCGTCATCTTGAGCGTTGATGGGTACTTGCTCGCGGTTCAGTAAATGTTCACACTCGGATTGTGTCAAATGCACAAGGATGTAAGTCTCGACGGGCTGGCGAGGTAGAGTGAGAAACGGGTGAGTAATGTCAACATCGGAAAGTGTGAGTGCCTTTCTGATAGGCCAGTCATCTTGTACTTGTAAAGCACTATTGTGTCTTGAACGCCTCATGCCTGTGAGCAACGTAGGAAAAGTTAATAACTTGTTACAAAACTCGGTTTTTAAAGAAAAGAATAGATAAAACAAAAGCATATTAACCAACCACTCACTACTTAATACTTATACTTATGGTTATCAATCAACAACGTACACTCTTGACCTTTATAGATATCCTATGTACATCTTGAAATGCGGTTTACTGACAGCTACAACAGATCATATGTGCATGAACTATCACTGTTCAGATCGATATACTCACCAATGACCTATCATAGTTGGCATCCAAAAGGACCAAAGCATCTACTACAATATCCAAAATGTTATCAAGGACATTAATGTATACTATAGAGATAGGTCTCTTTATGAACTGAATTAAGTTATTTTCAACTTATCATGGCTGATATCAGCAGACACGCAAACTTGTAAAAAACTGTTAGGCCCACACCTATCCGCGAGGCCCGAAAGAATTTGAAGCACAAAATTTGAAGCGATTATAAGTACCAATGTAAATGCTCAAGCACAAGTCAAGATGGATTCTTATGTGCATTTTGCAAGAGGTTCTTTCGTTTCTATCTCGTCATTAATCAGATCATACATATCAATACTTGCCTTGAACTATAATAGCAAATATAGTCTGCCTTTTAAAATGTTTCTTACTTGTACAAAACAGGCTAATCAGAAACCCTAAAACCTACATTAGCAAATAAACAAAATTAGTTCAAAACCTCTGATAAAACAAGTAGTTTGCAGTATGATCCGCTTAAAGCTTCAACTTTCAATCACGAATTGAAGAAAACTCCATTGAATAGATAAAAAAAATTGACTACTAAAAACCCAATTCCTCAAAAAAAAAACAGAACATAAAACAAAACCTAATCAAGTCAAAGGGTTAACTACAAGTATTAAGCAACGATTTAATAAAATGAAACCAATTTGATCATCAGTATGAGTAAACTTGCTACAATTACCTCTAATTTGTGTGGTACGGGATTTGATTGATAAAAACCCTAGAGAGAGAAAGGATGCATAGTTGAGAAATTTGGGAGAATAGTAAGTGTGAAAGTATAGAGGGAAGAGGATAACTTTTAGTGGTGATTAGAGGTGTTGATTGGGTGGTGTTGGTGGTCGTCGTCGGCCGTCGTAAATTTGGTGTGGTTAAGGAGGCTGGAGCTCAACTGGCAAAAATGGGGGCCAATTTGCTTCAAGTGTCACAATAATAATATCTACATATTCACACACCCGCTTGCCTATTTACACACTCTTAAGACGGGTCGTCTAGATCTAGACAATGCGTCTAGGCTTTTTTTCTCTGACCACATTCCTCCCTCGTACAATGTCAAATCAGTCACATCAGACGGGGCGTCTACCCCTATACGGACCCTGAAGACGACCAGAACAAGACGGGGCGTCTAGGCCTAGACGACCCGTCTTGAACTTTAACGTTCTGCATGCATGTCAGGAAAGTACTACGTGATACGCCTTGTCTAGTACTAGACGGGTCGTATCCATCTTTGTTAAATAGACCCATGCAGAGCTTTTGTTGTCGCAGAAAACTAGGCTTCATCGCAGAAAACTTTCGATTCATCGTCGGCATTATCTCCGTCATAAACTTTGGCTTATATTACTTCATCTGATTTCATTCAAATGTGGTGAAATGTCATCAAACTGGGACGCCAACTATTTCTTTGGGGCGTATTCTGGCGAGACATGGGTGCCTGAAGCCAATACGGTAACAGTTATCAGGTTAAACTAGTTGTTGTTTTAATTATTTACTAATGCTAGTATCGTTGGTAGCGGGAGACCGGTGTTCCCAAATCTAACGTGCAAGAGGAGGTTTCAAGTGTACAAGGAAATCAAAACAGACCGTTTCTAGACTTGAACGAGCTTCCTTCCGTTGAAGAAACAACCCATGTGGACGACTCGTACCTAGTTGATTCACCATGTTATCCTGCGCAAGATGGGTTTCCGGATTATTGATACGGGTGTGAATTCTCGTACGTGCAACAACACGGTCCGGATGAATACGGAGGAGACTGTTACGAAAGTTACAATGCAACACATTCTTTCGACGGTCAACAAGTCTATCCTGATGATGGAGGATATGATGGTGAGGCATCCCCATGCGCAGGCAATCCGTACCTCACAGAGACGGTATCAAAACTTATTTATTTAAGTTGTGAAGTTCAGTAAACATAAAATCTAACATAACGCTATCGATTTTATAGGTTTTCAACTCTCTAGATGAGGTAAAAAACTGGGCACAGCAAATGGCAAAGGCGGATGATTTCGTTATTGTGACCTGACGATCAAAGAAAATCGGTGGAAGGACCGGGAGGGTATGGCTTGAATGTGATCGTGGTGGTGAGCACCATACTACAGCAACGGTTAGAAAAGCTGGAAGCAAGAAAACTGGTTGCCCGTTTTACCTGTTGGTTGTGCGGGACCATCCGTATGAAACACGGGGGATAAAAGGGGAAAAGACTGAACATAACCACGAAGTTTTTCAGGACCTGTCGGGCCACGCGTTTGTGCGAAGGTTTGCTCCTGACGAATACAGAACGATCGAGCAGTTGACAGTACAAAACGTGGAGCCGCGCAAAAATTTTCAAACGATAAGGAAACAGTTCCCCGACAGTTTTCATATTCAGAAAGACGTCCAAACGCAGTCCAGATACGGTCTGACTCCCATGCAGTCGCTAGAAAACATCCTTAGTACAAACGAATTTATTTACGAGACCCGGGAGGAACCCGAAACAGAGGTCGTTACAGAGATCTTCTTTGTTCATCCCTACTCGAGTGAAATGTGGCGTGCGTTCCCGCACGTTTTGCTGATCGATTCCACGTACAAGACGAACGTATACAACATGTCATTTGTTCAGATAGTTGGTATGACTCCCAACAACTACTCGTTTTGTATCGCGCATGCCATTGTTTGCAAGGAACGTAGTGATAACTTTGTATGGGTGCTTGAGAGGATCAGGTCAATGTTGGACGAATGTATGGAGCCATGTGTTATTGTAACGGATAGAGACCTGGCCCTAATTAACGCGTGTGTGAAAGTTTTTCCAAACGCCTCTCGATATCTCTGCAGGTATCACATTCAACAGAATATTTGTAAGCACTGCAAGAGTGCATTCACAGAAGAAGAATGACAGAAATTTTTGTCATAATGGGGGAGATTGTGTGAGTCTCCATCAATACCAATATACGAGTACAACTTAGGCCACTTGCAAAAGCGACTTGTGGCGTGCAAACGTTCAAGTAAGTTTACTGTCAAGTAAAATATGACCTACCCATGTACATGTAACTAATTTCTTGATACCTTGTAAGGGTCTTTGCGTACGTGTATGACAATTGGTTGAAAGACTACAAACAAATGTTTATCTTTGCGTGGACAGATCAGAACCGCAACTTCGGGCAGCGTACCACCAACAGAGTTGAGAGTCAACACACGAATTTAAAGAGATATGTCCAAGATAGGAGCTCGCTGGACCGTATAGTAGGTTGTGTCAAGGATATAGTCGAAACACAATACGGGGAAATAAGGCGGAGCTTTCGAGAAAGTATCGAAAAACTAATGAACCACCACAAAAACCCGTTATTTGACCACCTACGTGGAAAAGTTTCCCACACAGCACTTGATCTGCTGAGTGGAGGCTACTTAGGAAACTAGACGTGTTGCAGCGCTTGCATTCATCTTGTGGATGTCAGATGTGGTACAACTGCGGGTTGCCGTGTGCTTACAGGTTGGAAAAGTACGTACGAGCAGAGCGTCCGATTCAACTCGAAGACATAGACATCTTCTGGCGGAAGCTTAACTTTCAGCCATGTAAATTGACACCTGATGACGTTGATGTGGTAGAAGAGTTGAACATTGTTCGGCAACAGTTAGAGTCACGCTCCCTTGCTCAGAAAAAAAGCTTGCTGGGAAAGATTAAAGCGGTGTTGACCCCAACCAAATCCACAAAGAAACCACTGGTTGTCCAACACTCAACTCGTGGACAACCAACAACAAAACAAGCACAACTTCGATTTGATGACGCCCCACGCCATAGCTCGTACGTTCCATCGCAGGGTTCCCAATCAAGTACATACGATGCCCCCCGCTATAGCTCGTATGTTCCGTCACAGGGTTCCCAATCAAGTACATACGATGCCCCCCGCCATAGCTCGTATGTTCCGTCGCAGGCCAGTCAACAGTCGGTCATCAAGTCGCAAAAACCCGTAGCGGGCCGAAGCCGTTCAACGAGTTCTAAACAAAGAGAGGTTCGAGACGATACGGTTTTCCATTGATAGTGGGCGACGAGGATGTGTCAGCTATCAAACGGTTTAAGCCTTTCCTTCCTTCTTTGTTTCACCTGTACATCTCGTGCATACAAGATGTGAGGCCAGACGGTCATTGTGGGTTTCGGTCTGTGGCTGTGGGCTTGGGTATGGGAGAACGTGCGTGGAGCCACATTCGAAAAGACCTTCAACAGGAGATGGATCAGAACGCGTCGATCTGGGCGCCAGTATTTGAAGCATGGGAGGAAGGATACTTTTACAAGCATCGTCAGAGCCTAATCTGGGATTCAGTGGAGCATTGTCCCCCCACTCATTAGATGGAATTCCCCCACGCAGGGCTTCTTATTGCACAACGGTATGGTATCGTAGTTCACCTCTTAAGCATCGATGGTTCTTCCACGTTCTTCCCGATAATCAACCCTCCGACGGATCGAGAACCACGAATGATAACGCTTGCACATGTTAACAACAACCACTTCATACATATTAAGCTGGAAGGCCAGTTTCCGATGCCTACAGTAAACGGTTTGTGGTTGACCTACCGACGCACGGCTGCAGAACAATGGATGGACATGTACACGCCCCGTATAGAATGGTATACGTCAATAATGAATCCGGCACCAAATTCAAACCCGATTATTAACTGGGTCAACTGTGAATCGGAAGAATGAGGCTTTTTGCTAAATCTAATATGATTTTTTCTATATTTAGTACGAATTTTTTTGTAGTTAATACAAACATTTTGTATACAATTGGAAATTTTTTGGTATAATTAACAATTTTATTTACCCAAGAAGTGTGTATTTAGTAAACAAAATCATATTAGTTACACCAAAAAAAATTATTTGGGCATAGACGCCTCGTCTAGACCTAGACGCCCCGTCTTGTTCTAGGCAATGGTCCATTTTACCCCTGCTTTGCTGTCCGTCTAGGCTAACAACAGGGGCAAAACGGTAATACTACACACTTAGACGTGTCGTCTAGACCTAGACGGTCGTCTAGGTTTTCTTTTTTCCAACCACAATCCTGGCCCCGTACAGCATCAAATCAGTCACATCAGACGGGGCGTCTACCCGTAGACGGATGCTGAAGACGAGCAGCTCAAGACGGGACGTCTAGGCCTAGCAACCCGTCTTGGAGATTGTGCTCTGCATGCGTGTCAGTAAAGTAAGTGATACGCCCCGTCTGGGCCTAGACGGGTCGTATATATCTTTGTTAAATAGACCCCTGCTAAGCATTTGGTGTCGCAGAAAACTTTCAATTCTTCGTCGGAATTCTCTGCTTCATGAACTTTGCCTTATATTACTTCATCTGATATCATTCAATGCATGTCAGTAAAGTAGTAAAGTGATACGCCCCGCCTAGGCCTAGACGGGACGCATATTTCTTTGTTAAATAGACCCATGCAGAGCATTTGGTGTCGCATAAAACTTTCAATTCATCGTCAGAATTCTCTAATAAGAGTTCTTACAATGGAGCTGGTTCGTTTGGAAGAATGTAAGGAGAAGCGTTTGGATTCAAGGGTTAAGAAGTAATGACTGCTAACTAATTGTAAGACTGTTTGTCGGGCTTCCAATGCTCACCCAGGGTGATAACAACGTTGAAACCACCGGTTTGGAGAATCGTTATGGGTAGTAGTTACCCGGTCCCCTGCCGCCTTGGTAGTTGTTACCATATCCATTATCCCCTTGGTGGTTTCTATACCCATCCTCGTGTTAATAATTATACCAAAAATAATTTAATTGTAAATGTACGAGTCGTCTTGACCTATTGTTATGGATGTACAAAGTTATGTTATATATGTAATATTTAACTTTGTTTTCAATTATTCGATTACTTGATGATTGTTTGTGTTAAATCGACGTGTATTAAATTTTAATATAATTTAAAAAAACATAACATAAAAACAATTAAATACTTAAAGGATCGAAAAATATAACTTATTTTTATATAATAAACAAATTTTTTAAAAATATAAAATTACACCACAAAAATAAAAAATTAACCTCCAACAACAACAACCAATTTACCCCACCAAGATACTATTTTTTCAAACTCAACAACCAATCTACCCCACCAAAACACCCTTTCTCCAACTAAAAAAACAAGTTCGTAGACGGGTCGTCTAGGTCTTAGCACATAAATTTGTGCGCCCTGCCAGGTACTTGCTGACTCCTCAAAATCAGTGCTATACGGGGCGTCTAGACCTAGACGACCCGTCTTGACTCCAGAAGTGTCCAAATAGACGGCAGAAATGTGTGAATAGATTGAGCCTAATAATAATAATAATAATCCAAATTCCCGTCTACAAATGCTTGTTGACTTTTCTTTAGTATACCTTTACGTCTTTTATGTTTTTTAACTTTCAAATATTACCTATTATATTCTACTTTTTACCAATAACTCTACTATTTTTCTACCAATAACTAGTGCTAATACTCGCGATTTTGACAAACAATATGTACTCGAAGCATTAACAAAGAACATTATACATATATGATAATCATAACAAAATTATCTGAAAGAGTTTATTCTGCAACTCTCAAGTTAATAAAGTAAATAAAACAACCAACATACTATTGATATAAATAAAACAAAAAGATAAATAAATTATGAAATTACGTTTTTGTAGTTCGAAATATCAATAGATTGCCTATTAATCTAATACATCTACTTTTTATAGCTTTTTAACCAATAACCTCACATTCGTTGTTGACCAATTGGAAAAACAATCATCACCTAACGAAATATATTTGGCTTAAATCATATCATACCATCCAATAACACTGAACTTATTGTAAACAATGTATATGAAAGAAACTATATTAGTAACAATTATAAAATTTAATAAAAGCTAAAATAATATTAATCACTAATATGAGTAATGCATTAACAAACCTTTTGTAACCATCAATATTCTCTCTACGGAGCTTCATAATCCAAGTATTTCCATCAAGAACTTTGATCTTCATTTCAGAAAACTCATTTAAACCATCTAAGTTAGTAATTAATTTTGAAAGGATCTACATTTGATAACACTAAAAATTCGTAGATATTATTAGAAAGAAAAAATAGTAAAATAAAAATAATGAAAAAAACATAACATAATATTACCAATTGATGGGTTACGGTCGTTGAAAAAAAAGGATAATTAGGATCGTCACTAACTTGTAGATAACGTTCGACATTGCTAATATATTCATATTCTGGCTGAATCAAAGGTGAGTTAGTTAAAAGAAGTTGACGTCCATGTTTATTGAAGATTATAATGTGATAGATGGGCTTAGCAAGGAAACATCTTATAAATCTATTATCTATTATATATAATAAAATGATTTAGGACTCGTGTGATAATCGGACTAACAAATAAATATCCCGCTTTGAAATAATTAATCGAAATAAACATATCAACCACATTTATGATCTTATCAAACACCAATCATTGTTCGTATGTTGATGAAGTTAACTGAGTATGAAACTCTTCTCCTATAGTTGTTACGTCATAAGATAGTTCATCACTTCGTCGTAAGAGAGTTCATCACTTATTTAACAATTGTTTGCCTAGTTAGCTATCAATGTTTACTTTGAATAAAAAGTCAAAGTCAAAACAACTCCATGCAGTGACCTAAATCACGGAGAAATACACATTGTTTATATGTGAACCAGTCATACAGTGTCTTACTTGAATCTTAAAACATATCTCCTTATATTACATATGCACAAGGTGTAGAAGGCGACAGAAACTAGGGGCTTCGAGTAGTGACTACTTCCCTTGGATATAATTAGTAATTAAGAAACCGAAAGAAACTTTTGTGCCCACATCAGAGAAGTTATACTAGGTGATTTATGCGACCACCATGAAGAGCACAAATATACTTCAACTTTAGATATTATACTTTATCACTCACTAAATAATTTATGTCAGATATTGTAGCTAGCAATTTAAACATCATAAGTGCTCTTCATTTGAACATGGATCTCAACAATGTGTGTTACTCTTAATACAAGGTATTCATTAAAAGAAATGGAAGTCGACGATATCAAGTCTCATACCCACCGATCATGGTTTAGAAACAAATGACTATGTAGCTAAAGGTTGTAAAGAACAACTATTAATAGCGTTTTCAGTCTTAACTATAATACCAAAAAGATATAAAAGAAGAAATAATTAGATATGCCATTTAAAATTAGACACAAGTAAGAGTTTGGTATGTCCTTAACCAAAATAAAACAAAATCTTCTATTACGTGAACTTTTTATCAACTGCTAGTCAGAATTTAACTTGTATGCAGACAAGCGTTGACGTACAAAACACCAAATCAATGCTAAAATGGTATTATTAACTTACCTACGTCGAACTAATGGTCAGTTATATTCAAACAAGACATGTAGATAAAATATCAAGAACACCACTATCAAATGTTTCACCATCTTAGTACAGAACAGCATAATACTGACAAGGAATAAAACACTAGCTCTCACCATCGCTGCTCCAGCTCCCTTCTTCCAAAGGGTTATTTACGTTTCTTGTCACCACTTCTTCGACATTTTGATTCATCTTTCCTGCAGATGCAAAAATACCATCATGGTCACAGGCTTTGGTAAATATATGTCATCACATGCAATGAATTTTCCAAACATTCAAAAGGTCATGCATATGTTCCAAAGGGTTTAATAATTATATAAAACCAAGTCAGAAACCATACTATGCAGTGAGAATATACCTTGTGAGTGATTTTGACCCATTTTATTTAGTAATGTTATTGCAATAATAATAAAGAATTACTAAATTAAAACAATAACAGTCTACTATGCTGTGAAAATATACTTTTTGAGTGATTTTTGGTCCAAATTGCCAGGATGTCTCACATGCAAACTATCATTTCTTATTAACAAAAATTTAAAAAGTCACAAAACAAATACTGTAATATATCAAAGTCGATTGATCAATACTAAGAAAAGAAAGACTAAATCATACTTTAAAAGCCTCTGCTTCTTCAACAGCTTCATAGTTCCCTTGCTGCCCACCAACGTTGCTCCTCTGCCCCGCCTGTGAAAAGTTTGGATTTTCTCCATATTGCGATAAAGTTTGATTGCCACCATAACCCATTCCTTGTCCATGATATCCACCAACCCCTTGCCCATAATTTCCGCCACTTGCCTGCCCGTAGTTTCCAGCACCACCTTGCCCGTAGTTTCCAGCACCACCTTGCCCGTAGTTTCCGCCACTTACTTGCCCGTAATTTCCAGCGCCACCCTGCCCATAATTTCCACCTGTGCCTTGCCCGTAACTTCTACCACCACCCTGTCCACTTTGACCACTTGCACCTTGACCGTTATTCCACCCACCACCTTGTCCATATTGCCCACCTGTACCTTGTCCATAACCTCCTCCGCCATATTGTCCACCTCTACCTTGATCATATTGTCCTCCGGTCCCTTGCCTGTAACCTCCACCGCCTCCTTGATTGTAGCCTCCTCCAGGTGGTCCAGGTGGTGGAGTAAAATTACTACCCTGCCCTCTGAAATCTCGCTGCTCAGAATGTGCATAGTTTCCCTGATCCCTTGGTGGGAATATTCTCCCTTCACCTTGATTATAATTTACCTGATTAGAAGGCATAGGGCCTCTTTGGTAATTTCCCGGCCCTCTAGGTGCATTATTTTGTTCAAATTGGCCTCTTGGCGGTCTGTTATAGTCTCTATTTCGATCATTAAACCTTCCACTTTGTCTACCATATTGTACAGGAGGCGGTCTAGGTATTATAGTTCCATTAATATACTTGTCTCCTGAAAATATGCAAAACAAAATTTCAAATCACTTATCTTGCTCAAAAAATGATAAGTTAGTCACTGATAAAGCAGTAAATCAATCGTACCGCCATATTCTTTGTTTACAGGATCGATATAAGAATCTGGAAGTACAAATACAACCCCAGGTAAACCTGTTAATGGAAGAATGAGCTTATCTCAATCAATAGCAAACAGCGTCATCAATTGTCAAAGGAAAAAGAAGCTATACTTTTGAATTGCTCTGAAACTTCCTCTGACACCTCGACCTGAAATCCATTGTAAGTAGTTGTGCTACACGCATAGATTTTCTTCTTAGCTTCTTCCACACTGAAATTATATAATGACAAAGTCAAACAACAACTGATCAGTCAATCACAATACCTTCTATTACAGTATTACCACAATACTGAAGCACTGTTAAAAATCGAAGTGACATAATCTATAAGTACTTTAACAAAACTGATTACCATATTATAAACACTAACATAAATACATAATAACATCATCATCATACTCAGTATATCCCACCAATAGCAAAGCTAAGGTAGGGTCTGAGGAGGGTAAGATGTAGACAGCCTTACCTCTACCCCGTAGGAATAGAGAGGCTGTTTCGAGTGAGACCCCCGGCTCGATAGTAGTTTTGCATCAAGCCTTGGACATAAGGCACATAACACTCAGCAATTGGGACAAAAGCCGATTAGTGCATGTACCCCCTTGTCTTTCGGCTATCATCGCCACCACATGATGCATGATTAACCGTCCCTAGCTTTTTAACGTTATTTTCACGAAATTAGTAAAATAACGTTAAAATTAGTGCACTTTCACTTTTGCCCGCCGAAGGCCCACACATATATACATTATATGCGCATACCGCAAGCGGGGCGTTAAATACATAATAACATGTGAAAGGATAATATCTTATGAACTCAAGTGGAGGATATTATGTCAAATCCCTACTGTATACAGATATTATTCACCAAAACACTGTTAAAAACCAAATTGCCACAAACATTAAGTATTTTTCACAACAAACCCGATTAACATATCATAAACCCTAACAAAAGCACAAGTATAAAAATAATACCATAAACATTAAAGCGAGAGTCATTATGTCAAAGCCCTATCGTATATAGATATTATACACTAACACACTGTTAAAAACCAAATGGACATCAACCAAACCGAATAACACATCGTAAATGCTAACAAAATCATGCGTCATATGTCAAATCCCTATTGTATACAAATATTATACACTAAAACACATTTTAAAACCAAATTGACAAGAACATTAAGTAATCATCACATACAAACCGATTAACCTATCTACACAGATATCATACAGTCAAGAATAGATATAATATACAAAGCCCTAGAGTATAAGGATATTCTACCCTAAAACACTGTTAAAAACCTAACTGAAATGAACATTAAGCATTTTTTTTCATCACCAATCCGATTAACATACCGTAATTCGTAAACCCTAACAAAATATAACAATTTGTAAATAAAATTATAACATCTTAAAAACTTATTAAAGCACAGGTCATCATGTCAAAGCCCAAAATATATACAAATATTATACAAACGCTCAAATAAAAACATAACCTTCCGAGAACTTTCGCAGCAGTTTGAACGTAAGTCTCCACCATTTCTTCCGGCGAAGGCTTAGGATCTTTCGGAAAATCCATAGTAATCAGCCAATGATTATAATCACATCCTTCAAACAGTATAGCATCGGGACTAATTTGATCTTCATTCATGTCATCGTTAAATCTAGATCGCGAAGAAATAGTCCTCGATGAAACGAATTGATACGAAACACTGTTGTGTTTTGATCGAGTGATATCAAACAAGGTAGGGTTTTGACGAACGGTTGAGGGGGACGACGGTGGTGCTGCCACGGATTGTACAGCTGAAGAAAAATGTTTTGAGTGGTTGAGGATGGTGGATGAGAGCGTGAGTGATCGCCGGAGGCGGAGAGTCGCCGCCATGAGTAGTGGTGCAGAACCGGTAGAAATTAGGGTTTTGGTTTGGGGGTTTAACGGATTCGAGAAGTTTCTGTTTTTATGTTTTGGGTTTTAGAAGTGATTGCACAAATGGCCCTTGATGTATGACTTTACTGCTTTTGAAGTTCCTATGGTTTAAAGAATTCTATTTTAGTCCCTATAATTCATTTAACACCCATTTTTTAGTTCTTAACCAAGTGATCTTCCAAGTAATTATTTTTTTTTTGTTCTTAAACAACTGTCTTCCAAGTAATTGTAGAAAGTGAATGTATGGGTTTGTTGTTGCTAGTTATCAATCTAATCTAAGTTTTATTAGTATAAAAGTAAACTCCACAAATATGTACCACTTTTATTAACTTTGATGTAAGTTGATCATGTATAAAAGATGTGTAATAGATACCACTAAGCTATAGCTGATTATGTATATAAGATGTTTAATAAAATACCGCTAAGGTATATATGAATCTTTTTGTTTTCTAGGATTATTTTGTGTATATGATGAGCAAAGAAAATGAGAAGCAATAACCGGAAAAGAAGCGTGGGTGATGGGAACCACGAAGGATGGTTTGATTTTTGAAGTAGATGACGACACACGAATCACTTAGTTACTTACCGTTTACGAGTTGATATTGTTAGTAATAGAATACATTCCAAGCAATAGTTAAAAGTGAATATATGAGTTGTTGTTGCTAAACATAACAACGTTAAATCCAAGATATAAGTGTAATTCACATACAAGTAAACTCGAAAAACATGTACTTGATCAATTGATCCTGCTTAAAAGAAGTTTGATAAGATGTAACTTTACCAATATGTTTATATTCAATGGTCGTTTTTCATTCCTTAAAGGGATGTTAACTTGACAATTTTCGAGTCAAGACTATCTATAAGGGCCATGATCTTAGGATTGTTTGAAGATGAACTTTTCCCTTTACTTTTCAACTTATTTCTATCTCTCCCCACCGGATGATCTGGTTCTTTCAGTCGTTTATATTTATTTGCGATTGCACATCTGAAACGGCTTGAGAGGATGCAAAGTCATTGGACGACGTGCTTTTCGACCTTTTCGACCGCGGTCACGAATCCATAATTGGGATGAGATACCACTTGATGTTTTTCCTTTAAATTTGCCATAGTTTTCTAAATCCATGAGACTTTTCTTGTTTATATATTTCGTGTACCTCAATTAACATGTCTA
The DNA here is from genome assembly GCA_947069175.1 of Scalesia atractyloides. Lineage (NCBI taxonomy): Eukaryota > Viridiplantae > Streptophyta > Magnoliopsida > Asterales > Asteraceae > Scalesia > Scalesia atractyloides. Next base: position 70,726,109 of record CAMTDV010000026.1, read on the forward strand.
CATCACTGTCCCACTTACCTTTGAACAATTGTTGAAAAGGTTGTCAAAAAGTGTTAAACGCATACACTTTTCTCCCCATTTCTCTCCATTTGTGGAATATTTGATCCACGCCGGTGTGATTCTGATTCTAATTGAGCATGAAAGACATCACGAACACATTTATGAAATTGTTTCCTCATTAATGATCTCCTACTAAAAAAGTAATAATAGAAACTATTAGAAAATAGAAAAAACCAAATATATTTTAAAGTTTTTTTTATAAATAACTACCCATAGACCTCTTAATATGTAAGACCCTCAAATTTGGTTTAACTAAAAACACGCAGCGGAAATGCGAACCATATAATTTCTTTCATTATAAACGTTCTAACATACTTAAGAACCATTTTAAATGACTCTTTACAAAAATATAAATCCTTTATTCTTATTTAAGAGATAAAAATGTGACATACGTTTACAAAACAACATGACCACACTCCCGTACAATTCATGTTCTGACTCGATCTCTAACCGTTTGTATTCCATGACGGAGATGATATATGTAATCTGCAACCACCATATACATCTATATCATTAGTAATTGGTGACATCTTACGTGAATTAAAACATAAATACAATTAACATCCACATCACATTCTTTCTACATCTACTAATCCATCTGGTTATCTTTCCGAATCCAATTATTGCATTCCGGTGTCGAAACCTCGGGAGCCCATCATCAATATACATGCACTTTCATTTCATTCTCAATAGTAACTTGGTTAGCATCATTTAATCTCATTCTATTAAAACCTATGTATACATATATACAAATTCCCTTCGTTCATATTTACTAATTTCCAACATGTGCATACATACCTTGCTATCCATACCTATACCTATACCTACATTTTACATTCTAACACATTCATACATGCAAGTCCTAGCTACATACATTCATACATACAAATCCCATACATACATACATACATGAACACATTCAAGTCTCCTCTACTTACACACACTTTGATTCCATACATACATGCATGCATGCATACATACATACATACATACTTATTTCATCCCTACATATATCCATATACAAGTTCCATCCTTACCTGCACCTCACAAAAACTTTTTGGTAAGTTTGGAGTGTATTTCGGACGCCTAACGGGGCTATGGGGTATGGGGTCGAAGAAACGGGGAAAAGTTGGGTCCCCGACCGTCGCTATCAACAGTCCATCTAGGCATCGGCTAGACTACTTGGCGTCGATGACGCCCCCTTCTGTGCCGGCGCCCAGATTTCTATCATTTTTGCTGTCGCGACCCCTGTTAAAGTGTCTCGTGACTCCTAAACTTAACATGGAATTATTCCAAGCCCCCAAATCATTCCAACACTAATTCCCTTACCACAACATCCAAATTCTACATCCTATTATACAACTTTCTAGATTTTGACCCGTTGCTCCCACCAAGTGTGTTTAGTCATAGTTAAACTACATATAACCCGTTACAACATTACTTACCTTAGTACTACTATTATCTATCCATCCTTTCATGATTCCCTTCTCTCTTACATACAAGACTTTATTGCATAATAAGAGATTTAGTTCGGGAAATCACTTGCCTCGAACCCGCCATGTTCAGGCTAGCTTCTTGCCTCCTCTTGACCCATTTGTCTCCCATGCTTTGATCCATCTTGACATAATTCCTATACTTTCATGTCATCACATTGGGATTATGGTTAGCACACATGCTCATTCATACTAACATTTTTTTTTACTCCATTCATACATTACTTGACTTTAGTTAGTCAATTACCACATACATAAGACATGGATTAATAATCACCTTGTTCCAAATCCAAGCAATTCAATTTATCATCATACGTAACATATAAATGGTCTAACACATGTAGTATGATTTCTCTAATCTTATAATTGTGTTGGAAACCTAACCATGCTATTCATACTTTTTTTACTTTCAGAAAGTCAACCATCTAACATATAAACTTCTAACTTATGAACATACACTCATATTGATATGGTAGACCATAGTAATGACACCATATGCATTTCATACTCATGTTGTAGGACACATACAACCACATGATCACTTAATTACATACATACACATATATAATCAATTTCATCCATACTAGTATTTCCATGATTATACAATTATCCACATAACCCAAGCTTAGCTAATAGAAATATAATTCTACCATCCTTACTTGCTAGTAAGTTCACCAACTTCATATTGGGTACACATTTATTTCATAATCACAATCAAGCAACTAATCCAACATATGGTGTGCATCACACCTTTAAAGCATGGAGTACAATCTCCTAAAGCATGTTTCTTACCAAATCATACATTCAAACTAAATTGCCACATGTATTCCATCTAAAACACATTTATCATGTTTAATTACCATCAATCACATTGAAGGTCACATACCTTCCCTATTTGCCAAGTTCTTGCATATAATTTCACCTTCTAACTTCGCCTAGACATTTCATCAAACACTTGGTGTGCATACTAATATTTAAGCATAATGTACAAGTATTTCATGCTCATCTTCCTACCTTTTAGTTTCATTAATCAATTACAACTAAAATCTTATTACTTCATACCATACTCAATCCAACTAACAAGAATCAATCATATACAACATAACATAACACATTAAGATTTGAACAAGAATTAGACAGGGTGACACACCCATGTTACCATCCTCACCACAACTAGTGGGTTTCTTCTCAAAACATCAATTTACTTGAAATCATTCATAATCCAAGTTCTACTTGGTGATTCTAACACACATTCATGCTTACTTCATACGAATTCAAAAATTGATCACAAACCCATTACTTGCAAAATAATCAAATTATAATTAACAACTTACCACATGTTTTGCATCCTTAGATGGTTAGTAATCTTCAATCATGCAAGCATTTGGGCTCAAATACATCATAATTTCTGGATTTATGGTGATTGAGAGAGAACCCCCTTGTGTGTGTTGACACACAACACACATATATCCTGAAGTTTCTATTTTGTAGAAACTTCAATTCAAAATTTCAGTCCCTCTTGTTTATCACTTGATCATAGTTGTCACCAATTCCATTCCTAAATTATTTGACTTATAATGTAGCTAAGCTAGATAGCTTAGTCATTTCATTTCAAGCCATAACACAAGGAAACATACTAGCGACTTAACAATTTGAGTTTTGGAGCGTTACAAATCTACCCCCTTAAAAGAGGTTTCGTACCCAAAACCTTATCATTCTACCAGACTATAACTACTTTTACCACCCGGTTGTTATTCCTCCAATTGGCATACTTAGAACGCACTTCTAAAATGCATACCTTTGGATTTCGAATTCTTGTATAATGCAAATTTCCTAGCGACCATCGTTACTACCTCTTTATTCATTCAACATATTTTAAAGCATTCTGTGACACGAACCCACTCATATCTCATATAAAGACTTTATTCGAAAAAAAGCATAATTTATATGATTCGTTCCTACCTTCCTAATTAGGCAAAAAGGTAGTCATGCATTTGTTAATCGTAATAAATCGATTAGTTCCACTTTAGTCACATAAAAACTCATCTTGGGCTTACTAATGTATTCCTTCTAAATAATTTTTTATTAACACCTAAATTTTTTTTGACTATAAACATACGTATTACAATCATTAGATCAGGGTTATCACTACCACATTATAACTACTATTTCATTCTCACTAACTCCTACTTTACTCAAGAGTTAAACATCATTCTATAGTCATTACTACTATCTCTACGCTGTACACCCCTTTGGGTATAGTTCCGAGTCATTTCATGCACCAATTACAATACACACATGCGCATTACTCAACGACATTAAGTCTGAGCTGAAATTCATTCTTTTGTTGATCTTTAAAAGTAAACAATTCTATACCATATCATACTTATGCTATCATTAGTTTGTACGGATGTATAATTCAATCTACAACTTCCTACCTTACACTCATAAGTTAAACAAATTTACTAACCTTCCTATTTTGGCGCTAACCAATGATCCGCAAACTTGATCGGCCCGCTTCTTCATGAGTCCATACTATATCTGGATTGATTTCATGCATTCATGTGATGGGTTCCCGCTCATGAGCATCCTTTCACCAACTCTATTGGTTTCATTACATCAAGAATTCTATCATTCTTATCTACAAAATTAATAGTTAGCATATTTCATTCAAATATTCATTTTACCAGGTGTTTATTTACCTATAATTTTTCACAAATTTCCCACTTACATGCTATACCACATCACACATTTCATTTTTTATGTACAATCCTTACATTTCATTTATTATTTTGCCAAGTTCTGCAGTTTGACTTTTTAAGGTTAAATTGCTACTTCTTATTTATTGTGTATATTGAAATACATGTTTGTACTTCCTTTCAATTCGATCATACTTACAAAAACACCCTTTTTATCATTTCTTACAAAAATATCATTCCCTTGTCAATATTTAAGTTATTCATCTGGGTCTTAGCCCGTTAATAATCCCGACTCTCATGAGTTGATTACTAACATGCCTATCCTGTAACTTTATTCAACATATCTTTCTTTCAATAAAATTTTCTTGTTACAACAACAGTTTTCAACGGTTATGCATTCTTCATAACATAAACCTTTCATGCTATCTTGTTAATGCTTACTTTATACTCACCAATTCAACTTGTTTGACTTTTTAGAAGGTCAATCCGTCAATACCTTGTGAACTAATTGTACACAATCGTTCACAATGAGCTATATCTTCTTTTCATTCGTTTATGTAAATCGTATTTACACTGTCCGTTAGTCAGACAACACGCGTATTTCAACTAGGTTATAAGCACCATGATCCTATCCTACTTGTTCAAGGACTCTACTTTTCATTCATTTATCTTTCATTCTTTTGGTTTAATCCGTGCTTACCTACGGATTCCAACCCTTTCTTTCAAATCTTTCATTCGTACATTTCGTTCATGTATGTTTGATTCGTACTCACTTACGAATTCAAACCATTAAATCTTACTTGTTTCATATGTACTTACTTACGCATTTAAACCTTTCATTCTTACTTGTTTGATCTGTACTTACTTTCGGATTCAAACTTTCATTCTTATATGTTTGCTTCATATTCGGCCTATGGATTTAACCCTTTCATTCATACTTTTCATTAAATATGGAATGCTTTCATTTGATCGAGAGTCTTACTACTCCTTTCACCCACATAATCGCTTACTTTCCAATTCTACTAGAAATATCTGTGATGATTATCATGGTCTTACGAGTGTCATATGCTTCATGCGCATGTGCTAGACACGGAATCCACATACTAGCTTCGTGCCTTCATGCAATCATCACTTTATGCCCGAAGAAGTGGGTTTTAGTTTGTGCAACATCTTTAAATCAACACCCTGACAACATTATTGTCTTCTGTTTAAAATTTTACCCTCCATCGGGAGATTTTTCCAACACCGGTACCAACGTATATCAAAATTGTGTACCTGCAATCAGCCTGTCTTATCACATGCCTTGCTATCTATTTTAAACCACGTCCATGGAACGTCCTCATTCTCCATTTAGACCCACCTTACCTACATATCACAGTTAATTTCATCATCTATACTTGCATTTTTTTTCTACTTTTGGATCTTGATCGAGTCTCGAATTGTACTCATCACTAATTACAAGAGCACACCAGTTGAGTTCAAGCACTTACCTCTTTGTATTTATTTCACTCAAACCAAGGCTCTAATACCAAATTGTAAGACCCTCAACTTGGTTTAACTAAAAACACTCAGCAGGCATGCGAACCATAAAATTTCTTTTATTTTAAATGGTTCTTAAGTATGTTAGAACATCTATAATGGAGAAATTTTATGGTTTGCTTTTCCACTGCGTGTTTTTAGTTAAACCAAGTTGACGGTCTTACACAATAGTTTTTTTAGTCGGGCTTGGCTTTAAAACCTTTTTAATGCTCTCTCTTTGTTTTTAAGGGCACCTGCGTTAGTTGAATCATGTTGGGTCACATTTCAGGTATTGGTTGTTATTAGAATTAGGTTATGAGTTGGGAGTATTGGGTTGTTAAAAAATTGGCTAACAAGTGTGTTTCTCCTTGAGAGGATATGATAACATAAGGTGGTAGGGCCGATAACAATTGGCGAAAAGGTTTAAAGTGAAAAAGTAAGCGTTGCTTGGGTTGTTCGGGGTGTGTGACTCACTTTGGTTTCAACAATACAGGTTGTTCGAGTCACAGAGCTCCAAGGATTCATGATTTTTTTAAGCTTTTAAAATATATATAAAAGATGATGTAGTAGTAAATGTGGTTTGAAAGTTGTGGGGTAAAACATATAGAATTTGTTTATATATATTCGGTTAATTTAGAATTTATTTGTTTTTTATTTTATATTCTATATCAAACAATTATATGACCGTCGGGCATAACAACCAATACCATCTTCCCTCTTTGTCATGCCCGTTAGAAGCTTCATGCCTTCCCTTTTCACGACCGATCACGCTTCATGAGGAGGTATTTCACGTTGGAGTCACAATCTAGGGCTGCCACCTCAACCGGAACATGAGACCATAACACTTGTCTAAACTCTTCAAGTTGTTTTTTTTATTTTAGCTTATAATACAAAAAATTACCTTTTCTAACTCGGTAATGGGAACCCCAAACTTGATTAGATAAGCTTCCCGAACCCCTCTTAGAATATGTGGTGTTTCAATCAGGTAATTACCTGCTGGGGTATACCCCAGGTTTCGAGTAAACCCATGAATTTAAAAAAGTTACCTGTCGGGTATACCTAACCGAAAACCCAATCGGGTATCTTTTTGGTAACTACTAGCCGGTTACACTTAATTAGCATTATTACTATAAAAATATATCAAATAACTACAATGTATATAAAACAATTACTCAAATGAATAGATGACAAAAATAGTGTATGCCAATAATTAATATATATATATATATACACACACACACACATACATATTAAAAAACGAAATAAATTATATCAAGTATACAATCGGGTAACTGGTACGTTTTATCCGGTAATCATGTCTGGTAAACAAGTATATCATCAAATTCCAAACCCATCCCAAACATGTCTCATACCCCATTACCCTTACCTCAAATCCGTTTAAAATGTATCACGTTTCGGGTTTATTCGTCACATTTAGCCATTTAGCTATGTTTGTCATCTGTACCTTTCAGTAACATCATCTTCCCTCATCACCATCATGTTTAATCATGCTCCACCAGTTCAAGATAAGAACGGGTAGCTTACAGAAATTCATTTGAAAACACAATTTTCATTTGTAGCAATTTCAACCACATGCTAAAAGAATGTTTCAAGATGAAAAACATGTTTATATTATGTTACCAAAAACCTAAATTTCCAAATTGAAGTTTTTAAACATGGTATAAACAAAATCACGTTGAGTTTGAAATCTAAATAACTAATTGGTGTTTAGTCAATCAATTATATGTAGTCCGGAAAGTGTTAGGATCTACACATTTATTATTTATCATCTATATGTTTGGAGGAAACTGCATGTTCAATGCAAAAAATACCAAAATAACTTGAGCACTAAATAAATCCTGTAATCACAAAATGAAACCTACATCATGCAAATCAATCCACTAACATACAACTTAATTAACCTTGCTCTTATAAATTGTATCATAACGATCATCTCAAAATCACTATAGCAATAACAAGATTTGTCAAAGAACGGCTATCACCGAAATATCAACTTATAAGCAGTGGTGGATCTAGAAAATCATTGTAGAGGCAACGTTTCAATTTTTTTTTCTCTAAAAGTGTAAAGAAATCGAAAAAAAGGTCAAATTTTTTCAAAATTTACACAGCCGACAGTGGGGTTACCCTTTTTTTTCCAAAATTTACACAACCAACGGAGGGGTTACCCCTTATTACACTCTATATCCGCTTCTGCTTACAAGTTAAATCACCCTTATCAAAAGTATTCAATTCAAAACACAATTAAATTAAAATACTAACAAAGGATTACAAATATATAATACCAATTTCAAGAAAACACAAGTTAATGTGAAGTTAGACTATTCATTTCCTAATGATTATGAAGTCTAGTAACCCTTCCATCATTTAACCATCTTTCTAAATCTTGAACACCACCACCACAACAACAAAAAGAACATATATTAAAACACAAGAAGAAAAGAAAACACAATATATTAAAACATAACAAAATTTAACATTTTTTCAAGTAAAACTGACTTAATAATGTAAAGGCATTCATTACAAAGCATCCTCATAAACCAAACCCACCACATAAAATTTATTATTGAAAACAAATCTATAATAAAAAGTTAAGCAGTGAGCTCCTCCTCCTTGTGGGTCTCGATAACAACATCACTAGATGGGTAAGCCACACAAGTGAGCACCCACCCAGCATCAATCTGGTCATCATCAAGAAAACTCTGGTCAGACTGGTCAACGGTGCCGGAGATAACTTTTCCGGCGCATGAGGAGCAAGAACCGGCCCTGCATGAGTATGGTAAATCCAGACCACCCTCTTCACAATGGTCAAGAATGTAGGTGTCATCAGGGCAGTCGAACTCAATCTTTCCTTCGGGTGTGATCAGGGTGACCTTGTAGCAGGCCATCATGGTCACTCCACCGCGGTTAGAGGACTTGAGGCCGAACATGACGGATGGTTTGATGGAGGTGGTGGTTCGGGGGCGGAGGAAGGAGGTGCTGGCCATGGTGCCGGTGAGGGTGGTGGTTGCGGCTGCCATGGTGGTGGTGATTGGAGAGGAGTGAGGGAGGAGAGGTGGTGAGATGTGAAGTGAGGATGAGGGAAGTGGCTTGTGGAAATAATGTGTTCTATGGATTAGATATCTGCCACGTGGCAGAACGTTGTGGTGTGTGTTATCATGTTATCTTACCATTCCTCTATTTATCACAATTTTTGTTATATTTGGTTGATTAGGATATATGGGTACTTTCTATATTTGATTGTGGCCTTTCATTTTATAAGTTTTGTATGGTTGTAATTATCATCAACTTTGGTATGCTTTTTGTAAACTGATGGTTGTAACAGGACGGTACTGAAATACGGTGTAGTTAATACGGAGAAAAAAATAACTTTATTAAAGTTAATGAATTGTATGATAACTTTTGTATTTTATCCCACGCATTACGGCGATATTAATAATGTACTGACACCCAATTAGTCGTTAAAGAAGGAAGAAGTTAACTTTATTGAAGTTCAAGGCAACTTTATTAAAGTTCAGGGTGCGCTAATGTGTGATTGATCAACCTTGTGTATGTGCGAAAAGCTGGCTGGTTTAAAGATAACGGCACAAAAATTAAGGTCAAATCAAAGAAAAAAAATTGACATGTATATTAGTAAAGTTAAAAAAAGAGAAGCAAAGGAAGTTGAAACCTTTATTAGAGTAGAGGGACTAAACATGTTATTAGTATAATTGAGGGATTGATCATACTTTATTAAAGCAAAAGAACTAAACATGTATGTTATTATAGTTAAAGGAAAACAAAGAAATTTAAAAAAATCATTAAAGTTAGAGGAGCTAAATATATTATTAAGAAAGTTGAGAGGTTAATAAAGCTAAAAAGAAAAACAACAGAATTTCAAAACTTTAGTAAAATAAATGAGGTAAACATGTTATTAACAAAGTTATGAGAATTAATTTCACTAAAAGATAAAAGAGTTTTAAAGAGAAAAAAAAGTAAGAAGGCTCTCATGTGGTGACGTTTTATTGACTAGAGGGAACGACACAAAACGAGTTTTATTTTAATATATATATATATATATATATATGATATATATATATATATATATGGGAGTGATAGAAAAAAACTTAGTTAAGTAAAGAAAACTTAAGAAAATCTTACATAACAATTTTTTTTTTAAAATATAAGGAATGTAAATTACATGTTAATGAACGTTTTATAAAAAAAAACAAAAAGCGCCGAGTGAATTTTTTATAAAAAAATCATAAAAATTTAGTTTTTAGCATATATAAAAAACACTGAATTTTTTTTTAAAAAACTATAAAAAAATCACTTTGGTGCTTTTTTTGTTACAAAACATTCATTAATATGTAACTTACATTCCCTGATTTTTTTACAAAAAAAATTGTTACATATGGTTTTCTTGAGTTTTCTTAACTTAAGTGAGTTTCTCTCTAGCAACATATTCGCACGATGCGGTGGGAGCGACACATAGCATTGCGATACTCATTTTGTTGTAGTTTTCTTATTCATATGATAGTTATAGTAGCATTATTGTGATAGATATGCATCAAAATCGAAGTAATCGGGTAATCTATTTCTTTGTTATGTGCATGATTCGGTTATTATCCTCAATCGAAGCCGTAACCAAAGTCATCGGTTAGTCTACTTTATTAACCAACTGGTTGATTTCGGTTTGGTTTAGGTTAACGATTTAGTTATTGTTCACCAATAACTGGTTTTGGTTAATAATCGATAGGTGCACGCACGATGCAGTGGTAAACACAAACATTGCCACAATGTGCATTGTTCGGTTTGTTAGATTATTATCCTCAACCAAAATCGAGGTCATCGATTAGTATATTTTATTAATCAATCTGTTTTCAGTTAGTCGGTTTGGCTTATTCAGTAAAATTGACGGTTTTTTGTTTGATTTATTTAATTCGGTTAATAGCCAAAACCAAACTTGGGCTAAATCTTTTGATTAGAAATACAGGAAATTTAGGTAGAATTACATGAAATTTAGGTATAATTACATGAAATAGATGCGTAAGCATTTGAAATGCAGGTATAAATACATAAAATGGGGGTATAAATAAGAAATATATATACCGGAGGTATACAAGCTAGAAATATATGAAATTATGAACGATTTGGTTAAGTTATTTTTGGTTAATGAGGGTATAAAAAATCGATAACCGTATTTGGTTAATTCGGGTTTTGGTTAATCAGTTTTTACTTAATTTAGTTTTTGGTTGATTTTGGTTCGGTTTCGATTAACAATTTAGTTATTACTCACCCTTAGATATTGTTAATCACGTAACATATCAATTTTTAATTAAAAAACTATAGCAATATTATACTCAAATTAAAGAAATTATGATTAGGAAGAAGAATAACTTGAATAACTTCAATGATTATAACTTGCATACACCAAAGATGTCAGATACAAGTTTTTACTTTCAATTCTCTAACCCTTTCTCTATGACCTAGACCTTCTATTTATAAGCATCATTAAGCCCATAATTACAACCCTATGCTCATTAGGCACTAGGAAGCCCACATTAACCCCAAAAGCCCAAATACATCCCTAATGAATAAACCTTTAATGCTCCAAGCCCAACATTCTCCCCCTAGGTTTACTTCATTGGTCTTTTGGTTGAGCATCCACACCTAGTCGTCCAGCGATAATACCAGCAACCACAGTAGTCCAATCCTTAGCACAAACCTCGTACAGCTCAGCAGTTCTAATTTGATGCGACGCAAGAACTTGTAAATCTTCGTCGTGAAAGCTAACAAGATCCACCACATCGTTCACCCTAAACGCCTCCTCTTTGGTCACAATAGCAACACTTCCGACTTTAGGATCGTATAACTAAAAATTGAAGTTCTTCAGAATTCCCCTCGAAAAGGTAGGAGCAACCGGGATAACTAATTCTTTATCTGTTGGCGGCCACATCACCGATTTGAACCTCTTGCCCGTGTGCGCATCGCGAACTCCCTTAGCCGCTCTCAAGTACGGTTCAGCTGTCTTCATATTCTTAAATCCGCTCCTAACCTCACATTCAAGCTTCTTAAAGAATCCCCACCCCGGTCCACGCTCTGTAGTGTCATCATCAGTGTATGGAGCTCTTAAAAGATCAGTCAATGCAACTTTAGTCCATGTCTCAAATTACGCCTCTTTTGAATAGTATTCACGGGTTCCATCCTGGCGCACGATGATCCACCTATTTATAACATGATCGTACATCCAACTTAGCACCTTCGACTTATTTCCCACCTTACTATAATAACTTGATCCCAACTCCATCACATATCTCTCGGACTGATTGGTTGGATCCTTCAGCTGAAAATTCTCGTCCAGCGGAATCACGTTAACATTCTTCATTAAGACCATCTGCTTCTTCTTCTTCTGATCAGCAAGACGTTTCTGACTAGTGGTAAAATTTCTGCATGGATCACTCACATAATCATCGAGACCTGCTTGACGTTCGGCTGCCAACTGCGCAGCTGCCAACTGCGCAGCTGCCAACCTCTGTTCTTCAGTTTCTTCTGCCATACGCTGTTGTGCCGCACAATGTCTAGTTTCAACGTTCATCGGATCATCCGTAGGATCACTAAACTCCCTTCCAAACTTGTTTTCCAGCTTGCCCCTTAAATCAAACTCAAGAGTCATAAGCATCATCACATCTCCCTGCAGCTGATCAATAGTTTGATCTCGAACGTCTAAGCGATTCTGCAGAGAGGCAATCTGAGCATCCTTTAACATAACCTCTTGTTCCAACACAACCACCCGTTTCTTCAAATCAACTACATCCACCTCTATATCATCGTCATCACTGTCCAATCCGCCGAACTCGAATGCCCTTTTCTCAGATCTTCGCACATAATCGTCAGCAACATCATCTGTATAACCAACTCCACTACCACCTGCTTCCGAACCACTAGCACCTGACGAACTACCTCCAAACTCCATCATTTGTAGAACCGTGTCAGCAGGAATCGACACGACGGTAGACTGAGTAATAATAGGAGCGGTTTGCTGTGCAGATGAAATAGGCGTGTCAACCATCAATGTATGAACAACAGATTCAGCAACGGTAACCTCAGCAACAGTAGACGTGATCAAATCAGAGTCAGCAACAGTGAAAACAACATGGAGCTTCAGGTGTACTAGATGAAATGCTCGGCCTAGTTCTTTGCCTCTTGATTAACGGTACCTCATCTTCTTCGTCTTCGTCATCTTCTTCAATCTGAGCGGTTGGTGCAGCAATAGATGGAATGTCAAGTGGAGGATCACCCTGTTTCTCTTGGATATCTTTCAAGTGAGCGATCAAGGCTTCTAAGTTCTCAGACGACAACTCTGGCAAAGCGGGAGTCAAAGTGGCATTAAACTCATCAAGATCATCAAGAAAAGCTTGGCCAACATCATCTTCATCATCAGTGACTAAATCCTCTACCTCTATCTCCTTTTCTTTTGCAGGTATGCCGTGTTCTTCGGCCACTATAGCGTTTACTGGAGGAGGAGGAGGTGGTGGAACATGCAAACCAACAACTTCAGAAAACTTCCCGAACTTCTTCAGAGGAAAACGACCTACAAACACCGTCTTTGACGTAGAGCAGTTCTTCTTCATTGTGGCAAAAATAGTAGGCCCCATCAGCTTCATATTCAGTAGGTTGGCATCTGTAGCATCCTTCGCCAAATCAGGATAGCGGGCATCAAGTATGAGCTAGACAAAACGTGGGTATAACAGGAACATCCGCTTCTTGGACTGCTCTAAGATTTTCTTCATGTTATCGAAGATATAACCAGAATATTTATACTTCCAGCCCATGACTAACAAAACTATCGCAGATGGCTGGGCTTGATTTGGCTGATCTAGACCACCTTTGTTTTCCGACACACACTGCATAAACATGTGAACGAGCAACCTCCAGTATGCCGGAAACATTTTCTTCAACAGTGGCGGATAAGAACCCTCATATCCCATCTCCATAAGCACATGCAACACCTTTTCTTTGGCACAAGTGGTTGGATCACTGAAAGTATCTGTCAGCTGCAGCACCTCTCTCACACAAGCTTCGTGCACCACAATCTCTTTCCTTTGAATCTACGAACGTATAAATGGTCTACCATCTTCACCCCTCGGCTGAATACATACTCTTTTCCAAAACGAATGGACTAGATCTCTATATATCACAGGGTTAGCATGGAGGGCATATGCAATCTTGCATGCGTTGAGCCCCACTATCATCGCCTAAAATTCCTGAAAGAACTCTGCAGGCGGGTCTGAGAGATACCCAGCCTGGTTGTGGAATTGCTCCTCAACCAGCATCACCGCGTCAAATGCTTCTTCCACCATATCTGTCAAAAATCAACCAAGTTAAATCCAACTAACAGAAGTTAACGGAGTTTAACAATATAGCAGTTAAAAACTAATTGGATGGGTCAAACAGAAGTCAAGGTTCAAATTAATACGAGTTCAAATTAATTAAGAGGTTCAACAGTTGAAAAGGTTCAAAACTTCACATCCGGATTACTGACAGTTCAAAATGAATTCGGAATGAACCCTTTAATCAATCCGGATTGAAGGAGGTCAAACAACATGGTCAAAGATGCAATCCGGATTATGTATTGTATCTCGGATGGATAGGCATTCCGGATGAAGATCCAATCCGAAATGATATCCGAGTTCATCATTTCGGATTAATACCAATCCGGAATGTAATCTGAAATGCTTAAAACTTGAAGATCAATCCGGAATACGATCTGAAATGCATTAAATTCATTAATTTCACCCGGAAGACACATGTTTAATGCAGTTGTACGTAATCCGGAATGAGATGTCCGAAATGCCCAATTCGAAAGAGAGAAAGAATCAGAGAAGACAATACTAATCGGATTTTGGATAATCCGAAATGAAATCAAAGATGCCAATATATATTTCCGAAATGGGCTTGGGCCTGGGATTTTGAATCTGGATTAGGCTTGTGACAGGCCCAATCCGGAATAGTAACACAGTGGGCATGTCCGGAAACGTCCAAATGGGCCTTTCCGGAAAAGCCCAATCCAGAACAGTAACCCCTTTGGTCCAAAGAAGCCCAATTCGAAATAGTAACATGAGTTTCCAGTTTTCAGACTTTAAACCAATTTCATTAGGCTGACCCAAATCCCAAGGGACACTAGGCGAGTCCAATATCTCTTGACAGAAAACATCCCACCAAAATTCATCAAGTAAACTAACCAAGCATCCAACCATCTTTTAACATTTCATACAAAGGAACTATTTAAGACAGACCTAAATATGTAACACAGCCTTGCTAAGGAATCAAATCGTTTAAAACGCTAACTAAGGAACATTTTTCAGTATGAGCAGGTTCAGTTGGTCTAAGCGATTGTCATTATACTTGTCCACTTAAATCTAAAACTCAACTCTTGTAGTTCAGGCATTATGATATGCTTAAGGTTATATTATACTAAGATACTCGTGTGTCCTATACCATGACATACCCCCTGATCAAGGTAAGCACAACAATTCATCGTAGCAGGTGAGTATACCATGGTCATCCTTTATTTTATAACATCAGGCTATTGGTGAACAGGTCAGTACTTCCGTACAGTAGAGAGACCAATAGTGACTGACGAGGGTTAGGCAAATACCTTATGAGGTACGTAAGAACTTAGGAAGAAACTTTTGTTCTCTTAGGTTTTGGCCTTTCCATTTTGGCTCTTTTACAAAGATATCCTGACTGTGCCTAGGTCTGCATATAATTTGGATGCAACAGAAGGGCAAGATATCCTCGGATGACTCAACAGCATAAAGAACCGAAACCTCAGATGTTGGCTATCTATCAACGCAAGATTTAAGACCATAAAATCATACGCCTACAGTAAGTGACCCACTAAGTACATAGTTCGTTATGTTTATATCATTTGACTTTCCCTATCCGGTTGTGTTTTAGACCTACCGACACATCACTTTCGATCTAAATCTTTTCCGCTTCTATACCTTACATGTGTTAGTCAAACATTTTATCACAAATATTCATTTCATTTCCCTATCCTTGCAAACCCCCCCTTTTTAAGATTTCTCCCCCTAAATTTGTGTATATATATATGAAAAAAATTATGAAGCAATGAAAAGAAAGGAAGAATAGTAAACAAACACGAAGACAGCAGATGCCTAGGTAGAAAACCGAATCATTTTGAGAAGATCCACAAGCACTTGAAAACGCGCGTTGCTAACGGGTTTCGTGAACAAATCCGCCACATTTGCATCAGTGTGGATTTGCTCAAGCTTTACGAGACCCTTTTGATAGCAATCACGGATAAAATGAACTTTAATGTTTATGTGCTTGGTTTTAGAGTGGAAAATAGGGTTTTTAACTATTTAGATTGCGGCATCATTATCACAATAAATTGTTGTGTTTAGATAAGTCAAACCGTAATCCACAAGCTGATGTTGCATCCATAAAACCTTGGAGCAGCAAGCAGAGGCGGCAACATATTTTGCTTCTGCAGTGGAAAGCGAAACTGTCTGTTGCCTCTTGCATTACCACGAAATTAAGCGATCTCCCAGAAATTGGCAACCAGCCGAAGTTGAGCGCATGTCCCTATCTATACCTCCAAGATTGCTGTCAGAGAAAGCAAACAATTTAAATTCAGAATTTTTTGGATATCAGAGGCCCAGTGATGGAGCCCCTTTGAGGTACCTAAAAATTCTTTTAACAACATGTAAATGAGAAAATTTAGGAGTAGCCTGATAACGAGCACAGTGGTAGACGACAAACATGATATCTGGCCGACTAGCAGTGAGATACATGAGTGATCCAATCATTGAGCGATACATAGTAGGATTAACAGGAGTTCCTTTAGCATCTTCATTTAGCAGAGGCCGTTCTGCAATAGGGGAAGCCATAGGCTTGGAATCTATAAGCTTGAATTTGGCAAGAACGTCGTGGACATATTTTCCTTGATGAATGAGTAAACCCGGTGGGCTCTGATGAACTTGAAGTCTCAAAAACATAGTCATCTCCCCCAATGAGCTCATCTCAAATTTCTTCTTCATGATTTCTTCGAATTCGCGACACGTTTGGACGAGAATAATGTCCTTATCAACGTAGATTTGGACGAGAATAATGTCCTTATCAACGCGTTTGATAAACAGAGTTTGGTCAATGGTTCCCCGTGTGTAGTCATGAGCAAGCAGATGCTCTGTAAGAGTAGCGTACCATGCTTGAGGCGCTTGATGCAATCCATACAAAGCCTTGTCTAGTTTGTTAGCATAATCTGGCTTGTCAGGATCAGTAAGGCCTGGTGGTTGTGCCACGTAGATTTCCTCTTTCACCTTGCCGTATAGAAATGCAGTTTTGAAATCCATTTGATAAACAGTAAAATCCATGTAAGATGCGTATGCCAAGAAGATGCGTATAGCCTCCAAACGCGCGACATGTGCATAGACCTCATCATAATATAAACCTTCAATCTGTCAAAACCCTGAACCACCAGTCGAGCTTTATTCCGAACGATAACTCCAGTGTCATCCTGCTTGTTGCGGAAAACCCAGCGAGTTCCAAGAGCACGCTTGCCCTGAGGCAGCTTCACCAATTGCCAAACACCAAGCTTTTCAAATTGATTGAGTTCCTCGTGCATGGCATCAACCCAGCCTGGTTCCTGTAAGGTAACATCAATACTTTTAGGTTCAATTTGGGAAATAAAGCAAGAATAGAGACATGTATTGATATCCCCAGATTAGCTGCGTGTGCGAACAGCAGCGTTGACAGGACCAATAATATTCTCAACGGGGTGATCACGCTGTAAATGCTGTGGTATTGGGGTAGCGGGAACCAGAACATCTGTTTGTAAGTTGGTGACAGTAGCTGAAGCGAGTCCAGATGTCTCCCCCTCAACAGAGGCACCAGTAGAAGTATGTGGTGAGGAATCCACCGCACAATCAAGGGGAGTAGGCTCGGGAAACAAAGAGGAACCCAAAACATCAGGAAGAAGGCCTTCATTTGTCGTAGGAGGCTCTGGATCAGAAACCACATCTTCAGGAGGATCCGTCTGAGCAGGCGAAGAGATAGTCTGTTCTTGAGAATGCGAAACTGCGGGGGAGGCCATACAGCGTCATTGAATCCAGGAGGATCCACACTTAGTTGCTTTAAAGTCTCATTTAGCGCGACAGGTCAGCATCATCGTCAGAAGTAATGGGCACCGTTGGAAGGATAGAATTCAAACTATTACCTGCTGGCACATTATAAGACACATCAAAATGATTAAATAAAGTGGAGTAGTCATACAACCAGTCAGGACTAATGCGTTTGTCCTTGGGATTTCCTCCAGCCAACCCACATTGTAGGTTTCAACTACCATCTTCTTGATCTTGTTATAAACGCGATATGACGTATTTTTAGAATAACCCACGAAAATGCAAGGATCCCCGCGTGCTTCAAACTTTCCTTTAGCGTCCATGAGCAGGAGAACACAAGGACTTCCGAATTTTTTGAAATGCTTGACCGAAGGTTTGCGATCTTCAACCACTTCGTATGGAGTCTTCATGTTGCGTTTATTGATCAGGGCATGATTCTGAATATAGCATGCAGTGTTAATTGCTTCTGCCTAGAAGATGAGAGGTAACTCGGATTCAACCAGCATAGTGCGTGCAGCTTCAATAAGTGCGATTTTTGCGTTCTGCAACCCCATTTTGTTGTGGGGTTCAGGCTGCGTTGAACTGTCGGTCAATCCCCTTGGAGGAGCAGAAAGAGTTTAAGGTAAGATTTTTAAACTATGTCCCATTATCACACCGGATAGCCTTTACCGTAGAATCTGTCTGGTTTTCCACAAGCGTGACACATTGTTTGACTAGCTCAACGATTTCACTTTTATGTGTGAGAAAGAAAACCCAGGTGAATCGAGAGTAGTTATCAATAATAACCAGACAGTAAGCCTTCCGTCCAATGCTGCGGATGTCTGTTGGACCGAAGAGATCCATATGGAGCAGTTCTAAGACCTGAGAAGTGGAGGGTACGGCTTTGGTTTTGTGCGGCTGTCGATGTTGTTTCCCACACGCGCATGATTAACATTTTTCAAACTGCATGAAGTCACAAACTGGTAGATCTCTGACTAAACCACCTTTTGCAAGACGATTTAAATTCTTCATGTTGATGTGACCCAGTCTGCAATGCCATAGCATGGCGTCATGTTCGGCTGTCGAAGAGAAAAGGCAAGTGAGCTTGTCAGAAGGAGCCTGGTTCATATCAATTACATACACGTTTCCTTTACGTGCAGCTTTCAGAAGAATCCAATCATCTGGAATGATTAAACCCGGTTTTAGCACATAACATCCTTTCTTTGTGAAGAGAACATCCAGATGATTGTCGCAGAGTTGAGACACACTCAACAGACTGTGCTTCAATTCTGGTACATAATTGACATTCTTAAAGCTCAGGGCTCCATTACAAACAGTTCCTCTCATTGTGATTTTCCCTGTTTCTCCACCTGTGAAGGAAACAAACCCGCTATCGAAAAACTAAATGTCATTCAACTGCGAGATATCTCCTATCATGTGCCTGGATCAGCCGCTATCAATATACCATAATCGAACAAGAGCGTGCCAGAGCTGTTCCTTCACATTTCAACAAGTTCTAGTTAGAAACGGGAACCCATGCCATAGAAGATCTGGGCTTGCCATTAGCATCAACATAAGTAACCTCACGAAAGATCAGATTAGTTGAGGATGAGGTTGATGATGCTTTTGATTTATTAGTCAGTGGGGTAGTAGACCGATTCTTGGCCACTGACTTAGGCCTCCAGGTTACCGAATCAGACCTCTGCACAATCCTTGGAGTGCTAGAGGGATTCTGGGAAGCTGAAGGTCTCAATGGTTTAACATAATGTTTCTTGGCCAATATCCAGTCTTAATCAGAAGACTTAGCCACCAATCGAGCCTCAGGTGGGCGATTAGGCATAGCCTTTGGATGTCTGGAATACAAAGTTTTGAAAGAGGTAAAAGTCTTTTGACAATTTCGAACAATGTGCCCGGGAGATCCACAATTGAAACAGGTCTGCCTCTTCTGGAAGAAAACAGTCCGTTCAGCTTGGGAAATTATGGGCAATTTGTCTGTCAGTTTCTTGCTGGCGGGTACTGACGGGTGATGCACGGTCTTGGTCTTGACGGTGTCCTGCGCACAACCATCAGCACACTTGTTAGTTTTGTGATTTGAATTGAAGGATTTTGAACATGGAGCTTTTGGAAAAATTTTAACTGATATCTGTTCAGCTAATTGCTTAACAGAGTTAGTGTGCGACTGCTGAGTTGATTCCTCAGTTTGATGAGAAGACTCAGCAGTTGCCGTTGCAGTTTTTGTAGACGCTTGTTTGGTTTTCTTCTCCTTAGATCGGTGTGTTCTCCTCTTTTTAGTCTTACTCTTCAAATCACACTTCGTGACAAATTCTGTAGAAGACACGAGTGGCTCTACAGGGACATCCTGTTCTGAAATTTCAGCAGATGATTGTGGAACTTTGCAATTTTGAGAAGTTTGAGGTTCCGATTCAAGATCAGGTTTAATATTTTCACTTGAATCATCAGGAAAAGTGTGTTCATCTTCTGTCATTTCAGAATCAGTCCCTTGTGTTGAGTCTTCTAGAATTATGTCACCATCAACGTTTACAGA
This sequence comes from Scalesia atractyloides, assembly GCA_947069175.1. Lineage (NCBI taxonomy): Eukaryota > Viridiplantae > Streptophyta > Magnoliopsida > Asterales > Asteraceae > Scalesia > Scalesia atractyloides. The sequence goes on from CAMTDV010000026.1 coordinate 70,746,549, forward strand.
AACAGTTGGTTGGTCAACTTTCACACTGTCAACCCTAGGAGATGCATTAACAGACGAGGCATCTGAAGATGAACATTTGGTATCCTCATCTGAAGATGTACATTCGGTATCCTCAGCTGAAGCTGATGAAGCCGAATCATCTGTTGATGCAGAACATGCAGCTAAATTCATTTTCTCATCATACAAGTTATCATAGTTATTAGCATCGTTCAAAACATCAGTATTTGATGAAAAACCAGAATTAAAACTGTCTAAATTCTCAACACAACCAACACTGTTTGAGTATGTAAATTTTTCAGCAAGAAATTGATTTAAAATGCCAAAGGCAGGTTTATAAAAAGCATAATTATCAGCTGAATTGTCTGAATGTGTATTCAGACATTCCTCTTCATCACCCTGTGTGATATCCTCAACTAAAATTTCTTCTGCACATGAATTAGACACATTAGTATCGTTCACAAATTTAGTTTGAGTATCAGAAGATTCTTTTTCGTTAGATTTTGTGGAGGATGTTTCTCCCTCAGGCACTTCTTTCTCTAATCCATCTGTACTTTCAGAGGGACGATTACCAGTTTCACAAGGAAGTGATGTAGAAGCCACAAAGACATCATCCCTCTTGAGTTCAGTGGGTTTGGAGAACTCTGGGTAATAGGGCGTCCATGGTTTGAACAAATAATCTGATGGTTTACCATACATCATTTTTTAGCATTTTCTACCTCTTCCTCAGATTAAGGCATTCTAGTATAGTTATGATTGTATGGTGGAGGCGCCCTATTGTAACCAAGGCTTTTAGTAAAATTCTTTTTATAATTAAGCTGGAGGTCACATAAGTCCTTGACTAGTTTACTGGAATTTTCAAATTTCTTAATGTTTATTTCGTTTTCGTGAAGTTTCCCAGTCAAAGAATTCAGCTTGGCTAAGGCTGCTTGAAGTTCTACGTCCTTTTCAGCTAGTTTTAGCTTGTAGTCGTAGACCCAACATTGCTGTTGGTTCAAGTCTAGCTTTAGCTGAGCCACATCCTGTTTCTGAGCTTCGACCTTCTCCATAAGAAGCTTGTTCTTATATTTAAGGGCGATGTTCTGTGACAAAACTTGTTGATATTCAGCTACTAGGGTTGAATAAAGGGCACACATTTGTGATAATTTAAAATGACAACTATCAGAACAGAGTATCAATTTACCGTTTCTGAAAGATCGGGCGTCTCAGTTGTCTACGCCATCATGCAGGGGTTGCTGTTCTTGGATAGATTCAAGGTTTCCATTTGAGCTGCAGCGTCTGCCCAGTTGAAACCCTCATGTTGTTGGGCCACCAGTGCTGTGGACTTCTCGCCTGAGCTGCTTGATGGACTCGTAGTTGACTTGGAAGGAGAGACGGGAACCAGCTGTCTGTCACTGCTCTGTATATCAGCGACCCTATATGATACATACCCTGATGGTGGTTTCTTGCATTCCCTAGCGAAGTGTCCTGGTTCGTGACATCGGTAACATCTGGTTTGTCCTTTGTGAGACCAGTCCTCAAGTTTGACAAGGGTTGCCTTCCATACTATTTCTGAAACTGTTGACCCGAAAAGCAGCCAATTCCAAGAGACATCAATCTCGTCTAGGTCCTCGTCCATGATCTGATCAACATCTGTTGGAAGAATAGATGGAGGGGTCAGATCACCTGCAAGGAAGGCGTTTAAGCTTTTGATCATTGATGCCGCAATAGCGAGTTTCTCTTCGTTTTCCTTAGTGAGAAACGTAGAGTTGGGCGCGGGTTGAGCAGGTCCAGGGACTGGTGCAGCAGTTTGAGGAATGACGCCTTGTTGCACTGTTTGAGGAGTTGCAGGACTGAAAACCATGTTAGGATACTGAGCATGGTACTGTGTGTGAACTTGAGCAGCTGAAACCGTTGTAGGATATGGAGATTGAAAACCATACACATACTGAGTGTTCTGAGGCGTGGTAATAGGACTGTAAACCACATTTGATCCACCCGGTGCTTTTGCATTTCCTTGCAGAGGACTATAGATGAGATTCTGTGACATTAAAGCCGCGTTCTGCCCTGACATCCCTGCGGCCATCAAACTGCTTTGATGGTTGATCTCCCTCTGCTATGATTTGATAGTAGCTATCATCTCAGTGCAAGTGACGTCATTTAAGTTCTTTGTCTTTTTGATCATGCCCACGTCTGCATTCCAACTTTTGGCAAGTGAATTTAATAACTGTCGGTTCATGGCACTGTTGGTGAGGGTGATCTCAGCTGAAATCATCCGGTAAACCAGCTTGACATAGCGACGTATCTGGTTTTCGATGGTTTCCCCATATATGTGATTGAACGAGCTGAATTGTTGATTCAGCTGATTCACCCTACTTGCTTTCATGTCGGCATTTCCCTCATAGAGATTTTGCAACTCACTCCAAACCTCCTTTGCGGTTTTACAGTTTCTGACCGCGATAGAAATATCGGGTCCTAAAGCCATGGTTAGAGTTGTAGAAGCCATCTCATCTTCCTCTATGATTTTGATATCCTCTAGAGTTCATAGGTGCATGGGCTTGGGAATTTTCGTTTCAGGATCTTGCTCTGTGCTGTACACTATGGTTCTTGGACCATTCATGATGCATCTCCACACGCTGGGTTCTTTTGCCTTGCAGTACTGTTCGAAGTGGAACTTCCACTCGTAGTATTCATCTCCATACAATAAACGTGGCACTTTGGTGGAAGTGCCAATTACCTGATCCAGCTCTTGGTGGAGGGCTAAAGTTTGCGATTGTAGGGCAGCAAGTGTGGCATTTATCAGGTCTTGTGCGGTCATGAATCCAGCCATTGAAATTAAATTAATTAAAAAATTTACCAAATTGATTTAAAGTTTAATTAATTTTAAGTGTTTCTGATGACCAGTACTGAATCCGAAAAGGTCAATCCTGTAGTCAAAGATGGTCAACCTAGAAAGATGATCCGAAATGGCAATCCTGAGGTCAAAGATGGTCAACCCGGATAGATTTTCTGAATTGATGTGTAATCCGGACTAAAGAATCCGAAATGAACAATCCGGATTGTTGAATCCAACTTGAAGATCTGAAATAGAAAAACCGAGATGAGATCCGAAATAAGAAGACCGAAATGTAGATCCGAAATTCAAATCCGAAATGGAGAATCCGAGATGTATGATCCGAAATAACCAACTCTGAATATAAATCCGGAATAAAAATCATGAATGGAGAATCCGAAATGCCTGTCTTATCTGGTAAAAATCCGGAACATTGATCCTTATCCGTAACAGTGACCCGCCTTTTCTGCAACTGAATTCCTTGATTAAAGGAATTCAAAAACCGCAACAGTAACTCGGACTACAATCCGGAACAAGCAACAATCCGGGACCAATCCGAGATGGATGATCTCCTTCGTGTTCTTCAGAATCCGGAACAGTGGTTAATCCGAATTGTGAGAACCTTCTTCGTGTTCTTCAGAATCTGGAACAGTACCAGATCCGAATTCTTCACAAGTTCTTCGAGTTCTTCGGAACAGTAGCCTCCGATGATGAACAGTGATCTGGAACACCAAAACAACGATCCAAACAACAGTAACACACTTCAAAACTTCTTCAATCAGCAATATCTGGAGCCTGTATTAGAACAGCAGGCTCTGATACCAATTGTAAGTCCCGTAAACGGATCAAACAGGTATCACTAACCTAATCAATAGCGGAAATTATGATTAGAAAGAAGAACAACTTGAATAACTTCAATGATTATAACTTGCATACACCAAAGATGTCAGATAAAAGTTTTTACTTTCAATTCTCTAACATTTTCTCTATGACCTAGCCCTTCTATTTATAAACATCATCAAGCCCATAATTACAACCCTAGGCCCATTAGGCACTAGGAAGCCCACATTAACCCCAAAAGCCCAAATACATCTCTAATGAACAAACCTTTAATGCTCCAAGGCCAACAATATATATATATATATATATATATATATATATATATATATATATATATATATAACTAGCATAATTCAAACGTGCGGCGTGACATAATTATTTATCTGGACGATATATAAAATATTGTCTATAATATTATCTTATTAATACTATATAATAAAAGAAACCAATATTTGAAATGTATCATTCATTGAAAGCGTCTATCTTTTTGTTTTCTCGTTTTGTAAACTTTTTGTATATGAATTAAATAAATAATATTAAATCTTATCTTATTTTAAATGTCGAACAAAATCATTTATTTTTCAAATAAATATGTTCTTTAAATTTAAATTATTAAGTTAAGATATTTTTTGAAAATGACACAAAACAATAATCTTAAACTTAAAAAAAACAATAGTATGTTGATATAAAAAAGTTAAAGTACAAACAAAATATACAAAATAACTTATGAGACATTAGACCAAACTTAAATAGAAGCAAATAATTTAAATATGTTGTTTATTTTAAAATTGGGGTTGTAATCAATTTGAAATATACTATGATTTTTGAACCGAATCCAATAACATATTATTTAATATATAAAATTTATAACACCTCAAAAATATTAAATAATATAAATAATTAGAGGCCTTTAACCTAGTTAATGAATAGTACCTAATAAAAAAATGATGATGATGAATGAATTATGGCCCACTTTGGAATAAACTAAATAAGAGGGATTAGATTAGCCAAGTGGGTAAAACATGTTATATAAAATGAAACCAAATAAAAAATTGCACATGTCTATGTGCGTGTATGTGTGGGTGATCTGAACAAAACACTAAGAATCCTAATATCAACAAACTGATCAAATTGAGAGGGAGAATGGGGGGGGGGGGGGTTAGTTCTTGCATGAATCAAATTTGTGGTCATCTAGTCAAGAAGATCAAGAGGTATGTGAAGTTTCATTGTTTAGTGATGTTAAAAAGTTTAATGAATGTCACTAATTACAATTCAAGTATAAATTGTAGGTGCCATGACAGAAATGGAGATGTATATTAGTCTAGGAATGAGCCCTAGATGAAAATTTAGTGATTAAATGCCATAATTTGAATTGTGTTAAATGGGTTTTGATAAGTATGATGAACATTTGAATTTTAGTTGAGAAATGGTTGAATTTGACGATATAAATGTTAAATTCTAGGTGTTAATCACACACACACTAGACATAGAGACTTGAAGGTGATGATAATACATGGTTAATAACAAAAACATTAACTTAAAAATTCTAGTATGAAAACCTTGCCCACAAGATGTTTGATAAAATGCCTAAGTGACCTAAAATGTTGGAAATATGAAAGAAATCACGTGATTAACTAGTTTGAAAAATTTCGTGTAATATATATTGTAATATGAGTTCTAAAGGATAAATTGAATTGAACCATATAAGCAAAACGGGTGAAACATCTAGTGGCCAAGCCAGAGAGGATACACGATTGAAGGGAAAGCTATAAGGTACGTAGCTTTAAGTTTGAAAGAATTCTTTAATACATTTTTATTTAATATATGTTGATGAATTAAGTAATACTCGTGAAATTTGGTTCATGTAAAAGCGATGGATTTCGCAAAAGTCAACCGAATGGATAATTAGTAAAGAATGACATGTTTGGTTGTATAAAGCGATGGATTTCGCTAAAGTAACCAAACGGGATAAAATGACGAATTAGATAAAGGTTTGGTTGTATAAAGCGATGGATTTCGCTAAAGCAACCAAACGGGTTAAAATGACGAATTAGATAAAGGTTTGGTTGTATAAAGCGATGGATTTCGCTTGTAACACCTCGTAAAATCGTGTCCAATAGTATAGTGACACGTGTCATTACTTTTATAATAAGTCCATTAAGGACCAAAGGTGTCAACTTGCTCAAATTAAGCCTCTAAGTGACCCTCTGGTGTCAACATGCATAAACCGAGCCTCTGAGTGACCATTAGTGTCAACATGCTTAAACTTAGCCTCTGAGTGACCATTAGTGTCAGCATGCTTAAACTTAGCCTCTGAGTGACCATTTGTGTCAACATGCTTAGCCTCTGAGTGACCATCAGAGTCAACATGCTTATACTAAGCCTTTGAGTAATCCTTTACGAAGTCCTAACTCTATTATGAGCCACTTGTTGGACGAGAGGGAATCATTATGTAAATATGTAAAAGTTGGACAATGGAGGGATTAAAAGTGTCAACATGTTAATTTATACATCTGAGTGACCTTTTAACGAACGAGAGCTTGACAATGTCCGGGCATACTCTCGGGCACGCCAAATGTTGGCTACGAAAGGCTAATGATGCTTATAAAGGTGTTTAGAGGTTTATTAAGTTAAGGGGCTAAATATTGCAAGTTTTGAAAGTTCCCAGGAGGCGCTCTCGGGCCGCGAGAGACACGGGCCTGGTCTCTCGCGGGGCGCGAGAGGACTGTGTCTGCAGAAAATTTGCTTGGCCTCCACACATGTTGCCAAAAACCATTTGATTCGAAACCATGGACTTCCAAACTGCTATGCCACGTTTTAGGACACTTGTAGGCTTCCTCTAACACTCCCTAACACCTGGCATCACCTCCTTCAAGCTCTCCAACTATAAATAGGTGCATTAGTTCACCAATTGAACTTGCACCATTCACATTTATCACTCTATCTCCATCCTCTAGAAGTTTCTAACTGAAAGGAGCATCTAACTTAGTTCTATTTCATCCTAGGAATCACTTGTAAGTGTTCATTTCTCTTGCATTTTCGTTTGTAGGCTTTTATAGACAAAAGTCAAGCGTTTTACAGAAAACGCTTTGACTTTCGGTTAAGACCATTATGGTCCAACCATTGTTCGTAACGAACATGACTAAGTGATCGTAATAAGGTAGGCGTTAATCCCTATAAAGGGCACCTCCTAAAGATCACGTTTGACTTCTGCTCGTAGAACATGTGAAAACATGTTCGGCTCGTCAATTTCTGTTCTAGAATCGGTTCGCAACCGAAAGTTGCAAAGTTTAACTTCTTCTTTGACTTTCAATTCTGACCCGATTTAGATTAGTTATCTACTGATCTAAGGTTGCATTATGATCGTAATATAATGTAGCATAACGCTCTAAGGTTATATTACATGGTCATAATCAGCAACTGAGTTTATACACAAGTTCCGTTATTATGTCATTTTTGACTAAATTGCCCTTTTTACATAAAATAAAGTTTTAATCGACAATGAACTTGAAAATGAATCTCCTACTGATGTAATATCATAAGTGAGATTATTTGGGATGTCAAGTCAGATTATATACTGAATTTACATACAAGTTCTTGTGTTATGTCGGCAAATGACGATAAAGCCCTTGTGGATCATAAAATGGTTTTAATCATACCTTTCATATCAAATATTTTACCAACTGGTATGTTATATTAAATGATATATCTAAAGCAATTAAACTTGATCTTTACATCAGTTTTTACTAAACTTCGCACAAATCGTCATTTTACGACATAAACGCCGTTTCGGTGCATAGTATGGTTTTAAACCATATTTAACGACCAAGACTTGTTACCTACTGATTTTAAAACTTATTTAAAATATTATTACCTTAGGTACATGATATAAACTTAGAATCCCAAATAAAGCTATCATACTATGTGTAAAATGACCAAAATGCCCCTTCGGTGCATATTTTGGTCATAAATGAAAAATTACACATATAACCAGGATCTTACTGATATTATATCACAAATTAATAATTTTTACAGAATACTTATGATTATAACATTTAAAATATATTCAAGTTCCTTTTATAAGTTATATAATTACCAAAACGCCCTTATAAGGCATAATTTTATTTTAAAACCTTAACGGGAATGTAAGTTGATATGATACTAATATTACAACTTATTTAAAGTATAATAACATATGAAACTTGTCCATGACTTATCCGGTTTGTTAGGTCCTAGAACTGTGAGACTAAAGCATCAAATATATGTAATGATCTATGGTAATTAACTGGGTTTAACTAGGTTAGTTTGTATTAGTTTTGGACCTTTATAGGTCATTGGGCATGTCATAGGCCATGTGGGCCAGGCAAGCCCATTAGGTTTATGCCTTATCCTAGGTATAAATAGAATGTTATATCATTCCTAGGGTTAGATCTTTGGAGACTTTGAGATTTCTCTAGAGAGAACTATCATCTTGTACCAGACGGTTTTGCTTGTTCAAGTAATAGAATAGTGTGCAAGGTGTTAAAGTGAATTCGCTCTGGTTCTTCGTTATTTTGGTTTTCTTGAAGATCATCAAGTTTGGATTCCGCCCACCCTTGGTGATTGTGTGATATCATTGTTAGATCCGGATTACCGGACTTACAAGTGGTATCAGAGCCTGTTGAACCTGTTTTCCAGGCTCAGATATGATATTACAAGATTTTGTTCGGTTTTCTGCTGAAGAACACGAAGAAGATTTCAAGCATTTCGGATCAACATTCAAGGATTTCGGATTTTTGGTTACATTTCGGACAGATTTCGGATCATTCTGATGCATTTCGGATTGATTTTGGATTAAAATCTTGAATTTCGGATTCATTTCGGATTAATCTGTTGAATTACGGATAAAAATCTTGAATTTTGGATAGATTTCGGATAATCTTCACAGCATTTCGGATAATCTTCGAAGCATTTCAGATTTTCTTCAATGATTCCGGATTCGTAAATGTTCCGAATTCGGATAGACTTTCATTCTGGATTACTGTTCCGGATTCTGACTGTTGCTGTGTATCTGATAGCACTCCGGATTACTATTCCGGATTCTCATTCCGGACTGAAACAGTGCATCTCGGATTCCATCTCGGATACTATTCTGAATCACCATCTCGGATTAGTATCTCGGATCAATGTTTGAGATTTCATCTCGGATTGTTAATCTGAATTACTGTTCTGAATTTGGTACTGTTTCGAATTACACTCACAAAGGTGGAAAGTTAACCAGCTGACGTAACCGGAGTTAAACCTTTTCATACATAGAATTTGATCCTTAGACAATTTCAACAATCTGGTTGCACGGCTAGACTCGTGTGATTTTTAGGGCAAAAAAGGCACGAAAATTCCTAAAATCACCATCGGACAGTATATATCATCAGAATCGTATCGTCAAGACGAGTCTAACGGTACATTTTGGTAAAAACAGTTTTCGGACATTTTTTATCGTGTTTACCGGTCCAGTTTCGATTATCCGAAGATGTTTGCAGCCCAGGCTCAGCACCCGAACATAGCTCTCAGTCCAGCACAAAATCAAAACCCGAGCCTGCGGGATGAAGTGAAGGAAAAGCTGAATGAGTTTATCGGAGATTACAATGTTGATCCGGTTGCTAACTATGTGATGCGTTTGCTTGAATGTGGGCGGCGTAAAGAGGAAGTAAGAGAAGCAATGGATAGCTTCTTGGGTGATGATAAAGACTCCTTTGTTTCTTGGTTGTGGGATCATTTACAATCAAACCAAGATCTCAAAGCTCTATATGCAAAATCTACTGAGTCTATTTCTGAATAAGTATCTGAGCAGAAACCTCAAGCCCAACAAGAAGCAATCAGCAGCCCAGCACCCCAAACTGAACCTCAATCCCAAACTAACGCTGACAAATCTAGCTCGTCCAATGACACAGTCAACTATTTTTTGTGCACTGAACCTTGCAGGAATAGGGTCGCTCAACTCAGGGCTCTTAATTCCAAAATGACCGATGAATACAATAATGCAATGGCTCAGTGCATCAGCCTTCGAGAAAGCAACAAGTTACTCAAAGAAAAGGTTGAAGCACAAAAGAAAGATATAGCTCAGCTCCACCTGGACGTAAATCAACAGAAATGTTGGGTCCATGATTACAAAACCAGATTAGAATCAAAAACCATGGAATGCGACTTGGTAAGAGTTGAGCTGGGACTTCTTACTAGAAAATATCAACAAAAAGAAGTGAATATAAAGAAGTTTGATACATCCAGCAAGCTTGTTCAAGACGTGTGCAATGTGCAGCTGGCATATAAGGGGAACAAAGGGAAGGGTTTGGGATTCAATCATGTTGCCCCACCGTATAATCACAACTACACAACAATGCCTGAAACCGACGGAGATATTGAATAAGCACAACATATGGTGTACGGCAAACCAAGTGATTATACTTCAGACACACGGGAACCATCTGGTGCTATTGACTCTTCTAATGAGTCAGCTGGTGAAGAGAGAGCTGATGTGAACAAGGCTCCAAGTGCGCAAACTGAACAATCTGAACCTTCTGCTACTGATGAAAAGGTTTAGAGCAAGCTAAAAGAGCAGAAAAGAGCAAATCGGAGACGAAGAAAGCAGAAGTCCAAACGTCAGGACAATTAAGCTCTCTAAAATCATCAGTGGGCAGCAATAGCCCTCAATAGGCTAGTGTTGTGAAAAATGCCTTTGTTAAGCCGGTTTTCAATGGAAAATGTGAAAAATATGCGTTTGACCGTGCTAGCAAAGCTTTTGGAAAGGTTGGGGAGATTTCTACACAAGATTTGCAGTCTAAACAAAATAAGAAAAATCAAAGGAAATCTCCACAACAGAAGAAGGCCCTTGCAAACGACAAGTACAGATCCAAATTCATCTTCGTCTACAAGAAACGTGCAAGGATATCAAGCACATAAGGGATCAGTTCATCCTTCAAGGCCTGCCCGAGCAAATCAAGCTGATCAGAATGCTTTACATGTGAAGAGACAAACGTGCTTCAATTGCGGCATTCCTGGTCACATTGCTCGAAACTGTACACGTGGTCCCCATGTTCCGTGTCATGCTAAAAATCAGAAGGTTACACCAAAGAAAAATAATAATTCCAAGCCGATGAAGGTATCATGGCAATGAAGAATGTGAATTCCAAGGTTAAACCATCTGATGGGGATTGGAATGTTGCCAAAAACAAACGCAAGATTGTTCAGAAACAAAAATCTGTTTCTAAAATGACTAAACCTGAAACAGCCAAAGTAGCTCAATCAAAAACAACTACCGGGTTTGTTAAAATGAAACAGATTTGGAAACCAAAACCCAAATCCAAACCCGCAGCAACATCACCAATCCTCAAAACAAAGGGGACTTGTGTCTAAAAGAAGTGTCTTATTTTGATGCTTCAAGGAACCCAGGACCACGATGGTCTGGGTCCCACTGTCTTACTAATCTCTTTATTTTCTCAGGAACAACCAAGGAGGAGCTGTTGACAATCTCTGGAATGTTGATAGCGGTTGTTCCAAGGACATGAAGGATAACATCTCACTGTTGCAAAAAGGTTCAAATTTTTATGATTGTGATGTTTCCTTTGGATGAGATAAGGTAAGAAAAGATCAGCAAAAATGTACAAATTTGAATTTCATGCTTTAATTTTGAAATTGATTAGTTTTTAATCTAATGACGGAACGGTTAAGCAAAAAAATAAAAATATTTTCCTTTTCCTTTTGGTTAAAACTTTGTGCATATGTTTTCTTTATTAGGTAAATTTGTGCATAAAGTATGATGCACAAATTTCGAGGGCGATATATGTGTATATGTATTATTTTAGGGGGAGAAAATTAGAAAAATACAAAAACATTATTTGAAAAATAGAAAAATACAAAAAAAAGTCATGGGAAATGAAATGAATATTCGTGATAAAGGGTGTGACTGACACATGTAAGGTGTCGTAGCTGAAAAGACTAGGATCTAATGTGATATGTCGATAGGCTTAACGCTCAAAGTGATTAAAAGATACTAAAGTGATATAAACATAATGAACTATGTATCTTGTGGGTAACATACCATTGGCGTATGATTTCATGGTCTAAAATCTTGCGTTGATAGATAGCCAACGTCTGAGGTTTCAGGGCTTTATGCTGTTGAGTCATCCAGGGATATCTTGGCTGCCATTCTGTTGCATCCAGATTATATGCAGACCTAGGCACAGTCAGAATATCCTTAAAATCGCCAAATCAAAAGGACCAAAACCTTAAAAGAAAGGAAATCTCGTCATGAGAAAATTCCATTAATTCAAACATACCAAATAAGGTATTTGCCTAACCCTCATCAGAAAATATTGGTCTCTCTGCTGTATGGAAGTACTGTCCTGTTCACCAATAGTCTGACGTTGTAAAAGATAAAGGATGATCTCAGTATACTCACCTGCTACGATGAATCGTTGTGCTTACCTTGATCGCGGGGGTATGCCATGGTATGGGACACACAGATATTATAGTATAATACTACCTTAAGCATATCACAAAGTTGAAAATGAAAGTTGAGCGTTAAAGTTTAAGTGGACAAACATATTGGCAATTGCATAGACCAGTCTGAATAAGTTCGCACCGAAAAGTGTTCCTTGGTCTGCCTGAAAACGATTTTGATCCCATTGCAATTGTATAGTTGTAACTATTGATTTAGTTTCTTTGTTTATTTGTGTTTCTGTTTATATTCTTATAAAAAATAGAAATTTCAAAAATCCAAAAATATAGTGCTTTATTAAAAAATTATTAACCGTTCTTGAAGATTTGGCTAATCATCAAAGGATGAAAGAAATTTGAATTTCAATCTGATTACAAGTACTTGGATGTACCAAGTGTTCATGTGGTACTCTCCATGTTGCATAAGAATGTTTTCTTATAAATTTCTGAGAATTGTGCAGATCTTGAGGGGTTGCTGAAATTGAGATGCTGTTACTTGCCGACAAAGCATGAAGCATCACAACAGCAAAGTGTATCGGAGTCAGAAGAACCAAATGCCAGTCCGTTTGACAGTCATAGTACATTTGAAGAAGTACTTGTGAACCTGCTTGCTTGAAAGAGAAGGATTGAAGAAGAAAAGAGCTGCTAAGGTTCCTCCTCTCGCATTCTTTTTGATAAAGATGTTTCAAGCAAAGCTGATCGAGATCCTGATATGAAGCTAACTACAAGAGCAGAAGAAACAGACCCGGTGCTGAGAGTTCGTTGAAAAGTGAGGTCCTAAAAGTATGAGACTGACTTCCACAACAATTACAACACAACGACAACCATAGATTCTGTTGAAGACATTGCACTATGAAGACAATTTGATGCATCAGTCTAGGGGGAGATTGTTAGGTCCTAGAACTGTGAGACTGAAGCATCAAATATATGTAATGATCTATGGTAGTTAACTGGGTTTAACTAGGTTAGTTTGTATTAATTTTGGACCTTTATAGGTCATTTGGGCATGTCATAGGCCATGTGGGCCAGGCAAGCCCATTAGGGTTATGCCTTATCCTAGGTATAAATAGAATGTTATGTCATTCCTAGGGTTAGATCTTTGGAGACTTTGAGATTTCTCTAGAGAGAACTATCATCTTGTACCAGACGGTTTTGCTTGTTCAAGTAATAGAATCGTGTGCAAGGTGTTAAAGTGAATTCGTTCTGGTTCTTCGTTATTTCGGTTTTCTTGAAGATCATCAAGTTTGGATTCCGCCCATCCTTGGTGATTGTGTGATATCAATGTTAGATCCGGATTACCAGGACTTACAAGGTTACCGGATATCGCCTATATGCGCACGATTAAGTATATGCAACTAGTTTACGGAAATTAACTGAGGTTTAACCTTATCATTTTAGTCTCAAAATCCAGAATGATTATGGTTTACTCATATTATACAAGTCGTAGTACTTGTTAGGTTTAAACTACATTCTATCCGATCATCGCTTAATCTAGAATATTATACCGTTTTGAACCTGTACGCTAGTCGGTCTAAGTCTATGACTTAATTAAGACCGTTAGCATTTTAATTGGTTAGCTTATGCCATAATCCAGACTAGAGCATTCTGGTAAATGCTATCTGCACTTATTTCATTTTGGATACGTCTGAGATATTAAATCTTGCATTTTTAAATCAAGACTAGCCCAGGTAAATACTCTTGACTTATTTTCCCTATACGGGCTTGGGTTACGGTAAACTATTACCGCTTGGTCGGAAATGGGATCAATCGAATGCCGGACTGTGGCTAGTAAATCCGCATAGTCCGTTTTAATAAGTTTTGTTTGATAACTTAAACATTGGGGGTTAACGACCGTGTCCTGGATATCCTCGGCTCATTACATTAGTTAATGGCCACGACCAAAGCGTAGGGTGTAGGCATACACCTGACAGATGCTCATGCTAAATTATTTTTACCCACTAGTTGGGGATAACTCCTTCGTGGGTTCTTAAGTGGTGTGTACGTTAATCAGGTCTCGGTCTCTGTACTAGGCCCCATATGTATGGACAAACATATGAATCTGTTAACAAGGTTACAAGGCTGACTTTCCCAAGTTATAAAAGATTTGTGCCATGTGCACTTAAATCAAATTTTTAAATGTTTTCAAAATGAGTCAGTTGGGTGTATTTACCAGCGAAAGCTGACGTATTTTCAAAAGACTAAGATGCAGGTACAATACGAAATAGGCTGGAAGCTACTCGGTAGTTACACATTTTTGTACATTTTACGATCCGTATGTGGATCTTCCATTACAAGCCGTCTGTATATTATTTTTTCGCACTTGGACATTTGGTTTGTAATAGTAATTTAAACTCCAAGACTTCCATTATGTTGTGTTTAATTGACTATGATGATATCAACTTACGTCACAATATTCCCCGCCCAGGCCCACCGGTGTTTGGATTGGAAATACGGGGGGTGACAGGTTGGTATCAGAGCCAATGTTTGAGATAATTAAACACTAGCCTTCTTGTGTTTAATCTCAAACTTACACAAAAGCACATTCCTTAGACTTCCAAGTCTAGGCTTTGACCTAGGATTACTTATCTCATTATTAAGTTATTATTATTATTGTTTTAACTTGATTTTAAAAGGAAAATGCCAGCAAGAGTATGAGGAAGAGGAAAAGGACCAATGAGGGGAGGACCATCTGGACATATCCCTTCACAACCCCATCACTAGAATCCTTATGAGGATTCGCGGAATTCCTAGCCACTAGCGCAACATTCACATACTCACACACAAAACTTGTACCACTCTTACCATTCACACCAATCACACCATTCTCATCACTCTCATCATTCATATCATGATGAGTTCAACCCTAACCACTACTTTAACACACCCCAGCAGATCAACATCAATTAGATCAACCCAACCCAACCCAATGGACGAGGACTCCAACCCGGAGATGCCACCGTCAGGATCACACGCACATCCCATTGAAATCTCTAGTGATTTGAACTCTTACGCTGGATGATCATACCAAGGTCCTAACGGATGGCACCAATATTGGAACCAATTCACTTTTGCTAACACTCCTTCCCACCACTCCTCAATACCTCCTATGCATGAAGATATTCAAATGGAACAGGTGGAACAACCTCAGCCACCAAGGAGGAAACGTGGAGCACGTATGTCGGTACGTGTAGGTCAACGGTCGGGTCCGCTGCCGCCATTACCCAAATCCTACCCTACCATTCACGAGGACCCGCAAATGGGTGGACCCTCCAGTGCTTCACCTGTGGTGGAACCGACACCATCACTTGTGGTTCAACCACCACAATCGAGTTTTAATAACCCTATTCCTACATACCCAGATACATCTTGATATGATCCTTTTAACCCATCTACGCCGGTAAATTACCAGGCACTTTCGCATGACCCTTATATGCAAGCAGTCATGCATAACGCACTTTACCCGTCTCCCTTCCCAACTGCTTATCCACCTACTGGATATTCCAATTATGGGTACCAATATCTGGTTATGCCTCAACCACAACCACAACCTTCGCCGCCTCTCGAGGCCATTAATGAAGCCCTGGAGCGAATGAAGGAAATGCAACAACAAGCGGAGAAAGCAGAGAAGACGACGAATAAGTTCTTCAAGAAGCTCTCCAAGTTGGTTAAGGGAAAGAAGGACGAATGAAGTCTCTTCTATTATTATATTTAGTCCCTGCGAGGACATTGTTATTTCTTTAGTCCTTGCGTGGACAAGTTATTCATTTTTAGTCCTTGCATGGACAATTAGTTTTATTTATTTATATCTAGTATTATAATTTCTTATTGGCATTTAATGAAATATTTTGGAATTATATATATATGTATTCATACTCTGCTATATAATTCCAAAAGATCTTAATGGTTTTGATTAGCCAAGTGGCAGAGACCATATTATTTTTCCAGCTTATAAATGATAGTTAAGGATGAATAGCCTACTATAATGATAGTTAAGGAGAGTTATCCTTCTATCCAGAGGTGGTGGACTATGTTCAAGCCTCCAAGTCGTTAAGGTCAATGCAACCGTGACTATTAATTGATCATTAAGATACTCCTATGTTAACATTCAAGAAATTTTCATACTCTTGGTAGTGTGACTTGAGGAACCACACTAGCCGTCTAGGTAAATGGACTACATCCTAAACCTTATATAGCACGTGTGATCGAATTTGATCCAGGCTAATATCATCAAATGCGATGGTAATAATTAACATCCATTAGTGATGTAGTGCCTACGGGCCATAATTGACATCCTTTTGTGTTGTAAGTGCCTACGGGCCATAATTGACATCCATTAGTGATGTAAGTGCCTACGTGTCATATTTGACATCCATTAGTGATGTAAGGCCAATGTGCCATTGATACGTGGTCGAATACCAATGATGAATCGTATTTAAGTTTATGTCTTTACATGAATTTTGGTTTCGAATGGCCTACTTTTGATTAGAATTGTATTTTTCAGGTCTAACAGAGTTTAAGGAGCTATTCAGGAGCTTTACAAAGCATCAGGGAGTGAACGAATCAACCGGGAATTAGAAATGAAAAAAACAGAAACCAAGAGTTGGGCTTAGCGTCGGCGACGCCCCTTGGTTATTCGCGTCGGCCAAAAACTCGCGTAGACAACATATTAAGGCGTCAGCAGAAAACAGAAAATCTAGAGGACGTCGCCGACGCCCTCCAGAAAGTGCTATCGCTGAATTTTGTTTGTTGGGTGTTTTGAATGAGTTATAACCCACTTTTTGGGCTTTTCAAAGGCAGTTACGCAATTTAAACCTAGAACACCTATCTTGGAGCCAAGAACACCCCAACCTTCAATCACAATCCATCCAATTCATCCCTCATCATCCGAATTGATCATCCATCATTCTAAACCCTAATCCATCATCATCATCATCATCATCATCATCCACTCTTAACCCTAATCATCATCATCATCACCATCATCAAGGCTTCAAGATGTCCATATTCAAGTTTCAATCATCCGGCTATCGTGTTCCGTTCACCATGAGCGGCTAGTCTCTTCGGGTTTCACCTGGTGTAGGTTTTTGTAAGTTCTAGGGTTTGACATTTTTTTAAGTTTTGATTTGTGACAAATTGTAGTTTGATTTTGTAACCTATGATAATTGACCTGCATTTGTATTGTCGTGAATTGTCGAATGAGTTATGAAATTTGACTTTGCGAAATGTTTATGTGCAATATGCCTTGTCTAGGTTAGAATTTACATGTTCTGGGCAACGAAGTGCATTGTAGTCCGTCGTTTTCGACGTTGATAGCTTTTTGCACCTAAGCCACACAACACTAAACTCGTTGACCATTTTTACTATTGAATTGAACCTAAAACGTGTAGGAACCCTAGGATTTGAATTACCGAACCGGGTGTGAACCTTGTTCTTTATTATTATTCAAAACCTTTTAATCAAGTTTTTTCATGAAAGTTTCATTCGTTTAAGTTTTTGTAGCGAATTAATTAAAAGCAAATTTGTCGGTTTGATCCGACATCTCTTTCAAACAAACAAACATTCAAATAAACAACATAGCAGCCTTCATAAATGGTGACAACCTTTAAAATCAATCGCATCCATCGCAAACCACAAACACATTGTTAAGGGTATGGTTCGACCCCTTACTACCACTAACACATTGTTAAGGGTAATTTGGGACTATAAATATTATCTTTGACCAGGGCGTGACACTCCGATCAAATTTTGGCGCTGTTGCCGGGGAGTTTCAGCGCTTTGCGTTTGGATTTGTTTGATTTTGTGATTATCTGTTTAAAGTGCTTGTTTCTTTATATCGTCTCTGCTTTTGTGTTACGCGGGTGTGTTACTTGTGCAGGTTACAGGCAGTGCATGCATCCATACATGGAATTTCGAGAGGACCTCATCGTTAGTGTTTGAACCAGAGATCAAGCGGGTCGTTAGAAGAAACCTAGCCAACCGGTTAGAGGCAACTCTTGTCACTAATCCACCCAATTCCAATGGATCCACAAAACTCCAACCAACCCAACAACCAAAACCAATACTATGATTTACCCACCCCAAAACCAAAACACCCGAAACCATCAATCGAGGGGTATAACAACTCGAGACCACCAACACCACCATTCCAAACTCGTAGCCGAAACCAAAACAATCACCAACGTACACCCACACCTCCACCTCAAAACCAAATCCGACAAAACCCTTTACCACCCAACCTCAACAACCGAAATGTTAACGCCAACCGTGGAGTTAACCAAAGTCGCAACATTCCCACGAACCAAGCTAGATTTCTCAATCTCGAAGAATTGAAAAGAAACATTCCCGATGATGCACCGTATAGCGTTCCCGATTACCAATCACCGGAACATGTGAGTATTCACTCGAAATACTCTGGCGATGGAGGGAACTATAATGATTGGGTTGAAGATGACGCTTGGGGGAATGAGAATGAAGGGAATTTTATCATGCTCGGGGTTTTGAGTATGACGAGGGTGGCTATCAAAATGCCAACTTTGTGGGGGAATGACGATGGATACGGGTATGATTATGGTCGAGTCGACGGCTACGGGAATAACCGTCAACCATAAAATAATTGAAGGAACCAGGATTACGGTGACAATAACAACAATAACGTCAACCGTAATCGGATTCCGCATTTCGTGGGCGGCGGTAATCAAGGTGGTGATCGGGGTGGTGATCGAAAAGGTATTTATCGGCCGATGAATCAAGAAGTTAATGGTCCACGTCGTCAACAACAACAAGGCCCAAGAGGTGTTAATGGGTAATTTAGACTGGTGGTCACCGAAAATGACTCACCTATTGTGCCTACACCTCGAGGGAGGTGATCATTCGAGTGCAAGCCCAATTACATTAACATCCTACCGCACTTCAATGGTAGGACGAATGACGAACCATACACTCACTTGGTGGAATTCTCCACTATATATGGCATGATCGGGGGCCACAATTTTGAGATATAGGAAGTGAAGCTAAGGCTATTTCAGTTCTCATTAAAGGACAAGGCCAAGCAGTGGTTCCTCACTCTTCGGCAAATAGCATTCGTACTTGGGCAGAAATGCAACAAGTATTTCTTGACGAATACTATTCGATAGCAAAGACCGATGATGCACGGGATGAGATTCGGTCGTTTCGTCAGCTATTTTAGTTCTCGTTAAAGGACAAGGCCAAGCAGTGGTTCCTCACTCTTCCGGAAAATAGCATTCGTACTTGGGCAGAAATGCAACAAGTATTTCTTGACGAATACTTTCGATAGCAAAGACCAATGATGCACGGGATGAGATTCGGTCGTTTCGTCAGTTATTGGGTGAGTTGTTACATGAGGCCTTCACTCGTTTTAAGGAGCTGGTTCGAAAATGCCCTCACCATCAAATTCCTAATGGGAATTATTAAAGTGTTTCGCACGGGGATTAGATGCAGAAGATCATAAGTACTTGTTATCGGCAAGTAACGGTACGTTGTTAAACAACCACGAGGAAGATGATTGGGAGTTTTTGGAAAGAATGAGCAAAAACTCAAGGCGGTTGCTATGGTGGACCGAGCAAAAAAGTATTCGATTTCAAGGTCTTGGCCCAACCGCGATGCTAATCCCAAGGATCGGATTGAAACATTAGAACGGGTGTTGGCACGAATAAATAAGAAAGAAGTGGGGGCGGTGAAATTCGTTGTTTGTGAAGATTGTGATGACCTCGGTCACCAAGCCGAGAATTGTCAAGTGAACATGGCTCAAACTACCGACAAGGTGAATCAAGTGTATGGAGACAGAAAGCAATTTGATATGAACTCAAACACTTATCACCCGGGTTTGAGGAACCATCCTAATTTTAGGTATGGTAACACCTCAAACTAAGTGAACCCAAATTTTCATGCGGGTAATCAAGGTGGTTCTTCGTACCAAAATCGACAAGTCGGTAACCAAAGGGGTTACCAAAGGAACTACAATCAAGGTGGTAATGAGGGTGCTAATTCAAATTCTCAATCGGGCGGTAATGACCGTTAAACTCCAAACTTGACGCGATCATGAATGCTATTAGAGATTCAAATCAACAGATCAAGATGGAGATGAAGAAGGAGTTTGAGGTGTGAGACAAGTCGCACAAGGCATTGGAAAAACAAGTGGGTTAACTTGCGGAAGAAATGGCCCAAATAAGAGGAAGTGGAGGACGACTCCCAAGTGACACCACAATGAACCCGAAGCATCAAAGTTCAAGCACGAATAATGTGAGGAATGTGCACATTAGTGCGGTAAGTCTTCTTTCAAATGATGAGGTTTGTAGTGTCGAAAACATTCCACCACCACAATTTGTTGATGGTTTAGTGGAAGATGTAGGCGACGAGTCGGGAAGTAAAAATGAGCAAGAAACGATTTCACAAATTAAAATCGAACAAGTAACTAAACTTCTTTTTGTGAAAGTTGTTTAAATGAATTGCATGCTAGGGCCGATGATATGGGGTGTGGAGTTTAATACCATCCCATACCCGTTAGCTCTATTAAAACCAAGTAGTGCATCAAGGTTTGAAAAACAGTGCCCACCAAAGGACGAAAGGTGGGAAAATTTTATACAAGCAAAAGTTAATTTACCGGTACTTGATGACATCAAAAAGGTCCCGGCTCATATTGAATGCTTGAAGGAGTTAAGAACCAAAAAACGACACAACAAACTACCCGAACCGGCTGATTTAATATCTCATGTTAGTGTCGTTTTATCGAGTGCCATCCCCCAAAAAGTTTAAGATCCGGGAGACCCTTTGATTCCAATCCAAATTGGTAAATTTAAAATTAAGAGGGCACTCCTAGATCTTGGAGCTTGTGTGAGTATCTTGCCTGGGAGTCTATACGGCCAGTATGATTTTGGTCCTTTGAAAAAGTTTGACACCCCCATGGTGTTGGCCGATCAGACTCCCACGCATCCAAGGGGGATGGTGGAAGATGGGATAGTGCGGGTTGAAGATACTTATTACCCAGTTGACTTTTTGGTAGTTGACTATGTTGGCTGTGATGAGGACACACAACCAATAGTCATACTGGGTAGACCGTTCCTGGCAACTGCTAATGCCATAAAAATTGTGCAACGGGAACGGTAAGCATGAAATTTGGGGACTGGGAACTAAATTTGAATGTTTTTCCTTAATTTACTAACCCGCTTGGTGAGGGTAAGTGTCCTAAGGTGGACATGAATCCGAACAAAAAGATATGTGCTATAGTTGGTAGGTTTGGAGAATCGAAGAAGAAACTGGTTAAGAAGAAGAAGGTGAAGAAGTCACCTCAAGAGAAGAAGGCAG
Source organism: Scalesia atractyloides (assembly GCA_947069175.1). Lineage (NCBI taxonomy): Eukaryota > Viridiplantae > Streptophyta > Magnoliopsida > Asterales > Asteraceae > Scalesia > Scalesia atractyloides. Next base: position 70,767,991 of record CAMTDV010000026.1, read on the forward strand.
AGGAAGAATTAAGGAGGTTTGGCCCGTTTGGAAATAAATGGTATGAGTCACCGGTCGATGATGTTGAAGAGTTCGTGGGCGACAAACACTCCTTTCGACCACCATGAGGTGGTATTCTATTTGTTGTATATTATTTTTAGTTATTTTGTTTTGTTTATTCTTAGTTTTCTTGTATTTTCTGCCTTTTGTATTGTTGCTTACTAGTTAAATGAACTTTGTGGGTGTATTCTCTATATAACCCTCACGAGACCCTCATCGTCCTTCCGAGCTATCGAGAGGTTTAAAGGGCTTTTTGCATGCGCTAAATGCAACCGTGATTCCTATGAAAGTGAGTTAAGTTTGTTATTGTTGTAATATTTTTCCACAAAAGTCAAAGTTGAAATAAAAATATGCTTGGTGAATTCTTTACAAAAGTGGTAGAACTAGGTAACTAACAAGTTTTGATGGTTGTGAGAAGCTTGCTTCTACATGAGGGTTGAGATTTGTAGGTACATTATGTTTGTGAGACGACCAATTTTGTTGAAGAATGAAGAGTACACGAGGAACGAGAGAAAACCAGGTGCATACGTTTCTTTTTTTTAGCTTTGACTGTTAGTTAGTAATAAGTGGATTGTATTTTGTATTTTATTTTCCGGGGTGAAAATTTTGATAAGGTTAACCGTGTCACATCATTTGTGCGTTATAAAAGCTCTATTCCTATACATTGAGGACAATGTTGACCTCAAGTGTGTGGATGGGGGAAATTTTCAAAAAAATTTCAAAATGTCTGTATTTGAAGCAATCTATAAAGCACAGGTAACTACGTTAATGAGTGATGGCACAACCCATGTGGTCTCTTGTCATGGTAAAGTTCGAATTAATAACATGACGGTTATTTAGCGGGTGGTTATTTGGGAATAATCCGCTTAAGAAACTTGCATTTTGTACATATCATATACCATACCCTTTATACGTGAGATTTTGAGCCGTTTTACACATCATAGATATATGCATGTATTTCTTTGTTTGAGTGGGCAATCAGTCGTGTATTGTAGAACTTATAATTTTTATGCTTTTGAGACCATAGACCGAATATGAGCATAAGAATGATTAAGGCGTTAGATAAACCTTTTTCCTTTTACACCATTTATATCTCCTTACCCGAAATCAATCCCTTAGTCACCAACTTTGAGCCTAAACCTTTCGTTTGACTAACCCATTTAGCCTTTGACCGTTGAGTCTTCTATCTATAACCCGTGTGGTGAAAACTTGATTTTAGGATTAGTTGTTTGATTTAAAAAAATAAAAAATTCAGAAAATAGCATGAAAAAGAACAAAAAATCGTTGAGAAAAGAAAAAAAATATGTATTGATAGTTTGTTGAATAAAAGGCGAAAGCTTTTGCCTCTTATCTTATTAACTCCTAGTTGGTCGTGTTAGAGTAGTTGTTTTTGTAATAAAAATCGAGTTTTCATAACCTTAGACACTTTCAAAATACCCTATTCCATACCCTTAGCCTAGCCCTGTTACAACCCATTAAAGACCTTTTGACTTGTGCTTAGTATTTGTGTTCAGTGGTGGAGAATGATTGAGTTGCAAGCCTATGCGGGGATGTGTTCTAATCGGTTTGAGTGATTACATCAAAAGTGCTAATGTATCATCTATTAGTCAATTTTTAAACCGAGTGGAGAGAATATTGTGCGGGGTGTGTATGATTTGTGAGTTTCAAGGGCGGGTTAATCTTGGGTAACAATTTTTATGTGTTAATCACTTTAACGTTAAATATTTTGAAAATGGTGAGAATTATGAACCGGGTATGGCATTAACCCTTAACTTGAGTTTTAAGAATGGGAATTGTGTCTTTTATTCAACCCACGCAAAAGTGAAAGACAGATTTGCTTGAGGCAAGCAAAACACAAGTGTGGGGATGTGATACGTGGTCGAAAACCGATGATGAATTGTATTTAAGTTTAAGTTTTTACATGACTTTTGGTTTCGAATGGCCTACTTTTGATTAGAATTGTGTTTTGCAGGTCTAACGAAATTTAAGGATTGGGAGCTTTACGAAGCATCAGGGAGCGAACGGGATCAACCGGGAATTGGAAATGAAGAAAACGGAAACCAAGAGTTGGGCTTAGCGTCGCCGACCCCCAAAAGGGCTGTCGGCGACGCCCCTTGGTTATTCGCGTCGGCCAGAAACTCGCGTAGACAGCATGTTAAGCCATCGGCAGAAAACGAAAAATCTAGAGGGCGTCGCTGATGCCCTGTTAGGCCGTCGCCGTTGCCCTCCAGAAAGTGCTATCGATGAATTTCGTTTGTTGGGTGTCTTGAATGAGTTATAACCCACTTTTTGGGTTTTTCAAAGGGAGTTACGCAATTTTGAACCTAGAACACCTATCTTGGAGCCAAGAACACCCAACCTTCAGTCACAATCCATCCAATTCATCCATCATCATCATCATCAAATTTTCAATCCTTTCATCATCATCATCCACTCTCAACCCTAATCATCATCATCTCCGTCATCAAGGATTCAAGATGTTCATTTTCGAGTTTCAATCATCCGGCGATCGTGTTCCGTTCACCATGAGCGACTAGCCTCTTCGGGTTTCACCCTGGTGTAGGTTTTTGTAAGTTCTAGGGTTTGACATCTTTTTGAGATTTGATTTGTGACAAATTGTAGTTTGATTTTGAAACCTATGATAATTGACTTGCATTTGTATTGTATTCGTGAATTGTCGAATATATTATGAAATTTGACTTTGCGAAATGTTTATGTGCAATTATGCCTTGTCTAAGTTAGAATTTACATGTTCTGGGTAACGAAGTGCATTGTAGTCCGTAAAACGACGTTGTAGGTCCCCTAGCCCTTATTGATCTTGACAGAATCGTCTATCTTATCTAGAGTGCAGAATCCCCTAGATCAGATTTCACAGAAAACACGAACATGAACAAGAACACGAACACAATTCTTTTAAACTGTCTTCTATTGATTATCAAACACAATTGTTTTACAATCAATTCAAGACTCTTCTCTCAATCTCTCTGAAGCAATTCTTTCAGCACTGAACAACTAACTGGGCAACCTTAACCCTAATTACAACCTCCCTATATATAGAGATAGGGTTTCCTACATGGACTGCTAATGGGTTTAAAGCCAATTCGCCTACCATGCACTATTCTATGTCTAGTTCAGCCCAATTACTTCTAATGCACTAATACAAAACTAAACCTGCTAACCGTTTATCATTTTACAAATTACAAGATATCCAAAGACTAAATCTAAGCTGTTGTCACAAATATGCTCCAACAAACTCCCCCTTGACAATAGCTTCATAAAATAACTTAGTCTTCAGTCTTCTTGCAATCTTTAATATCTTTGAAAAACGTTGGTCTTTGGATAGCTTCAGCTTTAACAACTTCTGTCTGCAACAGACTTCCCCTAAGCTGATGTATCCAATCACCAAATCTTCTAAATCGTTAGCATTGAAGTAAACTCCAGTTTAGTCCTTGCATAGCAATCATCAAACTCTTCAACTTTGTCTGCAATGTAGAAAGGAGGTTCTACCATGCATCCAAGCAAACTCCTCTTCACCAAACTTCTCAACAACACACTGCTACAATCTGTATACTATAAAGCAAACATCTCAAGAAATCATAAGAAGTTTTTAACACAAGTTAAACAAATTATTATTATTCAAGAGATAGTAAAACTGTATCACAGATTAAACACTTCTCAATTCAAACCATATACTCAAAATTTTAAGCACACATAGCCTGCAAGATCATAAAAATTCTGAACTCAGTTTCTAATATCGCCTCCCCCTATCGGTAACAACTCCTCCATGAAAAACCAATATCCGTACAATAAGAATTTACAAGAAAATGAAATATTTTTGGATTTTTATATTTTCTGAAAGCAAATAAAGTACGAAAAATTAAACACTCTATTTTTATGAGTTTCACCGTTAAGAAGATCATATCAGCAACATCAAACTGTTTTCACACTATTTGATAATTCTTTATACAATATTCATGAAAAGCAGTTCAAGACTATTACCAGTATTGTTTATCCACTTAAAAAATACATGAACCTTTCAAGTACCATTACCTCGTGATCTGTTTAGATAATTTATACTGATATACTAGTGTGTCCCACTTCAGGGCATACCCCCGCGATCAAGGTATGCATAAAAATTCATCGTAGTAGATGAGTATACCGAAATTCATCCGTTTGAATTACAACGTTAGATAATTGGTGATCAGGTCAGTACTTCCGTACATCAAATAGACCAAATATCCAACGAGGGTTAGGACAAATACCAAATTTTGGTACGATTAATGCAATTTGCACTTATGAATGACTCTCTAGGAGAGCTTCTTCAATATTTGGGATTTGGCATTTTTGCTCTTTTAAGATATCCCGGTTGTGTCTAGGTCAGCATATATCTGGATATAGCAGAAGGACAACCTTGATACCCCAGATGAAATAACGATATAAAGACCTAAAACCTCATATTTTGGCAATCTATCAACGCAAGATTTAAGGTTATAAAACCATACGCCACTGATATGTTACCCACCCATACATAGTTTAGTATATTTGTATCACAAAGGTAAGTTGATTATTTCATGCCTTTTGCCTACTGGTACATCATATGATGAAGCTGCTATCACACTTAAGCAATTTTCTTTTAATTCCAGTGTGACAGTCTAACATGCTGATGTACTATCATTTCTTCTTTTTCACACAGTGAAAACTCATTTTTGATTTTCTATTTTTTTATGTTTTTGTTTTCCATATTTTTTTTGTTTTTTGATTTTTGAAAAGCAGTAAATTATTTACAAATTATTTTTATGGAAAACTGGTTATTCAGGATTCCTCATCCCGTTGAGTTCGACTAAATATTCAAAACGAGCCCTGTCAAATTCTTTTGTGTAAAGATCTGCCAGGTTTCTAGTGTGTCGACTCGATGCAGTTCAATTAATTTCTTTTCAGCACAATCCCGTATAAAATGATGACGAATGTCAATATGTTTTGTGCGACTGTGTTTTACGGGATTGTTGGTGATTGATATAGTGGCATTATTGTCTATCATAATAGGAGTACGAGTGAAATTCGAACCGTAATCGCGCATCTGCTCTTGGATCCAGAGAACCTGAGAGCAACAGCTACCCGCAACAATATATTCAGCTTCACACGTCGAGGTAGACACGTAAGACTGCTTCTTGCATTTCCATGACACGAGCCTCCCTCCTGAGAACTGACAACCACCTGTGGTAGACTTCCTTGTAGATTTGCATCCTCCAAAGTCCGAGTCAGTGAAAGCAACAAACTTCAGATCACTAGCAGCCGGATACCATAACCCAAGTTTAGGTTTCCCCTTCAAGTAACGAAGAATCCGCTTCACCGCTTTCATGTGGGACTCCTTTGGATTCGCTATATATCTGGCACAAAGACATACTGCGAACATGATGTTGGGTCTTGAAGCAGTCAAATACATCAGAGAACCAATCATTGCCCTGTATTGAGTTGAATCAACATCCTCCACACTCTCATGATCTGGACCAAGATTGTGATTCTCACAGATAGGTGTATTGAAAGTAGCCCAATCCTCCATCTTGAAACGGGACAAAATGTCATACACATACTTTGTCTGATGTATAAACATCCCACCCTTCTTTTGTTCAACTTGTAAACCCAAAAAGTAGGATAATTCACCCATCGCACTCATCTCAAATTGGTTCTTCATCACCTCTTTGAAATCATGACACGTGTTCTCATAAGATGACCCAAAAATGATGTCATCTACGTATACCTGTACCAGCAGAAAGTCTTCCTTCTTCCTTTTGATGAAAAGTGTACTATCAATCTGACCTCTTTCGGAACCATGTATTAACAAATGTGCTGACAGTGTCTCATACCACGCTCTAGGTGCCTGATGCAATCCATACAATGCCTTATCAAGTCGATAGAATCGATCTGGATAGTCTGGATCAGTCAACCCGTCTGGATGTGAGACATACACCACTTCTTGGACTTTCCCGTAAAGAAACGCACTCTTCACGTCAAGTTGGTAAACTTTGAAGCCCTTGAATGAAGAAAAAGCTAGGAACAACGAATTGCTTCCAACCTTGCTACTGGTGCAAACACTTCATTATAATCAATCCCTTCTTGCTGATTGAACCCTTTTACCACCAACCGATCCTTATTCCTTATCACGATCCCTTGGTCGTCTTTCTTGCACTTAAACACCCACTTAGTGCCTATTTCTTTCTCTCATTCGGGCAAGTGAACTAGCTCCCAAACTTTCAACTTCTTGAACTGAGCTAGTTCCTCTTGCATAGCTTCAACCCAACAATTGTTTTTTAGAGCCATATGAACATTTTTCGGCTCCTCTTGGGCAATAAAGCAGCTATATAAACACTCATGAATCAACCTAGTCTTCTGAATCGAAAACAAACAGGAACCTTCGAGCACACCTCTTCTCGTCTGAACACCTGCAACAGGATCACCAATGATGTTTCAACTGGATGATCTCTGTGTACTCGTGTGGTAGCAATGATGTCAACAACCAGATTATCTCCTAGATTAGATCCAACCTCCCCCTGAATATTAGCATTAGCAAACTGATTAGTGAATTCCTCCCCCTGAATAGGTTCAGACTCACTATCACTGGAGTCCTCTGGAGCTGCACTAGAAGAAGTTTCTGGAGCATCTGTCATCGATGCACTCAATCTAGGCATGAAATCACACTCGCCATCTTCACTGATCACAGTATGGATCACCTGAGACTCATCTGCATTTGAAACATCAGGAATATTAAATGATTTAAAAACACTTTCATAATCATATAGTATAGCAGGACCACTCGTTGATTGTTGAGGTGAATAACTAGTGATTTCCATGTTGAACACCACCTCAATTTTACCAGTTTTTAGATTAAAACCCTTTTATTCGTGGTTCTAGGCATATAGCCTAGAAAGTAACCCTCATCAGCTACCTCACCGAATTTTTGCTTATCTTTGTTTCGCACAATTGTGCACGGTAATCCAAATGGTTCAACGCCTTTTAAGATTGGTTTTTGGTTAAATAATAGTTCGTGACACGTTTTGTTAAACCGTTTAACGTCAAAACTTTGTTCAGGACATAATAAGTTGTGTTCACGGCTTCTCCCCAGAAGAGAACTGGAAGCTTTGAATCAGATAGCATAGTCCTTGCGGCTTCAATCAACGTCATGTTCTTCCTCTCAGCGACTCCATTCTGTTGAGGTGTATAAGGAGCAGAATATTGATGTTCAATTCCTTTGTGAAGACAATAGAGATCCAGAACTTGATTCTTGAACTCCGTGCCATTATCACTCCTTATCCTCTTGATCCGTGCATCATGGACATTTTCCAATTTTGTAAAAAGATCAATCAGCATCTCCGATGTCTCATCTTTTGTACCTAAAAAAAACCCATGAATAACGTGAGTAATCATCTGTAACAACTAAACAATAGTACTTTCCACCTATGCTCCTTACGTTCACTGGACCGAATAGATCCATATGAAGTAATTCATAAGGGGCATCTATGGAATTTACTGTTTTAGACTTGTGAGGTTTCTTATGTTGTTTTCCCTTTTGACATGGAAGACATTTATCTTCCACGTGAAACCTCTGCACTGGCACCCCTTCCACTAAACCATTTTTAATAATATAATTCATTTTTCGATAGTGGATGTGGGCCATTCATCTGTGCCACAACAATGACTCAGCCTCAGATGCTTTTGATAGAAAACACGCCACCACAGTGGAAGAATATTTGGCACCCATGTCGATGAATAAGTATCGTTTCTCCTTGGCGCTCTCATCACTATCCAGTCATCCGGTATCACCAAACCAGGTTTCAAAACCAAAGCTTCAGACTTTGTAAAGTGGACCGAGTGACCCTTGTCGCAGACTTGAGACACGCTCATCAGATTGTGCTTCAGCTGCTCAACATAGTTCACTTTGTCCAGTGTGATCTTTCCGTTAGTCACGTTTCCCCGTCCTGTAATGTGCCCTTCTTTAGCACCTGCAAAATTCACATATCCACCATCTATATTCTCAAACTCTGTCAACAGCCTCGCATCCCCCATCATGTGCATGGAGCAGCCACTATCAACATACCATAAGTTGATAATCCTCCTTTGCAGCTCCTGCACCCCCCAACAAAATTAGTTAGATTGGGGTCCCAAGCCTTAATGGTCTTGGGTTTTCCAGATTCACCAATCATAGGAACATCCATCCAGTATCCATCACTCCTAACAGGAGTCTTGGATCTTAGACCTGTTGATGGAAATGGTCTTTGATTTCCACTAGGTCTGTGGTCCTGAGGTTTCCTAACCATGTTTGGACTTTGTGACCTTTGGAAATTATGATTTTGGTTCCATGAATTTTGATGATGATAATTTCTAAAGCCATCGTTATAAAAATTTCGACTGCCAACATTCTGGTATCGATTTTGATATTGACCTTGACTTCTGAAATTATTTGATGAACCATTAAAGTTATTCATTCTTGGTGAACTACTTCTAGGTCTATCATATCTGCCTGATGTAGATGCAGGCTGAAATCTTTGTTGATTTCTTTGAAAATGAGGAACTTGGTGAGTTCCTTTTTCAACCTTATCTACACCCACAGCAACACTCTATTGCTTTGTAGTTGATATCTTTGGTGAGTTAACCTTCTTCTCATTATCACCACTTTTTGCTGGTGATTTTTCTCTCTGTCTCTCACTTATCTGTGCTTCACTCTTTTTGTTAGGACAGCAACTAGCTACATGTCCCTTTTCATGACATTTGAAGCAAGATTTTCTAGCCGAAGACTTCTTTACAGAAGCCTCTTGCTTAGATTCATCAGGTAATGATGATGATGATGCGTTAGAAGGATCTTGTTTAGTTTGCTTAACTTCTGATTTTTCTTTGTTTAGCAAACTGCACGTTAGACTCTTTAGTAATAACAGGGACCTCTTCATTCATGTCATTCCCCTTAACAACATCAACCTTTTTAACAAAAGTTCGTTTTTGATTCTTAGGGTGTGTATTCTTTGTTTTCAAAACAGTGTCTCTATTATTCTCCTTCTTGGCATTTTCAGTCACATCAACATCCTCTGATGTGGAACTACCAGGTGTAGTTGACACAAAGTCTGTGAGCTCTTCTTCATCTGGCGGGAAAGAATAGTCGTGACCAAGAGGTGGTGGAACTTCATTCAGACCTTTGAAGCCCACATAAGTCTTGTCATTACTCTTCTTCAGGCCATTCATCATGTGTTTCATGACAAAAGATGAATCTCTGAATTGATTTAACTTCTTTTCAAGCTTACAAATTTTAAGTTGTGCTTCAGACAACTCTTTGCACTTTTCAGAAACCTCTTTTGTATTCTCACTCATCGTATCATGAGCTAAGTTAATAACTTGAAGTTTTTTCGTTTAGCTTACAGGTTAGAATATTAATTTCTTCTTCATAACCTTTAATTTTCTTCAAGTATAGTGACTCATTTCGTTTTACGAAAAAGTTTGATTCTTTTAGGTTTGAGAGCTCATTAGCCAGACTTTGGTGCTTTGTTAACGTGTCAACTTCACTTTGCAGTTCACGACATTTTAAGCAAACTGAAATACCAGAGTTAGGACATACCTCGCCTGTTGATTTGCTTAAATCTGCCATGAAAGCATCAAAATCAGCAGCCATCTTCTTCTCTATAGTATTCTGTTCTCCATCAGCTTTTTCAGCCACCTTCTCTTGCTCTCCTTCAGCATCAGCTTTCACTTCTTCATCAGCAACTGGAGCTATTTCAGCCATGAACGCCTGTGAGACGTTTTTATCACTCTCCAAATGAACACTCCAATCATTAGAACCCGCTTTGGCAGTAGAAATCAGGGTCTTTGATCCAGTGTTGTTTGATGAATTCCTGTTGCTTGAACCATGACCAGGCAAATCTTGAAAGCATGAACTAGACGAGATTCAGACTTAGCTCTTTGACACTCTCTAGCGAAATGTCCGTAGTTGTGGCAATTATAACATTTCACTTTCGACTTGTCAAAGCCCACGCTCTTGCCAACGAACTTCCTGCTTGTTCTGTTCATGAACCTCTTCACCCTTCTAGAAATCATGGCCATTTGCCATTGCAAATCCATCTCCTCTAAATCATCAGGGTCAATCTAATCATAATCTTCATCAAACGTGGCAGGATCAGATATTTTTCCCTAAATATAGTTCTCGTAGGAAGCAACGAAAGAAGCAAGCAATGCCAGGTGATCTTCAGCACTTTTGACACTCAGAGGCATAGACTTAGAACTGCTGTTACTTGATTGTTGTCTCTTAGCCCCTGACGAGCCTTATGAAGCAGCAACAAAACATACCTCTCCATCAGAATTTGTCACGATCTGTTCATTCTCACATGAGAGAAACGCCGTTGAAGTGTCACTAGAAGCATTGTTGGAAGATGAAGGTGTAAGACCTTTATAAATCCCCGGATCTTGAACCTGATCATATCCAGTCTCCTTCTTCTTCATATTGAGCTCATAAGCTCTCAATTTCCCAACAACCTCCTCCAAGTCTTTCTTTTCATAATAAGCTTCACCCTTTATCATCAACGTGTAAATATCCCACTTTGCAGGTTAAGCATCCAGCAACTTGTCGTTTATCTCCACATCTGTGTATCCCTCTATGTCATAATTGTCTATTTCTGACATCAGATGAAAATATCGAGTGATAATATCTTCAAGGGATTCATTTCTCATTCCTTTGAACACAGCAAACTGTTTCTTTAGAAGATCAACCTTGTTCTTCTTCACATCGGGATTGCCCTCATACCTCTTCTCTAAGGCATCCCACATCTCCTTGGATGTTTTATAACGCTTGAATGTGTGTTTTATGCCATTAGGTAACGACATCTTGAAAGCAGCTAAGGCTTTCTTCTTTGACTCATACAATCTCTTCTCAGCTTCAGACATGTTCACATAGGCAGTAACCCGTTGTCTGCCCTCAAAATCATGCGTTAGGTTAGCGTACCCATCTTGAATACAGATCCACATCCGTGTGTCCTGATATTCAATAAAGGATTGAAATCTATCCTTCCATGTTAGATAGTTCTCTACCTTCAGCATCTTTGGAGGTTTGTTTGTGGTACCAGCCTCGTGCTCCATACTCAACAACTCATTTAAGTTTGACATATTCGACATTTTTACCGAGCCGGCTCGTTAAAAACGGTAAAACTTGTCTGAAATGTGTGGTTACCAAATTATACTATTAGACTCGTCTCGACGATATGATTCTAACGATATATATTGTCCGATTATGATTTTTAGAATTTTCTTGCCTTTTTTTTGTCCTAAAAATAAACCAAGTCTAACTGTCCAAACGATTCGTCAAAATTGTATATGGATCAAAATCTATGTCCGAAAACGATTAACTCTGGTTACGTCAGCTGGTTAAGTTTCCACCTTTTTGTTGATCATCCGGAATAGTACCAAATCCGAAATGGTAACACTGATTGACAATCCAAGATGCAATTCCAGAACAGTAATCTGAATTACTAATCCGAAAAGTTGATCCAGAATAGTAGTCCGAGATGAAATCCGGAATGCACTGTTCTGATCCGAAATGGAAATCTGGAATAGACAACTCTGATCCGAGATGAATCCGGAATAGCTTCTGATTCGAGATGGAATCCGTAATAGCTTCTAATCCGAAATTCAATCCGAAATGGAATCCGAAATAGCTTTTCTGGTCCGATGCCCTCCAGAAAGTGCTATCGCTGAATTTCGTTTGTTGGGTGTTTTGAACGAGTTATAACCCACTTTTTGGGTTTTTCAAAGGGAGTTACGCAATTTTGAACCTAGAACACCTATCTTGGAGCCAAGAACACCCCAATCTTCAATCACAGTCCATCCAATTCATCCATCATCATCATCAAATTTTCAATCCTTTCATCATCATCCACTCTCAACCCTAATCATCATCATCTCCATCATCAAGGATTCAAGATGTTCATTTTCGAGTTTCAATCATCCGGCGACCGTGTTCAGTTCACCATGAGCGGCTAGCCTCTTCAAGTTTCACCCTGGTGTAGGTTTTTGTAAGTTCTAGGGTTTGACATCTTTTTGCGATTTGATTTGTGACAAATTGTAGTTTGATTTTGAAACCTATGATAATTGACTTGCATTTGTATTGTATTCGTGAATTGTCGAATATATTATGAAATTTGACTTTGCGAAATGTTTATGTGCAATTATGCCTTGTCTAGGTTAAAATTTACATGTTCTGGGTAACGAAGTGCATTGTAGTCCGTAAACCGACATTGTAGGTCCCCTTAGTCCTTATGGATCTTGACAGAATCGTCTATCCAATCTAGAGTGTTGAATCCCCTAGATCAGATTTCATAGAAAACACGAACACAAACAAGAACACGAACACGATTCCTTTAAACTGTCTTCTACTGATTATCAAACACAATTGTTTTACAATCAATTCAAGACTCTTCTCTCAATCTCTCTGAAGCAATTCTTTCAGCACTGAACAACTAACTGAGCAACCTTAACCCTAATCACAAGCTCCCTATATATATAGATAGGTTATGCTCATGGGCTAGGGTTTGCTACATGGACTGCTAATGGGTTTAAAGCCCAATTCGCCTACCATGCACTATTCTATGTCTAGTTCAGCCCAATTACTTCTAATGCATTAATACAAAACTAAACCTGCTAACCGTTTATCATTTTACGAATTACAAGATATCCAAAGACCAAATCTAAGTTGTTGTCACAAATATGCACCAACAAACTCCCACTTGACAATAGCTTCATAAAATAACTACTCTTCAGTCTTCTTGCAATCTTTAATATCTTTGAAAAACGTTGGTCTTTGGATAGCTTCAGTTTTAACAGCTTCTGTCTGCAACAGACTCCCCATAAGCTGATGTATCCAATCACAAAATCTTCTAAATCATTAGCGTTGAAGTAAACTCCAGTTTAGTCCTTGCATAGCAATCCTCAAACTCTTCAACTTTGTCTGCAATGTAGAAAGGAGGTTCTACCATGCATCCAAGCAAACTCCTCTTCACCAAACTTCTCAGCAACACACTGCTACAATCTGTATACTATAAAGCAAACTCTCAAGAAATCATAAGAAGTTTTCAACACAAGTTAAACAAATTATTATTATTCAAGAGATAGTAAAACTGTATCACAGATTAAACACTTCTCAATTCAAACCATATACTCAAAATTTTAAGCACACATAGCCTGCAAGATCATAAAAATTCTGAACTCAGCTTCTAATATCGCCTCCCCCTATCGGTAACAACTCCTCCATGAAAAACCAATATCCGTACAATAAGAATTCACAAGAAAATGAAATATTTTTGGATTTTTATATTTTCTGAAAGCAAATAAAGTACGAAAAATTAAACACTCTATTTTTGTGAGTATCACCGTTAAGAAGATCATATCAGCAACATCAAACTGTTTTCACACTATTTGATATTCATGAAAAGCAGTTCAAGACGATTACCAGTATTGTTTATCCACTTAAACAAAATATATGAATCTTTCAAGTACCATTACCTCGTGATCTGTTTAGTTAATTTATACTGATATACTAGTGTGTCCCACTTCAGGACATACCCCCGCGATAAGGTATGCACAAAAATTCAACGTAGTAGGTGAGTATACCGAAATTCATCCTTTTGAATTACAACGTTAGATAATTGGTGATCAGGTCAGTACTTCCGTACAGCAAAGAGACCAAATATCCAACAAGGGTTAGGAGAAAAATGTGTAGGAACCCTAGGATTTCAATTACTGAACCAGGTGTGAACCTTGCTCTTTATTATTGTTCAAAATATTTTAATCAAGTTTTTCGTGAAAGTCTCATTTGTTTAAGTTTTTGTGGTAAATTAATTAAAAGCAAATTTGTCGGTTTGATCCGACATCTCTTTCAAACAAACAAACATTCAAATAAACAACATAGCAAGCTTCATAAATTGTGACAACCTTTAAAATCAATCGCATCCATCGCAAACCACAAACTCTTCGTGCTTCGGCCCCTTATTACCACTAACACATTGTTAAGGGTAATTTGGGACTATAAATATTATCTTTGACCGGGGCGCAACACTCCGCTCAGCCATATTTTTATGTCCATTAGTGACAGGCCAATGTGCCATATTTATATGTCCATTGGTGACAGGCCAATGTGCCATATTTTTTATGTCCATCAGTGACAAGCCAACGTGCTATATTATTTATGTCCATTAGTGACAAGCCAATGTGCTGTATTTTATGTCAATTAGTGACAGACCAGTGCGCCATAGTTTTATGTCCATTAGTGACAGGGCAATGTGTCATATTTTTTTATGTCCATTAGTGACAGGCCGATGTGCCGTATTTTTATGTCCTTAGTGACAGGCCTATGAGCCATAACTTAAATGTCTTTCGGGACAAGCCTATGAGCTATTTATAATTGTTTTAGGACAATGGCAGTTGTGACACTAAGATCCACTGTCTAAAATATATATGGACTATGTCCAAATTGTAATTCGCCTTTGATGGTCCTTTTGAGACCTAGGCCAAATATAGATAACATTTATAGAAATGTTAAGCCTAAGAGTTGTGATTATATTCACACTAGTTTATATAGGCAATGGATTTATATATCCAAGTTTTATAGCCAATATGGTTATTAATACCATGGCTAAAAGAAATTTAATTTGGTATTTAGAACCAAAGCTTCAAGAATGGCTAACTCGGATGAGGCGCAAAGTAGTCACCGAGATAGTAACTCTAATAAAGCTGAGAACATAGCCATCGATAATGATGATTTCCAAGCTCGCATAGATGCAGCTGTTGGAAAGGCTATGGAAAAAGCCATGGAGAAATTTAAGGAAATGAGCGCTACTCGCTCCAAACCTTTGTCTATTCCACCATCCCCCGCTCATAAGGAGAGCTTTGTTCACTCTTCTAATGCGAAGAGTGAACCAAGAAAACTAGAAATTAATGATAGGTCCCGTTCTTCTAAAGACGGAGGGACCTACAAATACTTCGTCTCCTGTAAGCCCCGAGATTTTAATGGGGAAAGGGGAGCAGTAGAAGCCTTGAGATGGCTTGATGAAATGGAGACAATAGTAGACATCAGCGGTTGTGCTGATAAGGATGTGGTAAAGTATGTATCACAGTCCTTCAAGGGTGATGCCCTAATTTGGTGGAAGGCAATGGTACATTCAACAGGTAAAGTACACCTGTACAACTTGGGATGGTCCAAGTTTGTTGACGTTGTCAAGGAGACATACTGCCCACCTTATGAGGTGGAGAAGATAGAGTCAGACTTTCTGGCTCTCACAATGAAAAATCTAGACTATAGGAACTATGTTTTTTACTTCAACTCCCTGTCTAGATTAGTTTCCTATCTAATTACCCCTGAACCCAAACGCATTGCGTGTTTCATTAATGGGTTAGCACCCGAGATTAAGGGCATGGTAAAGGCTGCTCAGCCTAGTACCTATAGGTCTGCTGTTGACCTATCTTTCTCCCTCACCTTAGACTTAGTGAGGCAAAAGTCACTTAGGACTGAGACTAACGAAAAAAGGAAATGGGAGGAAGATAACTCCCAAAGGTTCAAAAAGAAAGAAAATTTTGGGTTCAAGAAGAACCAACACAGGTCTGATGATAGACCTTTATGCAAGACCTGTAACCGCAGGCATTGGGGGCAATGCAATGCTGACCCACAGATTAAACCCTGTGGTATTTGAAAAAGAAAAGGGCATAAGACCCTAGAGTGCAAAAACCTTAAGGATATAGCCTGTTACGACTGTAATGAGAAGGGGCATATTAAGCCTAATTGCCCTAAGAACCCTAGAGGTAGTGATGCAAAGCCTGAAGAGGCTAAGAAAGGAAAGTCACGTGCCTTTCAGATGAATGCTAGAGAGGATGTTAATGATAACAACGTCATAACAGGTACATTCCTCATTAATGAAGTATATGCTAGAGTTCTTTTTGATTCGGGTGCAGATAAGTCCTTTGTAGATCATAAGTTTAGCAAACTATTAAACTTGCCCATAAGAACTCTAGATATAACTTATGAAGTAGAAATCCCTAATGGAACTTTAGAAACAACATCTTCCATTCTTGATGGATGTTTTATATCCATTAAGAATCATTCTATTCCTATCTCTCTTTTGCCAATGAAATTGGCGGGGTTCGATGTAGTCTTAGGCATGAATTAGTTATCCCATAACCAAGCCACATTGCCTGTGATAAGAAACTCACTGAAATTAAAACCCCATCTGGTGAAGTGATCACCATCCTTGGAGATTCACACTATGGATTGCCAGACAAGGTGTCGTTATTCAAGGCATCCAAGTGTCTGGGGAAAGGTTGTGTCATTTACATGGCAAAGTAACTATTAACGAGCCTAAACCAAATATTGAAGACCTTCCAATCATTTCGGAGTATTGCGATGTCTTTCCTAAAGAATTACCAGTTCTACCTCCAGATAGGCAAGTGGAGTTTAGAATTGACATCCTGCCAGGATCGACACTCGTTGCTAGGGCTCCATATCGGTTAGCACCAACGGAAATGAAGGAATTAAGAATACAATTAGATGAGCTTTTAGAGAAAGGCTTTATTCAGCCTAGTTCCTCACCTTGGGGAGCTCCTATCCTTTTCTTTAAGAAAAAGGATGGATCAATGCGGATGTGTATTAATTACCACGAACTTAATAAGATAACGATCAAGAATCGTTAGCCTCTTCCCAGGATCGATGACTTGTTCGATCAACTTCAAGGGGCTAGTTATTTCTCTAAAATTGATTTAAGATCAAGATATCATCAACTGAAGGTTGGAAGTGAGAATGTTCCTAAAACCGCCTTTAGGACCCGTTATGGTCATTAGAGTTATTGGTGATGCCTTTTGGGCTCACAAATGCACCTGTAGCATTCATGGACCTCATAAATAGAGTCTGCAAGCTGTATCTAGATAAGTTTGTCATTGTCTTCATAGACGACATACTTATCTACTCTCGTAATCATGTTGATCACAAGAAACATCTTCGGTGCATCCTAGAATTGCTAAGACACGAGAAACTTTATGCTAAGTTCTCTAAGTGTGAATTTTGGCTTAGAGAAGTCCAGTTTCTTGGACATGTAGTAAGTGAGCGTGGTATCCAAGTGGATCCCGCCAAAATAGAAGCCATAATGAATTGGGAAGTACCCAAAACTCCATCGGAGATTCGTAGCTTCTTAGATTGGTTGGTTATTATAGGGGGTTCATTTAGAACTTTTCAAGGATAGCCACTCCTTTAACTACCTTGACCCATAAGAATGTCAAGTTTGACTGGGGTCCAAAACAACAAGAATCTTTTGAAACTTTAAAACAGAAGTTGAGCAATGCTCCTGTGTTATCTCTACCTGAGGGTAGTGAGGATTTTGTCGTTTACTGTGATGCTTCGCACACTGGCATGGGATGTCTGCTAATGCAAAAAGACAAAGTAATTGCTTATGCATCACGATAGTTAAAGGTGCATGAAAGAAATTACACCACCCATGACTTGGAATTGGGTGCTGTTGTATTTGCACTTAAGTTGTGGAGACATTACTTATATAGCATGAAGTGTATTATATACATTGACCATAAGAGTCTCCAACATCTGTTCAATTAAAAGGATTTGAACATGTGACAACGCCGTTGGATGGAGACACTTAATGATTATGGTTGCGAAATTCGCTATCATCTCGGCAAGGAAAATGTCGTTGCGGACGCCTTAAGTCGAAAGGAAATGGTTAAGCCTATAAGGATTAATGCCAAGGGCATTGAGCTCAGAATTAGCTTGAATGAGAAGCTATTACATGCGCAAGAGCAAGCCCTATAAGAGGCTAATATTCCTAATGAGGGATTAGGCGGAACTGTTGATCAGTTAATGCCTGGAAAAGACGGAATCCTTAGATTTAATGGAAGAATCTGGGTTCTAATCTTTGGAGGACTTAGAGATCTATTCCTCCAAGAAGCGCATAATACGAGATACTCAGTTCACCCAGGTGGTGACAAGATGTATCAAGATTTGAAAAAGGAATTATTGGTGGATGGGTTTGAAGAAATCCATAGCCACTTATGTAGCTAAGTGTCTGACGTGTTCGCAAGTTAAAGCCGAACATCAGAAACCGTCAGGACTTCTACAACAGCTATGGGAAATGGTAACTATGGATTTGATTACCAAGTTACGTAAGACCAAACGTGGTAATGACACGATTTGGGTCATCGTGGATAGACTGACTAAGGCAGCACATTTCCGGCCAATTAAAGAGACTTATAATTCTGATAAGTTGGCTAAGTTGTATGTGGACAAGATTGTGTCCCTACATGGTGTGCCGGTATCTATTGTATCTGATAGAGATACTAGATATACATCTCATTTTTGGAAAAGTTTCCAACAATATTAGGCACGAGATTAAACTTTAGTACGGTTTTCCACCCACAGACAGATGGAAAAAGTGAGTGTACTATTCAAACTTTGGAAGACATTCTTAGAGCATGTGTGGTTGATTTAGATGGAAGTTGGGATGACCACTTACCCCTAATAGAATTCTCCTATAATAATAGTTACCATACGAGCATCAAGGCTGCTCCTTTTGAGGCCTTATATGGGAAAAATGTCGAACGCCGTGTGTTGGGCTGAAGTTGGGAAAGCCCAACTATCAGGACCGTAGATTGTCCTCGAGACCACGGATAAGATTGTGCAAATCTGTGATCATTTCAAAGTTGCCCGTGATAGGCAGAAGAGCTACGCTAACAAGAGGCGTAAACCTCTTAAGTTCCAAATAGAGGAAAGTCATGTTAAAAGTATCACCTTGGAAATGTGTAATGAGATTTGTAAAGAAGGGCAAGTTAAGCCCAAGATATATAGGACCATTCGAGATAATCGAATGTGTCGGCATTGTAGCTTATAAGCTTAAGCTGCTAGAGGAGCTTAGTGGAATTCATGATGTATTCTACAACTGTAATCTTAAGAAATGTCTAGCCGATGAGTCGCTAGCAATGTCACATCATGATGTGTAAATTGATGAGAACCTGAGGTTCGTTGAGAACGGATTTCGATCGAGGATCGACAGGTTAAGAAGCTCCGAAAGAAAATGATTCCTATAGTAAAGGTTGAGTGGTTCATGTAAAAGCGATGGATTTCGCAAAAGTGAATCGAATGGATAATTAGTAGAGAACGACGTGTTTGGTTGTATAAAGTGATGGATTACACTAAAGTACCCAAACGGGATAAAATGACGAATTAGATAAAGGTTTGGTTGTATAAAGCGATTGATTTCGCTAAAGCAACCAAACGTGTTAAAATGACGAATTAGATAAAGGTTTTATTGTATAAAGAGATGGATTTCGCTAAAGCAACCAAACAGATTAAAATGACGAATTAGATAAAGGTTTGGTTGTATAAAGCTATGGATTTCGCTTGTAACACCTCGTAAAATCGTGTCCATAGTATAGTGACATGTGCCATTACTTTTATAATAAGTTCATTAAGGACTAATAAGGACTAAAGGTGTCAACATGCTCAAACTAAGCCTCTGAGTGACCCTCTGGTGTCAACATGCATAAACTGAGCCTCTGAGTGACCATTAGTGCCAACATGCTTAAACTTAGCCTCTGAGTGACCATTAGTGTCAACATGCTTAAACTTAGCCTTTGAGTGACCATTTGTGTCAACATGCTTAGCCTCTGAGTGACCATCAGAGTCAACATGCTTATACTAAGCCTTTGAGTGATCCTTTACGAAGTCCTAACTCTCATATGAGCCACTTGTTGGACGAAAGGGATTCATTATGTAAATATGTAAAAGTTGGACCATGGAGGGGTTAAAAGTGTCAACATGTTAATTTACCTCTGAGTGACCTTTTAACGAACCGAGAGCTTGACAATGTCCAGGCATACTCCTGGGTATGCCAAATGTTGGCTACGGAGGGAAAATTATGCTTATAAAGGTGTTTTAGAGGTTTATTAAGTTGAGGGGCTAAATGTGGCAAGTTTTGTAAGTTCCCATGAGGCGCTCGCGGGCCACGAGAGACACGGGCCTGGTCTCTCGTGGGGTGCAAGAGGACTATGTCTGCAGAAAATTTGCTTGGCCTCCACACATGTTGCCAAAAACCATTAGATTCGAAACCATGGACTTCCAAACTGCTATGCCACGTTTTAGGACACTTGTAGGCTTTCTCTAACACTCCTAACACCTGGAATCACCTCCTTCAAGCTCTCCAACTATAAATAGGTGCATAAGTTCAGCACTTGAGCTTGCACCATTCTCATTTATCACTCTATCTCCCTCCTCTGGAAGTTCCTAACTGAAAGGAGCATCTAACTTAGTTCTATTTCATCCTAGGAATCACTTGTAAGTGTTCCTTTCTCTTGCATTTGCGTTTATAGGCTTTTTTAGCCGAAAGTCAAGCGTTTTATAGAAAACACTTTGACTTTCGGTTAAGACCATTATGATCCAGCCATTGTTCGTAACGAACATGACTAAGTGATCGTAATAAGGTAGGTGTTAATCACTATAAAGGGCACCTCATAAAGATCACGTTTGCTAGACCAATTGACGGGTCAAACTTTTATTATTAAAAAGTCAAACAGGCCAGTTTTCGAAATTATTATAATTTGAGCTTATATATGTTATGAAACACGTTTGGCACTTAAACAAGTTGGTAATAATTATTAGAACATGTGAAAACATGTTCGGCTCGTCAATTACAATTCTAGAATCGGTTCGCAACCGAAAGTTGCAAAGTTTGACTTCTGCTTTGAATTTCGATTATGACCTGATTTAGATTAGTTATCTACTAATCTAAGGTTGCATTATGATCGTAATATAATGTAGCATAACCCTTATATTACATGATCATAATCAGAATCTGAATTTATACATAAGTTCCGTTATTATGTCATTTTTTACTAAAATGCCCTTTTTACATAAAATAAAGTTTTAATCGATAACGAACTTGAAAATGAATCTCCTACTGATGTAATATCATAAGTGAGATTATTTGGGATGTCACGTCAGATTATATACTGAATTTACATACAAGTTCTTGCGTTATGTCGGCAAATGATGATAAAGCCCTTGTGGCTCATAAAATGGTTTTAATCATACCTTTTCATATCAAATATTTTACCAGCTAATATTTTATATTAAATAACATATCTCAAACAATTAAACTTGATCATAACATCAGTTTTTACTAAACTTCGCACAAATCGTCATTTTACGACATAAACGCCGTTTCGGTGCATAGTATGGTTTTAAACCATATTTAACGAACAAGACTTGTTACCTACTGATTTTAAATATTCTTACAGTAGGTACGTGATATAAACTCAGAATCCCAAATAAAGCTATCATACTATGTGTAAAATGACCAAAATGCCCCTTCGGTGCATAGTTTGCTCATAAATGAAAAACTACACATATAATCAAGATCTTACTGATATTATATCATAAATTAATTATTTTTCCGGAATACTTATGATTATAACATTTAAAATATATTCAAGTTCCTTTTATACGATATATAATTAGAGGCATAATTTTATTTTAAAACCTTAACGGGCATGTAAGTTGATATCCTACTGATATTACAACTTATTTACAGTATAATGGCATATAAATTGTCCATGAATTATCCGGTTACACTATATCGCCTATATACGCACGGTTAAGTATATGTTAGTTTACGTAAATTAACCGAAACGGGTTTAACCTTATCATTTTAGTCTCAAAATCCAGAATGATTATGGTTTACCCATATTATACAAGTCGTAGTACTTGTTGGGTTTTATCACACCCCAACCGATGGCGGAAACATCAGAGTGAGACGAAATAGATTACTCGAGACATCATAACACTATTTATGACAATATTAAATTCAAAATTCATTTCATTCCATAATTCAAATTGTCAGTTACAACATAACTCAAAACACAACAACTTCAACAAAAATTTACAACATAAAAAGCCTAACATTCTAGGTGCGTTTCTATGTGGTCCCTACTAGTTTCGTCATATTCAACATCTTTAACCTACAACATGTTAAAAGTATAATTCAATATAAAAAGTATTGGCAAGTACACAAGTTTAAGTACATAGCATAAGTATGAAAGAGTTTACTCAAATCCACATGGCAATTGTATACAAGGTAACCTAGCCTGCAATACTAATTGTCAAACCCAAGTGTCCACAAGAATGAATGTGTCCCTCGTCACACGAAGTAATGAGACTAAAGTATGAATTAAGAATGAATCAGCTGAAAGCTTAACAATACCCCGACGGGCGGTGTGCCACTCCTATAGCGCTATGTATGTTAAGTTGGGGCTAGTTAAGTTAATGACAAGAAGCATGTATGAATTTAGCATGAACCTTTAAAGCAAAGGCTTTGTGACGCACCTATCCTTACACTCCCTAAGGGTTGCGATGACTTTGTGGTTTATTGCGACGCATCAGGGCAAGGACTAGGCTGTGTGTTGATGCAAAGAGGAAAAGTGATAGCCTATGCCTCTAGGCAACTCAAAGTTCATGAGAAGAATTACACCACCCACGACCTGGAACTTGGAGCCGTCGTGTTCCCTCTCAAGATATGGAGGCATTACCTCTACGGTACCAAGTGTGAAATATACACTGACCACAAGAGTCTCCAACATATCTTCAACCAAAAAGAGTTGAATATGAGGCAACGAAGATGGGTCGAACTTCTCAACGATTACGACTGCGAGATTCGGTACCATCCTGGCAAGGCAAACGTGGTGGCCGATGCGCTCAGTCGAAAGGGATATGCGAACTCTATTCGTCTTCTATGTTCACAAATCATAACTGATATCAAAGATCAAATTCGGGCAGCTCAACATATCTCTGTAACGGAAAATGACGTACGAGATGAGCTGTCATGTGGAGCTGAACTCAAAATTGAAACCAAATCTGACGGTATTCTATATTATTTAAACCGCATATGGATTCCCGATCGTGGCAACCTTCGTGATTTCCTCATGAATGAGGCACACAAAACACGATACTCTGTACACCCAGGAGCCGATAAGATGTATCAAGACCTACGATACACCTACTGGTGGCCTGGCATGAAAAAGGATATCGTTGTTTTTGTTTCCAAGTGCCTTACATGTTCCAAAGTGAAAGCTGAACATCAAAGACCTTCAGGACTTCAAGTCCAACCCGAAATACCTGTATGGAAGTGGGAAAACAACCATGGATTTCATTACCGGGTTACCTCGCACCTCCAGTGGGTATGACACCATATGGGTAATAATCGATCGTCTTAAAAAATCATCTCACTTCATTCCGATTCGCGAGGACTTCAAGAACGAGAAGTTAGCTCGTATCTACATCAACGAGATTGTAAGCCGTCATGGTGTACCGTTAAGCATCATTTCAGACCGTGATGGTCGTTTCACTTCACGAACATGGCGAGCCGTACAAACCGCTTTGGGTACACGGTTAGACCTCAGTACCGCCTTTCACCCTCAAACTGATGGTCAATCTGAACGCACCATCCAAACCCTTGAAGACATGCTTCGAGCATGTGTCATCGACTTCAAAGGGAACTGGGATGCTCATCTACCGTTAGTCGAGTTTTCGTACAACAATAGCTACCATTCAAGTATCGGCATGGCTCCTTTCGAAGCTTTATATGGTCGTAAATGCCGTTCTCCAGTATGTTGGCACGAAATTGGTGAAGCGCAAATCACCGGACCTGAATTGATTCAAGAAACAACCAACAAAATCCTTCAAATTCGAAACAATCTTCTAGCGGCTCAAAATCGTCAAAGAAGTTATGCTGACAAACGACGAAAGCCCTTGGAGTTTTGTGTTGGTGATCAAGTACTTTTGAAAGTATCACCATGGAAGGGAGTGGTTCGTTTTGGCCAAAAGGGCAAGCTAGCACCACGCTACGTAGGACCTTTCAAGATACTCGAAAGAGTAGGTCCTGTAGCATACAAGCTTGACCTACCAGAAGAGCTTAACAGAATTCATCCCACGTTCCACGTATAAAACTTGAAAAAGTGCCTCGCCGACGAAAACCTCCATATCCCTTTAGAAGACATTCAAGTCGATGAATCAATGCACTTCGTTGAAAGACCAGTGGAAATCATGGATTTCGGTGAGAAACGTTTAAGGCAAAGTCGTATTCCAATCGTCAGGGTGCGTTGGGAGTCAAAACGAGGACCTGAGTTTACTTGGGAACGTGAAGACTCAATGCGCGAGAAATACCCGCATCTTTTATCGGTTACAACTCCTACTTAAATTTCGGGACGATATTTCTAAAAGTAGGGGATACTGTAACATTTGCATAAATCGGGTTTCGAAAGCCCGCCCCAAATTATCTATCAAAGTGTACTTATTCTTGTCGTTCGGTTATTTTTATTATTGTAATAATAATTAATGTTTAAAATAATCTTAATGAAATAATATAATCAATTAAATAATAAATATTTATTCCTAATAGATAATTAAAAAGCATATAAAAAAAATAATTAAGGAAAATAGGTGAACCGGGAATCGAACCCGGGTTGCCCGAGTAAACACACACCACAAACACCACTGGACTGCACACACTATTGTGCAAAGTTTAGAAATTTAAATCCCTTATGTTGAAGCTAAGCAAGAGCTTGCAAACCAGATCCATTTTCACGCGGCATTCCTTCTTTACTCGAAATATCCGACAACTGGCTTACGGGTATTCTTGGCAAGCTTCAATCAAGCTAGCTGTCATCTTCAATCTCTCGAACAAGTTTCCAAAAAAACCGAATTCGAAGCCCCTCTTGTTCAACTATAAATAATGGACCTCAAACCCACTCCCAACTCGCTCAAACACCTTGAAAACCACCTCTGTTCAGTCGAAACTACTTCTGTCACCGGAATTTTTCTTCTTGCCGGAATTCAGCAGTTACCGGAATCAAGTCACCGCCAGTACAGTCAAATCGGTAGATTCCCATTCTCGCCTTTTGAATTTTTCTTGTTCGTCTGGTTATGCGATCAGTTCAACTGAATTAATGGTGGTTTAATTTTGGGCGGGTATATAACTGGTTCAAATGTTAAACGAAGAAGATGACGTGCGTTATGTATATATATATATATTATAACACGGATCACAACCGGGTCAAGCACCCAGCCCAACTGGTTGGGCCAAGTGCCAAGACCCGGGATCGTCAGTTCGATTCCACGCGCACACACTGACTCGATTGATTTAAACCTCTTTTCAATCTATCATTTCTGTATACACTTATTAAGCATATAAATATAATTAAATTTCAAGTATTTACGGGTTAGACACCCAGCCCAGTTGGTTGGGCTGGGTGCAAGTTACAGCAGAAGTCTCGGGTTCAAAACCCTTGATGTGCCGGTTCGATCCAGTATAACCTTTTTAAACTTAATTAAATTTGAATAAACCTAAGATGTGTATAAGAATAATTAAAAACCGGAATCTTACGGGTTAGACACGTAGCTCAGTTGGAAGAGCTGCGTGCACACGAACGAGAGGTCGCAAGTTCGACCCTCACACGCGCATACGAATTTCCGCTGCTCGGCCTGCCTGACAGGCATTGTCAGACTGACAATTCCTTTTTATTTATTATTTTTATTAATTATTTATTTAATTATTCTATAGTTATATTAAAAGAAAAAAATTGTTAAAAATACCTAAATTGCAAGGGTTTAAAATATTAAAATCACAAAAATAAACTTAAAAATCTAAACAAAGGTTTTTCATCAAAAAGTTAGCTTATTTATTTATCAAGTTATCGCGTTGTTATTTTAGCTTAGTACTCTTTCGTCGGTCAAATTCTCAACTCATGCGCACTCATCATCAACCAGGAATACGCACCCATTGTGAGTGAATCTCTATAAATTCCCCGTTTTAATCACGTTTTGGGGTGTATCATGTGTCGTATCATTTCTCTATTTTATTTAAACACTTGTGCTTATATCATTTCGTGACCAAATGTGTATTGCTTGTAGTGTGGTTTATATGTGGATTTATTTATTCATTTCAGTGCACTCATTTCATTAGGCCCATCAGTTCCTCGTGGGATACGGGTTGAATATCAGGTGCCTCATTAGATCGGCTCCGTTTGATTGAGCCTTGATCTCAGATACATCATCACTCATGTCATATATTCATTCAATGTGGTTTGTGATTGGTTACATATATTATTTGCTCACATGTGATTTATGCACAATTTTCTTTAATAAACATAATAAGCAAGCATTTAAATGTTTTATCAAGGTTCACTCGCCAACTTTTGTTGACCCAAAATTTCCTCTGTTTTACACATGATACAGGTGATCAAGTTGAGGAAAGAAACACTTAGGATGGCCTAGAAGAATAAACAAGTTATTGCATTGGAACAAACATTTAGATTTTTATTGTATTTGTATGAAATTTTTGTTGGACATTTAAATTTTAATTTGGATTTAATAAATATGAAACTTCTTAGTAAATATCACGAGCTTTGGTGATAACCCAATCATGCCCCGTCTGTTATTCTGCTGCGGGTCGGGGTGTGACATATATATGCAAGTATGAATTTTAATTACGATTCAAGTCTCAAATTACAAAATTGGGAAAAGAAATACGAATACAAGTTTCCATAAATAAAAATACGATTATACTTTCTAATTAAGGAAAGTACAAAAAAGCTAGGCGTTATAGTTTTAAACTACATTCTATCTGATCATCGCCTAATCTAGCGTATTATACAGTTTTGATCATGTACGCTAGTCGGTCTAAGTCTATGACTTAATTAAGACCGCTAGCATTTTAATTGGTTAGCTTATGCCATAATCCAGACTAGAGCCTTCCGGTAAATGCTATCTGCACTTATTTCATTTTGGATACGTCTGAGATATTAAATCTTGCATTTTTAAATCAAGACTAGCTCAGGAGGTACCGTCGCCGACGGTACAACCTGTCATCGCTGACGCAACGCTATAGTTCCGACGCATTAAGCTACTGCCTACGGCAGTCTTGACCCGACGCAAATTTGTACATGGCATCGCCGAGGCAGCATTTTGTCGTCACCGACGCCACCCTGAAATCTTTAAAATTTCTGATTTGATAAATGATTTAGTTGTTATGTATATTTTTCCTTAACGATTATCATTTCGCTAACAAATTGTAAAATTTTCAGTTAAAAAGAAACCGTAGCTCGTTACGGACGAAGATCAAGCCTTGTCAAAGAACCGAACACCTCTCAACTCCAAGCTTCCACTTTGTTTTGTCTAGTTTATGAATTATCTTTTGTTTAATTACTTTAAAAGTTTTTAACAACTTAGTATTGGAATGTAACAAGAAATTTTATACTCCTTGAAACGAATGTAATATTTTATATAAAATGCTTATTTTATATGTATGGGTTTTACAACATTATATTTATTTAACCCATATAATACACAATGTTTTGAAAGATATAACATTTTATTATTTGGTATATAAAATTAGATTTATTCAATCAGTACAATAAATAAATCTTTATAAAGATACAAACTTTTTTTATTATTTAATATATAAATTACATTTACTCAACCTGTGTAAGATTTATTTAACCCGTACTGTAAGTCCTGAATCTGGATCACTACAACGATATCACAACTAGCTTGACTGATTTGCAGAATCAAACAGTCAAACCTGATTGTTAGAACAAAGATGATATTAATAATAAACTTCAACTTGCATACCAAAGGTCTGATACTACTTTGTAGCAAAGCACAAATCAACCAACAACCTAAACCAATGAACTAACATATGTATTTATAGGAGAGTTAAGCCCAACACTCCCCCTAAACCCTAGCCCAGTTCGCCCCCATACAAGCCAAAAACATTGAACTAACAACTAGCCCAATCAACTAACTTATCTAATAATGTATAAACCTTCAAGGGCCCAACAATCTCCCCCTAGGTTTATAACATTATTAATATTCACTTCGAATCTCCACTAGCCACATCCTTACCTTGCCGTGAACCACATCCTCATACAGTTTCCTAGCAATCACATTCGCTACTGCACCAGTCCACAACTTCGCACATATCTCGTATTTCTCATTCGTGTGTATCTGATTCTTGCTCAAAACATTTAAATCCTTTTCATGAAAACTTATTAAATCCAACGTATCAGCTAATCGGTACGGAGCCTCCTCAGTCACAATCACGGCTTCACCCATCTTTGGGTTATAAGCCTAGAATTTTGGAAATTTAGGTACCGCAGGAATGATCTTTTCCTCTTCAGTTGGGGCCAGATAATTGATTTAACAATTTTTCATGTGTGCCTATTAGACACCTCCACGGTTCTTCTACAGATATGGCTGAGCATATTTCATCGTTGGAAAGTCGTTCTTTACTTCTTTCTTAAGCTTGGTGAAGAACGCTCAACCTCTTCCACATTGGTTTGGTTCTGAATTGAAGTACGGAGCTTTCAGCAGATTCTTCAAATCAATCTTCATCCATGATTCAAACTATGATTCCTTGGAGTAGTATTCTCTATACCCACACTCTATGATCACTAACCACATTTTCTTGTCATGGTCATACCTCCAGCTTGTAATCTTTGACTTATTACCAACTTTGTCATAATAGCTCTTTCCCAACTCCGTCATGTACCTGTCAGATGTTTTCGTTGGATCCTTCAGCTGGAAGTTTTCATGTAAAGGATTTAGATCTTGATTCTTCATGACCAACATCTTCTTATTACTTGCTTTCTTTTTGGTAGCTTCCTCTTCTTTTGCTGTGAAAGTTCTAGTTATTTATTCAAGGTTGCTTCACGTTCAGCATCTTCTATACCCCTTTCTTCAGCGGTTCTTTCTCTCCATTCAACATTCACTGGATCATCATTCACGTTAGCAAATTCACGTCCAAACTTTTTCTCCAACTTTCCTTTCAACTCAAACACCATCGCCATCAACATATTCACATCATCTTGTAGATGATTGATAGTCTGATCTTTGCTGGCAACTTGATCTTGCGAAGATGTAACTTGAGCATCCTTCAAAATAGAATCTTGTTCAAGTATAACCACTCTCCTTTGCAACCTCACCACATCCACTTTTTCATCACTATCAGAACCATCAATTAGTTTCATCTTTCTAGTATCCCGAAATAAAGTCTCTTCAAAGTCAGGAACACCACCACTAGAGATTCCAACAACGTTATAGCGAATTCCACTTGAACTCTCTAGTTCAGTTCTTGTAGAAGGTTCCTTAAAAGAAGTTTCAATTTGATCTGGTTGGTTAGTTGGTGAGAATGACTCTTGCATAACATCTTCTTGAGCCATCGTTGGTTCAATTATAGGCTCAACATGGGTAAGTGGCTTGGTTTCAACAGAAACAAGGCTAACATCATCAGTAACACTTTGTTTAGGGTTGACTCTTTGTCTTTTGCGAGACACTAAATCAGTATCTCCAACAACATCAACTCCAACTTGCTCTTCTTAGGTGTAGGAAGCCATAGGAGGAGGATTCCCAAGGTTTTCCTTTAATGATTCAATTAAAACAGCAAGATTTTCAGCATTCATCCTAGGTAAATCTTTAACAGGTTCTTCAGCTTGCATAGACTCCATTTGTTTCTGCATCACTTTCGGTTGCTTCATCATCATTCACTAAATTCTTAGTCTTACTCTCTAGTTTGACTCCAACAAATTGTACGTCGTGTTCTTCAGCCACTGTAGCATTTAGTGGCATTGGAGCTGGCACTTTGCCTTCAACTAGTCCAAACTTCCCAAACTTTTCCAACTTATACTTCCCCAAAAACTAATGTCTCTTTATTGATTCTCTATTTCTCTGCACATTGTAAAAACAATTTGGTCCCATTGGTTTCAAATTCAACAGGTTCAAGCTCTTAACTAGCTTTGGATACTTCTTATCAAGAATCATCTGAATAAATTTTGGATATAACATGAATATCTTCTTCTTCGAGTTTTCCAGCATCCTGGTCATGTTGTCAAGTATAAAGGCTAAGAAATTGAAATCCCAATTATTCACTGGAGCAACCATAAGAGAGGTTTGTATCTGATTCAACTGATCTAATCCACCCTTATTCTCTGAGATACATAACAAAAACACATGCAAAAGCAATATCCAGTACGATGGTAGCATTTTCTTCAACATCGGAGGATACTTGCCCTCATAACTCATTCTTCTTAAAACCTTCATGACTTTGTCTTTAGCAAACGATGTCGGATGGTTGGTTTGCTCATCAAACTTTAAAACCTCACGTATCACCTCTTTATTAATCACAATATCTTGGTTTTGAATTTTGGCGTCTATGGAACCTGCTCCATCTACTCCCTTCCTATTCACCTTAGCAGACAACCAAAAGTCTCGAATCATATCGCCGCAGATAACAAGATTTTCTTTTAACACATGAGTAATCCAGCATGAATTCAGACCAACAATCATAGAGTTAAATTCTCCATAATGCTCAGTAGGAGGATCAGAAAGGTATCCTGCTTGAATGTGTGACGGTTCAATATCTAACGTTCGATGAGCAGCCATGATTTGCACAAAACTAGCCAAGTGAGATAAAACGTCAAACCAAATTGACCAGTCAACAGTAAACCGAAGTTAATAAGGTCAACAGGCAACCAAAGCTAACAAGGTTAGTTCATTCCTTTTGAACTGTCATGAAGTTTTCGAAAACTAACAAGTTCAACAGTTAAAAGTCTTTTCGAAAAGTCCAAAGGTTCAACAGTTAATTCAAAAAAATAAAGGTTCAAAATACTGTTTCGAAAACCAAAAGGTTCAATTTAATGACCCTTTTTCAGTTTTTCGAAAACTTTGAGGACTCGAAACTTCATGTTAGTTTTCGAATAATTCATGTTTTCTTGGTTTGTCTTTCTCGAAATTATTAACTCGAAGAACCTTTGAATGCTGGTTATTCGAAATCATTTTAATGTTCACCGAGACTTAAAGAATTATCCGAAACCTACAAATCGCCTTAGATTTTGATGAAGATTCGAAGACAAACACTTTGAAGATTCGAAGTTCTTTGAAGATTGAGAGAGAATTCGAAAGTAACTATTCCGATTTATTATCTAATGATTTTCGAAAAACCAAATCTATCTTATATAGCTTTCTGAAACTGGGCCCTGTTAAGGTGGGCTTGGGCCTGATCCAATCAAAGCCCAATTCTAAACGGTACACTTTTTCAAAAAGTCAATGGGCCTTATCCAAAAAGTATTTGGGCCAATTCTTATTTGCAAGTCTTCCATGCATGGTATTATAATAATATAAGGATTATATTTTATTTTATTTGTAATATTATTATTATTATTATTATTATTATTATTATTATTATTATTATTAATACTACACGGTTGGTGGTAGTTAGTGAACCTTGTAATTACATAGGTAGCTGTAACATCCGTTCTCATAATTAAGCAACAATAGTTTTACAATGGTTTCTTGTTTTCGGTTAACCAACCAGTTTAGGAATGCATCAATTTGGTTCTCATACTTCTCGTGCAGTACAGAAATTGCATAGAGGATGAATTTTTTTTCGAACCATATTATAGTAAACCCATCTTAACTCTATTATAACTAAAAAAATGTAAACCACAAATTATTACATCCTCCCGTCCACCTTAGAATATAGCAGCTGACCCAATCAAAGAAATCTAGTGTTCCTTTAGAATCATACGAAAAAAATAGAATCAGTATACAATTTTTAATCTGAAAATACCAAAATCATTATGGCAGGTTGTAAAGTAATGATAAACCTGAAAAAGTGGTTGATTTTCGGTTATTGTAGGATTATTCTGGAAACAATAACAACAGTTAATAATATTAAATTATTATTGAAGAACGATGGTGTTTAGTCTATATTTCTTTCCGGCATTTTCCGAGAAAAACAGCCCGCATACCCGACCCGGGTTGACGGAAAATACTTTTCCAGCTAATGATATCATGTGAACGTTATAAACTCGCGGACCCATGATGCCTCGCTTCAATGACGCATCCCGTGGCCGCTTGGCGATTTTTTATTGGGTTTTGCTCCAAATACGCATCCCGTGCTTGAAACCGTTATAATATATACCCCTAAAAACCAATAACTATATCATGGATCATGCTGGAGGTTCAAAGGATGGCCGAGGAGAGGGGAGGAAGTGAAAGACCGTGGTGTTTGGAGGAGGCCATGGGGGAAGTTTGCTGCCGTGACCTTAATAGGAACGGTACGAGGGTTTGGCTTGGGACATTTGCAACGGAGAAAGAGGCAGCTAAAGCTTACGATAAAGCCGCCTGCTGTTCTTAATTTTCCTACCGAATACCCACCTACATTTTCGCTTATAATGCTTCAAACATGGCTGCCATATCACGGGCAGGAGAGTCTTCTTCTTCTGGCGCTAATGTGCAAGGATGAGGAGTGTTCGAAATCGAGTGCTATGATGATAAGTTGTTAAGAGGAACTTCTGGATTACAAATAGAAAAATGTGGAGAATGTAAGATGTTACACCTTCATTTGTCATTTAATTGGAATGGAATGGAATGTATTTATCTAAGTGGTGATGTTTGTGAGTCAAATCCCTTTAAACGTGGTGAGATTAACGTTCAAAATATCTCGGTACGTACGTACAATGCACTGGCATATGTTTAACAGAAAAACAATATATATTTATAAGTAGTTTTAATAATAATAAAATCTTTAAAAAAGATATTGAACAGTACACACTACAAACTAAATATATATTATCTGGCAAAAACGTTTCCTCTCACAAAATGGTATTGTAGATGGGTTACAAGAATATTAATCACATGGTACGATAAAGTATCGTGCATTATTATGCACCATCATGCACATGACTGTTGTTGATTAGTTAAAGAATACTTATACGTTTGTTCCCTCGTCGTCTTTAGTTATGTACACAATAACAGCCATATAGTTTACCATATATTTTTAAATTCTATTAACATGTCTCAAACCCACAACACTTATTTTTGTCCTATATCTTTTAAAATATGACGCTTTTAAAAAAGTTCCGATGTAACGTTGTGACATGATTGTTTTTGTTGACGTTTCGATGTAAACTTTATTCAAAATCAAGGTGTGCATTAGGGATGAGCACGGTACACATTCGGTACCAAACCGGTACCGGTACCGAAAAACATGGAAAACTGGTACCGGTACCGAATATACCGGTTCAATACCTTTTATACCAGCGTTTAACCATAAATACGGTACCGAAAAAACGAGGAAAATGAAAACTGGTGCCGGATATGCCTGGTACGGTTCGGTACTAGCACCCAGTATCAAATGTTCATCCCTAGCCCGCAAATGGTAACACAATCCGACGCCCCCCCCCCCCCCCCCCCTCTTGCCACACACAAATGCAACTCTCTATCCTCACGTTCAACGGTGACTACCACTCATGGGTACCCGATTTAATGCAGCTAAGGGTCGGCGGCACCATGGCTATCTGCGCACCCGCATGGTGCCTCGAGCACCCTAGTGTGCGTGTCATTCATGCATCAACATACAAGTCCCTTACGAATGAAAAGTTTTGTGATTTAATTTAAAGTTTCACATAACCCCCTTACTTTTTGGAGGTATTTACATAATAATCCATTTCCTTTCCTTTTTTTAATACTCATATCATCTTAAATATGTTATTTCCCCAACAGTACTTTTGTAGTTTCCTTAATATTGAGTTGATCTAACGTTGTCATGCGTTGAAAGTGCGGGGTAAAAATCCTCGTTATGTAAATTATACCACGATGCACGCCTAGCGTACGTCATATAAACCAAATACTCACATCTTCAACCTACAAATTTCCTTTTTATATTCATTCTTAGACCGAAGAACAAAACTACCGTCCACCGCCCTCAAAAGCCCCTAACCACCAATATCGTCACATTAAAACCACCACCTCCAACAGTCACTACTTAGGGGGTGGTAGCATTAGCCAATTTGGGTTTCAGGTAGGGTACCTGAATCGGGTACACTGCCGCCACCCATTCGGGTAGTGGATGGGGTGGTAGTTACTGACTGAAAAGTTGTGTGGGTAGGGGAGAGATAGAGATAGTAGTGTGTAGGGAGAGAGTGAATAGTGTAAAAAGATAAGGTTCATAGTTTTAGGAAATAGTGCCACTAATAATATGTTTTGAGATAGTTTAGAGTAAAAAAGAGTTGATAACACATGATTGGTAGAAGTTCAGGTAGGTTGGTTGTGACCCTTCCCCCTTTTATTGTATAGAGGCTAAAAAGTCTAAAACCCATAATTATTACATAAGTCAAACCCTGATTACAAAAGGTAAACATCCTCCAACCGTCTCATATCACCAAAACATCTCTACACCCTGTGTGACTGAGTACCAATCTATAGCAGATATATTGTTACTCAAAATCCAGCCGAATTCTTGAGAAATGACAGCTAAAAACGAAGGGATATTAGATTTAAATAATCTCACATTTCATCAATTGGCTGATAGCATTCTTAACTTTCAATTAGTACCACACCACTCTCAAATTTCAACTTATTGGCTAATAGCACTTCCAAACTAACCTAACACTAACTCAGATTGTTGACATCAGCTGCCACGTCACTAAACCAGCTCCACGAGCCAAGTCAACTGCCATGTCATCAAACTAGCCAAGTCAGGCGCCACATCAACTGCCATGCCATCAAAAAATCTACTTCAGATGCCACATCACCACACAAGTGCCACATCAGCAAAAAAATTAATTTGTTAGGGTGCAGTTAGTTTGGAGCGCTATCGGCCAATAAGTTGGGAGTGGTGTCGTCCAAATCGAAAGTTGAAAGTGTTGCCGGCCAATTGGTGAAAGTTGGGTTATTTAAATCCAATATCCCAAAAACGAAACACAAAGCGTAGTGTTGTGAAGTCGATAAACAAATTGATTGTTGAAGACTACAGTGGCCCTGCTGGACCATGAAAAACCACCTACGCTCTTAGACGATGACGATGGGTTCAGGGCTTCAGGCTCATAACTCATCTCAATATATTTTGAGTTTCCAAGCAGCATTGATGGTCAGTGATGATCGGATTAATAACAATGATTGTTTCCATTTTATAGATAGAAGTATTTGGTCCTTATTTAGCATGTGATGGGACACATTTGAGCAAAACCGATCCGATAGAAGCCGGATCAACCCGTCCTAGATAAATGATGGAAGTTTATTTTCTGAATGACTGATGAATAAGAATACAATAGAAGATGTATATAACAAGTTTTTTCTCAAGAACCTGCTACATTAACAGTCTTGCGTTCTCTAAACCTTTCTTCTACATATTCCTCAAAAGTTACAAATAATAACAAGCCCCTCAACCCTCCTTTTAAATCTTTCATTTGGTATCAACAAAACAAGCTACAAAACCTCGGAGGCCACGGTGGGGCCGTTATAAAGCCTTTAATCACACTTGATGTTCCGGTAAATCCGTCTCACAAACAGATTAGAACCCAAATACCCCACAGCTCCTGCAAATTTTTGGTTAAGGGTTTTGGTTAGTAAAATAGAATATCAAAAAAAAATCTAAAATCACCAACTTTTCAAGATTTCTATAACATATGATCATATAAAAGCCTTCCTAGGTTACAAATGGTGCCTATGGTTTACCAAAATTTTGGATTTGATCGCTAGCTTTCCAAAAGTACACAAATAGTCCCTATGATTTGCACTTTGTAATGCATTTAGTCCCCAACTTTGCTAAAAATACATGAATGGTCCCTGTGGTTTGCATTTTGTAACACCTTAGATTTGTTGGTTGGGACTAATTGTGTTACAAAGTGCAAACCACAAGGACTATTCGTGTACTTTTGAAAAGCTAGGGACCAAGTCCAAAATTTTGGTAAACCACAAGGACCATCCGTGTACTTTACTCAAAACAAGTAATTTACGTGACGGGTTGTGTTGACTGAAACACACATTTTGTTCATTTTTCATTAATGAGCATGTTAAATATTATCACAAAAACCCAAGTTGTTAAAATAAACATGTAAACTTTGAATAAAAGCAATTTAAGAGGATGCAATGAAAGTCCACTTTGGGAGACTTTCAACACGTTTGCGATTAAGAAAAAGATGACCCAAATTGACCTGTTCATAACTATATGGGTCAAAACTGCCACCTATGGCAACTCTAACTAGAAGGAGGAAGTACGTAAGTAAATAATTAAAACTATAAAAGAAACTTACCACAGAGAATTCCTAAACCGAGACAGAACATGGCGGTGTATCCGAAATAAAAGCTGGTTTGGAAGAAGCCGGACATCTTGGTCTTAACGGAGTAGTAATATATCGAATACAAGTAGACATAAATAGCCGTCGAGGCTGCAGAGAAGAATGAAGTCCATTGCCAGTGGTAATTCTCGGCGTTAAGCAGAAAATACGTTCCCACAATTGTCACGCAAACAGTCACGATGATAAGAATCAAGAAAACAAGTAGCATAAATCCGTAAACATAGTACACCTGCAAGTAAAGGAACACATGTTTAAATTGAAGAAGTTTAGGATAATATACTAGGATTAAATATTAATAGAAACAAGATACCTTGTAGTTCCAGAATGATGTGAAGACGAAGTACATCTCAATGAAAATACTGCCGAAAGGTAGCAGTCCGCCCATTATTGAGACTACCGACGGTGTGAGATACCACTTCTTTTCAGGAATAGGGCGAGGAATAGTCTTCACGCGACACGGGTTGTTAGGAGCCCCGCTCCAGTTCCGTCCAACAACCGTACCGAGAAGAGCAAGAGGGAAAGATATGAAAGCCCAGATGACAAAAACAACCACCATTGTGCCAAACGGAATTGCAGCCAGAGACCCGTAAAATATAGCAACTATGTTGAGAACGAAGCCGATTCCAAAGCATAAAAACGGGAAAAGAGATGCGGTCAGGATCATCGACTTTATCCAGTTTTTCCCTGTAGTAAATTTAAAAAGAGAAGATTCTCAAATCTCAATAAATGGCTGATATGGCGTCGGTATAACGTTTTCAAGAAAGTGAAGAGCAGAGTAGTATATAGGTCCTTACCACCATGGCGGGAATACATGCCACCACTCACGTACCCAGATACAAATGAGGTGAGTGCGTAACAAACGATGAAAGTAGTGACAATTGCTCCTCTCCTACATGTACAGGTCAAAATTACATTTGTAAACAAAGAATTTTCCCGATTTGTAGAGATAGCAAACTTGGGTAACAATAGGTCAAGAAACAGATTGATCAGTTTGACCGTGAAAGCTTTTTTGCCCAATTTTATTACTTCTTTATAAAAAAATGTGTTACATATGATCTCAAAAAAAAAACACATCATTATAAACAAGAGTAAAATGCCAATTTCGTCCCTAAAGTTTGGCCAGTTTTGCGACTTTCGTCCATATGTTTGTATCTCCACATTTATATCCAAAAGGTTTGAAGTCTTGCCATTTTCATCCGGCTCGTTAACTCCATCTATTTTTCTCTGTTAAGTCAGGGGTATTTCCATCTTTTTTGTTAACTTGAAGAGCAACTCGGTCTTTTTCAGGGGTATTTGGTCTTTTTTACATAAAGTGAAAAAGGTCGAGCTGCCCTTTAAGTTAGCAAAAAAGACGGAAATACCTCTGACTTAACGTAGAAAAATAGATAAAGTTAAGGAGCTGGATGAAAATGGCAAGATTTTAAACCTTTTGGATCCAGATGCGAAAAAAACAAACCTTTGAACGAAAGTCGCAAAACTGGCCAAAAACTAAATGCTGCATTTTACTCTTATAACAATAATCCAACTTTTTCGATATAGCAATTTTGGAGGTTGTATGCAATAAAAACTTCAGGTTGCTATCGACCCGCTTATAAGTGAATGGGTCAATATTGTCACATCCAGAGATGACAACTTTTGTTCTCTACTTTTTTTTCTGAAACGAACTTATGTGGATTTGAAATCTGCTATAGCATACCCAATGTACAACGTTGCAACAATTGCAAACAAGATGACAAGAAGAATCAGCAGCGCCAATTGAGCACCCGTTCCAACAACGGCTGACAATAAAACCAAATGACGGGGCGGTCGGAAGACGTCTCCATGTACAAGCTTCCAACCAGATTCTTCACTTACATCTCTTTCCTGAAAAGCATAACATAGTGATAATTGTTAACTGGAATTGCGACGATTTATGAATCATATCAACTCACAGCAATATTACCAGACTTTCCAGATCATCATCTTCCCTAGCGTACTTGGCATAGTCATTTCTAAGAGTCCGCATCAGAATCATTGAAACTAATCCGGTAAGGAAGATAACCATCATAAACGAATTGAATATCGAAAACCAATGAATCTGGACAGCACAACACACAGTTGTAAGTTATAACCTCATGAAATGAGTTTAAAAGTATCTTCTGAAGCAAATACAAAAACTGTTACTCTAAAACAGGAGCAAAATGAGCATAATGGGTAGGCCTTTCAACAAACCGAACATTCATGAACTATTCGTGAGCTTGTTCGGTGGGATGTTCGTTTATTATTAAATGAACAAACAAGAACAAAATTTTTTGTTCATTTAATTAAACGAACGAACATGAACACACATTTTGTTCGTTCATTTATGTTCGTGTATTTACATTTGTTTATGTTTGTTCGTTTATGTTCGTTTCAATATAAATACATGAAGTAGTTATTTTTATATGAATATTAAACATAAAAGGAACTTTCTAACTACATATATAAATATAACTAATAATTGGTAAATGGGCTTTCTAGTAATAAAAATGGGTTTTGCAATGACATCTATTGTAACTAATCACTAATTTACATAAAAAAATTAACTTTATGTTCGTTATGTTTAGTCAATTATATTCATTTATGTTTGTTCGATTATGTTCATTTGTGTTGTTTGTTAAATTATGTTCATTTAAGTTTGTTTGTTTATGTTCGTTTACGTTCGTAAAGTCCTCGTTTAGGTTTTAAACGAATGAACATAAACGAACACGAACATGCCCATTTTCTTAATAAACATGAACAAAAAATGTGTTCAATTATATGTTCGTGTTCGTCCAGTTCATTTACAGGGCTACTAATGGGGAGATCTTGATGTAAAAGTGTACACTGCAGACTACTCGTAAGAAAGAGACCGTTGACCCAATAACATACCTGATGCTCAAAGAAATGGTAATCCAGGTAAACGTCAAAGCGGTGTGCAAAACTAATATTAGTTTCGGTCCACTTGACTGAGTAAGTCATGTCGAGTGTTTTCCCAGCTTCCAGTGGTCTCGGGTTCTCTTGAGTGAGATTAACGTGAATGATCTGTAACGAGAGGGATTTATAGTATAAAATATAGATGGTATAAGATCAAATTACCACCGTACAAGTTCATATACAAAAAAAGAAGTTGAATTTACCTGATCTTTGTTGTACTGTATAGTAATATTCTTATGGGTAAATAGCATATGCTTGCTATCGCTATTTCTATCAGTATGTAGCTCCCCAACATAGCCTGAAGCAAAAACAATTGTGCAGCAAAATAAACTTTAGTACTAACTACTAGCAGGACACCGAAAAATAATGTCAAAAGATAGGTGTTTGATAGATATACCCCACAATGGCAGATCATCTGAATTTGTGTTCCATACAGCGGAGACCAAAGAAAACGGTATCAGACAAAAAGAAGATAAATGATAAATATTGTGTAACAAGAAAACATGTAAATAAACAAGAAGACTAAAAGGCATACCCATGAAAAATTCAAACCAATAGTTATTCTCGATAGCCTCCTTAAATTGCTTAACCTTTGATTCATCTAGATCAAGCTCACAAATTGAAGTCTTGTCCACATTCTCTGCGAAACGAAACATGTCGTATACCATTTAAATACAATGCTACATAAGCTACAACATTATAAGAAACAGTTATACTTTGAAATTTGATGTCAATTTGGCTGTCGATAAGCTCGTTTCCACCCAATACCTCACCCAGACCACCCCACTTGTGGCCAGGGTTACCAGATGGACGACAGAATGGAAGGCTGTAGTAGTTGTATGTTTCTTGTGGATTATTGTAAGGGCCGACTTTATTCACCCACAGGGTAATTGGCTCATCTGACTGATACTGCAAAACAAAACAAAACAAAACAACAGTGTTTTAAAATAAAGACCAAGTAGAATTAATAAAAATGAAGAATACATATGATACCACCAAACTGTAATCATTTTGAGACATGTAACTTGTAACCATACAACCTTGTCATGCTCAACCTCTATCCTTAACTCTACCACTGGATAAAAGGTATCTTCACAACAATCCCTATATGCTAATGTGTGTTTTTGGGTACTTATTCAAATCTATGAACGTGCTGTATTTACAGCACCGTCATAGGCTTATGAATAGAGGGAAGATACAATACATCTAATACGACCCAGAAGGATCTATCATAATTTGCGGGCAGCAACAAATAAATCCTCAAAAGAAAAAAAAAGTTCCAATTATGAAGAAAATGAAAATGAAAAAGAAAAATTATTAGCTAATCCGATAAAGCTTTCACTCTGAGCTAAAAACAGAATCTTGGGTCACATAGTTCACATATAATTGATTTATAATAAAAACCATAGTTATTAAAGCGAGCGCCCAGGCGCGCCTAGTCGCAAATAAGGCCCCGGGCCCAACAAATCGCCCTGAGCGCCTCACACCTTTAATCTTCACGTTGGTTCATGTATGCCAATAATCTTCTGCATAGTTATTAAAGCGAGCGACTAGGCGCATAAGGCCCCGGGCCCAACAAATCGTTCTGAGTGCACCTCACACCTTTAATAACTATGATAAAAACCACCCAGTTCTTTGTAAATTAACACAAGCACAACCAATCTCAAATATCTCATTTTATCCTTTCCAACAGTATAATTTTCTAAAACATTAATCTGTCTTTTACCCAACTATTACTCTTATCAATGAAGTATGGACCCCCTCCATTTTCATCTCGAAAGGTGGCAGTCCTAATCACTAATGTTAACCAGCAGATATTACTTCTAACTAACGATAATAGCGAATGATGAAAGACACCATACATCTCTGAGCTACATAAGTGGATGCATGTGTGATGTGTCCGCATCGGACAAGAATGTCAGAAGTCTAAACGCTTAATATAGATCTAAACCCTAACAAACTACAAACCTCAATTCTTAACCTAAATCCCTTCCACAACACAAATCAATTCCATAAACACAAAGATCTAAGAACAAATCGTACACGACTGACATTTAAAACGAAAGATCTACAAAATTGAACGCTGAGTGAGAAAATTGAAGACAATTAGGGTTTCGGCGTAACTTAACCTTGTGATCATACTCTGAAGCGAGCACGGACGATGAGATGAGGAGAAATGAAGCGAGGAAGAGGAGAGGAGATCGGACGGCGGGACACATGGCGGTCGCCGGCGAATGGAATTGGATCTAACGGCGATTGATCGGAGAAAAAAGGGTTTTATTACGACAAATAGGGCTTGATTTGGATCCGTGAGAGAGAGAGGGAGAGGAAGTTAGCTGTTTTTGTCGATCTTATTTAGACTTTCTTTGGTGAACCAAATCAGTCAACAATATATTTTAATAATAATATTCATTCAATTCAAGTATGTTTAATGAAAACCGGTTTTAGGTACCTTCCTTATTAAGTTTTTACATTATACTTTAGGCTTTTGGTTAAATACCAACTGATTTTAGTATTTTACTCGCATATTTTAGGACTCGTAACTCGTGTTTTATCGTGTTTAACAGGTCTCTAATGACGCGAATAACATAAGTATTAAACATGAATACAACTCATTTAACTACTTTATATGTGATGTCTATAATACAGTTTTATATGTTTTATGTAACAAGAAAAAATAATGGATTCTAGCCTCTTAATTTTATTAATTTAAAAAAAAAGTTAAAAATCATATAGGTTGTATACTTTTAAGTAAACTGGTTTAATTGTGTCATATACTAGTGACCTATTACAAGCCCTATATATTTTATCATCTTTATATCATAAATTAGTCCAGACAAGCCGGGTAACAGGTCAATGCGAGTTAGGTCAAAACTGATTATTTTTTGTTTGGATTGAAATGGGTTATATCAGGTTGGTTGATCCATAAACACTTTTTTAAATCTACATCATTTCTTAGATATATATAACACCCTGAATTTATGTATTTTAAAATCATTATGAGAAAATTTACATGTCACCTGTCACATACTCCTTTTGATAAAGTGTAGCAACCATGACATCCAATTGGGCATAGATGTAGTTGTGGCTGGCGTTATGGAAAGCAAATGTCTAATGTCATCAAATACATCTTTGAAACAAGGTTAATATTGCTTGAAATCTTCGTATTTATATTTTTTACATGAATTTATCTAGGGGCCTACAAACAAGGTGAAAATGTTTCTGAATTGTAGGAAAGAATCTAAATTTAGGCATGACACTTGTGCTAAAATATGTGATGATATGCATGAACTTATAAGAGAGCATGCAATCCATTGTATTTAACCTTTTCTTGTACTACTTATCTATGGAGATTGGCAAATATCCATGATTGATTATGTTCATCATTGAATTGAAATTATTAAACTGATATATGTAGGATGACTATGATATTTAAAGCTTTTAGTGTGGCATTGCTACAAGAGATTATGGTGCCTTTACATGTAAAATTACTCCAATAATATTATTTGTCCTATTATAGAATATAAATTAAATGCCAAACCTTTTAACTTATGTTCTAATTGCTATACCTGTACAGGTTTGAAGTTTCAGGCCCAATTAGAAGAACATCAACATTTGATGACAAGGATGATGATTTAAGAAAGGAGAAGCGCTGTAATGATGTCATATACGTCGATGTCACATATAGTTTTTTTTTTGTTTTTATTTTTTTTTTGGAACGGCAAACAGAATCAATCCCAAACATTTTAGGGGTATCCACGGACTAAACGGAGTACTCTGAGAGTAACCCGAGTCCACGACCAATTCCGGGAAAAACCTGGTAACCCACCCGTCCGTAGGCACAACGGTGAAATTATCGGTAAATCCCATTTGGCTCAAGGATCGATCTCAGGTTTTCATGGGCCTCCTATAATGTCCACTAGTGTCTCACTCTACACCAAATAGAAGTTGAACCTGCATCTTTCAAAAGAAATGAAAGCATTCCACCACTTGATCCAAGATAATTGCCATGTAGTTACGTAATTGATTTGACTTTCCTTTTGTGATTTAAAGTTAATTTATTCAACTTTTGATTTTAGCATCACCCCTACTAATAGGATTATATTATGTAAGAATAGGTTATTTCAATCATTATTATAAACCCAATTAATTATATAGATAGTTAATGATCTCTAGATCAAGTAGTAGAGGGTTTGCATTTTTCTTTGGAGATACATATTCAATTTTCACTTGGTGTAAAATGAGACATTTATGGGCAATGATAGGAGACCTAGGGAAACCTGGGTTCGATTCTTGAGCCAAACGGGTTTTACCGGTAATTTCACGTCATGCCTATGGGCGGGTGCGTTATCGGGTTTTCGTAGGAATTGGTGGTGGACTCAGGTTACCCTCAGAGTACTCCGTTTAGTCTAGTGAGTGCCCCAAAAGTGCTCGAGTTTGATTATGTTAACCGTTCAAAAAATAATATACAAATACTTTATATGCGAAGATGGGATTATAGTTTGTTCTCTTAGCTTTTTTTAATTCAAATTATATATATATATATATATATATATATATATATATATATATTGCATTAAGCTTCTCATTATAAAGAAAATTACATTCATGATTTTTACTATTTACTACGTTGTAATATGTTTGATCTTTTAATCTTAATTTTTTTTAAACGACTTTGTTTTATTAGGCTATCGCACTTCCTAAATTGAAAGCTTCGTTGCCTCACTCTGGTCAGACTATGTTCTCTTAACCGGGTCCATGTTGGCTTCAGAATTTAGCTTGGGCGTTTTCCCTGGAAACCATATCGTCAGTTGCCACTTGACAGTCGTTGTGCAACCGCAAAAGC
This sequence comes from Scalesia atractyloides, assembly GCA_947069175.1. Lineage (NCBI taxonomy): Eukaryota > Viridiplantae > Streptophyta > Magnoliopsida > Asterales > Asteraceae > Scalesia > Scalesia atractyloides. The sequence goes on from CAMTDV010000026.1 coordinate 70,812,008, forward strand.
AGAACTCTTTGACATAACACACGGTAGAACGAAAACCCAGGTAGGCTCAGAATAGAGTCTGACACCTCTATAAAGAGACTAGACTCTATCCATCATTACATAATCCATAAAATAACACAAGTAAAGATTAAACTTAAGTCACTATTAAAAAACTCATATACTTACCACTAAGCCATAAGTGGTGGAGGTCTTTTTAATTGGATGTACGTTAAAAGTTAAAAGTTATGTTACATTTATTTAATATATATAATTGGAAATTTATATATACATATATTAACTTTAATTTTTAAATGATATAGTTTTTCAATGATTTAGTATTTAATATCTAATATTATAATAGTTTATTATTATATCTATTTTAAGTTTTAACATATTTTTTCTTTTATTAAAATTATATTTTCTTTATCATTTGTTTTTCTATTTTTAATAATTCTTATTTTGTTTTTTTAAATTATATTTCCTTTATCTTTGATATCTCTTTAATAATTTCCGTTCATTAATTTTTTCACTCAATATTACGATATAAATTTTGTTAAAAAAAAGTTGTATTCAAAATTGATTTATTTAGTATCGTAATGTTGATCCCAGATAACAATGTTCATTTCTAAATTTGGCAAGTGATTTCAACAAGTGTGAAAAATACTGTGCGGAAATAGAAATCAAACTTTTAAAAAACACAACTACAAAATTTTCAAGTTTATATCACTTTGAAACAAGATTTAGGTGATTGTGAGGTTATTGGCTAATACAAATGAATAATTTACGGATTTTGTAATGAAGGACAGTGAAGTTTGTAGTATGTAATGAATGATTGACTTAACTCATTCTCCCTTCGGTGTTGGGCTCTCTATTTATAGAGAATGTTTGACATGAATAAACATTTGTCATGTACTTGTTTGCATAAAACAGCTTTTTGGCATATTCATTGAACCCATCCAAGGTCCATTTGCTTCTTTACAGTGGTTGTAGAGCCTTATCTCTTAGACAAGTTGATTTCTCAAATTTTCTGATGAATAACTTACTAAAAATCTGTTGGTCTGATTGTCACACCCTCAATTTCCACTTGCGGAGTTTTACCGCGAGGCGTGTGAACAAACCAGAATCTGAGACACTAGTAACATCGAACGACTCTATATGATTTGTTTATACGTTTTCCAAAATCATTTGTTTAACCATTCATAGTTATTTTTAAATTGTCTTAGTTTGGTTTCAATGTTTAGCGGAAGCATTAGTTTTAAAGTTGAGCGGAAGCATTAAAGTAAAGTAAAGGAACGGGCGCCAACACAAACGCCAAACTAAAGAAAAACCCAAACAATATTCGTAAATGAGACTCGATAAAAAGATGTCTTGATCAATGCAAGTGAGTGCACCTAGAGCTCCTAGCGTCCTGAGAAACATGTAAAGAAACAAGTGTCAACATTAAAGAAGAGTGAGTTCACAAGTTTTTATAAGTTCATTAGTTCGGTTAAAAGTTTGTTTCCCCCGTTATCCCCAACCCGGGATAACGATATAGTTCCTTTATTTCTAACCCGGAATAATACTGTTGTTGGTTCCATTATTCCTAACCGGGAATAATATTGTTGGTTCGTTCCATTATTCCTAACCCGGAATAATATTGTTGGTTCGTAATTAAGTTCAATGTTAACATGTAGGTAGCGAGCCTAAAGTTATGTCACATAAGTGTTAGCGATCGAAGCTGACTGTTGTGCCTCCGTGTTGCCAGGCCTATCACTGACCATGGCGAAAGTTAGGCCAAATTAATCACCCGTTGACCATACCCGGTTGGCTAGCGCGACTAGCTCGGGTGGGGCTTGTCGGGCCCAGTAGTACTACTTATAATTTCCCCGCTATCTAACCCAATACTAACGATCCGAGAGTTTGTCGAGGACTTTCGTGATATAGCTGCTTAGTGACCATAACGTACATTAACATTAACTTAGTTACCGAGTAGTTTAACGACGTTAATTCGCATAACGTAGAAAGAGATAGAGTTATAGAGTGTATACATGTTTCTCCCCCTGTTGTTTAAAACCGGATAAAATAGGGGCCGTGAACTCACCTTTAATTGCTCGGTTAGTGTAACACAGAAGTAGCAAATGATGGGACCGCTAATTGCGTCCTAACATGTCAATCGATTTAAAGTTAGTGTGTGAACACTCTGATACAAACCCTACGCATAACTTACGCATAACTTACACACAGTGCGGCACGCATAATAACAAATTCGAAAACACAGTCATGCATGCAAAGTATCATCATATCAAAATAGTGATCAAACCAACTTGTCGTAAACACATATCAATTCATACAACACTTTGGTACACACAAACACAAGTTATCATATTTCATCTTGTATGCTCCTAACTAGGCTGTTTTTGAGGATTTTTATAAAATAGTTCCAACGTTCCAAAAATTCCAATTTTTTTACAGAAGGTGTCAACTAAACTGTAGAATTTTATGTAAATTTTTCAAGTCCTAACACTTTACCAATTATTCATAAACATTTATATACTAGGCTGCAGTCATATTCGTTGCTTTCTGACTGCAGTACACGGGAAAAATTATTTAAAAATCATCGATTCATCCAATTAACAAAATTCCAGTGGGAGTTTCCCGGAAATTTCCATCTCCAGTTTCTGTACAAATTTCGTGACCCAAACCTCTACAGATTATGAGATCCGACTCGATAAACAACTAACAAATTTTCAGAATTTACACAGCTTCAGTTACCGCACTTAAATGACCACTTAAAAATATCAAACGACCTCAGAAAAATATGAATCCAGCGCCATTAGAAGCGTTTTTCAAAAATATATGTTTTAGGCTTCAGAAGATCCACTTTTCGATAAATATTGACCAAGTTACAGCCAATTGAAGTTGGCTGTAAATACCATTCAGCAACCTGTTTTCGGCTTTCATCGCAATAGAATACGCTTAAACGATCAAGACTCTAATTAATAATGATCAAGAACAGGTTTATTAGTCACAAATCATCATGTACATCCATACTCATGCAAACCCTAATCATATAATATGATTTTTATCACAAAACGCAGCCTATGATTCTTGTATTCAACTAAACATCATAATCGCAAAACTCGCACAATTTAACCGACTAAACATAAATCATAACACTTTAATAACAATGATTCAAACAATACATACAATCATGATCAAAATTTCACAAACCCTAATGTGTTTTGTTAAACAATTAAAATTCTAACCTTGATACGATGAAGATTAGCGAACCGAGAACAAGATGGGAATCGATTCGGGGATCGAAGAGGTTGCGACCGTGAGAGGGGGGGGGCTGCCGTCGGTTTGCTTAGAACTAGGGTTTGTGTTTCTTTTTTTTTTTTTTTTGAATATAACCCATGCAAGTCCCTATTTATTTAAAAACAAGGAAAAGAAGGAGGAAGGGGTGGGGGTGGGCTTGCGGCCGCAAAAAGAGGGGGTTTGGGTGGGTAACTTGGGCCTCAAGTTTAGGCTAGTTACTTGGGCCACAAGGAAGTGAGTTCGACACGTTTCGCGGCTCGGTTCAGTTCGGCTATTTATTTAATATATATTTTTTAATAAACTAATAATCGCGAAATCAAAACATGATATAATAAATCACAAAACTCATGAACTGTAACATCCGTAAAAAACCGGGTTATCCAAACCCGCTTCGTTTATTAAACCGAATAATCAGTTATAAATTTTGTTGCGTATTTAATGCTCAAATTAATTTTATACGATACATAATTAATAAATATATTAGAATTTAAAAACCATAATTTAAAACTTCTAATAAAAAGTGAATAAAAAATTATTTACAGACGCCGGGTTTTGAACCCGGGTCTCCCGTGCATACACGCAAACTAAACACCACTACACTACACGTGCTTTTGTTGATTAAATCAGAAACATATATCTTATATAGCCGAGTTAGTATATAAAAACCTGCAACTTCAGTTTCAACTTCTGAATTCACGCGTCAAGATCAAATCACGGAAATTAAGGAAGAAATGGCTCCCGTTTGATTGCAAATGGATATAACTGATGATAAACATCAGTTATAACCGAAGACTCAAATCAATTTCATTCATAAACCGTGAATTTCATAACCGAAAACTTGAAATCACCTCTACTAATAAATACTTCTTATCAATCATTCTAAACCCCTTTCAATCATTCTCGAAATTACACTGATTCAAGTCCTCTGTTCTTATCGGAAGTTCGATTCTGTTTCGCCGGAAAAGCTTCAGTCGCCGGAACTTCGTCGGAGATCACCTCTGTCCGGTATATCGTTCATCTAATGTCTTTTGTTTTAATTATATCTTGTGTAGACCGTTAAGAATGGGTAAGGTGTTGTCAAAATAATCAAATTCAATTGAGATTCTCCATTCGGTTTACTGTGATGAAGAAGACGAATTAAAAATATCATTTTACTGAATTAAAAACGGTATTTTAACCGGGTTAGTTACACAGCCCAGTTGGTTGGGTTGGGTGCATATGAAGTCAAGGTCTCGGGTTCGACTCTGTCCTTGTTCCGATTCGTCACAATATTCAAACCTTTTTATAAAACCCAAATATGGAACTTGACAGTAAGTATATAAGAGAAATAAAAATCATAATATAAACGGGTTAGTCACCCAGCCCAGTTGGTAGGGCTGGGTGCGTTGCAAGACTGAGGTCGCGGGTTCGAGACCTGTTATGTGCACCGGTTCGACATAATTACAAATCTTTTTAAAATAAATGATTTCTGAATAAATCTAAATAGTATATAAGTATAATTAAAAACAGAAATATTTCGGGTTAGACACGTAGCTCAGTTGGTAGAACTGCGTGCACGCGTACGGGAGGTCACGAGTTCAAACCCCACTCAGTGCACACTTAATCACAATCCGACCGGTCAAAGGTCAACGGTCAACGGTCAAAAAGTCAAAATTTTTATTTATTTATTTTATTTAAAATCAATTAAAAACACTTAAAAATAATATTTTTGAAGTTAGAAAATTTCCTTAAACTCACAAAAATAAATATAACAATCCCACTAAAAACACTAATTAAAAATATTAAACCCAAATAAAAGTTTATTTATTTATCGAATTATTATGTTATTATTTAGGTTAGTTTCTCTTGTGGTTAAATCCAAATTCGTGCGCATTCATCATCAATCCAAGAAACGCAACCACTGTTAGTGAATTCTTACAAATTCCCCTTTTTATTCATGTTTTGGGGTGTATCATGTGTCGCTTAAATTAATTCGCTTATTCAAACTCGTGCTATACCATTATATGATCTAAACTTAGAATGTAAATATTGTTTGTTGCGATGCGTTACATATTGTCAAGTTGTGTGCAAATTATTAATTAGGCCCATCAGTTCCTCGTGGGAGACGAGTTGAACAACGCGTGCCTCAAAAACATTCATTAGGCCCATCAGTTCGTTGAACAACGCGTGCCTCAAAATCATTCATTAGGCCCATCAGTTCCTCGTGGGAGACGAGTTGAACAACGCGTGCCTCAAAAACAAATATTTGGTGTGTGCGTGTGTATTAATTAATATTATGTGATTTGTGATTTAATTTACATTTACGTTTACTTATATGTGGTTATGCACTTTATTTTATAATCGATACAATAAACACGTTTAAATGTTTTCATATGATTCACTCGCCAACTTTTTGTTGACCCAAAAACCATTTTTACACATGATACAGGTGGACAGGTTGAAGCAAGGGACACATAGGAAATTGCCTTAGAAGAAAAATAATGAAGTCTTGAAAGATGTATAGAACATGTTGTACTTGTATTATTGATTGTAATGATTTTCCTTTAAAAAGAAATAATAAATATGAAACTTTATAATAAATATCATGAGCTTTGATGAAAACCCAATCATGCCCCGATCACCTTTTCCGCTGCGGGTCTGGGTGTGACAGATTGGTATCAGAGCTTTTGACTATAGGGATATAGGATAGGTTATTAGACCCTTAGAGCCTATACTATAGTTGATTAGATTTTAATTGTTTATGTGGTTACATGCAAACTCATGATTTTTATTTGTTTCATATTTATTACCCATACAAATGTATGCAAACACTTCCAATATTATATTTTGTGATACTTAATGAATCATACTTATAGTCGTACATAACATGCTTACATATACAATCATCACGCATATTTCAATGTTCACATATTCAAATCATCCTACTTCCGTTATTCAAGATTTTGTCGCATTTTTCATTTTTCAATCTCATCAAAGTGAGTTCTACGACGGGCATGTAGTAATTGTAAGGGTACGAGTACCGGTAGTCGAAACGTCCTGTCTAGGTTGGCATTCGTATAAATCCAATATAACGGACCAGTTTGCCTACCTGGGGACCAACGATGAGAGTACGAAGGACCTATTAGGCCAAAGCATGCCACACCAAACGTCGTTCGAACTAACCCCACTTTGAGGTGTCACCGTGTCCACACCTGGATGCACTCCGAATATCATACGTTACATTCATATTTCTTGATTTTCTCCGGGTTTTAGTGTACGTTACCAGGCTAACACATGCGAACCATATGAAAGACCCGGTAATCATGGGGGCCCACATGATTACGAAGGTGAAGTATGGCGGCATGCAAGGCCCAATTACGAGCAAAGCCCAAGACATCCCATGGATGTAGTAGATTATTTGTTCTATATTTATTTTATGAATGTTCATTCCTAAATACGACACATGACACCTAAAACGTCAAACTCATACTCTCGATGCGTATTCCTTGTAGATGTCTTCTAGTCTCGCTCGTAGAAAAATGAAAGCAGGAAAATCCCGCGAGCGTATGACTGCCCAAATCGCTCAACAAATGGCGGCCGTAATACCCAACATCGTAGTTCAAGTTCAACAAGCCCTTACCGCTAATCCTGTCAACCCAATCAACCAAGAAGATCAAAACGTTGTCAATCCTCCCCCAAATACCACTAAATGCACCTTCAAGCATTTCAAATCCTGCGATCCACCAAAATACGGAGGAACTGAAGGTGTCACCGCTCTCCTCCATTGGTTTGAGGAGATTTAAAACACTTTTCTCAATTGCGACTGCTCCGATGGTCGCAAGGTGCGATATGCTACCGGTCGTTTGTTTGGAGTAGCACTTACATGGTGGAATACAGAGAAGGCCAAGCGAGGTACTGAGAATGCTATGACTTTGACTTGGGAAGAATTGAGGGAGATCATGACAAGACGTTTCTGTCCAAGAAGCGAAATCAAGAAATTAGAGGATGAGTTCTATTCTTTGAAACAAAAGGAAGGCGACCACACCACATACAACAAGAGATTCCTTGAGTTGAATCAGATGGTTCCCAACTTGTTCACTCCTCTCTATCGTTTGATCGAGCATTATATTCGAGGTCTTCCTTCAAAAATTCAAGACCCTGTAATAAGTACCACACCTGCAACTTTGGAAGCAGCGATGGAGTTAGCTACAGAGCTCACCGAAAACCGCATACGGAATAAGGACTTCAAGGAGGAGAAGAAGAAGGATAAAGCATCAACTGAAACCTCAAACTCTACCCAAACCAAATCCCTTCCTCAACCCATTTCTAAGAGAAAACGAGATGGGCAAATATTCGCTGTCACCCAACACAATCAACCAGCTTCACAAGTCATACCCCTCCAAGCTATCCCAATCACTCAAGTAGCACCCAACTCAACTTACCCAAATAAGAAACCTTACTTTGGACCTCACCCTCAATGCCACACCTGTTTTTATCACCATCCATCTACCTTACCTTGTCGACTATGTGCGAATTGTGGACGCTATGGTCATTTGAGCAAGGTTTGCCGCACCTCTCAAAACCAAACCTCACCCCCTACTCAAAACATGATCCAAGCATATCAACAACCCCAATACCCCATATTTCCATATGTTCGAGCTTGTTTTAATTGTGGTGACCCTACCCACTTTAGAAACATGTGCCCTCGATTGATTAACATCATAAACGCCCAAGCTCAAGCAAACCCAGTTAACCAAGCAAATCAAGAAAACCTAACCACTAGGCCACCAGCAAGAGGAAGAGCTTACAACATCAACGCCAATCCTGTTGAAGATAATAACGGCCCAAACGAACCATCCAACTAGCTTTCCTTCACCAAAAATCAAGATTCAACTCCAACCCTTTAGTTTTTATGTTTTCTTTATGTTATCTCAATCTTTATGTATCTCAATTATAAATTGCAAATTTATATATCGAAGAATCTTAATGCGAATTACTATTTCAGTTTTGTTTTATACTCATTGATTTAACATTCATATCATCATACATCTCGACGTATCTCAATCTCATCATTCAAAGAAGTTGGGTTGTGTCTCACTTTTACCTAGACTAACCCCTTCATCATAACAAACGAGAGAGGTACTGTCATCATTCAATCATGTATACTTTCAGATTTGAGACTCAAGTTTTGGTTGTTGTGTTTGTTCATGTTTTAGAGTCACATAGAACTAATCATAATTTACTGATAAAGCCAATGAAAATTTGACAAGAATATGGTGGATACGCCGCTGGTACTTCCTATATATAAGTATTCTTGCCAAAGGATCAGAGGCATTGTCAGGCGATTGTGAGAAGTTCCATGTAGGTTTTAGTAATGTCATGGTTGAAGTTTTGTTTTATACTCACTGATTTAACATTCATATCATCATACATCTCGACGTATCTCAAACTCATCATTCAAATTGGGTTGTGCTTCACTTTTACATAGACTAACCCCTTCATCATAACAAAAGAGAGAGGTACTGTCATCATTCAAACATGTATACTTTCAGAATTAAGACTCAAGCTTTGGTTGTTGTGTTTGTTTATGTTTTAGAGTCACATAGAACTAATCATAATTTACTGATAAAGCCAATGAAAATTTGACAAGAATATGGTGGATACGCCGCTGGTACTTCCTATATATAAGTATTCTTGCCAAAGGATCAGAGGCATTGTCAGGCAGTTATGAGAGGTTCCATGTAGGTTTTAGTGGTAGAAGTTTTGTTTTAGGATATAACCTTATCTTTCCAAACGTATCGATTCTCTCAGAACTCTTGTGCATGAGATCATACCTAGTCAATCAACTCTGTTTATCAATATTCCTTATCCTAGGCATCAAAAAGCGATTCCTGTAGCAGGATATTCAACCCTTACAAGGAACGTTACCGCCTCAAGTAAAAATTTAAACTCTTACCCCCTTCTAAGTATGTAATTGCCAAAACCACCCTCCTTTTGAGTCAAACATACCACTACTTAAATTTCGGGATGAAATTTCTAAAAGTAGGGGATACTGTAACATCCGTAAAAAACCGGGTTATCCAAACCCGCCTCATTTATTAAACCGAATAATCAGTTACAAATTTTGTTGCGTATTTAATGCTCAAATTAATTTTATACGATACATAATTAATAAATATATTAGAATTTAAAAACCATAATTTAAAACTTCTAATAAAAAGTGAATAAAAAAAATATTTACAGACGCCGGGTTTCGAACCCGGGTCTCCCGTGCATACACGCAAACTAAACACCACTACACTACACGTGCTTTTGTTGATTAAATCAGAAACATATATCTTATATAGCCGAGTTAGTATATAAAAACCTGCAACTTCAGTTTCAACTTCTGAATTCACGCGTCAAGATCAAATCACAGAAATTAAGGAAGAAACGGCTCCTGTTTGATTGCAAATGGATATAACTGATGATAAACATCAGTTATAACCGAAGACTCAAATCAATTTCATTCATAAACCGTGAATTTCATAACCGAAAACTTGAAATCACCTCTACTAATAAATACTTCTTATCAATCATTCTAAACCCACACTTTCAATCATTCTCGAAATTACACTGATTCAAGTCCTCTGTTCTTATCAGAAGTTCGATTCTGTTTCGCCGGAAAAGCTTCAGTCGCCGGAACTTCGTCGGAGATCACCTCTGTCCGGAATATCGTTCATCTAATCTCTTTTGTTTTAATTATATCTTGTGTAGACCGTTAAGAATGGGTAAGGTGTTGTCAAAATAATCAAATTCAATTGAGATTCTCCATTCGGTTTACTGTGATGAAGAAGACGAATTAAAAATAACATTTAGCTGAATTAAAAACGGTATTTTAACCGGGTTAGTCACACAGCCCAGTTGGTTGGGCTGTGTGCATATGAAGTCAAGGTCTCGGGTTCGACTTTGTCCTTGTTCCGATTCGTCACAATATTCAAACCTTTTTATAAAACCCAAATATGGAACTTGACAGTAAGTATATAAGAGAAATAAAAATCATAATATAAACGGGTTAGTCACCCAGCCCAGTTGGTAGGGCTGGGTGCGTTGCAAGACTGAGGTCGCGGGTTCGAGACCTGTTATGTGCACCGGTTCGACATAATTACAAATCTTTTTAAAATAAATGATTTCTAAATAAATCTAAATAGTATATAAGTATAATTAAAAACAGAAATATTTCAAGTTAGACACGTAGCTCAGTTGGTAGAACTGCGTGCACGCGTACGGGAGGTCACGAGTTCAAACCCCACTCAGTGCACACTTAATCACAATCCGACCGGTCAAAGGTCAACGGTCAACGGTCAAAAAGTCAAAATTTTTATTTTCTTTTTATTTATTTATTTTATTTAAAATCAATTAAAAACACTTAAAAATAATATTTTTGAAGTTAGAAAATTTCCTTAAACTCACAAAAATAAATCTAACAATCCCATTAAAAACACTAATTAAAAATATTAAACCCAAATAAAAGTTTGTTTATTTATTTATCGAATTATTATGTTATTATTTAGGTTAGTTTCTCTTGTGGTTAAATCCAAATTCGTACGCAGTCATCATCAATCCAAGAAACGCAACCACTGTGAGTGAATTCTTACAAATTCCCCTTTTTATTCATGTTTTGGGGTGTATCATGTGTCGCTTAAATTAATTCGCGTATTCAAACTCGTGCTATACCATTGTATGATCTAAACTTAGAATGTAAATATTGTTTGTTGCGATGTGTTACATATTGTCAAGTTGTGTGCAAATTATTCATTAGGCCCATCAGTTCCTCGTGGGAGACGAGTTGAACAACGCGTGCCTCAAAAACATTCATTAGGCCCATCAGTTCGTTGAACAACGCGTGCCTCAAAATCATTCATTAGGCCCATCAGTTCCTCGTGGGAGACGAGTTGAACAACGCGTGCCTCAAAAACAAATATTTGGTGTGTGCGTGTGTATTAATTAATATTATGTGATTTGTGATTTAATTTACATTTACGTTTACTTATATGTGGTTATGCACTTTATTTTATAATCAATACAATAAACACGTTTAAATGTTTTCATAGGATTCACTCGCCAACTTTTTGTTGACCCAAAAACCATTTTTACATATGATACAGTTGGACAGGTTGAAGCAAGGGACACATAGGAAATTGCCTTAGAAGAAAAATAATGAAGTCTTGAAAGATGTATAGAACATGTTGTACTTGTATTATTGATTGTAATGATTTTCCTTTAAAAAGAAATAATAAATATGAAACTTTATAATAAATGTCATGAGCTTTGATGAAAACCCAATCATGCCCCGATCACCTTTTCCGCTGCGGGTCGGGGTGTGACATAAACGTCTAATAACACATAGCACGTAATTCACTCGATGAGTTCACAAAGTTAGCGTAGTTATCGCGAGCGTGTAATTTAAATTCTCCGAATCAAATTAGCGCAGGAATGAATAACCGTGAAGTAGTGCATTTAAGATACCTGAAAAACCGGGATGTCACACTGATCATCATATTTCTGATGAACAAATTTCACCATATTCTGATGATAAATATCAGGTTTATCATTAGACTTATCATATTGGTCTTTTTTATCGTCCTTCTTTGCTTGTGACAATTTCTGATGCTTGTCGAAGATGATGTTTGTCATTGTGTTTGACTTGTTTATCTTGTATCTTCTTTTTGCATGATCGTTTGACTTTTTCACCTCCAGGACATTATCAAAATGATCATATTTTTCTTCAACACTTACAAAAAGTTTTCTAACATTTTCCCCCTAAGTGTTTTAAGAAAAATAACTACTCATAACAAAGAACTTCAAGACATGAATTAAAGATACTCAAAATGTAACAGAAACATTGTTCAAAGAAACAAAACAAATGAAAATTGTTTGTCAAGGACTTCCAATATTGTAACGATAAAGATCATCATGCTTCAATTTCTTCATGTGGGGAATTGGTTTATTGCACTCCTTGTACATTGCTTTGTACATGTTCCTTGCTTCAATCCATTCATTTATGATCTTCTCAATCTCCTTTCTCAACATTGGTTTGTCAAGACATTTAGCTTTGAGCTGCTCTTGCTTTTTGTTCATACATTCTTTTAAATAGTTGAGAGTTTGATTTGAGTACTTGCATACTCTCTCACCCTAAAAAGAGGTTTCTCTCCTGCAACATCCCTGTAAACAACAGAAAGTTCTGGTGTATATTCTTCTCCCTTTTTGAAAGGCAAAATTGAACTTCCGATGATGTCATCAGAAATTTTGGTCTTTTATGTTGTTCACCAGGTACTCCTTTTCTTTTTACTTTCATCAAAAATGCTTCTTCCCCCTTGTTAGAATACAATTTTTATTTTTTATTTTTATTTTTTTGCGATAAGAGAGAATAAGTAATGAATTAGAAATAGAACTTACTTTGGTCTTCTTGTAGATCTTGCTATGCTTTCTTTTCATTTTTTCAACAGAATTTTGAAAATAAAATTTGTCCTCCTCTCTCCTTAGGAGAAAGAGAAATAACATGAAAAATGTTTGGAACAACTTATCAGAAAACATTTTTGATCCTTTGTTCTATCAGAAAATGGTCAAAATGTTTATTAATTGCTTCTGATCATGTTAGTAGATGTATCAAAATTTCATCAGATTTTACCAGAAGTTCAAGACAAATTATCAGATTTTATCATTATTTCAAGACAACTTATCAAATTTTATCAGAATTTCACGTAACTTCAGATTTTATCAGAAATGCTCATTAATGACATTAGAAAATTTGTTTGTCTGATGTTAAATGATTTTCTATCTGATATCCTTAACACATGTTTTGAAAAGAAAACTTTTGTTTCTTCCTAGTTTAGCTTTACTTTTTTAGAAAAGAAGAAAAAAAACATATATTAAATATATACAAAGAAAAACCTACAAATAAGAAAGAAAAAACTTAGTCTATGTTAAAAATAAGTTCAATAAAAGCCCAAAGTTCAGTCTCAAGCCCCGTATGATTGGCAGTTGGCACCAGTTGTGCATTATGGAAGTTCTCTTGGAAGATCATCTCAGCTCTAGGATACCAGACTAGAACCTCTCCGAAGTCTAGCTGATTTGTGATCACCCTCATCAAGAAAGGAGGATAGACCAGGAATTGTCGGCTATAAAACAAGTTACTTACAAAATCTCTCATTAGATAATAAGAGAAGTTGTATGGAACATCATGCACTAATGCATGGACTGATTCTATGAACTTGTAGGAGATTTCGTTGAAGTTCACAATCTTCTTTGAGAAGCATATCCCGAGTTGGGTGACAAGGAACTGCCATGGTTGGATAAAGCCAGACTAGATAATGCCTCTCTCTGGGCCATTTACATGATACCCCATCTGGGTCAGCGTGTTGTTCAGCTCCTGGTGGGTGAAGGTCAGCATGTTGTTATCATCATTGAGGTGAAGCAACTCTCTGATGATGTACTCGTTTAGGAGAATGGGCCTTCCCATCACCCAACCACCAATGGTGGTCAATCTTCCCTCATGGAAAATGAGCCTGGCATTGAGCCAAAACTCTTGCAAGATATCTGGATGAATCAAGATATGTGTTGTCAAGCATAGGCTAGGGGGCTATTGAGTAGCATGGCCAGGATGATATTGCACCTTTCCCATGATGGACTTGCTATGTCCATCCGGATCCTTAAGTTGTGTCTTAGGTGGTAAGCCGAAGGAAAGTGAGTGCTTTCGATTTATGCCATGGTAGAGAAGTTAGGGTTTGGAAGATGAAGAGTTTTGTCTTAGGGTTTCTGAGCAAATTTGAGGATGAAAGCGACTAGTAATGTGGTAAAGATCACCAAGTGGTAGTTATTTATTAGTGAAAGTGCATCTTTGCCATAAATGACGCCTACCAACTTAGATTTTGTTTCCTTATTTTTCTTTATAGTTAAGATCTGTTGTAATGGGTATAAAAGAATGTTGAGAGATAGATTTCTTCTCATTTATGATATAGGCGGGTATGTTCTAAGAAACTTTCATCATGATCTGTCGAGGTGTCGCTTCTTTCTCTCTAAGTATTGATGAGTAAGCAATGAATGTTAAGAGAGAGTGAAAGCATACATTAAATTTTGCTCAGATTTTCTATTTTGTGACACAAAACAACTCTAAGCGAGAGACTTTCAATTTGAGAATATAGTTTTTTTAATAATGATAAAGATAAGAGGAAGAAAGAAAAAAAGATTACAAAAAAATATATAGAATTGTATTGGTGAAGTGGCGTATGTGCATTGAATGTGCATGTTTGAAAAAGAGAAAGAAACTTTTGATGCTTTATCAGATTTTTTGTTGACTTGATCAAAATCTGATAAATTTACCAAATTTCTTGCAAACTTATGAGATTTTTGATGAGTCATCAGGATTCTGATAAAATTTTGGTTTATCAAAATTTTCTTCATTTTGTGACAAGATATTTTCTGAGTTCTCTTCGTACCTCACATTGACCATTCCCAATTTGCTGACAAAAAAATGTGTCATTTCTTATCAAGAGGTTTAGTGACAATGTCAGCAATTTGGTTTTCTATTGGAATGAAGTACATCTCAATATTACCTTTCTCCACATGATCTTTTATGAAGTGATATCTGACATCAATGTGCTTCGTCCTTGAGTGATGAACTAGATTTGACGTTATTGTGATTGCACTCTTGGAATCACAAAGTATGGGAATCTTTGTCAGATTTACTTCATAATCCCTAAGCTGAGTTTGCATCCATAGCACTTGTGAGTAACAACTTGCTGCTGCTACATATACAGACTCAGCAGTGGATGTGGTAACACAATTCTACTCCTTGCTTGCCCAACAGACTAATATTTCTCCCAACATTTGACAGATACCAGATGTGCTTTTTCTGTCAAGTTTACATCCTGCATGATCTGCATCTGTGTATGCTATCAATTCTAAATTTGTGCCTTTAGGATACCACAAACCAAGATCTTATGTTCCTTTTATATATTTGAAAACTCTTTTTACTGCTTTTGATTTGGACTCTTTAGGATTACATTGATATCTTGCTAGAGCACAAGTGGAAAACATGATATCTAGACTGCTGACAGTCAAGTATAACAATGATCCTATCATTCCCCTATAAGTTTTAATATCAACATTCTTACCATCTGTATCAGAATAAAGTTTGGTTTCGATAGCCATGGGAGTTTTTGAAGATGAGCAGTTTTCAAGTGAGTATTTTCTCAAAATAGTTCTGACATACTTTGATTTACTCAGAAATATGCCATCACTTCGTTGTGTTACTTGTAATCCTAAGAAAAAGCTTAACTCACCCATCATACTCATTTCAAAATGACTAGTCATTAATTTTTCAAACTTTTTGCGATTTTAGGATTGGTTGATCCAAAGATAATGTCATCAACATAAATTTGAAACAACAAAGTGTGCCTTTTGTGAGTTTTAAGAAATAGAGTTGTATCAATGGTACCTTTGGTGAAGCTAAAATTGATTAAGAAGTTTGAAAGTGTTTCATACCATGCTCTTGGAGCTTGCTTCAACCCATACAAGGCTGTGTTTAGTTTATAAACATGTTTTGGAAATTTGGGGTCAAAAAAGCCTTTAGGTTGTTGCACATACACTTCTTCCTCAATTTTACCATTCAAAAATATTGATTATACATCCATCTGATAAACTTTAAAGTCTTTGGATGCTGCATAAGCAAGGAAGATTCTTACTGCTTCTAATCTGAAAATTGGTGCAAAGGTCTCATCATAGTCTATGCCTTCTTGTTGACAATAGCCTTTGACCACCAATATAGCCTTGTTCCCTATTATGATACCTTGTTAATCAGATTTATTTTTGAATACCCATTTTGATCTAATGACATATTTGTCAGCTTGTCTGGGAACCAAATTCCATACTTGACTCTTTTCAAATTGATCAAGATTTTCTTGCATTGCTTGTACCCAATTTGAGTCATTAAGTTCTTTTTTGATAGTTTTAAGTTCTATCATGCTCAGGAAACCAGCATGTAGACATTCATGTGTTGTAGCTGATCTTCTCTTGACACCTTCTTCTGGATTCCTAATTATGTTTGACTGGGAATGTCTTTTGATCCATCTGTTGTTGGTTTGTGAATTTGTGTGATCTGATGGTTCTTGTGCTTCCCCTGATCTGTTGCCTCTGCTAAGTTAAGAGGATCAGAATTCTGATGTGTATATGTGTTTTCTAATCATTTGATCTAGGCATTTCTGTTAAAGGCTCAAGATTGTCTGCAGGGTTAGTACATGACTGATTTTTGTTATTTCATTGTTTACATAGTCATATTCTAGATGTTCATCTGTCGGTTGATTAAGAAGATGCTCAAAATTTTCTTAACAGTCTTGTATGCTTATTTCTTTTAAAATGTCACAAGAAATTTCAGTTTCTAATGAATCATCAAATGATACATACAAACTTTCTCTTGTTGTCCTATAATTTAAGATAAAAACTCTATAGGCTTTTGATGATAAAGAGTATCAAAGAAAAGTTCCTTTTTCAGCTATTCTGTCAATTTTTATAAAGTATCAAAATCATTGAACACAAAACATATACAACCGAAGATGTGTAAAATTTTGATACTTGGAATCCTTCCATTGATGATGTGATAAGGTGTTTTCTTGTGTCTTTCGTTTATGATAGTTCAATTTTGTGTAAAACAAGCATTTGCAACAGCTTCTGCTCAAAAGTAAGTAGGCAGTTTGACATAAGCAAGCATTGTCCTTGCTGCTTCCACCAATGTTCTATTTCTTCTTTCCAGTACTCCATTTTGTTGGTGAGTTCTTGGAGCAGAAAAATCATGAGAAATTCCTTTGCTAAGAAGGAAAGTCTCAAGTTTTGAATTTTTAAATTATGTTCCATTATCAAATTTGTTTCTTCTGACTAGTAATTTTAACAAATTTTCTATTTTTCTGATAAAATTTATGATTAGATCTGGGGTCTCACTTTTCTTCATAAAAAATTCAATCCAATTGTACCTTGAATAGTCATCTACAATGACCAAAATATATTTCTTTCTAGAAAAACTTGTTGTACTATAGGTCCACAAAGGTCCATGTGCAAAATTTCTAAATTTTGAGAAATCGGAGACTCAGTTATTGTTTTGTGTGAGCTTTTTTCTTATTTTCCTAGCTCACATGATTCACATATTTTATCTTTTTTGGATGAAATAAAAGGTAGTCCTTTCACCAGATTTTTATTTGCTAGTTGATTTAGAGTTTTGAAATTTAAGTGGGCTAATCTTTTATGCCATAACCAACTACTACTTTTGTTTTCTTTTGAAAATAACCAAAGTTGAGGATGCTCAGATTCTTCCTTAAAATCAAAGTAATAGATATATTTTCTTGTTCTTTTCCCACTTAAGTAAACTTTGTTATCATCTAAACCAACTAATAAACATTTTTTCTGGTAAAAGAGTTACCTGGAAGCCTTTGTCACAAAATTGCCCACAACTGAGAAGATTTTATTTCAATCACTCTACATAGGCAACTTTCTCTACGGTTAGTGACTCATACTTGATACTACCGTATCCCAATGTTCTCCCCTTTACCCCATTACCAAAATTTACCAATTTACCCAACATATGTTTAAAGTTACTAAAGAAGCTCATGTCCCCAGTCATGTGCTTGGAGCTTCCCGAATCGCAATATCATATTTGCAGTACATGATGGTCCTTAAATGGTAAGGTTAGAAATTTTTTGGTACCCAAACCTGTTTGAGTACTTTTTCTGATGAAAGTTTGCTTAAATTTTCTTCTTCAGATGAATAGTTCTCATCAGAATTTCTGTTAAATGCTGAGTCATTAACAAATTGTTTGTTTTTGGAAAGATGTTGAATAAGTCTCAGTATTTCAACACACATGCAATCCATTTTGTTAGATTTTTTAACAAATTAGACTGCGATGGAAGGTTGGTAATTCTTTGGATTTTAGAATGAGTTCTTTTTTAATTTTCTAGGAAATCTTGTTTTATTTCATCCCTCTTTCCCTTATAACTAGATTTGGATGATAAGGAAGAACTGTCAGAGCTTGCTGATTTGCAAGATTCAGCATTAGATTCTGATGTTAATTTGTCAGAATTTGTATTTGATGCTTTTACAAAGGTGGTGGGATGTTTGATATTTATTTTTATGTAGCCCACCCCTTCACCTTTGTTTTTTTGGTGTTGTTTTTATGAAGTTTATAAATTCTCTAGCTTGTTGAAAACCTTTTACATTGATTTCACTGTCATGAAATTTTTTTGTACAAATTTTTCTTTCTTTCTCATAAAATTCTATTTTAGCTTTTTTGTTAAGTTCTCTTCAAGTAGAAACTTTTTTTTAGTTTTAACTTCATTTAACAATTTTTGCAAATCATCAGATTTTTTGTTTTCTACAATATGTTTCTCTTGCAGAAGTTTATAATCTGTCAAGAGGTGATTTAATTGATGTTCTAAATCTTGGTTATTTAAGTTTACCTTGTGTTTTGAAGAATCAGATTCTTCATCAGAAATTCTTGCCATTAGACAAAAGTTTGCCATTTTTTCTTCCTCATCATCGGAAGAGTCATCTGTTAGCCATGAGTCTGTTCCTGCAATCAAGCTGACCTGCTATTGTCTTTTGGCTTTTTCAAGCTTTTTCTTATAATAAGAAATATCTTTTAGCTTCTTATTTTTGCACTCTGAAGCATAATGTCCCTTTTATTTGCACTTGTAACACACTACTTCAGCTTTTCCTTTCTCTTTTGATTTTCCTTCCACCCTTCCTCTATCATTTTTATGGTATTTAATAATTGCCCCTCTCAGCCTTTGCTCAAAGGTTTTGGTGAGCAATGTAATTGGCTCAACAAATGCTGAAAAATATGATGAGTTATCAGAATTTTCTAGGCTTATGTTTTGGCATTGAGAGGTTTGTGGATCAAAATTGATTATTCTCTGTGAGTTGGAGATGAGGGCTATTCGGTCCTCCTTTTTGTTGAGTTTTCATAAATTTCTTCCTCTCTTGAGACAAGATGTTGTATAGATCATGCAAACTCATGTTTCCCAGCGCTTGGGTGGAGGCTAGCGTCATTGTTAGACTTCTCCATTTCCTGGGTAGGGCATCCAAAAATTTTACATTTCTCTCATCATTAGACTTTTCAACACAAAATTATTTGAGGTCGTTTGTTATATGTTTATGAAAGTCTCTCATTTGGAAGATTTTTAAACCTTTCATAGGAAGAGACACAATTTGTTTGTTTGTTTCTTTTCATTCTTTCTCTTCCTTCACAAAGATTTTCCAACTGAAACCATATTTCCTTAGCAGATGCACATGCATCTACTTAAGAGAATATGTCATTAGGAAGTGTCATAATCAAAAGTGATTTGGCCCTTTCCTCAGCTTACACCTTATCCTTGTCCTCTTCGCTCCAATTTCTTTCTTGTTTTGGAGCCCAAGAGATAGGTATTTCCGGTGTTTGCTTAGTTGCTGGAATAACTAGATTTTAAACACTTGGTATATGTGGGACGTTCTCAATGGATTGAAATAGAGCTCGATCATGTCCATTTAGGAAGTTGATCATCCTGATTCTCCATTGGGGGTACTCCTCTCTTACAAAAAGTTTCCTAACACGTAAAATGGTACGATGATTAACTGAACTGATTCTAATGGTTTGGCTTTCTAAACAACATGATTCATTTTCAAATAATGTTTTTTTTACTATCATTTCTTTCGTTTCGCCGCAATGCGTCATCATGTTCTTATCACTATGTACAATTCGTTAAAAGTTCTATTCGAACGAGTCATATATAGTTGATTTCTTATCATCACAAACCGAACTTGTACCGACCAAACAACATTGGTAACCGCACCGTATTCGTTTTTATAGCTTTCTCAACACGGTGATATAAAATTCATTGAACACAAAGTTATATTCGTAATAAAGTATTTTTGGGTATAGTAAGCTATATCGAGTGTTTGAACGATGCCGATGTCGCAACGGGCCGATACCTACCGAACAATTTTATTTCAAAGTCTTCATGAATATTAAAATATTTTAATATTATCAATTTCCTTTTATAATATATACATAAATTCATATATTTCTTTTATCTCCTTTTTATATTATGTAATATAAGATAAACGTATATCACTATGAATATTGTTTGATATAACTCAATGTTACCAGACAAAAATAAAGCAACCAGTACAGGGATTCATTTTTATGGTTTTCTACTTCGATAATATTTCATTTATATATATAAATGAATATTAGTAACAGTACCATGATTGTCTAAATTGTTTGATACCGTTCGAACATCGGTGCTGATACCGGTGTTGTTTTATTATTTTCGGATGATGTAAAACACGCGTTGATTTCTATATCGAATGCATGTATTGTACCAGTACTGTAACGAATCGTACCAATACCCATTGAATGCTCGCGGTCACGTACCGGCGCAATGAACGATTAAATACCCTAGTATACATGAAATGACAGATATATATATTCCTTTTATTTAGAAAACTTGTAATTGCAACGAATTTTTTAGTAAGTATCACTAATGGGAAAGTATACTCATGTTTTTTGGTAACGCATCTCTTCTTCGTTGTTTTTCCTGGCAACAACTTATGAGATTACAAACACTTCATACTCTTCATCAAAAATAAAAGTTATAAGGAATGAAAATTAGGAATGGCATGTTGATCGGTTTTTGAGAAGTATGGGTATTTACAGAAGGATGGAGAAACCAACTATGAGACAAAGGAAACAAAGATCATTGATAGATCAAAACTTCGAACTACTCCACCTCGAACAACATAAAAGAAAAAAAGCGTACCATATTTTATACAATCAGATCTCTACTTGACACTCATAATATTGTCCCTGTGCATTTACACGGTAGTCCCTAGTCCCGGTCCCTATGTACCAAGACACTTAGAGTCTAAAAGCCATCTTAATCAAAAGAGCGGATGGAATGAAGGTTGCATTCAAAATGGTATAACATTTCAATAAGCTAAGTAATGTAGTAATACAAAAATTAGGTAAACTGCCGATTGATAACCCTCATGAGCATGATATGAGGATGAAGTTCATGTTGAAGTCTTATGTTAAAGCCTTAAAAATAGAAGTGTAGTTTCGGTATCATTAGTATAGAGGGAGATTGTTGGTAAATATATAAAAGGGACCGAGATTACAAAGTTGTGTAAGGCATATTCCTACTTGTGAACTGCTATCGACAGGTTATTGCTATTGTCAAAGTTGATGTCGGCTAGGAAAAATATCATATAAAGATTGTAAATTGTAATCAAACACGAGGGTTTTTCTTTATTGAATTGATTCAATCAAAGTGTTACTAATTATAATTAATTGTGATTAATTTCAACTGCTAACACAATTAATCAATAGGTTGTCGAAAACAATCCAACACCAAGGGGTTGTTTGTTTAGCTCTTAATGAGACTCTTAATGGTTCAGACCTCTTACTGGTTCAACACTTCAGACTGCTTGTTTCGCGAGCAGATGTCTGAATGATCAGACATTTGCCTCTGAATGGTTAAGCATTATACTAAGTCTAAATGATTAAGACATTTTATCTTAATTGGTCAGACATTTGCCTTTAAACGGTTACGCATTATAATAGTTGTTAATGGTTCAGACCTCTTACTGGTTCAACACTTAATGGTTCAGACCACTACCTGGTTCAGCACTTACCCATTCAGAAGTGGTCAAACAACCCTAACACTCATATTTGTTCGCTTAATCACTTCGCACCAAGATAGGTTTTGTGAACATCCCTATCGAATGCTATGGCTAGTCTCTAATAGCCAAACTATACAATTTTTCATTCTTATTATTTGTGTCATATCATTACAATGGGGTATGTAACACCCCGAAATTAGTGTAATATCTTATAGTATATTGAAAATAAATGAAGAACGTAAGTATTTGATATTCCTATTTAACAGCCTATTTACATTTAATTAGTTGAAAGGGGGAAGTTTTATAAAAGTTTGATATTTGGCAGTTACCATATTGAGAGATTCTTTGCATATAAATTCAAGTTCGAAAACCATTTTTTTATCATATATACATGTGTATATACACACAAACATTGGTGGGGTGTAACATCCTACATTGGTTGTTAACATGAAAAGTTTATTTAGTATTCTAAAAAGTTTTTGTGTGTTTGTAGTTAAATGTTAAGTTTGTTTAACTTAGGGTTAAAAGGAGAATTTTCATAAGTTTAACGTGTTAAGGGAATTAGATAGTATTATGAAGATGTCACTAATCTCACTCTATGGAGCAAAGGTGCTAGGTTACTAAAAATTATAATGAGTTCGGCCAAATTTGGAGAAAATCACATGCTTAGTCATTCCTCATTAACCAAGCCTTACAGAAAAACAACGGGTGAAAAGAGAAATCATGTTGGGAGCTTAAAGTTCTTACGAACTAGATCTCATAAATTTATTTCAAACAATGAACTTGAACAAGAAAAAAAGAGCATTTGGTAATCGTATCACTAACCTAGAATCAAGATTTTGGGATTTATGAGTTTTTGTTAAGTGGGGTTATAATCTGGAATTTGTTGCTAAGTTGAGACTGAAATGGCCTACACAGCGATATGTTGTTGATCATAAAATATTAAAGACTTGGTAAACTTGGTAGCTTTGTGAATATTATACCAGAGTGGCTTTGTGACCCAATGTTGTGGTTACTTGAGTCATAGTGGACTGTGACCCAAGTGTTGTGATTATTAGAGCAACAGCGAATTTGTGACTCGAGTTGTGTAGTTATTGGCAATCATAGCTTTTGGTGACTCGTTTTTAGTGACAAAGATGCAAGTCAATTGTGTGATGATAAATCTTACATTGTGTGATCGCTATGAACTCATTGTTGGGTTAAGTGGTGGTGTTAAAACCGTTATAAGTTGTTGTGATGTTGGGTTTTGGATTGATGAAAACTAAATTAAATAATAAATGAAATATTATTAAAAAGTTACCGTTCGCGGTGCTACTATTCATAAGACCTGATAGTGGTACTTATATAATATACAATACCAAGACATACATTTATTAATATAGCTCCATTTACAATAGAAAGTATATATCGAATGTTGATAAAACATAATAATTGTGTTTTAGTTTGTTTTAGTTAATAAACGCAGGTTATTAGAGAAAAAATAAATTATAGATTTAAATACTCGTATAAATACTATTCGTTGTGCTACGATCATAAGATTTGTAATTGTTGTGATGAAATGTGATTTTTGAACCAAGTATGGCGAAATTGGTACTAAAATTGTTTACTCACACATAATGACTTAAAATATATAAGTTTTGAACCACCTGTGGTGAAATTGGTACTAGAATCGTTTTGTCACTCGCTTAAAACTGTTATAAATTTTGAAATTTAACATGATTATGTGATCATTCTTTGTTGAACAAGGAGGTGGAATTGGAACATGAATCTTATAATATAGGTAACCACTGTCATTTATAGCATGCCAATGTGGAGCTTTAGTTGCAACATTTACGAAATTTAAGATTGCTTGCTTAATTTTCCTTCATTATGGATACTCAAAACCCCAACGTATCATGACAAGTCATAAAATGCTTCTTAACTGCTAGATTATGTTCAAGATGTAAAAAAGACAACTACGTTTCATTGCAAACTGTAAAATTAGTTTCTTCCGAGAGAATGCGATTCAAAAATTGTAATTTCATTGCACGCGTCGATTACTACGTTTAATTTGAGCACAATTAGTTTCTTCCGAGAGAATATGATTCACAAACTGTAATTCCATTGCACGCGTTGATTACTACGTTTGCACCACAATTAGTTTCTTCCGAGGTAATACAATTCATCACATGAGATACCAACAAATCCAAAGGTTGGGTGTCTACTACAGTAGCACCAACTTTTTTATGAAATCCAATACCATGCTTCATTTTTCTCGTACTCAATAGTTCTTATCTTCTTGATCTGAAAACGTGTAAACTGAAAAAGGGCGGAACTGAAAACAAAGAAAACCCAACTCTGATGGACTTTATAGTTTCTAAGGTATATGCAGGGGGTTCAGGCGAAAAATCCTTTTATTGTGAGAACTCAAAAACTCCTAAAAAACTTATAAAACACACCAATGTTTTTTTTTTTGCTACAAATCTAGCATTTTTAAAATACAAAATAAAAAAATCGAAAAATAATTAGTATTACACATGTGCTACATTACAATCCCGCTTTGGAGGCAACGCTACCCTCGGCCATATTAAATAAATAAGTTATTAATGTAAGATGTGGCATGTCCTGCTTTTGGAGGCAACGCTACCCTCGGTCATATTGGTCTGAGTCAGCAGGGATACAATCCCGCAAGGCCGGTTTAAAGTTCCAATAGTAGTTTATTTATAAGGGATTCAAGTCGTTCTTACTTCTCCTGATTTGATGCTATCTGCCTCAAGAGAAGTCATAGTAAGCTTGAGCCAAGTCCTAGCAGGATCTATACACTGAACGAAGTAAGAACTTTACCCAAACAACCCTTCTGACCCCCTTCCAGGCAGTTAACGTGCTTTATATAAACCGTAAATACACGAATGAGTGAATCAACAAAACATGAAGAGATGATAGAATAAAGTTCACTTTCAATATAAAAAACTAGTTATTGAAGTCATTAATACATACCCAATTAAAAATTTAACCAAAGCTTGGAAATCAAAAGTAATACATAAAAGACTTGTCTTCACCAAGTTGATGTAAGAGATTAGCCAAGTATAGCCTTTGTTTGACAAAAACTCTTACGATCAATCTTAGATCACGAGACTACTACACACACTCTAAAGATGGGTGGTGGTGGTGGAGTGGTGGCAGGCGTGAGAGAAGTGGTTTGCCAAGGGATGCATTGCAATTGAACCAAGCACCCTTATTTATAGTTGGAAACAGACTCCTTACACGGCCCCGTGCCTGAAGGCATAGCCCCGTGTCTTCTTCTTGTCTGTCTTCATTTAATGAGTTGGGTCAGTCCGTATGCTCACACGAACCCGTGTGTCAGAGGCACGGCCCCATGGCCTTGTACTTTGTTGTACTATTGAAGATTTTGCATATTTGGGAGTTGACCATGACCCCTGTCCATGGGACACGGCCCCGTGTCTCTTGTCTGCTTCTGTTTATCTTTTCTTTATGGAATCAGGAGCGAGGCACGACCCCAATGCCTTGGTGGCATGACCCCATGCTTTTCTTCTGATTTGTCGTTTTTGGTCTTGGGGGAGAAGCTCGGAGGGTCGGTATGATGTGTCAACTTCTCTTCTTCTGTATTTATGTTGGTTTATGTCGTTGATTTGTTCCTTTTGTACATTTAAGCTCTTTTAATTATGAAATCAAAAGTATAAAAAGAAATGCACTTTTTCCAACATTAGTACATAAAACGGTTGATTTTATACCTTATTTGATATAATTTATATGTTGCATTTGGTGCGTATCAGTTACCAACATATTTCACTAATATTAGTTGTAGAGCACATGGAAACTCTACAGTCAAGTGTGCTTAGACGGAAGTAGTACTAGGATGAGTGACCTCCTAGGAAGTTTCCACCGAGGCAACAAAAAACAAATTTGTGAGTTCTTGGATGGGCAATCCATCGGGGGATGGTGCCAACACCACTCATGTGTCGTCTAAGATAGTACGACAAACCTCATCGACCTTAGGCAAATCTCACATTGCTTGTATGTTGGTGCACATTCTATGACAACAACTTAATAGTTTAATTATTTAGTCTTTAGATATTTTGTATTGGGCTTAGCATAATTGGTTAGAGAGTTAATTGTTATAAGGGGCTTGGAGAATGGCCTAGCCCAGTTAGAAGCGCCCAGTTCACAGACATGTGGTATATAAACATGTTTTGTGATTAGAGTTTGGAACAAAAAGAGAATTCTAGAAAGAAAGAAACGAATTTTTTTGAGAGGCAAGATCACAAAGATAGGTTATGAGGTTGTGCGAGTCTTGAGTTGATTGTAAAACTACAAGTTTGGATAATCAATAGAAGACTGTTTGGATATACTTTGGTTTCTACTGTTTTCTATGATAATCTAATCTAGAGGATTCCGCACTCTATGTTGGATAGACGATTCCGTGCAAGATCTAGAGGATTAAGGGACCTACAATTGAGATTAGAGCATTAGGCTCTTAATTGGCTCGGTTCAGAATTGTTTGCTACAGAAAACTAGGGTTTTTGAGTTGGTGACAGCTAGTTCGAAGTTTAGAGGCTTTTCAGGGGTTTTTTTTTCTGTATATTCTACTACTGATTTTGGATCATCAGTAAGAATTTCGAATCAACAGTAAGAATTTGGGATCATCAGTGAAGGATTTCAGATCAACAGTGTGGATTTCGGATCATCAGGGTGGATTCTGATCATCATTGTGGATTTCGGATCATCAGTGTTGGTTTTGGATAAGGACTCTTTCGGACCGTTTCGAATTACTAATCCAAATTGTTGTTTCGAATTACTGTTCCAAATTGCTATTTCGGATTACTGTTTCGAATCAGACACTCTTCCGAATTAAATTTCAAAAGGTTGAACTTTAATCAGCCGACACATTCAGTTTTAAACGTATTTACATGCAAAATTTGATCTGCTAACAATCTTAGCAAACATACTGCACGGTTAGACTTGTGTGATTTTTTAGGACCAAAAAAAGGTACGAAAATCCCGAAAAAGGTTTTGGAAATTATATATCATTGGATTCGTATTCTCAAGATGAGTCTAACGGTATAATTTAGTAAAAATTGTTTTCGGACATATTTTTAAACGTGTTTAATGGTACGGGTACGGTAAAAACTCAAAATGGACCAGTAGAGAAGTCAGATTTGGATTTTGACGCAGGTATACCAAAATCCATTTAAACTTTAAGCTGTGTAGGTAAATATAGTCAGAATAGACAATGTAAATAGGACCATTAATAACTGGTCAAAGCTGATTAGCGTTGAACAATATGTTGACTGGAAGAAGAAGTTTGAAGCTGTAGTTCAAGGTGAAGATGCTAGAATGAGCTGTATGATCAATGGCTACATAGCTCACACACGTCGAGTAGACGAGAGAATTCTAGTGACTTCGTCTGAGAAGATGCAAGAATCTGAGAAATGGATGTATGATGCTGAGAAGAAAGCTTTAGCAGCGATAAAGATGTCCTTGCCATTTGCAATAAAACACATCTTTAATAGGTATGGGTCTTCTAGAGACCTGTACGAAGCATTGGAAAAACATTATCAGAGTTCTTGAAGACAGAGTACATGCGATCAAGCATGTGTAGATGAGATTGCAGCTATGAAGATTGGAGAAGCAGATGTTGAGGTAGAGGAGAAGAGGGAAATTGTTGAGGAGACTATGGAAGTTAGAGATGCAGATGAGATTATAGAAGTGGTAAAGGTACTATCAGAATCTTTTAAGTCATACATGTCATAATTGCATTGAACTACAAGGTAAAGTTGACAGACTATCGGAGAAAAACAAAATCTTGTTAGCAGAATTGGAAAAACTTAGAGAGTCGAATGTTCTTTTGATTAAAAAAGAGTCAACTTGTTTAAATAAACTCAAATCAAATGAACAAGAAATTTGCAATTTAACAAGCAAGGTCAATGAACTGTTACAGATCATTGATTTGGCTTGTAAAACTGTGAGGGATAAAACTAATGAATTTTCTAAAAAGTGCGGGGAATTGGCGGTTGTATAAGACTAAATCATTGAACTTAATCAAAAGTTAGCTCGGTTTGGAAAATCTTCATCAGTTAGGACTCAAATTCAAAAAAGTTTGAAAAAGAGTAATGATAAAACGGGAGTGGGGTTTGGTAAAGCTTCACCTTCTAAGGACCAGGACAATTCTTTTCTACCAAATGAGAATGAGTTAACTGATTTTGTACCTACTAGACCAACTGTAGTGCATCCGATAACTATGGACATACCTAATAGTCCAATTTCTTTGAGAGAATCTGTTGGGTTTAACAATACACCTCATAAATTGGATGAGGATATAGAAGACAAAACGGTTTAAAACATTTAAAAAGGGATCTAACAAAAAGAAAGTTTTTAAGAAAAGATCTTGTTTTAAATGTCAAAACAAAGGACATGTGGCTAGTTGTTGGTTCTTGAAAGCTACTTTTAATATTGTAATATCTAAGTCACTAAATAACCAACTGATCTCAAACTAGACTAGTGCATTCAGACCATGGCAAATGTTTGGAGACTTGGGGTAGTTTGGTCACTTTGTTACTAGTAAGTTTCTTAGTAAGTTAGACGATGGATTAACAAATCAACAAGTGAAGTAGTTAAAACAAAGTTGGAAAGCCAAGGCTTCCATGGTTCACACATTACCAAAACACAAGTCTCACCATATTGAAGATGGTGTGCTTGGATGGTCTCAACACTTGTAAGTTGCTTGGAACCTTGTTAAAACAGAAAGTTTAGAAGGTGTTTGTGCCTCTAAACTTATAGAAATCAACCATACTCAAGCCCTATAATCACAGGTTTGGTTAGAAGCAAGATAGGTGTAAGATTCTCACAAGAAGAGCAAGTTTATGAAAAGTTTGTAACATATAACTTAAATAAGGAAAGTTTGTAACATATGAATACAAGTTTCTAAAAATAAAAGTTTGTATACAACTTTCTAAATAAGCAAAGTACAAAAATGTGATGCGTTACAATTCCCTCATGGGCTTTCCTACTGTAATAATAAAGTACCATCTAGACAAGCTACCTCACAACGCCAAAGTCACAGGTAACTACGGATTCCCGATTAGACTCGATAAATAAGCAGTGAAAGCGAAACTAAGGGGATCTTCTCACAAAGTATCTAATCCTAGCAATCTAACACTAAAGACAGATTGATAACCTCTCACCTCACAGCTATCGAGATTGATAGAATACCTAATCCTATTCAAAACTCAATCTCAGTTCCTACGGAAAACATGCATAATTAAACCATAAACTAATCGCTCACACATAGTCCGCGACTTAACTTGCATTCATACATGAAAGACATCTAAAAAACACAAGTGAAACATGTAATAAAGTTTGAATGAAATTAAATACGCATAATCATCTAATCATTAAAACCAAAGTTGTCTACTTTATTATAAATCCACAATCAAAATTCCATAAACGGAAATAAACAAGTGTCAAAACATAGTTGTAATCATCGACCTAGGCAGTGCATTATGTTTTTAGCCTAACATGGTTGTAAAGACAAGAACAATCATCTTAATAAATTCACACAACATGGTTTAAAGCTAAGTCAACAAGAACGTGAAACTCGAATCACGAAACCCGAAGAAGTCACTATCCCGTTCTTCAAAGATTTGACTTTTATGATTTCATTCTCCAAAATCACCTCCCAGCAGTTCTGAATCTGTCCCTTGGTTCCTAATTTTCGTCTAAGTTGTTGTTATTTTTCGATTAGGTTATAAAAACATGCAACTGCTGGCCCAAACTCAGGTTTCTTCGTAATCAAGCCCCTTGCACGACGCGAGACCTACAAAAGTCAAATTAGGTCAACAAGCCCCTCACGCGGGGTTTTCTTCCCTTATTTCTTTGTTGTTCAGCTGTTTGATCAATCGCAAACGTCTAGGGGCTCAATTTTCTTCCAATTTAGATCGTTTTCCGCCCGTTCAACTTCTTATCTCCTAATACTTGCAAATCACAAATGACTTGATAATATACAAAATCAAACTAATGACAATACAATTTGGACTCGAAAACTGTACAAACTACACACGGAACTAGAATGTATTTTGCAATACATCGCTATGCGAAGATCCCGACTAACATAATCATTTTTCTTAGTGTGTGTTGTAGTTTGGCCATATTGTGTTAGAACATATTCACATATGTAGCTATTACTTACGCCTCACGCAACTATAAGTTAGCGTACGAAGTTTTATCTAATTTAATACGGGAAGAAGAAAATTCATTTTAAGGGACACATGTATCTATTTCATGTACCATTTAATATATGAATATGAAAACTCTTTATAGACATGTAAGTAGATGCGCAAACCTGGTTTGCATACCCATTTCATCATGTTTCTTTTGAAACTCACCTCTTCTCTCAATATCATATGTAAAAAAATATTATGTTTCCCCAAAAATGGAACGGGAACTATCAAAAATAGATCCTAAAATCAATAGAGTAACAGGTATGTGTTGAAAAAAAATTATGTAGAAACAAAAACACAAGACTACATAAGAACATGGATCATATTAGGGTTGTGCTAATATAGTTATTGCATCTTTTGATTGAAACAGAAAAAGCTAAAAGTTATATAATGGAAGTCATCAAATCTCGTTTTATTTTTCAATATATTTCACATCCAAAGTTTTTTAACTCCTTTTTCTTGAATTAGTTAACACATCTCTATATAGGCGATAGAGTAAAATGTCTGGATAGTCCCTGTGGTTTTGTAAAGTAACACCTATAGTCTTCAACTTTTGACAATAACACCAGTGCTCCCGTTGATTTACTTTTTGTTACTCGGATGGTCCCTGGAGCGGATGAGGGTTAGTTGTCACACCTTGACCCGCAGCGGAAATTGTAGTCGGGGCATGATTGGGTTTTTATCAAAGCTCATGACATTTACTATAAAGTTTCATATTTATTATTTCTATTTAAAGAAGAAATTACAATAAACATACAAGCACAACATGTTCAAATACATTTTTCATGACTTCTTTATTTTTCTTCTAAGGCAATTTCCTATGTGTTCCTTGCTTCAACCTGTCCACCTGTATAATGTGTAAAAATAGGGTTTTGGGTCAACAAAAGTTGGCGAGTGAGTCTTATTCAAATATTTGAAAGAATTAGTTATATTGGTTATTTGAATAAAAATGTGCATAACCAAATATGAGTATACGTGTATGTAAATTAAACCACAAAAACACATAATATCAATTAATGCACACACACGCATACCAAATGATGAACAATGAGATCAAGGCTCAATCAAACGGAGCCGATCTAATGAGGCACCTGATGCTCAACTCGTCTCCAACGAGGAACTGATGGGCCTAATGAATGATTTGCACGCAACTTGACAAAAATGTAAACTCGCAATACAACAAACAACATTTACATTACACGATAGTTCATATAATGGTAATAGCACAAGGGTTTGAATAAACGAAATGTATAAATGACAAATGATACACCCCAAAACATGAATAAAAAGGGAATTTGTAAGAATTCACTCACAGTGGGTGCGTCTCTTGCTTGATAATGGAGGCGCACGATTGAGGATTTGACCGTCGGAAGAATACTAACCTAAAATACTAACGCGATAATTTGATAAATATAACAAAATTAATATTTTGATTTATTATTCTTTTGAAGAGTTTTAGGTTATTTTTGTGGTATTTGTAGAGATTTTAAGACCTGTGAATTTGCATCTTTAAGTATTTTTTATTGATTTTAAATAAAATATATAATTACAAAAATATAATAAGATAAAAAAATAAAAAAATAATAATATTAAATTACAAAAACCTTGTCAGACCTGACAAGGTGGTCTGACCGGGTCGTTGACTGTTTGACTGCGTGTGGTGGGACTCGAACTTGTGACCTCCCGCTTACGTGCACGCAGCTTTCCAACTGAACTACGTGTCTAACCCGCTAATATCTTGATTTTTATTATATTTATATACTTGTTAGATTAAACTAGAATTAATTTAATTAAAAGGATTTAAAATCAATTGAACCGGCATGCATACAGAGTATTGAACCCGTGACCTTAAGTTGATTTGCACCCAGCCCAACCAACTGGGCTGGGTGTCTAATCTGATATATAAGTGATTTTTATTATATTTAACCACTTACTGCGAGACAATCTGATTTGGTTTAACAAAAATGGATTTTATTTCAGTGGATCGGTGTTGTTAAATGATCGAACCCGGTGATGTTTGTGTGAAATGCACACAGTCCACCGCTGGACTGTGTGTCTAACCCGATTAAACTCCAAGATTTTATTAAACTTATATACAAAATAACTTCATCTTCTTCAATATTAGTTGACCCAGAACTGAACTCAACTGATAACATTGTTATCCGGGTGTGATCGATTGCATTAAATGATAATAACAAATATAGAAAAAGTATAAGAAAAAATATACCGATGAGGAGTGAATCCCTGGTTTTCCGGTGGTGTTTTCCGGCAGCTCAAATAATTTTTCCGGCAACTTGCAGAGAATTCCAACGAGAACAGAATGCTTGAGCAGGGGGGGTTTCGAGTGAAATTTTTAAGTGAATGGACGAGTTTGGATTCATCTAACATCAGGTATTTATAGGCTTCATGGGTTGAGATTTGTTTCAAATTTTGAAACGGTAATTTGGGTTGATGATGAGCATAACAGTTGGATCATAATTAAATTTGATTGAGGTTTGGACTTGACTAACGGTTATATACGATTAATTGGAGAATTGTAAGGAAGAAGAAATGTTTAATCGCTGAATCATAGGGCGATTACCGTTTTGATGTTTTGAATCTCGCAAGTGACTCACACCATACCCTATATATGTTATTAGATTCCAAAAACTTCACAAACAGTGTGTGTGGTCTAGTGGTGTTGTGAGTGTGTGACCATGTGGGGGAACCCGGGTTCGATTCCGGTTACCCCTCTTTTATTTTTTATTATTTTGTTATTTAAAATTTTAATTATTTTTCCTTTACTGATTATTAATTTCAGTATGTATTTTATTTATAAATATAGATTATAAAATAAATCAATTAATACTAATAAAAGCATAATGAACATTAATAATTTACTTGAATCTCAAACGGAGCGGGTTCTTGAAACCCTTTTACACGAATGTTACATTAGTTTTCTTCGTTAAGTCCATCTGAAATTACTTATTTACCCCTTGCTTGTAACACTCTAACCCATTTTTGTAATATTTTAATCAAATGCGGATAATTAGGTCCCAAGTTTTTTTTTATAATTAACGTATGAGTCCAGGTTAACGAATAACCCAGACAAATTAACTTAATGGATAATTACACAAATAAGTTACCGTAAAAAATAATAAGGTTTTAATACCTAAAACTTTGTCATGCGTGATCACGCTTAAACTTTCCCGAATAATGCTCCTCGGAAATAGCGGTTTAAGAGTGTTTGGTTCTTGGCATGCTTGGTCGTCTGTCCGTCCAGTTCCCACCTTAGTGAAAGCCTGTCATAAACACCAAAACGATTAGTGTTTAAGTTCTACAGTCAAACGATTAATAATCGAAACATTTGAATGAAAACATTAAGCACAAAATATCCTCTTTTTTTATTTTTTAGCCCCTTACCCGGCCGGGTCAGGTTTCCACCCGGCCGTGTCAACTGAAACATGTCTTTTTCTCAGCACCTTTATCCGGTCGGATCAGGTTTCCACCCGACCGTATCCCTAACAGTTTTGACTCGTTACAAAATTATCAAACATTTTGATCTCAACCACTATTTTATGACAAAACGTCGGCATAAACCATATCGAACTATTTCATAAAAAAATCTATAAGAGAACCATCTCAACCAACCTGCCGCTGACCACCAGCTATGGGTGTTCTTTTTAACCGAAAACTGAACCCGACCCGAGATGACCCGACCCAAAAAACTAGCTTACCCGATTAACCCGAACCCGATAAACGGATATACCCGAACCCGACTATAGTTTATTGGGTCGGTGTTTGGATTAGAAATCTATGTTTCGGGTTCACCTGAATAACCTGAGGAATTCAAACATATAATTAAAATGTGATTTTCCAATTTATCGTTTCCTTGATTCTCTCCTACTTCCTAGGTAAAATTTTATAACTTTATAATCATTTCCTATTTCATCCGTATCTTCTTAAAAATTTAAATTAATATAATATATAATGGCATGTTTTGATGTGTTATGTGTATGTCAAGTATTCAACAAACCCAAGTCTACATTACATATCCCTTTTGCAACCCAAATATAGCCAGACGGACCCTTCTAAACGGATAGAATAACACCGCCTCTTTAGCCGATTTTCTAACCCGAAACCCGATCTAACCCGACCCGATAAAACTCGAACCATTTAACCCGAACACCGAAGAACCCGAACCTAGAAAGGGTTGGTTATCGGGTTATATATTTAGCTTTGAAAACCCGAAAAACCCGACCCGTAAAACCTGAAACCCGATTAAAAGACCCGAAGAACACCCTTACCACCAGCCACCACCACACCCACCTAAGACAACCACCTATCTCTATCTTCACCTTCCACCACCACCTTCTTTACCAACACCACCATATGCTGCCACCAGACACCACCGCACCCACCTAAGACAACCACGGATCCCTCTCATCTGAAATCGAACGACGACCACCAAATCCATCAATACCAGCCAATCATACGGCGACCTCGTCCCCTTAACATGCCTTCTCCATTATCCCCTGTTCTACCATCAAATCTATCAACAGCCATCAAAACGGTAAGTCAAATCCCCCTATAATTCATCCAATTGACGTCCATTTGTAACCCATTTGTTATTGTTAATGGTTGTTAACTGACTACATGTGAAGGTAGAGATTAAGAGGATAGTGCAGCAGGTACTCTACCGTGACTGGACTGTGCAGAATGCTACTAATTTGGGTTTGAAAGGGTGGGTTAGGAACCGAAGGGTTAGGGTTTTTGGTGATGGTGGGGTGGAAGTGGGTAGTGGTGGAGACGGTGCGAGGTGCAGGCAGTGATTGGGGGCAGTGGTTGGAAATAGTGGAGACGGTGGTTGGAGGCACTAGAGGCCGTGGTTGAATAAGGGAGGGGTAATAAGATGGGCCCCACACTTTTAATAATCCATTTTTTTTACTTTTTAGAAGGAGGGGTAAATAAGTAATTTCATATGGACTTTAGGAGAAAACTAACGGACATCCACTCCAGGGACTATCCGAGTAACAAAAAGTAAACTACAGGGACACCTTTGTAATTTTCAAAAGTTAGGGACTATAGGTGTTACTTTACAAAACCACAAAGACTATCCAGGCATTTTACACCGTTTATTTTTATCCACATTTCAATAATAAAATTTATTTATAAGCAAACGGCCACTAATTTGATTCTCTCTGGTAACTTGCGTCATTAGTAAAAAAAACCAACTAAAAAATGTTTTTATATTTTTTTTCTCATTATTACGGTATAGATTTTGTTGGAAGCAGAGTTTCAAATACAATATATTATAAAACTCCAAATATACTATTATAACACGTTTAATTTTATCCACATTTTTAATAAAAAAATCATTTATAACCAAACGGCCACAATATACAAACATAATAGCACTAACATTAGTTTTCATATGTTCATCCACGTAATTACACTAAAAGTCACTATATATTATCTTTCATTTTTAAATTATACTTTTTATACCTTTTATCATTACATACTTTACTTACAACTATAAAAAATATTAAACAATAAATGTGGAGAAACAATATCTTCTTAAATATACAAATGAACAGTGCCCTTTTTTGTCTCCTTCAATCACAATGACTCACAATCACTTCCATATATATTTAAACAATAAACTTGGATCACTCAAGTATTATCGTGTTACCAGCGGAACCATCTGATCATATCCATCTCCACTATATAATAATGTTTATACACCAATTTATGAATTCAAGAAAAAATCTAATAAATCTGAAAAAAAATCTATTTGTAAGAATGAAACCTAGGTCTTTAAGCCTTATTTGATCTTCAAAATATATGTAGAACTTATTATAAATGCTATAACCCACTCTTTCTAAATTCCAAAATAATAATAAAACCCATACTACTCCTTTCATGATTTTCTCACTCCTCTAAAACTCCATTTCTCTAACACATTTAAAATGACATATTTATTTTTCAAGCCTTATCTGGTGTTCAAAATATATGTAGAACTTATTGTAAATGCTATAACCCACTCTTTCTAAATTCCAAAATAATAATAAATACCTATACCACCCCTTTCATGATTTTCTCACTCCTCTAAAACTCCATTTCTAAAATGACATATATTTATTTTTCTTTCCTTTTTCTAAAGGCATTTTAAATGACATCTAGATGAAAAATTTTCCACTCATCACCCAATGTAGATTGTATCACAATTAACATATTTATCATCATATTCTCTTTCCAACCATCCCATTTTTGCCTACACTCTCTCTCTCACACACACACACAGATATCATATTACAGACAGAGAACACACCCCCTTTTCTCAGTTGGGTTGCATGTTCTATCTTTCTCTCCACACTTTCCTTTAATCTCACGTCTTTTTCACCTTATTCCCCCCTCTTCTTTCCAGCTAAACCCCCTTCTTCTTCTTCTTCACACTCTATTAACCCCTAATTTCACCCCAAATCATTAGGGTTTTCACTTTTGCACACACAAATCATACGAATCGAATCACTCATAATTCTATTCCGATCTCGATTCCAGATTGTCGATTATTAAAAACCCTAGCCTACTTGTTTCTTTCTTTCTCCTAGGGTTTTCGATTCCAATTTCATCGAGTATAATTAGGTTAATGAAGTATTGCAATTGAATTAGAAGTTTAGAATTACTCTAATTGTTGTTGATTCCTGTTCGTTTTTGCTTTTGTGTGATTCCGATCGTGAGATAAACAATGGAGAAGTATGAGCTTGTGAAGGATATAGGATCTGGTAACTTTGGAGTTGCTAGATTGATGAGGAACAAGGTTACGAAAGAGCTTGTTGCTATGAAGTATATTGAAAGAGGCCACAAGGTTTACACTCTTGATTTTGTTATATTTTAATGTTATTTATATGTTTTTGTTTTGATTTGTGTTGTTTTGTTATGAAACTGAGGTGTTGTTGGTTGTAGATTGATGAGAATGTTGCTAGGGAGATTATTAATCATAGATCGCTTCGGCATCCGAATATTATTCGGTTTAGGGAGGTAACTTGTTGGTTAAGCTGTTACGGTTTTCGATACGGTGTGGAGTGTGTTGTAGAGTGATTTGCTGGTGGTTTGTAGGTGGTGCTTACTCCCACTCACCTTGCTATTGTGATGGAGTATGCTGCGGGTGGGGAGCTGTTTGAGAGGATATGTAATGCTGGAAGATTCAGTGAAGATGAGGTTATTGAAATTGTTTGATTGTCATTGGTAGATCGGTTTCGTAACTTTTGTTAGTTTAAATTTGTGTTTTGATTGTTGTTGTGTGTCGGCGTTTCAGGCGAGATACTTTTTCCAGCAGCTTATTTCTGGAGTTCACTACTGTCATTTCATGGTAATGGAACTTTTTTAAGACATACTTACATAATGATCTTTTGTGCATATGAGTTGATATGATGTCGGATGTGATTAGATTTTAATCATTTTATTAAATTGTGTGTTGTGCAGCAAATATGTCACAGAGATTTGAAGCTTGAGAACACTCTGTTAGATGGGAGCCCGGCACCGCGGCTGAAAATCTGTGATTTTGGCTACTCAAAGGTATTCATATTGCAACCATGGTTAAGTGTATTTTGTAAGTAAACAGATGTTTTGATTGCTTTGGTTATTATGTAGTCGTCTCTGCTGCACTCGAGACCTAAATCCACAGTTGGGACCCCTGCATACATTGCTCCTGAGGTTCTTTCTCGTAGAGAATATGATGGCAAGGTAAATCATCTTGTCTCTTATTCTGATCTTCTTTTAGGTATGTTTTTGGTAACCGTGATAGCTTGTTATGTGTAAACTCATTGGACCGCACCAATGCCCTGCTAACCTGTTGGATTAGGTAAAACTTACTTTGGGCTTGGTTTTAAAAAGGGGAGTGCCTAACCACAGGCGCAGGGTCTCTCGCTTCTGACTAGGCAAGGCACACAGTGTACAAAAAGCGCACCTTAGGCACAAAATCACACGTAAAAGCAACATGAAGCGCGCTTCTTGTACGGGAAATGTTTTGTGCATCAGGATGTTGTATAGGCTCTTTATATATTAATTTGAATTTTTATATGAAGCTAATTTATAGCTAAATTTTTGGTAAGTGATGCTAAAAACCTAGAGAAATATAAATAAAGTTTGTATAAATAATTTGCACTTTGCGTATGAAAAGCGCTGCTCTTTTGCACTTTACGCCTTGTGCATCGGGCTTGGGAATCTATCGCTTCGCTGTGCTTCGTTTTCTATTTAAAGATGTTGGGTAGGTGGCCTTTTAGGGGGTTAAGCGGAAAGTGCTAAAGTAGTTGTATTCAAATCTGAAACCTCTGCTAGAGGGTCTCATGTGCTTACCACTATGCTGCGCTACCCCCGTGAAGGTTTTTTTGGGTGTGTTCGAGTTATGTCATGGATGATTTGGATGACTGTTGAATTGTTTACGGCAGTTTTAAAATAATTGTTGATTGTGTTCATCGCTTTTCTGCATTATATATTATAAGTAAAGTTTCAAATTCCTATCCTTTGGTGTTGGTGAGTTTTGCTTTGTGGTCTTTAGACAGCAGATGTTTGGTCTTGTGGAGTGACACTTTATGTGATGCTGGTGGGGGCGTATCCTTTTGAAGACCAAGAAGATCCCAAGAACTTTAGGAAGACAATCCAAGTACTAGCTTTCCTTTACATGCTTTATAGTAACATTTCTTTTGACTTACTGATGCTGACTTTGACCTTGACCTTGATCTTGACCTTTGACTCGCAGCGCATCATGGCTGTTCAATACAAAATCCCAGACTATGTTCACATATCTCAAGACTGTAGACATCTTATGTCTCGGATCTTTGTTCCAAATGCATTGAGGGTACGTGTAGCGAACACCTTTACCGTATTGTATACAAAACAATTTCAGAACATTTGCGTTTGTTTTTGCTGCTGCAGAGAATCACCTTGAAGGAAATCAAGAGCCATCCATGGTTCCTGAAGAACTTGCCTCGGGAACTAACGGAAGCCGCACAGGCTGCATACTACAGGAAAGAAAATCCGACGTTTTCCCCACAAAGTGTGGAGGAGATCATGAAGATTGTTGAGGAGGCAAGGGTCCCACCGCCAGTTGCGCGGTCCCACAGTGGGTATGGGTGGGGAGATGACGACGAGGATGATGATGACGATGATAAAGAAGAAGAGGGAGAAGGAGGTGATGAAGAAGAACCGGAAGAAGATGAGTATGATAAGAGAGTTAAAGAAGCACATGAAAGTGGTGAAGTTGGTCCCATCTAGAAGTACCCGTCTTCATTAGTTGGAAAGTTTGTGTAAAAAATGGAGGTTAAATCTGTAAATTTGTGTGGTATTTGTGTTAAATAGGTGTGCTTGGTGTGTGAGAACATTAGGTTTGTGGTGCAATTCCTTCCATTTCAAGTTTCTGAATTGGGTTCTTTTTTGATTAAGTATGATAATTTTATATGGTGATGGTTTTGTTTTACATGTTTGGTTTGTAGCTTAATACTTTTGTATTTGTTAATTACCAGTCAAGTTTATAATGGCTATTATTGTAGTTTTGTTAGCAATTAAACACCTAGATACCGTCCAAAAGGAATCCTCAGTGATTTAGTTGTTTATCTATATATTTTGCAATCACATAGTTAAATAACAATGAAATTGTTATATAGATCTTTGCCAATTATTTATCTTAATTAAGAAACGGCTTTAAGTCACTAATCATATATTGGATGACTTAAGAATGATTTATTAAATATTTGGATAACTTAAGACTGATTTATTAAATTTTTGGATAACTTAAGAATGATTTATTAAATTATGAGAGATGAGATAATTAGGACTTGTTAGAGAAGAGATTGTTAAAAAAGTTTATATTATCTTTTGTCTTTCTCATCTGATCTCATTGATCTTTAATTTAAGAATCTTTAATTTAATAATATAAATGTCATTAATAATCTTTAATTTAATAATATAAATGTCATTACGTCTATGGATGAATGATTCAAATTGCTTCTTCATGTTTTCGCATAACTTAAATGTTTTAAAAATGATACATTCTCTCTCTCCAACTTATTCGAGATAATGTTAAAAGATCGAGATTCAATTGATGTCTCATTTGTTTTTTTTAAATTTATATGCAAATAAAGATGAGACAAAAGGAATAACAATACCATTTGTGTTGAGATAAATTTGTTTAATGAAACCATTTAGTTTAAGGATAATCATGAAAATAGCCTAAGGAATGGTCAACTTTATCAAAATAGCCTACTGACACGGCTCTATAAGCCGTTTCGATATCTTGATACGATTTAAAAAAATTCTTTCAAGTCAATCAACACAACCCATGATTGCCACGTGTCGAATTGAGCCGTTTCAGTGTGACTTGAGTCTTTTTAGTGTGGCTTGAGCCGTTTCAACCATAGACTTTCAGTGTGACTTGAGATATTTCAGTGTAGATTAAGCCCTTTCAACCATAGACTTAAGCCCTTTCAATGTGGCTTGAGATCTTTCAGTGTAGTGGCTTGGCTTAAGATCTTTCAAGACGGCTTGAGAACTTTCAACACGGCTTGAGATCTTTCAACATAGTTTAAATATAAACGGAAAATTAAAAACATAAACGAATAATTAAAAATATAAACGAATAATTTAAAAAAAAAATCTCAATCAAATGTGAGAACTTGAAAATCTCAATTAAAAAAATCTGGAAGTTTTAACTTGAAAATAAAGAATATTTCACTTGAAAATAAAAAAATACTAGGTTAGAAGCCTGTGTATTACACGGGTTAAATAAATGTAATTTTTATACTAAATAATAAAAATATAACTTTAAAAATCTCGTTTATTACACGAGTCGAATAAATGTAATTTTATATATTAAGTAATTAAAAAGTTATATATTTAAGAGTCTTGTGTATTGTACAAGTTGAATAAATATAATTGTATATACCAAATAATTAAAAAAGTTATACCTTTAAAAACTCTGTGTATTACACGGGTTAAATAAATGTAATTTTGTATACTAAATAATAAAAATGTAATATCTTTAAAAAAACTCGTGTATTGTAAAAAAGTAATATCTTTAAAAAACTCGTGTATTGTACCCGTGTAATTCATTTATTCAACTCGTCAATACATGGGGTTTTTTAAGTTATATTTTTTTATTATTTAGTATAATAATTACATTTATTTTCAAGTTAAAACTTTCAGTTTTTTTTAATTGAGATATTCAAGTTCTCACATTTTATTGAGATTTTTTTAAATTATTCGTTTATATTTTTAATTATTCGTTTATGTTTTTAATTTTCCGTTTATATTTAAACTATGTTGAAAGATCTCAAGCCGTGTTGAAAGTTTTCAAGTCGTGTTGAAAGATCTTAAGCCAAGCCAAGCCGCTACACTGAAAGATCTCAAGCCACATTGAAAGGGCTTAAGTCTATGGTTGAAAGGGCTTACGCCATGAAAGGGCTTAACCCACACTGAAAGATCTCAAGCCACACTGAAAAGGCTTAAGCCACACTGAAACGGCTTAAGTCTATGGTTGAAACGGCTCAAGCCACACTGAAAGGGCTTAAGCCACACTGAAACGGCGCAAGCCACGCTGAAAAGGCTCAAGTCACACTGAAACGGCTCAACTGGACACGTGGCAATCATGGGTTTGTTGACTTGAAAGGATTTTTTAAACCGTGTCAGCATATTGAAACGACTCATAAAGCTGTGTTAGTGGGCTATTTTGGTAAAGTTAACAATTCCAAGGCTATGATTATCCCTTTATTTTAAGGGAAGTGGATATCATATCATATGAGACGAGGTTGATGTTATGATTATTATCGCAGAAGTGATAGATGCAATCAAATCAATTATGTTTCTGGGATGATTTGGTATTATTATGTAATTTCATCATCACTTTCAGTTTGCCACCACTGTCGGCATGCTTCTAAACAGTCTATATGATAATGATTTTTTGCCAAACTATTAACAAATTTCAAAAGTATTCTAAAACCATAAATAATATATAAGAAAGTTTTTAACAAAAAAAAACATGAAACTGGGTATTTTTAGAATTCTGGTTTATTTGTTTTGTTATGGTCATAAAATCTAGGTACATTAGATATTACATGAACCCGATCTACTTAATCAAAAACTATATAGTTAACCATCAAAGCACCCTACTCGATTCTATCATCCCGGCCTTATTGAAAGATGACGTCGAAGGTCGCATTGTTCCAAAACCTTATAACTAATTGAACGATGAGGTGGCGTAGGGGTGCATTAAGCCTAATTCCAGCTACAAGATGTAGGCAAGATTGAACACATATCTCGGACACATTGCGTGCCAACACTGACATTAACATCCACTGAAGGCATGGCTGACCGATGTTGATGATTGGTGGTCGGAGATGGTGATGCATGTAAACAATAAAACATGAGATGAACTTGAAACCTTGATGATAAGTGATGAACTTCAATCGAGACGAGGATCAAAAGCTAAAGATGAGGATCAGAACCCGAGATCAGGATCAGAAACCGGAGAAGACGCCTTGCAAGTGTGGTGAACAGAGAAGGGGATTGACGATAACAAGGGACTCAACCACCTTGGGCAAAGGTAATGCCTTTAAACACCTTAGGAAGGGGAGGGGGAGGGGAGGTTTTGGGTTCAAGTCTCACAGACGATAGGAGTAAAGAAACTTGATGTTCAAAAAAAAAACAAGGGACTCAACCGAGCTAGAGCGTTGCAATTTGGGGGGGGGGGGGGACACAATTTGGGAATTGGGGTTTTATAGGTATGGATTGTGGGTGAAAAGACGGTAATAACCCCTGCAAACGGTCTTCGTTGACTTTTAAACGAAATATTCCAGTTGAATGTAATGGAAAGACTCATAGTGCATGAAAGTGTAAACTACGAGCACTCAAAGGAGTAAAAGAAAGTTAGGAGCTCAACAACATGCTGGACAGTGTAAACCATAAATATGTCACACTCCGACCCGCAGCGGAATAAGAGTCGGGGCATAATTGGGTTATCACCAAAGCTCATGATGTTTACTAAATTGTTTCATATTTATTAAATTCAAATTACAACTTAAATATCCAAATAAAATTCATACAGTTACAAGAAAATGAAACTACATAATTATTCCGAAACTTAAACTTGTTTATTCTTCTAGGCCTTCCTATGTGTTTCTTGTCTCAACTGGATCACCTGTATCATGTGTAAAACGGGGGATATTTTGGGTCAACAAAAGTTGGCGAGTGAACCTTGATAAAACATTGTTACTAATTTCTTGTTTTATTTAATAAGGAAAATTTGTGCAATAATCACATGTGAGCAAACATATATAAATAAACAAACACAAACCACTTTGGATGAGTATATGATATGAATGATGATGTATGTGAGATCAAAGCTCAATCAAACGGAGCCGATCTAATGAGGCACCTAATGCTCAACCCGTCTCCCACAGGGAACTGATGGGCCTAATGAAATGCGTGCACTGAAAATGATAAATCCAATCTACATATAATCCACACAACAATTGATACACATT
The DNA here is from genome assembly GCA_947069175.1 of Scalesia atractyloides. Taxonomy (NCBI): domain Eukaryota; kingdom Viridiplantae; phylum Streptophyta; class Magnoliopsida; order Asterales; family Asteraceae; genus Scalesia; species Scalesia atractyloides. The sequence continues at coordinate 70,855,680 of CAMTDV010000026.1, forward strand.
TGATACACATTTGATCACGGATATGATGTATGCACAAGTGTTTATATATATAATAAAAGAATTATACGACACATGATACACCCCAAAACATGATTAAAACGTGGAATTGATAGAGATTCACTCACAATGGGTGCGTTCTTTGATGATGATGAAGGCGCACGAATTTATAATTCGATTGACGAGGGAAGAACTAACCTAGATAATAACAAAATGATTCGATAAATAAATAAATTTTGGTTGAGATTAATATTTTTGATTAGTGCTCTTAAATGGGATTTTTAGATTTATTTTTGTGAGTTTAAGGAAATTTTCTAACCTTAATAATCTTATTTTTAAGTATTTTTAAATAATTTTCTAATTAAATAAATAAATAAAAAAGAAATAAAAAAGTTGACTTTTTGACCGTTGACCGTTGACCGGTCTTGACCGGTCAGACTGTGTTTTTTTTTATGCGCTGAGTGAGGTTCGAACTCGGGACCTCTCGTATACGTGCACGCAGCTCTACCAACTGAGCTACGTGTCTAACCCGAAATATTCTCTGTTTTAATTATATATATATACTAATTAACCTTTAACTTATTTGGTTTTTTATTAAAAATGATTTATATGGCCGAACCGGTTGCAGAGACCCGGAGTCGAACTCGGGTTCTTCGATTCGAGTGCGCACAGCCCAACCAGTTGGGCTGTGTGTCTAATCTGCTTATCTACTGAATTACATTCCTTTTATAAACATTCTGTGACTTGATCTGATTCAGTTCCAAAAATGTTGGTTTTATTTCTGAAAGTCGGTAACGTGTGCGATTCGAACCCGGGACGTGTGTATTGTTTGTGCACACAGTCCACCGCTGGACTGTGTGTCTAACCCGTTTGAATATCTGATTTTAATTATATAAATACACGTTTGCATCTTCATCTTCTTCGCTTAAAAATTACTGAACAGTGAAATCCGACTATTCTGGTTAATCGATCATAACTTATACTTGTTTAAAATGGAAAGAAGATTCAGTGATAGGGTATACCAAGACGGAGCGTTTTCTTCAGATTTCCGGCAGTGTTCGTCGGCTCTGATTTTTGCGATTTCCGGCTGTATGAACTGTTTTAACAGTTTTGATTATTGGTTTGAACGATTAAAGTATAAATCAAGAGATAGCAGAGAAGTTTAGACAGTTATACCGACTGATGAATGAATACGGTTTTCTGACTGTCGATTCCGGCGATGTTCCGGCGAAATTGGAATTCTCCGGCCACGAGCTCTGGAAGGACTAAAGCTTCGAAAAAGAGTGCGATTCTGAGCGAAAGGTTTAGAGGAGGTTTGAGTGGGTATTTATAAAGAAGAACTGGATGAATTGGGTTTGAATTGAGTCTTGATTCGCGGTCAAAGTTTTTCCGGCGGTTATGACCGAAATTGACTGCCGGCAACGGTTATAATTGATGTCGTGATCAGTTATGCGCTTCAGTCAAAGGAAAAAAACAACCAAGATTGCGGAGTTTAGTCTTTTTCCGGCGATTTCGCGTTCTGAGTGCGCGGTGATTTCCGGTTTTGAATTCGGGTTTACTTTAAGTATTATTTATTTCAGTATTGACACAAAGAAAGTGTGTGTCGGAGTGGTGTGTTGTGTGCTTGTGTTTGTGGGTGACCCGGGTTCGAAACCCGGCGTCTCCAATTTATTTTTTATTCACTATTTATTATTAATTATAAATTATGATTTTTAAATTCTAATATATTTATTAATTACGTATTGTTTAAAATTAATATGAACCATAAATACGCAACGAAACTTATAACTGATTATTTGATTGATAAACGAAGCGGATTTTGAAACCCGTTTTTCGACGAATGTTACAGTATCCCCTACTTTTAGAAATTTCATCCCGAAATTTAAGTAGTAGTGATAACAGGAAAAAGATGCGGGTATTTTTCGCGCATTGAGTCTTCACGTTCCCAAGTAAACTCAGGTCCTCGTTTTGACTCCCAACGTACCCTGACAATTGGAATACGACTTCGTCTTAAACGCTTCTCTCCTAAGTCCATGATTTCTACCGGTCTTTCAACGAAGTGCATAGATTCATCGATTTGAATGTCTTCTAGAGGAATATAGAGGTTTTCATCGGCGAGGCACTTCTTCAAGTTTGATACGTGGAATGTGGGATGAATTCTGTTGAGCTCTTCTAGTAGGTCAAGCTTGTATGCTACAGGACCTACTCTTTCGAGTATCTTGAAAGGTCCTACGTAGCGTGGTGCTAGCTTGCCATTCTGGCCAAAACGAACCACTCCCTTCCACGGTGATACTTTTAAGAGTACTTGATCACCAATGTCAAACTCCAAGGGCTTTCGTCGGTTTTCTGCATAACTCTTTTGACGACTTTGAGCCGCTAGAAGATTGTTTCGAATTTGAATGACCTTGTCGGTTGTTTATTGAATTAATTCTGGACCGATGATTTGTGATTCCCCAATTTCGTGCCAACATACTGGAGATCGGCACTTACGACCATATAAAGCTTCGAAAGGAGCCATGCCGATACTTGAATGATAGCTATTGTTGTACGAAAATTCCACTAATGGTAGGTGAGCGTCCCAATTCCCTTTGAAGTCTATGACACATGCTCGCAGCATGTCTTCAAGGGTTTGGATGGTGCGTTCAGATTGGCCATCAGTTTGAGGATGAAAAGCAGTACTGAGGTCTGATCGTGTACCCAGGGCGGTTTGTACGGCTCGCCATGTTCGTGAAGTGAAACGACCATCACGGTCTGAAATGATGCTTAAAGGTACACCATGACGGCTTACGATCTCGCTGATGTAGATACGAGCTAACTTCTCGTTCTTGAAGTCCTCGCGAATCGGAATGAAGTGAGATGACTTTGTAAGACGATCGATTATTACCCATATGGTGTCATAGCCACTGGAGGTGCGAGGTAACCCGGTAATGAAATCGATGGTTATGTTTTCCCACTTCCATACAGGTATTTCGGGTTGGACTAGAAGTCCTGAAGGTCTTTGATGTTCAGCTTTTACTTTGGAACAGGTAAGGCACCTGGAAACAAAAACAACGATATCCTTTCTCATGCCAGGCCACCAGTAGGTGTATCGTAGGTCTTGATACATCTTGTCGGCTCCTGGGTGTGCCTCATTCATGAGGAAATCACGAAGGTTATCGCGATTAGGAATCCATATGCGGTTTAAATAGTATCAAATACCGTCGGATTTGGTTTCGATTTTGAGTTCTGCTCCACATGACAGTTCATCGCGTACATCACTTTCTGTTACAGAAACATGTTGAGCTGCTCGGATTCGATCTTTAATGTCGGTTATGATTTGCGAACAGAGAAGACGAATGGAGTTCGCATAACCCTTTCGACTGAGCGCATCAGCCACCACGTTTGCCTTGCCAGGATGATACCGAATTTCACAGTCGTAGTCGTTGAGAAGTTCGACCCATCTTCGTTGCCTCATATTCAACTCCTTTTGGTTGAAGATATGTTGGAGACTCTTGTGGTCAGTGTATATTTCACACTTGGTACCGTAGAGGTAATGTCTCCATATCTTAAGAGCGAACACAACGGCTCCAAGTTCCAGGTCGTGGGTGGTGTAATTCTTCTCATGAACTTTGAGTTGTCAGAAGCATAGGCTATCACTTTTCCTCTTTGCATTAATACACAGCCTAGCCCTTGCCCTGATGCGTCGCAATATACTACAAAGTCATCGCAACCCTCAGGGAGTGTGAGGATAGGTGCGTCACAAAGTTTTTGCTTTAGAGTTTGGAAGGCTTCCTCTTGTTTAGGTCCCCATATGAAGGGTTTTCCTTTATGAGTCAAAGCCGTGAGTGGTACAGCAATACGGGAAAAATTGGCAATGAAGCGGCGATAGTAACCAGCCAAACCAAGAAATGACCTTACTTCGGTAGGGGTACGTGGCGCTTGCCATTCCTGTACTGCCTTGATTTTTGAAGGATCAACATGAATTCTCTTGTCGTTGATGACATGTCCAAGGAATTGTACTTCTCCTAACCAGAATTCGCATTTTGAGAACTTAGCGTAGAGCTTTTCGGTCCTTAAGAGTGTAAGGATGAGTCGAAGGTGTCGTTCATGATCGGATTTAGACTTGGAGTAGATAAGAATATCGTCGATGAAGACTATGACGAAACGGTCGAGGTAGGGTTTGCATACCCTATTCATTAGATCCATGAATACAGCGGGGCGTTGGTTAAACCGAATGGCATGACCATGAATTCGTAATGACCAGTCCGGAAAGCGGTCTTTGGGATATCTTCTTCATGTACTCTGAGCTGATGATAACCAGAACGAAGGTCGATTTTGGAAAAACAGGTGGCGCCTTGAAGTTGGTCTAGGAGGTCATCGATGCGAGGTAGTGGATAGCGATTTTTAACCGTTAGCTTGTTGAGTTCTCTATAATCAATGCACATGCGAAACGTTCCATCTTTCTTCTTCACAAAGAGGACAGGTGCACCCCAAGGCGATGAGCTAGGACGTATGAATCCTTTGTCAGTCAGCTCTTGCAGTTGACTGGCCAGCTCTTGCATTTCGGATGGGGCTAACCTATAAGGAGATTTTGCGACTGGTGTAGCGCCAGGTACAAGATCGATGCGGAATTCGACTTCTCTCACAGGAGGGAGTTCCTGAAATGTCGTCGGGAAAGACTTGTGGGAATTCTTTCACAACTGGGATATCTTCGAGTTTCTTCTCCTTGTTTCCCTTTTTGACGACGTGAGTTAGGATTGCGACATAGTTCTTGCGGAGATATTTTCGGGCTTGAAGGCAGGACATTAATTTGAGTCCTTTCGAAGGGGTTTCTCCAAAAATACGTAGGGTCTGACCGTCTGCAAGAGGAATGCGAATGAACTTTTCGCGGCACACTACTTCAGCGTGATGCTGGCTGAGCCAATCCATACCGATTATAACATCGAAACTTCCCAACTTCATAGGAATGAGGTCAACTAGAAAATCGTGATCGTTTAGAGTGAGGGTACAATCGCGTATAATAGAATTTAATTAAACGGTTTTCCGTCAGCAACTTCCACCGTTAGAGATTCCATGAGATTAACACGAGTTTGGTTGAGGATAGGTTCAAATTCTAAGGACACAAAACTCTTATCCGCGCCAGTATCGAATAACATGGATGCATAACTACCATTGATGAGAAACGTACCGTTAACCACGTTGTTGTCAGCCCTAGCTTGGTTGGCATTGATGTTGAAAGCTCTTCCTCTGGCAAGTGGAGGAGCTTGGTTAGCTTGGTTTACTGGGTTCGCTTGAGCTTGGGTATGGATGACGTTCACCAAGCGTGGACAAGTGTTTCTGAAGTGGTTTGGGTCCCCACAGTTGTAACAAGCTCGCATGGGTTGCATCATGGGGGAGTTGGGTTGGTAGTAAGTTTGGGCTGCGTGTGGTGCAGGTGGTAGAAGTAAGGGTTGTTGGGCTTGACCCACTATCTGATGGTGGGTTTGGGTTGGGGTTGATTGCGGTTCATTCGTTGAAGAGTGCGACAGGTTTGGATGGTGTGACCTGCACGGCCACAGCTTGTGCAATGTTGGCAAAGAGTTTCGGGAGGGTGATGGTATTGACAACGGTTGCATTTTGGGTGTGGGCCGGTGTATGGATTTTTAAATGGTGCAGCTGGGGGAGCGATTTGGGTGATTGGTGCAGCGGTGTTAGGAGGGTTGGTTTGAGTGACAGCAAAATTCTTGCTGTTTCGTTTCCTCTTACCAGCAAACTTTAAGGATGAGACTGAGTGGTTTGTAGTTGAGGTCTCTATGGGTGCTTTCTTCTTTTCATCTTTGAACTTGCCGTTTCGAATGCGATTTTCAGTGAGTTCTGTAGCTAACTCCATCGCGGCTTCAAGTGTTGCAGGCGAAGTGCTTAAGACCGAGTCTTGAATTTTCGAGGGAAGACCTCGAATGTAATGTTCAACCAAGCGGTTCACGGGGGTGAACAAATTAGGGATCATCTGGTTCAGTTCGAGAAATCTCTTGTTATAGGAAGTGTGATCTCCTTCCTTTTGTTTTAGCGCGTGGAATTCATCTTCCAACTTTTTGATTTCGCTTCTTGGACAGAAGTGTCTTGTCATGAGTTCCCTTAACTCTTCCCATGTTAAGGCCATGGCATCTTCAACTCCTCGTTTACCCTTTTCCGTGTTCCACCAGGTAAGGGCTACCCCAAACAGTCTTCCAGTTGCATAACGTACCTTGCGACCCTCGGGACAATTGCAATTGAGGAAAGTGTTTTCCATTTCTTCAAACCAGTGAAGGAGGGCGGTAACACCTTCGGTCCCTTCATACTTTGGGGGATCGCAAGATTTGAAGTGTTTTTAGGAGAACTTTTTTGGAGGGAGGGTTGGCGACGCTCTGGTCTTCTTGATTGGGAGGGTTGATGGGATTTGCGGTGAGAGCTTGTTGAACTTGAATCACGATGTCAGGAAGCACTGCGGCCATTTGTTTAGCAATTTGTGTGGCCAATCGTTCATTTGATCTTCCTGACTTTCTACCTCCACGTAGTTGCCTAGATGACATCTACAGGAACATACATAGGAAGATTGTGAGTTTAGAAGTTTCTAGGTGTCATGTGTCGTAAAAAGAATGAAAAATAACATAACTGACAATAATTCAACTACATCCATAGGATGTCTTGGGTTTGCTCATGTTTGGGCCTCCAATGTCCCCCACACCATCGCCTGTGTAGTCATGTGGGGCCCCATGACTATTGGGCTTGGTAGGATTCACATTGGTGTTGGCGGATTAACACTCGCACCACCCGAATGAAAATCGGAAAATATAATTGCGAGATGTATGGTAGGAGGGTGTCCAGGTGTAGACACAATGACAACTCAAAGTGGGGTTAGCTCACACGACGTTTGGTATAGCATGCTTTGGCCTAATAGGTCCTTTGTACTCTCATCGTTAGTCCCAGGTAGGCAAACTGGTCCTTTATTTTGGATTTATACGAATGCCAAGCCTAGACAGGACGTTCCGACTACCGGTACTCGTACCCTTCCAGTTACTACATGCCCGTCATGAGAACTCACTTTGATGTGATTTGAAAATACAAAAATCATTGCAAAAATCATGGTAATCGTGAGGTGTGTGCTCTCATGGATATGATATGTTATGAGGATATGATTCATGATGAGCATTGTATAATAACATGTATTTGTGAGAATGCTTGCATAACATTGAGTGTAAAAATAAACATAAAGCATATAAACATCATGAATTTTGTATGTAACGCATAAACAATTTAAAATTTTAATCAACTATAGTATAGGCTCTAAGGGTCTAATAACCTATCATATATCCCTATAGTCATGGCTCTGATACCAATCTGTCACACCCCGACCCGCAGCGGAAAAAGAGTCGGGGCATAATTGGGTTATCACCAAAGCTCATGATGTTTACTAAATTGTTTCATATTTATTAAATTCAAATTACAACTTAAATATCCAAACAAAATTCATACAATTACAAGACAATGAAACTACATAATTATTCCAAAACTTAAACTTGTTTATTCTTCTAGGCCTTCCTATGTGTTTCTTGTCTCAGCTGGATCACCTGTATCATGTGTAAAACGGGGGATATTTTGGGTCAACAAAAGTTGGCGAGTGAACCTTGATAAAACATTGTTACTAATTTCTTGTTTTATTTAATAAGGAAAATTTGTGCAATAATCACATGTGAGCAAACCTATATAAATAAACAAACACAAACCACTTTGGATGAGTATATGATATGAATGATGATGTATGTGAGATCAATGCTCAATCAAACGGAGCCGATCTAATGAGGCACCTGATGCTCAACCCGTCTCCCATGGGGAACTGATGGGCCTAATGAAATGCGTGCACTGAAAATGATAAATCCAATCTACATATAATCCACACAATAATTGATACACATTTGATATACATTTGATCACGGATATGATGTATGCACAAGTGTTTATATATATAATAAAAGAATTATACGATACATGATACACCCTAAAACATGATTAAAACGGGGAATTGATAGAGATTCACTCACAATGGATGCGTTCTTTGATGATGATGAAGGCGCACGAATTTATGATTCGATTGACGAGGGAAGAACTAACCTAGATAATAACAAAATGATTCGATAAATAAATAAATTTTGGTTGAGATTAATATTTTTAATTAGTGCTCTTAAATAGGATTTTTAGATTTATTTTTGTGAGTTTAAGGAAATTTTCTAACCTTAATAATCTTATTTTTAAGTATTTTTAAATAATTTTCTAATCAAATAAATAAATAAAAAAGAAATAAAAAAAGTTGACTTTTTGACCGTTGACCGTTGACCGGGTCTTGACCGGTCAGACTGTTTTTTTTTTATGCGCTGAGTGAGGTTCGAACTCGGGACCTCTCGTATACGTGCACGCAGCTCTACCAACTGAGCTACGTGTCTAACCCGAAATATTCTCTGTTTTAATTATATATATATACTAATTAACCTTTAACTTATTTGGTTTTTTATTAAAAATGATTTATATGGCCGAACCGGTTGCAGAGACCCGGAGTCGAACTCGGGTCCTTCGGTTCGAGTGCGCACAGCCCAACCAGTTGGGCTGTGTGTCTAATCTACTTATCTACCGAATTATATTCCTTTTATAAACATTCTGTGACTTGATCTGATTCAGTTCTAAAAATGTTGGTTTTATTTCTAAAAGTCGGTAACGTGTGCGATTCGAACCCGGGACGTGTGTATTGTTTGTGCACACAGTCCACCGCTGGACCGTGTGTCTAACCCGTTTGAATATCTGATTTTAATTATATAAATACACGTTTGCATCTTCATCTTCTTCGCTTAAAAATTACAGAACAGTGAAATCCGACTGTTCTGGTTAATCGATCATAACTTATACTTGTTTGAAATGGAAAGAAGATTAAGTGATAGGGTATACCAAGGCGGAGCGTTTTCTTCAGATTTCCGGCAGTGTTCGTCGGCTCTGATTTTTGCGATTTCCGGCTGTATGAACTGTTTTAACAGTTTTGATTATTGGTTTGAACGATTAAAGTATAAATCAAGAGATAGCAGAGAAGTTTAGACAGTTATACCGACTGATGAATGAATACGGTTTTCTGACTATCGATTCCGGCGATGTTCCGGCGAAATTGGAATTCTCCGGCGACGAGCTCTGGAAGGACTAAAGCTTCGAAAAAGAGTGCGATTCTGAGCGAATGGTTTACGGGAGGTTTGAGTGGGTATTTATAAGGAAGAACTGGATGAATTGGGTTTGAATTGAGTCTTGATTCGCGGTCAAAGTTTTTCCGGTGGTTATGACCGAAATTGACTGCCGGCAACGGTTATAATTGATGTCGTGATCAGTTATGCGCTTTAGTCAAGGAAAAAACAGCCAAGATTGCGGAGTTTAGTTTTTTTCCGGCGATTTCGCGTTCTGAGTGCGCGGTGATTTCCGGTTTTGAATTCGGGTTTACTTTAAGTATTTTATTTCAGTATTGACACAAAGAAAGTGTGTGGCGGAGTGGTGTGTTGTGTGCTTGTGTTTGTGGGTGACCCGGGTTCGAAACCCGACGTCTCCAATTTATTTTTTATTCACTATTTATTATTAATTATAAATTATGATTTTTAAATTACAATATATTTATTAATTACGTATTGTTTAAAATTAATATGAACCATAAATACGCAACGAAACTTATAACTGATTATTTGATTGATAAACGAAGCGGATTTTGAAACCCGTTTCTCGACGAATGTTACAAAATATACAAGTTGTAACTTACTCTTTATAGAATTTGATGCACATTATTATGCCCAAGTCCATGCGTAGAAGCTCCCATCCCCCGTATGAAATATGCTTAATTTTGGAACTTTTTTTTCTATAAAGAATAAAAGTCCCGTTATGTTTTCTTCACACTTTATGTGATATATTCAATTCTGGTTATAACGCAAGATATGTACAGTGTGACTCCATTTTCTTGATTGTGCGCCATAAGGCATCCAAAGTAAGCCCGCAAAAACCATTATTCATGTAATTTATTATCAAAGAACTTGTAGCTTAGCGGTATCAAGGTTTATAAAAAATGTATTCATTTTTTACAGATTAAGAGTTTAAGTCACATATATATAAGAATGTAAATTTATAAATATAATTAATGGTATGTAAGTTACCCTGTAAAAATTAATGTATAAAATTTATTTTGAAGTTATTCTGAGACTTATTTTTCATCTGTCTTATATTACAATATAATTGAGATTCTTCAAAATTATGGTCCCTCAGATTTTTAACCTAATTAGCGTTCATGGTATTTATCTCACATCAGAAGTATATGCACCTTTTGCAAAGTTAATATACAATTTTTAAAACGTTTATAACCAATTAAAAATTTATTGTAAGTTACTACTTCAGAATGTAAAAGAACATTGTCATAATCATTAAATTATCAAAAATATACAAAACTGATGTTGAGAGTGAGTTTACTTTACGTTATTATAAAGAAATTATTACAAAATACTAATTTGATATTAGAAATGACCTAATTTAAAAGTGATTGCAACACCTTCCTCAAAAAGAAAGTTGAGTTTTGAAATATCTTAGGATGCTTTATATTGCATTATAAACATGATTACCTTATAATTAATATTAAAGAATAAGTGCACTGAAACTGATCTTCATTATAATAATTACTTTGTGATCGAATTATAGTTTTGAATAGTAACTTTGAGATCGATGTAATATAACTAAACTTGATTATTTTATAAAACATACTACTTTAAAACATTCAGATCCCTTCCATCATTATTCACATCCCCATTTTTTTACTCTATATTAAGCTCGGTATAGTACGTCATGCCCTAACCGCCTTAACATTTTTTCCCTCAAAGGCGTCCCTCCTCATAACATACTGGCTATTGGGGGCGCCATTGATAGCCAACCAAAGCAATAGTGAAAGATAGCAAGGTCTTTTATGTGTGTGTGTGTGGGGGGGAAGGGGCTCCATCCCATCCCATGTTAGCTATTGAGAAGAGACAATAGAGCTCCTTGGTTGATGTGGCGTATATGTGGCGCAATGAAGCCCCTACTACCTTCAAACCATACCCTGCAGCTATACAACTTAAAATCACTAGAAAATTCTTATTCATTATCAATTAAATAATACTTTTTATACTTTTATCGTTACATTTTCTCTCTCATCTATCCACCATCACTCACAACCACTTTTTATAATATAAAAAAACACTCAAACACTCATTACATTTGGTGAAAGAGATATGAATTCTCTAAACTGATAGACACTAAAACAACTTATTTGCGATTTGTGTCATTTATGAACGAAAAAACACGTCCACACTATACCATATCTTTTTCGTTTTTGTTTTTAGGGGTTCTTAAATATATGTAATTTTTGTTTTTAGGGTTTCTTAAATATATGTAACTTTTTAACCATACCCTTTATTTTTTATTTCGATTTGAGCTCCTTAAATCAAAATTATTACAATACTCATTATTGTTATATAGTTTTTGACCAACATCATATACGATAAACCTGGTCTTAACACCGTAGATGATTTCTACCATTTTGGCCACTTGTACACATAAAAAAAATGTAAGCCTAGGAAAACTTCTTGTTCTAAGTGAAAAATGTAAGCCTAGGAAAACTTGTTGTTTTAAGTGAAAAATGAGGGTGATAAAATGCATAACTAATAGTATTATGGAATAAAAACGCACATATTCTATAATACTCTCAGATATGTTTTTTAGTATAACAAATTGTCTTGCATTCACACAACTTTTCCTAAGCTTATATCTTTTTATAATAACCATCTTCACTTCCAAAGCATTCATTCAGATCTTTATAGTTACAGCAACAAGGCATATAATCACAATTTATAACACAACGTACTCTACATTCTTGTGGTGGTGGAACTTCATATGCTATGATATCACTTTGATCATATATTCCACCTACAACAAAATGGTAATATTGGGTAGGATGTTATCTGTCAGATAACATCAACTAATAAATTATATGCATATTTTGATAACATGACTTATGTGTGTTTACAAATAGCATTGACGTGTGGTTCTATACCCACACCACATGCATGTAGTGCTTACCCAAAATAACAGAAAAAGATCGTTGCAACTTATCATACTAGATAAAAATGGATGAAATATATGGTACCTAAACACTATAAATTTCCGTATACTAGTTTAATTTAGTGACAGATTCAATATACCAATATCAGTGTAACAATATTTAATTCAGTATAACAATTTCAAAGTAGCAAGTTCAGAGTTACATTTAGAGCTATATCCAGTGTTCAGTTTCAGAATATGAATACAATAATACAAATATATAACTACAATTTTAGAACAAAGTTCATAGCTAAATTACCAGCTACAAGGTAGAAGAAATCTAAATTCGTAGTTATTAAGAATGTGTGACTTAATTGCGTAGACTCAGACTTAGGTAAATTAAGTTTTCTTGCAAACTGTGATAGCCTATGAATAAATTTGTTCTGAGGTATATGAATTTCCACTTAATAACGAGATTCAAAAAGGTAATTAAATGTATATTTAAAAATTCTTAACCAATAGCGAAATTATTTAAATTTGACATGTCGTTTACACTTTCTTATATGTTTGAGCGCTTTTTTTTACAAGTTACATTAAGCACAACTTATGTCTTAGACTAGTGGTTGCATGATTTAAGTAGTGTGAGCGTATTAGATTTATTTGAGAAGAATGTTGATTTGCTACCATGAGTAAATTGTTTATTATGTGTTTTGGTAAATTGTTCTTTCATATTAGGTATTTGAAATGATATAAGGTTGTTATCTTTTGTAGAATAAGGTTGTGTTGAGGGCATGTTCAGAGATACCAACTTTAAGGGTTCGTTTGGTATGAGCTAATTGTTAGAATGAGATAATGAAACTTGGAATGGTTGGATGTGTGGTTGTAGACAGTCTTGGAAAGTTGGTGGCTGCAACTTCAACGGGTGGTCTGGTAAACAAAATGGTAGGAAGGATTGGGGACACACTGACTATTGGTGCAGGGAACTATGCCAGTAAGTTTTGTGCCATCTCTGTAACGGGCAGAGGTGAACCCATAATTCGTGAGACAATGGTTAGGGATGTAGCTGTAGTTATGGAACACAAAGGGTTAAGACGTGTGTCTTGTTGATGAGGTTCCACCAAATGAACCGCTGGTTTGGTAGGTGTATCTTCTACGAGTGAAGTGACCATGCCTTTCAATACAACCAGTATGCTCAGAGTTTGTGCTACTGAAGAAAGGTTCATAAAGGTTGCAATTTGGAAACCTAAATGATAAGATATTTAAAATGTCATTGGAAGCTTCTTATACTATGGCCACATTTATTTTGTTCATCCATGTCATCATGAATTTGAAATCAACCATACTATGATTTATGAATCTCTAATCTAATGCAAATGACATCTATTTCAGTGTATAGTTTGTATAATATTTCGAGTCGTTTTGTGTCATTTTTACTGTTGGTTTTGTATATTATCATGTCTTTTGTGTTTTGTGTGATTTGGTTTCAAAGATTTAACATATATGTGTACTTGATCTTATTTGAACTATAACACATGTTTCACTTGCGTTTTTGTGGATGTCTTCTATGTATGAATGCAAGTTAGGTCGTAGACTTTGTGTTAGTGATTAGTTTACAGTTAATTATGCATGATTTCCGTAGGAATTGTGATTGGGGTTTGAATAGGATTAAGTGTTCTACCAGGTTCAATATCCGTGAGGTGAGAGGTTGTCATTTAGTCTCGAGTGATTAGGTTTCTAGGTTAGATTCTCCATGAGAAGATCCCCTGATTCACGGTCTCTGTTTGCTAGCTGAGTTTGATTATAAATCTTAGTTTCCCTAGACTTTCGCGCTATGAGGTAGAGTGTCTAAGGGCACTTCATTATTACAATAGGATAGCCTGTGAGGGAGTCCTATAAACCTGTAGTTTAACAGCTTATAGGTTCCCATAGGTTTCGTCTCGAGAAGGGTCGAGGGTCCTTTAGCTTATCCTGTAAGTTTAGTATTTTAAAATCCCGGTCTCCACAAATAGTTCCATAACCAATAGAAAGTATCAAATATGTGTAGGAGTGTAACCTAGGTAGTGTGTCTTCCATCATCTAATCACATGTTCCAACTTTAGTTCATGTATTAGTTAGTTTAGTTATTAATTTAGTTAATTTTAGTAGTTTGTTATAAACCCCCCCCCCACAACAAAACAAATAGGATAGCCTGTGAGGGAGTCCTATAAACCGGTAGTTTAACATCTTATAGGTTTCCATAGGTTTCTTCTCGAGAAGGGTCAATGGTCCTTTAGGTTATTCTGTAAGTTTAGTATTTTAAGATCCTGGTTTCCACAAATAGTTCCATAACCAATAGAAAGTATCAAATATGTGTAGAAGTTTGACCTAGGTAGTGTTTCTCCCATCATCTAATCACATCTTCAGCTTTAGTTCATGTCTTAGTTAGTTTAGTTAGTAATTTAATTAATTTTAGTAGTTTGTTATACCCCCCCCCAAACAACAAAACAAATTAGTCAAGTCAGTTTAGTTATTAGTAACCGAGTCTAGTGGGTTCGATCCTCGGACTTACTTTAGCTTTACTACCTTTGTCGGTTGTGTGGTCTAGGTTTTAGAGAGCCTTACTTATAAATTTAAAACTTAGAGTGTCTAGTTTAGGGTTAAAATTAGTTAGTTTTCATACACTATATTTTGCATATCAATCACTTTCACATATTTAATTTTATAACTATTAATTCTAATACCAAATTTTTATTTTTTCATTCCATGTTCTATGCAGTTCTATTTAAAACTATGTATTTATTAGTCAATACGTATTAGTCACAAACTGTATAGATCAGGGATTAGAGTGTATTTATATTTATTAAATATATCCCGATGTATCCTAGGCTTATTTAAACATTCAATAATACAATCACAATTATTATGATTACCAAGCTATCATAATTGCCTACAACCTAACTCAAGCACTATTCACGACACTGTTCAGCACATCATTCACGTCACTGTTTGATGTGTGGATGCATTTACGTTATATTTTGTATAGTTTTGTGTCGTTGTTACGTGTTTAAATGTGATTATTTGTATCGATATATGTGCTTATTACGTGTTGGGTTTTTCAGGATAAACGGAGCTTAAATGTGGTAAAAAGATCGTAGGAGCAGGAAAACGGGATCGATGGTGTCAAGATAGGAGCGGTAGCAGAAAAAGTCAAAGAAGGACTCCCTCGCGCCATGCGGGGGATGTATCGGTTGCCGTTGCGACGCACGGCGGAGGTTTGCATTGAGTCGGTTTGGGTCATTGTAGCGCCACGCGAGAGGATATATGGACTCTCCCGTGACGCGCGAGAGAGGTCAGTTACGGGAAAAAGTATAAATCGACCTAATTTGTGTTTTGGGAGATCCAACTTTTCCCTAGCCGTAAGAGACGAATTCAGAGGCGATTTTCTCAGTATTCCTCCATCTTCTAAGTTGTTCTTCCATGTTTGATCGATCTCCAATGACAACCGAAGCTGTGATGACTTCCATGCGGGGCTAAAACACTTGTGGCTTCCGCCCGGATGAACGATTACTTTGTTTTTCAGTAAACTTTGTTTACAAATTCTTTTTAACTGGTAAATCTTGACCACTTGTGTTGATTTCTTGGTAAACGTTTTTTTATATTTGAATTATTTGTCGCTTATCAAGCGTATTGACGATATACTTGCATCATTGATGGGTTGGTAAATTGGTGGGTAGTTGATATAAATAAACGGATTATTAGGTTGTACGGTGAATCTTAAAAACTATCCCTAATAATTAATCAAAATTATTAATCCCAAAGCCATGTCTATGTGGTGTTATGAATCGGTAAACAGGTTTTTGTGTTGAACTGGTAATCGGGATTCCGGGTGGAGGTTGCTTTTTCTCATCTTGATAACAACTTTCTTAATCAGTTTTCTTGTTTTTGAAATCAATTAATCAAACCCCCAAAGTTAGATAATTTAACTGACCACAAATTCCATGTGGATACGATACCCTACTTACGCTATCTACGTAGTTTAAATAGGTTTTTGATTGACCCTTACGACAATCATCAAAATGGCGTCGTTGCCGGGGAATTCATGCGCTTAGTGTTAGTTTAGAATTATTTGTTTTTCTTATTCTAATTTTTTTTTTTAAAAAAAATCCAAAACATATTTCTTTTTGTTATTCTTGTTCCGTTTGGTATTACGCGCAGTTTTCTTGTTTACTTGTGTGAAGGTGATTTCTAGTTGCATGCATACCAGGTTTTCAGGAAAGTCGTCACCACGTCTTTTTGACCCTGAAATCGAAAGGCCGCCAGACAGAACTTACTTCTTCGTTTAGTGTTGAAAGGAAAAGTGATACTTTCAACCATGAATCCTCCAGAAAATCAATCGGATCCGGATAAGCAACCACCACATCAAGAGCCACTTTCCAATATACAACCACTCCATTTCCAACTAACCTGCAAAATGAAACTCAAACCCAAAATCAACAAACTCCACCCATAGCACCACCACAACGAAATACAACCACCCAACAAGTTCCAAGCTCAATTGGTGATTTTCATTCGGTAAGTGGACCGTATTACCCGTTAGAAAGCCGATTACCACCATAGCCTAATCCGTTGCGGGCTGTGAATCGCCCTACTCTAGTGCCACACCCGAACTGTTCAGGTGTTATGTTTGACCAAGAGGAAAACCGGAGTAGAACCGAGGAAAGGGGCGGCGGGTATGGAGATGAAGAAAATTGGAGGGTGAATGATGGGTACTTTGGTTATCCAGGTTGTCCGTAAAATTTGGCGTTTAACCGTAATCAGCCAGCATATCCGCTGAGACAGCCGCATGGGGGAGATGGCTACCAAACCCCACCCCAGGTTCACCGGGCACCAGCCATGCCTCGTCCAAGGCAACGAGACCCTTGATTTTCGGATCCAAATATCCGAGGAGTCGAGAGTCATTTTCGACCGCATATTCCAGAACATGCGTCACCGAGTGTGATGCAAGTTGCACAAGGGAATGGGGACCGTTCTTTTAAAGCAAAATCGCATATTCTGAACATGCTACTACCTTTCACGGGAAAGGTATTGAGGAGCCATACACACATATTGCGGATTTTGAGGCGGTGTGTAGTATGATTGGTGGACACGAGTTCACTATGGATCAAGTGAAGTTGGTGTTATTTCAGTTTTCACTGAAGGATGCTGCTAAAGATTGGTTTATGTCTTTGCCATACGCTAGTATTCATACATGGCAAGAATTGCAGCAACAATTTTTGGAAGAATATTATGCCCTGCAAAGAACCAAATCGGGAAGGACAACGATTAGAGAATTCTAACAGTTACTGGGTGATCTACTTTATGAGTCATGGAAACGATTCAATCAGTTGATCTGAAATTATCCTCACCATGGCATTCAAAGATGGGAGTTGATCAGCGCATTCCATGACGGGATTTCGAATGAAGATAGAAGAGACATTAAGGCCACCAGAAATCATGTTGATGTGGGTTGGGATTATTTGGAGATTGTAGCCGCGGATTCAAAGAGGCAAGCATAGTTGGATAGAAACAAAAAAGTATCCGGTTGTGGCACCAACTAGTATGGGCGCCTCCAATGCGAGAGTTGTCTAGTTGGAAAAAGAGAAGGAGGCGTTGGAACGCCAGCTAGCAAAATTTAAGGGCATTGGAGGAAGAGATGCATTGCATGTGGCACAAACTTTCCCGGTTTGTGATTCTTGTGGCGAGTTAGGTCATACTTTGGAGGCGTGTTCGGGTCAATTTGTTGCGGCTGAGGAGGACGGTTGAACATGGTGTATGGAGAGCAAAAGAATTATGATATGAAGTCAAATAGATATCATCCAGGTTTGCGTAATCATCCTAATTTTCGGTACAATAATACTACTAATCACAAATGGGACATCTTTTAACAGAAGATTACACAACGGTTTAGTGATAACTGAAAAATTCTTATGAACCGTCTGTAAAAATCGGCATGTCCCAAGAAAGGAACAAACGCCTTTAACACTTGTGGGTGGTGGTGAAGTTGAAATGACTTGAATTTTCGCGTGATCAACCTCAATCCCCTTGCTCGAAACAACGTGTCCCAACACGATACCCTCTTGAACCATAAAATGGCTCTTTTCCCAACTCAAAACCAGGTTTGTTTCGGCACATCTTTTTAGTACACGTGATAGTTGTTCTAAACAGGCCTCAAAAGATGTGCCAAAGATCGAAAAAGCATCCATGAAGATCTCCATAGACTCCCCGATCATATCTAAAAAGATACTCATCACACACCTTTGAAAGGTGGCGGGCATTACACAATACGAACGACATTCGCCTAAATGAGAAAGTGTGGTAAAGAAGGTAAATGTGGTCTTTTGTTGATCATCAGAATGAATAGCAATTTGATTATAACTTGAATAACCATCTAAGAAACAGTAAAATTTCTGACCTGCAAGCTTTTCCACAATTTGATCAATAAAGGGAAGAGGGAAGTGATCCTAACAATTTGGACGCCCGCCTTCTTTGGCACCGTCTGTATCAGACTTACCCAGGTACTGTCAGATATGGGATAGATGATCACCGCATCCAACCACTTCAAGACTTCTTTCTTAACAATCTCCCGCATATTTGAATTCAGTCTTCGTTGTGCATCACGAGCCGGTTTTGCTCCCTCTTCGGTGATGATCTTATGCATGACAATGGATGGACTGATCCCCTTGAGATCAGCAATAATCCACCCAATCGCGGCCTGGTTGGCTACCAACACCTCCACCAATGATTTTTCATGTTTAGGCAACAAATTTGATGCAATAATTACCGGTAAGGTGTTGTTGTCGCTACATACTTTAAATGCAATGTCGTCAGCTCAACTTGTTTAGGTGATTCGAGTGACTGCTTCAAATGAGTATCAATGTGATCCGGTAAATTCTCAGCTTGATGCGTCCAAGTCGGCTTCAAATCCCTAACCGCCATCACCTCCAACTCTTCTTCCGCATGTTCCAATTCCACTTCCGCTTCTGCTAAGTCCCTGTCATAAACAAAACACGTCTCTATAGTGTCTTCCCCACTTTCGTGGGGATAGCACCGTAATGTCTGCCATAAAGCATTCAGAGTATGACATTAGGTTTTTAGTGTTTTCAATTTGAACATAATCTAAAACCAAAAGGTCAACCGGATAATAAAACTGTTCAACCTTGACAGGGATATCACGCAAGATTCCCCGGGTAGTTTTAACGTCAAATCGGCCAACACCATGTTGGTGTCAGCTTGTTTCAATGGTTCAAAGTCGTATTGATCGTATAAACTTCTCAGTAAGATACTGACCCTTGCTCCCAAATCTAACAAGGCTAGACTCATTTTGAAGTCACCCACTTGAATGGGGATTAGAGAAGCACCTGGATCTCGAAGCTTTGGTGGAAGAATACCCGATAAAACGGCACTGACATTTTCGGTTAAAGTTATCTTTTTTGGAAATTTATTGTGCCGTTTTCGGGTGCAAAGCTCTTTTAGGTATTTTGAATATGCCGTAACTTGTTTGATCGCGTCAAGCAATGGAAGATTTATTTTGACCTATTTAAAAACTTTCCACATATCGTCTGGTTGTGGGCCCCGTTTGTTAACAACTTTTGTTTCCGGATTGATTAATGCTTTAGGAAATGGGACTGTATTACCCTCCGTACCCTTCTCCTTAGGTTCGACCGGTTCACTCTCTATTACCCTGTTATTTTTTCTTGAAAAGTCACTTTTTTATTCTTTTTATGGCTAACAGGTTCCGGTTATGCATCAAACTCATTTTCCTCATCTACCTCCTCCACATCACCCTCAACAAATTGTGGAGGAGACCCGACCTTATTATCATAGACCTTACAAGAACGAAGGATACTAACCTGATTAACTCTAGCATTGGATGAGTTTCCTTGATGTTGTGGGTTCTTCATAGTGTCATTAGGCAGTCGACCCGATTCTTTCCTCCCTTGTGCCACCTCGGCCGCCAACTGAGCAACTTGCTTTTCCAATGCTTGATGAGACTTTGATTGCAACTCTTAGTCTTTTCTAATTTGTTTGAGTATCTCCATAATCTCACTATTGGATCCTTCATTTTGATTGTTCGATTTGCCTTGCTCTTGGTTTTGCTGATGGTTTCTTTAATTTCCCCGGTTGTAATTTCCTTGATTGTCGTTAGAATTATAACTCGACTATCGGTTCTGATACAGTTGGCTTCCTTGATTTGGTACCTGAAAATTAGGATTCTTCGATAAACATTGTAAAAAATCTTTTGAAACGTTAAAACAAAAGTTGGTCGAAGCACCCATTTTACAATCCCCTGACTGGTCACTTCCTTTTGAAATAATGTGCAATGCTAGTGACTATGCAGTAGGTGCAGTTTTGGGACAGAGAGTGGACAAGAAGCCGGTAGCGATTTATTATGCGAGCAAGACTCTTTCGGATGCGTAGATTAATTACACCACCACTGAGAAGGAGTTGGTTGCTGTTGTCTATGCTTTAGACAAGTTTCGGTCTTATATTTGTGGTAGCAAAGTCATTGTTTATTTTGACCAAACTGCTGTCAGGTATCTTATGGAGAAAAAGGATGCAAAAAGCTGAGATGATCAGATGGATCCTCTTACTGCAGATATTTGACCTTGAGATCTATGATAAAAAGGGTAGTGTAGGTCCGGGATCCGGCGGTTCTAGACGGAAGTTTGGGTAGGGATAGTACTAGTTCGGTAGAATGTTATTAAGAAAGGGTAGAAACAGAGTAAGCAGAAGCATTCATTCATTCATACCGAAAGAGTATACATCTTGTCAAGCTGGCGAAATCTTGGAGAGATTCCGCCAGCGTTTCCCCTCTAGGAACTCTAAAACTTACAAAATAATGAACACACACCACCTATATATAGACATTGACCAACTCGTGCGAGCTGAGCATGTGGCTTTGTACGAAGTGACATAAATGCTCCTCTCACGTTCGCACTTTGGCTGTGTGTTCCACGCCCTATCTAGCCTATTCGTACAGTGATGGACATAAAGTGCACCAACAGGAAGTAAGAATGTTGAAGCGGATCACTTGTCATGAGTGGTACATGAGATGGAAGGGCGAGCAAGATATTCTGAAACTTTTCCAGATGAGCAATTACTAACTATTGATACTCAACCATGGTTTGCTAGCTTTACTAATTTTGCTCATTCAGGTATAATTCCGGGGCATTGGTCGAGACCTAAACGGCACACTTTCTCTCACAGATGAAGCATTACATATGGGACGAACTGGATTTGTTCAAAGTTGGAGAAAATTAGATTATTCGAAAGTGTGTGGAAGATGAAGAAATCCCATCCGTTCTCTCCATGGTGCATGAGTCTGTGTGTGGAGGACATTTTAGCGCGCAGTAGATGACATGTAAAGTGCTATCATGTGGGCTATATTGGTCTATGGTGTTCAAGGATGCATTTGAATAAGCTAAAAATTTCTTGCGATGCCAACAAATGGGTAGCATTATGAACCGGGATGAGATGCCCACGCAACCAATCCTTGTTGTTGATTTTTTTAACGTATGGGGAATTGACTTTATGGGCCCATTCCGAATTTATTTGGTAAAATCTACATTTTAGTGACAGTGGACTATCTGTCTAGATGGGTTGGGGCCATTGCCACTAAAACCAATGACCACAAGGTTGTTTGCAAGTTCGTTCAATCGAACATTTTTTTCTAGATTGGTATCCCTCGTGTGATCATAAGTGATAACTTTGGCAAACTCCTTAAGAGATATGGTGTTGACCATCGAATTGCCATTCCGTATCATCCTCAAACGAGTGGGCAAGTCGAAGTTTCTAATCGGCAAATAAAAGAAATGTTACAAAAAACCGTACGAGCCGACCGAAAGAATTGGTCCACTAAATTGGATGATGCTTTGTGGGCGTATCGTACGGCTTACAAAATGCCGATTGGAACTAGACCATATCGGTTGGTCTATGGGAAAGGATGTCACTTACCAGTGGAAATCGCACACCGTGTACTGTGGGCGGTTAAACAGGTTAACATTGATTATGATACTGCATGTAAGGAGAGACAGTTGGCATTGGGAGAACTTGAAGAAATAAGGAATGAAGCTTATGAGTGTGCTACGGCGTATAAGGATAAGATGAAGAAGGTGCATGATGTAAAGATTAGGCCAAAAGTGTTTGAAGTCAGACAGCTGGTTTGCTTATATAACTCAAGACTGAAATTGTTTCCTTGGAAGCTGAAGAGCAAATGGACAGGACCCTATCGTGTGACCAAAGTTGGGAAGCATGGGGATGTTGAGATTGAAGACTTTGATGATCATATCCGTCAGATGGTAAACAGTCACAGACTGAAACCGTATTTGAATGCTTGAGAGATTAATGGACCCGAGAAGAATGTGGAGGTGCTTTATGTTCGCACCTTATGTGTAGAGACTGATTAAACTCATAGGTACGATCTGGCTGGAGATCTAAACTTAGTGCTCTTAGTAGGCAGCCTAAGGTTGTTAATTTTTTTTTTTGTTTTTTTTTTTTGTGTTTTCTTGTGAGTCTAACGGTACGAGTATTCAAGTGTGGGGAAACTAGTTGGGTGTTTTATTAAGTTCTGATGCAGTTGAGGCCAATGCACAGTTGTTTGGGGGGTAGGGTAATGGACCAAATGAATTTGACAATGGTTTGGTGGAAATTTTCAAAAAATAAGCGTTTTGGGCGTTTTTCGGTTGTTTTCGGAGTAATTTGGGAATATGGGAGAGACCGAAGAATGAAAATCATGAAAAGAAGACTTCCTAGTATGTTTTTTTTTGTGAAATTATGACATAAAAACACGTTTGGGGTTTTGGGAAGTTAAAAATAAGAAAAAGAGAAAAAAATTTGAAGGCATGGGCCCAAAAATTTTGCAAAACATACTGGAAATTGGGTTCCCAGGCGCCACGCGAGGGAATTAGGTTGCATGTCACGATGCGCCTGAGGGCCCTTGTCAAACCCCTAGGATTTCCAAAGCCAATCCAAATACCGGTGGGCCCGGGTGGGGAATATCGTGACATAAGTTGATATCATCATAGTCAATTAAACACGGCACAACGGAAGTCTTGGAGTTCAATTACTATTACAAACCAAATGTTGAAAGTACAAAAAATATAATATACAGACGGCTCGTAATAGAAGATCCACAGGCGGATCGCAAATTGTACAAAAGTGTATAACAGACTTTTGACAGATCTAGGATTTGCAAGATCCTCTTATCACTACCGAGCACTTCCAGCCTATTTTCGTATTGTACCTGTAAGCTTAGTCTTTTGAAAATACGTCATCTTTTGCTGGTAAATACACCCGACTGACTCATTTTGAAAACATTTGAAAATGTTTTAAGTGCACGTTGGCACAAAATCTTTTATAACTTGGGAAAGTCACTTTATAACCTTGTTAACAGACTAACTTGTTCGTCCATACATACAGGGCCTAGTACGGAGACCGATATATGATTAACGTACTCACCACTTAAGAACTCACGAAGGAGTCATCCCCAACTTTGTGGGTAAAGTTTTTTTATCATGAGCATTTGTCAGGTGTATGCCTACACGCCGCGCTAAGGTCGTGGCCATTATCTAATGTAATGAGCCGATGATATCTAGGACACGGTAGTTAACCCCCGATGTTTAAGTTATCAAACAAAACTGATTAAAACGGAATACGCGGATTTACTAGCCACAATCAGGCATTTGATTGATCCCATTTCCGACCAAGCGGTAATAGTTTACCGTAACCCAAGCCCGTATAGGGGAAATAAGTTGAGAGTATTTACCTGAGCTAGTCTTCGTTTAAACGCAAGATTTAATAACTCAACCGTACACAAAAGTACTAAGTGCAGATAGCATTTACCGAAAGTCTCTAGTCTGGATTATGGCATAAGCTAACCAATTAAATACTAACGGTCTTATTTAAGTCATAGACGTAGACCGAGTAGTGTATAGGATCAAAACGTATAAAGCTTGATTAAACGATAATCGGATAGAATGTAGTTTAAACCCAACAAGTACCTTGAAGTGTATAATATGGGTAAACTATAAACATTCTGGATTTTGAGACTTAAATGACAAGGTTAGACCCGTTTCGGTTAATTTTCGTAAACTAGTTACATATACTTAACCATACGCATATCAGCGATATCGGGTAACCGGATAAGTCATGAACAAGTTATATATGGCATTATATTTTAAATAAGTTGTACTATTAGTAGGATATCAACTATATGCCCATTAAGCTTTTAAAACGAAACTATGCCTCATAAGGGCGTTTCGGTAATTATGAACCGTATAAAAGGAACTTGAATACAATTAATGTTATAATTATAAGTATTCTGGAAAAATATTAATTTATGATATAATATCAGTAGGAACATGGCAATATGTGTAATTTATCTTTTATGACCAAACTATGCACCGAAAGGGCATTTTGGTCATTTTACACATAGTTTTATAAATTATTTGGGATTCTGAGGTCATATCATATACCTACTATAAAATATTTAAAATAGTTTTTAAAATCATTTGGTAACAAGTACTGGTTGATAAATATGGTTTAAGACCATACTATGCGCCGAAACGGCGCTTATGCCGTAAAATGACGATCTATGCGACGTTTCGTGAAAACTGATGTTAAGGTCAGGTTAACACGTCTTAGATATGTTATTTAACATAACATATCAGTAGGTAAAATATTTATTTTGAAAAGGTATGGTTAAAATCATTTTTAAGAGCCATAAGGGCTTTATCGTCATTTATCGACATAATACAAGGACTTGTTCTTAAACTCAGTTTATAATGTGATTTAACATCCCAAATAATCCTACTTATAATATTACATCAGTAGGAACTTATTTCAAGTTTGTTATTGATTAAACCATATTTTATGCAAAAAGGGCATTTTAGTCAAAATGGCATAATTACGGAATTTATGCATAAACTCAGATTCTGATTATGATCATGTAATATAACCTCAGGGGGTTATGCTACATTATATTACGATCATAATTCAACCTTAGATTAGTAGCTAACTAATCTAAATCGGGCCAGAATCGAAAGTCAAAGTAGAAGACAAACTTTGCGACTTTCGGTTGCGAACCGACCCTAGAACTGAAATTGATGAGCCGAACATGTTCCCACATGTTCTAATAATTATTGCCAACTTGTTTAAGTGATAAAAAAAGGTTTCATAACATATTTATGCTCAATTATAAATTTTCTGAAAAAATGGCCTGTTTGACTTTTTAATATTTAAACTTTGACCCGTCAATTGGTCTAGCAAACGTGATCTTCAGGAGATGCCCTTTGTAGGGATTAACATCTACCTTATTACGATCACTTAGCCATGTTCGTTACGAACAATGGCTGGACCATAATGGTCTTAACCGAAAGTCAAGGCGTTTTTCGTAAAACGCTTGACTTTTGGAGCCTATAAACGAAAATTAAGAGAGAGGAACACTTACAAGTGATTCCTAGGATGAAATTGAACTAAGTTGGATGCTCCTTTCAGTTAGGAACTTCTAGAGGAGGGATATAGAATGTGAAATGAGAAAGGTACAAGTTTAAATGGTGAAGCATTGCACCTATCTATAGTTGGAGAGCTTGAAGGAGGTAATGCCAGGTGTTAAGGGGTGTTAGAGGGAGCTTACAAGTGTCCTAAAACATGGCATAGCTGTTTGGAAGTCCATGGTTTCGAATCAAATGGTTTTTGGCAACATGTGTGGAGGCTAAGCAAATTTTCTGCAGAACAGGCCTCTCACGCCCCGCGAGAGGCCAGGCCTGAGCCTCTCGCGCCCCACGGTCAGTTTCAAAGTTTGTCACATTTATCCCCTCAACTTATAAAACCTCCTAAAACACCTTTATAGCATATTTAGCCCTCCGTAACCAATATTTAGCCTACCCGAAAGTATGCCTGGACATTGTCGAGCTCTCGGTTCGTTAAAGGGTCACTCTGAGGTATAAACTAACGTGTTGACACTTTTAACCCCTCCATTATCCAATTTTACATATTTACGGATTTAATCCCTCTCGTCCAACAATTGGGACATGTGAGAGTTAGGACTTCGTAAAGGATCACTAAGAGGCTCATTATAAGCATGTTGACTCTGATGTCACTCAGAGGCTGGGCATATTGACATAACGGTCACTCAGAGGCCAAGTTTAAGCATGTTGACATATCAGTCACTCAGAGGCCAAGTTTAAGCATGTTGGCATAACAGTCACTCAGAGGCTAAGTTTATGCATGTTTACATTAGAAGGTCACTCGGAGGCTTAGTTTGAGCATGTTGATACCTTTAGTCCCTACTAGTCTTTAATAGACTATAAAAAATACGACACGTGTCACTATACTATTGGACACGATTTTATGAGGTGTTGCATCCTCACCCCCTTAAAAGAAATTTCGTCCTCGAGATTTTATTCAAAAAGATGGGGGTACTTTTGTTGCATAATGGAGTCAACCTCCCATGTATACTCGGGACCTCTAAAGGCATCCCACTTAACCTTAACTATATGTATCTTTTTCCTTCGGAGCTTCTTAACCTGTTGATCCTTGATAGAAATCGGTTTCTCAACAAACCTTAGGTTTTCATCAATTTGCACATCATGATATGACATTGCTAGCGACTCATCGGCTAGACATTTCTTAGGGTTAGATATGTGGAACACATCATGAATTCCACTAAGCTCCTCTGGCAGTCTGAGCTTATAAGCTAAAGTGCCGACATATTCGATTATCTCGAATGGTCCTATATATCTTGGGCTTAATTTTCCCTTCCTTCCAAATCTCATTACACCTTTCCAAGGTGATACTTTCAGCATGACTTTGTTCCCTACTTGGAACTTAAGAGGTTTACACCTCTTGTCAGCATAGCTTTTCTTCCTATCACGGGCAGCTTTGAGACGATCACGGATTTGCACAATCTTATCTGTGGTCTCCAGGACAATCTCTGGTCCTGATAGTTGGGCTTCCCCAACTTCTGCCCAACACACGGGCGTTCGACATTTTCTCCCATACAAGGCCTCAAAAGGAGCAGCCTTGATGCTTGTTTGATAACTAATATTGTAAGAGAATTCTATTAAGGGTAAGTGGTCATCCTAACTTCCACCTAAATCAATTACACATGCTCTAAGCATGTCTTCAAAAGTTTGAATACTATGCTCATTTTGTCTATCCGTCTGCGGGTGGTAAGCCGTACTAAAATTTAATCTTATGCCTAAAGATTGTTGGAAACTTTTCCAAAAGTGAGATGTGTATCTAGTATCTCTATCAGATACAATAGATACCGGCACACCGTGTAGGGACACAATCTTGTCCACATATAATTTAGCCAATTTGTCAGAGTTATACGTTTCTTTAATTAGCAAGAAATGTGCTGACTTAGTCAGCCTATCTACAATGACCCAAATCGTGTCATTACCACGTTTGGTCTTTGGTAACTTGGTAATCAAGTCCATGGTTACCATTTCCCATTTCCAAGTGGGAATCTCAAGTTGTTGTAGATATCCTGACGGCTTCTGATGTTTGGTTTTAACTTGCGAACAAGTCAGACACTTAGCTACATAAGTGGCTATGGATTTCTTCAAACCCATCCACCAATAATTCTTTCTTAGATCCTGATACATCTTGTCACCACCCGGGTGAACTGAGTATCTTGAATTATGCGCTTCTTGGAGGATTAGATCTCTAAGTCCTCCAAAGATTAGAACCCAGATTCTTCCATTATATCTAAGGATTCCATCTTTTCCAAGCATTAAATGATCAACTGTTCTGCCTAATCCCTCATTAGAAATATTAGCCTCTGATAGGCTTGCTTTTGCGCATCTAATAGCTTCTCATTTAAGCTATTTCTGAGCTCAATGCTTTTAGCGTTAATCCTAATGGGTTTAACCCTTTCCTTGCGACTCAAGGCGTCAGCAACGACATTTGCCTTGCCGAGATGATAGCGAATTTCACAATCATAATCATTAAGTGTTTCCATCCAGTGGCGTTGTCGCATGTTCAAATCCTTTTGATTGAACAAATGTTGGAGACTCTTATGGTCAGTGTATATAATACACTTTGTGCCATATAAGTAATGTCTCCACAACTTAAGTGCAAATATAACGTCACCTAATTCTAAATCATGAGTGGTGTAATTCCTTTCGTGCACTTTTAATTATCGTGATTCATAAGCAATTACTTTGCCTTTTTGCATTAGCACAAGCCCATGCCAGTGTGCGAGGCATCACAGTAAATAACAAAATCCTCAATACCCTCAGGTAGGGATAACACAGGAGCGTTGCTAAACTTGTGTTTCAAAACCTCAAAAGATTCTTGTTGTTTTGGACCCCAGTCAAACTTGACATTCTTACGGGTCAAGGTAGTTAAAGGAATGGCTATCCTTGAAAAGTTCTCAATAAATAGTAACCAGCCAATCCTAAGAAACTATGAATCTCTGATGGAGTTTTAGGTACTTCCCAATTCATTATGGCTTCTATTTTGGCGGGATCCACTTGGATACCACGCTCACTTATAATATGTCCAAGAAATTGGACTTCTCTAAGCCAAAACTCACACTTAAAAAATTTAGCATAAAGTTTCTCTTGTTTTAGTAGTTCTAGAATGCACCGTAGGTGTTTCTCATGATCAACTTGATTACGGAGTAGATAAGTATGTCGTCTATGAAGACAATGACAAACTTATCTAAGTATGGCTTGCAGACTTTATTCATGAGATTCATGAATGCTGCAGGTGCATTTGTGAGCCCAAAAGGCATCACCAAAAATTCATAATGACCATAACGGGTCCTGAAGGCAGTCTTAGGAACATCTTCACTCCTAACCTTTAGCTGATGGTATCCTGATCTCAAATCAATCTTAGAGAAGTAACTAGCCCCTTGAAGTTGGTCGAATAAATCATCGATCCTGGGCAGATGATAACGATTCTTGATCGTTATCTTTTTTAGCTCACGGTAATCAATGCACATCCGCATTGAACCGTCTTTTTTCTTAACGAAAAGAATAGGAGCTCCCCAAGGTGAGGAACTAGGCTGTATGAAGCCTTTCTCCAAAAGTTCATCTAATTGAATTCTCAATTCCTTCATTTCCATTGGAGCTAGCCTATATGGAGCTCTAGCAACGGGTGCTGATCCTGGTATGATATCAATCCTAAACTCCACTTGCCTATCTGGAGGTAGGCCTGGTAATTCTTCACGGAATACATCGGAATACTCCGAAATAACTGGAAGGTCTTCAATATTTGGCTTAGGCTCGTTGATAGTTAGTTGTGCTATGTAAATGACACAACCTTTCCCCAAACACTTGGATGCCTTTTATAACGATACCTTGTCTGGAAATCCATAGTGTGAATCTCCAGGGATGGTGATCGTTTCACCAGATGGGGTTTTAATCTCGACGAGTTTCTTATTGCAGGCAATGCGGGCTTGGTTATGGGATAACCAATTCATGCCTAAAACTACTGTAAAATTCGTTGTAAAACGGGTGCTAAAAATCGCTTCGTTTAAATAATTCAAATAAATAATATGAGGTTTCATTACGTATCTATGTTAATCGTTCAAATTCGTGATATAAATTTCTGAAATTAATAAATAAATTAAATAGGGTTAAAATAATAAATATAAAAACTAGCAATAATATTAAGGAAAATAATAAAAAAAATAAGGGGTGACCGCGGGTTTCGAACCCGGGTCGCCACTAAACCAACAAACACCACACACCACTTTACCACACACGCATATCTGAAATAATCTCAAATTAAACAAATTTTATATTAAAACGATCTCTAGAAATCAAAATCTTAACACCCGCCTGTAACGGATGAAACCCCCAAAATTAACCATCAATTTTTGTTTCTGTTGCAAATTAAACCGAAAAACAGTTTCTAATCATATGTTAAACTCAATTAATAAGCAAGCAATAAACAAATCGGTTATGCAAACTCATTCCGGCAATCAATCTTTTGACCGAAACAGTTGAAACCGATCACTACTCAAATCAACTCTTCACCTATAAATAGAGATCTCAATAGCCATATAGAACTCGCTCTCACATTTGCAAAACAACTTTCTGCTCACTCTCTGTTCTTAAAACATTCGCCGGAAAACACTTTCAGTCGCCAGAGCATCATCGGAGAATTCTAGTTCACAGCTGCTCGGTATAATCGCTTGAATCTTCCTCTATTATCTGTTATTTTATTATCAGTAGTGATTTAAGTGAAAGCAATTTGATTTAAACAATCGGGTTACTAATCTGGGTTTTTGTTTTTAAAAGGAAGAAGATGAAGTCAAAACTGTGTTTAACGGAATTTAAAAACGATGTCTATACCGGGTTAGACACACGGTCCTGGGTTCGATCCTTACCTACACTGCCGAATTTTTACATTGTCCCAAACATTTTTAATATCTATATATATTAACTCTCAATTAGTGTATAAATTTAATATAAAACCTAAATATCCTGGGTTAGTCACACGGCCCAGTTGGTAGGACTGTGTACAACATGAATTAGAGGTCGTGAGTTTGAGTCCGGGTCAATGCAAGGCTAAACGCTTTCTGAAATAATTAAACCTTTTTAAAATAAAACCAAAATACAATTTGACTCAGTAAGAGTGTATAATTAACTAAAATCAAGATTATTTCAGGTTAGACACGTAGCTCAGTTGGTAGAGCGGCGTGCACGTATACGGGAGGTCACGAGTTCGATTCTTACACGATGCTGATAGTCTCAAGTCAAACCGGTTCGACCCGGTCAACCCTGAAAAAGGGTATATTTTTAATAAACTTTTCCTTTATTTTTCTCCAAAAATCCTTAAAATATACAAAAAATAAGAACTTTTAAGTTTAAAACTTGTAATAAAAACTATAAAAATAGATCTAAAATTTTAATAAAGGGCATTAAATAAGAATCTTAATTACAAATAAAAGATATATATTTACCGAATTATTATCTGAATATTTAGGTTAGTTTCATTCGTCGGTTGGAATCTTTAATCGTGCGCATTCGTTATCAATTCAAGGAACGCACCCACTTTGAGTGAATTCTTACTATCTTCCCCTTTTTATTCATGTTTTAGGGTGT
Organism: Scalesia atractyloides; assembly: GCA_947069175.1. NCBI lineage: Eukaryota > Viridiplantae > Streptophyta > Magnoliopsida > Asterales > Asteraceae > Scalesia > Scalesia atractyloides. Next base: position 70,886,828 of record CAMTDV010000026.1, read on the forward strand.
ATCATGTGTCGTTTTATCTATATCATTTATTCAAATACTTGTGCTATTTACCATTATATGAACTAACGTGCTATGTAATATTTTATCTATTGTTATTCGTGGTTATACTTTCTCATTTTAGTCAAGCATTCACATTAGGCCCATCAGTTCCCTGTATAGACGGGTAGAGCATCGCGTGCCTAATTAGATCGGCTCCGTTTGATTGAGCCTTGATCTCACAGTTCATTATTATCATGTTTACGAGTGCATTGCTAGATGTTTATGTGGTTTGTGGATAGTTTACATATACGTTTGCTCATATTCGGTTTATGCATATTTTGTTAAATTAATCAACATAATTTTTTCTTTCAAATGATTAAACGGGATTCACTCGCCAACTTTTGTTGACCCAAAACTCTATTTTTACACATGATACAGGTGATCAGGTTGAAGCAAGGAACACATAGGAATTGGCCTTAGAAAAAAATAAAGAGTTCATGAATGTTGTGTTCAGATCATTTTGTGCTTGTATGGTTTATGTGTTGTTGGAAATTCTCCTTTTAATTTGAATTAATAAATATGAAACTTTATAGTAAATTTTATCAGCTTTGATGAAAACCCAATCATGCCCCGACTACCATTTCCGCTGCAGGTCAAGGTGGGACAACTACATCGAATCCTGCCAATTTCATTGGCAAAAGAGAGATAGGGATAAAATGATTCTTAATGGATATAAAAATCCATCAAGAATGGAATATGCTATTTCTAAAGTTCCATAGGCGAGTTCTACCTCATAGGTTATGTCTATAGTTCTTATGGGCAAGTTTAATAGTTCTACCTCATAGGTTATGTCTATAGTTCTTATGTCTATCGTTATTTCTGGGGTTCTTAGGGCAGTTAAACTTAATATGCCCCTTTTCGTTATAGCCATAGAAAATGGCATTCTTAAGATCCTTGCACTCTAGGGTCTTATTCCCCCTTTTCTTACAGATACCACAGGGTTTAGTCTGTGGATTAAGACTACACTGTCCCCAATGCCTGTAGTTACAATTCTTGCACAGCGCTTTATCATTAGACGGGTGCTGGTTCTTCTTGAACTCGAAATTCCCTTTCTTTTTGAACCTTTGGGAGTTATTCTACTCCCGTTTCCTTTTTCCGTCAGTTTCAGTCCTAACTGACTTTTGCCTCACTAAATCTAAGGTGAGGGAGAGAGATAGGTCCACAGCGGACCTATAGGTACTAGGCTGAGCAGCCTTTACCATGCCCTTTATCTCGGGCGCTAACCCATTAATGAAACGCGCAATGCGTTTGGGTTCAGGGGTGATCAAATAGGAAACTAACCTAGACAGAGAATTAAAGTCAGAGACATACTTTCGATAATCTAGGTTCTTCATTGTGAGAGTCAGAAAATCTGACTCTATCTTCTCCACCTCATGAGGTAGGTAGTAAGTTTCCTTGACTAAGTCAACAAACTTGGACCATCCTAAGTTGTACAGGTGTACCTTACCTGTAGATTGGATCATAGCTTTCCACCAAATCAGGGCATCGCCCTTAAAGGATTGTGATACATAATTAACCACATCCTTATCAGCACAACCGCTGATATCCACTAACGTTTCCATTTCATCGAGCCATTTCAAGGCTTCTACTGCCCCATTTTCTCCATTAAAGTCTCGGCGCTTGCAGGAGACAAAATATTTATAGGTACATCCGTCTTTAGAAGAACGGGACCTATCAGTAAATTCTAATTTCTTTGCTTCACTCTTTGCATTTGAAGAGTAAACTGAGCTCTCCTTATGAGCTGATGATGGTGGAATTGATAATGGTCTAGAGCGAGTAGCACTCGACTCCCTAAGTTTTTCTATGGCCTTTTCCATGGCCTTTCCAACCGCTGCATCAATGCGAGCTTGGAAATCATCATTATTAATGGGTATGTTTTCGGCATCGTTAGAGTTAACATCCCGGTGACTACTTGGCACCTCGTCCGAGTTAGCCATTCTTGAAGCTTTGGTTCTAAACACCAAATAAGACTTCTCTTAGCTATGGTATAACAACCATATTGGCTTTAAGCATTGGATATAACAATTCATTGCCTATCTAAGCTAGTGTGAATAACATCACAACTCTTAGGCTTATCATATCTATATTTGGCCTAGGTCTCAATAGGACCATCAAAGGCAAATTTCAATCTCGACATAGTCCTTATATCATTGGACAGTGGATGGTAATGTCACAACTGTCATTGTCATAATTGAAAATTATTACTAGCTCATAAGCTTGTCACGAAGGACATTAAAACATAGCTTATCGGCCTGTCCCAAGGACATATAAATACGGCACATAGGCCTGTCACTAATGGACATAAAATATGGCACGTTGGTCTGTTATAACATATGGCACGTTGGCCTGTCACTAATGGACATAATTGGGTACTTTGGCCTGTCACTAATGGACAAAATTTGGCACTTTGGCCTGTCACTAATGGACAAAATATGGCACTTTGGCCTGTCACTAATGGGAAAAATATGACTCGTTGGCCTACATCACTAATGGATGTAAATTATGGCACGTTGACATGTCCCCAGTGAACATCATATGGCAAGTTGGCCTACATCACTTACAGATGTAATTTATGGCATGTTGCCTGTCCCCAAAGGACATCATACGGCACGTTGGCCTACATCACTAATGGATGTAATTTATGGCACGTTGGCCTGTCAATCGTCATCACATTGATGACATTAGCCGGGATCACATTGATCACATTGGCTATATAATAGATGTGGACGTAGTCCTACCTAGACGGCTAGTGTGGTTCCTCAAGTCACACTACCAGGAGTATGAACATTCCTTAATGTTAACATAAGAGTACCTTAATGGTTGATTAATAGTCCCGGTCACTTTGGACCTTAATGACTTGAAGGCTTGAACCTAGTCCACCACCTCTAGATAGAAGGATAACTTCCCTTAACTATCCTGATAGAAGGCCCTTTTATCCTTAACTATCATTTCTTGGCCAAATATGTGGTCTGTGCCACTTGGCTAATCAAACCATTAAGATCTTTTTTGAATTATATAGCAGAGTATAAATTTCGAGTAAAATCGAGACGTTCGCTTGAAGAGGATGAATAAATTTATATATAATTCCAAAATATTCCATTAAAATCCAACAGAATTTACAATACTAGAATAAATTAAAAAAAATTGTCCACGCAAGGACTTAAAAAATAAAAATGTCCACGCAGGTTCTAAGGAAACAACAATGTCCTTGCAGAGACTAAATATATTAGAAGGGACTTCACTCGTCCTTCTTTCCCTTAACCAACTTGGAGAGCTTCTTGAAGAACTTATTTGTCTTCTTCTCCGTTTTCTCCGCTTGTTGTTGCATTCCTTTCACTCGTTCTAAGGCCTCATTGATGGCCTCAAGTGGCGGCGGAGGTTGTGGTTGTGGCATAACATGATACTGGTACCCATAATTTGGATATCCAGTAGGTGGATAAACAAGTGGGAAAGGAGACGAGTAAAGTGCGTTATGCATGACCTCATGCATATAAGGGTCATGCGACAATGCCTGGTAATTTACTGGCGTAGATGGGTTAAAAGGATCATATCCAGGTATATTCGAATATGTTGGGATAGGGTTATTATAACCCGATGGTGGTGGTTGAACTGTGGGTGATTGCGTCGATTCCACCACATGTGAGGCATTGGAGGGTCCACCTATTTGTGGATCCTCTTGAATGGTAGCATATGGTTTGAGCAAAGGTGGCAGCGATCCCGACCGTTGACCCGCATGTACTGACATACGTGCTCCACGTTTCCTCCTTGGTGGCTCAGGTGGCGGTTGAGGTTGTTCCACCAGTTCCTTGTGGACATATTCTTGTATAGGAGGAGTTGGGGAGTGATGGGAAGGAGTATTAGAAAAGGTAAACTGGTTCCAATATTGGTCCCATTCGTTAGGACCTTGATATGGCATTCCGGCATAAGAGTTTGAATCGCTTGAGATTTCGATGGGATGTGTGTGTGATCCCGACGGCGGCATCTCTAGGTTGGAGTCCTCGTCCATTGGATTGGGTTGATCCAACTGATTCTAATCAGCTGGGGTGTGTTAAAGTAGTGGTTTGGGTTAAACTTATCATGATATGAATGATGGGAATGATGAGAGTGGTGTGATTGGTGCAAATGATACGAGTGGTATGAACTTTGGGTGTGGGTAGGTGAATGTCTTGATAGGGGTCAGGAATCCCCTGAATCCTCAGAGGGATTCAAATGATGGGGTTGTGAAGGGATGTGTCCTGATGGCCCTCCCCTCATTGGTCCTTTGCCTCTTCCTCTTACTCTTGGCGGCATTTTCCTGTTAAAATCAAATCAAAAAACGATACTAATAACTTAATAATGAGATGCGTAATCCTAGGTCAAAGCCTAGACTCGGAAGTCTAAGGAATGTGCTTGTGTAAGTTTAAGATTAAGCACAAGAAGAATAGTGTTTAATTCTCTCAAACGTTGGCTCTGATACCAACTATCACACCTCTAGGATTTCCACAACCAATCCAACTCCGGTGGGCCCAGGTGGGGAATATCGTGACGTAAGTTGATATCATCATAGTCAATTAAACACGACACAGTGGAAGTCTTGGAGTTGAATTACTATTACAAACCAAATGTTGAAAGTACAAAAAATATAATATACAGACGGCTCGTAATAGAAGATCCACAGGCGGATAGCAAATTGTACAAAAGTGTATAACAGACTTTGGACAGATCTAGGATTTGCAAGATCCTCTTATCACTACCGAGCACTTCCAACATATTTTCGTATTGTACCTGCAAGCTTAGTCTTTTGAAAATACGTCAGCTTTCGCTGGTAAATACACCCAACTGACTCATTTTGAAAACATTTTGAAAAGGTTTTAAGTGCACGTTGGCAGAAAATCTTTTATAACTTGGGAAAGTCACTTTGTAACCTTGTTAACAGATTCACTTGTTCGTCCATACATACAGGGCCTAGTACGGAGATCGAGACATGATTAACGTACTCACCACTTAAGAACTCACGAAGGAGTTATCCCCAACTTTGTGGGTAAAGTTTTTTTTAGCATGAGCGTCTGTCAGGTGTATGCCTACACCCCGCGCTAAGGTCGTGGCCATTATATAATGTAATGAGCCGATGATATCTAGGACACGGTAGTTAACCCCCGATGTTTAATTTATCAAACAAAACTTATTAAAATGGATACGCGGATTTACTAGCCACAATCAGGCATTTGATTGATCCCATTTCCGACCAAGCGGTAATAGTTTACTGTAACCCAAGCCCGTATAGGGGAAATAAGTTGAGAGTATTTACCTGAGCTAGTCTTCGTTTAAACGCAAGATTTAATAAATCAACCGTACACAAAAGTACTAAGTGCATATAGCATTTACCGAAAGTCTCAAGTCTGGATTATGGCATAAGCTAACCAATTAAATACTAACGGTCTTATTTAATTCATAGACGTAGACCGAGTAGTGTATAGGATCAAAACGTATAAAGCTTGATTAAACGATAATCGGATAGAATGTCGTTTAAACCCAACAAGTACCTTGAAGTGTATAATATGGGTAAACTATAAACATTCTTGATTTTGAGACTTAAATGACAAGGTTAGACCCGTTTCGGTTAATTTTCGTAAACTAGTTACATATACTTAACCATACGCATATCAGCAATATCGGGTAACTGGATAAGTCATGGACAAGTTATATATGCCATTATATTTTAAATAAGTTGTAATATTAGTAGGATATCAACTTATATGCCCATTAAGGTTTTAAAACGAAACTATGCCTCATAAGGGCGTTTCGGTAATTATAAACCGTATAAAAGGAACTTGAAAGAAAATAATTAATTTATGATATAATATCAGTAGGAACATGGCAATATGTGTAATTTATCTTTTATGACCAAACTATGCACCGAAAGGGCATTTTGGTCATTTTACACATTGTTTTATAAATTATTTGGGATTCTGAGTTCATATCATATACCTACTATAAAATATTTAAAATAGTTTTTAAAATCAATAGGTAACAAGTATTGGTTGATAAATATGGTTTAAGACCATACTATGCGCCGAAACGGCGCTTATGCCGTAAAATGACGATCTATGCGACGTTTAGTGAAAACTGATGTTAAGGTCATGTTAACATGTCTTAGATATGTTATTTAACATAACATATCAGTAGGTAAAATATTTATTTTGAAAATGTATGGTTAAAATCATTTTTAAGAGCCACAAGGACTTTATCATCATTTATCGACATAATACAAGGACTTGTTCTTAAACTCAGTTTATAATGTGATTTAACATCCCAAATAATCCTACTTATAATATTACATCAGTAGGAACTTATTTTCAAGTTTGTTATTGATTAAACCTTATTTTATGCAAAAAGGGCATTTTAGTCAAAATGGCATAATTACGGAACTTATGCATAAACTCAGATTCTCATTATGATCATGTAATATAACCTCAGAGGGTTATGCTACATTATATTACGATTGTAATTCAACCTTAGATTAGTAGCTAACTAATCTAAATCGGGCCAGAATCGAAAGTCAAAGTAGAAGACAAACTTTGCGACTTTCGGTTGCGAACCGACCCTAGAACTGAAATAGATGAGCCGAACATGTTCCCACATGTTCTAATAATTATTGCCAACTTGTTTAAGTGATAAAAAAAGGTTTCATAACATATTTATGCTCAATTGTAAATTTTCTGAAAAATGGCCTGTTTGACTTTTTAATATTTAAACTTTGACCCATCAATTGGTCTAGCAAACGTGATCTTCAGGAGATGCCCTTTGTAGGGATTAACATCTACCTTATTACGATCACTTAGCCATGTTCGTTACGAACAATGGCTGGACCATAATGGTCTTAACCGAAAGTCAAGGCGTTTTTTGTAAAACGCTTGACTTTTGGCTATAAAAGCCTATAAACGAAAATGTAAGAGAGAGGAACACTTACAAGTGATTCCTAGGATGAAATTGAACTAAGTTGGATGCTCCTTTCAGTTAGGAACTTCCAGAGGAGGGATATAGAATGTGAAATGAGAAAGGTACAAGTTTAAACGGTGAAGCATTGCACCTATCTATAGTTGGAGAGCTTGAATGAGGTAATGCCAGGTGTTAAGGGGTGTAAGAGGGAGCTTACAAGTGTCCTAAAACATGGCATAGCTGTTTGGAAGTCCATGGTTTCGAATCAAATGGTTTTTGGCAACATGTGTGGAGGCTAAGCAAATTTTCTGCAGAACAGGCCTCTCACGCCCCGCGAGAGGCCAGGCCTGAGCCTCTCGCGCCCCACGGTCAGTTTCAAAGTTTGTCACATTTATCCCCTCAACTTATAAAACCTCCTAAAACACCTTTATAGCATATTTAGCCCTCCGTAACCAATATTTAGCCTACCCGAAAGTATGCCTGGACATTGTCGAGCTCTCGGTTCGTTAAAGGGTCACTCTGAGGTATAAACTAACGTGTTGACACTTTTAACCCCTCCATTATCCAATTTTACATATTTACGGATTTAATCCCTCTCGTCCAACAATTGGGACATGTAAGAGTTAGGACTTCGTAAAGGATCACTAAGAGTCTCATTATAAGCATGTTGACTCTGATGTCACTGAGAGGCTGGGCATGTTGACATAACGGTCACTCAGAGGCCAAGTTTAAGCATGTTGGCATAACAGTCACTCAGAGGCTAAGTTTATGCATGTTTACATTAGAAGGTCACTCGGAGGCTTAGTTTGAGCATGTTGATACCTTTAGTCCCTACTAGTCTTTAATAGACTATAAAAAATACGACACGTGTCACTATACTATTGGACACGATTTTACGAGGTGTTACATCCCTAGTCATGAGTCAAAATAGCACACCCCAGCGCCACGTGGGGGTTCTCCTGTTAATTGTTGCGACGCGCAACGGATACTCTAGCAGAATCTGGGTTTAAACGCATTCAGACCTGTCCGGTTCACCCAATTCTTGTTCTTCTCTCTTCTTCTCCATACGAACCCTAATCGATGACCATCTCTAATTCACCACAATCCATCTACTTTCTACCACAAATCTTCATTCTAAACCCTCATTCATCACTAGTACATCCCTCTTCGACCACCACCACCACAACCGCCGTTGTGCATCACCCATCTTTGACCAAGCACTAAATTGATCAAAGTTTTGTCTAATTTCAAGTTATCGTCGTGATTTGGGTATGAAAGCTTTGATTTTAATATGATTTATGAATTTATTCATGTTTTATTTTTTAATGGGGATGATTATTATGTTGGGTTCATATGGGTGTTAAAGATAAGCATAGAAAGATTGTGTTTTGAGAAGGGAGATGTGGTAAGGACATGGATTTAGGTTGAATTCAAGGAAAAATTGTGAGAATTTGAGGCTTGACACGAGTTTGGTTATTATGGGTAGTGTTAAGAAGGATAGAAATATTGGTGTTAGAATGATGAATGTCATTTGTTTGGTAACTCTTTGGGACACGAATAGGTAGTGCATTATGGTGAAGCAAGAGTTCGGACATAGTTTGCAAAAGATGTGTTGCGGATTGATGATGTTAGTTAGGTAGTAAGTAAGGTGTCGACTTCACTACATGCGATATTAAGGAGAACTTGGGTTCGATGAATGGTTAAGCGTGTAGAAGAGGAATGAAAAGGTTTGCGCTTAGGCATGAACTTGTGGAAGCAATTTGTGTTAGGAATCAAAGGTTGAGGTGTTAGTCGATGGATAGCTATTTTTGTTAACGCCGTGATTAGGTAGAAGGTAGATAGTCTCGGGTTGTTTGAGGTTAAACTAGGAGTGGGTTTAGTGGTTTATTTGGGTCTTGGGTTGTCATCATTTGGTAAAAAAAACTGAAAAATTATAAATAGTTTTCTGCTTCGTTTAAGATCCTAGTTTTGGACTATTGGTTTAAGTTGGGCACTAAAATGAGTTCTGAAAATGTCGGTCGATTCATTCGTACTCAATCTCCATTCGAATGGGTTGACCAATTAAATAAATTTTCAACATGAATTATGAATTCTTTGCAGATTGTGTTTTATGGAGTCTATAACCGGGAACGAAGTGCTATATGGTTACAAGTATCATGTAGTTTTACTAACTTGGGAATCTTGTTTTGTTAGTATGTCAGGAGAAGGTTTGAGTCAGACTGCAAGCAAGAAGAGGAAGCGTATCAGGGCTTTGGTTAAGTATGTCAGGAGAAGGTTCGAGTCCGCTTCCTGAAACACCAGTGGTACCGTGGGAGCAAAGGGTGCTACAGGAGCACACTTTGTTAGATTTCTTAATAGGAAGTGTGGAGTACGAGAGGCAAGAGCGGTTTTGTGCTTAAAAGTTGTATAAACATCATACTTTCAACTTGGAAATGTTAGAGGCTATGGGAGACAAACAGCGGATGGAGGAGTTTCTAGGTCCTAGTTGGTTGACTGCTTTGAAAAGTGTAGAGCCACAGTATGCTGAGTTGACTGTGGAGTTTCATTCTACCTTTAGGTATGATGCGGATAGGTATGTTGAGCTGGATGCGCTGTCATTTAGTTTGGGTAGGCAGTATTACGTCTTGAGTGCTGAGCTGTTTGCTGGGGCAGTTTGGTTTTATGCTCAGGGTGAGCGGTTTCAGCGTGCACTGAGGGGTCTGACTAAGAAGTTGGATTATAGGATTGAGTATGTGTTGGAACCTGTGTTGAAAAGTTTTTAGGAACCATTGTTGATAGTGTTTGGTCTACGGATGCTATTGGTCTCCGATTCGGGATCCGTTCTTGAGGTATGTGCGTAGGATCATGGTGTGTACTTTGGTGCCAAGGAAGAGTGGTATGAATAAAGTAAACATGACGGAAATTTTCTGTTTGTACTGTTTGGTGGAGAAAAAGGAATCCAATTTGGCTACTATTTTATTATCTTAGTTTGCGAAAGGTAGGAGGTCAGGTGCAGATTCAAGGTTGGAGTTGGGTCCGTATGTTACTCGGGTTGCTATGTATTGTGATGCATTAGTCAGGTATCCAGAAATACATCTTACTGTGGGACCGGCGATTGAGCCGTATAATGTGGATAATTTGAGGCAGACAAATGTGATTGAGTGGGATGAACCAGTTTGTTGGAAGCCGGTGAAGGTGTCACCGCATGTATTACTACCAGGGGCATGCCTGCAACTGAGGCTATGCAGGCGGCGTATCGTACTTCGAGGCAGTCTGTTGTTCCTCGTCTTAAGCTGCCACGACCGTAATATCCATTGAGGCCACCGAGACCTGATCCATTGACATTGGAACTTGTTTATGATACGATGGTTTTCTTATGCAGACGTACATGCTTAGTTATATGATGGAGCATGAGCACATTTGTATCCTAGTCTGGTTCCCGCCACAACAGTTCCCGCAGCCAGGTGGTGGGGATGAGAATATGGAGGACATATCGGGTGATGAGTCGAAGGAGGAGTGGGATGATGTAGCAGCTGCCAGTGATTTTTGGGTTATCGTGTACTTTTCCCTTTTGTTTTGTTTTTACGTTAGAACTTATGGTCTGTACTAAATATGATACTAAAGTGATTGGGGAAATTGTACGAGGTTTAACCGGTTGGGCTTTTATATATATTATGGTTACTATGATATGTGTGTTGGTATTGCTAGAATCTGAGTGGTCGGTGCATACATATGTTTGAAATTTTTTGAAGACCGTGTTAGAAAGAGGCATGGAATAAGACGGATGCAGAGTAGCAAGGAAAATCAGGGGAATCTATTCCATTTTTGTTATTGTTGTAACTTTATTTTGAGTTTTTCTCTCCACTGAGTGCAATGAAGGAATTAAGTATAGGGAGGGGTAAACTAGTGTCCAGTTTGTGTCTTGTCGTTTTCGTTTAAAAAATTGAAAATTCTGAAAATGTCCCGTAAAGATTTTTGCACAAAATGGAAGATGATAGGTATAATCAGATCATTGGTTTTCAATTACTATATATATGAGATAACGAAACGATCGAACATGCGTCTAACTTAGGATATGAGGGTATGCCCAGCCGGTTGAAAGGTTCCTTAGGATCGATATAATATACTTAAATATTAGGATTCTTGTGGGTTCTCACCTTAGGAGCTATAGCAAAACTGAAACTGTTGAGAGTATAAGGGGTATCGTTATATATAAAAAGCTTATAAATATTCCGGTTAAATCGCACATCGGTTTTCTTTTTATGAAAATTTCTCCGAAACTAGGTGGCGCTCGAAAAAATATATTCCATCCATCCATTGAGCTAGCTGTGTATTGACAAAGCCTATGGTATTGCCACTGGGATGGTGACTCGGGTGGTACATATCCTTTAGGTGGAGTTAGGGAAAAAAATGAAAAATGTGTGAATCTTATGGCCTTAACCAGTGGGGTGGTGACTTAGGTGGGGTATGTCCGCTAAGCTGATCATAAAAAAAAGCAAGTCAAAGCTCACAATATCATCCATTATCCATCATCAATTCAATCGGAAATATATCAGAGTTTTTTTAAATAAGATGCTAATCCCATAAGCTTGAAGTAGGATTAGGTGGCATTGTCGTTCTTTAAGTGTGGGATCCACAGATAACTAATTCACTTGAACTTAATGGATTGTGAATAAGGCTTGGAAACTGGCGGTTGGGATTAGGTGGATCATATACCCGCAATCTTGGTTAACGTGTGATTAGATTTGTTTTAATAAATATATTGGAAGTCATTGGATTTGATTGTGATTCCATTGTAAATGATTTTTTCGAGGACGAAAAAAGATAAGTGTGGGGATGTGATGTGCGGGTGCATTTACATTATATTTTGTATAGTTTTGTGTTGGTCTTACGCGTTTAAATGTGATTATTCATATCAATATATGTGATGATTACGTGTTGGTTTTTTCAGGATAAACGGAGCTTAAATGTGGTAAAAAGATAGTAGGATCAGGAAAACGGGATTGACGGAGTCAAGATAGGAGTCGTAGTAAAAAAGTCAAAGAAGGACTCCCCCGCGCTATGCTGGAGATGTATCGATTGTCGTCGCGACGCGCGATGGAGGTTTGCATTGGGTCGGTTTGGGTCATTGTAGCGCCATGCGAGAGGATATATGGACACACTCACGACGTGCGCGAGAGGTCAGTTACGAGAAAAGGTATAAATCGACCTAATTTGTGTTTTGGGAGATCCATCTTTTCCCTAGCCGTAAGAGACGAATTCAGAGGCGATTTTCTCAGTATTCCTCCATCTTCTAAGCTGTTCTTCCATGTTCGATCGATTCCAATGACAACCGAATCTGCGATGACTCCCATGCGCGGCTAAAACACTTGTTGCTTCCGCCCGGATGAACGATTACTTTGTTTTCATCAAACTTTGTTTACGGTTTCTTTTTAATTGGTAAATCTTGATCACTTGTGTTGATTTCTTGCTAAACGTTTTTTATATTTGAATTATTTGTCGTTTATCAAGCATATTGGGGATATACTTCCATCATTAGCGGGTTGGTAAATTGGTGGGTAGTTGATATAAATAAACGGATTATTAGGTTGTACGGTGAATCTTAAAAACTATCCCTAATAATTAATCAAAATCATTAATCCCAAGGCCATGGCTATGTGGTGTTATGAATCGGTAAACAAGTTTTTGTGTTGAACGAGTAATCGGGATTCCGAGTGGAGGTTGCTTTTCTCATCTTGTTAATAACTTTCTTAATCAGTTTTCTTATTTTTGAAATCAATTAATCAAACCCCCAAAGTTAGATAATTTAGTTTTTGGTTAAAATCTTTACACTGACCACAAATTCCCTGTGGATACGATACCCTACTTACGCTATCTACGTAGTTTAAATAGGTTTTTGATTGACCCTTACGACAATCATCTATGTTCATCGCCACTGTTCACGATGCTGTTCATAATCACCCCCATCCCAAACATGGCACTTTTGCAGCTTTCTCTCAGGCCGATAAAACCATCCACAAGTTTGGCTTTACATTATCCGCAACCAATAATGGATATTGGAAAGGCTTGATTCAGTCGTTTCTTGTTACAAACAACCTATTTGGTTATGTCGATGGCACAATTCCCTGCCCTTCTTCCACAATACAACCATCTACATCCTCTTACAAAGAAAACACCACAGTCGTGACTGCCCAATCGAACCTTTATCATGCAATCTGGGTTGCCAATTGTCACATCCCAACTTATGGTGAAAACACCGAAGCGAGACGTAATAGATTGCTAATGAAAACTTAACACGAAATTTGCGACAATAAATTAAAGTTCACAATTTTATTTCATTTCATCAAATTCAAACCTTTCATTGTCTCGATAGGAAATACAACAAATTGCAAGTTACAAGAAAAACTGTATAAATGCATAAATAAAATTTGGTGAGTTTCTAAATCCACACTAAGTAAATTTCTTGCATCATCAAATATTTCATGCAACATGTATAAAATATCTGCCAACACAAATTATGCCAGTGAGCATACTTGTTTGTCTATGTAGTATAAGTATGAATAAAGTCTCAAATCCACATGTTTATGGTTATACCAATCATGTAATCATACTAGCATGCAATGGCTAAAAATCAACCCAAAATTTCCATTAGCGTAACCTTATAACCGAAGTGAATAAGCCCGTAAAAATTGAATATTTAACAATGACCAAACAAACGGAGCAGTGTGCTACTCCTATAGCGCCATACATGTTAATGGAGGATTTTTGAAGTTAATGATAAATAGCATGGCATAAGATTGTTCTAGCATGACGATTTAGCGTAACAAGTAAGCATGTTAAAGGATTGAGTGTTTGCATAAGATTGATTGTATGTGTGTGATTGTGTATTTAATTACGGATACATGTTGCAACCCAATAGTGTTTAAAGTGTAAAATGGGACAAGTATGAACTCACGGTTTGCAAAGATTTCCACAAAAGTGAGAAACAGGTATTGAAGGATGGAGTCACCAAAGTTAACCATAAAATGGTAAACAAAGGTGTATGAGTATGAGAATTTTAATATTGGAATATAAATGGGAAACTTATAAGTATAAATATATATAAAGCATATCTTGCATAGGTACAAATTTGGACACTATTTTTAGTTTGTCTTCTTTATGAGTTTTACATCCACAAGAAGTCCAAAATAAGGAGTCTAAAACTAAGATGATTTGCACCTTAACACATAACATTCAACCACGGTTTCGGTTGATATTATGGTTTGGTTTTTGGAAGTATTATATATGTATATAATTAGGTATATTATAGTCATGTACTTGTCATGTATTAGAGGTAGGGTAATCCACTAATCCTCAAGATTTTCACCATTGCACAAAATCACCACATGGATGATTCGGATGGTCATGAATACAACTATTAATACGCATTCTGATTCACTAAGTAACCAAGTGAGGATAACTAGACAAGTGCTTCCAATATTGTATGGTTGGAGACTTGCTGTAGTTTGTTCACTTGTTGCTTGGAAATTACTTAGAGGTGTACAAGAACATAAAAGAGATGTATATGAACCCCAAGTTTCTGGAACAAAACCTTGACAGTGTTCCTCAATAATAGAACTTGTTGGTAACTTGGTTTGGTGTGTAAAACTTCTAAGAAACAAAGTGTAGATTAAATAAGTTCATAAAGTTTAGAGAAAAAAAATCCTAAGTTGGACCTCAAAATTGTGGTATACCATCTTTGTTTACCTTGGTAAACATGTGGTAATGCCCCTAGAGGTTATCCAAGGAAGGATAAAGAAGAAAACAAGTAAGAACAAGATCAAACTCGTTTCAAACTTAGGACAATCTGCCCAAACATGGGATTCTTGACGATTTGAGAGTGTTAAGACAGTTTTTGGAGTGTGGAAAGTGTTTAAGAGGTGGTAAGGGGTTGTATTAATGGAGCCAAAATTCATGACTTAAACATGAATCTGCCATATAGGTTACATACGAATCGCAAGGGTATTCCATACGGTCCGCATGGACCATCAGAAATCTAAAAATTTCATTTTTGGTTCATGTGGTTATTGGTTTGGTTATTTGGTGCCAAAAATGCATAGAAGCCTATCTCCACATTTCTCTTCTCATCACCGACTCACATGTCCATAAACGAGTGAACAAGACGGCATCGTTAAGCGTCGTCACCATTGATGAAACTTGACTGACTCTCTTGGCCCAATCTCATGTTCCACAACATTTTAACACTTTGCCTTTGACACGACGATTTACCTTATCAACCGCATGCCCTCCCGTACAAACTCCAACATATCTCCTTTTGAGCTAGTATTTTGTCATCCACCCAACTTCTCCTTCTTACGAGTTTTCAGGTGTCGTTGTTACCCTCCCCTTCATCCTTACAACAAACACAAAATAGATTCTCGGTCCACTCTGTGTGTCTTCCTTGGATATAGCACATCTCAACATGCCTATCGGTGCTTTGTTCCACTCTAAGCGACTTTATGTTGCAAGACATGTTCGTTTCCATAAATACATTTTTCATTTTCACACTACTATGACACCTACGGCTCCGTTACCAACCCATGATCCCTACAGTTCCTCTTATCCCATCAACTTCTCCTTTCTTATTCCCACTCCTGCTACATCACAAACATATTCTCCACAACTCTCACCACAACCCACGTCATCTAACCTTCCTCATCGGCCCAAAACCAACCATCACCATCCACATCACCACAATCATTCCCATCATTCACTTCAGCCCAACACACACAACCATACTCATGATCCATTTTGACCCAACACCAACCTTCCAATACTACCCCTTACACCTAGCCCTCTCCAAGGGTTCCCACTACCAGCCAAAATCCATCCGTATTCGCCCAACCTATTCGGATCCGCCCGACCAATCTGAGGCTCAACCTGAAACAAACCAAACCAAACCATACAATGCAACATCCTTCCACACTTATACCTCTGACACTAAACTGGTTTCCTTCACTATTGCCAAAAAAATCTCCACTGTGGCGTAACACCATGATCGAAGAGTTCTCGACACTTCTTAAAATGATACATGGTCTTTAGTCCCAAGTGTTCCAAATTCCAACATTGTTGACTGTAAATGGGTTTATAAACGAAGGAAATATCAAACATGGGCTGTTAAATGGTGTAAGGCATGTCTGGTTGTCAAGGATTTTAGTCACCAACCGGGCATTGATTATCAGGAAACTTTTAGTCCCATGGTTAAGTCCATAACCATCAGGGTCATTCTCTCTTTAGTTGTTGCACAAAAGTGGCCTTTGAGACAATTAGATGTACAAAATGCCTTAGTACATGGCGACTTACAAAAAACTGTTTACATGCAACAACCTCTAGGTTTTGAGTCAAGATTGAGTACCAAAAGCCATCTGGTTTGCTTCAGCAACCAGAACTACCAATTTGGAAATGGGAGCAAATTTCCATGGATTTTATTACTGGCTTACCCAAAACTCTGAGCGGGAACGACACCATCTGGGTGATTGTGGATCGCTTAACCAAATCGGCTCACTTCCTCGCAGTCAAAGAAGCAGATAACTATGATAAACTTGCTATTATTTATTTGTAGGAAGTTGTCACTCGGCACGGAGTGCCAATTTCCATCATCTCTGATCGTGACCCCCGTTTTCCTCTCACCTGTGGCAATCAATGCAGAAATCTTTTGGCTCGCGATTAGATATGAGCACCACGTACCATCCCCAAACCGATGGTCAAAGTGAACGTACCATCCAGACTCTCAAAGATATATTTCAGGCACGTGTTATAGACTTCGGTTACAGTTGGGAGAGACACCTACCCTTGGTGGAATTCTCCTACAATAATAGTAACCATTCTAGTATTCAGGCAGCACCGTTTGAGGCATTGTAGGAACGGAAGTGTCGATCCCCTATCTGTTGGGCTGAAGTCGAAGATAGCCAAATCACAGGTGTTGAACTTGTGCTTGAAACCTCCAAGAAGATTTTTTAGATCAGAAATTGTATGGTGGCAACTCATGACCGACAAGAAAATTATCCTGATACTCGTAGAAAACCATTGGAATTCCAAGTGGGTGAAAAGGTTTTGTTGAAAGTCTCACCTTGGAAGGGTGTGGTCCATTTTGGGAAACGGGGAAAGTTAAATCCGCGTTATGTTGGACCATTCAAATTGTGGAAAGAATCGATACGGTGGCCTATAGACTGGACCTACCGACGAACTCAGTGGAGTGCACAATGTCTTCAGGCCTCGAATCTAAAGAAGTGCCTATATGATGAGACCCTTGTAGTCCCACTCAAATAGAAAAAAAATCAATGACAAATTGTGTTTTATCAAGGAACCAGTTGTAATTATGGATAGGGAAGTCAAAACCCTTAAACACAACTAAATTCCTATTGTTAGAGTTCGTTGGAATTCGAAACATGGACCGAAGTTCACGTGGGAGTGCGAGGATCAAACGATGCGCAAATATCCTCAATTTTTCAAAACTGTTACACCAAATTCCGAACCTACTAGTGAATTCCGGGACAAAATTACTATTCAACTTTAGGGCGATGTCATACCAAGGGAAATCCTTAGACACTTTGGCTTCTTCTTCAGTGACTATACCAAATTTTGGAACGAAATTTCTTTCAACTTGGGGATGATGTGACAACCCGCATTTTCAGGCTAACCCATTAACTTTTCTCGGATAAATAGTTATGATTTATAGAACGCTCGTACATACAATTTCATTATACGTGCATGTTATAACATACGGAACTAATACAAACTAGTGGGACTAGTCTTGTACATACACCAAAGTTAAATTGTATAACTTTATGCGCAAGTTACAATCAATTGAAACTCGAGGGACTATATGCGACATTTAACAAACCAGAAATAAAAACCTTTTTAATAAAATCCCAACCTTAATCTGCCCCTAACCCCTATGACTTCTTCAACTCTCTCGGCTCTCACCTTGCGACACACACACCCCGGATCTCTCTCTCTCTCTCACTCGATTTCTTTATTCGGTAAACCCTAGTTCCTTGCTTAAACTTCATCATGTATATGTTTTGTTATATCAAGTGACATGTATGAACATGTGATCAAGTATGAGAAATCGAATATATATATATATAATATATAGGTATGCATGATAGTATGCTTGTTGTAGGTATTGATGATTTGATTGATTCGTTTGTATATGTGCAATCGGCTTAGTAAACAAGATTAGGGTTTTGATTAGAAGCATGATATTGATAGGAAATTGTATTAAATCTAATTTACCATGATATATTCAAGGTAGGATAGTGTAAAATAGGTTAAAGATGATCTTACTCATGTTTTGTTAACTGTAGTAAGTGATCAGATTCTGATCAAAATTTTGTGAGGTGATGTAAAGGCCATATCTCGAACAAAACATAACGAAACTTAGTAGTTTTCGAAGTCTAAGATCAAGTTCAAGGAATTTTATTTCAAACCCAACTGGTTTCATATCTTTCTAATCAGTTTTGATCAGTCAAAAAGTTAAAACGAAATCAAAGGTCAAAGCTACGTTTTTGTGAAGAAAATAAGGCTCATGACGAGTAAGGGTGTTCTTCGGGTTATTTTTTCGCATGTTTCGGGTTTTTCGGGTCGGGTTGTTCGGGTTTTTGGCCAGAAAAAAGTGACCCGATAACCAACCCATTTAAAGTTCGAGTTGTTCGGGTATGGGTTATTCGGGTTCGGGTTAGTACGGGTCGGGTTGTTCGATTTTCGGGTTTAGATGTAAATGAAAAAAAGAACGTTTTTTTTTTCACAAAGTATTATCAAATATATCATGTTGTTAAAGAAATATCATCACAATTCAAACATTATTTAACAGTATGGTATGATAATATTCAAAAGTCTCAAAACTTAATGTTTCAAATACAAAACACTCCAAATCAAATCGCATCTATAAAAAAAAAGACAACTAATGTTCGGGTTTTTATTCGGGTTTCAAGTTTCGGGTTATTCGGGTCGGGTTGTTCGGGTTTTTGGTTGGGAAAAAGTGACCCGATAACCGACCCATTTAAGGTTCGGGTTGGTCGGGTTTGGGTTGTTCGGGTTCGAGTTTTTCGGTTATTCTCTAATTCGGGTTCGGGTGACTTCAAATTCGGGTCGGTTTTCGGGTTTCGGATAAAAAAGAACAGCAATTATAGCTATATTTTGGTTAAAAGAAACTAAAAACCTATGGGATATGTATGGGATATATAAAAAAATTATATAAACACCTTGCGCTTCGGGTACGAAAAGCCTACTGCTTTTGCGCTTCGCGGCTCAATTTTAGACCTCGTCGCTTTTGTGCGCCTATCGCTTTATTAAACCAAGATAATAGCATATTGTCAAATAATGTTTGAACTTTGATGATAATTTTAAAGTAGCAATATGAATTTTAATGATATTTTGTAAAAAAAAATATTTTTCATTTTACATCTAAACCCCAAAACCGAATAACCTGACACGAACTAACCTGAACCCGAATAAACCAAACCCGACTAACCAGAACTTTAAATGGGTCGGTTATCGGGTTAATTTTTCCTAGACGAAAACCCGAACAACCCGACCCGAAAAACCCGAAACCCGAAGAAAAAACCCGATGAACACCCCTAATTGGAATAGGATATGCGTGTAAAGTAATATTAAAAATAGAAACAATGTGATGACATATTTATAATATATTAATATGTTATATATAACGGAATACATGAGCTTTTTAAGGGTGAAAAGGAGAAACAAAAAAGCAAATTGTGATGTAAAAGAGCTTGTGATTAGATAACTATATAATATACCTCGATTATATGGATTTAGAAAACAGAAAATCAAATAAATAACTCTTAATGCGCTTATTAAATAGCGAGGTAATATAATATTACAACTAAACAAGAACCTAAAGGCTAGTGATCTCTATAACAAGTGGTGGTAGGTTTGTATATTATCTGGTAGATGCAGGTTAACTCTCAATTGGTGCAGAATAAGGCATTGATGGGCAATAATAGGAGACCTAGGGAAATTTGGGTTCGATCCTTGAGCCAAGCGGATTTTACCGCTAATTTCACCATCATGCTTACGGACGGGTGGGTTATCGGACTCGGATTACTCTCATAGTACTCCGTTTAGTCCAGTGTGGCGCTCCGAAAACGCTCTGAATTAATTCTATTGGCCGTTAAATAAAATAATAATATAAAGGCCATACTCAAACCAAACAAACTAGTATACTAAACTACTTTTCAATATTAAAATATCATAAAATAAATCACTCTTCACTATTTAAGTAAAATGTATGAATGTGTTACCCCATGGCATACAGCATACTCTAGTAGTCTCAACTCTTTAACACAATATAAATATTATTATACCATAACATCACCCTTCTTGTTCCTTTCTTCTTTCACGCCATTAATAACATCCAACAGATACCAGCACCCCCATCTGCCACTAGCGTCAGCTGAAAACAAAAGACGCCTGCATGATGACATGGGGCCGAGCCCTAAAAAGACGCCTGCGTTAAACACACCCTACTAACGATACACTATACACTTGATCGCACGTACCCTACTAACGATACACTTTGTCAACCAGAGGCCGCAAGATTGTTGAAATCTATAGGATTGTTTTTTCTTTTTAACGGAAAATTTGGATCACTGACGGAATCGTGCCATCAGTAAAACCACCCAACACATCCATTAATTTAGAAGAAAATCCAATAAATCCTAAATCTAGCCAGGGATGTTGAAAAAACAAAATGATATCCACTATCAACCAGAAAGTATCTTTTATTCATTTATTCAATCTTTCATTCATTCCCTTTACATACATAGACCAATTTATACATAACACCCTTACGCTATTTACCACTACATGTACGGAAATCACTACATAAATTATGTGTGGAATCACTACACAACCCACATTTATGTACAAACCAAGCTAGAGTTAGTCAAGTGGTGGTCACACATTTTCAATCAACCGATCATACCATGCCCCATGAACAACCTCCGTCACACTCGCCATCACTCCCAACACCGCCCCGGCTTCCACCACCCTCTCCGTGAGAACAGCCGCCCCCACTTGGCGAAGCGCCATCTCTGCCACCTGTCTTCCACCCTTCCCACTGCCACCAAGCACAACCCCTCTAGTAGCCAAATATACCGCCTGAGATACCCTCACAAAAACCGAGTCCTCGGCTTGTACACTTTTTCTCAGCATTCTTGCCATGACAAGTCTTCTCGACTCGTTTTTTGCAGGATCATTGGTTCCGTCAAAGCCCTCTACGGTTTTTCTCAGAACTTCGACAATCTCCTCAAGTCCCGCACTCTCCACGGTGTCCAAAAGTTGCAAAAGTTCGGTTGAGCATTTTTGTATTGCGGTTTCCAGTTTTCAGGGCTTGTTATCATTTGTTCCACCACAAGCGTTTGTCGAAGGACTAGAATGCTGCACACAACATCACAAAGTTCATCAGATATCAACATTTGATATGAGTAAACAAGTCAAAATTGCCGCCTATGGCTAACTACCTCGTAGCAGTGACGATTATCTTCTGGAGTTGAGCCTGAACCATCCTCAGCCTGAGAAAGTTAAGCTTCAACGTTTCCGGCAACTCTTCTTGGGTCACACCGTAAACATTGTTTACCAGTTTCAGCAAACTTAGCCTCACTAACAAATCACGTTTTTCTCCCTTGCACTCTGCGTATTGATGATTATCTGTGTCTGTTACAGATGCAGGGGTTAAAGTTTGCAATCCACTAGAGAAGCCGCTTCCACCGGTTCTAAGAGTGGTGGAAGGAAGCACGGGTTTTGCTGACGGGGAACCACCATCTTGCAAGCGTGAAAGAACCCGTTTGTGATCATTCCAATCTTGATCATAGGGGGACCCGAGAGACGAAAGCCACCTCATGGTCAACGGAAGGCGAGCCGTTGCATCAGATGGTGGACCAAACCGCTTTGCAAATGCTTTCCCTAGGTAGTCTAACCCAGCAGGTCCCTTCAGTAATGGTTCCATCATCTTGATACGAGCGTTACTAATTTCTTGCTTCAACGCCTGCATAGAAGATGGGGGAGAGTTTAAATAAACATAATATCAATGAAAAGAGAAACAACCACAAATAATTAAATGAACACAAACCTGTATCTGCTGTAGGACAAAGCGTAAGCCCTTAACCAATGCTATAGCATGTGAATGGTTAGAATCATCGGCTCGACATGTATTAGCTAGTTTGCTTAAAACTTTCTGGTGAGCTTCCTTAAGATTCATCTCGTTTGCTGGAGCCGAAAGCTTCTGCAGGCTCACTAATGAAAACTCCATAATTTTCCCGAGGTACTCCATGTCTAAACTCCCGGAATTCAACAACTACATACAGAGGACAAGATTCAACAAATGTTTCGACTTTCGACAATCCAAACAGATGAAAATAATAAATATTCATGTTTGTTTACCTGAGAAAGAATAACGACATCAATAGTTTCCATAATCTCTTGTCTCCAACTTTGAGGAGCCATTTCACAAAGTTCATCCCTCACTTCCTTCATCAGTTCAACAACACGATCATAATTGTCTTGTATAGAATCAGTGATCCCATCCCAAAAAGCTTTTTCCATAGTCTCTCGTACCTATAAGGGCCATTTTAGGTATCTGTTCACTAGTAAAAAAAACAGAAAAACACAAAGACGAACTAACCTTGACCGCTGTTTGGTCTTCAACAGCACCACTGAATCTGTTACCAGATGAATAATGCTGCCCATGAACAAATTCATTCACGATTAACTCATTCTCCATGTTGATCATCTCATCTTTTACCGTTGGTTTGGAATCATCATGTTTAAATAGGGCACGAACTACACGTCGGCTAGGCTCTTCAGTTCTGTTCCTTTTGTCGGAGTCAGCAGTTGAGGCTGCCAGCGAGTATGAAGACGGTGGTATATGTGGAATCTGTGAACCAACTGGACTGCCATTCTCGATTGCGTTAAAGTACGTTATTCGTGTATCAGAAAGAGCATTCTTCATACGCTCTATCCCTGCATCTCCACTCAAATGCATTACTCTTTCCCTCAACAGTTTCTGATCCTCAGTAACCTGCATTCAATACATTAATTATTTAACAAAAATGTTACAAAATTCTCCACTTTTCCATTTGTCATAATTCATAAAGATAGAAAGAATTAAATTAAAACCTGTTTCTGAATAGCTCTCATATCATGTGTAAGATCAGCATCGTTATCTCCTTCAGGTGTCATCTTGCATTTTTGCATCATCGAGATTTCCATCTGGCATGCAGCCCGCACCAGATCCTCTTCTAATGACTCAGCATCCTTAACCTTCCAAACGACAAAACTATTCAGGAACGCACACCATGCTGAATCAAAAGCTGCCAGCTGTGACCTAAACATGTGTTTAGGGCTCGAGTCTTCTCCGGTTTTCTGAAGTACTATATCTATCACCAACTCAAATTCGTGGACGAACTTCTTAGCTGACTCAGCTAAAGCAGTCTCACGTTCTCCTTGACCGCTAAAAACCGCATCGGGATGACCCAAAATCATGTACGCGCATAGCACTACTCT
Organism: Scalesia atractyloides; assembly: GCA_947069175.1. Lineage (NCBI taxonomy): Eukaryota > Viridiplantae > Streptophyta > Magnoliopsida > Asterales > Asteraceae > Scalesia > Scalesia atractyloides. The sequence goes on from CAMTDV010000026.1 coordinate 70,910,333, forward strand.
GACTTGGTACCTTGACAGCTTGATCGGTGACTTTGAGACTGATCTGGCGGGACCCGCTTTCTTCATCTGTCTAGTACGGGCGGGGCTTTTTCTTTTAGGTGAAGCAACTCGTTTAAGGAGGTGATCAATGTCGTTCTGAGTATTGAAATTGATTCCACTGGCAGTGCTCGTTAAAGCTTTGTAACGGATTTCGAGTCGGTCCAGTAAAGCTTTTGTAGTCTGAAGTGTAGAGGGTGTTCCAATCAGGAGTGCGAACTGCTCAAATGGCATCGATTTTACATGATATTCATTGATGTTTAGAACAGAGTAATTTTTGGCCAGTTCAAAGGTGGTTTTTTGCTTAAGAAATTTTCTCCAGCACCTAATATATGTATGAAAAAATGAAAAACAAGTGTTCATCAAACATTCTTTAAATATGAAGTCACAAAAATAATACGTAAAACTGACTTTACACATCCGATACGTATGTCACACAAAAGTGAAAAGTTCAAAATATATTCTATAGCGCGTATACCTTGCTAGTTTTCTAGAAAGATCGTCAGCTTGCTTCTGCATTTTCTTTGACCAATTAGCCCCTACAGAATTATGTAGCTTTGCTCTCTGCATCAAGTATTCTGCTCTCTGCCTCTTTGCCTGCATACAATCACATTGCGCAAAATAAGTTCTCTTTTGACCCATTTGATATGTAGGTCAAAAACTACTCGAAAATGAGTATTTAGAACAATAAAACAAAAGGCCAACATGCCCGTTGTAGCTTATCTTCCAAACTCTCTCGTAACCTCCTTCTTTCAATCTCTCGCTGCTGAGAGACGAATTTGGCTACTCTTCTTACTTGTAAAAGCCGAGCATGTGCCTTTTCCATGTCAGCTTCTAACAATCCCAATCTTTTCTTCTCAGCTGCTGCGCGCTTTTGAGATATAGCAACACCGACACGTTCTTTATACTTGGTCTCTCGAGCAATCCTTCTTATAAGAGACTGAGATGATCTCTCCCTTAATGTCGCGCGTCTTTGTCTGTGGGCCTTCAAGATTCTCATTCTGTTTGTCTCTGCTTGCCTTACGCGCAATTCCACTTTTGTCCCTAGCTCTGCACATTCCTTCTTAACGCGCAATTCAACCCCTGTTCTGGCTGCTTGCCTTAACTGATCGAGCTTAGCTAGACGCAACTGAGCTTTCGCTAAAATGCTTGATCTGATAGTCAAAAAGTATATATTAATAAATTGTGTGGTCCAAAATTAAAGACAAACAAACAAGAGGACTAAAGAAGGCAGTTGAAAAGAGGCATAAGAGGAAAGGTTCAACCAAATACACAGATCAATCAGTTAAGAACAAAATTGTCAAACAAAAGCTGCCAAATAGTAGGCACTTATAGATAATAACCTAAACTTCACATGGAGCAAACACAACTTTAGTTAACACCTAAATGACAGAAATATGTCACAATCAGCGGTCAATTCAAGAAATTTAAGCTTGGTTAATTTCATGTGATAAAAAAACAAAATAAACTTTTTACCTTTTCTCTTCAGCAGCCAGGAGCTTTGCCTGAAGACGTTGACCGAGGTCTTCGTCAGTACCAGATTGTGGAGGACTCCGGGCTTTGGCCGCGCCTTGCTTGACAGATGCTCATAAAATTTCTGCAAACAATCAACAACAATAAAAATAAAAAAATCAGAAAATCATATTAAACAAAAAGATTAATCAGTTAAACTACGTAAAACTCAGTTCCCAATTATCTCATCTATTTTTTCAATTGTTTGAATATTTAAACCATGAGTAAAGAGTCTGAACCAATTACCTTACCTAACTCATGTTCAACCTTCAACAACAAAAAAAAACCTTATAGAAGCAAAAAGAAACATAAAAAAAAGATGCACAGGTAACAAGATAAAAACAAACTTTACTCCATTATAAAGAGCATAATCTCCAATTTCTATGCTCCTAATAAATAATTAATATAATTAATCACATGTTAGTGAATTTAATCTTACACAACAGAAATATAAAAAGAAAACACAAAGAATCAAAACCTCTTAACATCTATAATCAATAACACCTAACAATTTCAGCAATTATTTCAGTAACACCTAATCAATAATCAGTAAAATCAATCACAATTCACATGTTTAATAAAATTAATCTTACACAACCGAAACAAAACGCACAGAACTAAAAACTCTTTTAACATAACACCTTACAATTTCAGCAATTAATTCAGTAACACCTAATCAGCAATTAGTAAAACTAATCACATGTTTAGTAAAATTAATCTTACACAACATAAACAAAAAAAAAAGAAAACAGAAAAGGAAAGAAAACTCACAGAATTAACAACTCTTAACACCTTACAATTTCAACAAACTTTTCAAACAAATTTCATACAAAAACAATTAACAAAAATCCTGATAATCAAACAGATTAATCATCTATAACAACAACAACCTGTCGACGAAGATCTGCATCACGAAGCTTAGCTTCAATTTCTTCAACACTTGAAGAAGACGCCTTCGTTTCCGTGAGTCTCCGGCGGAGCCTCGGCGGCAAAGTTGGCGGCGATGATAGACCGGCACCGTCAACGGCCGGAAACTCCATCGCAACGCCGCCGTTCTCCGGTGAAATAGCGACTCCAACCTCCATCGGTGACTGTAATTAACGATTTTACGAATGAAATTTGGATATAAACCCTCAGAGAACCGATGAATCACACAGTTTACTGATTTGAGAAGAAAGTTGGAATTGATTTAGGAATTAAGTTGTACGTGGATGGAAATAAGTAGTCTCCTGAATGCACACGCGTTCTCTATGGAGCCGTATATGTATATACATGTATATATACAGAATATATTATAGAGAGAGAAAGTGTCTAGAGAGAGAGAGGGAGTTAAAAAGGATGATGAGGATTCTGGAATCGGAGGGGTGTAACAGAAAATATATTTGGTAACGAGATGAAAGTTGCATGTTTTACCTTTTAGTATGTTATTGATCAGCTTTGGTCCCTTAACTATAGTTTTAGACGCTAGCAATACTTACTTTTTTTATAGAACTATATTTCAAGTTTATTTGGTATTGGTTTTTTGTAATTTTAATCTCATACTTGGTTGTAAAGTGTATCTCGGATTTGGTTTATTTGTTTACTCGTTAGAGGTTTATAACTATTTACCTAAAAAACATTTTATATTTGAAGGTGTTAATTCTAAAACTATAAAAATTGAAAGGGTAAAGTGAAAGTTTATTTTTATTAGTTTTTAATTAATAGTTGAGTTATAGTAGGATTAATATCAATATTAGTTTAATAGTTTATAATAATTATCTTGCAATTTTATTTGATTGTTTTAAAAGTTTTAAATTCCAAGTTTGTAGGATATGAGTTATGATGGGACTAGTATTAAGTTTAGTATATAGTATGGTACATTGGTATGACAACTAGGGATGCAAATTTGTATTAGCATAAAGGCACAAAATTGAATAGTTAAGTATAATAAATTAAAAAAAAAAACATCTAAAGTGAAAGAAAAGTGGAATCATTTGAAATTATGACCAAACGAAAGGCAGGCATGAAAAGTAACACTATTGATTAAAATCTTTAGTCTTTTGTGATTATGATAATTATTCTTTTATATCCGAATTATTTATTTCTTTATTTTATTTATTATATCTTTTCATATAGTTATTGATTTTCCCGGAAAATCATTCAAATTCACATCAAAATAAAAAAAAAAACGATCTGTCATATTTAAGATATATGATCGGAAAATATCAATTAATTGATTTTGTAAGGATCAATCAAATTAAGCTTTAAAAGCTTTAATATATTACTAGATATTACACTTAAATTAATTAATATTAATACTAGATGTTAAACTTAAATTAATTAATATTAATTTGTGTGTAATAGAATGTCTTTAGGGACGAAAAACAACAATGTAGTTTTAATCATTACTTTGTATGTTAACCGATAAAGGTTAGCTTATAAAAATTATTGATAAAAAATTATCTTGAAACGTTAAATATTGTGAGAACTAATGAAAAACAAATCAAAATCATATTTTTAATACAACTCTCGTTATAATTAAAATGCAACATTAAAAAAATTATTCTTTAACTCATCTCTCATCTTAAAATCACTCTTAATAAATGTTTTACATATGTGTATATACAACAAATTTACTTTTTTTTAACAACTAAGCTTTCTTCCCATAGATCCTATATAAATTACAGCTCACAAGGATTTAACTTTGGTTTTTCCTACAAGATAATTCCTCTTGACCACCAGGGTCAAAGCCTACGTGGCCAACAAATTTACACATATGTAAACTTTTCTAACACACTAGAATATGTTATTAATGTATTATATGGGCTGGATAAAATAAATATTTACTAGTTAGTAATGAAGATTTATAGATTATTGAGCAATATTTTAACGGAAGATGCGATTAATATTACATTTTACTATACTAAGTTTTATTTTTTATTTAAGAAATAGAATACGTAAAAAAAAAGAAGCAGGAAAAAATAAAACAAAACTCTGATTCACATAATTATAACACATGAAACATATAACATATTTTTGGATTTAGTATCTCCACTAAAGTAACTTCTCCCAGAACATTTACATTTAGAGAAATAAATTGTCAAATAACATGCTATGTGTTAAAAGTGACTATACATTAAAAGAATTTCAATCTGCCTTTTATTTTCTTGTTCTTAAATTTGGTTTTTAAACTTTAGAATCAATGCTTTCTTGACAGTTGAAACATGTTCCTTCCTTGTTGACTGAAAAGCACAAGAACATACAAATCAACATAAATTGGTTGGAATGAGTTGAGATAATAACTAAAGAATCTCAATACTACAGTAAATTATATGAGTAATTTACCATATATAACTAAACATATAATATGATAGATATCTAATATGACAAATTAAAATATACATCGATATAAAACAATAATATTATACAAATTCATATATTAGAAGGGTTGAAAATAAAAACATAACAAAAATAAATAAGGCTAATTAATGGAGAAGTATTCTTTAGTATTATGTATATGGATAATGATATACTAGTTGTTTAACTAGCTGATTAAGAAGTATTCTTTAGTATTATGTATATGGATAATGATACACAAATGCTTAAAAATTGATAAATCATTGTCACTTTTTTGTCATTAAGCATTTGAATATAATAATAAACTTCCTTTTAGTAGGAGCAGACATTTAAATATTTTATTAACATATACAATCGAAGTACCTTGTCATCAAACTTGTCACCTCAATATAACACTAACTAGACAAAATTATATGTAAATCATATGTTATAATGAGATTTGTTATGTTGCACTTCTTGTTTAAGATTCACTATAAACTATAATATCATTTTAGTTTGATTAAAGCTATATAACATAATCATATAAAAACTACATATGTATAGTGTGAGTCAAATAAATAAAGAAAATCTAATATGATTAAAAGTATAAGAAGATGTTTAGTTGTGGCAAGTTGTCCTTGAGGGTTATAAAGCATCCATACGTTAATCAACAATGTTTATTTAGCTTACAAAAAGTTTACGGCTTTGTTTTTGTTGTCTAGATTTAGACTTTTTCCAAGAAGTTATGCTAACCTAAACACAACTTAATTTCAAAGTTCCACTCTTCCATCATTCATGTGCCTAAAAAGCATTGGTGATGATTGTGGTTGGACAATTTTTATGATCCAACATCTCTCATATTAACGGAACGATGTGGCCTACAGGAGTTGATCAATTACGGTGTCACAAACACCTCCTATGAGCCAATGTGGGGATAGCCCACTTTCTAGAGGCTCATGGCTCTTAGAAGGGAGATCCTTGACTCAAAACTAGGCACATGAATTATTTAAGTCATCTAATGTAGGGTAGGAGTAAACTTTGTCGTTCAAAAAATCTAAACACCTCCTATGAGACTCATTATCTGATAAGATTTGTCTTAGCATCATAAACACAATAAGAGCAACTACAATAACATTTGTCTTAGCATCATAAACAAAATAAGAGCAACTACAATAACATTTGTAACATCTACCCTTGCATACCAAAAAATAATGTTCATTTGCCTAGAATGAACTTACAACTTTGTTTTATTTTTACCAGAGTAAAAGCTTCTCATCCTGAAACTTTTCCACCCAAGCATGAATGTCATGCTATACTTGGTATTATACAAATGCAAGTGAGATATAATCATAATCATGATAACTCAGGAATAATTTGTTATATGATGTTAGAAAAGTTAGGTAAGGGGTTGGATCTTGTAATAAATTTATTTAGCAGGGTTGCGTCTTGTTGTAGGAGTGTAAATAAGGGACTAAACATGTAGTTTGATCATTGATGGATGCTACACTTTGAAAGTTAAAGGTAAATAAGGGACTAAACATGTAGCTTGAAGGGGGTGAAACACAAAAGTGATGTTTGTTTGAATACGTCATCCTCACGCCACCAACGGTTCTCTTTTTCACACTTTTCCTCTTCAAGCAAGAAAAAGAAAGCTTCAAGTTAAAATTAACTCTAAAAGTACATGTTCTTTAGGCAACTTCTTTTAACGAGAAATGTAGGTAACTTTTTTTTATCGAGAGATGTTATTTATAAAGAAAAATTACGAATTTGGTCATTGACTCGTACAAAAAACGAAAATAGTCATATATAACGGGTAGAATCTCTCTTTAGACGCTACTCCAATTTTTTTTTTTTTACCATAATTTTTAAATGGGTATAGTTTTTTCATTTGATAATATTTTTATAAAAAGTTAAGATAAAATAGAGAGAATTTCATCATGTTAATTTGGTGTAATTTTTTTTTTATAAAATATTATCGTATGAAAAGTTTTTAAAAATCATGATTGAAAAGAAAAAAAAGAAAAGGTTAGGGTAGTGTAGTGATAGTCTTTTCCTTTTTTTTATCATAATTTCAAATGAGTATTACTTTTCCATACAATAATATTAGTAAAAAAATATTGTAACACCCCAAAAAACGGGTATGGTAATCAAACCACGTTAATATTTAAGAGTGGGTTAAAGACTGTTAGTGGTAAAAGTGAACCCGTAAACAACATAACTAGGAACAAATTAACCTAGTTAATAACATGTATATAAGTGACAACACTATGAGTTGTAACTTGATATTTAATCGAAACTAAACTTGAGGGACCAAAGCTGCGTAAAAAGGATACTTGTGTTTGAAAAACAAAAGGTTTAAACACAACACACACTTAGTGTGTGTGTGTGTGTGTGTTGGTCGACCATCAGGAGAAAGAACAAGGGCAAACCCTTGTTCAAGCCTAACCCACCAAAATTGAAGATCAATTCGAGACCCAAATCGGTGCATGAACATGAATTATTAATCACCTAGATTATGGGATTATAAGGTATGTCTCAAAACTTAGATTGGTGAAAATCATAACTTGAGACATGTTGAATACTTGCAATTAGATAGTTGGATTATGATCCAAAGATGACATTAAGTGTAGGTGTATGCTTGATTTTGTTAGACTTAAAGAACTTATGCACTACTTGATGTAAGATTTCTTGTTGGTGAATTACAAGTAGATGTTGAAATGGGTTTTTGCATGACATGATGAAATTAATGCTATGTCAATGTTAATAGGTGTTTGAGATCATGTTGTTTACTAATTAATGGTATTCGGATGAATGTCTAATAATATAATGTAATGGGTTGCTACATAAAGATGAAAACCTAGCTAAGGATAAATTAGCATTTGTTAATCAAAAACTAAGTTAACTTGATGTTAACAATCGCTTGAATTTGTTTAAGTGAAAGAAACGACATGAACTTGGTTTGGGAAACGTAGATATAATGGTGGCCTACGAATAGCGCTTACTAGGTAATTAACGAAATGCCTAAATAAGTTGTTAAACTTATTCTTGAGTTTGTATGTGTAAATAGGCAGTTGACTTTTAAAAGTCAAACTGACCCGTAATAGGATCGAATGATAAATTTGATGTAAAATCTGTAAGGTGGAATAGTCGTATTAAACGATGACTAACCTAACCATCTTGCGAATGATAAATGATAGTTTGACGCTTGACAAGCTAGGTGGAGGCTTGCGAAGAAGCGGATCAAACGGATCAAGTACGCGGAAAGAGCATAATTGGATTTCAAGGTAAGTAAAGCTTATATATTTTAAGTAGAATACACACTTGTAGTATTGGTTAAGGAAAAGATAGATTAGTACTGAAATATGATGTTCCGATACGAAGTGATTCAAGTCGGAACAAGTGAAAATGGTAATAAATCACGAGTGATGGTAAAAAGGGTAAAACGGTAAATTAGTCATGTGATAACGAATATATAGGGAGTATTGAAACATTACATTGTGGTGTAAACCATAATGGGTAATAAGGGGTAAAATGGTAATCTAGTCACGAATTGACGGATAAGTTAAGAGTTCTGAAAAAGACACCATATAACGTAAGTCATAATATGTCAAGCGAATTAAGAAACGATATTTTAGTGTAACATTATCACATTGTAAAATGAAATGGGCTAAATGGTGAGATGACAAATAAATGCCATCTTCTAATGATAAGTGGTCATTTTGGCCAAATAGATCAAATGGTGATGATATCACCATTTGACAATAATACCTAATGAACGCTTGTCGAGTTTTGTAATCACAGGGAAATGGCGTTTGGTTCGCATCGCTATTAATTGGTAATTAGTAGTGCAAGGTTTTAAACGGGTCAATGCTATGACCCGAGCCAGGTACGTGTAATGGGTCAAACTCTCAACAAGAACTTAAAAGTCCAAGGAGTGTTAAATGAGTCTTGAATGAACAATAGATTACCTAAGGTAAGGTAAATCAAATAATCTAAATCGTAGACATTATGTTCTTAAGAACATAATGATTTTAAATAGGTTATAGTTAAATGTTCATATTTGGTCGAAGTACGATATTGAAAGTCCTTCGACATAAAAGAAGGGTCTAAGTTGACCAAAATGCCCTCGAGTGATGAAATAAGAAAACGACTATAATTTTAGTTTAAAAATGAGTTTTATAATATAATAGACCCTTTCGGTATTGAAAAAGTGAAAAGTATAAGCCTTTTTGGTTTAATGCCCTTTTAAATGGTCTTTTCCATAAACTGTTGAACCAAAGGGCAGAAATTAGATAAAATGAATTTACGATAATAAATCCACCCTTGTGGTGGGAAATAGATAGATATCTTAGTGTGGAAACGATAAGATAGATAAGGCTTGGTTGAAATAAGCGTTGGATTACGCTAAAACAACCAAACGGGTCAAATAATAAATAAATAAAGGTTTAGTTGAATAAGGCAATGTATTTCGCTAAGGCAACTATACGGGTAATAATGGAGTGTTAACGCATACCGAAAAGGATGCGTAAATGTATAGTTTGGTTTAAATGGGTTAAAAGGCAAAATCAGAAAATAGAAGCATAAACAGAGGATAAATGCATAATTTATATGAAATAAGAATCCGGGTCAAGGATTTCGGGTTAATATGTGAGAAAACATTTTACGGATATTTAGAAACAAGTTTCGAGTAAAACGGAGGAAAATTGAGAGAGTTACGGAAATTGTCGTAACTAAAACGGCAAAAAAAGAGAGAAAATTTGCAGCAAGCCACCGTAGGCTACGGTGGCCTACTGTAGCTTACCGTAGGCAACTGCTGGTTGAAACTGGAAGTCTTTGCCGTAAGACGGTGAGTTAGGACCGTAAACTACGGTGGGGTCTGAAACAAAGTTTTTATTTTTATTGTTTTAAGTCTTCGGGTTTATTCGGTTATGTTATAATCTAATTATAACTAACGTATTTCATAAATTATGAAATATAGGTGATAATTGGGAGAAACGGAGGAGGACCAAGTTATCTGAAGAACCGAACACGATCAAAGCTCAAGCTTCCGCAACTGCTTTTATTGTTTCAAAACAAATCAATGTCGACATGTTAAAATGTTATGAAGTTTTATATAAATAATAATAATAATAATAATAATAACAATAATATGTGTAGATGTATATTCACATTTACTCGTTTAAATACAAATTTTAATAAGGGAAATTGAGTAAAGTAAGATAGGGTCTAACGAGTTGGTAATCAGAGTTCAAGGTTAATGATCAAATGTGTTTGGTTCGAGGCTTGGTCACATGATCCGGTAAGTTATTATAAATTTAGCGGTCTAACAGGGTTAAAGTGTTGTAAATAACACAGAGGGTTATCGTGTGAACGCACGTTACCCCAAATAAAATGATAAAAGACCGATATAGCTAGTGAATTACTTGTGTTAACAAGTATTGTAGATAGCCTTGTACTATTGTAAGGGCACTTATTAATTTTCAATGTTACTAATCAATGTAAACGTTTTGGTTAAAGGATGCTCGCATCTGAAGATGGCTTAGGGAGCTGAGTAAAAGGGCCTACGGGTCTCTTAAATAAAGTAAGGAAATTATTTATGATCTCCCACGTGAAATAAAAACAGTAAAAAGAAGAAATACTAGATTGTCAAATTCTCGATGCGAATAATCGACATAAGTTGAAAGGAAAAAACGTTAAACTAAAACTCGGTTTTTGGTTAGAAACAACGTGTCAATAAACATAAATGGTATAAGATGAATTGGAAAATGATTAATAGTAAAGGAAACAGGTCTTGACACTATTAGGTGTGAGACGATGAATTTGAAAAGAAAATTTGCAAAAAGGAAAAAGATAGATATAAAATTTAACATGACGTGATACAATCACGGTTGATATATATATATATATATATAACATGGTATATGACTACCTTGTAACACGAGCTATGAGACTAGGATCTCGAAAGTTTGTAAAAGCCTTGCGAAGGCAATATGAGGGTACCTAAATTATGAGATATGAGATAACCGGTGACTAATAAGTCTAACCGACAAGATCGGTTAAGATCAAAATTAAATTTAAAACTTATTGAATGCGCTTATCAGTATAAGTAAAGAGTTCTGAAAAAGACACCATATGACGTAAGTCATAATGGGTCAAGCGAATTAAGAAACGATATTTTAATGTAACATGATCACATTGTAAAATGAAATGGGCTAAATGGTGAGATGACAAATAAATGCCACCTTCTAATGATAAGTGGTCATTTTGGCCAAATGGATCAAATGGTGATGATATTACCATTTGACAATAATACCTAATGAACGCTTGTCGAGTTTTGTAATCACAAGGAAATGGCGTTTGGTTCGCATCGCTATTAATTGGTAATTAGTAGTGCAAGGTATTTAAACGGGTCAATGCTATGATGTAACACCTTGTAAAATCGTGTCCAATAATATAGCGACACGTGTTGTATTTTACTTTAAGTCTATTAAAGACTAATAAGGACTAAAGGTGTCAACATGCTCAAACTGGGCCTCTGAGTGACTGTCTGATGTCAACATGCATAAATAACAGCCTCTGAGTGACTGATATGTCAACATGCTTAAAACATAGCCTCTGGGTGACCATTAGTGTCAACATGCTTAAACTTGGCCTCTGAATGACCATTGTGTCAACATGCCCAGCCTCTGAGTGACATCGGACTCAACATGCTTATAATGAGCCTCTGAGTGATCGTTTACGAAGTCCTAACTCTCACATGTCCCATTTGTTGGACGAGAGGGATTAAATCCATAATTATATAAAAGTTGGATGTTGGTAGGATTAAATGTGTCAACATGTTAATAATATACATCTGAGTGACCTTTTAACGAACCGAGAGCTCGACAATGTCCAAGCATAATCCCGGGTATGCCAAATATTGGCTACGGAGGGCTAAATATGCCAAATGGGTGTTTTAGAAGGTCTTTGGAGGGTTTAATAAGTTGAGGGCTAAATATGGCAAATTTTGTAAACTGACATGGGGCACTTGCGGGGCACGAGAGGCAAGGCCTTGGCCTCTCGCGGGGCGTGAGAGGCCTGTGTCTGCAGAAAATTAACTTGGCCTCCACACAAAGAGACAAAAACCATTTTTTTTGAAACTATGGACTTTCAATCAGCTGTGCCACGCTTTAGTAAGCTCCCTCTTACACCCCTAAACACCTGGCATCACCTCCTTTGAGTTCTCCAACTATAAATAGGAGCCAAAGTTCACCATTTGAACTTGCACCTTTCCTATTCATAACTCATCTCTCTCCTCCGGAAGTTCCTAACTGAAAGGAGCATCCAACTTAGTTCTATTGCATTCTAGGAACCTCTTGTAAGTGTTCCTTCCTTGTGCATTTTCGTTTATAGGCTTTTATAGCCAAAAGTCAAGCGTTTTACAGAAAAAAGCTTTGACTTTCGGTTAAGACCATTATGGTCCAGCCATTGTTCGTAATGAACATGGCTAAGTGATCGTAATAAGGTATGTGTTATTTCCTATAAAGGGCACCTCCTAAAGATAACGTTTGCTTGACCAATTGACGATCAAAGTTATGATATTAAAAAATCAAACAGGCCATTTTTCGAAAAAATTATAAATGATCTTATATATGTTATGAAACATGTTTTGACACTTAAGAAAGTTGGTAATAATTATTAGAACATGTAAGAACATGTTCGGCTTGTCAATTTCAGTTCTAGGGTCGGTTCGCAACCGAAAGTCACGAAGTTTGACTTCTGCTTTGACTTTCGATTCTGACCCGATTTAGATTAGTTAGCCATTGATATAAAGTTGCATTATGATCGTAAAATAATGTAGCATAACCCTCTGAGGTTATATTACATGATCATAATCAGAATCTAAGTTTATGCGCAAGTTCCATAATTTGTCTTTTTTGACTAAAATGTCATTTTTGCATAAAATAAGGTTTTAATGATAATGAACTTGAAAATAAGTTTCCTATTGATGTAATATTATAAGTAGGATTATTTGGGATGTTAAACCAAGTTATAAACTGGGTTTACAAGCAGGTCCTTGAATTATGTCGATTAATAACGATTTAGCCCTTGTGGCTCATAAAATGGTTTTAATCAAATCTTTTTCAAGGTAAATCTTTTACCTAATGATATGTTATATTAAATAACATATCTAAGACATTTTAATCTGACCTTAACATCAGTTTTCATTAACCATCACATAAAACGTCATTTTACGACATAAGCGCCGTTTCGGTAGTATGGTTTTAAACCATATTATTTGACCAAGACTTGTTACCTACTGATTTTAAAACTTATTTTAAATATATTTACAGTAGGTACATCATATAAATTCAGAGTCCCAAATAATTTATAAACTTTGTGTAAAATGACCAAAATGCCTCCTCGGTGCATGTTTGGTCATAAAAGATAAATTACACATATAATTGATATCCTACTGATATTACATCATAAGTAAGTTATTTTTCCAAAATACTTATAGTTATAACATTAAATTATATTCAAGTTCCTTTTATACAATATGAAATTACCAAAATGCCATTATAAGGCATAATTTCATTTTAAAACCTTAACGGGCATATAAGTTGATATCCTACTGATATTACAACTTATTTGAAATATAATGGCATATAGAGCTTGTCCATGACTTCTCCGGTTACCCGATATCGCTAATATGCGTACGGTTAAGTATATGTAACTATTTTACGAAAATTAACCAAAACGGGTTTAACCTTATCATTTTAAACTCAAAATCCAGAATGTTAATTGTTTACCCATTTTATACAATTCAAAGTACTTGTTTCATTTAAACTACATTCTATCTGATCATCGTTTAATCAAGCGTTATACGTTTTGATCCTGTACACTACTCGGTCTAAGTCTATGACTCAAATAAGACCGTTAGTATTTAATTGGTTAGCTTATGCCATAATCCAGACTAGAGCCTTCCGGTAAATGCTATCTGCAGTTAGATCATTTTGGATACGGCTGAGATATTAAATCTTGCATTTATAAATCAAAACTAGCTCAGGTAAATACTCTTGACTTATTTTCCCTATACGGGCTTGGGATACGGTAAATTATTACCGCTTGGTCGGAAATGGGATCAATCGAATGCCGGATTGTGGCTAGTAAATCCGCATATTCCGTTTTAATCAGTTTTGTTTGATAACTTAAATATCGGGGGTTAAATTACCGTGTCCTGGATATCCTCGGCTCATTTCATTAGATAATGGCCACGACCTTAGCGCGGGGTGTAGGTATACACCTAACAGACGCTCAAATGCAAATTAACCAAGACGTTGGGGATAACTCCTCTGTGAGTTCTAAGTGGTGTGTATTTAATCATGTCTCGGTCTCTATACTAGGCCCTGTATGTATGGACAAACATGTGAATCTGTTAACAAGGTTACAAAGTAACTTTCCTAAGTTATAAAAGATTTATGCCCTGTGCACTTAAATCTAATTTCTAAAATGTTTTCAAAATGAGTCAGTCGGGTGTATTTACCAGCGAAAGCTGACGTATTTTCAAAAGACTAAGCTTGCAGGTACAATACGAAATAGGCCGGAAGCTGCTCGGTAGTGAAATAAGAGGATCTTGCAAATCCTAGATCTGCCCAAAGTCTGCTTTATATTCTTTCCATGTACAATTTATGATCCGTCTGTGGATCTTCTATTACGAGCCTGTATATTATTTTGTATTTTCGAACATTCGGTTTGTAATAGTAATTTTACTCCAAGACTTCCGCTGTGCCGTGTTTAATTGACAATGATGTTATCAACTGACGTCACGATACTCCCCACCCGGGCCCACCGGTGTATGGATTTGGGTTGGAAACCCTGGGTGTGACATGTTGGTATCAGAGCCAATGTTTGAGAGAATTAAACATTATCCTTCTTGTGTTTAATCTCAAACTTACACAAGCACATTCCTTAGACTTCCGAGTCTAGGCATTGACCTAGGATTACTCATTTCATTATTAAGTTATTAGTATTGTTTTTGAATTGATTTTAATAGGTAAATGCTGCCACGTGTACGAGGATGAGGAAAAGGACCCATGAGGGAAGGACCATCGGGACACATCCCTTCACATCCATATCACCCGAACCACTATGAGGACTCGGGAGATTCATGGCCATTTGCCCAACATTCGCCCACCCACACACAAAGTTCTTACCACTCGTACCATTCGCACCACTCCCACCACTCTCATCATTCTTACCATGATGAGTTTAATCCAAACCAATATCTAAATACACCCCCAGCCGATCAAAATCAGTTGGACCAACCAAACCCAATGGACGAGGACTCCGATCCGGAGATGCCGCCATCAGGATCGCATTCGCATCCCATTGAAATCTCAAGCGATTCAAAATCCTATGCCGGATCGCCTTACCAAGGTCCTAATGAATGGGACCAATATTGGAACCAATTTACCTTCGCCAATACTCCTTCCCATCACTCCCAACCACCACCCGTGCAAGAAGATGTGCACATGAAACCGGTGGAACAACCCCAATCACCACCAGAACTGCTAAGGAGGAAAAGAGGAGCACGTATGTCGGTACGTGCGGGCCAACGGTCGGGATCGCTACCACCTTTGCCCAAACCTTACCCAACTATTCACGAGGACCCACAAATGGGTGGACCCTCTAACACCTCACCTGTGGTGGAACAAACACCACACCTACAGTTCAACCACCACCATCGGGTTATAGTAACCCAATCCCCACATATCCAGGCACGTCTGGATATGAGCCTTTTAACCTGTCTACACCAATAGACTATCAAGCATGGTCGCATGACCTTTACATGCAAGCGATCATGCATAACGCACTTTATCCATCTCCTTTCCCACCTGCTTATCCACCGACTGGATATCCAACTTATGGGTACCAGTATCCGGTTATGCCACAACCACAACCTCCGCACCACTTGAGGCCATTAACGAAGCCTTAGAAAGAATGAAAGAAATGCAACAACAAGCGGAGAAAATGGAGAAGAAGACGAACAAATTCTTCGAGAAACTCTCCAAGTTGGTTAAGGGAAAGAAGGACAAGTGAAGTCTCTTCTAATAACTTATGTAGTCCCTGCGAGGACATTGTTATTTCTTTAGTCCCTGCGCGGACATTTCGTTTCTTTAAGTACTTGCATGGATAGTTTATTTCATTGATTCTAGTATTGTAATTTCTATGTGGAAATTAATGAAGTATTTTGGAATTATATATATATATATATGTATTCATCCTCTTCAAACGAGCGTCTCGATTTTACTCGAAATTTATGCTCTGCGATATAATTCCAAAAAGATCTTAATGGTTTTGATTAGACAAGTGGCACAGACCACACATTTGGCCAATTTATAAATGATAGTTAAGTACGAAGGGGTCTTCTATCAGGATAGTTAAGGGAAGTTATCCTTCTATCCAGAGGTGGTGGACTTAAGTTCAAGTCTCCAAGTCATTAAGGTCAATGCGACCGGGACTATTAATCAACCATTAAGGTACTCTTATGTTAACATTCAAGTAATGTTAATACTCTTGGTAGTGGGACTTGAGGAACCACACTAGCCATCTAGGTGAAAGGACTACGTCCTAAGACCTATTATATAGCCTACGTGATCAAATTTGATCCCAACTAATATCATCAGTGCGATGATAATAAAACATCCATTAGTGATGTATTGCCCTTGGGGCTATGATTAAACATCCATTAGTGATGTATTGCCCTTGGGGCTATGATTAAACATCCATTAGTGATGTATTGCCCTTGGGGCTATGATTAAACATCCATTAATGATGTATTGCCCTTGGGGCCATGATTAAACATCCATTAGTGATGTATTGCCCTTGGGGCTATGCTTAAACATCCATTAGTGATGTATTGCCCTTGGGGCTATGATTAAACATCCATTAGTGATGTATTGCCCTTGGGGATATGATTAAAACATCCATTAGTGATGTATTGCCATTGGGGCTATGATTAAACATCCATTAGTGATGTATTGTCCTTAGGGCTATGATTAAACACCATTAGTGATGTATTGCCTTTGGGGCTATGATTAACATCCATTTAGTGATGATTTGCCTTTGAGCAATATATTGTCAAAATGACAACGACAGCTGTGGTTAATATAACCCCATGTCTATATTTTATGTCAATTAGTGACAGGCCTATGTGCCATATTATATGTCCATTAGTGACAGGCCTATGTTTTATGTCCATTAGTGACAAGCCTATGTGCCATATTTTATGTCCTTTGTGACAAGCTTAAGAGCTAAATGTAATTGTCAAATACGACAATGACAGATGTGACATTACGATCCACTGTCTAGTAATATATGGACTATGTCCAAATTTTATTTTGCCTTTGATGGTCCTATTAAGACCTAGGCCAAATACAGATATAATAAGCCTAAGAGTTGTGATGTTATTCATACTAGTATAGGCAATGGATTTTTATATCTAATGTTGAAAGCCAATATGGTTGATATACCATGGCTAAATGAAGTTTTATTGGTATATAGAACCAAAGCTCAAAAGATGGCTAACTCAAATGAGGCGCAAAGTAGCCACCGGGATGTTAACTCTAATAATGTTGAAAACAGAGCCATAAATAATAACGATATCCAGGCTCGCATTGACGCAACCGTTGAAAAGGCCATGGGAAAAGCCATAGAAAAGCTTAAAGAGTCGAGTGCTACTTGCTCTAGACCATTATCGATTACCCCATCCTCAGCTTATAAGGAGAGCTCTGTTCACTCTTCGAATGTGAAGAGTGAACCAAAGAAAATAGATTTTGCTGGGAGGTCTTGTTCTGTTAAAGACGGATGTACCTATAAGTATTTTGTCTCCTGCAGGCCCCGAGACTTTAATGGGGGAAAAAGGAGCTGTGGAAGCCCTAAAGTGGCTAGACGAGATGGAAACAATCGTAGATATCAGCAGATGTGCTGATAAGGATGTGGTCAAGTATGTATCACAGTCCTTTAAGGGCGATGCCCTAATTTGGTGGAAAGGTTTGATCCAATCTACAGGAAAAGTCCACCTGTACAACTTAGGATGGTCTAAGTTTGTCGAATTAGTCAAGGAAACTTACTACCCACCTCATGAGGTGGAGAAATTAGAGACAGACTTTTTGTCTCTTTCAATGAAGAACCTAGATTGTCGGAAGTACGTTTCTGACTTTAACTCCCTATCTAGGTTAATTTCCTATCTGATCACCCCTAAAACCAAACGCATTGCCCGCTTTATCAATGGGTTAGCCCCTGAAATTAAGGGTATGGTAAAGGCTGCTCAGCCCAGTACCTATAGGTCCGTTGTTGACCTATCCCTATCCCTCACCCTTGATCTACTGAGGCAAAAGTCAGTAAGGTCTGAAACTGATGGGAAAAGAAAGAGAGAAGATGACAACTCCCAAAGGTTTAATAAGAAGAATAAAGGAAGATTTGGGTTCAAAAAGAACCAAGACAAGTCGGCTGTAATGCCAACATGCAAGACTTGCAACCGCAGGCACTGGGGACAGTGTAGTTATGTTCCACAAGCCAAACCCTGTGGTATCTGTAAG
Source organism: Scalesia atractyloides (assembly GCA_947069175.1). Classification (NCBI taxonomy): domain Eukaryota; kingdom Viridiplantae; phylum Streptophyta; class Magnoliopsida; order Asterales; family Asteraceae; genus Scalesia; species Scalesia atractyloides. The sequence continues at coordinate 70,928,779 of CAMTDV010000026.1, forward strand.
AGAAAGGGGCATAAGACCCTAGAATGCAAGGATCTTAAGGATGCGTTTTGCTACATCTGCAATGAAAAGGGGCATATTAAGACTAATTGCCCTAAGATTCTTAAGAATAATAATGCAAAGCCTGGAGAGGCCAAGAAGGGAAATGCTCGTGCCTTTCAGATAACTGCAAGAGAGGCTGTTAATGACAACAATGTCATAACAGGTACATTCCTCATTAACGATATTTATGCTAGAGTTCTTTTCGATTCGGGTGCAGATAAATCTTTAGTTGATCATAAGTTTAGTAAACTATTAAACTTACCCATAAGAACTCTAGATAAAACTATGAGATAGAACTTGCTGATGGAAGCTTAGAATCCGCATCTTCCATTCTTGATGGAGGTTTCATATCTATTAAGAATTATTCCATTCCTATCTCTCTTTTGCCAATGAAATTGGCGGGATTCGATGTAGTTTTAGGCATGGATTGGTTATCCTATAACCAAGCCTGTATTGCCTGCGATAAGAAACTCATCGAAATTAAAACCCCATCCGGTCAAATGATCACTATCCCTGGAGATTCACACTATGGATTGCCAGACAAGGTTGTGTCATTTATGTGGCACAAGTCACTATCAACGAATCAAATTCAAACATGGAAGACCTACCAGTTATCTCGGAGTATTCAGATGTCTTTCCTGAAGAATTACCTGGCTTACCTCCAGATAGGCAAGTGGAGTTTAGAATTGATATCCTACCTGGATCAGCACCCATAGCTAGAGCTCCATACCGATTAGCACCAACGGAAATGAAGGAGTTGAGGACTCGGTTATATGAACTCTTAGAGAAAGGCTTTATTCAGCCAAGTTCCTTGCCCTGGGGAGCTCCAAATCTATTCTTTAAGAAAAAGGATGGTTCAATGCGGATGTGCATTGACTACCGAGAGCTAAACAAGATAACAATCAAGAATCGTTATCCTTTGCCCAGGATCGATGATTTATTTGACCAACTTGAAGGAGCTAGTTATTTCTCCAAGATTGATCTAAGATCTGGATATCACCAGCTGAAGATTAGGAGTGAGGATGTTCCCAAGACAGCCTTCAGGACCCGATATGGTCATTTTGAATTTCTAGTGATGCCATATGGGCTCACAAATGCACCTGCAGCATTCATGGATCTCATGAATAGAGTGCAAACCGTATTTGGATAAGTTTGTCATTGTCTTTATAGACGACATACTTATCTATTCTCGTAATCAAGATGATCACGAGAAACACCTTCGATGCATTCTAGAACTACTAAGGCAAGAGAAGCTTTCTGCAAAGTTCTATAAGTGTGAGTTTTAGCTTAGAGAAGTCCAATTCCTTGGACACGTTGTAAGTCAGCGTGGTATCCAAGTGGAACCCGCTAAAATTGAGGCAATAATAACTTGGGAAGTGCCCAAGACCCCATCGGAGATTCGTAGTTTCCTAGGGTTGGCTGGATACTATAGGAGGTTCATTGAGAACTTCTCAAGGATAGCCACTCTTTTAACTACCCTAACCCATAAAAATGTTAAGTATAATTGGGGTCTAAAGCAACAAGAATCCTTTGAGATTCTTACACACAAGTTGAGCAATGCTCCTGTGTTATCTTTACCTGAGGGTATTGAGGAATTTGTAGTCTATTGTGATGCCTCGCACACTGTCACGGCTATGTGCTAATGCAAAAAGGCAAGGTAATTGCTTATGCATCACGACAGTTAAAGGTTCATGAAAGGAATTACACCACCCACGACTTGGAATTGGGTGCCGTTGTATTTGTACTAAAACTATGGAGACATTACTTGTATGGCACAAAGTGTATTATATACATTGACCATAAGAGTCTCCAACATTTGTTAAATCAGAAAGATTGAACATGCGATAGCGCCATTGGATGGAAACGCTTAATGATTATGATTGCGAGATTCGCTACCATCCAGGCAAGGAACGGGTTAAACCTATAAGGATTAACGCCAAGAGCATTGAGCTCAGAAATAGCTTAAATGAGAAGCTATTAGATGCGCAAAAGCAAGCCCTTTTAGAAGCTAATGTTCCTAATGAAGGATAGGCGTAACAGTTGATCAGTTAGCGCCTGGAAAGGATAGAATCCTTAGATTTGATGATAGAATTTGGGTTCCAATCTTTGGAGGACTTAGAGATCTAATCCTCCAAGAAGCACATAACTCAAGATACTCAGTTCATCCAGGTGGTGACAAGATGTATCAAGATCTGAAGAAGAATTATTGGTGGATGGGTTTGAAGAAATCCATAGCCACTTATATAGCTAAGTGTCTGACGTGTTCGCAAGTTAAAGCCGAACATCAGAAACCGTCAGGACTTCTACAACAGCTTGAAATTCCCACGTGGAAATGGGAAATGGTAACAATGGACTTGATTACCAAGTTACCTAAGACCAAACGTGGTAATGACACGATTTGGGTTATAGTAGATAGGCTGACTAAGTCGGCAAATTTTCTTGCCAATCAAAGAAACGTATAATTCAGACAAATTGGCTAAGTTGTTTGTGGACAAGATTGTGTCCCTACATGGTGTGCCAGTATCTATTGTATCTGATAGAGATACTAGATATACCTCTCATTTTTGGAAAAGTTTCCAACAATCTTTAGGCACAAGATTAAACTTTAGTACGGGTTACCATCCGCAGACTGCTGGTCAAAGTGAGCATACTATCCAGACATTGGAAGACATGCTTAGGGCATGTGTGATTGATTTAGGTTGAATTTGGGATGACCACTTACCCCTAATAGAATTCCCCTATAATAATAGTTATCATACAAGCATCAAGTCTGCTTCTTATGAGGCCTTGTATGGGAGAAAATGTCGAACGCCCGTGTGCTGGGCAGAAGTTGGGGAAGCCCAACTATCAGGATCGGAAATTGTCCTGGAGACCACGGAAAAGATTGTGCAAATCCGCGATCGTCTCAAAGCTACCAAGGATAGGCAAAAGAGTTATGCTGACAAAAGGCGTAAACCTCTTAAGTTCCAAGTAGGGGACAAAGTCATGTTAAAAGTGTCACCCTGGAAGGGTGTGATGCGCTTTGGGAAGAAGAATCGGACCATTCGAGATAGTCGATTGTGTCGGCACTGTAGCTTATAAGCTCAGATTGCCAGAGGAGCTTAGTGGACTTCATGATGTGTTCGACATCAGTAATCTTAAGAAATGTTTAGCCGATGAGTCGCTAGCAATGTCACATAAAGATGTGCAAATAGATGAAAACCTAAGGTTCGTTGAGAAACCAATTTCGATCGAGGATCGGCAGGTTAAGAAGCTCCGAAGGAAATTAATACCTATAGTAAAGGTTAAGTGGGATGCCCTTCGAGGTCCCGAGTATACATGGGAGGTTGAGTCCACTAGGCGACAAAAGTACCCCCATCTTTTTGAATAAAATCTCGAGGTTGAGATTTCTTTTAAGGGGGTGAGGATGTAACACCCTGTAAAATCGTGTCCATTAATATAGCGACACGTGTTGTATTTTACTTTAAGTCTATTAAAGACTAATAAGGACTAAAGGTGTCAACATGCTCAAACTGAGCCTCTGAGTGACTGTCCGATGTCAACATGCATAGATAACAGCCTCTGAGTGATATGTCAACTTGCTTAAAACATAGCCTCTGAGTGACCATTCGTGTCAACATGCTTAAACTTGAACTCTGAATGACCATTGTGTAAACATGCACAACCTCTGAGTGACATCGGAGTCAACATGCTTATAATGAGCCTCTGAGTGATCGTTTACAAAGTCCTAACTCTCACATGTTCCATTTGTTGGACGAGAGGGATTAAATACATAATTATATAAAAGTTGGACGTTGGAAGGATTAAAAGTGTCAACATGTTAATATTATACCTCTGTGACCTTTTAATGAATCGAGAACTCGACAATGTCCAGGCATAATCCCGGGTACGCCAAATATTGGCTATGGAGGGCTAAATATGCTAAAAGGGTGTTTTAGAAGGTCTTTGGAGGGTTTAATAAGTTGAGGGGCTAAATGTGGCAAATTTTGAAAACTGGCATGGGGCGCTAGCGGGGCGCGAGAGGCAAGGCCTTGGCCTCTCGCGGGGCGCGAGAGGCCTGTGTCTGCAGAAAATTAACCTGGCCTCCACACAAAGAGCCAAAAAACATTTTTTTCGAAACTATGGACTTTCAATCAGCTATGCCACGTTTTAGGACACTTGTAAGCTCCCTCTTACACCCCTAAACACCTGGCATCACCTCCTTTGAGTTCTCCAACTATAAATAGGAGCCCAAGTTCACCATTTGAACTTGCACCTTTCTCATTTATAACTCTTCTCCCTCCTCTGGAAGTTCCTAACTGAAAGGAGCATCCAACTTAGTTCTATTGCATTCTAGGAACCTCTTGTAAGTCTTCCTTCCATGTGCATTTTCGTTTATAGGCTTTTATAACCAAAAGTCAAGCGTTTTACGGAAAATGCTATGACTTTCAGTTAAGACCATATGGTCCAGTCATTGTTCATAATGAACATGGCTAAGTGATCGTAATAAGGTATATGTTAGTTCTTATAAAAGGCACCTCCTAAAGATCACGTTTGCTAGACCAATTGACGGGTCAAAGTTATGATATTAAAAGCCAAACAGGCCATCTTTTGAAAAATTATAAATTAATCTTGTATATGTTATGAAACCTGTTTTGACACTTAAACAAGTTGGTATAATTATTAGAACATGTAATAACATGTTCGGCTCGTCATTTCAGTTTTAGGGTCGGTTCGCAACCGAAAGTTGCGAATTTTGACTTCTACTTTGACTTTCGATTCTGACCCGATTTAGATTAGTTAGCCACTGATCTAAAGTTGCATTATGATCGTAAAATAATGTAGCATAACCCTCTGAGGTTATATTACATGATCATAATCAGAATCCTGAGTTTATGCGTAAGTTCCATAATTAAGTCATTTTTTACTAAAATGCCCTTTTTGCATAAAACAAGATGAAAATAATGGCACATGAGGCCTTACACATGAAGGGCGCACACACCTTGGTGCCTAAAAGGCACTGCCATATCTCCCAGGTAAGATTTTTAGAATAATTAAAATATGATCAACGCTTGGGTGAAAAGGAAACCAAATCCATTGGGATGAACCCAACGAACCACACAAGAAAGATTTCGGGGACGAAACCTCTTTAAGAGGGGTAGATTTGTAACACCCCAAAAACGGGTTTGATAATCAAACCACGTTAATATTAAAGAGCGGGTAAAAGACTGTTAGTGGTAAAAGTGAACCCGTAAACAACATAACTAGGAACAAATTAACCTAGTTAATAACATGAATATAAGTGACAGCACAATGAGTTGTAACTTGATATTTAATCAAAACTAAACTTGAGGGACCAAAGCTGCTTAAAAAGGATACTTGTGTTTTAAAACAAAAGGTTTAAACACAACACACACCTAGTGTGTGTGTGTTGGTCGACCATCAGGAGAAAGAACAAGGGCAAACCCTTCTTCAAGCCTAATCCACCAAAATTGAATATCAATTCGAGACCCAAATCGGTGCATGAACATGAATTATTGATCACCTAGATTATGGGATCATAAGGTATGTCTCAAAACTTAGATTGGTGAAAATCATAACTTGAGACATGTTGAATACTTGCAATTAGATAGTTGGTATATGATCCAAAGATGACATTAAGTGTAGGTGTATGCTTGATTTTGTTAGACTTAAAGAAATTATGCACTACTTGATGTAAGATTTCTTGTTGGTGAATTACAAGTAGATGTTGAAATGGGTTTTTGCATGACATGATGAAATTAATGCTATGTCAATGTTAATAGGTGTTTGAGATCATGTTGTATACTAATTAGTGTGTAAAATTTGATTATATTAGGTATTCGGATGAATGTCTAATAATATAATGAAATGGGTTGCTACATAAAGACGAAAACCTAGCTAATGGATAAATTAGCATTTGTTAATCAAAAGCTAAGTTAACTTGATGTTAAGAATCGCTTGAATTTGTTTAAGTGAAAGAAACGACATGAACTTGGCTTGGGAAATGAAGCTATAATGGTGGTCTAAGAATAGCGCTTACCGGGTAATTAACGAAATGCCTAAATAAGTTGTAAAACTTATTCGTGAGTTTGTATGTGTAAATAGGCAGTTGACTTTTAAAAGTCAAACTGAACCGTAATAGGATCGAATGATAAATTTGATGTAAAATCCATAAGGTGGAATAGTCATGTTAAACGGTGACTAACCTAACCATCTTGCGAATGATAAATGATAATTTGACGCTTGACAAGCTAGGTGGAGGCTTAGGAAGAAGCGGATCAAACTGATCAAGTACGCAGAAAGAGCATAATTGGATTTTAAGGTAAGTAAAGCTTACATATTTTAAGTAGAATACACACTTGTAGTATTGGTTAAGGAAAAGATAGATTAGTACTGAAATATGATGTTCCGATACGAAGTGATTCAAGTCGGAACAAGTGAAAAAGGTAAGAAATCATGAATGATGGTAAAAAGGATAAAATGGTAAATTAGTCATGTGATAACGCATATATAGGGAGTATTGAAACAGTACCTTGTGGTGTAAACCATAATGGGTAATAAGGGGTAAAATGGTAAGACAGTCACGAATTGACGGAAAGTCAAGAGTTCTGAATAAGACACCATATGACGTAAGTCATAATGGGTCAAGCGAATTAAGAAACAATATTTTAATGTAATATGATCACATTGTAAAATGAAATGGGCTAAATGGTGAGATGACAAATAAATGCCATCTTATAATGATAAGTGGTCATTTTGACCAAATAGATCAAATGGTGATGATATCACCATTTGACAATAATACCTAATGAACGCTTGTTGAGTTTTGTAATCACAGGGAAATGGTGTTTGATTCGCATCGCTATTAATTGGTAATTAATAGTGCAACGTATTTAAACGGGTCAATGCTATGACCCGAGGCAGGTACGTGTAACGGGTCAAACTCTCAATAAGGACTTAAAAGTCCGATGAGTGTTAAATGAGTCTTGAATGAACAATAGATTACCTAGGAAAGGTAAATCAAATAATCTAAATCGTAGACATTATGTTCTTAAGAACATAATGATTTTAAATAGGCTATAGTTAAATGTTCATATTTGGTCGAAGTACGATATTGAAAGTCCTTCGACATAAAAGAAGGGTCTAAGTTGACCAAAATGCCCTCGAGTGATGAAATAGAAAACGACTCTAATGTTAGTTTAAAAATGAGTTTTATAATATAATAGACAATTTCGGTAGTGAAAAAGTGAAAAGTATAAGCCTTTTTGGTTTAATGCCCTTTTAAATGGTCTTTTCCGTAAACTGTCAAACCAAATGGTAGAAATTGGATAAAATGAAATTAAGGTAATAAATCCACCACAAATAATATTGTGGTGGGAAATAGATAGATATTTTAGTGTGGAAACGATAAGATAGATAAGGCTTGGTTGAAATAAGCGTTGGATTACGCTAAAACAACCAAACGGGTCAAATAATAAATAAATAAATAAAGGTTTAGTTGAATAAGGCAATGTATTTCGCTAAGGCAACTATACGGGTAATAATGGAGTGTTAACGCATACTGAAAAGGATGCGTAAATGTATAGTTTGGTTTAAATGGGGTTAAAGGGCAAAATCAGAAAATAAAAGCATAAACCATGGATAAATGCATAATTTATATGAAATAAGAATCCGGGTCAAGGATTTCGGGTTAATATGTGAGAAAACATTTTACGGATATTTAGAAACAAGTTTCGAGTAAAACGGAGGAAAATTGAGGGAGTTGCGGAAATTGTTGTAACTAAAACGGCAAAAAAAAGAGAGAAATTTTGCAGCAAGCCACCGTAGGCTACGGTGGCCTACTGTAGCTTACGGTAGGCAGCTGCTGGTTAAAACTGGAAGTCTTTGCCATAAGATGGTGAGTTAGGACCGTAAAGCTTGACCGTAAGCTACGGTCGGTGGGGTCTGAAACAAAGTTTTTATTTTTATTGTTTTAAGTCTTCGGGTTTATTCGGTTATGTTATAATCTAATTATAACTAACGTAATTCATAAATTATGAAATATAGGTGATAATTGGGAGCAACGGAGGAGGACCAAGCTATCTGAAGAACCGAACACGATCAAAGCTCAAGCTTCCGCAACTGGTTTTATTGTTTCAAAACAAATCAATGTCGACATGTTAGAATGTTATGAAGTTTTATATAAATAATAATAATAATAATAATAATAATAATAATAATAATAATACTATGTGTAGATGTATATTCGCATTTACTCGTTTAAATACAAATTTTAATAATGGAAATTGCGTAAAGTAAGATATGGTCTTACAAGTTGGTAATTAGAGTTCAATGTTAGTGATCAAATGTGTTCGGTTCTGGCTTGGTCACATGATCCGGTAAGTTATTATAAATTTAGCAGTCTAACATGGTTAAAGTGTTGTAAATAACACAGAGGGTAATCGTGTGAATGCACGTTACCCCAAATAAAATGATAAAAGACCGATATAGCTAGTGAATTACTTGTGTTAACAAGTATTGTAGATAGCCTTGTACTATAGTAAGGGCGCTTATTAATTTTCAATGTTACTAATCAATGCAAATGTTTTGGTTAAAGGATTCTCGCATCTGAAGATGGCGGTAGTGTAATGATCTACCGACACGTTGACAGAATGGTCCGAATATGACAAGTAGAGCATACTCATTAATGACCTAAATGTTAAATAAAGGTGGAACGACAATGAAAGCCAATGAAGAAAATATCACCCAGGTGCACACTTTAAATTATTGTGTAACTAGTAGTATGTACCAGATACGTAATGAACGACGGTTGTGTACCGAATTAAAGCATGGGAAAAGCTGGACGGGATACCCATCCATGATGAAGTTCCCAAGAGAAATTGGGCGGGTAATACGCATTATTCACAATCGTGAATAATATATATATATATTTATATATATATATATATATATATATATATATATATATATATATATATATATATATATAAGAGTTCAAAACTAAAATCTTGGATGGAGTGACCATCCAAGTAGAAGTTTTCAATAAGATTTTATTGAAGAAAAGTAAAGATCATATGGATAAATGTGGTTACATAAAAGTCCTTTAAAAGGTAAAACATTCTATATGTTTTGAGATGAAAAAGGTAAAAACTAATAATTGTTAAATAACAATTAAACAAAGTTATACCAAATAAAATCAGAGACAAGAACCAAGAATTTACTTATATGGGAAGTAATGTGTTAGTTATAAGAAAGTCATGTGTACCATGTGTTGATCGCTTACTCTGGCCAAGTAAATGATACACACATGATACCTTGAACTTGTTATAATGAACACATACACATTCAATGTGGTAAATCAAGGTGAATGGGAAAAGTTAAAAGATCATTGGGATCAAGAAACATACAAGTGTACTCGTATAAACGGTTTTCGTGGGAACCATAAAAACGATATACAACGCACATAGAAATAAATAACCCAAGAAATTTGTGGAATAAGTCATTATGGAGGAAAGAACCATGGTTGACAAAAGGGCGCGTAAAACCAAAGTATAAAAGACCCGCGAGGTCATAGAAACGGAGGTAGTGCCCACATGGGAAATAATCAAAGTCGATGACCATGATCGTAGAAAAGATAAAAAGAGAAAAGAAAGAAATGATGATGATAATCATCATTCGTGGTCCATGAGGCCATAAAGGATGATCGGATAAAGAATAAAGTTTGACCGTTCAGAAGTGATGGATTACACGAACAAGTCAAGCGGATTAGATAAAGAATAAAGTTTGATTGTTCAAAGTGATGTATTTCACACGAACAAGTCAAACGGGTCGGATAAAGAATAAAGTTTGACCGTTCAGAAGTGATGGATTTCACACGAACAAGTTAAGCGGATTAGATAAAGAATAAAGTTTGATTGTTCAAAAGTGATGTATTTCACACGAACAAGTCAAACGGGTCAGATAAAGAATAAAGTTTGACCGTTCAGAAGTGATGGATTTCACACGAACAAGTCAAACGGATTAGATAAAGGATAAAGTTTGACTGTTCAGAAGTGATGGATTTCACACGAACAAGTCAAACGGGTCAGATAAAGGATAAACTTTGACTGTTCAGAAGTGATGGATTTCACACGAACAAGTCAAGCGGATTAGATAAAGAATAAAGTTTGATTGTTCAAAAGTGATGTATCTCACACGAACAAGTCAAACGGGTCAGATAATGAATAAAGTCTGACAATTCATAAGTGATGAATCTCACAAGAACAAATCAAACGGGTTAATAAAGAATTAGATTCGATCGCTCATAAGTGATGGATTTCACACGAGCAAGCCAAACGAGTCAAAAATAAGTATAGTGATTGAATTTAAAAGTAAACGCATACCGGGTAACGGGAGCGTTGAAATAAAAGAATAATGAGCCCAAGTAATGGGACGTGATTAAATTACTATAGACGCAAACCGAATAATGGAAGCGTGAAATAGAATGGAACCCATAAAATGGGTCGCGAATGAATATAATGAAAACGTAAAGTGAATAACGGAAGCGTTAAAACAATAACATAAAGAACTCGAGTAACGGGTTGAAAAGCGATATAGGCTTAAACCGGATAACTGTAAACGTGAGACAAAATCGATGCAAAAATGACATATGAAGTCATAGATTCGAAAGAAATTGTCCGAACGAAAAATGATCTAGTCATGGACTACGATCGCGCAGGCGCGCATGGCTATCAACAGACAGTGTCTGATCAGAATAAATGTTTGGGGAAACATACACAAAATGTTGTGGTTGCCACTAAAGATGGTAGTTGTGACTTGGTGGTGACGAGTGGTCAACGCCATTTGATCTTGCGCTAGGCTTAGACGCAAGTGATCATGAAATGACTAATAGATCCGACAAGCAAATGTGACTCGTAAAAGACTCGCGGAGACATAGAAAACGAAAATGTTAACAAACTGGATCAAACATGGTTTGAGGGCCATAATTGAAGTAAAATCAATTAGCCTTCGTGGTAAGAGGGAGCCATGATTTGGTGGATAAAGAAGGGACAATGTAAATGATTTTCCTTTCAAATACAAAAGAGGTGCATTGACACCAAATATATATTTAGAGAACGACACGGGTAAAAGGATGATCTAAAGGATCACCACGACCTTCGGGTTACGAATAGTGTAATGATCTAGAGGGTCAAAATGACCTTGGGGTCATGAATCAAGAGGAATGATACATTAATAGACCTCACCTTAGGAGACTAAGTAAAAGAAAAGAAGAGGGAGAAAGTTTAAAGAAATGGCTTAGGGAGCCGAGTAAAAGGGCCTACGGGTCTCTTAAATAAAGTAAGGAAATTATTTATAATTCCCCACGTGAAATAAAACAGTAAAAAGAAGAAATACTAGATTGTCAAATTCTCGATGCGAATAATCGACATAAGTTGAAAGGAAAAAACGTTAAACTAAAACTCGGTTTTTAGTTAGAAACAACGCATCAATAAACATAAATGGTATGAGATGAATTGGAAAATGATTAATAGTAAAGGAAACAGGTCTTGACACTATTAGGTGTGCGACGATGAATTTGAAAAGAAAATTTGCAAAAAGGAAAAAGATATATATAAAATTTAACATGACGTGATACAATCACGGTTGATATATATATATATATATATATATATATATATATTTATATATATATAACATGGTATATGACTACCTTGTAACACGATCTATGAGACTAGGGTCTCGAAAGTTTGTAAAAGCCTTGCGAAGGCAATATGAGGGTACCTAAATTATGAGGTATGAGGTAACCGGTGACTAATAAATCTAACCAACAAGATCGGTTAAGATCAAAATTAAATTTAAAACTTACTGAATGCGCTTATCAGTATAACATTTGCGTGGGTAAGCATGTTGACAAATACATATGACCAAGTGGGCAAATGGCGACTCGATCGAGTAAACAAAGAGGGATACAAGATGAAAGTAATGGCACATGATGCCTTACACATGAAGGGCGCACACACCTTGGAGCCTAAAAGGCACTGCCATATCTCCCAGGTAAGATTTTTAGAATAATTAAAATATGATCAACGCTTGGGTGAAAAGGAAACCGAATCCATTGGGTTGAACCCAAGGAACCACACAAGAAAGGTTTCGGGGACGAAACCTCTTTAAGGGGGTAGATTTGTAACACCCCAAAAACGGGTTTGGTAATCAAACCACGTTAATATTAAAGAGCGGGTAAAAGACTGTTAGTGGTAAAAGTGAACCCGTAAACAACATAACTAGGAACAAATTAACCTAGTTAATAACATGTATATAAGTTACAACATAATGAGTTGTAACTTGATATTTAATCGAAACTAAACTTGAGGGACCAAAGATGCGTAAAAAGGATACTTGTGTTTTAAAAACAAAAGGTTTAAACACAACACACACCTAGTGTGTGTGTGTTGGTCGACCATCAGGAGAAAGAACAAGGGCAAACCCTTGTTCAAGCCTAATCCACCAAAATTGAAGATCAATTCGAGACCCAAATCGGTGCATGAACATGAATTATTGATCACCTAGATTATGGGATAATAAGGTATGTCTCAAAACTTAGATTGGTGAAAATCATAACTTGAGAAATGTTGAATACTTGCAATTAGATAGTTGGATTATGATCCAAATATGACATTAAGTGTAGGTGTATGCTTGATTTTGTTAGACTTAAAGAAATTATGCACTACTTGATGTAAGATTTCTTGTTGGTGAATTACAAGTAGATGTTGAAATGGGTTTTTGCATGACATGATGAAATTAATGCTATGTCAATGTTAATAGGTGTTTGAGATCATGTTGTATACTAATTAGTGTGTAAAATTTGATTATATTAGGTATTCAGATGAATGTCTAATAATATAATGAAATGAGTTGCTACATAAAGACGAAAACCTAGCTAATGGATAAATTAGCATTTGTTAATCAAAAGCTAAGTTAACTTGATGTTAACAATCGCTTGAATTTGTTTAAGTGAAAGAAACGACATGAACTTGGTTTGGGAAACGAAGCTATAATGGTGGCCTAAGAATAGCGCTTACCGGGTAATTAACGAAATGCCTAAATAACTGTTAAACTTATTCGTGAGTTTGTATGTGTAAATAGGCAATTGACGTTTAAAAGTCAAACTGAACCGTAATAGGATCGAATAATAAATTTGATGTAAAATCCATAAGGTGGAATAGTCGTGTTAAACGGTGACTAACCTAACCATCTTGCGAATGATAAATGATAGTTTGACGCTTGACAAGCTAGGTGGAGGCTTAGGAAGAAGCGGATCAAACTGATCAAGTACGCAGAAAGAGCATAATTGGATTTCAAGGTAAGTAAAGCTTACATATTTTAAGTAGAATACACACGTGTAGTATTGGTTAAGGAAAAGATAGATTAGTACTGAAATATGATGTTCCGATACGAAGTGATTCAAGTCAGAACAAGTGAAAATGGTAAGAAATCATGAATGATGGTAAAAAGGATAAAATGGTAAATTAGTCATGTGATAACGCATATATAGGGAGTATTGAAACAGTACCTTGTGGTGTAAACCATAATGGGTAATAAGGGGTAAAATTGTAATACAGTCACGAATTGACGGATAAATAAAGAGTTCTGAATAAGACACCATATGACGTAAGTCATAATGGGCCAAGTGAATTAAGAAACGATATTTTAATGTAATATGATCACATTATAAAATGAAATGGGCTAAATGGTGAGATGACAAATAAATGCCATCTTATAATGATAAGTGGTCATTTTGACCAAATAGATCAAATGGTGATGATATCACCATTTGACAATAATACCTAATGAACGCTTGTTGAGTTTGGTAATCACAGGGAAATGGCGTTTGGTTCGCATCGCTATTAATTGGTAATTAATAGTGCAATGTATTTAAATGGGTCAATACTATGACCCGAGCCAGGTGGGTCAAACTCTCAACAAGGACTTAAAAGTCCGATGAGTGTTAAATGAGTCTTGAATGAACAATAGATTACCTAAGGTAAGGTAAATCTAATAATCTAAATCGTAGACATTATGTTCTTAAGAACATAATGACTTTAAATAGGTTATAGTTAAATGTTCATATTTGGTCGAAGTACGATATTGAAAGACCTTCAACATAAAAGAAGGGTCTAAGTTAACCAAAATGCCCTCGAGTGATGAAATAAGAAGACGACTCTAATATTAGTTTAAAAATGAGTTTTATAATATAATAGAACCTTTCGGTAGTGAAAAAGTGAAAAGTATAAGCCTTTTTGGTTTATGCCCTTTTAAATAGTCTTTTCCGTAAACTGTCAAACCAAAGGGCAGAAACTGGATAAAATGAATTTACGATAATAAATCCACCACACAAATAATATTATGGTGGGAAATAGATAGATATCTTAGTGTGGAAACGATAAGATAGATAAGGTTTGGTTGAAGTAAGCGTTGGATTACGCTAAAACAACCAAACGGGTCAAATAATAAATAAATAAAGGTTTAGTTGAATAAGGCAATGTATTTCGCTAAGGCAACTATACGGGTAATAATGGAGTGCTAACGCATACCAAAAAGGATGCGTAAATGTATAGTTTGGTTTAAATGGGGTTAATGGGCAAAATCAGAAAATAGAAGCATAAACCGGGGATAAATGCATAAATTATATGAAATAAGAATCCGGGTCAAGGATTTCGGGTTAATATGTGAGAAAACATTTTACGAATATTTAGAAACAAGTTTCGAGTAAAAGGGATAAAAATTGAGGGAGTTACGGAAATTGTTGTAACTAAAACGGCAAAAAAAAAGAGAAAAATTGCAGCAAGCCACCGTAGGCTACGGTGGCCTACTGTAGCTTACAGTAGGTAGCTGCTGGTTGAAACTGAAAGTCTTTGCCGTAAGACGGTGAGTTAGGACCGTAAAGCTTGACCGTAAGCTACGGTGGTCACCGTAGCTTACGGTGGGGTCTGAAACAAAGTTTTTATTTTTATTGTTTTAAGTCTTCGGGTTTATTCGGTTATGTTATAATCTAATTATAACTAACGTATTTCATAAATTATAAAATATAGGTGATAATTGGGAGCAACGGAGGAGGACCAAGCTATCTGAAGAACCGAACACAATCAAAGCTCAAGCTTTCGCAACTGGTTTTATTGTTTCAAAACAAATCAAGTGTCGACATGTTAAAATGTTATGAAGTTTTTATAATAATAATAATAATAATAATAATAATAATAATAATAATGTGTAGATGTTTATTCGCATTTACTCGTTTAAATACAAATTGTAATAATGGAAATTTATTAAAGTCAGGTAAGGGTTGTATCTTGTAATATTTCTCTTTTTGTGTGAGTGAATGGCCAACTTTGTGATTTTCCCTATTTATAGTCTACTGATCTAGCCAACAAAAAGTAATTAAAAAAATACTTTTTTCCTGGTTTGAACTTAAGATCTCTTTTCAAAGAGATATTTGCGCTAACCAAGTGGATTAGCCTCACATTGACTTTTAAACGCAACGAATAGAAGTTTTTGTGTGGTATGTGTATTACAAAATCAAAAAGAAAATGAATTACTATGATCTTATGTTTAATTACAAAAAGACTTGTCTTCTAAAAGGATGTCGACACATTTTACACCGATTGAAAACAATATGAATACCACTATCAGAAATGATGTTCTTTGATTGCCATCGATTAATAAATTCAATTAAAAATTGATATAATATCATAACTGGAAACCATAAAACGGATACCAATATCAAACTAATGTTGAATACTAATATTGGTACCGATGTTGTTTGGTGACCATCGATTTTGTTCATTACGATGCGAGTACAATGTTGGTAAATTCAATTAAAATGAAATATTATCAAATTTGGAAACCGTAAACAAATACAATATCATACTGATGTTGTGTGATCGGTATTGGTTCAGTTACTACGATACGGGTATGTACCAGGCATCGGTACAGTACCAGTTATCAGCATAGTTTACATACCCAAAAAATATTGTATTTTGAATATATTTCAATAAAATTATATAAAATGTTGAAAAAAACTAAAAATGACTGTATATTTAGATTTGTTAAAAAGTTTATGAAAACATGTTAATAAATAATAATTAAATCAAATGATACATGAAAATATTATTCAGGAAAATTTCATTGTTCTTATTATTGTTCATATAATAAGTTACTTAATAATAAAATAATAATAATAACAACAATAATAATGTTGTTGTGATTATTATTATTATTATTGTTATTATTTTTTAGTTTCCTCTTACAACTGTTATAACAAGTGTTGGTATCGAAACAAATTGAATCAATACCAAGTGAGTTCTCATCACGTAGCTTGGAGGAAAACCACTAGTTATTATTATTGTTATTATTGTTATAATTGTTATAATAGTCAAACGACCTTGCTTCATGTTTGAAAGAATGAACATGTACAATGAAGGAAGGTGGTTGCTTCACTCTTCATGAAAGGTTCTTTTAATTTTGATCACTATTTAGTTTTAAAATGGTTTCTCAAGAATCTTGAAAGGGCTTATTATTGTTGCTGCGATTCATCCTAAAACTATGTATGCTTAAAAAAATATGACTCCATAGTTTCAACGTTAGTTTTTCCGATGAGAATAATGAGGAGACTAACATCGTACTTGTAGGTTTTAAATTTCACAAATGCCTGAATATCTCTCTAAATCATGTTGCGTACTTTTAAATTGAAATATTTTGACAATATCTATTGAAAGTTCCATCAAATATGTCATAGAGAATAGCAAGAACAAATATGCTAATCGTTTCTGATACAACGTACTAAGAAATAGATAAAAGATTTTCATTATGTAAGGGACGAACCAACATAACAGAAAAGGACCAGTAGGAAACAGACCCATAAGGTACACACTTTACAGCAGCTACATCCTCCACGGAGTCAAACACCAATTATACGATTAGGGGAACCGGGGCACTCCACGGGTAGGCTTGGCGGATTCGGCTAGCTAGCACAAGTACCAGCTCGAGATTTTGCAAACTTCGAATATTCTGACCGTTGTTCAACGGTCCTTTGATCATTGTTAAAAAAACAAATTTATACACTTTATATAAGCTATTATTTAGGACCCCGTGCATTGGAACAATAACTAAAAAAATAGACATAAAAATACTGAACCACGCACATGCAGTGTGACGTATTAACACGTAAAATTTAGATCGAAATGTAAAACATTGTCGTAAAGAATAATAACTAAGTTGAAATAGTAAATCATTGAAATGGGTTTCAGTTAATAATAATGATAATAATTCACTACAATTTTAACCTATACTGTTTAATAAAATTAAAAATAAAACATAACAGTTACTTTTTACTAATATTATAAGTGAATAACATGCAATAAAAAGTTTGTAAATTAATTTTTTGAGGTATATTCCATTTAATTGAGTGAAATTCAACTAACCAAAAAAGTATAGGATACAATCAGACTAAGCATAAAAAAATAATAGTAATCATGTGAGAAAATCATTTTTGGTAAGATATATAGAGAGAGAGGTGTATATAATTTTTAAACTTGCATACATTTATAAAATTATTAGAAAATAAAACATTTTTCAAGTTCCTACTTTCCCAAGATGACTACACATATTATTTAATTTAATTAAAAATGCCTTCAAAAAGTATAACATCAGTTACTTGTACTATATGAAATAAAACATATAAACAATTGAATATTAAATATTGAATAGTAAGTTTTACTCGCAACTTAATATTGTAATTGTAAAATGTAAATTAATATATAGAGAAAATAACTTTCTCCCACAAATTTTAAACGCACACGCTCTCAAAATACTTTATTATCAAAACCCTTTTTAACTTTCTACGATGGATTCACAACACACTCTCACTAAGATCCTATTGGGGGAAGGTAATGATCACATTAACAAATGTGATTGTGTAAAAGTTTTATAAAAAGGGAAAACATTTTATATGTTTTGAGATAAAAAGGGTAAAAACTAATAATTATTAAATAATAATTAAATAAGGTTTTACCAAATAAAATCAGAAATATGGATATGAACCGAGAATTTTCTTACATTGGAGTTAATGTGTTAGTTATAATAAGGTCACGCGTACCATGTGTTAATCGCTTACTCTGGCCAAGTAAGTAGTAAACATATGATACCACGAACTTCTTATAATGAACACATATACGTCCGATGTAGTAAAACGAGGATAATGGGATGGGTTAAAAGGAGTTATTCGGGTCAAATAAAGAATAAAGTTTGATTGTTCATAGGTGATGGATTTCACACGAACAAGTCAAACGGGTTAAATAAAGAATAAGGTTTGATTGTTCATAGGTGATGGGTTTCACACGAACAAGTCAAACGGTCAAATAAAGAATAATGTTTGATTGTTCAAAGATGATGGATTTCAAAACGAACAAGTCAAACGGGTTAAATAAAGAATAAGTTTGGATTGTTCATAAGTGATGGATTTCACCCGAACGAGTCAAACGACTCAAATGAAGTATAATGATTGAATATAAATGTAAACGCAAACTGGGTAATGGGAGCGTTAAAATAAAAGAATAATGAGCCCGGTAATGAGACGTGATTAAATGTACATGTAGACACAAACCGAATAATGGGAGCACGAAATATTAATGAACCCATGTAAAGGGTCATGAATGAATATAAATGAAAATGTAAAATGAATACGGGAGCGTTAAAACATTAAGATAAAGAACCCGGGTAACGGGTTGTAAGGAAATATAGGCATAAACCGGATAACGGTAAGCGTGAGACAAACCGACGTATAAATGACATATGAAGTCATATAGTCGGAAGAATTGTCCGAATGGAAAACGATCTAGTCATAGACTACAATTGCGCGGGCGTGCGCGGATATTAACAGATAATATCTGATATGCATATGAGAATAAGTGTTTTAGGCAACATACACAAAATGTTGTAGATGCCATTAAAAATGGTAGTTGTAACTCGATGGTGACAAGTGGTCAATGCCATTTGACCCTTGCGCCAGACATAGACGCAAGTGATCGTTACCCAGTTGGGACGAAACGACTGATAGATCCTGCAAGCGAATACGACACATAAGTGACTCGCGGGGTCATAGAAACGCAAATATGCCAATACGGATCAAACATGGTCTAAGGGCCATAGTAGAAATAGAAATAAATTAGCTTTCATGGTTAAAAGGGCCATGATTGGCGAATAAAAGAAAGATAAGGTAAATGGTAATTTGACTTATTTTAACCATAAATGAGTGTGTTAACATCAAAGATACTTAAAGAATGATTTGAGTTATAAATAGTGTAAAGGTTTACGGGATCAAAATGACATTCGGGTCACGAATCGAGAGGAATGAGCCTTAAAGGCCTCACCTTAAAAAGGTGAAAATTAAAAGAAATAGCCTACGAGGTTAAGTGAAAGGGCTTACAGGTCACTTAGACAGAGCGAGTGAACCGGTTACGATTCTCCGCGTAAAATAAAAACAGTAAAAGAAGAAATGTTAGGTTGTCAATTTCTCGATGCGAGTAATTGACATAAGTTAAAGGGAAAACGTTAAACTAAAAATTTGGTTTTAGTTAGAAACAACGTTTTAACAAACATAAATGAGATGAACTGGAAAAATGATTCATATTAAAAGAAAACAAGTCTCGACACTAATAGGTGTAAGACTATAAATTCAAAAAGAAAATTTGCAAAAACAAAAGGTTGATATAAACTTAAACATGACGGGATACAATCACGAACAAGAAAGTAACATGGTATATGGTTACTTTGTAACACAAATAGAACTGGGGTCATGAGAAATTATAAAAGCCTTGCGAAAGCAATATGAGTGTACCTAAACTACGAGGTATAAGCTAACCGCTGACCGATAAGTCTAAGTGGCAAGATCGTGCAAGGTGAAAATTATATTTAAAACTTGTTTGATGAGCTTGTCATTATAGGATTAGCGTGGAAAATGCATGTTGACGGATTTTTGTGACCTAGTGGCCAAATAGCGACTCGATCAAGTAAACGATAAAGACAAGGGATACAAGATGAAAGTAACGGCCCATGAGGCCTTACACAAGAAAGGCGCATACACCTTGGAGCCAAAGGACACAACCATATTTTGCTAGTAAGATTATTGAATAATTAAAGATATAAGCAACATCCAAATGAAAATGAAACCAATTACATTGGGTTTAACTCGAGGAACTATGTAAGTAAGGTTTCGGGGACGAAACCTGTTTAAGAGGGGTAGAGTTGTAACACCCCAAAAACGGGTTTGTATTAAAAGGATAGTGGTAAAAGTTAATCCATAAACAAAATAACTAGAAACTAATTAACCTAGTTAGCAACATGTAAATAGGTAATGAAACATTGAGTTATAGTCTTATATAATCAAAACTACACTTGAGGGACTAAAGCTGCCAAAAAGAGAACTTGTGTTTTAATAACACAAGAATTAAGACACAACACACATAGTGAGTGTGTTGGTTGACCATCAGGAGGTGGAGACAAGGGGAAACCCTAACTCATCCAAGAATCACCAAATTGAAGGTCAATTCTAGACTCAAATCAATTGATGAACGCATATAAATGATCACCTAAACGAGGGGATCATAAGGTATGTCTCAAAACTTAGATTGGTGAAAATCATAACCTAAGACAAGTAGAATACTTGCAATTAGATTGTTGGATTATGATCCAAAGATGAAATTGAGTGTTTATGTATGCTTAATTTTGTTAGACATCATGAAATTATGAGATAATTGAGATAAGATTACTTGTAAGTGATTAACAAGTAGATTATGAAGTGGGTTTTGATAATTTGATGAAGATGATATACATGTGCTTAGAATCATCATACATGATTGTAATAGCAAGATACTTGAATAATCTATTAGTTCGAGTATATGTTCATACTCGCCATGGAATGGGTTTTGTATGATATAATGAAATGGATGTTATATTTATCTTAAATGAGGTTTGAAATCATCATGTGTTTATGAATATTTAAAGTATTTGGATAAGCTTGATATTTGGGTAAATTCCATATTAATGATTCAATTGCTTTATAATGATGAAATAATCCCAAGTTCTTGTATAAGATTGATAGATTAGCATACAATGTTTGAAACTATGTTAATCCGATGTTAACAATTGTATGAACTTAGTAGAGAAATTTAGTTAAAACGGTGGTCTAGAAATAACGCCTACCGGGTAATTGATGGAATGCCTAAATGAGTTTGTTGAACTTAACTGTACATTTGCAAATGTTAATAGGCAGTTGACTTTTAAAAGTCAAATTGACCTATAATATAATCAAATGATAATTTGATATAAAGTCCGTAAGGTGGGATAGTCTTGATAAATGATGACTAACCTAACCATCTTGGGAATGGTAAAAGGTAATATGACGCTTGACAAGCTAGGTGGAAGCTTGGGAGTAAGCGGGTCAAACGAGTCAAATACGCGTGGAAAACATAATCGGATGCAAGGTAAGTAAAGCTTACATCTTTTAAGCAGAACACATACTTAGAGTATTGGTTAAGATAAGGTAAATTAGCATTTGAAATATGACGTTTCGACGCAAAGTGATACGGGTCAGAATAAGTGAAAATGGTAAGAAACCATAATTTATGGTAAAAAGGGTAAAACGGTAAAATAGTCATGCGATGATGAATAAATAATGAGTTTTGAAACATTATCTTATGATGTAAACCATAAAGGGTACAAAGGGGTAAAATGGTAATCCGGTCACGAGTTGACGGTTTGAAAAAGACACCATATGGCGTAAGTCATTATGGGACAAGCTAATTAAAAAATGACTTTTTAAGTAATATGATCACATGGTGTAAAACGAAATGGGCTAAATGAGTGAGATGACAAATAAATACCATCTCATAATGATAAATGGTCATTTAGGCCAAACGGGTCAAATATTGATGTTATCACCATTTGACAATGATGACTAGATTAGCACTTACATATACATTTACAAGCTTGGGGGAATAGTTGTCTGGCACTTACATATACATTTACAAGCTTGGGAAATAGTGCCAGGAAACTTGCCTGGCACTTCCCTATTGGACCAAACAGTTTATTATTTTATATACACTTGAAAATTATAGTTTCGCCCTCAGTTTAAAATTATGTTTTTGCCCACACTTTGTTGGGATTGGAGCATAAAGGTTTATTCATTTATATTGTATTTTGGGCTTTTGGGTTACTTTGGGCTTCCTAGTGCCAAGTGGGCCTAGGGTTGTATATTTGGGCTTTGTCATGTCTATAAATAAAGGGGTTAGGTCACTTGGTAGGGGTTAGAGAGTTGATTACAAAAACTTGTGTCTGACATCCTCTGGTGTATGCAAGTTATTATATTCAAGTTATTCAAGTTGTTCTTCATCCTGATCATAATTTCCGCAATTGATTAGGATAGCGATACCTGTTTGATCCGTTTCACGGGACTTACACACTTCAAAATAAAATTATGTTTTTGCCCCTCTTTCAAAATTACGATTTTGGCCTTAGTTTAGAATTACAATTTTGCCCTTAGCTCAAATTTACGTTTTTGCCCTCAGTTCAAAATAAAATTTTGTTTTCCCCCTAGCTCAAAATTACGATTTGTTATATAATGATGAATATTACGAGTGGAAGTTCCACTTTGAACAGTATTGCAAGGCGAAGGAACCTGGCGTGTGGAGATGCATCATGAATGGTCCAAGAACCATAGTGTATAGCACAGAGCAAGATCCCGAAACTAAAATTCCCAAGCCTATGCACTTATGGACTCCAGAGGACGTCAAAATCATAGAGGAAGATGAGAAGGCATCTGCAACACTAACCATGGCTTTAGGACCCGATATCTCTATCGGGGTCAGCAACTGTAAAAATGCTAAAGAAGTTTGGAGTGAGTTGCAAAATCTCTACGAGGGAAACGCTGACATAATAGCGAGTAGGGTTAACCAGCTGAATCAGCAATTTAGCTCGTTCAATCACATATATGGGGAAACCATCGAAAATCAGATACGCCGTTATGTCAAACTAGTTTCCCAGATGATTTCAGCCGAGATCACCCTCACAAACAGCGCCATGAACCGACAATTGTTGAATTCGCTGCCCAAAAGTTGGGATGCAGACGTGGGCATGATCAAAAAGACAAAGAACCTGAACGACGTCACTCTCACTGAGATGATAGCTACTATCAAATCATGTGAAATTGATAACAAGAAAAGGGAGATCAACCATCAGAGCAGTCTGATAGCCGCAGGGATGACAGGTCAGAACGCAGCGTTAATGTCACAGAATCTCGTCTATAGTCCTCTTCAAGGAACTGCACAAGCACCAGGTGGATCAAATGTGGTGTACAGTCCTGTTGTCACGCCTCAAATTACTCAGTATGTGTATGGGTTTCAATCTCCAAATCCTGCAACGGTCTCAGCGGCTCAAGTCCATACACAGTTCCATGCTCAGTATCCTAACGTGGTTTTCAGTCCTGCAACTCCTCAAACCGTGCAACAAGGCGTTGTTCCTCAAACAGGCGCACCTGTCCTTGGCTCTGCACAACCCGCACCCAACTCTGCGTTTCTCACTAAGGAGAACGAACAGAAGCTGGCAATTGCTGCATCAATGATCAAGAGCTTGAACGCCTTCCTGGCAGGCGATCTGACCCCTCCATCTATTCTGCCAACAGAAGTTGATCAAATCATGGAGGAAGACCTGGGTGAGATCGATGTCTCCTGGAACTTAGCAATGGCTGCTTTTCGGGTCAACAAATTTCAGAAAAAGTATGGAAGGCAACCTTTGTCCAACCTGAAGACTGGTCTTACAAAGGACAAACTCAGGTGCTACCGATGTCATGAACCAGGCCATTTCGCTAGGGAATGCAAGAAGCCACCATCAGGGTATGTATCAAGATGTGGGTCTACGACTACAAGCTAAAATTAGCTGAAAAGGACGTAGAACTTCAAGCAGCCTTAGCCAAGCTGAATTCCTTGACAGGGAAGCTTCATGAAAATGAAATAAATATTAAGAAATTTGAAACTTCCAACAAATTAGTCAAGGACTTACGTGACCTCCAGCTTAATTATCAAAAGAATTTCACCAATGGTCTTGGGTACAATAGGGAACCTCCACCATATAATCATAACTACACTAGAATGCCTGAAACTGAGGAAGAAACCGAAAATGCTGAAAAAATGATGTATGGTAAACCGTCAGATTATTTATCTAAATCATGGACGCCCTATTACCCTAAGTTCTCCAAATCCACTGAACTCAAGAAGGATGATGTGTTTGTGGCTTCTACATCACTTCCTAGTGAGACTAGTACTCATCCATCTGAGAGTACGGTGGAATTGGAGACAGAAATGCCTGAGGCAACACCACCCACATCTTCTACAAAACTTAATGAAAAGGAATCTTCTGATGCTCAAACTAAATTTGTGAACGATACTAATGTGTATAATTCATGTGCAGAAGAAATTTTAGTTGAGGACATCACACAGGAAGATGAGGAAGAATGTCTGAATATTCATTCAGACAATTGAGCTGATGATTATGCTTTTTATAAACCTGCCTTTGACATTTTAAATCACTTTCTTGCTGAACAATTTACATGCTCAAACAGTGTTGGTTGTGTTGAACATTTAGATAGTTTAAATTCTGATATTGATGTTTTGAATGATGATAATAGCTGTAACAAATTGTGTGATGAGAAAACGAACTTAGCTGTAGGATCTACATTAACAGATGACTCGGCCTCATCAGCTTCAGCTGAGGATACCGAATATTCATCTTTAGCTGAGGATACCGAAAGTTCATCTTCAGCAGAGGATATCGAATGTTCACCTTCAAAGGCCGCATCTTTTGATGCATCTCATAGGAATGCCAATGTTAACGATGAAACAACCAACTGTTTTTGTCAATGTTGATGGTGACATTATTCTAGAAGATTTGGGCGACTCCATACAAGGGACTGATTCGGAAATGAAAGCAGATGAACACAAATCTAAATTTGATTCAAATGAAACCTCTACATCTGATAGTGAATCAGAACCTAAAATTTCTTTAAATTGCGAGGTTCCATCACCATCTGCTAAAATTTTTGAACATGATGTTCCTGTGGAGTCACTCGTGTCCTCTACAAATCTGTCACTAAACGTGATTTGAAGAGTAAGCCTAAAAAGAAAAGAACATGCTGATCTAAAAAGAAGAAAACCAAAGAAGCGTCTTCAAACAACGTAAAGGCTACCGCTGAGTCCTCTTGTCATACTGAGGAATTAACTCAGCAGTCGCCCGTTTCTTGTTTAAAATCCTGCAATTCAAATCACAAATCTAACAAGTGTGCTGATGGTTGTGCGCAGGACACCGCCAAGCCAAAGACCGTGCAACAGCCGTCAGTAAACGCCAGCAAGAAACTGACTGATAAAGCCCAGAATTTCCGAAGCTGAACGGACTGTTTTCTTCCCAGAAGAGGCAGACCTGTTTCAAATGTGGATCTCCCGAGCACATTGCTCGAAACTGTCAAAGGACCTTTACCTCCTTCCACACTTTGTACTCCAGAAATCAGAAGGCTATGCCTAATCGCCAATATAAGGCTCAATTTGTGGCTAAGTCTTCTGATCAAGACTGGAACTTGGCCAAGAAACAAAATGTTAAACCCTTGAGACCCTCGGTTTCTCAGAATCTCTCTAGCACTCCTAGGAATGTGCAGAGGTCTGATTCGGTGACCTGGAGACCTAAGTTAGTGGCCAAGACTCAGTCTACTAACCCCTTGTCTAGTAAATCAAAAGCATCATCAACCTCATCCTCAACTAATTTGATCTTTCGAGTGGTTACTTATGTTGATGCAAAAGGCAAACCCAGATCTTCTATGGCCTGGGTTCTCGTTTCTAACTAAACCTGTTGAAATGTGCAGGAACAGCTCTGGCGCGCTCTTGTTCGATTATGGTACATTGATAGCGGCTGTTCCAGGCACATGACAGGAGACATCTCGCAGTTGAATGACATTCAGTTTTTCGATGGCGAGTTTGTTTCCTTCGCAGGAGGAGAAACCGGGAAAATCACAATGAGAGGAACTGTTTGCAATGGAACCCTGAGTTTTAAAAATGTCAACTATGTACCAGAATTGAAGCACAGTCTGTTGAGTGTGTCTCAACTCTGCGACAATCATCTGGATGTTCTCTTCACAAAGAAAGGATGCTATGTGCTAAAACCAGGCTTAATCATTCCAGATGATTGGATTCTTCTGAAAGCTGCAAGCAAAGGAAACGACTACGTTATTGATATGAACCAGGCTCCTTCTGACAAGCTCACATGCCTTTTTTCTTCAACAGCCGAACATGACGCCATGCTATGGCATTGCAGACTGGGTCACATCAACATGAAGAATTTAAATCGTCTCGCTAAAGGTGGTTTGGTCAGAGATCTACCAGTTCGTGACTTCATGCAGATCGAAAAATGTGAATCATGTGCTCATGGGAAACAACACCGTCAGCCGCATAAAACCAAAGCCATAACCTCCACTTCTCAGGTCTTAGAACTGCTCCACATTGATCTCTTCGGTCCAACAGACATTCGCAGCATTGGAGGGAAGGCTTACTGTCTGGTTATTATTGATGACTACTCTCGATTCACCTGGGTTTTCTTTCTTACACATAAAAGTGAAACCGCTGAGATAGTGAAACAATTTGTCACGCTTATGGAAAACCAGTCAAATTCGAAGGTAAAGGCTATTCGGTGTGACAATGGGACAGAGTTTAAGAATCTTACCTTAAACTCTTTCTGCTCCTCCAAGGGAATTGACAGACAGTTCAGTGCAGCCAGAACCCCACAACAAAACGGGGTTGCAGAACGTAAAAATCGCACACTCATCGAGGCGGCACGAACTATGATTGTTGAATCCGAGCTACCTCTCATCTTCTGGGCCGAAGCAATCAACACTGCATGCTAGATATCATGCCCTGATCAACAAACGACACATGAAGACTCCATACGAATTGGTTGAAGGTCGCAAACCTTCAGTCAAGCATTTCCGCAAATTTGGATGTCCTGGTGTACTCCTGCTCATGGATACTAAAGGAAAGTTTGAAGCACGCGGAGTCCTTGCATTTTCGTTGGTTATTCTAAAAATACGACATATCGTGTTTATAACAAGATCAAGAAGATGGTGGTTGAAACCTACAATGTGGGTTGGCTGGAGGAAAATCCAAAGGACAAACGCATTGGTCCTGATTGGTTGTATGACTACTCTACCTTATTTAATCATGTTGATGTGTCTTCTAATATGTCTACAGGAAATAGTTCGACGCCTTTCGCTCCAACAGTGCCCATTCCTTTCGACGATGACGCTGACGCTGCCATGCTAAATGAGACACTAAGGCAGCTAAGTGTAGATCCTCCTGGATTCAATGACACTGTCCCACCATCCTCCACAGCTTCACAATCTCATGCCCCATCTATCTCTTTGCCTGTTCAGCCTAATCTTACTGAGGATGTGGTTTCTCCTCCAGAGCCACCTACGGCAAATGATGGACTCCCTCCTGATGTTTTAGGCTCCTCCCTGTTTCCCGAGCCTACTCCCCTCGATTGTGCGGTGGATTCCTCACCACACACCTCTACAGGTGCCTCGGTTGAGGGGGAGGCATCTGGAGTTGCTTCAGCTAGTGTCACCAACTTGCCAACCGATATTTTGGTTCCTGCTACACCAATACCACAACGTTTACACCGTGATCATCTAATTGAGAATATCATTGGTCCTGTAAACATGGCTGTTCGCACACGCAGTCAATCTGGGGATATCAATACATGTCTTTATTCTTGTTTTATTTCCCAAATTGAACCTAAAAGTATTGATGTTGCCTTGCAGGAACCATGCTGGGTGGATGCCATGCACAAAGAACTCAATCAATTTGAAAAACTTGGCGTTTGGCAACTGGTGAAACTACCTCAGGGAAAGCGTGCTCTTGGAAATCGCTGGGTTTTCCGCAACAAGCAGGATGACACTGGAGTTATTGTTCGAAATAAAGCTAGACTGGTGGTCCAAGGGTTTCGACAGATTGAAGAATTGGATTATGATGAGGTTTATGCACCTGTCGCGCGTTTGAAGCTATACGTATCTTCTTGGCATACGTATCTTATATGGACATTACTGTCTATCAAATGGATGTCAAGACTGCGTTTCTATACGGCAAGGTGAAAGAGGAAATATACATGGCGCGACCACCGGGCTTTACTGATCCTGACAAGCCAGATTACGCTTATAAATTAGACAAAGCGTTGTACGGGTTGCATCAAGCTCCTCGCGCATGGTACGCTACTCTTACGGAGCATTTGCTTGCTCATGACTACACACGTGGAACTATTGACCAAACTCTATTTATCAAACGCGTTGATAAGGACATTATTCTCGTCCAAATCTACGTTGATGATATTATTTTTGGTTCCACCAATGATGGTTTGTGCCGCGAGTTCGAAGAAATCATGAAGAAGAAATTTGAGATGAGCTCATTGGGAGAGATGACAATGTTTTTAGGACTTCAAGTTCGTCAGAGCCCTCAGGGTATACTCATTCATCAAGGAAAATACGTACACGACGTTCTTGCCAAATTCAAGCTTACAGATTCCAAGCCAATGGCTTCACCTATAGCGGAACGGCCACTGTTAAATGAAGATGCTGAAGGAACGCCTGTTAACCCTACCATGTATCGCTCTATGGTTGGATCACTCATGTATCTCACTGCTAGTCGGCCAGATATCATGTTTGCCGTCTGCCAGTGTGCTCGTTATCAGGCTACTCCTAAACTTTCTCATTTAAATGCTGTTAAACAAATTTTTAGGTACCTCAAAGGGGCACCATCTCTGGGCCTCTGGTATCCTAAAAATTCTGAATTTGAACTGTTTGCTTTCTCTGACAGTAATCTAGGAGGTACAGATAGGGACATGCGCTCAACGTCGGCTGGTTGCCAATTTCTGGGAGATCGCCTAATTTCGTGGCAATGCAAGAAGCAGCAGACGGTTTCGCTTTCCACTGTAGAGGCAGAATATGTCGCAGCATCTGCTGCTGCTCCCAGGTTTTATGGATGCAACATCAGCTTGCGGATTACGGTTTAACTTATCTAAACACCACGATTTATTGTGATAATGATGCCGCAATCCAAATAGTTAAAAACCCTAACATTAAAGTTCATTTTATACGCGATTCCTATGGAAAGGGTCTCGTAAGCTTGAGCAAATCCACACTGATGCAAATGTGGCAGATTTGTTTACTAAACCCGTTAGCAACGCACGTTTCAAGTGCTTGTGGATCTTCTCAAAATGATTCGGTTTTCTTCCTAAGCAACTACTATCTTCGTATTTATTTACTGTTTTTCGTTTCTTTTCGTTGTGTCATAAATTTGTTCATATCTCTATGCACAAATTTAGGGGGAGAAAAAGTTCAAGTCAAATAAATAAATAAATAAATAAATTAAAAAAATATTTTGCAATGATAGGGAAAGGAAATGAATATTCATGATAAAATGTTTGACTAACACATGTAAGGTATAGAAGCGGAAAAGATTTGGATCGAAAGTGATGTGTCGGTAGGTCTAAAACTCAACCGGATGGGAAAAGTCAAAGGATATAAACATAATGAACTTTGTACTCAGTGGGTCATGTTCTATAGGCATATGATTTTATGGTCTTAATCTTGCGTTGATAGATAGGCAACATCTGAGGTTTCGGGTCTTTATGCTGCTGAGTCATCCGGGGATATCTTGACTGCCCTTCTGTTGCATCCAGATTATATGCAGACCTAGGCACATTCAGGATATCTTTATAAAAGAGCCAAAATGGAAAGGCCAAAACCTAAGAGAACAAAAGCTTTTGTCTAAGTTCTTACGTACCTCATCAGGTATTTGCCTAACCCTCGTCAGTCACTATTGGTCTCTCTGCTGTACGAAAGTACTGACCTGTTCACCATTAGCCTGATGTTGTAAAACAAAGGATGACCTCGGTATACTCACCTGCTACGATGAATCGTTGTGCTTACCTTGATCGCGGGGGTATGTCATGGTATGGGACACACGAGTATCTTAGTATAAAATTACCTTAAGCATATCATAAAGTCAAAACTTCAAGGGTTGAGTTTTGGATTTAAGTGGACAAGTATACTGACAATCGCTTAGATCAACCTAACCTACTCATATCAAAAAATGTTCTTTAGTCAGCATTTGAAACGATTTGATCCCTTAGCAATGTTGTGTTAATTGTTTGTGTCTGTTTTAATAAGTTCTCCTTGTGATGGTTGGATGCTTGGTTAGTTTACTTGATGAATTTTGGTGGGATGGTTTTTTGTCAAGAGATATTGGATTAGCCCAGTGTGCTTTGGGATTTGAGCCAGCCTGATGAAATTGGTTTTTAAGTCTAAAATTTAAAATTAAGGTTACTGTTCCGAATTGGGCTCAATTGGGCCAAGGATTACTGTTCCGGATTGGACCTGTCCGGAACAGCCCATTTAAGTCATTTTGAACAAGCCCAATAGGTTACTGTTCCGGATTGGCCCTATCACAAGCCCAATCCAGATTCAAATATCAGGCCCAAGCCCATTTCGGAAAAACTATATTGTCATCTATGTTCTCATTTCGGATTATTCAAAATCCGACTTACTATTTGTTCTCTCTGATTCTCTCTCGAACTGAATATTTTGGACTGCCTATTCCGGATCAGGTACATGTGCATTCTGGATTGATCTTCAAAGAATTAGCATTTCGGATTGATAATAGTGCTCATTTTGGATTAATCTTCAACCGAGATGCATGTTTATCTACATAATCCGGATTGATGAGAGTTTCCAGATTCATTCTAAGTTTGGACCTTTTAAATTGTTGAACCCCTTAACTAAGTTTGGACCTTTTAAATTGTTGAACCCCTTAACTAAGTTTGGACCTTTTAAATTGTTAAACCCCTTTACTAATTTGAACTGGCTTTAATTTGAACCTTGACCTCTGTTGACCTGTCCAGTTAGTGTTAACTCTGTTAACTCAGTTAACTTGGTTAACTCAGTTAAATCAGTTTACCCTGTTTGCTCCTGTTAGTTGATTTTTAACTCGGTTAATTTTTTACAGACAAGGTGGAAGAAGCTTTCGATACCGTGATGCTGGTTGAAGAACAGTTTCACAATCAGGCTGGATATCTTTCAGATCCACCGGCTGAGTATTTTCAGGAGTTTCTGGCAATGATTGTGGGGCTTAACAGTTGTCGGATTTCCTACGCTCATCGTGCAAATCCCGTGATATACAGAGATTCGGTTCACTCATTTTGGAAGAGAGCGCGGATACAGTCAAGAGATGAAGATGGTAGACCTTTCATACGATCACAGATTCAGGGGAAGGAGATTGTAGTTAATGAGGCTTGTGTGAGGGAAGTGCTGCAGCTAACAGATACTTACGGTGATCCAACCACATATGTCAAAGAAAAGGTATTGCCGATACTGATGGAAATGGGCTACGAAGGTTCTTATCCGCCGTTGCTAAAGAAGATGTTTCCGGCATACTGGAGACTGCTTATACACATGTTTATGCAATGTGTGTCGGAGAACAAAGGTGGGCTGGATCAGCCTAATCAGGCACAGACTTCTGCGATCGTTTCTTTGGTTATGGACTGGAAGTATAACTTCTCTGGTTATATCTTCGAAAATATGAGGAAAATATTAGAGCAGTCCAAGAAACGGATGTTTCTGTTATATCCACGGTTTATCCAACTGATTCTCGATGCTCGTTACCCTGATTTAGCTAAGGATGCTACAGACGCAAATTTGCTGAATATGAAGCCAATGGGGCCTACCATTTTTCGCAACTTTGAAGAAGAACCGTTCTACTTCGAAGACGGTATTTGTAGGTAGGTTCCCTCTGAAGAAGTTTGGCAAGTTTTCTGAAGTTATAGGTCTGCATGCTCCACCACCTCCTCCTCCTCCTCCGGTAAATGCAATTGTAGCCGAGGAACATGATATACCGGTCAAGGAAAAAGAGATAGAAGTCGAGGATTTGGTTACAGATGACGAGGATGATGTTGGACAAGCTTTTCTGGATGATCTGGATGCATTCAATGCTACGTTAACTCCTGTTCTACCAGAGTTATCATCTGAGAATCTAGCTGCTCTGATTGCTCAACTGAAGGACATTCAAGAGAAACAAGGTGATCCCCCACTTGATATTCCGTTTGTTGTTGCAACTACTGTTCAGCCTGATGAAGATGACGAAGATGAAGAAGATGAAGTTTCGTTGATCAAGAGACGCATAACTGAGCCGAGCATTTCAGTGAGTACATCTGAGGCTCCAGTTGCTGTTACAGTTGCTGCATCTGAGTTGATTACATCTATTGCTGTCGAGAGCACTGCTGCTGAGGTTATTGTTACAGAATCGGGTGCTTGTACTTTGATGGTTGACACGCCTATTGTTTCTACACAGCCCACAGTTCCAGTCATTACGCAGTCTACAGTGGTAT
Source organism: Scalesia atractyloides (assembly GCA_947069175.1). Taxonomy (NCBI): domain Eukaryota; kingdom Viridiplantae; phylum Streptophyta; class Magnoliopsida; order Asterales; family Asteraceae; genus Scalesia; species Scalesia atractyloides. Next base: position 70,961,341 of record CAMTDV010000026.1, read on the forward strand.
CGATTCCTGCTGCCACAGCATTACAAATGATGGAATTTGGAGGCAGTTCATCGGGTGCAGGAGGTTCAGAAGCGGGTGTAGTGGTGCTGGTCATTCTGATGATATTGCTGACGATTACATGCGCAGATCTGAGAAGCGGGCATTTGAGTTTGGGGGTTTAGACAATGATGATGATGATACTGAGGTGGATGCCATTGAGTTAAAGAAACGGGTTGTGGTATTGGAACAGGAGGCCATGTTAAAGGATGCGCAGATTGCCTCCCTGCAGAATCGTTTGGATGTTCGAGACCAAAATATCGAACAGCTGCAGTGGGATGTGACTATGCAGATGACTATTGTTTTTTATTTGAGGGGCAAGTTAGAGAACAAGTTTGGCCGAGAGTTTAGTGATCCAACAGATGATCCCATGAATGTTGAAACCCGTCATCGTGCGGCACAGCATCGTATGGCTGAAAAAACCGAAGAGCAGAGGTTGGCGGCCGAGCAATTAGCAGCCGAACGTCAAGCTGGTATTGATGATTACTTGAATGATCCACGCAAGAAGTTCACTGCTAGTCAGAAACGCGCTACAGATCCGAGGAAGAAGAAGCATGTGGTATTGATGAAGAACGTGAACGTGAATCCTCTGGACGAGAACTTCCAGCTGAAAGATCCTACAAATCAATCGGATAGATACGTAATGGAGTTGGGGTCGAGCTATTGCAGTAAGGTGGGCAACAAGTCTAAAGTGCTGAGTTGGATGTATGACCATATCAAGAACATGTGGATCATTGTACGCCAAGATGGAACGAGAGAATATTATTCGAAAGAGTCACAGTTTGAGACTTGGACGAAGGTCGCACTGACGGATCTGTTAAGAGTTCCGTACACTGACGACGATACGATAGAGCGTGGACCAGGTTGGAGGTTCTTTAAGAAACTTGAACGGGAGGTTAGGACTGGTTTTAAGAGTATGGAGACTGTTCAGCCGTATCTGGAGCAGCCAAAGGAGTTCGTGATGCACACACAGGTAAACGGTTCAAATCTGTGATGTGGCCTCCTACGGATAAAGAGTTGGTGATTCCAGTTGCTCCTACCTTTCCAAGAGGAATTTCGAAGAACTTTAACTTCTGGTTATACGATCCAAAGGTCGGAAGTGTTGCGATAATGACGAAAGAGAAGGCTTTCAGGGTGAATGATGTTTTGGATTTGGTCAGCTTCCATGATGAAGATTTACAGGTTTTAGCTTCTCATTAAATACGTACTGCTGAACTATATGAGGCATGCGCCAAAGATTGGACAGCTGCAGTTGCTGGATTAATTGCTGGACGTTTAGGAGTGGATGCGGCGCCGAAGGGTAAATGAAGAAACCTAGGGGGAGATTGTTGAGATTGGAGCATAAAGGTTTATTCATTTATATTGTATTTTGGGCTTTTGGGTTAGTTTGGGCTTCCTAGTGCCAAGTGGGTCTAGGGTTGTATATTTGGGCTTTGTCATGTCTATAAATAGAGGGGTTAGGTCACTTGGTAGGGGTTAGAGAGTTGATTACAAAAACTTGTATCTGACATCCTCTGGTGTATGCAAGTTATTATATTCAAGTTATTCAAGTTGTTCTTCATCCTGATCATAATTTCCGCAATTGATTAGGATAGCGATACATGTTTGATCCGTTTCACGGGACTTACACAATTATGTTTTTGCCCCTCATTCAAAATTACGATTTTGGCCTTAGTTTAGAATTACAATTTTACCCTTAGCTCAAATTTACGTTTTTTCTTCCAGTTCAAAATAAAATTTTGTTTTCCCCTAGCTCAAAATTACGATTTTGCCCTCAGTTCAAAATTATGATTTCGCCCCCAGTTCAAAATAAAAATATGACTTTGTCTCCAGTTTAAAATTAAGATTTTGCCCTCTGTTCAAAATTAAGATTTTGCCACCATTTGAAAATTTACGATTTCTCCCCTATTTAAAATTGTGATCTTGCCATCGTTTTTTTTTTTGCAAAAATATACTAGTGTTTTAATTTACTTGGTTGACTCAATGTAACTTTTATTGTGTCAAACAGTTGTCTAGCACTCGCTCATTGGTCCTTAATCGGAGTGTCTCGCCCCGGTCAAAGACAATATTATAGTCCCAAATTACCCTTAACAATGTGTTAGTGGTAGTAAGGGGTCGAACCATGAAGAGTTTATGGTTTGCGATGGATTCATTGATTTTAAAGGTTGTCACAATTTATGAAGCTTGCTATGTTTTTTATTTGAATTTTTGTTGATTGAAAGAGTATCTGAATGAACCGACAAAGTTGTTTCTAATTAATTAACTACGAAAACTTAAATGATTGCACGAAACTTGATTAAATGATTATAACAATAGTGGAGAACAAGGTTCACACCCGGTTCAACAATTGTAGGACCTAGGGTTACTACACATTTTAACTTGATTTAATTGAATTAGTTCATTAATATACTTAGAATCACAAGGCTTAGGTGCCAATTCCTATCGAGATTCAAGATGGACCGCAATGCACTTCGTTACCTCAGACAAGTAAATCCTATCAAAAGACAAGACATAATTACGCATATTCATTTCAAGAAGTCAAATTTCATAACTCACTCGACAATTCATAATTTCAATACAAACGTAAGACAATTATCTAATGATTCAAATTCAATTAGAATTGTCACAAACCAAATATTAAACAAGTAGCAAATCCTATAAATCCTTACAAAAGTCTACACTGAGGTGAATCCCGCGAGAATTAGCCGCTCATGACGAAAGGAACACTATCAACCATTGATGAACTCTTGAACATGGACATCTTGAAGCCTTGAGGGTAATGATGATGATGGTTAGGGTTTGGGATGGATGGTGAAAATGAATGGATGATGAATGGGATGATGATGATAGGTTATGGCTAGGATTGAAGGTTGTGATTCATATGATGGAATGGATTGGGAATGATTGAGGATGAAGATGATGGTGTTCTTGGCTCCAAGAGAGGTGTTCTAGGTTCAAAATTGCGTAACCCTTTAAAAAATGGTCAAAACAAGTGTTATATCCCGTCCCCAAACCAATAAACAACAAAATTCACAATGTGGATCAGTAGAGGGCGTCGGCGACGGCCCTTGGTTGTGGCTGTTATAACACCCCAAAAATATAAAATTTTATAAAGAATCAGGGGCATTTAACCTAGTTAATAGAACCTCTTTAAGGAAGGGGTGGACTTGTAATGTCCCTAATATATAATATATTTAATATATATTTAGCTTAACATTTAGCTTCGTGGTAAATATTTATACATGACTTTTTAATGAATATAAAGCTTGGTTAGTTACTTGTTGATAACTAATAAAACATTAGGATAGTGCCTTTGTAATATAAACAAAACATTGAGGACTGATTTGGACACTTGGTAAACTAGTGGTTATAAATTGGAACTTAAAATGTGTGTTTTGGTCGAGCAGGTGAAAGCACAGAAGGGGAAGAACTCCCCTTAAACCCTAAATTCATCAAATCCTTCAAATTGAAAAGGAAATCAGATCATAAATTAGTGCATGAGCTGAAATTAGTGATCGTCCAAGCTAGGAGATCTTAAGGTATGTTGAATTTCAATGTTTAGTGATGATTATGATTTTGATGAATATTTCAAATTCCAATTCAAGCATAAATCATAGATGTGTTAGCAAAATTTGAGGTGTATATTAATCTAGGGGACAAATCCTTGATGAAAAATAGTGATCAAAGGCTATAAATTAAGTATTTGAATGATAATTGGTGCTTGTGTTAAATGGGTTTTAGGAAAGTATAAAATATATATATGTTATCATAATTAATCCGTGCCTACGAAGTTTGATAAACTGAAATCTTGATATGAATTGGATCATAGTTGGACATACTTATTTAATGTGATAAGAATGTGTAGACAAATGATGCTTTACTTGTGATGCTAGATATAGCGTGTAAAATCCGTACTTACAAAGTGTTCGATAGATTGCCTAAGTTAAAATGTTATATTTGGCAACGTGAAAATCCGACAAGAATCATGCATATTGACTCTTGACTAAGATTGATAATAATAGCTTTTAATATTGACCATTTAATAATTAGCCGAGTTGTTCACTATAGGCAACTCGAGTGAAAGGGCGGGTGATAAAGCCGAAGGTGATACGCGATAAAAAGGAAAGCTTTAAGGTATGTGACTTTGCACTTTGTAGTATTGTAATATATGGATAATTGTTTTGATGTATGATAAATGATGGTTTGGTCGAATAAAAGCGATGTAATTCGCTAAGACAACCAAACGGGTCAAATGATAAAATAATAAAGGTTTGGTTTAATAAAAACATGGATTTCATTAAAGCAACCAAATGGGTCAAAATGATAAAAAGAAGAAAAGTTGTTTAAATAAAGCGATGGATTTCATTGTGGTAACCAAACGGGTCAAAACTAAGTCGTGACATATACTATGATGGTGTATGAACGACTATTTGGGTTTAAACCCGGTAAAAAGGGTAAAATCAGAATTTAAGCGTAAAACGAGTAACGGAAACGCTGACTATAAGTCAATGGACTCGGAAAAAGTCGTAATTTAAAAAAAAGGAGAATTCGTGAAAAGAATTCGAAACAAGTAAGATTAACGAATATAAAGTGAATGGATTAAATAAGTTTGGTTGCGTACCGGATAACGGATACGTAAAATACAAGAAAGTTACCCCGAGGAATTTGGGTGTAATCATAAAAGTGATGACATAGACAAAAGACATGGTTAAATAAGTTTGATTGTCAAAATATACAAACGGGTCAAAATTATTCGAGTTACGAACTTAGAATCTAGTAGTATAAATACTTGAAACAAAGGTATTACAGAAATGAAAACATGAAATACCATTTTACGAACATTTTCTGCAAGTACCGAGTCATGTTTTAAAATACGAAACGTGAAACGGGTCAAACGAATAAGAAAAATAATTCAGCAGCAAAAGTGCTGCAGTAAGCAGTGTCGCTGACGCTGTAAGTTTTGCCGACGTCTTAAGCTACTGTCTACGGTTGAAAAGCTCCGACACAATATTTGGAACGGCGTCGCCGACGCAGCAAGATGCTGTCGCCGACGCCATCTCAAAATTTCAAATTTTCTGAAATCAAATTTTTATTAATTAGTGATATAATGTTGTTTCTTATCTTAAATATTATTAACAAGTTGTAAACCTTTAGAAGGAGGAGATCGTAAGCATTCAAGGATGAAGATCAAGCCGTGATGAAGAAGTGAACATCATTATATTTCAGGCTTTCGCTTGTTTTGTTAAGTTGGTGTAATAACTTTTGTAAATGGTCCAACGTTTATATTTTCTAATTACTTTCAATTTTCAAAATTGATATTATGGATGTAAGTGGATAATGAATTTTTTTAGTTTATATATAAATTTTGTATTTATATATCTATATAGTAAGTTTGGATATTACAGTTGTTTTTTCCGACGGCCTAATCTACTTCCTACGACACTTTTTGGGCGACGGAGATATCTGGGGGCGTCGCCGACGGCCCAGGAGGGCGTCAGTGACGGCACCTGCATCTTTCACTTTCTGTTTTGTCCATTCCTCGATCCCGATTCCGTCCCAGTGCTCCGTGTAGCTCCCGATTAGCTTCATAAACTCCATTAGACCTGCAAAACACAATTCCAATTAAAAGTAGGCTATTCGAAATTAAAAGCTATGTAAAAACACAACCTTAAGCATAAACGAACACCGGTTTCGACCCCGCTTCAATCCTGACAAATTAGTATTTTACCCCCGGCTCAAAATTGCAGACCTGTTATCGTTTTAGTTTTTTTTAGCAAAACTATGGTTGTGTTTTTGTTTAATTGGTTGTCTCGATTATTTTTTTAGATCGTGTTATAAGTAGTATGTACAAGTAACCTAAAGACATGCATACATGTTATGAAACTAAGAAATATTCGATTTAACGCCCCGCAACACGGGCGCGCATAAGTGTAATTTTTATTCGTCCAGGCATGCCTGGTACATGCTCATTTGTCCTGAAAATTACAATTTTGCTCACAGTTTAAAATTATATTATTTCCATCATTTTAGTTTTTTTAGCAAAAGTATGGTAGTGTTTTGTTTTAATTTGTTGACTCGATAGACATCGTGTTATGAGTAGCATGTATCAGTAACCAAAATACAGACACACATATTATGAGAAAGATATATTCGGCTTATCGTCCCGCAACACGTAGAAAGCAAAAACTAGTTATTCTAACAATTTACACTCTTAAGTGCATTTTTATAGTGACCTATTATACCCCCACATGATTTAACCATAGTGCTAGGACTACTAGTGATGAACTTGGATTTAAAAAAGCGAGAAGCACATTAAAATCATAAGGTTTAACATCATGGTGAAAAACGTTTTATTTTGTGTACGTAAAGTATTAGAAAACATGACTAATTACACTTTTTTAAGTAATAGAAAACATGACTAATTTTTCTGAACACTTTTGTAAGTATTAGAAAACATGTTTAAGCAATACTTTGGTGTCTTAAACGTCAATTTCTTAAAATTACATATTTAGATTGTGTTTTTGACCCATTTTAAACTTAATTCACCAACATGCCTACTAAATACTTGTTAGATTTCTACGTTACACATATCCAACAAGTGCTCAATATCAAATGTAACATTGATAAGCTTTACGAAATGAGAGAAGACGTCATCACATATGGTCAATATCCTAATTACACTCATTTTGGAAGAACACCACTTACCAGTAGTGCTTGGAGATTTCCTACATCTTCAATCACCTCATTTTATATTTTTAAACTAACTCCATTTGCTTTACTTTCTATAACATTTAACTTTTATGCTCTCTCTTTCTTAAATAGTTGCTTTAGACAATCTACGAGAGTTTTTTTTTCTAAAAAAGTGTTGTGAGAAAAAGTATTTACCACTATGGTGTTGTTTCAAAAATGTTTACCAAACTAGTGTTTTTAAGAATTTTTTTTCTCACTACTAATCTAATTGGATAATCTATACTTAAATAAGATAACACTTGTTCTAATAATTTGGAAACAGGATTTTATTTTTTATTAAATAAACATATATTTCTAACATTTTATTTAATTTTTAAATAACCGTGTTTAAGGTTTTTTTCCGTCTCACAATCTAATCTGAAACAACGTTTATCACATCACTAGTATCAGTAAGATATATAAAAATTGTATAATAATTTCACTTTATATATGGTCTCAATTGCGATTACTGGATTAGATCAAGTTTATATGTATCCTGCTATTGATAAATTCCAAATTTCCTGTTCTCTAGATCTATTGAATTCATATGTGATGATTATATATATATTTTTAATCCTTTGTATTCAATTAACCCGGTTATATCAGTTTTCTTTTGTTTTTATCTTCAATGAACATGCTATACTTTTTTTATAATAACCTTTTCCTATTCATCTTTTAATCGAACCATGTTAATACAAACTAAAAGAAATCACATCAAGTAAATTTAGAAAATGGATAACAAAAAAAGTAATGTATTTATGTATATTAAAAGTTGTGAAATAATTTGAGATTGCATAAATCCACAATGCAGTTCAATAGTAAAACTGTTATTTTCTCTAATCATAATCGAGGTTATATACAAATTGAATTTATCAAAAACATGAAATAAAGTTGCAGGTAATATAAAAAAATGCTGTGTCATTCTCTAAAACATAAATTCTGTATGAATTAAAATTTGTTTATATACTAAAATAAAAAATATTAGAAAACATGGGTTTATTAAATAAGAAAAGAAAACCAGGTTTTTAAATATTATACAAAGTGTTATTTTATCAAAATTATAGATTGTCCAATTAGACTAGAAGTGAAAAAAAAATCTTTAAAAATACTATTTTAATAAATATGCTTGAAGCAATACCATGATAAATATTTTTTTTCACCGACACTTTCTGGAGTAAAAACTTTGGAACTGCCTTTGTGTTAGGATTGACATGAGTCAAATTTCTTCCTTCAATATTTCTAGAAACTCACTTGTAAGCATGACTCAAATAGTCCCCAAACTTGCTTTCTTCTCACTTTAGCACTAAATTCCAAAACTTCATTCATTTGAAATTTACCAAGATTATGTAACACCCTGTCTTATACTATTGAAATCTCTATAAAAATTTCACATTTAAACGAGAAAATGCAATTACACGTCATTTAAAATCTTGGCGTTTATTAAAACTTTATTTACGTTAAACATTTCGACGTGTCCTTACTATTTTGTTTCGTAACATTGAAACCCAAATGTGGAAGCTTGATCTTTGATTGTGTTCGGTTCTTCATAGAGCTTGATCGTCCTTCGGAGGTACTTGCGAATCCCCTGAACTGAAAATTTGCAAAATGTTAGTATTATAGCAAATAACCGAAAGCATAATGTAATAACTTGGTAAAATATTCAAATCAGAAAAACACCGTTTCTGAGGTGGTGTTGACGACGGACGAAAGTCTCGTCGGCGACGCCTTCTTAAAACCTGCGTCGGGGCTTTCCTGTCGTAGGCAGTAACTTAAGATGTTGGAACAATATGGATGCGTCGGCGACGGCCAGGTGTACCGTCGGCGACGTTATCTGTTGCAATAGATTTGCTGCAGCTTTATTTAATTACCTGCGCAGCCCGTTTCAAGTCCCGAACATTAAAACACGACTCGGGGCTTTCGATGACACATCAATAAAATACTATTGACTGCTTTCATTCAACGGTTGCTAGCCGTAGGCTAGGCTGGCCATCGTAGCTTGATATGGCCGTCGTAAGAACTTTTCTAGTTTTTGCCACTTTTGTTACGAAATCTTCGTAACTTATTATTTCTATATCCGTTTCTCATGAAACTTATTTCTAAATAACCACAAAATGTTTTCTTACATATTTAACCCGAAATCCTTAACCCGGGTACTTATTCCTTATGAATTATGCATTTATTCTGATTTATACTCTACATTTCCGATTTTGCCCTTTAACCCCATTTAAACTAAACTATGCGTTTACACATCCATTTCGGTATGCATTAACACTCCATTATTACCCGTATAGTTGCTTAGCGAAAATACATCGCTTTATTCAACTAAACTTTATATATTAACTATTTTGACCCGTTTGGTTGTTTTAGCGTAATCCAACGCTTATTTCAACCAAACCTTCTATCTTAACATTTCTTCACTAGGATATCTATCTAATTCTGACCATAACATTATTTGTGGTGGATTTATTATAAAAAATTCATTTTATCCAATATCCACCCTTTAGTTCGATAGTTTACGGAAAAGACCGTTTAAAAAGGCATTAAACCAAAAAGGCTTATGATTTTTCTCTTTTACTTTACCGAAAGGATCTATTATATTATAAAACTCAATTTTAAACTAATATTAGAGTCGTTTACTTATTTTCATCACTCGAGGGCATTTTGGTCAACTTAGTCTCTTCTTTTACGACGGAAGACTTACCTTAACATGTTTTGACCAAAATGAACATTTAACCATTATCTATGTAAAATAATTATGTTCTTAATAATATAATGTTTACGGATTAGATTATTGGATTTACCTAACCTTAGGTAGTCCATTATTCATTTATGACCTATTTAACTCCCATCAGACCTTTAAGTCATTGATGAGAGTTTTGACCCGTTATACGTACCTAGCTCGGCTCATACCATGATTCGTTCAAATATCATGCTCTGTTCTTTCTAAGAACACAAAAATTTAAAAGCGATATTAGTCATCATTGTCATACGGTGATACTATCACCATTTGAGCCGTTTGGTATAAATAATCGTTTGTCATTATGAGATGGCACTTATTTGCCATCTCGCCTATTTAACCCATTTCGTTTGCACTGTATGATCATATTGCTTAAAAAATCATTTCTTAATTCACTTGCCCATTATGCCTTACGCAATATGGTATCTTTTCAAAACCCCTTATTTATTCGTCATCACATGACTAATTTATCATTTTACCATTTTTACGATAAATCATGGTTTAATACCATATTCACTCGTTCCAACCCGTATCTATCCGTATTGGAACTTTATATTTCGAAATCTTGTCCCGAATACCCAAACATTTATTCACTACATAAGTAATTCTACTATTTTAAAGATGTAAGCTTTACTTACCTCGAAATCCAATTATGCTCTTTCCGCGTACTTGATCTGTTTCATCCGCTTCTTCCAAAGCCTCCACCTAGCTTGTCAAGCGTCAAACTACCTTTTATCTTTCGCAAGATAGTTAGGTTAGTCATCATTTAACACGACTATTCCATCTTACGGATTTTACATCAAATTTATCATTCCATCCTATTACGGGTCAGTTTGACTTTTAAAAGTCAACTGCCTATTTACACATACAAACTCACAAATAAGTTTAACAACTTATTTAGGCGTTTCGTTAATTACCCGGTAAGCGCTATTCTTAGGCCACCATTATAGCTACGTTTCTCAAACCAAGTTCATGTCGTTTATTTCACTTAAACAAATTCAAGCGATTGTTAACATAAAGTTAACTTAGCTTTTGATTAACAAATGTTAATTTATCCATTAGCTAGGTTTTCATCTTTATGTAACAACCCATTTCATCATATTATTAGACATTCATTCCGAATACCTAATATAATCCAATTTTACGCACAAATTAGTAAACAACATGATCTCAAACACCTATTAACATTGACATAGCATTAATTTCATCATGTCATGCGATAACCCATTTCAAGTTATGTATGAACATTTATTCGAACCTCTAATTTGTTCAATTATCTTACACATACATACAAGTATGATGATCATGAACACTTATATATCATCAATTTCATCATATAATAAAAACCTACTTCATAATCTACTTGTTAATCACACAAGTAATCTTACACCTAATTTTGCATAATATCTTTAAGTTTAACGAAATCAAGCATACACATACACTTAATATCATCTTTGGATCATCATCCAACAATCTAATTGCAAGTATTCTACTTGTCTCAAATTATAACTTTCACCAATCAAGGTTTTGAGACATACCTTATGATCCCCTCGTTTAGGTGATCGTTTATATGCGTTCATGCATTGATTTGAAGTTAGAATTGACCTTCAATTTGTTGATTCTTGATTGAACTAGGGTTTCTCCTTGTTCTTCTCCTGATCATCGACATATACACACACTTAGCGTGTGTATTGTGTGTTAATTTTGTGTTTTAATAAAAAAGTTTCCTTTCTTGGCAGCCTTGGTCCCTCAAGTTTAGTTTTGCTTAACAATGAGACTACAACTCATTGTTTGGTTACTTATATGCATGTTTTTAACTAGGTTTATTTGTTTCTAGTTATTTTTGTTTACGGGTTTATTTTTACCACTAACGGTCTTTTACCCGCTTTTAAATATTAACGTGGTTTGATCACCAAACCCGTTTTTAAGGTGTTATAGATTATATTTATAAATCTTTATAATTAGCTTCTGTAGTTTTTTTAACATGATACAAAATAAAATCACATCATAAAATTGGAGGGGTTACATCGGGTTAAAATTGTTAATTTTAGGTGAAGTTTTAGCAAATTCTGCCAAAGTTTTTAGGTGGGTCAAGACTTTTCAGGTATATATAAGAGAGATTGTAGATATGCAAAAGGGGGTGTACTTTTTTAGACATTTGAGCTGAAATAAGTCAATAAGCATGTTGTAAACATGCAAATAAACGATGATTTTTGTTATAAGTTTTAAAAGAAAAGAATTATTCGTTTTAATAATTGATATATGACGGAAAGTGAACATTTGAGTTTAAAGTTAGACGTTTTAAGTTCGAATCCGAACCCGGTTTTACATCAGTGGGTTTTCGAGCGGCATGTTTTCCCCAGAACTAATGATGGTGGGCTTGGGCCACCCAGCACTATTTGCATTACTGACCTATAAGATTGCCTTTTGTCATTGGGTTACCTGAATAGTTGAGCTTTTATTTCGTTTTCCATTCAAAAAGAATCATTAAGACGATCGATGTAATTATTTTATCTTAGTTGGTAAATGACTTTTACAGTATTAAAAGATTATTTGAATGAGTTAATAACTTAAATAGTACGACATTTTTTAAGCTTAATTGAAATTGAAATAATATTTTTTTAATTGTAATACCTTTAATCATTTCTTAAAAAGGCAGACCAGAATAACATGTAAGATGAACTTTAATGACCACACAATAATAAAATAATAAAAACAATGATAGTTATAAAAGAATATATCGGGACGGGATAAACATCAAAATACGGTTGGTGTTCTCTAAACGTGAGTACGTGACCCATATAAATATATTAATTACATTAAATAAGAATATAATAATGATAATAAACAACAACGGTTTGACCACGTGTTACGTGCGGAGGACCTTACATACCACAAAGCACTATACAGGTGGGCTACTGTACTCGACTTATTTTATTTTATTTTTAATTGTTTTATATCCGAAAAATAGGTTGCTTCATTTTAACATTTTTTTATTAGTTTATTAATATAAAAATATGTGGGTAACATTCAATGAATTAAACTTGAATGGGAATATATATATATATATATATATATATATATATGAGAGAGTTATCTTGAGAACGCTAAATATTGCGAAAACCGTGAGAATGAATAAGAAAACCAATCAAAACCATTTTTTTAATACAATCATTATTTTAATTAAAATACAACATTAAAAAAAATTAGAAACTAAATAATTCATTTCTCCTCTCAAAATCACTCTTATTAGATTTTTTACACATGTGTAAATATAACAAATTTACACATGTGTAAATTTTCTTTATTTATGAATTCACGTAAATTAAAATATGTAAATTAAATTTTAGAATTGTATTCGAATAATAATGACAAGTGAAAAAAGAAATTTTGAATTTGAATTGTTTTTGACTAAGTTATAGTGGGTTTTTCATTCGTTCTCACGGTTCTCGCGATATTTAGTGTTCTCATTTAAGAACGCTAAACGCTAAATATCGCGAGAACCATGAGAATGAATGAAAAAATTACGAGACTTAGTTAAAAACAATTCGAATTCAAAAATTCTTTTTCCACTTATCAATATTATTAGAATACACTGTTCGGAATTTAATTTATACGTTTAAATTTACGTGAATTCGTAATAAATAAAATTTACACATGTGTAAGTTTGCCATTTACACATGTGTAAATATTTTATTTTTACACATGTATAAAAAATCTAATAAGAGTGATTTTGAGAAGAGAAACATATTATTTGATGTTATAAATTTTTTTTGTTTTTTTATGTTGTATCTTAATTACAATGAGGTTTGTATTAAAAAATTGGATTTAATTGGTGTTTTTATCCATTCTCACGGTTCTCGCAATATTTAGAGTTCTCAAAATAATCCTCATATATATATATATATATATATATATATATATATATATATATATATATATAGGATTAGGTTCAAGAGTGAATACTATTGTATTTGCGAACTGAGTAAAATAATCCTAGCCATACAAGTATGTAAATCAATGACCAGTATTTGATGATGAAATACACTAGTTTATTTTACGATTTAATGATGAAATTCTAGCCTTACACTTGTGAAAATCAATGGTCAGGATTTATTCACTCAGTTCGCAAATACACTATTTTTCTCTCTAAAACTCACCCTATATAATATGATAGATAATTGAAGTTATCAGATTCTTAGTGCTTCTTTAAAAGTATATAAGTAATTTGTGGATGTTGCAAAAAATGAGTTGAAATAATGGGATAATGAATTAGAATGATTATTTTTAATATATTTTCAAACGGGTGATGTGAGGCGCCTCACATCAAAATGTTATATGGCCTTTTTGGTTTTACATAAATTAATGTTTAAATTGAATAAAATGTGCATCTAAACCCGCAACACGGTGTGTCTAAAATACCTATATGTGATGCATAAAAAAGCATGAATGAATATAAGAGTACGTCCTAACAACTATAACAATACGTTTAAAATCATTGGTAATTGCAATTTAGCAAGTGTATATATCTTTGCTATAAAATAATTGTGAGATCAAATCTTGGTTTATTTTCACTCAATGACTATGAGTTCAATCCAATAAAGAACGGGGTAGTAAGATTTTAGCCGTTAAAAATATATACAAATGGATAGGGTATTAAAAAAAGCACGTCTTCGCTTACCAAAAGGGACTTGTCCACGAAAGGAGATGCCAACTAAAATCACACGCTGAAAATGGTTGTTTAATTTCATTTTGATAAATTCTAAGCCCCATATATAAAACAATGGCATTTTAATAATTATTGGACTTCAATTTTTAGGTCTTTTTTTTAATGATCCATAGGTACTTTACTTATTTTTTTTAAATTCATATTTAATCACTACATATTATATTTTGTTTTAATTGTTGTATTCATTAATCTAATATTCTTCTAATGGAATGGATCTTATACAAAGTATTATAATTATATAAAGTGTATATTGTAGTATTATAATTATATAAAGTGTAGAATATAATATACGAATAACCAGTATCACTCATGATTAGTTCTTACTGGAATTATTTTTCCGTAAACTTTCCATTAATCAAGCCAATTTAAAGCAACTTCAAATGACCATGTCCCTTGAATTATATATGAGCAAAAATACACATGTTTTTAGTATCGAATTAAACTTACTTTTTTATTGGTTTTGTTAGAAATATATTTGAAGTAGACATATTTTGGTTAATTTTTTATTTTCAGGACAAAAGGAACCTAAATTTCGAACAAAGAAAACAAAATCGGGTGAAAATCAGAAGAATTCCTGAAAAATACTCCGGACATGCCCCGTACCCCTCAGGCACGTCCCGTGTTTCAAAATTAAAGATTGCAACACCTTTTGAAGACCAGATAGAAGATTTCAAAGATCCAAGTTGGGCCCGTAAAGCTGACCATGGGTCATGTCCTACAGGCACGCTCCGTGCCTAGCATAGCAACCAACTATCTTTTGGTTAAAGTTTACAAGACATGATCGTGCCATCAGGCACGCCCCATGCCTGGCCTTCCAACAACATATAAATAGAGGCCCAAAGGCACCATTTCCACTTGCTCAATTATTTCCTCTTCTCCATAACAAACTTCTCTTCTACCCTATTATCTATAATCATTGTAATCATTAAATAAAACTCAAGAACATTCGTGTAATAACCTTTTAATGATTAATATAATCTTTTCAAATTTGATAAAAACTATCCCCATGGCCATTCTTGGCTACAGTTCTTGTGGATGTTTTGGGGAAACATACCGTTGATGGAGAGTTAACTAAAGCAAGCTACGGATTAACATGAGTGTGTGTGTGTGTGTTAATGACTTTAAGTAAGAATGTACTTATTGAAAGCGAGCCAAACGTTCATGTCGTCACTAGCGCAGGCATGTAATTTTTCTACTTAACCCTTAAAAACTAACCAATTATCTTGTGTTACAATTAGCGCGGAACATTCATGTTTTGTATGTCTATCTACAGTCAAAACATGCGTTGATTCCGAAATGGGGTTAAAGGTTCTGGTATATGACTTTGGGTTGGTAAGATCTTGCCAAAGGGTGGCGATTGGATCAAAGCGTTTGTTTAGATAAAAATAACTACATTTGGGGAATTGACATCTAACGAAGGGAACCATAGTCAGAAGTAATATAGACCCCTTGAACTATTTTGTTACCTAATACTAAACCACACTGGTATATAGTTTCCCTGTTGATTCGGCAATATCGTTGTGGTTTGATCCGACATTGTGTGGCGTTTCCGTGCTGATTTAAAGCAATATGGTCGAGTGTGTGAGGATCCCTAAAAAGAACTCTACAACTTTATGCATTAGTAGAATACAACGTCTCTTCTACAAGAGGGCTCTTATTATCCGTCGTAAATTTAAGTTAACAAAACATCAAGAGGCAACATATCCCAAACACCCTTTTTCTTATCATTGATTACAAAACGTTTTATTTATCTCTTCATTTTATTTTATGAGGCATTTTAACTCTTTTACCTTTGGTTTCACTAGACGTTGACGAAGACTTTGTGCTAAATGTTGGTGTATCCTTGGATGACCTCGGTATCTTACCATCACTTTATTACACTAACCATGGATGCACTTGTCCAACGTGAAGTGTAGTATGATAATATTTTATCGTGTTTGTATAAACATTAAAACTTAAATAGTGTATAAAACGGGTAAAAATATATAACTATTTATACACACTTGCTCACGTCAACCCCCCCCCCCCAAGGTGCTATCACAGACCTCACCAACGGGACAATGCAATCCCTTATCACTATAGGGTTTCACTATTAGATTAGTATACCTAAAAGTCAATATTCAACACTGCTAATAAGATATGTGTGACAAATGGCAAATAACCAGTAATTCCGTGCAATCTAATCACTACTTTTAGTACATAATCCCATGCATTATATCGTAATTTGATTACATAACTGAGTTGTACGTCATATCATAAGCGTAGGACAAGTAAATCAGATCATAGCATATACTGGTTATACATTATAACGTGAAACAAATCAAACAATGCCCTAAAAGTGTTGGGTGCACTATTCGCGATGGCACTATTTGTGTCGGCAAAACCGCAAAAACAAATCAGAACAGCGAATAACAGCATGCTAATGCCACAACTGAGTCCATATATAAATGTGTAAGTCCTGATAATCCGGATCTAACACTGATATCACACAATCACCAAGGATGGGCGGAATCAAAACTTGATGATGATTCAAGAAAACCAAAAAGATGAAGAACAACACGAATCAACTTTAACCTTGCACACGATTCTATTACTTGAACAAGCAAAACCGTCTGGTACAAGATGGAGGCTCTCTCTAGAGAAATCCCAAAAACTTAACCCTAGAAATGAATAAGCTTAGCTTATATACCTAGGGTAAGGCATAACCCTAATGGGCTTGCTTATGGGCTTGCCTGGCCCACATGGCCTATCGCATACCCAAATGACCTATAAAGGTCCAAACCTAATACAAACTAACCCAGTTAATCTCAGTTAGCTACCATAGACCGTTGCGTATATTTGATGCTTCAGTCTCACACTTCTAGGACCTAACAATCTCCCCCTAGACTGATGCATCAAATTGTCTTTATAGTGCAAATTCAGCAACGTCTTCAACAGAAACTATGGTTGTCGTTGTGCCGTAAGAGTTGTGGAAGTCAGTCTCATACTTTTAGGACCTCACTCTTCAATGAACTCTTAGCACCGGCTCTCTTTCTTCTGCTCTTGTGGTTAGCTTCATATCAGGATCTCGATCAGCTTTGCTTGAAACATCTTTGTCAAAAAGAATGCGAGAGGAGGAATCTCAGCAGCTCTTTTCTTCTTCAATTCTTTTCCTTCACGCAAGTAGGTTCATAGGTGTTAGACGAAGACTGGCATCTGGTTCTTCTGACTCAGGTACACTTTGCTATTGTGATGCTCCATGCTATGTCGGCAACTAACAACATCTCAATTTTAGCAACCCCTGTTTCTTGATCTAAATCAAGATCTGCACATTCTTAGAAATTTATAAGCAGACATTCTTATGCAACAGGGAGAGTACCACATGAACAGTCGATACATCCAAGTACTTGTACTCGGATCGAAATTTAAATTTCTTTCATTCTTTGATGATTAGGCAAATCCTCAAGAACGGTTAATAATTTTTATAAAAAATAAAGCACTCTTTGGATTTTTGAATTTTCTATTTTTTTTTATTTTTATATTTATAAGTATAAGAATATAACAGAAACACAAATAAACAAAGAAACTATCTCAATAGTTACAACTATACAATTGCAATGGGATCAAAATCGTGTTCAGGCGGACCAAGGAACACTTTTCAGTGCGAACTTATCCAGACTGGTCTAACTGATTGCCAATATGTTTGTCCACTTAAACTTTAACGCTCAACTTTCATTTTTCAACTTCGTGATATGCTTAAGGTAGTATTATACTATAATATCCGTATGTCCCATACCATGACATACCCCCGTGATCAAGGCAAGCACAACGATTCATCGTAACAGGTGAGTATACTGAGATCATCCTTTATCTTTTACAACATCAGACTATTGGTGAACAGGTCAGTACATTCGTACAGCAGAGTGACCAATAGTATCTGGCGAGGGTTACGCAAATACCTTATTTGGTATGTTTGAATTCATGAAATTTTCTCATGATGAGACTTCCTTTCTTTTTAAGGTTTTGGCCCTTCTATTTTGGCTCTTTTAAAGATATCCTGACTGTGCCTAGCTCTGCATATAATCTGGATGCAACAAAAGGGCAACCAAGATATCCTGGATGACTCAACAGCATAAAGACCTGAAACCTCAGACGTTGGCTATCTATCAACGCAAGATTTAAGACCATGAAATCATACGCCGATGGTATGTTACCCACAAGATACATAGTTCGTTATGTTTATATCACTTAGTATCTTTTAATCACTTTGAGCGTAAGCCTACCGACATATCAAATTAGATCCTAGTCTTTTCAGCTACGACACCTTACATGTGTCAGTCACGCCCTTTATCACGAATATTCATTTCATTTCCCATGACTTTTTATTTTTGTATTTTTCTGTTTTTCAAATAATGTTTTTTTTATTTTTCTAATTTTCTCCCCCTCAAACAATACATATATACATATATCGCCCTCTTCCCCCCTAAATTTGTGCATCATACTTTGTGCACAAATTTACCTAATAAAGAAAACATATGCACAAAGTTTTAAACAAAAGGAAAAGGAAAAAATTTTTGTTGTTTTTGCTTAACCGTTCCGTCATTAGATTAAAAACTAATCAATTTCAAAATTTAAGCTCGAAATTCAAATTTGTACCTTTTCGCTGATCTTTTCTTACCTCATCTCCTCCAAAGGAAACATTACAATCGTAAAAATTTGAACCTTTTTGCAACAGTGAGATGTTATCCTTCATGTCACTGGAACAACCGCTACTAACATTCCAGAGATTGTCAACAGCTCCTCCTTGGTTATTCCTAAAAAATAAGGAAATTAGTAAGACAGTGGGACCCAGGCCATCGTGGTCCTGGGTTTCCCTGAAGCATCAAAATAAGACACTTATTTTAAACACAAATCCCCTTTTGTTTCAAGGATTGATGATGTTGCTGCCGCTTTGGATTTGGGTTTCCAAATCTGTTTCGGTTTAACAAACGCGGTTGTTGCCTTTGATTGAGCAACTGTGGCTGTTTCAGGTTTAGTCATTTTAGAAAAAAGATTTTTGTTTCTGAACAGCCTTGCGTTTGCTTTTGGCAACATTCCAATCCCCATCAGATGGTTTAACCTTGGAATTCACATTCTTCATTGCCTTAGGTGATGATACCTTCATCGGCTTAGAATGATTATTATTCTTTGGTGTAACCTTCTGATTTTTATCATGACACGGAACATGGGACCATGTGTGCAGTTTCGAGCGATGTGACCAGGAATGCCACAATTGAAGCACGTTTGTCACTTCACATGTAAAGCATTCTGATCAGCTTGATTTGTCTTGCAGGCCTTGAAGGATGAACTGATCCCTTCTGTGCTTGATATCCTTGCACATTTCTTGTAGAAGAGGATGAATTTGGATGTTTATACTTGTCGTTTGCAAGGGCCTTCTCTGTTGTGGAGATTTCTTTTGATTTTTCTTATTTTGTTTATACTGTAAATCCTTTTCAGAAATCTCCCCAACTTTTCCAAAAGCTTTGCTAGCACGGTCAAAAGCATATTTTTCACATTTTCCATTAAAGACCGGCTTAACAAAGGCATTTTTCACAACACTAGCCTTTTGAGGGCTATTGCTGCCCACTGGTGATTTTGGAGAGCTTGATTGTCCTTGACGTTTGGACTTCTGCTTTCTTCGTCTCTGATTTGCCTGATCTGCTCTTTTAGCTTGCTCTGAACCTTTTCATCGGAAGCATAAGGTTCAGATTGTTCAGTTTGTGCACTCGGAGCCTTGTTCACGTCAGCTCTCTCTTCATCAGCTGAATCATTTGACGAGTCAACAGCAACAGATGGTTCCCGTGCATCTGGTGTATAATCACTGGGTTTGTCGTATACCATATGTTGTGCTTTCTGAATATCTTCGTCGGTTTCTGGCATTGTTGTATAGTTGTGATTATATGGTGGGGCAACCTGATTGAATCCCAAACCCTTCCCTTTGTTCCCCTTATATGCCAGCTGCACATTGCACATGTCTTGAACAAGCTTGCTGGATGTATCAAACTTCTTTATATTCACTTCATTTTGTTGATATTTTCTAGTAAGAAGGCCCAGCTCAACTCTTACCAAGTCGCATTCCATGGTGTTTGAATCTAATCTGGTTTTGTAATCATGGACCAACATTTTTGTTGATTTACGTCCAGGTGGAGCTGAGCTATGTCTTTCTTTTGAGCTTCAACTTTTTCTTTGAGTAACTTGTTACTTTCTCGAAGGCTGATGCACTGAGCCATTGCATTGTTATATTCATCGGTCATTTTGGAATTAAGAGCCCTGAGTTGAGAAACCCTATTCCTGCAAGGTTCAGTGCACAAAAGATAGTTGACTGTGTTAATGGACGAGCTAGATTTGTCAGCGTTAGTTTGGGCTTGAGGTCGAGTTTGGGGTGCTGGGGCTGATTGCTGATTGCTAGGCTGTTGAAACCTGTTCGAACACTTCTTCAGGATGAGACTCTATTGATTTAGCATATAGATCTTGGAGATCTTGGTTGATTGTAAACGATCCCATAACCAAGATACAAAAGAGTCTTTGTCATCACCCAAAAAGCTTTTCAAATCATTCCTTACATCCTCTTTTTGCCTCCCACGTTCAAGCAAACGCATCACATAGTCAGCAACCGGATCAACATTGTAGTCTTCGAGAAACTCATTCAGCTTTTCCTTCACTTCATCCCACAGGCTCAGGTTTTGATTTTGTGCTGCACTAAGGGCTATGTTTGATTGTTGAGCTTGGGATGTAAACATCGTCGGATAATCGAAACCGGACCGGTAAACATGATAAAAAATATTCGAAAACTGTTTTTACCAAAATGTACCGTTAGACTCGTCTCGACGATACGATTCCAATGATATATAATGTTCGATGGTGATTTTAGGAATTTTCGTGCCTTTTTTTATTTGCCCTAAAAATCACACGAGTTTAACCATGTAAACCAGTTTGTTAAAAATGTATAAGGATCAAATTCTGTGTATGAAAATGTTTAACTCCGGTTACGTCAGCTGTTTAACTTTCCACCTTTAAGGATACAACTCGGAACAATACTGAATTCGGAACAGTAACTCGGATTAACAATTCGAAATGAAATCCGGAAACAGTGATCCGAGATGGTAATTCGGAACAGTGATCCGAGATGCAATCCGAGATGAGAGAATCCGAAATAGAGAATCTAGTCTGGAATGAAACCCTGATCCGGAATGAAAAACCAAATCCGGAATGAAGACCAAATCCGGAATGAAGATCAAATCCGGAACAGTAATCCGGAACAGTAATCCGGAATGCTATCAGATGCACAGCAACAGTGAGAATCCGGAACAGTAATCCGGAATGGATGATCTTCTTCGTGTTCTTCGTGATCTTCAACGAATTCGGATCCGAAATGCAAAGATTAATCCGAAATGAAGCAGAATGATCCAAAATCTGTTCGAAATGTAACCAGAAAATCCGAAATCCTTGAATGTTGATCCGAAATGCTTGAATCTTCTTCGTGTTCTTCAGCAGAAACTAAACAGAATCAGTGAGATATCAGATTTGAGCCTGGAAAACAGGGTCAAACAGGCTCTGATATCACTTGTAAGTCCCGATAATCTGGATCTAACACTGATATCACACAATCACCAAGAATGGGCGAAATCCAAACTTGATGATTCAAGAAAACTGAAAATATGAAGAACAACACGAATCAACTTTAACCTTGCACACGATTCTATTACTTGAACAAACAAAACCGTCTGGTACAAGATGGAGGCTCTCTCTAGAGAAATCCCAAAAACCTAATCCTAGAAATGAATAAGCTTAGCTTATATACCTAGGGTAAGGCATAACCCTAATGGGCTTGCCTGGCCCACATGGCCTATGACATACCCAAATGACCTATAAAGGTCCAAACATAATACAAACTAACCCAGTTAATCCCAGTTAGCTACCATAGACCGTTGCGTATATTTGATGCTTCGGTCTCACACTTCTAGGACCTAACTAAATGAAAACGTTGATATATGATCACCCATTACAAAAATACATTACTTTCCGGTACAACGCCTAAATTGCAAAATTGTCCGTTTCGACCAAAAAGATGATAAATGTCAGTTTGTCCGCAATACTAATTCGGTGGATTCCGGATGTTAGAATAATAACAAAACAATATTGAACATCCTAAAACAATATAAGAATAGCAAAAATGCACAAAGACATCGTTTCCGGTCATTCGACAAATAGTGCACAATTCTACCGGAAGGCGACCGTTTGTCGAACCGACGAACATTTTAGTGGCAGATAGCCTCATTCATGCAACTAGCGAACTAGTTAAGCCTCATTTAGATCTCGGAATCCATTCAGCTATCTTGAGGTCATAGAAACACAATTTCCGGAAAAGTTTGACAACATGATATATAAGTGCCGATATCGAGCGAACGATCGAACGAAATGCATTTTGGCTATCCTAACTCAACATATATTCGTCTAGCGAACTAGTTATGCATATTTTTAGATTGGAAGTGCACTAAATAAACGCCATGACAATTGTGGTGGTCAAAAACAACGGCTTCCGGTACTAAATAATAAAGTTCGTTTATTAGCGAATATTGTGTTGATGAACGAACTAACGACATTTTCGTCATCCGAAACTTATATTAAATGACCAAGTGGATTAATTACCATAAAATATCACTCTAAACCCTAATTGTATACTAAGAATGCAAGATCAACCCCCTAATCACAACACTTAACTTAATTACTAAAATATCTAATAAATAAACACATGTTATAAATAATATTTACACTTAACCCCCCCCATGTGGGCCCCCACCCACATGATTCATGTTGAAAATTTGAGACTATAAGCATGGTGGGAAGATATGGATGTAACCTTGATGGATGATAATTATATAAATATATCACCTCACATTTCTCCATCATTCTTAACTTAGAAAAAAATTTAAACCATCATCCACCACCCTCATTCCCACGGCTACAACCACCTCCATATAACCACCATTAAACCACCACATTACACTCACTTTAAAGCCTCTTCAAGACCACTCAAGATGCTAACAAGGGTGGAGGACCATTAGGGCTATCTTGGAGCTTCATTTTCTTTCTTAAATCATCACTAAACTTGTGCACCCGTTGTAAGGCAAATCCCTTCATATTCTAGCTTATTATCATGTCTAGTTTCATAAAGTACAAATTGACCATCTTAAAAATGAAGAAAAGATAACCTAAAAACCCTAACTCACACCTTAATAATAACACTAAATATTGTTTATTTTGTGTTGATCAAGTGTTCATATGTTAACTAGATAGCATGATGGTGTTGTTTATGTTAAAGTAAGGTGTAAAAGTTAGATGATCTTGTATGAACAAGTATGAAAATGAGGATTTAAACATGATAATGTTTAAATCTAAACAAGATCATCAACTACATCATCCATGAAGATTACTACAATCTAAAAGTAATTTTACTACACAAGAGTAATTTTTATAAGAAATAAACATTATGATTTAAGATTTAATCATCTTAAAAAGTGTAGTAATCAAGAGGTTCAAAGTAATGGGCTTGATCTAAGGATGTAACAAAAATAATGGTTTAAAAATGCTAATAAATGTTGAAGTCTCAATATGTTTTAATAAGATTTTGACTACAAAAATGCCATGGATGATGATGCACATAAGTGGTAAACAAATAATATGAAAGCTTGAAATAAATTGTTGATCTTGATTATGAGTTTAAATAGGGTTTAAATACGTTTTAAAAACGTGGAAAACGCCATAGTTTAGGTAAAACTATGACGAAATTTTCTAAAAATCTAATCGCGATTAAGGTATGATTAACGGGATGATTAGCGGGACTAAACACGATTAGTAACTTAAATAGTCATTAAGTAAGTTCTAACGACAGGGTTAAACCCTAAACACCCAAGTGTTTAGCAAGTATATGAATATATATTTTTACAAGTTAAACATAAGTGGTCCTTATACATATATATATGGATACTTGTGGAAATAAAAGTATATATACGTATTTTGTCACCAAGAATTATGTGTAAATACATGTATTGTATGTGTATGTATTTAGAAGCTTAGGGTATCCACCATAAAAATACCCAACTAAACACAAAATACTACAAATAGTTGAAAATATTACCAAGTGCTGGTGACACAAAGAATAACATTTTTGCAATACGTCGAAACAATAATCGGACAAACGAAGCAATGCGGATGGTGGCGAACGTACACAAATACACCGTCGCTTAGTCGACCAACGAATAATCACCGACACGAAGAGTTATTACGACGGCGAGCGATTGTCGACGGGAAAAAGCATGTATTAAACGACGACTACGACAAGTCTAAAATACATATTTATACACTTAACATATATATATATATATATATATATATATATTTTATATATGTTATCGAGATCAAAAACCGGAAAGTTAAAACATAAAGAATTTACTAAGTGAATTTATAAAAGCATACAAAATAAGTATACTTACAAATCCATACTTAGTAAAATTATAAGTATAAGACTTATAAAATATGGGCTCTTGAAAATGATTTTGGGCTAAGCCTAATTGTATAAAATATATGGGCAAGGCCCAATTGTATAAAATATATGGACAAGGCCCAAAAGCATATAAATTACATGGGCTGGGCCCAATGACATAAATTACATGGACTAGGCCCAACGACATAAAAACATGGGCTAGGCCCAATGACAAGAAAACATGGGCTAGGCCCAATGACATAAATTACATGGGCTAGGCCCAATGCCATGAAAACATGGGCTAGGCCCAATGACAAGAAAACATGGGCCAAGCCCAATGACATAAATTACATGGGCTAGGCCCAATGACATGAAAACATGGGCTAGGCCCAATTGCATAAATTACATGGGCTAGGCCCAATGACATGAAAACATAGCCTAGGCTCAAAGACATAAATGACATGGGCAAGGCCCAATGACACGCGTGCAAGGCACGAGGACATGTGAATGGTCAGGCCCAGTTCACACACGATCTAAGAATAACAGTATATATATATATATATATATATATATTGAGAAATATATGTATAAATATATTAATCGAACAAATGAACTACCAACACTATGATAACATTAAAAGTTGTTCTAATGTGATAAATATATACGCAACAAGAATTCAAGATGAACAACTAGTACGAGGTCCACTTAGACCTTGGTGTCTAATGAAGTTAATACACATGTAGGTTACACACGTGTACGGACACCGAACTTGATAAGTACGACATACGGAACGCAAAGTTGTGAGTTCATTTCCCTCCTTTCAATTATGTCAAAGTTTTATTTCAACACTATCAAGGGGAAATACATGTCATAACAAACGGTAATTTAGCTATGGGGTTAGTTGATAACAGATCAATGTGCGTAAGTAGGATGATGACAAGAGTA
This sequence comes from Scalesia atractyloides, assembly GCA_947069175.1. Lineage (NCBI taxonomy): Eukaryota > Viridiplantae > Streptophyta > Magnoliopsida > Asterales > Asteraceae > Scalesia > Scalesia atractyloides. The sequence goes on from CAMTDV010000026.1 coordinate 70,987,018, forward strand.
ACCATTAATCATTTAGTGACCAAGGTGCAAAAGGTATAGATCTATAGAGTTTGAGGCACGATCCACTCCTGGTTGGTATACCCTTCGGAGTGCTTTTGTGATCCTAAATGATGTTAAGAGTTGTCTGGGGTTGGTTCTTACTTATGGCACATATGTCAGGGTGCTAACTACACACTGATAGATCCTTAAACTCCATGAATGCTAATAACATACTAAGATTTCATTACTGGATTACAAACAAGACATGTCATACGAAAACAATAACTACATGAACTCGCCAACTTTATGTTGACTTTTTAAAATTACATGTATTTCAGGACGCAAGACTTGAGCTGGTGAACACTTCGGGAAATGGGAATGACATGATAACGGATGCCACCTTTTGGGAGGATTTGCCTCTTATATCCCAACCTCGTATGGGTATATAGGAGTCAAAACCTCAACATGCTTTTACGATGAAAACAATCTTTTACTATGTTGTAATGTATTTCAAACCACTTTTTGATGACAATATGAAACTATTTGGAAACTCATTATTTCACTTTTGGAAACTTGTAAACATTGGTTGCAAGTTAATATAAGCATGGCATCGTTGCTGATTTATAGTTGTTTACATGATTGGATGCAATGATTACCTCACAATCACACGTTTGCGCTTCCGCTACGACCAGGGTGTGGCAGCATGATACAAAAAGTTACACTTTGCACAACACATAAGAAATAATATTTAAAGAGTTAAACATTGACACGAAAAATGGTGAATTAAAAAAGTCGTTGAATAATTTATTCTAACTTAAAAGGGTTTGTTTGTAAATAAACAAACTCTAGGATATTATTGTTTATTATTAATAATAATATTAACTAATTATCATTTATTTGATATATGTAAATAATATTTAATTATAGATAATTAAGGATTAATTCAAATAAAATATTATTTTAGAGTATAGTGTGACATTTGTGAAATCCCGGTAAATCTAATGGTTGCTAGTCACGATGTGCAATCGATTAGACTTGTGATTATTTTTAGGACACAAATTTGTTAAAATATGATTGCTAGAACATACTGTACAAACCAATATTGATTATATGTGTGAAGATTCACAGTAAGCCCTAAATTGACGTAGTGCGTTACATGCGTAACAGAAGAGTTTAGAGTTGTACGATCCTATCCTTATTTTACTGAGTTTCTATTAAAAGTTTTGCATTTAAACATGTAATTGTGAATACGCGTCACTTAATTTTCAAATTTATTAAAACTTTTTCAACATATTTAAACAATTTGACATATTATCAATGATTTGTTTTGTTATAATCAAAACCAAGTGCGGAAGCTTCGTCTTTGATCGTGTTCGGTTCTTCGTATAGCTTGATCCACCTCCGCTGCTCCCAAACATCACCTATATTTCATAATTTATGAAATACATTAGTTATAAATAAATTATAACATAACCGAATAAATATGAAGTCTTAAAACAATAAAAACAAAAACTTTATTTCAGACCCCACCGTAAGCTACGGTGGCCACCGTAGCTTACGGTCCTAGCTCACTGTCATACGGCTAAGACTTCCAATTTCAATCAGCAGTTGCCTACTGTAAGCTACGGTAGGCCACCGTAGCTTACGGTGGGCTGCTGCAGCTTTTCTCTTGTTTGTAGTTTTAGTTACGACATTTTCCGTAACTCACTCAACTCTTCTCCATTTTACCCGAAACTTGTTTCTAAATATCCGTAGAATATTATCTTACATATTTTACCCGAAATCCTTGACCCAGATTCTTATTTCTTATGAATTACACATTCACTTTTGATTTATGCGTATATTCATTTTGACCCATTAAGTGATTTAAGTGTATAAACTTAAATTTCACTTCCTCTTACTTTGTTTCTCGTTTTCCCACCAAAATATCTATTTACATTCCACCACAACTATACATTGTGGTGGATTATTTATAAATATGCTATATTTTAAATTCTACCATTCGGTTTGGCGTTTTTACGAAAAAGATCTAATACGAGGCATTAAGCCAAAACGACTTATGCTTTTCGCCTTTACATTACCAAAGAGGTCTATCGTATTATAAAACTCATTTTTAAACAAATATTAGAGTCGTTTACTTATTTTATCATTCGAGGACATTTTGGTCAACTTAGACCCTTCTTTACGACGAAGGACTTACAATATTATGTTTTGACCAAAACGAACATTTAACCATAATCTATGTGAAATCATTATGTTCTTAAGAACATAATGATTACAGATTAGATTATTGGATTTACCTTACCTTAGGTAATCCCTTTTTCATTTATGACTCATTTAACTCTCATCGGACCTTTTAGTCCTGGTTGAGAGTTTGACCCGTTACACGTACCTGGCTCGGGTCATAGCATTGACCCGTTTAATTATTTGCACTACTAGTTACTAATCAATAGCGATGCGAACCAAACTCTATTTCCCTGTGATTACAAAAACTCGACAAGCGTTCATTAGATATTATTGTCAAATGGTAAAATCATCACCATTTGATCCATTTGGTCTAAATGACCATTTTATCATTACGAGAGGTATTTATTTACCATCTCATCATGTATCACTTTCAGTTTACACCTCATGATCATATTACTTAAATTTGTTCCTCAATATATTCGATCCGTTATGGCATATGCCATAGAGTGTCTATATCAAAATTTAATATTTATTTGTCAACTCGTGACTGAATTACCATTTTACTCTTTTATTTCTTATGGCTTACACCATAAAATAACTTTTCCAAATTCCTTGTTTATTTGTCATTACATGACTAAATTACTGATTTACTATTTTTACCATCAATATGGTTTATTACCATTTTCACCTGTTCCGACCCATATCGATTCAAGTCGGAACCTTGCATTTCATAGCTCATTCCGGTTTCCAAATCACTTATTCTTAGTAAATTACATAAGTAGATTTTCTATATTAAGGATGTAAGCATTACTTACCTTGAAATCCAATTATGCTCTTTCCGCGTACTTGATCCGTTTGGCCCGCTTCTTCCCAAGCCTCCACCTAGCTTGTCAAGCGTCAAACTTTCATTTATCATTCGCAAGATGGTTAGGTTAGTCATTATTTAAAACGACTATTCCACCTTACGGATTTTATATCAAATTTATCATTTGATCTTATTATAGGTCAGTTTGACTCTTAAAAGTCAATTGCCCATTTACACATACAAACTCACGGATAAGTTTAACAACTCATTTAAGTATTTCGTTAATTACTTGGTAAGCGTTAATCTTAGGACACCATTATAGCTACGTTTTCCAAACCAAGTTCATGTCGTTTCTTTCACTTAAACAAATTCAAGCGATTGTTAACATCAAGTTAACTTAGCTTTTGATCAACAATGCTAATTTATCCGTTAGCTAGGTTTTCATCTTTATGTAGCAATCCATTTCATCATATTATTAGACATTCATCCAAATACCTAATATTACCAATTTAACATCTATTAACATTAACTAAACATTTATTTCATCATATCATACAAAACTCATTTCAAGTCATGTATGATTACTTACTCGAATCTCTAATTTATTCGAGTATCTTACACATGCATGCAAGTATGATGATCATCAACATTCATACATTATTAATTGTATCATATAGTCAAGAACCCATTTCAGTATTTACTTGTTAATCACTAACAAGAAATCTTACATCAAATTGTGCATGATTTCTTTAAGCTTAATGAAATCAATCATACACATACACTTAATTTCATCTTTGGATCATAATCCAACTATCTAGTTGCAAGAAATCAACATGTCTCAAGTTATGATTTTTACCAAATCCAAGTTTTGAGACATACCTTATGATCCCCTCGATTAGGTGATCGTTTATATGCATTCATGCACTGATTTGGGGTTAGAATTGGCTTTCAATTTGTTGATTCTTGATTGAACTAGGGTTTCCCTAGTCTTCACCTCCTGATGATCGACCAACACACATTTACTATGTGTGTTGTGTCTTAATTTTGGTGCTTTAAAACACAAGTTCCTTTTGTGGCAACTTTAGTCCCTCAAGTTTAGTTTTTGATTATATAAGACTACAACTCATTGTCTTGTTACTTGTATACATGTTATTAACTAGGTTAATTTGTTCCTAGTCATTTTGTTATAGTTTAACTTTCACCGCTAACGGTTCTTTACCCGTTCTTTAATATTAACGTGGTTTGATTACCAAACCCGTTTTTGGGGTGTTACAAGAGTGACCCGCACCTGTAACCAGACCCAACCTGACCCGTCTGTTTTGTTAAGCTTCGGTGAGTCTAAAAGGCCCAATTTTGAAGTTTGCGTTCAGCCTCCAAAACGGTTGGGATAGGCCTGGGTAAGGCCATGCATAACATGGCACTACGCTCGGTCAGCGTTACTCCCCATCATGGAACACATTGGCTAACTACATTACACTATAAAATTAATCACACGTGGCTCACTTTGTGTTCTACACTTCTCGCGCAAAGTCTACTCTGCGCTATATCACACCAAGCGAAAAGTGGTACACTGTCTATTCATCAATAAGAAATGTGAAGTGGTGAACAATGTACCTAATAAAAACCCTAGTCGTAAAGTAATGATTGATCTCAGATGTGAACTTGTTTCACGTCAGGATCATCTCTTTTTCATTGGAAACTCATTATTATTGATCCATAAAATCATCTCATTCATTAAACATCAAAGTCATACATTTTTTACGTATCTCTTACCTTAAACTCGTGAGTATGATAACATGAGTTCAAATTCGTCAAAACCTAACGGAACGAGCTGTTTCAACTTCCAAAAAGGTGAATCTGACTTGGAAATGTGATGCGAACTATGAAACTCTTGAACTTGTAGCTTGTTCTTGCACTTTCTCTAGAGTGTGAAAAAAAATGGTGAAGAATGGTGAAGGCTCATCAACCCTTTTCCTTTTAAGGGTTTCATGCAAAAATTACGCTTTTACCCTCATAGGCTTTCGTTTAATTATTTCCTTTTGTAGACCTTTTGAACAATCTTCCTTTATTTCGTAAGTTGCGCTTTCATGCCATACATATAGTTAAATTTGCGGTCGTCATTCTCAATTATTAAATTTTGGGGGTGTTACGATTTGTGAGAACCAATCAAGATTGCCATTTTCTTTCATATTAAAATTTTTAAAACCGAAAAAACTAACAATTTATTTTGTTTTTAGTGTTCTCTGTATACATAATGCTCAACACAACCAAGCACCAATGTATCCGACGGGAATGGATGGGTCCCGAACAAGATAAACATCCACAACTGGAGGGCATCCAAAGAGATAATTCCTACACTTGTGGCTTTAGCAAAAAGAATGGTGAATGTGAACTCACAAGTCTGCAAATCGTGTAGTCTAGATCTGGAACAAGAAGAACATATCTCCATCCATCGTGAAGTCGCAAATGCCATTTGACTTACCGTCTCGCAATGGTTTAAAGTACATTCGGTATATGCTTTCTCTTTCTCAGATTTGTTTAGAACTACTACCATATTGGGAGACAAGACCAAGGCAAAGGCTTTCAACGCGGTGGTGCAAAACTATATGGATTCTTTGGAAGGCACGCAACGACTACACGTTTAATAAATAAATGGTGGTTAATCGCCAACATCGTTGAAGAAATCAAAGCTCACTTTTTTATGGGTCAAAAATAGGTCGAAAATTATTAATCTAGATTGGAATAATTGGTGTTTGTTTTCTTACTGAAGCTTGATGATGTAAAATTTGATGTATGGTTTTCTAGCTTCTTGCTAGGACTCCTGTGTTAATAAAATTGTTGCCTTTTGAAAAAAAATCATAATGCTTACATGCACATTATACATACAAAGTGGTTCCATATTTGCAAGCCCATTCATTGTTTTGCCACATCATATTAATTATATTATATTCTTTAATAAGTAACAATTATTAATTATAGACAAATACAAAAGATATGAATCAGATGAAAAGATAAAAAAACGTGATAATATTTTCATAATTATTTACTCGTAAAGTTATTATCAAAACTACCTTACAAATGAACTTGTAGGATAATCTTGATTTTGTAGAATAATTTTATAAAATGATATTGTAGGGTAATTTATATCTTATAAGATAATTTTGATCTTGTACGGTAATTTTGTAAAGTATCATAATTACTCTACAAATGATCTTGTAAAGTAATTTTGAATATTATGTTGTTTGATAAACTTGCAAAGTAATTTTGATGCACTTGTAGAGTAATTTTGATAATTACCTACAAGATCATTTTACAAAATTACCCTAGAAGATCAAAATTACCCTACAAGATCATTTGTAGAGTAATTTTGATAATTCCCATATGAGCAAATAATTACGAAATTGTCACCGCGCTTTTTTTTTTCTTTTTTATGTTTTTCATATGTTTTGTACAGTAAGACTCTTTGTACGTGAATTTATATTCTGTAACAAGTAACATATAGTTTTAATACTTAAATTTTGAAATGTATGAATGGAAAAGAGAGTCAAGAACAACCTTAGAAGTTTGGATAAGTGCTCAAGTCGATTTCCTCCAGGATGGAACCACTACAACTATTTCTGTCCACGCTTTAATACGTTCCTTGCACCATTCAACATCCTTTCTTAGAGGAGTTGAGACATGTGTAAACTCCTAAATTTATGGCTACAAGTTTGGGCCATTGGATTCCTTTCCAATCGTTTTCAAAACTCTTTAAGTCACCCTTTTTAATAATTGAGGTATCAGTTTTATATTGGTTTGTTTATGGATTTCGTATAAACATTCTTATCCTCACAATACGGGATGAATAAAACTTTATGTACCAGTTTCCATATGAAATTAGAATATCACATTAATTAAACATGGAATTCACGGGTTTGAGTTTAGTCAAAACGAGTTCGCATCAATTTTGTGTTGAGCTCCACATACATGTTTAGTGAAATATGTCTGGTTTGGATTGGCATGACTGATTTGCAGGTTGATTGGTTTTTTTATATGTTCTAAAAAAGATTTACGTCAACATTTGATTTGATATGATTAAACACTTAATGACAAATTTAAAATGTAAAAGAGAAACGAAAATCAAGTTTTAAAGTATAAGAGTAATTTCTTATAAGTATTTTTATTTTTGGTAAATTTATAATCTTTGTGTATTATTATGCAAAAAGCAAATTAAAAAAATCAAATGAGTCGTGTTTATGTCAACTAGCAACTACATATGTGGGTTCCATTTTCATTTCTTTGACACGGTAATTTTCAAGTTTGCATAAAATTTTCAGGCTTATGTTGGGTTTAATTCGTAAATCGCAAACACGTATTTATTTAACACCCCTAATAAAAACAAAAGTGGATGACATTGAAGTTTATGATTCTACGTTTATTAAGTTTAATATTCTGCTGTACGGTTATTACAAATATACGATCATAATTATTTTTATTTATCACCGGATTCAAGTTTTATGTTTTTATTCTTATTTAATGATCATTTTAAATAAAATCACTTAGGCTTTTGAGAGTTTATATTTTTATATAATGATCACTAGGTTATAGTCCGTGTATTACACGGGTTAAATAATAAGCTATCATTTGCTAAGCACAATAAGAAAAGTTGTATATACTCGTTTATTTGTATAATAAAAAAATTATCAGAATTTTTAAAATTTCATAGAAATATGTTTTTAATAAGGTTTAATTCATAAATTACATTATCATTACATTACAAATATATATTTGAAGTAAGGGTGTAAAACTCCAACCCGTTTAGGGCTGATGTATCACTTATACAATAATCATATCACAAAACATCATAACACATTGGGTAGCCACATTCAATAGTTCATATGGTCGGTTAGTCACCTTTTGTTGTTCACATAATCACATTCGGTAATTCATATTCTATAGGTTAGCCACATTCGGCTTTTCAGTGCGTCACCTTTTAGTCCCTCAGACACAGCCATATTCAATGTTTGCTAAAAAAATAATATAACTATACATAAATAATACCACATAATATTTAAGATCACAAAGCATACAATAACAAATTTAAATTCTCGACTACATGTATGCCATAACGCCATAGCAAAGAGTCGTACTAATCGGAATCGAGAGAAAAAAATTAAGTGAAAAACTGTGTTTCAATTGATTGGGATCGGTTAAAAAACATATCAAAATTGGTTTGTTATCCTCTATTTGATTTACTTTATTACATAGTATAGATCTTAAATATAACTAGTAAATATCATCCGCACTTTGCGCAGGGTTTTTCATAGCTTCTTTAGACTTGTGTGTGAACAGAAGCTAAGAATAAAGATACAAAAAATAAGTGGTTGCAAAATTGATAGTAACAAAAATACATAAGAAGATCCATATAGATTCAGCTAACCAAATATCATTGCAAGATTGCTTGAAGTTGCACGAATCAAACAAAAAAAACTTAGCAACTTAGGACCCAAATGACTTTGCAATTATGATACCTTCAGCAAAAAACTGTTTAAATTTATATTTAGAAAGACCTTATTTAGTAAAAAGACTTTAAATTAAACTTTTCTCTTAAAAAGTAAAAATTGTAAACTTTTATGGTAAAAGTGTAAAATATAAAACTTTAGTGGTCAAAACAAGAAAATAAAAGCAAGATTTCAAATCAGAATTTTCTCTTAAAAGATAAGAAATGTAAACTTTTAGGGTAAAGTTATAAAATATAATACTTTAGTGATCAAAATAAGATAACTACGAAAATAATTGTAGCTAACAACTTCATCTTTATTATTATTATTATTATTATTATTATTATTATTATTATTATCACTTTGGTTTTTGAGAGAAGTATTTCTTGTAAATTATAATTTGGTTATTTCATGCTATTTTTCTCTTTGTTGGCATCTCTATTTTGTGGGTTAGTGATTCTTTTAATGAAGTTTACTTTAAAAAAAAACTGAAAAAAATTCATGCCGTTGATATTTTTAATATTAGAAAATGTGTATCTTTTAGCTAAAGTTAAAACACAATGAATCTGTTAATTATTTAGATTTTATCATTCACAAGTCAATGTGCCCGTTTAGGGTTCGAGGCTACGCGCCAACACCACCGCCACCCCCTTAGGGTTCGGCTTAGGATACTTTACATGTCAAACATTTGTCGTGATTGTTTCGAGAGAGAGAGAGAGTAGTTTGAGGATGCATGTGAATGGTGGGTGAAGTAAAAGAACAAGGTCCATGGTTCTAGGGTACTTATGGATAGGAGCCGACAATTTTTTGGTGGTTCTAGGATACCTGGGTGTAGAATTGACGTGACAACGCATGATTTGACTTAGGGTAATACACTTGGGTGCCCCTTCCACCCTAACTCCTCCACGTCTACTTTGTCTGTCTTGCACAACAGTATATTGCCCATCTGCTTTAATTTTGTATAACAAGACTATACGTATCGACTTTATTATTCATGTATATGCATCATATTTATTTAATTTTTTTTCTCTATTGTTAGCATTTCCTACTTTTCAACGGTTTAAATTACACTAAATCCGTATTCGACGAGACATGAAACCTTGATCTTAAAAGGATTAACACCTTAAGTTCGGTGAGTTTACCAATTAGACTCGAAAGAAATAGTTAATGAGCGTCAAAAACAATGTTAGATTTATATTGAAACCAATAAAAGGGATTAATTAATTCATATATGACTTTTTAGCAGATAATTCTGGAACATAAAACAGGATTAATTAATAATTCATATATGACTTTTTAGCAAATAATTCTGGTCCTCTAGAAGTAACTCTATTACTCAAATACGGCATTTAGATATATAACATTTTATTTTTTTTAAACTCAAGCTCGACTTATGAACAGTTATTCTGGCTTGGGTTTGTCTCAGGTTAGGTACGTTTAATGTTTATTAGTTAATTTCTACATATTTACGATTATAAATATATAGAGACATATTTATAACTCTAATTTTATGTATACTGAATAATAAATTCATTACATTAAATAAGAATTTTATAAGTAATAAGCCTGTATAAGCTCACGAGCGTACCCAATTTTGATAAGTGCAATTTGTATCGAGTTCGTTAAGCTCGACTACACTTAAGTATTTTACGGGTTAATTTCAAGTAGTTAACGAGCGGCTTGCTTTGTAACAATAAAAAAAACACTAGTAACATTGAAGAGCTTTTTAAATGTTTCACAAGAATAGAATATATAAAAGAACCAACAGATATACAGATCTTTTGAACATATTACACATATTTCTTTATCTTATTCAACCCCCAATATCCACAAAAAATATGTAAGCAATAATTAACAAGAGAATAGGTCGGATGATGTCATTGTACTTTTTTTTTCTTCTGGAATTTTAATTTCAATGAAAATGGTACAAGAAAGGCATGGCCACATAAACCAAGTAAGGTAGCAGCCATATCTCATATTCAATGAAAACGTGGACTTTATATGCGACAAAGAATTGGAACGTTACACTTTTGCTAAAATAGTTGAATAAATTTCAACCATGTATTTACTTTTTCAAGTTTCTCATATATTTTTAAAAACTCTTAAATATTAAGTTTATAGACAGCCTTACAAGTTTATAGTTATAAAATGTACCATTTTAACTCGTTTTATTAAGTTTTGTTTTAGAACTAGCAATAACACCCGCGTATTGCGGCGCGGGTACACCGCAAATATTGAATTGTTTAGTCCAAATGTTATGTTATGCGTAAATCATATGAAATAGTACATTTCGACGTATCTGATTGAGCTCAGTGTGACCTATATAAGCATTGCGATTGGATCAAAACGTAAAGTAAATCGAGTTTATACCGTCCAATCATAACGTATTATAACCCGGCTCATACATAGAAAACATTAACGCGTATAAAGGAAAAACCGACGCATTTAATCAAAAGGGAATAATTACAGCTTTTGAAAAAAGAGGAAAAAACAAATATTACTCTACTCGGTTCGAAACAAAATTTACGAAACTTACACAAAAAAGCAAGAAAACAAATTGTATATGACCCAACTCGTTTTCCAAAAAAGTTTATGTTGAAACGTAGACCAACTCGAATTTATAGCAAAACGCACATAAAAATATGCACGTAACAAATAGTTTTTTTAAGCAAAAACGTATGATATTTAATCTGACTCATTTCTAGAAAACGTTTACGTCAAAAATAGAGCAATCGAATTTATATGGACATGTACATAAAAATATGCATGTCATCATGCCAAGTAGCACCAATGTCACATCATTACTAGCGACCACCAACATTGGAAAAACTCGTAAAACTAAAATAAACAAAAAAGGAAAAAATAACACTGGACGAAAAGCAGACATAAAGTTGTTAAACCACTCACACCCGTTGCGTTGTGTAAATGCAAAGAAATTAGAATGAGACGTAAAACGTAGAAAGGCATATATATGTCGATCTAGGACACACGCGTCGTGACGAATCTGTCAAACGGGGAAAATAGACACGTTGCGATGTGCCTGTCAAAGGGAAAAAAATGACGAAAATACGTTAAACCTCACACGCACATTAGGGCGTGTTAACTCGCAAATTTAGAACGAAACGTAAAACGAAAAACTTGCGAAAGATGAAAACCATGAGGGACCAAATTTGAAAACAAAAAAAGTGTTGGGGCTAAATTTCAAAAGATGAAAAACTTTAGGTTAAAAGTTAAAAAATGGAAAGGGTTAAAATTCAAAAGGTGAAAATCTTTGGTTAAAAGTGAAAAACCAAGATTATTTAAAAAAAACTCCCCATGTATGATGTACAACATCATTAAGCAACTAATTGTTGCTAATTTATAATGTGGAAGTGGTCCTAACCTAATTATACTCCACATCTATTAAGGTTCAAACCCAAAACCTTTACTGCTGGGCTACTGCGAATGATGCTTTTTATTATGTTTTCAACCACAGTTCTTGTTCTACTGTTAGATTGTTCAATTGGATTTTGCTACGTTAGCGAACTAGTTCGATCCTCTTAGCGAATTGATCCCAGTTCGATTGGTAAATTGATTCAATCCCAGCAGTGCCTTGATTCGTATTTTGCTCTAATTTTCCATTCAATTGGGTTCGGATATGATATGTTGGGTAAAAATCGAATAATATCCTTTGTTCACAGTAAGCTATAGAGGTTCTAAACCAGCCATCCGAGCCCCTGAGCTCAAGCTCATTTAATTTATGAGAGCTCGAGCTTAAGCTCGGCTTGATTCGAGCTTTCTTTCTAAAGCTCAAGTTCGGCTCGTTATTAATTAGTTTTCACTGATTTTTTTATATTTTGTTAGTATTATTTTTTTTGAATGGCTAATTTTCACTGATTATAATTATTTTTTTTACAAATTTTATAGCTACCATAATATATGATATATGTTGATCATTTATATATATTTTTCATAATAATATAAATAAAAATATATTATAAAAATGTATATTTAATATATAATAGGCTCGTGAGCCGGCTTGCATGGGCGTAGCATAGTTGGGACCGGTGGGGGGGGGGGGGGGGGGGGGCACTCGACCCTTCCGAACTTTTCGCTTAGTAGTGTCTGGTATGTAGTTTTCGTTATAGAATTTTTTAGAAGGGCTTAAGTTTGTTTAAGCTCGGCTGATTCAAGCTTTTTTTTCAAACCAATCTCGAATAGCTCACCTCATTTATATCTAAGCTACAATTCACATTTTTCTTGCGGCTCAGGTTGTTGTAGTCTCAATATGCTTGCTTTCTTTTGAATGTTCACAGTAGGTTCCATGTCGAGTCACGAATCATCAGGTAGATATTTTGAAGCTTTTTTTATTTATTTATGGGCTAATTTAATTAACTGAACATGTAAATTATATACTTAACTAACGGAATTTACCATGAAACTTAAGATCAAGATCTTGATACTTCAATGAAATTTGATTACCATGATGCATTCATATGACCAATTGTTACAAAACTAAACTATCTTGTTTAAATCACTTTTTTGATACTTCATACAATTTATTTTACTCGTCACCAGTAGAATCATTGTAGGTGAATCTGGATCAATTTTGACATTCTCAACAATAACATTGTTGAAAAATCAGGCCCTTTATCAAACGCACAAGACACGATATTGAACGAATTGTTCGACTCTTTTATTATTTTGTCAATCAAATCACACAAATTATAACAGACATAACCATCTATTTTTACTAGATTCAAACACTATTTTATTTAATAATCAAATAAACCAACTAAACAAACCTATTTAATAAACAAATAATTCAAACTATCCAAATAAATAAATCAAACTATATTTATCTAATCCACTTGAATTATCTTTAACCTATTTAAACTTTATGAATAATCCATCAATTCAGAATTATCTCTTCAATCATGTGCTCTCAGATGTAAACTCCTTTATCTAAGTTAAACGTTATCGATGATGTATTTATATTTGCTGATTATGATTAGTAGGCATTTAGGGAAATCATTTAGTAGTTGTAAAAAAATGATGAAAATCGGAGTAAAACCATTCTGGAACTTGCAATAAAGAATTGCAGCAAAAACGCTTAAAGCGCTGAAAATCGTAGAAAAAAAAAACTGTAAAGAATGACACAAACAAAAATCCTGTAAAAATGACGCGAAATCACAGTAATAATCTATAGTAAAATTACATACAGAAGACAGAATAAATCGATGTAAAAATAAAGTGGAAATGAGTAGAATAAATTGAAGCAAAAAATGTCAGGTACGAAATTTTAGAATTTTGAATCACACAAGGGTAAAATTATATCATAAACGTTTGGGTAAATACGATATGCAACTTTAAAAAATGTGTTTGCTAACTTTTTAAAAATTTGATTATGAGGGTGTGTTTAAATTTTTTTCCCTAAACCTAAACGTTACAACATAAATTTTGTTAAAAGAAGATTGTATTCAAAGTAAGACATTATATTGTTATTGTAAGTTATAGCTAGTGTAATTTGGACTATTGCACACACACACACACATATATATATATATATATAGGATTAGAATAATTGATGAACAACTTTTTGAAAGTGAACTGAGTGCACTAATATTGGCATTTGATCATTTTTTAAATTAAAAGGGTAAGATTGATATTAGTCAAGAACATTTAATTAAAATCCCTTACTTTTCTTATCTCTTAACTCCCTCTCTCATTTTTAATTATTTCTCTATATTTTAATTATAAGAGATTAAAGGGCTAATGTTTATTTTTAAATAAACTCTTATGTTATTTTTAAAATTAAATATTAAACCTAATTAAATTATGTTTTTTTACATATGTGTATACAGGTCAGTATACACAAGACTTATACACTTGTGTATAATTACATTTTGTTCCCATATGTCGGTAAAACTAACAACTGTGTATCTTGTATAAATTGATAGTTAGCGAGACTGTACACATGTGTATAAACTGATATCTGTGTATCTTGTATAAACTAATACTATGGAGACTGTAAACATGTGTATACACTAATAACTATGTATCTTGTATATACGAAAACTAGCAAGATTTTAGGAATTTTGATTATATTGTATAATAAATGCAATTTACAAAAGACGCAAATACCTTTCTGTCAATTAATTTAAAGGGAAGTTACAACATTATAATTACAATCTTGCCATTGTTTAAAAATCTCTAGATGATATAATCCAATGGCTCAAATTAGTTCACACAGTTCACTCTTAACATAGTGTTCACTCTAGAACCCTACCCTATATATATATATATATATATATAAAGAGAGAGAGAGTAGAATACAATAGTACCTAACCGTGCGAAGATACGTGAGCAGTAGATTGAGACGCGTGTCATTTCATATTTTTCTATAACGTGTTTGATTATGTATATAACATGCGTAATTAGAATTTTAAAACAATCCATGCGTAATTTTCATTTTTGGTGGCATGTGGGTTTTGATTTTTTTATAACGTACGTAGTTAAGGTTTAGCCAAACCCATACGTAATTATGTTAAGTTAATTACTATTGTGCCACCGCGTTCAATTGAATGCCTATGATAGGTCAGATGTGCGGTTGAGATATTTACGTACGCTTCGCATGATAAGGTGGTCTTGTACGTTAACCGGCCTATGTATATATATAGTAAGAAAAAAATTTTATAAAAAGAATAAAGAATAAATTTCAACAAATAAAAGCTTCATTTTGATTCATTAGTATTTGTATTTAATGTTATCACAAAGGTATATCGGTAAAGTTACATGGATCATTAATTTGTAATCTTCCTTTTTAATAGTTAACTGCAATAAGTTTGTAACATATTTTCAAAATATATATTTTTTCAAAAAAAAAAAAATAGAGCGTAGGATAACTTTCAATATGTGTAGAATAATTTTGAAATGTGTAGGCAAAAAAATTTATTGGGAAGGATGACAGTCTTTATAACTAATGTTTTACAATGAGATGAGAGAAAATTATTTAATGTTTTAAAATTGTATCCTTTGTTCTTTTTCTTTTCAATTAAATTTTCAAATGATCCTCCCGCTATAATATATATAAGGGATGATTATATTGAGAACGCTAAATATGACAACAACTGTGGGAACGAATGAGAAAACCACTAGAACTTGGTTAAAAAACAATCAAATTCAATTTTTTACACTTGTCATTATTATTTGAATACAATATTATAAATTAAATGTACACGTTTAAATTTACATTATTCGTAACTAAAGAAAATTTACACATTTATAAATTTATTGTATTTACATATGTGTATAAAATTTATTTTAATGTTGTATTTTAATTATAATGAGGTTTGTATTAATAAAAAACTTGATTATGATTGGTTTTTTATTTGTTCTCATGGTTCTAGCAATATTTAGCGTTCTCATGATAACCTTCTCAAATAGACATAATTTCATAAATGTAGATTGAAAAAAAAATCAATGTCTTAGCCGAAGGTATGGGCGTTTACACTTTTGTTTAGATCCTTAAAATTGTCTAAATTGGTCATTGGTTTAATTTCACAATTAGTTTTTTTAATTTTCGTTTGCTTGGTTTCAAAATTTCAAACCGTAGCGAACACTTTCACATACAATTTCTACTTATACCGAGAGTTGTCCGTATAGACCTAGGCCGGGCCGTATGATTTACCTATTTTTTATAGTTGGTATTGTATTTGTATTTATATTAGCTTACTAGGTTAGAACTCCGTGTATTACACGGGTTGCATAAATAACTTTATTTTTTTATTTATTATTATGTTAAAAACGCATGTATTACATGTGGTTGAATCTCGTTTTTATGATACATCCAAATTATAAACGAATCCTGTTTTTATGATAAAGTCAAATTAAGAGATGTAATTATTTTAGTTAGTTTTATGCACCTTCATACTTATTTGTTTATTTCATTCATAAAACATTCGTATCAAATTTGTATTCAAGAGAGATTACGGTACAGAAAGGTGGATATCGATCCCCACGTTTTTATATATTTCATCTCTTTTATGAATTATACCGTAAATTCGAGAATTAAATTATCTTTGAATGGAGTATAGAATTATTATATTTAAAATAATGTTCTTTCTAAATGTTGATACAATGTGCGATAACTAATAGGTTTAAACCAATTATAATAGTACGCATAACGTTACAAAGGTGAAACTAAGTAGTCTAGATTTGACATTTGAAAGAATTGCTCGATTATATTGGTGAGTCCAAACCATTATAGCCATACGTTTAAAAACACTTACAATTTGATATAAGCATATGCCCGATCTAGAATATTTATTTACTATATGTGAAAAAAGACAAGAATTCAATTGTTAAGTACATATCAAACAGGAACCTTTGATTCCTAATTTACCATAACTTCAATCATCGAACTTCAAAAACTATTATTATTATTTACTATGATCATAATAAAAACAAATTTTTATTCTTATCTAATTTTTTGTTTAAAATTATTTATAGTAAAACAAATATTATTTTTATCTAATATTTTGTTTAAAATTATTAATATTATTATTATTTAACAAGAGAGATAAATAGAAAAATAAGATGAAAAAGCACCAGGAAGTAACACGTGTTTAAAAAAGATTTTCATTTATTAGTATAGAAAGATGTTAAAATAAAACTTGTCTAAGACCATCACTATTGCAACGTGATAAATGCATCTCTAGTGAGCTTCCACATTAGATTTTCATAAATACACTAAAAATATATATTTCCTCTCCAATCCTACAAACATATTTACCAATACTTATATTTCCATATAATCACCACTTTTACATTTATTTTAATAATTAAGTTATTTATATCAATATACATTTTTTTTATTTTCGCATTATTTTTTATCGAAAGTTATAAAAACAAAACATTAAACTTATAGACACGAACATTAATATATACGTATCTTAAACTTTTTTATTATTTTATATTAAAGTAGCATAAATAAACTTATGTTTTAAAATAAAATATTACATTTTTTTTGTTATTTTGTCCAGTTATTATATTTGAAATGAAAAAAAGAAATGATATATAAGTTACTAAATCTTATAATGTATAACTTATTTATGGTTATAAAAATAAATTAAAACAAGAAAAAAATAAAATAACTACAAAACAAACATATGATCCACCATCACACCAAATACATAATTCTTCCCCAAAAACATTCTACTCACATGCAAACTCTTCAAATACATTCCCATGATAAATCTACATAACCCAAATCCAAACTAAATACTTTCCATTGGTCATGTTCTAAAACTATTGACACTCTTACGGTTTATTGGGCTAAGAGATTTCTAAAGGCTTTTTGGGCTTAACTGAAGAATGACGTGGGCTAACTCCTATGGATAGCATGTGCCAATCCACGGCTCCATCCTCAGGAATCATGATTTGAGCAAAATCCTATTAAATCAGACAAACCCTAACTAGCGATTGAGTGTCGATGAAAATGAGCAGTATCACTAGCCAAGCAAGCACGAGATTGCAATCACCGGCAAAAAGCCATTCAAACCCTTTCATATTGATCTTTAAATAGTGACGTACATATGATTTTTTCTTTTTCTTTTTGTGAGTTCACAGTTGATAATCAAATCTCTAACAACCAAACATTAAAACTTTTGGACTGGGTCATGTCAAATTTCTCACCATCACTTTAAGTCAATAAAGCAAATTCCACTAAATAAAGATATTAGAATGTTATCTAAATATAAAACGCTCATTCCATAGTCCATTTTATCTAATAATACTAAGTAATAGTGTTGAAAAAGAACATGACATGATACAAGCAAACGATCAAGACACAAAAACTTTTTGCGAAACGCTTTAAGCATGGTTCGCTAAATGTTTGAGGGGCAGAGCTAGTGTATTAGGAGAGGTAAACCCCATCTCTGTACCGTTTTCATAATGTGATAAAAATTCCAGTTTTATACAAAGGATACCCCTGATCACCCAAAAAATTAAATTGGGATGCCACTGAATTTTTGGGTTAGATCCGCCACTAAAATGTTTAGTTCTATAAGAAAAGTTACGATACCAAAAAATCATGCTAAAACCAATCACCAACAATTGATTCTCCAAAATCCAAAAAAAAAAAAAACAAATGTCAAAGTTTTAATCCATTACAATACTAAAAAGATCAATTGCTCGTTTGATTAGTTTTGACCCGTTACAATACTACATGGGTGATTTTCCATACCATTCACATTATTATCTACCATATTCAAGCAACTATTTTGAAAAAAATGGTGCAATTGATGTGGAAAAAAAAACTCCAAACAATGTGAATAAAACCTACTGTAAAAAACTTAAAAACCTATTACATCAAGGAAGAATCAAGATTTCTATTGACAAAAAAATAAACAGAATGGATGAATTTTCTTTGAATCCTCTTTGACACTAAGATTCTAGGTCTTACTAGCCCAACAAAACATACAAATAATAACTTTCTTATTTGCAAAGCAAAATATGCTTGAATTGTATTATTATTATTATTATTATTATTATTATTATTATTATTATTATTATTATTATTTGTTTCTTTTTTTAAAGGAAACACTAACTTTTTATATCACAAACAACATATAAAGGCCCATACCAAGAAGCTACCGACTCAAGTATATATTACATCAATTTACGCCACATAGAACAACACATTCACCATATCTATTATACTTGTATATTGAAACTTCGCCATTTATCCCCCGAGAATTTCTTGAATTTGGATCAGTTGACCACGCAATTATACGCCATTTCTTTGATCTACTCCGTAGCTTATGTCTGTTTATGTTTCCACCTTCAAATTTTCTCCTATTTCTCGCTTTCCATATGCACCACATAGCCAAAATGTAAACTGCATGAATTATATACTTTTTATTCTTCGAAACTTCAATTTCGTTGACACTGTCCGACATTTCTTCAACTGAATAGTGTGATAAATTAGTTAAAACATTCATCCACAAATGCAATTATTTGTTTCAATTTCTGATTTTAAATGATCATTTAAAAAGTCAAAACATAATTCTTTTTCGTTGGTGCTAATTTCTCATTTTCAATGGTCAGCTAGTTGAACGTGTTAGGAGTGCTCTTCTAGACGACGATGTGACAACTTTTGGAAGCTAGAAACAATTGAGAATTCAACGGCGGGAGCACACCAGATTATCAAGTATTTGAAGACATTAAAGGAACTCATTTTTATGGATGAAAGGAAGGTCCGAATTCCATAATTTGGTATGGGAGAGATGGAGTGACTTCAATATTCGAGATATTATAATTTAATGTATTGTTAATCTTCTTTCCGTCTTGTGATCTTTGTTGGGTTTTTACAATATATGTTTAGGGTTGGGTATATCATAATTAATTAAGGAATGTAAACTAGTGGTACTTTGTGAAAATTGGGTTAGTATTGGGTTCGTTTGTTATGGTATTGGCACTTCTATAGTAACCGAAAGTGAAAACCAAGAAAAAAAAGTCATTATATGCCTAAAACAATATTGACACGTGATTTACATCAATCGAAATCGACAAAAATAAATACCAACTAGTGGATTTCTCCGCGCTTCATGACGGGAATCCAATTGATTACGTTTTGGTTCATCGCAGTATTAGCGCTCATTATAGCAACTGAAAAAAGGGAAAAATTAAGAAATAAACACATTCTTTCTGCTTAATATCCGTATTAGTATCACTAATATAATAATATTCAAGGACATATAAGTAAAAAATGTAGAATCACCAAAACTAAGAAAAAAACAGTCACTTGTTTTTTTATATTAGACTAAAGGTTGTGGGGGTCATGGTTGAGACATGATTCGTCATATAGGAATGTGAATGGAAGGATACACCATCCTCTTGTCTGATCCACCATGATTTACATGGATTAAACCATGGCAACCATGGTCTTCCTTTCCATTTTTCAAGAAATTCTTTCCATTTTCTTTAGATAAAGATAAATTAAAATAAATAAGGGGATAGTAGTTTGGATCATGACAACATCATTAAGGTAGTGGTTTTGGATGATGGATTAGAGGTGCGTGCGTTGACATAAGGTGTCATGACCATATCCTATGGCCTTATTCTTAGTTATATTAAAGTTTACATATACAACTAAAGAATCATATATGGATGTATATTATAAACATAAAATAAAGACAAAATAACAATATAATTTAGGAAAGAGTTAAATGTTTGGTTGGTTTATATGGTTTCATTTAATAATTACAGAGTTAGTCCTAATGATTGTAATTTTTACACTCGTATAAACCTTATAACTAACATTTATTAAGTTTTGTAGTTAAGTTTATATTAAAGGACCAAACTACCTATAATTATTTAAAAAAAACAAAACAAAAAATAATTATATCATTTATGGGTCCCACATCACCACTTCTTCTTCAACCTCTAATTCAAATCCCCATAAAGAACCTATAGTCACCTCCAAATGATCTTTTAAATAGTTGTTAATAGTATTATCCGTTTAAATAATTTTTCGATCCCCAAAATTTAGTTTTAGGTTTGCCCGATGATACCCGTACCAAATCACCCACTCTCACTTATCACTCTAATCACAACACCAATCAATTAAAACTAGAGGAGCTTTTGATTTTTTGCATTTCGGTACACATTCATTCATGTTAATTATTTCTAATTTCATTTTTCTAAACTGTAATATTTCACACATTTCTATTTTGCACAATAAATTGGATAGAGTGGTTCACTGATGTTGGTTGGTGTTACTGCGGAGTGATGGTGTGTTACACCCTCAAAAATCCATATGTGGGGTTTTACCGCGAGACGCGTGACAAACCAGGATCCAAGACACTAGTCACATAGAATGACTCTATATGTAAAGTACGTTTAAACAAATTTTAACCATGCGGTTAAAGAAATGCAGAAACGTAAGTATACGAAAATAAAGTGTGCGTCAAAACAAACGCCCAACCCAAAGAGCTTAAAAGTAAGGATGCAAAATGTTTAAATGAAATAGTTTTCATGCTCGTGATGTGCTCCTACTTTGGAATGATACCTTAACAACCTGAGAAAAACATGTAAAAATCAAGTGTTAACACTTAATGAAGAGTGAGTTCACAGATTTTAGTTCACAATTTTTAAAGATAAGTTGTTTCCACCGGTTCAGCCCCGAACCAGTGTGTTATAAAGTTTCCCTGATCCGCCTCGAATCAGATTATTGTAAGTTTCCCGATTCAATTACCGAATCACGTTGATATATTGTTTAGCAGTATATGTTATATGTTTAGGTAGCTAGCCTAGGTCATGTCAACAAAGTGTTCGATCCGAAGCTGACGTTGCTGCCCCTGTTGTACCAGGTTTATCACCAACCATGGTTAAGTGTTAGGTAAATTCTACACCCGTGACCTTCGACGTTCGGTCTAACTGGCATGACCAGCATGAGTGGGGCTTGTCGGGACCAGTAGTACTACTTAAAATTCCCCTCGCTATAATCCAATACCAACAACTCGTAAATTTTAAGGGGACTGACATGTGATAAAATGCTTCTTTGTGACCATAACCGTATAACATAACCCCTCCCAATATAATTCGTTAATACGTAACAGTAAAAGCGTCGCATTACCGTAACGGTACATGCTTTCCACCCCTGTGTATTTAAAACCGTATAAAAATGTAGGGGCCGTGAACTCACCTTTGTACTGCTCGATTAGATTAGACTAAGTATATGAAATCTAGAGCGATCAACCACGCCCTATAATAGTTAGCACGGGTTATTAGATTTTGCTTATGAATAGTGTCACACCCCGACTCGCAGCGGAAAAAGGTGATCGGAGCATGATTAGGTTTTCATCAAAGCTCATGACATTTATTATAATGTTTCATATTTATTAATACAATTTTAAAGAAGATCATACAATCGAATCATACAAGTACAACATGTTCTATACATCTTTCTAGACTTCGTTATTTTTCTTCTAAGGCACTTTCCTATGTGTTCCTTGCTTCATCCTGTCCACCTGTATCATGTGTAAAAATGGTTTTTGGATCAACAAAAAGTTGGCGAGTGAATCCTATGAAAACATTTAAATGTGTTTATTGAATTGATTATAAAATAAAGTGCATAACCACATATGAGTAAATGTAGATGTAAATTTATTCACAAAACACATAATATTAAATATTGCACACACATACAACAATTGATTGTTTTGAGGCACGCGTTGTTCAACTCGTCTCCCACGAGGAACTGATGGGCCTAATGAATGAGTTTTGAGGCACGTGTTGTTCTACGAACTGATGGGCCTAATGAATGAGTTTTAAGGCACGCGTTGTTCAACTCGTCTCCCACGAGGAACTGATGGGCCTAACAAATAATTTGCATACAACTTGACAATATGTAATACATAACAACAAACAATATTTACATCCTAAGTTTAGATCATAATATGGTATAACACGAGTTTGAATAAGCGAATTAGTTTAAGCGACACATGATACACCCCAAAACACGAATAAAAAGGGGAATTTGTAAGAATTCACTCACAGTGGGTGCGTTTCTTGGATTGATGATGAATGCGCACGAATTCGGATTTAATCGACAAGGGAACTAACCTAAATAATAACATAATAGTTCGATAAATAAATAAACTCTTATTTGAGATTAGTATTTTCAATTAGTGTTCTTAATGGGATTGTTCGGTTTATTTTTGTGAGTTCAAGGAAATTTTCTAACTTTAAAAATATATTTTTAAGTATTTTTAATTGATTTTTAAATGAAATAAATAAATAAAAGAAAATAAAATTTTTTGACTTTTTGACCAGTTGACCGTTGACCGTTTGACTGTTTGACCGGTTCGGACTTGCGTATGTATGCGCTGGGTGAGGCTCGAACCTGAGACCTCCGTACGCGTGCACGCAGCTCTACCAACTGAGCTACGTGTCTAACCCGAAATATTTCCGTTTTTAATTATATTTATACACTATTTAATTTAATCAGAAATCATTTATTTTTAAAAAGGATTTAATTGTATCGGACCGGTGCACACAACAGGTCTCGAACCCGGGACCTATGGTTTGGTGTTGCACACAGTCCACCGCTGGACTGTGTGTCTAACCTGGTTAATATACTGATTTTTATTATACTTAACATCTTACAGCGAGTTGATCCGGTTCGGTTTAAAAAAACATTTTTTTTCAGAGAGTGAGGTTGTGTCAGGGATCGAACTCGCGACGTGTGATAATTGTTTGCACACAGTCCACCACTGGACTGTGTGTCTAACCCGGTTATATAACTTGTTTTAATTATACTTATACATAAGTTCAACTTCATCTTCTTCGTTCAAAGACACAGACAAAGATTATTCAACTGTTCTTGTTTGATTCGATTAACGAAATTTATAAGCAATTGAAATGTGATGGACAGAGAGGGTTTTGGGAATGAATGTACCAAAACAGATGTCTTTCTCAGAACTCCGGCTAGGATCGTCGGCTCTGTTTTGTGAACTCCGTCTGTTCGGATCAATTAACAGTATTGATCGATTAGATGTGAAATTGAGTTACTAAATAATGATTATCAGAAGGGTTGAATGATTATACCGATTCACAGCGTGATTTTGGAAATTCCAGAGGTTTTCCGGCGAAAGCAGAATATTCCGGCTACGTCGTCTGGGATTGTTTCTGGTTGATGGATTGAAGTTAGTAATAGTCTAACAATGGATTGAAACCGAAAGAGTCGAGGTTTTTACCGTTTTGATGAAAGTCTCGGTTTTCCGGAGAAAGTCCGATGATTGTAGAAAATCTCCGGCGAGTGAAATTGATTCGAGAAATGGTGCGATTTTGAGCGAAATGATTTCCAGAGACTTGGGTGTGTATTTATAGGGAAGAATCACAATGAATTGGGTCTGATATCAGTCTTGATTCGTTGGTCAGCCTTGCTCCGGCGGTTATGACTAATGTCGCGGAAATAGACATCGGTTATAACCGATGTCGATGTTAATACGTACGTTAAGTCAAAAGAAACCGTCGATAATTGGCGAAATCGTCGGATTTTCCGGCGACTGCGAAATGGGCGCGCTGTTGACTGAATTTGATTCGAGTTTTATTATATGTATTAACTGTTTCGATATATCATCAAATAACACAAGTGGCGGAGTGGTGGGATGTGTGTGAGTTAAGTCTTTGAGGTTTCATCCGGCTGACCCGGGTTCGAAACCCGGCATCAGCAAATTATTTTTATTTCATTATTTATTATAAATTTTCAGTTATAGATTTTAAATTCTAATATATTTATTAATTATGTATTGTATAAAATTAATTTGAGCATTAAATACGCAACGAAATTTTTAACTGGATGTTCGGTTAATAAACGAAGCGGGTTTGGTTAACCCGGTTTTTTTTACGGATGTTACAGTATCCCCTACTTTTAGAAATTTCGTCCCGAAATTTAAGTAGTGGCATGTTTGACTCAAAAGGATGGTGTTTTAATTTGACAATTACATACTTAGAAGGGGGTAAGAGTTTAAATTTTGTTTAAGGCGGTAACGTTTCTTGTAAGGGTTGAGTACCCTGTTACAGGAATCTATTTTTGATGCCTACGATAAAGAATATTGATAACCAGAGTTGATTCACTAAGTATGATTTCATGCGCAAGAGTTTTGATACGTTTGGAAAGATAAGGTTATAACCTAAAACAAAACTTCTACTAGTAAAACCTACATGGAACCTCTCATAACCGCCTGACAATGCCTCTGATCCTTTGACAAGAATACTTATATATAGGAAGTACCAGCGGCGTATCCACCATATTCTTGTCAAATTTTTATTGGTTTTATCATTAAGTTATGATTAGTTCTATGATGTGACTCTAGAACATAAACAAACACAACAACCAAAGCTTGAGTCTTAATTCTGATAGTATACATGTTTGAATGATGACAGTACCTCTCTCGTTTGTTATGATGGAGAGGTTAGACCATGTAGAAGTGAGACACAGCTCAACTTCTTTAAATGATGAGATTGAAATACGTTGAGATGTATGATGATATAAATGCTAAATCAGTGAGTATAAAACAAACTTCAACCAAGACATTACTAAATCCTACATGGAACTTCTCATAACCGCCTGACAATGCCTCTGATCCTTTTGCAAGAATACTTATATATAGGAAGTACCAGCGGCGTATCCACCATGTTCTTGTCAAATTTTCATTGGTTTTATCAGTGAGTTATGATTAGTTCTATGTGACTCTAAAACATAAACAAACACAACAACCAAAGCTTGAGTGTAAATTCTGAAAGTATACATGTTTGTATAAAGACAGTACCTCTCTCGTTTGTTATGATGGAGAGGTTAGTCTATGTAGAAGTGAGACACAACCCAACTTCTTTAAATGATGAGACTGAGATACGTGAAAATTGAGATAACATAAAGAAAAACATAAAAACTAAGCGGTTAGAGTTGAATCTTGATTTTTGGTGAAGGAGACTAGTTGGGTGGTTCGTTTGGGCCGTCATTATCTTCAACAGGATTGGCGTTGATGTTGAAAACTCTTCCTCTTGCTGGTGGCCTAGTGGTTAGGTTTTCTTGATTTGCTTGGTTAACTGGATTTGCTTGAGCTTGGGCGTTTATGATGTTAACCAATCGAGGGTACGTGTTTCTAAAATGGGTAGGGTCGCCACAATTAAAACAAGCTCTAACATAAGGAAACATGGGGTATTGGGGTTGTTGATATGTTTGGATCATGTTTTGAGTAGGGGGTGAGGTTTGGTTTTGAGAGGTGCGGCAAACCTTGCTCAAATGACCATAGCGTCCACAATTCGCACATAGTCGACAAGGTAAGGTAGATGGATGGTGATAAAAACAGGTGTTGCATTGAGGGTGAGGTCCAAGGTAAGGTTTCTTATTTGGGTAAGTTGAGTTGGGTGCTAGTTGAGTGATTGGGATAGCTTGGAGGGGTATGGCTTGTGAAGTTGGTTGGTTGTGTTGGGTGACAGCGAAAAGTTTCCCATCTCGTTTTCTCTTAGAAAGGGGTTGAGAAGGGGATTCGGTTTGGGAGGAGTTTGAGGTTTCAGTTGATGCTTTATCCTTCTTCTTCTCCTCCTTGAAGTCCTTATTTCTTATGCGGTTCTCGGTGAGTTCTGTAGCTAACTCCATAGCTGCTTCCAAAGTTGCAGGTGTGGTACTTATTACAGAGTCTTGAATTTTTGAAGGAAGACCTCGAATGTAGTGCTCGATCAAACGGTAGAGAGGGGTGAACAAGTTGGGAACCATTTGATTTAACTCGAGGAATCTCTTGTTGTATGTGGTGTGGTCGCCTTCCTTTTGTTTCAAAGAATAGAACTCATCCTCCAATTTCTTGATTTCGCTTCTTGGGCAAAACCGTCTTGTCATGATTTCCTTCAACTCTTCCCAAGTCAAAGTCATAGCACCTTCAACACCTCGTTTGGCCTTCTCTGTATTCCACCATGTAAGTGCTATTCCAAGTAAACGACCAGTAGCATATCGCACTTTGCGATCATCGGGGCAATCGCATTTTAGAAAAGTGTTTTCCATTTCTTCAAACCAATGGAGGAGAGCGGTGACACCTTCAGTCCCTTCGTATTTTGGAGGGTCGCAGGATTTGAAATGCTTGAAGGTGCATTTAGTGGTAATTGGAGGAGGGTTGACAACATTTTGATCTTCTTGATTGACGGGGTTAGCGGTAAGGGCTTGTTGAACTTGAACTACAATGTTGGGTATTACGGCAGCCATTTGTTGAGCGATTTGGGCAGCCATGCGTTCGCGGGCTTTTCCTGATCTCATCTTCCTACGAGCGGAATTAGAAGACATCTACAAGGAATACATATCAAGAGTATGAGTTGGACGTTTTAGGGGTCATGTGTCGTATTTAGGAATAAACATTCATAAAATAATTATAGAACAATAAATCTACTACATCAATAGGATGTCTTGGGCTTTGCTCGTAACTGGGCCTTGCATGCCGCCATACTTCACCTTCGTAATCATTTGGGCCCCCATGATTACCGGGTTTTTCATATGGTTCGCATGTGTTAGCCTGGTTACGTACACTAAAACCCGGAGAAAATCGAGAAATATGTATGTAACGTATGATATTCGAATGTATCCAGGTGTGGACACGGTGACACCTCAAAGTGGGGTTAGTTCGAACGACATTTGGTGTGGCATGCTTCGGCCTAATAGGTCCTTCGTACTCTCATCGTTAGTCCCCAGGTAGGCAAACTGGTCCGTCATATTGGATTTATACGAATGCCAACCTAGACAGGACGTTCTGACTACCGGTACTTGTACCCTTACAGTTACTACATGCCCGTCGCAGAACTCACTTTGATGAGATTTAAAAAATGAAAAATTGCGACAAAATCTTGAATAACGGAAGTATGAAGATGATTTGAATATGTGATCATTGAAATATGTATGATGAATGTGTATGTAAGTATGTATGTTTGACTGTAAGTATAATTCATTATGTATCACAAAATGTAATATTGGAAGTGTTTGCATGCATTTGTATATGTAATAAATATGAAAGAAATAAACGTCATGAGTTTGCATGTAACCACATAAACAATTAAAATCTAATCAACTATAGTATAGGCTCTAAGGGTATAATAACCTATCCTATATCCCTATAGTCAAAAGCTCTGATACCAATCTGTCACACCCGACCCGCAGCGGAAAAAGGTGATCGGGGCATGATTGGGTTTTCATCAAAGCTCATGACATTTATTATAATGTTTCATATTTATTAATACAATTTTAAAGAAGATCATACAATCGAATCATACAAGTACAACATGTTCTATACATCTTTCTAGACTTCGTTATTTTTCTTCTAAGGCACTTTCCTATGTGTTCCTTGCTTCATCCTGTCCACCTGTATCATGTGTAAAAATGGTTTTTGGATCAACAAAAAGTTGGCGAGTGAATCCTATGAAAACATTTAAATGTGTTTATTGAATTGATTATAAAATAAAGTGCATAACAACATATGAGTAAATGTAGATGTAAATTTATTCACAAAACACATAATATTAAATATTGCACACACATACAACAATTGGTTGTTTTGAGACACGCGTTGTTCAACTCGTCTCCCACGAGGAACTGATGGGCCTAATGAATGAGTTTTGAGTCACGCGTTGTTCTACGAACTGATGGGCCTAATGAATGAGTTTTAAGGCACGCGTTGTTCAACTCGTCTCCCACGAGGAACTGATGGGCCTAACAAATAATTTGCATACAACTTGACAATATGTAATACATAACAACAAACAATATTTACATTCTAAGTTTAGATCATAATATGGTATAGCACGAGTTTGAATAAGCGAATTAGTTTAAGCGACACATGATACACCCCAAAACACGAATAAAAAGGGGACTTTGTAAGAATTCACTCACAGTGGGTGCGTTTCTTGGATTGATGATGAATGCGCACGAATTCGGATTTAATCGACAAGGGAACTAACCTAAATAATAACATAATAGTTCGATAAATAAATAAACTCTTATTTGAGATTAGTATTTTCAATTAGTGTTCTTAATGGGATTGTTCGGTTTATTTTTGTGAGTTCAAGGAAATTTTCTAACTTTAAAATATTATTTTTAAGTATTTTTAATTGATTTTTAAATGAAATAAATAAATAAAAGAAAATAATTTTTTTGACTTTTTGACCAGTTGACCGTTGACCACTTGACCGTTGACCGTTTGACTGTTTGACCGGTTCAGACTTGCGTATGTATGCGCTGGGTGAGGCTCGAACCCGAGACCTCCCGTACGCGTGCACGCAGCTCTACCAACTGAGCTACGTGTCTAACCCGAAATATTTCCGTTTTTAATTATATTTATACACTATTTAATTTAATCAGAAATCGTTTATTTTTAAAAAGGATTTAATTGTATCGGACCGGTGCACACAACAGGTCTCGAACCTGGGACCTGTGGTTTGGTGTTGCACACAGTCCACCGCTGGACTGTGTGTCTAACCTGGTTAATATACTGATTTTTATTATACTTAACATCTTACAGCGAGTTGATCCGGTTCGGTTTAAAAAAAACATTTTTATTTCAGAGAGTGAGGTTGTGTCAGGGATCGAACTCGCGACGTGTGATAATTGTTTGCACACAGTCCACCGCTGGACTGTGTGTCTAACCCGGTTATATAACTTGTTTTAATTATACTTATACATAAGTTCAACTTCATCTTCTTCGTTCAAAGACACAGACAAAGATTATTCAACTGTTCTTGTTTGATTCGATTAACGAAATTTATAAGCAATTGAAATGTGATGGACAGAGAGGGTTTTGGGAATGAATGTACCGAAACAGATGTCTTTCTCAGAACTCCGGCTAGGATCGTCGGCTCTGTTTTGTGAACTCTGTCTGTTCGGATCAATTAACAGTTTTGATCGATTAGATGTGAAATTGAGTTACTAAATAATGATTATCAGAAGGGTTGAATGATTATACCGATTCACAGCGTGATTTTGGAAATTCCAGAGGTTTTCCGGCGAAAGCAGAATATTCCGGCTACGTCGTCTGGGATTGTTTCTGGTTGATGGATTGAAGTTAGTAATAGTCTAACAATGGATTGAAACCGAAAGAGTCGAGGTTTTTACCGTTTTGATGAAAGTCTCGGTTTTCCGGCGAAAGTCCGATGATTGCAGAAAATCTCCGGCGAGTGAAATTGATTCGAGAAATGGTGCGATTTTGAGCGAAATGATTTCCAGAGACTTGGGTGTGTATTTATAGGGAAGAATCACAATGAATTGGGTCTGATTTCAGTCTTGATTCGTTGGTCAGCCTTGCTCCGGCGGTTATGACTAATGTCGCGGAAATAGACATCGGTTATAACCGATGTCGATATTAATACGTACGTTAAGTCAAAAGAAACCGTCGATAATTGGCGAAATCGTCGGATTTTCCGGCGACTGCGAAATGGGCGCGCTGTTGACTGAATTTGATTCGAGTTTTATTATATGTATTAACTGTTTCGATATATCATCAAATAACACAAGTGGCGGAGTGGTGGGATGTGTGTGAGTTAAGTCTTTGAGGTTTCATCCGGCTGACCCGGGTTCGAAACCCGGCATCAGCAAATTATTTTTATTTCATTATTTATTATAAATTTTCAGTTATAGATTTTAAATTCTAATATATTTATTAATTATGTATTGTATAAAATTAATTTGAGCATTAAATACGCAACGAAATTTTTAACTGGATGTTCGGTTAATAAACGAAGCGGGTTTGGTTAACCCGGTTTTTTTGTTGACGGATGTTACAAATAGCACGAAAGTCCTACACTTGTCTAGTAACTAGCACACGAACAAGTAATCACATGCCACTTCTATTATATGGTTCGATAACCGTGTTCACAGACTCCCTACGATATGATATATGCTATTTATATAATTAACAAACAATCATGGATATTAAAAATAGCAAGTTCGAGTCTTAGACGTTAATGTTTCCTGCCTAGCAAAAATCACTGAAACTATGCTGTTTTGAGGGACTCGTTTAACCTATTTGCAGGGCTGCAAAAGTTATGATTTTTTATGTGACGCACCCCTCGGAGGGGTTGGTCTTGTTTAAAAATTTTAAGGCCTAACTCTTTACCAATAATTTCTTAAAAATCATTTACTAAGCAGCTATCAGATTCGTCACTTTCTGACTGCAGTTTACGAAAAAATTTATTTAAAAATCCTTGATTATCCGATTGACGTAATTCTAATTGGAGATTTGCACTAACACATAGAACCATATACTGTATAACCTTCATGACTTAACTCTAAGTATTCCCCAAGTTATGACGTAAAAAATAACATACAAATTCTGCAGAGAAAACGCAGCTTTAACTATTGCAACGAATTAATTCTTTTAAAATAGCAAACGACATCCAAAAATTCTAATTCTAGTGCTATTAGAAGTATATTTCGAAACTCTACTTTGTGGACTCATGAAAACCCAGATTTCATTAAATTACAACCCGGTTACAGCCATCTGAAGTTGGCTGTAACTTCTGGACATCTTTGAATTTCGACTCTAATCGTAACCATATTAATATTTAATGATCATGCACCGTATAAGTCTTAGTAATTCAGTTTATATAAACCCTACTACAGATTTATCATTCAATATTTCGATCATACACAAACCCTAGCCATTACCTACATGTTCAAACATGTAGAAACAACATAATCACAAGTTACAAGCATCCTACCAACCCTAACATACATGTTAGTTCAAAATCAACATAAACATCATAAATCAAGCTACTTTGTGCGTATACCTAATTGTCGGATTAAGAAAGAGACCGGGAGAGAGACGAACCGCGAATGAAAGGGTGAGAAAGAGTGTGTGAGAGATGCAACGAAGGGGGGGGGTGTGCTTGTTGCTGTCTACCAAGGGGAAGAAGGAGGAGAGGCAATTAGGGTTTTGTATGTTTTTTTTATAAAACTCCACATGCAAATATATAATGTAATCAAGCCTTGGGCCCCAAGAGTGGGGGAATCTTGGGCCGCAAGGGGTGGGGGCGGTTTTGGGCCGCAAGGGGTTGGGCCGAGAGGTGGGGAGACGGGTTGGGTTTGGTTTCGGTTTCAATTGTTCTTTTATATATATTAAATCCCATTGTGTAGATAAATATTGTTATCACGTAAGGTAATGTCGTAAATATAAAAAGTAAAACGTATCGTCGTAAATAAAAATATAAAACAAGGTGCTAACCTCAAATGTTTGGGTTGTTACATGGTGGAACGTAGGTGATTGTAAATGGTTGTCAGAAAACAAAGGGGTTGCAGTTGTCAGTGGTTGAAGGAAGGTGATGGTGGGTTGGTGGGAAGTGGTTGTAGGGTTTTTCGCTGATGGTGAACTGTTATGGGTTATGTTTGTGGTGACTGAGGTGATGTGCACGCTGAATGGTGGATGGTTTGGATGGCGGTGGACGGTGAACTAAGATGGTGGACTTTGGTGTAAAAAACGCCAGAGGTGATTGTAGGTTGTTTGTGGGGGAATTTAGGTGTGGTGGTATGGTAATGTTGAGAGACAGAGAGATAGAGAGGAGGGTTATGGGTTTGGGTAGTGATGGTGGTGATTTGAGGTTGAAGAAGAAGTAGGATGGGACCTATAAGTATTTAAATATTGTTTTAATATAATTATTTTTTATTTTTGTTCTTTTTAAATAATTATGGGTATTTTGGTCATTTAACATAGACTTAACTAGAAAACTTAACATAGGTTAGTAACAAGGACCATAAGAGGGAGAAAATTACAACCACTATGATCATGTAACACCCATCTTTTCCTTACAACCAAAAAGCTATAGAATTTCGATCTTTACAACATAACTTAAAATTTTCCCGTTTTGCCCTTATATTTGGTGCAACAAACGCAACCATAAATAATGTTTCGACGACATAAAGTTTAACTACTGACTACTAAGGTTATTTCATGTTCTAACAAAAGTAACTTGAAAGCAAAGTTCACTAATTTACAACCAAAAGTAAATTGACCCGTTTGTCAATATCTTATCCGGAAGCGTAAGAAGGGCACCGTGTGTGTTCCTTCCAAGCAAGGTGCAGCGTCAAGTGGGAGTTTTATCTAAACATCATAAGAATTCGGTTAACGTTTCATGTAGTTATTTATAACAGTTTCAATAGTTAATCGAATTTCACATTCTTGATCGATTGATCACTTAATATGTTACAACCTAATGTCATATCTCTACATTCTTGTTATCATCCGGTTGACCCGTTCAACACGAGTCAACGCGAAACCGTACTTTTACTTTCTCATTCTTTGTCCGGTTAACCCGTTCAACACGAGTCAACGCGAAACCCTACTTTTACTTTCTCATTCTTTGTCCGATTGACCCGTTCAACACGAGTCAACGCGAAACCATACTTTTCTAATTCTCTTAGTCTTTATAATAACTATAATCATTCGCAAAGAAGCCAATTAATTCGTTACAACTAGACATGATTTACAAATGAAAGTATAACATACAAGTACGTACCTCGGTCTTGTGCTTTTAATCGTTTCTCCGAACTCGTCCCTTATTCTTTCACTCCTACACATAATTCATTCACATTTAGATTACTTGTCCACTTTTACGCAATGCATTCTACTCATAGCTCGCTTTTACAACTGAACCCTTATCTAGTTCAATTTCCGTTATAAATATAAACTAGGAACTTTCAATTCATATAAAGCCACAATAATCTTCTCTTAGGCATTTCGTCAAACACTTGGTATGCATACAACTCTTTAAGCATTATGTACTAGTGCTCTCATGCATAACCTACCCGATCATATCAAGACTCATCAAATCAACTAGTTTCATACAATTTCTTCATTTAATACTAATCCTATTCAACAATTACGTATATCATACATCAAACATCAATCTATAACATCTTAGTGAATAATTATGTTTCATCAACATTCTTCTTCAAATGGGTTTCATTAAAATCATCAAAACAATCAAAATTTAGACATAGTTCATCTT
Source organism: Scalesia atractyloides (assembly GCA_947069175.1). Classification (NCBI taxonomy): domain Eukaryota; kingdom Viridiplantae; phylum Streptophyta; class Magnoliopsida; order Asterales; family Asteraceae; genus Scalesia; species Scalesia atractyloides. The sequence goes on from CAMTDV010000026.1 coordinate 71,020,990, forward strand.
CTACATGCTGTTACTAACTAGTATTCATGATCAATTTCATCAAACACTCATGGTGTACACATAACCCACTTAATCAATTCATTAAAACGGAAAATGCAACTTACTTGATGATTAGAACACCTAGATGATCACCAATTTTGGTTCATGCACAACTTGGGGTTCAATTCTCTTTTTAATCAATAGATTTTGTTGAGCAAGGGTTTCCCCTTGCTTCTTCCTTTTCTCAGTCGATGTACACACACACACACACACCAGAAGTGTGTGTGTTTTAATTTTATTTAACAACTTTCTAATGTATTCACTTTTGGCCCCTATAATTTGTTGTTTATATTATTTTGATCAAGACTATTCCTTAATTTAAAACTCTATTTCCATTCTACTAGATTCTCAATCTTATTCACATTGGGCGACATTTATGTTTGCATAAAACTTATCTTAATATATTTACATACCTATAGATTTTTGGGATGCTACAGATCAACTCTGTAATTATTAAACCATTGGACCAACTCTATAAAATCTACAAACCGCAACGACCAACCAGACATTTAACTCTTTAAGAAATGATACACGTGATAGTTAAAAAAAGAAAAGGAAAACCATTTTACATCTCTTTCTTCATCGTCATATGGTTTTATTCGTTTCTCCCTACACCAAATCTAGTTCGTTCAGGGAGAGAGAGGGGGGGGGGGGGGGATTTTCGACCGTCTCCCGCGGAAACGATACCACCATTGTAACCCGTTGCCACCACTAATTTCTTCCACCTCACCTGACCTTCCGTTTCAGTCCTATCATCTTCGTCGCCCCTTTTTGGCCACCCAAACAATCACATATGGCGATGAAGGTGGTGGTTCTAGAAACTAGAACTCAGGGCTGGCACTCGGGCCAGCCAATCTGGCCCGACGCTCGAGGCCCAAATTTTTAAAGGGTCCGAAAAGTCTTTATAAGCTTTTATATATTTATTAAGTTATATATTTAGTATATTTATCCGTTTATTATGCAAAAAAGTTTTGGTGGTGTAGTGGAAAAAAACATCTTAAGATGTTGTAAAGGTCTCAAGTTCAAGTCTTGACTCCAACACTAAAGTTTTATTTTTTTTATAGTTGATTTCCCCTTAACCATAATTTTAGGCCCAATTCTTTTTTACGCCCGAGACCTAAATTTTTACGAAAGTTTTCGAGGACGGTTCTGCCAGAACTGAAGAAGAAGTATACACCAACTCTCCCGGTCACCCTGGCCGGTTAATTTTACACCTATGTTAATTCAACTCGTTCTTTGATGGAATCCACTATCCAGTATGGCTAATACATAATCCCCCAGTTCTCGTTTTGCAGGCTGTTGTTGATGTGTTATTGATCTTTCCAGATCTTTTGGAAAGGGGTTTTTTTTATCTGAATGACGGGGGTTTGGTTGAATCGGTTGATGAGTGTTGACATGGTGGAAGAAAAAGCAAAAACCTTAAAAAGATGGTGCAAAAACAAAAACACACAAATTCATTGCAGTTAAGAAGCTGGGTTTTTATATATATATATTATAATATCATTGAGCTTATTTGTTTAGTTACCACTATACTACTGATAATCGTTATAGTTTACGATGCAAAGAAATAAATTATTCTAAACATAACTCGCAATACAAAAAAAGTCTGTTTACAACGTTTAATTAAACAAAACTTGTCTAATGTAACCCAAAATATAAATCCCTGTTTTACATCGATAGGAAACCATAAGAACGAATAGCAACACTGGTCCTGATAATAACAATATGACGACCGTTATTGGTCTCATTTGTCATGGTTTTGGTATCCCACTGACACTTGATTTAGCCTACGGTATCGGTTCCGATAATATCCACAACAGTACGACGACCATTATCGGTCTCATTTGTCACGGTTTTGGTATTACGACACCCGATTTTGCCTACGGTACCGGTTCCGATAATATCGACAACGGTATCGATGACCTTTATCGGTTTCCTTCGTCATGGTTTTGGTATCACACTGACACTCGATGTAGCTTGCAATACCGATATCAATAATATTGACAAAAATATACCGAAGATGATTATTAGTTTCGTTCATCACGGTTTTGGTATCACACCAACAGTCGGTTTAGCCTAAGATACAAAACAAACTTTGTTTCGAACACAAATCCGTTTTCAGCAAAATTCATTCCAACACGTCAAGAAAAAAGATAAACACAACCATGTATTCGGTTTTTTTTACAGAAACTAACAATCACAGATTTTAAGTTGTTAAAGGAAAAACAAATCAGTAAAAACAAATGATTAAAAACGTATATTAATTACATAGTTGAAGATATTATTATTATTATTTATTAATATTATTATTATATTGACAAAAATATTTTAAATACATGAATATAATAATAGAATAGTCTTAATTATACACACGACGCCTTTTATGAATCTAGTCCACTTACAAACGCATATTGTGGACTGGTATAGATTAAGAACAAAACGCATATTGTGTCCAGGTTCATCCCCTTTCCACCACCATTACCAAACCACTTGGTCAATCTTCAATCTCATCTCCCAACACCATTCTGCCAACCTCTTTCCAGATCATTGATCAGAGGTAAACAATATTCAATTTCTTCCAAACTTCAATTCAATAATATGTCGCGCACTTCCCGTTCGAACGTCACACAACTCTCCACCGACTCAATTTGTTTCCAAATCGATTCAACTTTCCATTCCATTTCCCGCCATCTCAATTCACCTGTTATTCCACTGCAGCTAATGGACCAACAAACCACAACCGAAACCAACGGCAGCAACGAAAACCACAACAATATTGTAACCAACGAAGAAGAAGAAGAAGACGAAGAAAACTTTCGTATTTTGGGGCATCCGATGCATCTCAAGAGACACAGAGACGACAGCAACAACAGTAACGGTACCAGTAACAGCAACGGAGCTGCAACCGAATCATCCTGCTCATCGACGTCATCAAAACGACGCCACATCGATCAATTAACCAGTCTCGAATCGCGAAGACAAGCGGTTCGAGCGTGGGGGAACCAGCCGATCCAATCGGCTGATCCCGACATCTTCGAAATGCTAGAGAAAGAGAAACAGAGGCAGTACAAAGGTATCGAACTAATCGCTTCAGAGAATTATGTTTCCAAAGCAGTTATGGAGGCTTTGGGTAGTCATTTAACCAACAAGTATTCTGAAGGCATGCCTGGTGGAAGATACTACACTGGGAACAAACACATTGACGAGATCGAATTGCTATGCTGCCAACGCGCATTGGCAGCGTTCGAGCTTGATAGTAATAGTTGGGGGGTGAACGTGCAGCCGTATTCATGTACGTCTGCGAATTTTGCGGTTTACACTGGGTTGTTATCACCTGGTGATAGGATAATGGGGCTGGATACGCCTTCAGGTGGGCATACTAGTCATGGGTATTATACTCCGAATGGGAAGAAGGTGTCGGGGGCTTCGATTTTCTTTGAGAGTTTTTCGTATAAGGTTGATCCGAAGACGGGTGTTGTGGATTTTGAAAAGGTTGAGGAGAGGGTGATGGATTTTCACCCGAAGATACTTGTTTGCGGTGGGAGTGCGTATCCTAGAGAGTGGGATTATGCTACGTTTAGACAGATCGCTGATAAATGTGGCGCGGTTTTGATGTGTGATATGGCTCAGATTAGTGGCCTCATTGCTGCCAAGGTGAATTGAATTGTTTTCGTGTTTGTTATCTCATTGTTTTACAATCTTGACACATGCTTTTGGTGACTCTGATTTTGTTAATTTGTTGTAAGTAGTAACATAATTCTGTTTTGTTAGGGACTGTTTACAATACATGAAAAGGTGAAACCACCACCACCGGTTAGTTTTGAAGCTGGGACCGTTGCCGGCCAACGGCTTATAGTTAGGATTATTAAAATCCATTATTCCTTCTGATTATTAAGAGGTTAAATACATAGTTTAGCGCTAGCTGCTTGCAAATTAGTTCTGTTTTTTAGGTGTTAACTGTTAAGTCCTTATATAACCAGAATTGGTCAAACAGTCAACAGGGTATGCTTTGTAACAGCTCATTATCTGATTTTGATTACTTCACGCTATGAAATTACTTTCAAAACACTCCTAATTGATCTTTTGAATGCTATCTTGCAGGAATGTGCAAGCCCTTTTGAGTTTTGTGACATTGTAACTTCGACTACGCATAAAAGTCTACGTGGCCCTCGAGGAGGGATTATTTTCTACAGGAAGGGGTATAAGCCGACAAAACGAGGTGTGCTTTTGAATCAAGTTGACGGTTGTGACAAGTATGAATTTGAAGAAAAGATAAATTTTGCTGTATGTTCTGCGCTTCAGGGCGGACCACATAACAATCACATTGCAGCCCTTGCAATTGCTTTAAAACAATTGGCCACACCTGAGTACAAGGCATATATGAAACAAGTTAAGAAAAACGCTCAGGCTTTGGCCTCTGCTTTACTCAGAAGAAACTGCAGGTTGGTCACAGGAGGGACCGATAATCATATGTTACTTTGGGATCTTAGAAACTTCGGATTGTCTGGTAAAAACTTTGAGAAAGTATGTGAGATGTGTCACATTACTGTCAACAAGATTCCCATATTTGATGATCATGGGACTATGGTCCCTGGAGGTGTGAGGATTGGTAAGTAAAACATTTTGCTTTCTTTGTCGTTGTTTCATAATTTGCATATTAGTTGATGTTTTGACAAGATCTATATGTACTGATAGGTACACCTGCAATGACCTCACGAGGCTGCTTGGAGTCGGATTTTGAAACGATGGGCGGTTTTCTCTTTAGAGCTGCTTTAATCGCGAGGTCGATCCAGAGGGAGCATGGTAAAATGGCAAAGGGGATCCTGAAAGATGGTCTGGAGAACAACAAAGACATTGTTGATCTACGTACGCAAGTCGAAAACTTTGCTACTCAATTCGCAATGCCTGGGCAAGATGTGTAGTTAGTGAACCCTTTTCGTGGACGTAATTGTACTTCAACAACCCTTAATCTAGTCTAATGGTTACCAAACAAATTAGTAACACGGGTGTGTGTTTGGTTGCTATGCTGGAAAATATACATATACAATACAATACATGTGAATAGTTCGTATCATGTGCAGTTTGGTTACTGATCAACATAAGGAAATATGAGTTATTTTCTCACATATACACTTTTAACTTTTTGTTCCATCTTAGTTGTGAGATATGTTTACAACAATCGTATAGGATGTGATTTAAGCAAACCTTACATCTATTCTTGGGGATAGAGAGTCTGTTTCCAGATAGATGGTAGAAATTTACTAGGTTGTATCCGTAAGAACCTAGATGGGTTAATAGGATATTTTTAAAGTTCTATTCCAGTTTTCTTTTTCTTTTTTTTTTTCACAACTTCTGATTTAGGTAGATGTCATTGTTCAACTTGTCCAAAACAAAACTTGTGTGATGTTTGCTAGAGTTGAGGATCATTGCGAGTGTTTTGTAGTCATGTCACTGTCCGATTTTGCTGCCTAATTTTCTGAAAATCAAAAGAAGAAGGAAAGAAAAATGAAAAGAAGTAAAAATAAAAAGTGTGTTCAAAGAAATTTGAATGTTGATTTGTCAATAGTAGAAGTGTTTGCTTTGATACCATGCTGATATTCGTGAACAAAGTATCTTTAAGAGAATAAATGCTTTATATTTTCTTTTTCATATCCAATCTTAACATAACAAGTATATGAACATGATCACAAAGTGAACAAGATAACTTACAAGAGATACTCCAAATACTACCATTACATGCTCAAGTAAATGAGAAAAAAACATAGGCGCGAAGATAGTAATATGATAGATGTAATCATGGTTGTAAAAGTCCCATCTAGGCTTCAAGTACTCTCTGAGTACTCGCTACAAGGTAGGTTGCCGAGTCCTGAGTATTGTTCGCCTAAGCCGATTACTCCCCGAGTAACTCCGCCTAGGCCGAGTACTTTCCGAGGCCTCCTGAATCCGACTAGAGAGCGTCTAGCAACTTTTGCAATCATGGATGTAACTACTCTTTAATGTCCTGTTTAAAAGTATCACTAGTTCTGTGTTATTCAATGTCACTGGTAAAATAGTAAACTAAAGGAAAAAAAACTGTGAAAATCAGTTACATTTTTGTTTATATTATAGAAGTTCAATAATAAAAAGCGATAATATTTATGGAATGAAACTTAAAGTGTAGTTTTTTCATCATTGTTTCACAAATGAAATAATTACTTCCGTTCTGTTGCAAGTACTGTCATAGTATTTATAATCTTTCCCTTCCTATAAAGTTACTTTTAGGTTGTATTAATATTAGAATTTTCATTCTAAGCAGAAATTGTTTTATGGGTCATATTAATATTATTAGGACATCTTCTCACTTTAAATTGAAAACCATTATACGGGTCGTATAGCTCTATACAATTCGTATAGGACAATAACTAGTTTTGTAGTAATTACTAGTCGCTACGGCGGGGTGGGGACTATCGATTAATCGAGGATTAATCAAAATTAATGAGGATTAATTGGGATTAATTTTATTAATCGGAGACTAAATAGGGATTAATCGGCACGTAGTCGGGATTTTCACAACCATGGCAATAACAATTCTCAACATCAGTAAAAGATTGACAATGTTGTCACATTTCAATCGTATACGAGTCGTATAGGGCTATACGACCCGTACGAAGTACGAGGTAGTACGATGTCATTTAATAGTGTCAGAAAGTGATGGATATGATATTATGTCAGCCCTATTTGACTCGTATAGAGCAATGATTGTTTTTTTGGCATTCTTTCTCCTTTTAAACGACGAAGGAAGCCCAACATTCAAACATTCTTCTTTCTTTCGACAAACGATGCAAATGATTAGTGATGTTTTGGTTCGACCTCAATTACAATTTTGCTGAATTGTCAGGCAAAGCAGTCCGGAAAGCACGTTTATTGGGTCCAATTGCTTTTGCTACCGCGTTGCACCTTGAGGGTGGTTAGACCATCCTCTAGACAAGAGCGGAGATCAGGGAATAGGAAATCTCTGCAATGTAGTAACATCTTGCATGCACTTGCAGTTTGGAAAGATGGGTCTGGGTTTGATGTTTTGGTCTCTTCCCTATTGGATAGCGTAGGGGAGGCTAGGGCTCCTAGGAGAGAATGCAGCACAAAGAAAAGGACCCTAATATTAAGAAATGTCTTCGGAAAGTAAGGGATGGATATTTTACGGTTGCGGTTAAGGTTTTATGCTCTAGTGGAGTTGCCCCTCTATGTGATTCGACCTTAAAAGCTCTTATTGGTAAACATCCAATGGTGCGACCCCCGCCCGGCCTTCCAACCCTTTGGCCCAACCCACTCTTTTTGTTGATGGCGAATATGTGCTCAAAAGTATCCGATCCTTTCCTAAAGGGACGTCTTGTGGTAGGGACGGGATGCGGGCCCAACACTTGCTAGATGCTATTAGTGGGGAGGGCTCTGTGACTTCCTCGGGTTTGCTTACTAGCATTATTGAAGTTGTCAAATTATGGCTTGGAGGATCCTGCCCTAGGGTGCTTGCCGAGTTTGTTGCCTTGGCCCCCTTACCCCCTTATTGAAGCCCGATAAAAGAATTCGACCTATTCCTGTGGGGGGTATATGGTGAAGGTTGGTTTCCAAGGTGGCGATGAAGTAGGTTGGGAAAGACATGGCCCGGTACTTGGGGTACTTTCAATTTAGAGTGGGGATGCCAAATGGGGCAGAGGCAGTGCTTCCTAGTGCGAGCATGTTTCTCCACTCCTTTCATGCAGATGGTTCCTTTGCCTTGCTTAATGTGGACTTCTCTAATGCCTTCAACACGGTCGACCGCACAACCTTTCTCCAAGAGGTTCATCAGCGTTGCCCATCAATCTATCGGTGGGCCCAATTCCTTTACGCCCAGCCTGTTAGGTTGTATGTTGGTAACGAGTGTATTGGGGCTACTACCAGAGGGCAACAAGGAGATCCCTTGGGGCCCCTTCTCTTTGCCCTTGCCCTACACCCCCTTATTCTCCGGGTTTAGGACCGCTGTAATCTCCCATTTCATGCTTGGTACTTGGATGATGGGACGATTATCGGAAACGTGTTTGAGGTTGCTAAGGCCTTAGATATCATCAACAAGGAGGGCCATCTCTGGGGTTTTACCTCAACATTAAGAAAACATAGGTTTTTTGGTCGACGTGCAGCATGCGGAAAGTTTAGGACGGGCTTTTCCCGAGAGGGATTGGGAGACTAAAGAGGTGGTTAAGCTCCTTGGTGGGGTTGTTAGCCATGATCCTAACTTTACTGGGGAGTTGGCAGGGCGGTGGGCCTTAGGGGCGGTTGACCTCATGAAACTATTGCCCTGCCTTAGGGATCCCCAATGTGAACTCCTTCTACTAAGGTTGTGTATGGGGGTTGCTAAGTTACTTTTTGGGTTGCAGACTTGTCAACCCCATTTGATGGTGGATGCGACATCTCGGTTCAATGATGGCCTCCAAGAGGCTATAGAAGACATAGTCGTGTGTGGCGGCCCTTTCTTTGGTGATCTCCAGTGGCGTCTTGCATCTCTGCCAATGCGTCTAGGTGGTTTGGGCTTCCTCTCAATTCGAGATGTTGGGGCTTATGCCTTTGTGGCGTCTAGAGCTCTGTATTGGGAACTACAAGATCATATCCTTCGAAATAGTGGGGCTTATGCCTTTAATTTATTTCCCCACCAGAAGGCGGTGTTTGAGTGCTTGAAGGGCCCCCATGCTTAGGATGTTTTGACCATTATCCCGATTGAGGGGTTGGGACAATGCATGTCTGCAGTAGAATACAGAGCGATTCTCAAATATCAGTTGATGATCCCTATGTACCTGGAAGATGAAACCTGCCCAATATGTCGTAAAGCTTGTATGGACAAATATGGGGAGCATGCAGTCCATTGTAAAGAGCTCCCTGGGTTCAAATATCGGCATGACTGGGTGCGGGATGTTTTGTGGGTCATCTTGAGAAGTGCTAGGATTTCTGCTAAGAAAGAGGCTCCTGTAAATTTCCTCACACACCCTATGGAAGAGAGATCCACTCTGCGACCAACGGATCTGCTCGTCTTTGGCTGGGCTGGGGGGAAACATGCTTGTGTGGACCTCACGGGGGTTTCCCTTTTGGTTAGTTTAAGGGAAAACATGTTTGTAGCTGGGCAAGCATCTAGAAAAGCAGAATCAAAGAAAGTGGATAAGCACGCTAAAGCTTGCGCAGAGAACCAACATGTCTTTGTCCCTTTTGCTTTTGATACCTTTGGCTCCCTAGCACCAGAAGCTATCCACTTCTTGACTAGGATTCAACGAGTCATCCACAATAATTGTTCTTCCCTAGTGGTGCAGGGGTTTGTCTTTGGAAGATTAGGGTTTGCAATTCAGAAAGGGGTGGCGGCGCAGTTTGTTGCCCGTCTACTTTTTGTTTTGATGTAAGTTGACAAGCTTTTTTTATTGAAATGTTTAGTTATTAACTTGTTTTGTTTATGAAATACTTACGACACCGTTGTTTTAGGAGGGGTCTGCCATCCCTGATTCTTACGATGGGAGAGTAAATGATTATCACGCGGAGGAGGTCGTTCCCAGTTTCGTTCTTATCACAAGGAACCTTATTAACTTGTTTTGTTTATGAAATACTTAGCACACCATTGTTTTAGGAGGGGTCTGCCATCCCCGATTCTTACTATGGGAGAGTAAATGATTATCTCATAGAGGAGGTCGTTTCCGAGTTTCGTTCTTATCACAAGGAATCGTTGTTACCAGACTTGAACAAGGTAAACTTTTATATACTTATTTGAATTAGGCGTTAGATTTACTTTCATCTTTTACCCATTGTTTTTTCCCTTGCTGTGCCTAGTGAACCGTTGTTGCCAGACCTGAACTAGGCAAGCGGTTGTTTACTTATTTGAATTAGGAGTTAGATTTACCGTCATCTTTTACTAGTTGTTTTTTTTAAGTTTGATATGCCTAGCGGTGAATATGATTACGGGAGTCCAGGTTACGATGACGGGTATGAGGGCTCGTATGGACAACAAAACTATGGCAACAACTTTTTCGTTAGTGAGGCCTCGTACGAACAACAAGTCGTTGGTGAGCCTTTTTACACTCAAGAGTCATTGGTTGACGAGCAACCTGCTTACCCAGAAGTTTCGTACAAAATTGCTTAGGTATGAATATTATATATGTTGTTAAAACATTATTGTAAATGTTAAAGTTTTATTTATTTTGTTAAAATATTATTGTAAACGTTATATATATTTTCATTTATGTTGTTTAGGATTTTATGTCCTGCGATGAGTTGGAAGTTTGGGTAAAACAAAGGGGTTTAGATAACAGTTATGTTATCATTACTAGACAGTCTAAGAAACATATGACATGGCTGCAATGCTACCATAGCGATGAGCATGAAAGTAAGGCCACAGTTAGGAAAACCTACAGTAAGACATGTGGATGCCTTTTTTTGGTGATAGGGTTTCTCGAAGAAACGTGTGGCACTTGGCGGATAGATAAGCTAAACAAGAATCATAACACAAAACATAACCACGACCCTGCTCAACATCTGAAGGGTTATGCGTATGCAAGGAGACTCACTCGTAATGAGTTTAGATTGGTGCAAAAGCTGATGGATCAAGACATAGGGCCCCCGTAAAATCTGGAAAGCCATAATCGAACAGAACCCTGAAAACAATTCTGTTCCAAAGGACATACACAATGCTCGCCAAAAGATTAGGGCCCTAAAGTTCGATAAAAAATGTCTCCCATGCAGAGACTAGAACAAATCCTCCAGGAGAAACAGATGAGCTATTACACGCAGGAGCATCTGTCACACCCTGATTTTCCACAGCCAATCCTAACACTGGTGGACCCGGGTGGGGAATATCGTGACGTAAGTTGATATCATCATAGACAATTAAACACAACACAGCGGAAATCTTGGAGTTAAATTACTATTACAAACCAAATGTTCAAAATACAAAATAATATACAAACGACTCGTAATAGAAGATCCACAGGCGGATCATAAAATGTACAAATGTGTATAATAGACTTTGGGCAGATCCAGGATTTGCAAGATCCTCTTATCACTATTGAGCACTTCCAGCCTATTTTCGTATTGTACCTGCAAGCTTAGTCTTTTGAAAATACATCAGCTTTCGCTGGTAAATACACCCAACTGACTCATTTTGAAAATGTTGGGCTTATATTAATAAAGGTTTACACATTAGAGCTACATTTGGGCTTTAAGGGGGTTTTGGGCTTCCTAGTGCCTTGTGGGCCTAGGGTTGTAACTGTTGGGCTTATTGACTAGTATAAATATATGTCTTAGGTCAAGGTTTGAGGTTTAGAGAGTTGTAATTGAAAACTTGTATCAGACACTTTTCTAGTGTAAGCAAGTTGTTTTGAATTCAAGAGTTTGTTCTTCTTCCTAATCATTATTTTCGCTACTGATTAGGTTTGTGATACCTGTAAGATCCGATTTCGGGACTTACAATTGGTATCAGAGCCTGCTGTACAATACAGGCTCTAGGTATCGCAGATTGAAGAGCTGATCGAAAGTGGAGTTACTGCTGTTTCAACCCGGATTACTGTTCAGAATCGAAGAATTACTGTGTTTGTTCAGAATTGCTATTGTTCTGAAGATCTCGAAGACGATTTGAATATTTCGGATCTGCTAATGTTACAGATTCCAAAGAACTAGAAGAAGATTCAAGTATTTCGGATTTATTACTGTTGAAGATTCCGAAGAACATGAAGGAGATCATCCATCTCGGATTGATCCCGGACTACTGTTCAATCCGGATTGCTACCTTTTCGGATCCGAGACAATGTTGGTGGTTATCAGTTGCTTGGAAGTCGGATTACTGTTGCTTGGAATTCGGACCACTGTTGCATTCGGATAAGGATTAGATTCCGGACTGATTTCACTCCGGATCCAGTCTCATTTCGGATTATTCCTGATTCCGGATTCCTTTCGGATAAGTTTTATTCCGGATCAACATCATTTCGAATTCTCTTTATTCCGGATCAACTGGATCATCATTTCAGATTTCTCAATTTCGGATTATTCATCTCGGATCAATATCATTCTGGATCAGTCATTCCGGATTCTCTTTATTTCTGGATCAATCATCTCGGATTCATCCATCTCGGATTCATTCGTCTCGGAGTTGTCGATCTCGGTTTTGACCATCTCGGACTGATTTCGGATCTGCCTATCTCAGAGTTGACTATTCCGGACTGATTTCGGACTGATCACTGTTCATATTATAAAAATTGAAATTAACTGAATTTAAATTTACTTGGTAATTTTAATTAAGTTAACCATGATGAACGGCTACATGACAGCTCAAGATTTAACCAATGCCACTTTGGCTGCACTGCAACTCTGGCCCTCCATCAAGAATCGGATCAAGTGATTGGCACTTCAACTAAAGTGCCCGGTTTGTTGTATGGAGATGAGTATTATGAATGGAAGTTTAGATTCGAGCAATATTGCAAGGCAAAAGAGCCTGGTGTGTGGAGGTGTGTTATAAATGGTCCGCGGATGATAGTTTCCAGTATCGATCAAGATCCGGACACAAAGATTCCAAAGCCCATTTACTTGTGGACTCCAGAAGATGTTAAAATCAATGAGGAAGATGAAAAGGCCTTGGCTGTATTGACAATGACGCTTGGACCTGATATTTCTATTGCGGTCAAAAATTGCAAGACCGCTAAAGAAGTATGGAGTGAATTGCAAAATCTCTATGAGGGAAATGCGGATATGAAGGCGAGCAGAGTAAATCAGCTGTAACACCCTGTAAAATCGTGTCCAATAGTATAGTGGCACGTGTTGTATTTTAAATATAGTCTATTAAAGACCAATAAGGACTAAAGGCGTCAACATGCTCTAACTGAGCCTCTGAGTGACGGTCCGATGTCAACATGCATAAATAACAGCCTCTGAGTGACTGATATGTCAACATGCTTAAATCATTAGGCTCTGAGTGACTGATATGTCAACATGCTTAAAACTTGGCCTCTGAGTGACTGATATGTCAACATGCCCAGCCTCTGAGTGACATCGGAGTCAACATGCTTATAATAAGCCTCTGATTGATCCTTTACGAAGTCCTAACTCTCATACGTGCCAATTGTTGGGCAAGAGGGTTCAATTTTGTAAATATGTGAAAGTTGGATAATGGAGGGATTAAAAGTGTCAACATGTTAGTTTATACCTCTGAGTGACCTTTTAACGAACCGAGAGCTCGACAATGTCCGGGCATAATCCCGGGTATGCCAAGTATTGGCTACGGAGGGCTAAAAGTTCCAAAAAGGTGTTTTAGAAGGTTTATAGAAGCTTTATAAAGTTTAGGGGCTAAAAGTTTCAAAATTTGAAACTGGCCAAGGGGCGGTCGCGGGCCGTGAGAGACCAGGCCTGGGTCTCTCGCGGGGCGCGAGAAAGGCTCTGTTGCAAAAAGTTTATCTTGACTGCCACACAAAGCTCCAAAAACCAATAAATCAAAACTATGGCTTCCTAAACTGCTATGCCACGTTTTGGGACACTTGTAAGCTTCCTCTTACACCCCTAAACACCTGGCATCACCTCCTTTGAGTTCTAAAACTATAAATAGGTGCTTAAGTTCACTATTTCAACTTGCACCTTTCTCATTCATACACTCTTCTCCCTCCTCTGGAAGTTCCTAACTGAAAGGAGCATCCAACATAGTTCTTTTGCACCGTAGGAATCACTGGTAAGTGTTCCTTCCTTGTGCATTTTCGTTTATAGGCTTTTGTAGCCAAAAGTCAAGCGTTTTACGGAAAACACTTTGACTTTCGGTTAAGACCATTATGGTCCAGCCATTGTTCGAAATGAACATGGCTAAGTGATCGTAATAAGGTAGGTATTAGTCCCTATAAGGGCACCTCCTGAAGATCACGTTTGCTATACCAAGACGAGTCAAATTTATGATATTAAAAAGTCAAACATGCCATTTTTTGGAAAAATCATAAATTGATCTATATATGTTATGAAACCTGTTTTGACACATAAACAAGTTGCTAATATCTATTAGAACATGTAAGAATATGTTCGGCTCGTCAATTTCAGCTCTAGGGTCGGTTCGCAACCGAAAGTCGTGAAGTTTGACTTCTGCTTTGACTTTCGATTCTGACCCGATTTAGACTAGTTACCTACTGATCTAAAGTTGCATTATGATCATAATATATTGTACCATAACCCTCTGAGGTTATATTACATGATCATAATCAGAATATGAGTTTATGCGCAAGTTCCGCAATTATGCCAATTTTGACAAAAATGTCATTTTTGCATAAAACAAGGTTTTGATGATAATGAACTTGAACATGAGTTTCCTACTGATGTAATATTATAAGTAGGATTATTTGAGATGTCAAACCAAGTTATAAACTAGGTTTTCAAACATGTCCTTAAACTATGTCGATAAATGACGATTTTTAGCCCTTGTGGCTTATAAAATGATTTTAATCAAATCTTTTCAAGATAAATCATTTACCTACTAATATGTTATATTAAATAACATATCTAAAATATTTAATCTGACCTTAACATCAGTTTTCGTAAACATCGCATAAAGACGTCATTTTACGACATAAGCGCCGTTTCGGCGCATAGTATGGTTTTAAACCACATTATTGACCAAGACTTGAACCTACTGATTTTAAAAATTATTTTAAAATATATTACAGTCGGTACATGTTATAAACTCAGAATCCCAAATAATTTATGAACTATGTGTAAAATAACCAAAATGCCCTTCGGTGCATAGTTTGGTCATAAAAGATAAATTACACATATAATTGGTATCCTACTTATATTATATCATAAATAATTTTTTTTTCTAGAATACTCATGGTTATAAACTTAAAATATGTTCAAGTTCCTTTTATACGGTATGAAATTACCAAAATGCCCTTATGAGGCATAATTTCGTTTTAAAACCTTGACGGGCATATAAGTTGATATCCTACTTATACCTTAACTTATTTAAAATATAATGGCATATAAAACTTGTCCATGACTTATCCGGTTACCCATTATTACTTATAAGCGTACGGTTGATTATACGTAACTAGTTTACGGAATTCACCAAAACGGGTTTAACCTTATCATTTTAATCTCAAAATCTAGAATGTTAATTGTTTACCCATATTATGCAAGTCAAAGTACGTGTCGGGTTTAAACTACATTCTACCCAATCATCGTTTAATCAAGCGTAATATGTTTTGATCATGTACACTACTCGGTCTAAGTCTATGACTTAATTAAAGACCGTTAGTATTAATTGTTTAGCTTATGCCATAATCCAGACTAGAGCCTTGCTGGTAAATGCTATCTGCACGTTAGTACTTTTTATACGGCTGAGTTATTGAAATTAAAAGAAGACTAGCTCAGGTAAATACTCTCGACTTATTTTCCCTATACGGGCTTGGGATACGGTAAATTATTACCGCTTGGTCAGAAATGGGATCAATCGAAATCCTGATTGTGGCTAGTAAATCCGCATATTCTGTTTTAATCAGTTTTGTTTGATAACTTAAACATCGGGGGTTAAATTACCGTGTCCTGGATATACTCGACTCATTAGATTAGTTAATGGCCACGACCTTAGCGCGGGGTGTAGGCATACACCTGACAAACGCTCAAATGCAAATTACCTAAGACGTTGGGGATAACTCCTCTGTGAGTTCTAAGTGGTGTGTATTTAATCATGTCTCGGTCTCTGTACTGGGCCCTTTATGTATGGACAAACATGTGAATCTGTTAACAAGGTTACAAAGTAACTTTCCCAAGTTATAAAAGATTTGTGCCCTGTGCACTTAAATCAAATTTCTAAAATGTTTTCAAAATGAGTAAGTTGGGTGTATTTACCAGCGAAAGCTGACATATCGTCCAAAGACTAAACTGCAGGTACAATACGAAATAGGCCGGAAGCTGCTCGGTAGTGAATAAAAGGGTCTTGCAAATCCTTAAATCTGCCCTAAAGTCTGTTTTATATTCTTTTTGTACATTTTTATCATCCGCCTGTAGATTTTCTATTACAAGCTTGTATATTATTTTGTATTTTCCGAACATTTGGTTTGTAATAGTAATTTACTCCAAGTCTTCCGCTGTGCCATGTTTAATTGACAATGATGTTATCAACTGATGTCACGATACTCCCCACCCGGGCCCACCGGTGTATGGATTTGGGTTGGAAATCCGGGGGGTGACAGGTTGGTATCAGAGCCAACGTTTGAGAGAATTAAACATTAGCCTTTTGTGTTTAATCTCAAACTTACATGAGCACATTCCTTAGATTTCCGAGTCTAGGCATTGACCTAGGATTACTCATTTTGTTATTAAGTTATTAGTATTGTTTTTGAATTGTTTTTTAACAGGAAAATGCCGTCACGTGTATGAGGACAAAGTGGGAGAGGAAAAGGTCCAATGAGGGGAGGACCATCGGGGTGCATTCCCCCTCAACCTCACAACTCAGATGCCTACCAAGAGTCAGGAGATTCATCTCCTTGGCAAATAGCAAGACACTCTGTCTCTCATAGACACTCGCCCCCACATTCCCAAAACTCTTACCACTCTCACCACTCCTATCATTCACACCATACTCACCATTCTCACCATTCCCATTCATACTTTTATCATGAGGAATTTAACCCTAACCATTACTTTAACACGCCTCCAGCCGATCAAAATCAGTTGGACCAGCCAAACCCTATGGACGAGGACTCTGACCCGGAGATGCCGCCGTCGGGATCGAAAACACATCCTATTGAAATTTCAAGCGATCCCTACCAAGGTCCTAATGAGTGGGACCAATATTGGAACCAATTCACCTTCACCCACACTCCTTCCCATCACTCTCAACCACCTCCTGTTCAAGAAGATGTCCATATGGAACTGGTGGACCAGCCACAACCACCACCTGAACCACCAAGGAGGAAGCGTGGAGAACGTATGTCGGTACGTGCAGGACAAAGGTCGGGATCGCTACCACCTTTGCCCAATTCCTACCCCACAATTCACGAGGACCCACAAATGGGTAGACCCTCTAACACCTCACCTGTGGTGGAACCAACACCAACACCCACACCTACAGTTCAACCACCACCATCGGGTTATAGTAACACGATCCCCACATATCCAGATACGTCTGGATATGATCCTTTTAACCCGTCTACACCGGTAGACTACCAAGCATGGTCGCAAGACCCTTATATGCAAGCAGTTATGCACAGTGCACTTTACCCATCTCTTTTCCCACCTGCTTATCCACCGACTGGATATCCAACTTATGGGTACCAGTATCCGGATATGCCACAACCACAATCACAACCTCCGTCACCACTTGAGGCCATTAACGAAGCCTTAGAAAGGATGAAAGAAATGCAGCAACAAGCGGAGAAAACGGAGAAGAAGACAAACAAGTTCTTCAAGAAACTCTCCAAGTTGGTCAAGGGAAAGAAGGACGAGTGAAGTCTCTTCTAATAAATATGTAGTCCCTGCGAGGACATTGTTATTTCTTTAGTCCCTGCGTGGACATTTTGTTTTTCTGTAGTCCTTGCATGGACAATTTATTTCATTTTGTTTCTAATATTGTAATTTCTAAATTGGAATTTAATGAAGTATTTTGGAATTATATATATATATATATATGTATATGTATTCATCCTCTTCAAACGAGCGTCTCGATTTTACTCTAAATTTATGCTCTGCGATATAATTCCAAAAAGATCTTAACAGTTTTGATTAGCCAAGTGGCATAGACCACATATTTGGCCAATTTATAAATGATAGTTAAGTACGAAGGGGTCTTCTATCAGGATAGTTAAGGGAAGTTATCCTTCTATCCAGAGGTGGTGGACTTATGTTCAAGCCTCCAAGTCATTAAGGTCAATGCGACCGGGACTATTAATCATCCATTAAGGTACTCTTATGTTAACATTCAAGAATGTTCATACCCTTAGTAGTGTGACTTGAGGAATCACACTAGCCTTCAAGGTAATGGACTATGTCCTAACCTTATATAGCCTATGTGATCAAAATTGATCCCGGCTAATATCATCAGTGCTATGATTAAACATCCATTAGTGATGTATTGCCCTTGGGGCTATGATTAAAAACATCCATTAGTGATGTATTGCCCTTGGGGCTATGGTTAAACATCCATTAGTGATGTATTGCCCTTGGGGCTATGATTAAACATCCATTAGTGATGTATTGCCCTTGGGGATATGATTAAAACATCCATTACTGATGTATTGCCCTTGGGGCTATGGTTAAACATCCATTAGTGATGTATTGCCCTTGGGGATATGATTAAAAACATCCATTAGTGATGTATTGCCCTTGGGGCTATGATTAAACATCCATTAGTGATGTATTGCCCTTGGGGCTATGATTAAAACATCCATTAGTGATGTATTGCCCTTGGGGCTATGATTAAACATCCATTAGTGATGTATTGCCCTTGGGGCTATGATTAAAACATCCATTAGTGACGTATTGCCCTTGGGGCTATGATTAAACATCCATTAGTGATGTATTGCCCTTGGGGCTATGATTCAAACATCCATTAGTGATGTAGTGCCTACGGGCCATATTTTATGTCCATTAGTAACAGGCCCATGTGCCATATTCTTTGTCCATTTGTGACAGGCCTATGTGCCATATTCTATGTCCATTTGTGACAGGCCTATGTGCCCTAATTTATGTCCTTCGAGACAAGCCTATGAGCTAAATATAATTGTCAATTATGACAATGACAGTTGTGACAATACGATCCACTGTCCAATAATATATGGACTATGTCCAAATTGTAATTTACCTTTGATGGTCCTATTAATACCTAGGCCAAATATAGTTATCTTAAGCCTAAGAGTTGTGATGTTATTCACACTAGAATAGGCAATGGATTGTTATATCCAATATTTTAAGACCAATATGGTTGACATACCATGGCTAAATGAAGCTTTAATTGTATATAGAACCCAAGGCTTAAAGATAGTTAACTCAAATGAGGCACAAAGTAGCCACCGGAATGTGGAATCTAACAAAGCCGAAAACAGAGATATCGATAATGATAATTTTCAAGCTCGCATTGACGCGGCAGTTGAAAAAGCTATGGGAAGGGCCATAGAAAAGCTTAGAGAGTCGAGTGCCACTCGCTCTAAACCATTATCTATACCCCATCCTCAGCTCATAAGGAGAGCTCCGTTCACTCCTCAAATGAGAAGAGTGAACCAAAGAAAATAAATTTTGCTGAAGGGTCCCGTTCTGTTAAAGACGGATGTACCTATAAGTATTTCATCTCCTGTAAGCCCTGAGACTCCAATGGAGAGAAGGGGGCTGTAGAAGCCTTAAAGTGGCTAGATGAGATGGAAACAATCGTAGATATCAGGAACTGTGCTGATAAGGATGTGGTCAAGTATGTATTACAGTCCTTTAAAGGCGATGCCCTAATCTGGTGGAAAGCCATGATCTAGTCAACAGGTAAAGTACACCTGTATAATTTGGGATGGTCCAAATTCGTGGACCTTGTTAAGGAAACATACTGCCCACCTCACGAGGTGGAGAAATTAGAGACAGACTTCTTGTCTCTTTCAATGAAAAACCTAGATTGTCGAAAATATGTTTCCGATTGTCGAAAATATGTTTCCGATTTTAATTCCCTATCTAAGTTAGTTTCCTATTTGATTACCCCGGAACCCAAATGCATTTTGCGTTTTATTAATGGATTAGCGCTCGAAATAAAGGACATGGTAAAGGCTGCTCAGCCTACTACCTATAGGTCTGCTGTTGACCTATCTTTCTCCCTCACCCTTGATCTAGTGAGACAAAAGTCAGTTAAGTCTGAAACTGACGGGAAAAGGAAGAGAGAAGATGACAACTCCCATAAGTTTAATAAGAAAAATAAAGGGAGATTTGGGTTTAAAGGGAACCAAGGCAAAACGCTGTGATGCCAACATGCAAAACTTGCAACCGCAGACATTGGGGACAGTGTAATTTTGGTTCACAGGCCAAACCCTGTGGCATCTGTAAGAGAAAAGGACATAAGACCCTAGAATGTAAGGATCTTAAGGATGCCATCTGCTACGTCTGCAATGAAAAGGGGCATATTAAGACTAACTGCCCTAAGATTCTTAAGAATAATAATACAAAGCCTGGAGAGGCCAAGAAGGGGAATGCTCGTGCCTTTCAATTAACTGCAAGAGAGGCTGTTAATGACGATAATGTCATAACAGGTACATTCCTCATTAACAATACTTATGCTAGAGTTCTTTTTGATTCGGGTGCAGATAGATCTTTTGTTGATCATAAGTTTAGTAAACTATTAAACCTCCCATAAGAACTCTAGATAAAACTTATGAGATAGAACTTGTTGATGGGATGATAGAAACAACATCTTCCATTTTTGATGGACGCTCTATATCCATTAAGAATCTTTCTATCCCTATCTCTCTTCTGCCAATGAAATTGGCGGGATTCGATGTTGTCTTAGGCATGGATTGGTTATCTCATAACCAAGCTCGCATTGCCTACGATAAGAAGCTCATCAAGATTAAGACCCCATCTGGTGAAATGATCACCATCCCCGGAGACTCACACTATGGACTTCCAGACAAGGTGTCATTATTTAAGGCATCCAAGTGTTTGAGAAGAGGCTGTGTCATCTACATGGCACAAGTCACCATAAACGAGCCTAAGCCAAATATTGAAGATTTACCAGCTATCTCGGAATATTCCGATGTCTTTCCCGAAGAACTACCCGGTTTACCTCCAGACAGACAAGTGGAGTTCAGAATTGATATTATACCCAGATCAGCACCCGTAGCTAGAGCTCCATATAGGCTAGCACCAACGAAAATGAAGGAATTGAGGACGTAGCTAGACGAACTCTTGAAGAAAGGCTTTATTCAGCCTAGTTCCTCGCCTTGGGGAGCTCCTATCCTTTTTGTAAAAAAGAAAGAAGGTTCAATGCGGATGTGCATTGATTACCGAGAGTTAAACAAGTTAACAATCAAGAATAGATATCCTCTGCCAGGATCGTCAATTTATTCGACCAACTTTAAGGGGCTAGTTATTTCTCCAAGATTGATTTAAGATCTGGATATCATCAGCTGAAGGTTAGGAGTGAGAATGTTCCTAAGACAGCCTTGAGAACCCGTTACGATCACTTTGAATTCTTAGTGATGCCTTTTGGGCTCACAAATGCACCTGTAGCATTCATGGACCTCATGAATAGAGTCTGCAAACCATATTTGGATAAGTTTGTCATTGTCTTCATAGACGACATACTTATCTACTCTCGTGATCAAGCTAACCACGAGAAACATATTCGGTGCATCTTAGAACAATTAAGGCAAGAGAAGCTTTATGCTAATTCTCTAAATGTGAGTTTTGGCTTAGAGAAGTCCAATTTCTTGGACATATGGTAAGTGAGCGGGGTATCCAAGTAGATTCCGCTAAAATCAAGGCCATCATGAATTGGGAAGTACCCAAGACCCCATCATAGATTCATAGTTTCCTAGGATTGGCTGGTTACTATAGGAGGTTCATTGAGAACTTTTCAAGAATAGCCACTCCCTTAACTACCTTGACCCTTAAGAATGTTAAGTATAATTGGGGTCCAAAGCAGCAAAAATATTTTGAGGTTCTTAAACACATGTTGAGCAATGCTCCTGTGTTATCCCTACTAGAGGGTATTGAAGATTTTGTAGTCTACTGTGATGCATTGCACACTAGCATGGGCTGTGTGCTAATGCAAAAAAGGCAAAGTGATTGCCTATGCATCACGACAGTTAAAGGTGCACGAAAAGAATTACACCACCCACGATTTGGAATTGGGTGCCGTTGTATTTGCACTAAAACTATGGAGACATTACTTGTAGGGCACAAAGTGTATTATATACACAGACCATAAAAGTCTCCAGCATCTGTTCAATCAGAAGGAATTGTACATGCGACAACGTCGATGGATGGAAACATGAAATTACTATGATTGCGAGATTCGCTATCATCCAGGCAAAGCAAATGTAGTTGCTGATGCCTTAAGTCTCAAGGAACGAGTTAAACCTATAAGGATTAACGCCAAGAGCATTGAGCTCATAAATAGCTTAAATGAGAAGCTACTAGATACGCAGAAGCAAGCTCTATTAAAGGCTAATATCCCTAATGAGGGATTAGGCGGAACTATGGATCAGTTAACGCTTGGAAAGGATGGAATCCTTAGCTTCAATGATAGAATTTGGGTTCCGATCTTTGGGGGACTCAGAGATCTAATCCTCCAAGAAGCGCACATCACAAGATACTCAGTTCACCCGGGAGGTGACAAGATGTATCAAGATCTGAAGAAGAATTATTGGTGGAGGGTTTGAAGAAATCCATAACCACTTATGTAGCTAAGTGTCTGACGTGTTCGTAAGTTAAGGCTGAACATCAGAAGCCATCAGGACTTCTACAATAATTGGAAGTTCCCACCTGGAAATGGGAAATGGTAAGTATGGACTTGATTACCAAGTTACCTAAGATCAAAAGTGGAAACGACACTATTTGGGTCATTGTGGATAGACTGATTGTGTCCCTACACTGTGTGCCGGTATCTATTGTATCTGACAGAGATACTAGATACACATCTCACTTTTGGAAAAGTTTCCAACAATCCTAAGGCACAAGATTAAACTTTAGTACGGCTTACCATCCGCAGACTGATGGTTAAAGTGAGCGTACTATCTAGACACTGGAAGACATGCTTAGAGCATGTGTGATTGATTTAGGTGGAAGTTGGGATGACCACTTACCCATAATAGAATTCTCCTACAATAATAGTTATCATACTAGCATCAAGGCTGCTTCTTTTGAGGCCTTGTATGGGAGAAAGTGCCAAACGCCCGTGTGCTGGGCAGAAGTTGGGGAAGCCCAACTATCAGGACCAGAGATTGTCCTGGAGACCACAGAATAGATTTTACAAATCCGTGATCGCCTCAAAGCTGCCAGGGACAGGCAGAAGAGCTATGCTGATAAGAGGTGTAAACCTCTTAAGTTCCAAGTAGGGGACAAAGTCATGTTGAAAGTATCACCCTGGAAAGGTGTGATGCACTTTGGAAAGAAGGGCAAGTTGAGCCCAAGATATATTGGACCATTCGAGATAATCGAATGTGTCGGCACTGTAGCGTATAAGCTCAGATTGCCAAAGGAGCTAAGTGGAATCCATGATGTGTTCCACATCTGTAACCTTAAGAAATGTCTAGCCGATGAGTCGCTAGCAATGTCACACAAGGATGTGCAGATTGATGAAAACTTGAGGTTTGTTGAGAAACCGATTTCGATCGAGGATCGACAGGTTAAGAAGCTCCGAAGAAAAATGATACCTATAGTAAAGGTTAAGTGGGACACTTTTAGAGGTCCCAAGTATACATGGGAGGTTGAGTCCACTATGCGACAAAAGTACCCCCATCTTTTTGAACAAAATCTCAAGGTCAAGATTTCTTTTAAGGGGGTGAGGATGTAACACCCTGTAAAATCGTGTCCAATAGTATAGTGGCACGTGTTGTATATTAAATATAGTCTATTAAAGACCAATAAGGACGAAAGGCGTCAACATGCTCTAACTGAGCCTCTAAGTGACGGTCCGATGTCAACATGCACAAATAACAGCCTCTGAGTGACTGATATGTCAACATGCTTAAATCATTAGCCTTTGAGTGACTGATATGTCAACATGCTTAAAACTTGGCCTCTAAGTGACTGATACGTCAACATGCCCAACCTCTGAGTGACATCGGAGTTAACATGCTTATAATAAGCCTCTGAGTGATCCTTTACGAAGTCCTAACTCTCATACGTGCCAATTGTTGGGCGAGAGGGTTCAATTTTCTAAATATGTGAAAGTTGGATAATGGAGGGATTAAAAGTGTCAACATGTTAATTTATATCTCTAAGTGACCTTTTAACGAACCGAGAGCTCGACAATGTCCAGGCATAATCCCGGGTATGCCAAGTATTGGCTACGGATGGCTAAAAGTGCCAAAAAGGTGTTTTAGAAGGTTTTTAGAAGCTTTATAAAGTTTAGGGGCTAAAAGTGTCAAAATTTGAAATTGGCTGAGGGGCGGTCGCGGGCCGCGAGAGACCACGTTTTGGGACACTTGTAAGCTTCCTCTTACACCCCTAAACACATGGCATCACCTCCTTTGAGTTCTCCAACTATAAATAGGTGCTTAAGTTCACCATTTCAACTTGCACCTTTCTCATTCATACACTCTTCTCCTTCCTCTTGAAGTTCCTAACTAAAAGGAGTATCCAACATAGTTCTTTTGCACCCTAGGAATCACTGGTAAGTGTTCCTTCCTTGTGCATTTTTGTTTATAGGCTTTTGTAGCCAAAAGTCAAGCGTTTTATGGAAAAAACTTTTACTTTCGGTTAAGACCATTATGGTCCTGCCATTGTTCGAAATGAACATGGCTAAGTGATCGTAATAAGGTAGGTGTTAGTCCCTATAAGGGAACCTCTTGAAGATCACGTTTGCTATACCAATTGACGGGTCAAAGTTATGATATTAAAAAGTCAAACATGTCATTTTTCGGAAAAATCATAAATTGATCTATTTATGTTATGAAACCGGTTTTGACACATAAAAAAGTTGGTAATAATTATTAGAATATGTAAGAACATGTTCGGCTCGTCAATTTCAGCTCTAGGGTCGGTTTGCAACCGAAAATCGCGAAGTTGGACTTCTGCTTTGACTTTTGATTCTGAACCGATTTAGATTAGTTACCTACTGATCTAGAGTTGCATTATGATCGTAATATATTGTAGCATAACCCTCTGAGGTTATATTACATGATCATAATCAGAATCTGAGTTTATGCGCAAGTTCCGCAATTATGCCATTTTTGACAAAAATGTCCTTTTTGCATAAAACAAGGTTTTGATGATAATGAACTTGAAAATGAGTTTCCTACTTATAAGTAGGATTATTTGGGATGTCAAACCAAGTTATAAACTGAGTTTTCAAACAGGTCCTTAAACTATGTCGATAAATGACGATTTTTAGCCCTTGTGGCTTATAAAATGATTTTAATCAAATATTTTCAAGATAAATCATTTACCTACTAATATGTTATATTAAATAACATATCTAAAACATTTAATCTAACCTTAACATCAGTTTTTGTAAACATCGCATAAAGACGTCATTTTACGACACAAGCGCCGTTTCGGCGCATAGTATGGTTTTAAACCACATTATTGACCAAGACTTGATACCTACTGATTTTAAAACTTATTTTAAAACATATTAAAGTAGGTACATGTTATAAACTCAGAATCTCAAATAATTTATGAACTATGTGTAAAATGACCAAAATGCCCTTCGGTGCATAGTTTGGTCATAAAAGATAAATTACACATATAATTGGTATCCTACTGATATTATATCATAAATGAATTGTTTTCCAGAATACTCATGGTTATAAACTTAAAATATGTTCAAGTTCCTTTTATACGGTATGAAATTACCAAAATGCCCTTATGAGGCATAGTTTCGTTTTAAAACCTTAACGGGCATATAAGTTGATATCCTACTTATACTTTAACTTATTTAAAATATAATGGCATATAAAACTTGTCCATGACTTATCCGGTTACCCATTATTACTTATAAGCGTACGGTTGATTATACGTAACTAGTTTACGGAATTCGACCAAAACGGGTTTAACCTTATGTTAATTGTTTACCCATATTATGCAAGTCAAAGTACTTGTCGGGTTTAAACTACATTCTACCCAATCATCGTTTAATCAAGCGTAATACATTTTGATCATGTACACTACTCGGTCTAAGTCTATGACTTAATTAAAGACGGTTAGTATTAATAGGTTAGCTTATGCCATAATCCAGACTAGAGCCTTGCCGGTAAATGCTATCTGCACGTTTGTACTTTTGTATACGGCTGAGTTGTTGAAATTAAAAGAAGACTAGCTCAGGTAAATACTCTCGACTTATTTTCCCTATACGGTCTTGGGATACGGTAAATTATTACCGCTTTGTCGGCATGGGATCAATCGAATGCCGGATTGTGGCTAGTAAATCCGCATATTCTGTTTTAATCAGTTTTGTTTGATAACTTAAACATCAGGGGTTAAATTACCATGTCCTGGATATCCTCGGCTCATTAGATTAGTTAATGGCCACGGCCTTAGCGCGGGGTTTAGGCATACACCTGACAAACGCTCAAATGCAAATTACCCAAGACGTTGGGGATAACTCCTCTGTGAGTTCTAAGTGGTGTGTATTTAATCATGTCTCGGTCTCTGTACTGGGCCCTGTATGTGTGGACAAACATGTGAATCTGTTAACAAGGTTACAAAGTAACTTTCCCAAGTTATAAAAGATTTTGTGCCCTGTGCACTAAAATCATTTTAAAATGTTTTCAAAATGAGTCAGTTGGGTGTATTTACTAGCGAAAGCTGACGTATCGTCCAAAGACTAAACTGCACGTACAATACGAAATACGCCGGAAGCTGCTCGGTAGTGAATAAGTGGATCTTGCAAATCCTTAGATCTGCTCTAAAGTCTGTTTTATATTCTTTTTGTAGATTTTTATAATCCTCCTGTGGATCTTCTATTACAAGCTTGTATATTATTTATTATTTTTCTGAACATTTGGTTTGTAATAGTAATTTTACTCCAAGACTTCCGCTGTGCCATGTATAATTGACAATGATATCAACTGACGTCACGATACTCCCTACCCGGGCCCATTGGTGTATGGATTTGGGTTGGAAATCTCGGGTGTGACATCAGCTGAATCAACAATTCAGCTCATTTAATCACATTTATGGGGAAACCATTGAGAACCAGATTCGGAGATATGTAAAGCTCGTTTCACAGATAATATCAACTGAGATTACTCTTACCAATAGTGCTATGAACAGACAGCTGTTAAATTCACTTCCGAAGAGTTGGGATGCTGATGTTGGAATGATCGAGAAGACGAAGAACCTGAATGATGTCACTCTCACAGAAATGATAGCTACTATTAAATCTTGTGAGATCGATAATAAGCAGAGAGACATCAATCATCAGAGCAGTTTGATGGCCGCCGGTATAATAGGGCAAAATGCAGCATTGATGTCGCAAAATCTGGTCTATAGCCCTCTGCAAGGAAATTCTCAAACACCGGGTAGCTCAAACGTGGTTTATAGTCCTCTTGCCATGCCACAGAAGACTCAGTACGTCTATGGTCTTCAGTCTCAGACTCCCACTATGATTTCTGCTGCTCAAGTTCAGACACAATACCACGCTCAGTATCCTAACATAGTTTTCAGTCCTGCCATTCCTCAAGCTGTTCAACAAGGCGGCATTCTCCAATCTACTGCTCCAGCACTGGCACCTGCTCAACCTGTGTCCAATTCTGCTTTTCTCACTAAGGAAAATGAAGAGAAATTGGCCATAGTTGCTTCAATGATCAACAGCTTGAACGCCTTTTTAGCAGGTGATCTGACTCCCCCATCCATTCTTCCAACCGAAGTAGATGAAATAATGGAGGAGGATCTGGACGAGATCGATGTGTCCTGGAATCTTGCAATGGCTGCCTTTCGTGTCAACAAGTTTCAAAAGAAGTATGGGCGGCAACCATTGTCAAATCTAAAGACTGGTCTTACAAAGGATAAACTCAGGTGCTACAGATGTCACGAGCCAGGACATTTTGCTAAGGAGTGCAAGAAGCCGCCATCTGGATATGTGTCATCCAGAGTGGTAGACATACAGAGCAGCGACAGACAACTGGTGCCAGTCTTTCCCTCAAAGTCTACTACGAGTCCCTCAGGCAGCTCAGGCGGGAAATCAACAGCGTTGGTGGCACAACAACACGAAGAACTCAACTAGGCAGATGCTGCAGCTCAGACGGAGACTTTGAATCTTTCTAAGAACAACAACCACTGCATGATGGCGCGGACAACTGAAACACCAGATCTTTCAGAAATGGCAAATCGAAATCTTTATTCTGATAGTTGTCGTTTTAAATTATCATAAATGCGCGCTCATAATTCAACTCTTGTAGCTGAATATCAGCAAGCTGCATCACAAAACATCGCCCTTAAACATAAGAACAAGCTTCTTATGGAAAAGGTCGAAGCTCAAAAACAAGATATAGCTCAGCTAAAGCTAGAATTGAACCAACAACAATGTTGGGTATATGACAATAAGCTAAAATTAGCGGAAATGGACGTAGAACTTCAAGCAGCCTTAGCCAAGCTAAATTCCTTGACAGGGAAGTTTCACGAAAAATGAAATAAACATTAAAAAAATTGAAACTTCCAGCAAGCTGGTCAAGGAGTTGTGTGATCTACAGCTCAATTACCAGAAAAATTTCACAAAAGGTCTTGGGTACAATAGAGCTCCTCCACCATATAATCATAACTATACAAGAATGCCTGAATCTGAGGCTGATCTAGAAAATGCAGAAAATATGATGTATGGTAAACCTTCAGATTATCTTTCTAAACCATGGAAGCCCTATTACCCAAAGATCTCTAAACCAAATGAACTCAAGAGGGATGATGTTTTCGTTACTTCCATACCACTTTCACATGAATCTGGTGACCATCCATCTTGTGGTACAGATGATTTAGAGAAAGTGATGCCTGAGACAAAGGCAACAACATCCTCCACAGAATCTAAAGGATAAAATTCTTCTTAAACTGAAACTGACTTAGTGAACGATACTAACGTTTCTACTTCATGCGCAAAAGAAATATTAGTTGAGGATATTATAGATGGTGATCAAGAGGAATGTCTGAATGCAAATTTAGATAATTCGGCTGCTGATTATGAATTTTATAAGTCTGCTTTTGACATTTTAAATCAATTTCTTGCTGAACAATTTAAATTTTCAGACAGTGTTGGTTGTGTTGATAACACAAACAGTTTTAATTCTGGTTTTGCATCTAATGTTGATGTTTTGAATGCTACTAATAACTGTGATAACTCTTGTGATGAAAACATGAATTTTGCTACAGGTACAACATCGACAAATGATTCGGTTTCATCAGTTCCTACTGAGGAGACCGGAAGCTCTTCTCCACAGGCTCCGTCTGTTGATGCTAATCCTAGGGTTGACAGTGAGAAATTCCACCAACCAACCGACCCTGTGAAAATTGACGTTGGCATAGTTCTAGAAGATTCGGGCGACTCAGCTTCTTCAAACCAGGCGCAAGGGATTGAGTCTGAAATGACAGATGATGAGCATTCTCTTTCTGCAGATTTTGATGCAAATATTGACACTAAATCTGAATCGGATTCTCAAATTTTTCAAAATTTAGAGATTCCACCTACTTGTAGTGTTTCAAGCTCATCTTCTGAAAGTTCAGAAAAAGTTGTCCCTGCTGAGCCACCCGTGTCCTCTGTAGAATCTACCATGAAATGTGATTTGAAAAATAAGAATAAGAAACGGAGAACACGTCAATCCAAAAAGAAGAAAAACAAACAAGCGCCTCTGAAAAATGAAAAATTAACTGCTGAGTCATCTCTTCACTATGAGAAATTGACTCAGCAGCCACAAACTGAATCTGTTAAGCAAACTACTGAATAGAAATAAGTTAAAATTGCATCTAAGTTGTCTAATTCAAATCACAAAACTAACAAGTGTGCCGATGGTTGTGCGCAGGCAACAACCAAGAATAATATCATGCATCAGCCATCAGTACCCGCAAGCAAGAAACTGACAGACAAATTGCCTAGAATTTCCCTAAGCTGAACGGACTGTTTTCTTCCAGAAGCGGC
This sequence comes from Scalesia atractyloides, assembly GCA_947069175.1. Taxonomy (NCBI): domain Eukaryota; kingdom Viridiplantae; phylum Streptophyta; class Magnoliopsida; order Asterales; family Asteraceae; genus Scalesia; species Scalesia atractyloides. Next base: position 71,050,790 of record CAMTDV010000026.1, read on the forward strand.
AGACCTGTTTCAGCTGTGGATTTCCCGGGCATATTGCGCGAAATGGTCAAAAGGCTTTAACACAGTGTAAAACATTATACTAAAAAGATCAGAAGGCTATGCCTAATCGCCTACATCAATGTCACACCCCGGATTTTCAACCCAAATCCATACACCGGTGGGCCCGGGTGGGGAGTATCGTGACGTCAGTTGATAACATCATAGTCAATTATACATGGCACAACGGAAGTCTTAGAGTAAAATTACTATTATAAACCAAATGTTCGAAATACAAAATAATATACAAGCTCATAATAGAAGATCCACAGGCGGATCATAAATGTACAAAGAAAGAATATAAAACAGACTTTAAGGCAGATCTAAGGATTTGCAAGATCCTCTTATTTCACTACTGAGCAGCTTCCAGCCTATTTCGTATCGTACCTTCAGCTTAGTCTTTAGAAAATACGTCAGGTTTCGTTAGTAAATACACCTAACTGACTCATTTTGAAAACATTTTAGAAAATTTGATTTAAGTGCACAGGGCACAAATCTTTTATAAATTGGGAAAGTTACTTTGTAACCTTATTAACAGATTCACATTTTTGTCCATACATATAGGTCCCAGTACAAAGACCGAGACATGATTAAATACACACCACTTAGAACTCACGGAGGAGTTATCCCCAACGTCGGTAATTTGCATTTGAGCGTCTGTCAGGTGTATGCCTACACCCCACGCTAAGGTCATGGCCATTATCTAATTTAATGAGCCGAGGATATCCAGGACACGGTAATTTAACCCCCGATGTTTAACTTATCTAACAAAACTAATTAAAACGGAATATGCGAATTTACTAGCCACAATCCGGCATTCGATTGATCCTATTTCCGACCAAGCGGTAACAATTTACCGTATCCTAAGCCCGTATAGGGAAAATAAGTCAAGAGTATTTACTTGAGCTAGTCTTGTTTTAAAATGTAAGATTTAATATCTCAGCCGTATCCAAAATGAATTAAGTGCAGATAGCATTTACCGGAAGGCTCTAGTCTGGATTATGGCATAAGCTAACCAATTAAATACCAACGGTCTTATTTAAGTCATAGACTTAGACCGAATAGTGTACAGGATCAAGATGTATAGCACTTGATTAAACGATGATCGGATAGAATGTAGTTTAAACCCGACAAGTACTTTGACTTACATAATATGGGTAACTATAAACACTCTGGATTTTGAACTTAAATGACAAGGTTAGACCCGTTTCGGTTAATTTACGTAAAATAGTTATACATACTTAACCGTACCATATTAGCGATATCGGGTAACCGGATAAGTCATGGACAAGTTCTATATGCCATTATACTTTAAATAAGTTGTAATGTCAGTAGGATATCAACTTATATGCCCGTTAAGGTTTTAAAATGAAATTATGCCTCATAAGGGCATTTTGGTAATTACATATTGTATAAAAGGAACTTGAATATAATTAAGTGTTATATCTATAAGTATTCTAGAAAAGTAACTTATTTATGATATAATATCAGTAGGATATCAATTGTATGTGTAATTCATCTTTTATGACCAAACTATGCACCAAAGGGTCATTTTGGTCATTTTACACATAGTTTATAAATTATTTGGGATTCTGAGTTTATATCTAGTACCTATTGTAAATATGTTTAAAATAAGTTTTAAAAATCAGTAGTTAACAAGTTTTGGTCAAATAATATGGTTTAAAACCATACTATGCGCCGAAACGGCGCTTCAGTCGTAAAATGACGTTTTATGTGATGTTTAATGAAAACTGATGTTACGGTCAGATTAAATTGTCTTAGATATGTTATTTAATATGATATATCAGTAGGTAAAGGATTTACCTTGAAAAAATTTGATTAAAACCATTTTATGTGCCACAAGGGCTAAAGCGTCATTTATCGACATAATTCAAGGACCTGCTTGTAAACTCAGTTTATAATCTGATATGACATCCCATATAAACCTAATTATAATATTATAATAGTAGGAAACTTATTTTCAAGTTTCTTATCATTAAAACCTTGATTTATGCAAAAATGGCATTTTAGTCAAAAAAGGCATAATAATTACGGAACTTGCGCATAAACTTAGATTCTGATTGTGATCATGTAATATAACCTCAGAGGATTATGCTACATAATGTTACGATCATAATTCAACTTTACATCAGTAGCTAACTAATCTAAATCAGGTCAGAATCGAAAGTCAAAGCAGAAGTCAAACTTCGTGACTTTCGGTTGCGAACCGATCTTAAAACTGAAATTGATGAGCCGAACATGCTCTTACATGTTCTAATAATTATTACCAACTTCTTTAAGTGTCAAAACGGGTTTCATAACATATATAAGATCAATTTATGATTTTTCCAAAAAATGGCCTTTTTGACTTTTAAATAACTTACCTTTGACCCGTCAATTGGTCTAGCAAACGAGATCTTCAGGAGGTGCCCTTTATAGGGACTAACACCTACCTTATTATGATCACTTAGCCATGTCGGTCATGAACAATGGCTGAACCATAATGGTCTTAACCGAAAGTCAAAGCGTTTTCCGTAAAACGATTGATTTTGGCTATAAAAGCCTATAAACGAAAATGCACAAGGAAGGAACAATTACAAGAGGTTCCTAGAATGCAATAAAACTAATGTTGGATACCCCTTACAGTTAGGAACTTCCAGAGGAGGGAGAAGAGTTGAAAATGAGAATGGTGCAAGTTCAAAGGTTGAACCTTTGAACCTATTTGTAGTTGGAGAACTTGATGGACGTGATGCCAGGTGCTAAGGGGTGTAAGAGGGAGCTTACAAGTGTCCTAAAACGTGGCATAGCAGTTTGGAAGACCATGGTTTCGAATCCAATGGTTTTTGGCACTTTGTGTGGTGGCCCAGGCAATTTTCTGCAAATATAGCCTTCTGGCGGGCCGCGAGAGGCACAAGCCATGCCTCTCGCGCCCCGCGAGCGCCCCTAGACCACTTTCAAAGTGTGACACTTTTAGCCCCTTCACTTATAAAACCTCCTAGAACCTCCTAAAACACCTTTTTAGCATACTTAGCCCTCCGTAGCCAATTTTTGGTGTACCCGGAATTATGCCCGGACATTGTCGAGATCTTGGTTCGTTAAAAGGTCACTCAAAGGTACAAATTAACATGTTGACACTTTTAATCCCTCCAACTTCCAACTTTTATATAATTACGGGTTTAATCCCTCTCGTCCAACAAATGGGACATTTGAGAGTTAGGACTTCGCAAAAGATCACTCAGAGGCTCATTATAAGTATGTTGACTCCAATGTCACTCAGAGTTTGGGTATGTTGACACAACGGTCACTCATAGGCCAACTTTTAGCATGTTAACACTAATGGTCACTCAGAGGCTATGATTTAAGCATGTTGACACTAGTGGTCACTCAGAGGCTCGGTTTATGCATATTGACATCAGAAGATCACTCAGAGACTTAGTTTGAGCATGTTGACGCTTTTAGTCCCTGTTAGTCTTTAATAGACTAAAAATAAAAATACGACACGTGTCACTATATTACTGACAAGATTTTTACAGGGTGTTACACTCAGGCTCAATTCGCTATGGCTAAGTCTTCTGATCAAGACTGGAACATGGCCAAGAAACAAACTCACAAATCCACAAGACCTGTAGGTTTCCTGAATCCTTCTAGCACTCCAAGGACTGTGTAGAAGTCGGATTCGTTAACCTGGAGGCCTAAGATCTTGACCAAAATTCAGTCTTATGCCCTATCCCAAACAAATCAAAAGCATCATCAACCTAATCCTCAACTAATTTAATTTTTCGTGAGGTTACTTATGTTGATGTAAATAGCATGCCCAGATCTTCAATGGCCTGGGTCGTAGCCTCTAATTATAACCTGTTGAAATGTCCAGGAACAACTTTGGTGAACTCTTGTCAGACTCTGGTATATTGATAGTGGTTGTTCCAGGAACATGACTGGGGACATCTCGTAGTTGAATGACATTCCCTTTTTCGATAGCGGGGTTATCTCCTTCGCAGGTGGTGAGACCGGGAAGATCACTATGAGAGGAACAGTGTGCAACAGAGCCCTCAGCTTTAAGAGTGTGATGGTAAGCCGTACTACAGTTTAATGTGCCTAACGATTGTTGAAAACTCTTCCAAAAATGAGATGTATATCTAGTATCTCTATCAGATACAATAGACACCGGCACACCGTGTAGGGACACAATCTTGTCCACACACAACTTAGCCAATTTGTCAGAATTATACGTTTCTTTAATTGGCAAGAAATGTGCTGACTTAGTCAGCCTATCTACTATAACCCAAATCGTGTCATTACCATATTTGGTCTTAGGTAACTTGGTAATCAAGTCCATTGTTACCATTTCCCATTTCCAAGTGGGAATTTCAAGCTGTTATAGAAGTCCTGACGGCTTCTGATGTTCGGTTTAACTTGCGAACACGTCAGACACTTAGCTACATAAGTGGCTATGGATTTCTTCAAACCCATCCACCAATAATTCTTTTTCAGATATTGATACATCTTGTCACCCCCGGGTGAACTGAGTATCTTGTGTTATGTGCTTCTTGGAGGATTAGATCCCTTAGCCCTCCAAAAATTGGAACCCAAATTCTCTCATTAAATCTAAGGATTCCATCCTTTCCAGGCGCTAACTGATCAACAGTTCTGCCTAATCCTTCATTAGGAGCATTAGCTTCTAATAGAGGTTGCTTTTGCGCATCGAATAGCTTCTCACTTAAGCTATTTCTGAGCTCAATGCTCTTGGCGTTAATCCTTATAGGTTTAACCCGTTCCTTGCGACTTAAGGCATCAACAACTACATTTGCCTTGCCTGGATGGTAGCGAATCTCGCAATCATAGTCATTAAGCGTTTCCATCCAACGACGCTATCGCATGTTCAATTCTTTCTGATTGAACATATGTTGGAGGCTCTTATGGTCTATGTATATAATACACTTTGTGCCATATAAGTAATGTCTCCATAGTTTTAGTGCAAATACAACGACATCCAGTTCCAAATCATGGGTGGTGTAATTCCTTTCATGCACCTTTAATTGTCGTGATTCATAGGCAATCACCTTGCCTTTTTGCATTAGCACACAACCCATACAAGTGTGCGATGCATCACAATAGACTACAAATTCTTCAATACCCTCAGGTAGAGATAACACAGGAGCATTGCTCAACTTGTGGTTAAGAATCTCAAAGGATTCTTGTTGTTTCGGACCCTAGTTAAATTTAACATTCTTACGGGTCAAGGTAGTTAAAGGAGTGGCTATCCTCGAAAAGTTCTCAATGAACCTCCTATAATAACCTGCCAATCCTAAGAAGCTACGAATCTCCGATGCGGTTTTGGGTACTTCCCAATTCATTATGGCCTCAATTTTGGCGGGATCCACTTGGATACCACGCTCACTTACCATATGTCCAAGAAATTGGACTTCTCTAAGCCAAAACTCACACTTAGAGAAATTTACATAAAGCTTTTCCTGTCTTAATAATTCTAGAATGCACCGAAGATGTTTCTCGTGATCAAATCGATTACGAGAATAGATAAGTATGTCGTCTATGAAGACAATGACAAACTTATCCAAATATGGTTTGCAGACTCTATTCATGAGATCCATGAATGCTGCAGGTGCATTTGTGAGCCCAAAAGGCATCAATAGGAATTCAAAATGACCATATCGGGTCCTAAAGGCAATTTTTGGAACATCTTCACTTCTATCCTTCAGCTGATGATATCCCGATCTTAAATCAATCTTGGAGAAATAATTCGCTCCTTGAAGTTGGTCGAATAAATCGTCTATCCTGGGCAATGGATAATGGTTCTTGACTGTTATCTTGTTTAGCTCACGGTAATCAATGCACATTCACATTGAACCATCTTTCTTCTTAACAAAGAGGATAGGAGCTCCCCAAGGCGAGGAACTAGGCTGTATAAAGCCTTTCTCTAAGAGTTCATCTAATTGTGTCCTCAAATCCTTCATTTCTGTTGGTGCTAGCCTATATGGAGCTCTGGCAACAAGTGTTGATCCTGGCTGGATATCAATTCTAAATTCTACTTGTCTGTCTGGAGGTAGGCCTGGTAGTTCTTCGGGAAAGACATCGGAATACTCCGAAATAACTGGGACGTCTTGAATATTTGGCTTAGGCTCGTTGATAGTGACTTGTGCCATGTAAATGACACAACCTCTCCCTAAACACTTGGATGCTTTAAATAACGACATCTTGTCTGTCAATCCATAGTGTGAATCTCCAGGGATGGTGATCATTTCACCGGATGGGGTTTTAATTTCGATGAGTTTCTTATCGCAGGAAATGCGGGCTTGGTTATGGGATAACTAATCCATGCCTAAAACTACATCGAACCCCGCCAATTTCATTGGCAACAAAGAGATAGGGATAGAATGATTCTTAATGGATATATAACATCCATCAAGAATAGAAGATGCTGATTCTAAACTTCCGTCAGCAAGTTCTATCTCATAAGTTTTATCTAGAGTTCTTATGGCATGTTTAATAGTTTACTAAACTTGTGATCAACAAAAGATTTATCTGCACCCGAATCGAAAAGAACTCTAGCATATACATCATTGATGAGGAAAGTACTTGTTATGACGTTATTGTCATTAACGGCTTCCCTAGCATTCATCAGGAAGGTACGAGCATTCCCCTTCTTGGCCTCTCTAGGTTTTGCATCATTACATTTGGGGTTCTTGGGGCAGTTGAATTTAATATGCCCTCTTTCATTACAGTTGTAGAAGACAACATTCTTAAGATCCTTACATTCTAAGGTTTTTTGCCCTCTTTTCTTACAGATACCACATGGTCTAGTTTGTGGATCAATACTACATTGTCCCCAATGCTTACGGTTGCAATTTTTACATGTCGGTGTTACACCCGACTTATCTTGGTTACTTTTGAACCCAAATTTTCCCTTCTTTTTAAATCTTTGGGAGTTATCCTCTTCACGTTTTCTTTTCCAGTCAGTCTCATTCTTGACTGACTTTTGCCTCACTAAATCTAAGGTGAGGGAGAGGGATAGGTCAACAGCGGACCTATAGGTACTAGGCTGAGCAGCCTTTACCATGCCCTTTATCTCGGGCGCTAGCCCATTGATGAAACGTGTAATGCGTTTGGGTTCAGGGGTAATCAGATAGGAAACTAACCTAGATAGAGAGTTTAAATCGGAAACATACTTCCGACAATCTAGGTTTTTCATTGTGAGAGTCAGAAAGTCTGACTCTATCTTTTCCACCTCGTGAGGTGGGTAGTAAGTTTCCTTAATAAGGTCCACAAACTTAGACCACCCTAAATTGTACAGATGTACTTTACCGGTTGACTGTACCATTACTTTCCACCATATTAGGGCATCCCCCTTGAAGGACTGTGATACATTCTTAACCACATCCTTATCAGCATAGCCGCTGATATTCACTATTGTCTTCATCTCGTCAAGCCACTTCAAGGCTTCTACAGCTCCTTTCTCCCCATTAAAGTCTCGGGGCTTACAGGAGACAAAGTATTTGTAGGTACATCCGTCTTTAAGAGAACGGGTCCTATCAGCAAATTCCAGTTTCTTTGGTTCACTCTTCGCATTTGAAGAGTGAACTGAGCTCTCCTTTTGAGTTAAAGATGGTAGAATAGATGAGGGTCTGGATCGAGTAGCACTCGACTCCCTAAGTTCTTCTATGGTCTTTTCCATGGCCTTTCCAACAGCTGTATCTATGCGATCTTGGAAATCATCATTGTTAATGGCCATATTTTCAGCCTTGTTAGAGCTAATCTTTCAGTGGCTACTTTGTGCCTCGTATAGTTTACCATTTTGAAGCTTTGGCTCTAAACATCAAACAAAATTCCTCATAGCCATGGTACAACAACCATATTGGCTTTAAACAATTGGATATAACAATCCATCGCCTAATCAAACTAGTGTTAATAACATCACAACTCTTAGGCTTATCATATCTATATTTGGCCTAGGTCTTACTAGGACCATCATAGGCAAATTACAATCTGGACATAGTCCATATATTATTAGACAGTGGATCGTAATGTTACAACTGTCATTATCATTCAGACAATTATATAGCTCATAGGCTTGTCACTAATAATAATTGGGCACATTGGCCGGTCATATTGGACATAAAAATTAGGCACATTGGCCTACATTATAACAGAGGTAATTCATGGTATATCAGCCTACATCATAACAGATGTAATTCATGGCCTATCAGCCTACATCATAACAGATGTAATTCATGGCATATCAGCCTACATCATAACAGATGTAATTCATGGCGTATCAGCCTACATCATAACAGATGTAATTCATGGCGTATCAGCCTACATCATAACACCAGATGTAACTCATGGCATATCAGTCTACATCATAACACCAGATGTAACTTATGGCATATCAGCCTACATCATAACAGATGTAACTTATGGCATATAGCCTACATCATAACAGATGTAATTCATGGAATATCAGCCTACATCACAACAAATGTAATTCATGGCATATCAGCCTACATCATAATAGGTGTAGTTCATGGCGTATCAGCCTACATCATAACAAATGTAATTCATGGCATATCAGCCTACATCATAACAGATGTAACTTATGGCACATTGGCCTACAATTCTCATCTCATTGATGACTTTAGCCGGGATCATTTTGATCACAAAGGCTTTTTCTTTTTTTTAATAGCTCTTAGGACGTAGTCCTCTTACCTAGACGGCTAGTGTGGTTCCTCAAGTCACACTACCAGGATTATGTACATTCCTTAATGTTAATATAAGAGTACCTTAATGATTGATAAATGGTCCCGATCACGTTGGACCTTAACGACCTTGGAGGCTTGAACCTAGTTCACCACCTATGGATAGAAGGATAACTTCCCTTAACAATCCTGATAGAAGGCCCTTTATCCTTAGCTATCAATTCTTGGCCAATGTATGGTCTGTGCCACCTGGCTAATCACAACTATTAAGATCTTTTTGGAATTATATCGCAGAGCATAAATTTCGAGTAAATCGAGACGCTTGTCTGAAGAGGATGAATACATATATATAATTCCAAAAACACTTCATTAAATTTTAAATAGAAATTACAATACTAGAAACAACAAAATAAATTATCCATGCAAGGACTTAAAGAAATAAAAATGTCCACGCAGGGACTAAGGAAATAACAATGTCCTCGCAGGGACTAATATTTGTTATAAGAAGAGACTTCACTCTTCCTTCTTTCCCTTGACCAACTTGGAAAGTTTCTTGAAGAACTTGTTTGTCTTCTTCTCTGTTTACTCCGCTTCTTGCTGCATTTCTTTCATTCGTTCCAAGGCCTCATTAATGGCCTCGAGTGGCGGCGGAGGTTGTGGTATACTAGGGTATTGATACCCATAACTTGGATATCCCGTAGGTGGATAAGCAGGTGGGAAAGGAGACGGGTAAAGTGCATTATGCATGACCGCTTGCATGTATGGATCATGTGACCATGCTTGGTAATTAATTGGTGTAGATGGGTTAAAAGGATCATATCCAGTATTATCTGGATATGTTGGGATAGGGTTAATATAACCTGATGATGGTGGTTGAACCGTAGGTGTTGGTGTTGGTTTCACCACAGGTGAAACATTAGAGGGTCCACCCATTTGTGGGTCCTCTTGAATTGTGGGGTAGGAGTTGGGCAAAGGTGGCAGCGATCCCAACCTTTGACCTGCATGTACCGACATACGTGCTCCACGCTTCCTGCTCGGTGGTTCGGGTGGTGGTTGAGGTTGGTCCACCGGTTCCATGTGAACGTCTTCTTGTATAGGAGGTGGTTGAGAGTGGTGGGAAGGAGTGTTGGCGAAGGTAAATTGGCTCGAATATTGGTCCCATTCGTTAGGACCTTGATATGGCGATCCGGCGTAAGAGTTCAAATCGCTTGAGATCTCTATAGGATGCGTATTCGATCCCGACGATGGCATCTCCGGGTCGGAGTCCTCATCCATGGGGTTTGGTTGGTCCAACTGATTTTGATCGGGTGGAGGTGTATTTAGGTATTGGTTTGGATTAAACTCATCATGTTAAGAATGATGAGAGTGATGGGAGTGGTGCATATGGTATGAGTGGTATGAACTTTGAGTGTGGGTAGGCGAATGTTGGGCAAATGGCCATGAATCTCCCGAGTCCTCATAAGGGTTCGGGTGATGGGTATGTGAAGGGATGTGTCCTGATGGTCCTCCCCTCATGGGTCCTTTTCATCGTCCTCGTACTCTTGGCGGCATTTTCCTGTCAAAATCAATTCAAAAACAATACTAATAACTTAATAATGAAATGAGTAATCCTAGGTCAATGCCTAGACTTGGAAGTCTAAGGAATGTGCTCTTGTAAGTTTGAGATTAAACACAAGAAGGATAGTGTTTAATTCTCTCAAATGTTGGCTCTGATACCAACCTGTCACACCCGGATTTTCAACCCAAATCCATACACCGGTGGGCTCGGGTGGGGAGTATCGTGACGTCAGTTGATAACATCATAGTCAATTGTACACGGCACAGCGGAAGTCTTGGAGTAAAATTACTATTACAACCAAATGTTTGAAACACAAAGTAATATACAAGCTCGTAATAGAAGATCCACAGGCGGATCATAAATGTACAAAGAAAGAATATAAAACAGACTTTAGGGTAGATCTAAGGATTTGCAAGATCCTCTTATTTCACTACCGATCAGCTTCCAGCCTATTTCGTATTGTACCTGCATCTTAGTCTTTAGAAAATACGTCAGCTTTCGTTGGTAAATACATCCAACTGACTCATTTTGAAAACATTTTAGAAATTTGATTTAAGTGCATAGGGCACAAAACTTTTATAAATTGGGAAAGTTACTTTGTAACCTTATTAACAGATTCAAATGTTTGTCCATACATACAGGGCCCAGTACAGAGACCAAGACATGATTAAATACACACCACTTAGAACTTATGGAGGAGTTATCCCCAACGTCTTGGGTAATTTGCATTTGAGCGTCTGTCAGGTGTATGCCTACACCCCGCACTAAGGTCGTGGCCATTATCTAATTTAATGAGCCGAGGATATCCAGGACACGGTAATTTAACCCCCGATGTTTAAGTTATCTAACAAAACTGATTAAAACAGAATATGCGAATTTACTAGCCACAATCCGGCATTCGATTGATCCCATTTCCGACCAAGCGGTAATAATTTACCGTATCCCAAGCCCGTATAGGGAAAATAAGTCAAGAGTATTTACCAGAGCTAGTCTTGTTTTAAAATGCAAGATTTAATATCTCAGCCGTATCCAAAATGAATTAAGTGCAGATAGCATTTACCAGCAAGGCTCTAGTCTGGATTATGGCATAAGCTAACCAATTAAATACCAACGATCTTTATTAAGTCATAGACTTAGACCGAATAGTGTACAGGATCAAGACGTATAGCGCTTGATTAAACGATGATCGGATAGAATGTAGTTTAAACCCGACAAGTACTTTGACTTGCATAATATGGGTAACTATAAACATTCTGGATTTTGAACTTAAATGACAAGGTTAGACCCGTTTCAGTTAATTTTAGTAAAATAGTTACACATACTTAACCGTACGTATATTAGCGATATCGTGTAACCGGATAAGTCATGGACAAGTTCTATATGCCATTATACTTTAAATAAGTTGTAATATCAGTAGGATATCAACTTATATGCCCGTTAAGGTTTTAAAATGAAATTATGCCTCATAAGGACATTTTGGTAATTTCATATTGTATAAAAGGAACATGAATATAATTAAGTGTTATAACTATAAGTATTCTGGAAAAGTAACTTATTTATGATATAATATAAGTAGGATAACAATTATATGTGTAATTCATCTTTTATGACCAAACTATGCACCGAAGGGGCATTTTGGTCATTTTACACATAGTTAATAAATTATTTGGGATTCCGAGTTTATATCTTGTACCTACTATAAATATGTTTAAAATAAGTTTTAAAAATCAATAGGTAACAAGTCTTGGTCAAATAATATGGTTTAAAACCATACTATGCGCCGAAACGGCACTTCTGCCGTAAAATGATGTTTTATGCGATGTTTACTGAAAACTGATGTTACGGTCAGATTAAAATGTCTTAGATATGTTATTTAATATGACATATCAGTAGGAAATGGATTTATCTTGAAAAGATTTGATTAAAACCATTTTATGAGCCACAAGGGCTATATTGTCAATTATCGACATAATTCAAGGACCTGCTTATAAATTCAGTTTATAATCTGATTAGATATTCCAAATAATCCTACTTATAATATTATATCAGTAGGAAACTTATTTTCAAGTCTATTATCATTAAAATCTTGATTTATGCAAAAATGGCATTTTAATAAAAAAGGCATAATAATTACGGAACTTTCGCATAAACTCAGATTCTGATTATGATCATGTAATATAACCTCAGAGGGTTATGCTACATAATGTTACGATCATAATGCAACTTTAGATCAGTAGCTAACTCTAAATCGGGTCAGAATTGAAAGTCAAAGCAGAAGTCAAACTTCGCGACTTTCGGTTGCGAACCGAACTTAAAACTGAAATTGACGAGCCGAACATACTCTTACATGTTCTAATAATTATTACCAACTTGTTTAAGTGTCAAAACGGGTTTCATAACATATATAATACCAATTTATGATTTTTCCAAAAAATGGCCTGTTTGACTTTTTAATAACTTAATTTTGATCCGTAAATTGGTCTAGCAAACGTGATCTTCAGGAGGTGCCCTTTATAGGGACTAACACCTACCTTATTACGATCACTTAGCCATGTACGTCTCAAACAATGGCTGGACCATAATGGTCTTAACCGAAAGTCAAAGCGTTTTCCATAAAACGCTTGACTTTTGGCTATAAAAGCCTATAAACGAAAATGCACAAGGAAGGAACACTTACAAGAGGTTCGTAGAATGCAATAAAACTAATGTTGGATGCTCCTTTAAGTTAGAAACTTCTAGAGGAGGGAGAAGAGTTGAAAATGAGAATGGTGCAAGTTCAAAGGTTGAACCTTTGCACCTATTTATAGTTGAAGAGCTTGAAAGAGGTGATGCTAGGTGCTAAGGGGTGTAAGAGGGAGCTTACAAGTGTCCTAAAACATGGCATAGCAGTTTGGAAGACCATGGTTTCGAATTCAATGGTTTTTGGCACATTGTGTGGTGGCCAAGGCAATTTTCTGCAGATATAGCCTTCTGGCGGGCCGCGAGAGGCACATGCCATGCCTCTCGCGCCCCTAGACCACTTTCAAAGTTTGACACTTTTAGCCCCTTAACTTATAAAACCCTCTAGAACCTCCTAAAACACCTTTTTAGCATATTTAGCCCTCCGTAGCCAATTTTTGTGTACCCGAGATTATGCCCAGACATTGTCGAGCTCTTGGTTCGTTAAAAGGTCACTCAGAGGTACAAATTAACATGTTGACACTTTTAATCCCTCCAACGTCCAACTTTTATATAATTATGGATTTAATCCCTCTCGTCCAACAAATGGGACATTTGAGAGTTAGGACTTCGCAAAAGATCACTCAGAGGCTCATTATAAGTATGTTGACTCCAATGTCAATCAGAGGCTGGGCATGTTGACACAACAGTCACTCAGAGGCCAAGTTTTAGCATGTTGACACTAATGGTCACTCAAAGGCTATGATTTAAGCATGTTGACACTACTGATCACTCAGAGGCTTGCTTTATGCATGTTGACATCAGAAGATCACTCAGAAACTTTGTTTGAGCATGTTGACGCTTTTAGTCCTTGTTAGTCTTTAATAGACTAAAAATAAAAATACGACACGTGTCACTATATTACTGGACACGATTTTTACAGGGTGTTACACTCAGGCTCAATTCGCTATGGATAAGTCTTCTGATCAAGACTGGAACATGGCCAAGAAACAAACTCACAAATCCACAAGACCTGCAGGTTTCTTGAATCCTTCTAGCACTCCAAGGACTATGTAGAAGTCGGATTCGTTAACCTGGAGGCCTAAGATCTTGACCAAAATTCAGTCTTCTGCCCCTATCCCAAACAAATCAAAAGCATCATCAACCTAATCCTCAACTAATTTAATTTTCCGTGAAGTTACTTATGTTGATGTAAATGTCATGCCCTGATCTTCAATGGCCTGGGTTGCAGCCTCTAACTAAAACCTGTTGAAATGTCCAGGAACAGCTTTGGCGAACTCTTGTCAGACTCTGGTATATTGACAGTGGTTGTTCCAGGCACATGACTGGGGACATCTCGCAGTTGAATGACATTCTCTTTTTCGATAGCGGGTTTGTCTCCTTCGCAGGTGGTGAGACCAGGAAGATCACTATGAGAGGAACAATATGCAACAGAGCCCTCAGCTTTAAGAGTGTGAACTACGTACCTGAATTGAAGCACAGTCTTTTGAGTGTGTCTCAGCTCTGTGACAATCATTTGGATGTTCTCTTTACCAAGAAAGGGTGTGTACTGAAACCAGGTCTTATTATTCCGGATGATTGGATTCTTCTTAAAGCCGCACAAAAAGGAAATGCCTATGTCATCGACATGAACAAGGCTCCCTCTGACAAGCTCACTTGCTTATTCTCGTCGACAACTGAGCATGATGCAATGTTATGGCATAGTAGACTTGGACACATCAACATGAAGAACTTAAATCGACTTGCAAAAGGTGGTTTAGTCAGAGATTTTCCAGTTCGTGATTTTATGCAGGTTGAAAAGCGTGAATCCTGTGCACGTGGGAAACAAAATCGACAACTCCACAAATCTAAAACCACCCCCTCCACATCTCAAGTCTTAGAATTGCTTCACATGGATCCTTTTGGTCTGACATATATTCTGAGCATTAGGGGGAAGGCATACTGTCTGGTCATTATTGATGACTACTCACGATTCACCTGGGTTTTCTTTCTTACACATAAAAGTGAAACCGCTGAGTTAGTTAAACAGTTCGTCACGCTTATGGAGAACCAGACAGACACCACCGTGAAGGCTATTTGTTGTGATAACGGAACATAATTTAAGAATTTCACCTAAAATTCTTTCTGTTCCTCCAAGGGTATTGGCCGCCAGTTTAGTGCAGCCAGAACTCCACACCAAAATGGGGTTGCAGAATGAAGAAATCAAGCGCTAATTGACGCTGCACGTGCTATGCTGGTTGAATCTAAGCTACCTCTCATTTTCTGGGCAGAAGTAATCAATACCGCCTGTTATATTCAGAATCATGCCCTGATCAATAAACGACACATGAAAACTCCGTACGAAGTGGTTGAAGGTCGCAAACCTTCGGTCAAACATTTTCTCAAGTTCGGATGCCCTTGTGTTCTCCTGATCATGGATGCTAAAGGGAAATTTGAATCACGTGGGGACCCATGCATCTTCGTTGGATATTCCAAAAATACTTCATATCGTGTCTATAATAAGGTCAAGAAAATGGTAGTTGAAACCTACAATGTGGGTTGGCTGGAGGAAAATCCCAAGGACACACGTATTGGTCCTGACTGGCTGTATGATTATACCACCTTGTTTAACCATGTTGATGTTCCTTCGAATGTGTCTGCAGGTACAAGCCAAATTTCTGACCTTCCAACTATGCGCATCTCACCTGAAGACGATGCCGATGCTGCACAACTACATGAGACGTTAAAGAAGCTAAGTGTGGATCCACCTGGATTTAATTAGGCTATATCTACTCCTTCACCAGTATCACAACATCAAGAAAAAGCATCTGATCAGACTCCTCAGGATAACTCCCCTGAAGTTGAGGCTTCTAACACAGAGCCTCCTACAACAAATGAAGGGTCTGCTCCTCCCGATATCTTGGGTTCATCTGTGTTTCCTGAGCTTACACCGCCAGACTGTTATATTGATTCATCAGTCAATACTTCTACTGGTGCAACTAATGAGGGGGGTCATCTGGAGTGGCTTCAGCGAGTGTTACCAACTTGCAAACGGATCTTCTTGTCCCTGCTACACCAATACCACAGCGTCTACAGCGTGATCATCCTATTGAAAATATTATTGGTCCTGTTACTGCTGCTGTTCAAACCCACGGTCAATCAGGGGATATCAATACTTGTCTTTACTCTTGCTTTATCTCAAAAATTGAACCTAAAAGTATTGATGTCGCTTTGCATGAACCAGGCTGGGTTGATGCTATGCATGAAGAACTCAACCAATTTGAGAAGCTTGGTGTTTGGCAATTGGTGAAGCTTCCTCAAGGAAAACGTGCTCTTGGAACTCGCTGGGTTTTTCGCAACAAACAGGATGACACTGGAGTCATTGTTCGAAATAAAGCTCGAATGGTGGTTCAGGGTTTTCGTCAGATTGAAGGATTAGACTACAATGAGGTCTATGCACCGGTCGCTCGTTTGGAGGCTATTCGCATTTTCTTGGCATATGCATCTTACATGGATTTCACTGTCTATCAAATGGATGTCAAGACTGCGTTTCTCTACGGCACCGTGAAAGAGGAAATATATGTGGCACAACCACCGGATTTTACTGATCCTGACAAGCCAGACTATGCATACAAATTGGACAAAGCTTTGTACGCCTCGCGCATGGTACGCAACTCTGACATAGCATTTTCTTGCTCATGGATACACTCAACGTGTTGACAATTACATTATTCTTTTTAAAATTTACGTTGATGATATCATTTTTGGTTCTACAAATGATGGTTTGTGTCGGGAATTTGAAGAAATTATGAAGAAGAAATTTGAGATGAGCTCACTGGGGGAGATGACTATGTTTTTAGGACTTCAAGTTCGTCAGAGCCCACAAGGAACCTTGATTCATCAAGGAAAATATGTCCATGACGTTCTTGTGAAATTCAAGCTTATAGACTTAAAGCCCACGACTTCACCTATTGTCGAACGGCCTTTGCTAAATGAAGACGCTGAAGGAATGCCTGTTAATCCAACCATGTACCGGTCGATGATTGGTTCACTCATGTATCTCACTGCAAGCGGCCAGATATCATGTTTTCCGTCTGCCAGTGTGTTCGTTATCAGGCTACTCCTAAACTCTCTCATTTACATGCTGTTAAAAGAATTTTTAGGTACCTAAAAGGGGCACCATCACTGGGCCTCTGGTATCCTAAGAACTCTGAATTTGAACTGTATGCTTTCTTTGAAAGTAATCTTGGAGGTACAGACAGGGATATGCGCTCAACTTCAGCTGGATGTCAATTCTTTGGAGATCGCTTAATCTTGTGGCAATGCAAGAAGCAACATATGGTCTCGCTTTCTACTGCGGTAGCAGAATATGTCGCAGCATCTGCTTGCTGCTCCTAGGTTTTATGGATGCAACACCAGCTTGCGGATTACGGTTTCACTTATCTAAACACCACAATTTATTGTGATAATGATGTTGTTATCCAAATCGTAAAAAACCCTGTTTTCCATTCCAAAACCAAGCACATAAATATCAAAGTTCATTTTATCCGTGATTGCTTTGATAAAGGGTCTCGTTAAACTTGAGCAAGTCCACACCAATGCAAACATGGCGGATTTGTTCATGAAACCTGTTAGCAACGCGCGTTTTCAAGTGCTTGTGGATCTTCTCAAAATGATTCGGTTTTCTAACTAAGCATCCTCTGTCCTTTTCGTTTCGTTTATTGTCTTTCATTTCTTTTTGTTTGCTTCGTAAATTTATTCATATATATGCACAAATTTAGGGGGAGAAATATCTAAAAAAATGTTTGTTTTTTAAAACAGCTTTTGCATGATTGGGAAATGAAATGCTTTTTCGTGATTAAATGTCTGACTAACACATGTAAGGTGTTGAAGTGGGAAAAGGCTTAGATCAAAGGTGATATGTTGATAGGTCTAGAACTCAACCGGATAGTGTAAGTGAAATGATATAAACATAACGAATTATGTACTCAGTGGGTTACATACTATAGGCGTATGATTTCATGGTCTTAATTCTTGTGTTGATAGATAGCCAACGTCTGAGGTTTTGGGTCTTTATGCTGTTGTGTCATCCGGGAATATCTTGGCTGCCCTTCTGTTGCATCCAAATTATATGCAGACCTAGGCACAGTCAGGATATCTTTCTAAAAGAGCTAAAATAGAAGGGCCAAAACCTGAAAGAACGGAAATTTCTTCATGAGAATATTCCATAAGTTCCTATGTAACATATAAGGTATTTGCCTAACCCTCGTTAGATACTATTGGTCACTCTGCTGTATGAAAATACTGACCTGTTCACCAATAGCCTGACGTTGTAAAAGATAAAGGATGACCTCAATATACTCACCTGCTACAATGAATTGTTGTGCTTACCTTGATCGCGGGGGTATGTCATGGTATGGGACACACGGGTTTCATAGTATAATACTACCTTAAGCGTATCATGAAGCTTGAACTGGAGGGTTGATTTTTAGATTTAGATGGACAAGTATATTGGCAATCGCTTAGACTAGTCTGACCTAGTTCATACTGAAAAGTGTTCCTTAATCGACCTTTGAAATGATTTGATCCCTTAGCAAGGTTGTGTTTATGTTTGTGTTTGTGCTAAAATGTCTTCTTTTTGTAGTTGGTGAAAGGGTGGTTGGATGCTTGGTTACTCAAATTGCTTATTTTTGGTTAGATGGTTTCTATCAAGGGATATTGGACTGGTCTGCTGAGTTTCAAAGTTGGGCTAATCCAATAGAATTTCTGAAAGTCTTTAAAAATTGAAAATTGAGAGTTCACCTGTTACTGTTCTGGATTGGGCTTTCCACCACTCTCCGGATAGGCCCATTTAGCTATCAATGTTCCGGATTGGGCCTGACAAAAGCCCAATCTGGATCCTTTGGAATTCGGATTCCGGACTGTGTTGGGCCCAAAAGATGTGAGACCCAAGCCCATTCCAGAAAGTACTTATGTGAATCAAAGATGTCATTTCGGATTACTCACAAATTTCCGAAACCTCTGACTTTTCCTGATTTTCTCTATGATTTCACACAGTTCATTCCGAATTACAATCTCAAATTTCTTCCAGATTAGGTAAATTATGCTTAAAATTATGAAATCTGGATGATAATCTTCATGTTTCATGCATTTCAGATTGGTCTTCAAAGTAACATGCATTTCGGATCTCATTCCAGATTGGATATTCAACCGAGTTGATGAACTCGGATTTCATCTCGGATAATCTTCATCCGGATTGATGATTTATCCGAGATACTGTTGATTTGTTTGCTAATCCGGATTGATGACTCATCCGAAATACTATTGACCTCTTTGCTAATCCGGGTAGGTTCATCCAGATTACTGTTGTCCTGTTAGTGAATCCGGATTCTAGGGTTTGAACATTTGAACCCTTTTGAACCTTTTTAAAATGATTGAACCCTTCAAACTGATTTGAACCTTTCAATAATTGAACATTGGAAATCCGTTTGAACCATCCACTTAGAGTTAACCTTTTATCCTGATAAACTCCATTAACTTCTGTTAGTTGTGTTAAAATTGATTTAACATGGTTAATTTTTGACAGAAATGGTAGAAGAGGCCTTTGATGCGGTTATGTTGGTAGAGGTGCAGTTCCACAATTAGGCAGGATACTAATAGGATCCACCAGCTGAATTTTATCAGGAGTTCCAATCGATGATAGTGGGTCTGAACGTGTGCAAGATTGCTTATGCACTACGTGCTAATCCAGTTATATACAGAGATCTAGTGCACTCATTTTGGAAGAGAGCTCGATTCCACCAGAGAGGAGCTGATGGGAGACCTTATATCAGTTCTCAGATACAGAGGAAGGAGACCTTAGTTAATGAAGCTTGCGTTAGAGAGGTTTTACAGATTGCTGATGCTGCAAGTGACACGACTGTATATGTGAAGGAGAAAATATTGCCGATACTTGCGGAGATGAGTTATGAAGGGTCGTATCCGCCGTTACTCAAGAAGATGTTTCCTGCCTACTGGAGATTACTAGTACATATGTTTATGCAGTGCATTTCAGAGAACAAGGGAGGCCTAGATCAGCCGAATCAAACCCAGAATTCTGCAATTGTGGCTCTCATTATGGACTGTAAGTATAACTTCTTAGGTTATATCTTCGAAAACATGAAGAAGATTTTAGAGCAGTCCAAGAAGAGGATGTTTCTGTTGTATCCACATTTTGTACAGCTGATTCTAGATGCTCGATATCCTGACTTGGCCAAAGATGCTTCAGATGCGAATTTGCTAAATATGAAGCCTATGGGACCAACTATTTTCAGCACAATGAAGAAGAATCGCTTGACGTCGAAGACTGTCTTTGTTGGTCACTTAGCGTTGAAGAAATTTGGAAAGTTTGCTGAGGTAATCGGACAGGATGTCCCATCTCCTACACCGGTCAATGCGATTGTTGCTGAAGAGCATGACGTGCCTGCCAAAGAGAAAGAGGTCGAGATCGAAGATCTAGTTACAGATGAGGATACTGACGAGGAAAAAGCCTTCTTAGATGATCTTACTGAGTTTATTGCCAATCTAACTCCAGTCTTTCCAGAACTGTCTTCGGAGAACATAGAAGCCCTAATTGCTCATTTGAAAGAAATCCAAGAACAATAGGGCGATCCTCCTCTGGTAATTCCCTCTGTTGATGATCCGGTCGGTGTGGTTGAAGAGGATGAAGAGGATGAAGTTCCATTGATCAAGAGAAGGCGAACATAGCCTAGTGTTCAACCAAGTCAGTCCGAAGCTCGTGTTGTTAGTGTTGCTAAAGAGTCTACTCTGGTGACTTCTACTACTATTTTATCTTCAGTCGCTGCATCTATTATAAACACTCCAATGGTTGATACTCCTATTTCATCTGAACCAACAACTGCTCACGTTGCTACGCATCCCACAGTTGTTTCGATTCCGGCAGACTCGGTATTACAAATGATGGATTTTGGCAGAAGTTCGATGGGTGCTGAAGGGTCTGGCGCAGGTGGAAGTGGTATAGGTAGTGCTGAAGATGATGCTACGGAATACTTGCGGAGATCGGAGAAGCGTGCGTTTGAGTTTGGTGGATTGGATAGTGATGATGAAGATATAGAAGTTGATGTTGTGGATTTGAAGAAACGAGTGGTTGTGTTAGAGCAGGAGGTTATACTGAAGGATACTCAGATCGCATCGTTGCAAACACGATTAGATGTGAGAGACCAAACAATAGATCAACTGCAAGGAGATGTCACTATGCTAATGACTATGGTGTTTGATTTGAAAGCTAAATTGGAGAACAAGTTTGGGAGGGAAGACCTTACTGACGATCCGATTAACATAGAACCCAGACATAGAGCAGCTGAGCAATGAGCGGCAGAGGAAAGTGAAGCACATAGGTTAGCAGCTGAACAGTTTGCTTTCGAACGACAAGCTGGGTTGGATAACTATTTGCGTGATCCAAGAAAGAAATATACTGCAAGTCAGAAGCGTCCAGCAACCCAAAAGAAGAAGCAGATGGTATTGATGAAGAAGGTTGATGTCAATCCTCTTGATGAGAATTTTCAATTGAAAGATCCGTCAAACTACTATAGAAACCCAAAAGAAGAAGCAGATGGTTTGAATGACATATCATGGAGCTTGGCTCAAGCTACTATAGCAAGGTCAGGAATAAATCGAAGGTGTTGAGTTGGATGTACGATCATGTCAAGAAAATGTGGATCATTGTTCGACAGGATGGGACTCGGGAGTATTATTCTAAGGAGTCTCAGTTTGAAACATGGACGAAAATAGCTTTGACTGATTTATTACGAGCTCCGTATTCTGATGATGATACAACTGAACGTGGCCCAGGTTGGAGATTTTTCAAGAAATTGGAACAAGAGGTGAAAAATGGGTTCAAGACGATGAAGACAGCCAAACCATACTTGCGAGCTGCAAAGGGAGTACGTGATGCGAGAATAAGGAGAAGGTTCAAGTCGGTGATGTGGCCCCCAACGGATAAGGAACTAGTTATACCGGTCGCTCCAACTTTTCCACGAGGAATTTTGAAGAACTTTAATTTCTGCCTGTATGATCCGAAGGTTGGTAGTGTAGCTATTGTGACAAAGGAGAAGGCGTTTAGGGTGAATGACGTGGTTGATTTGGTAAGCTTTCACGATGAAGATCTGCAGGTTCTTGCTTCTCATCAGATCCGAACAGCAGAGTTATATGAAGTATGTGCAAAAGATTGGACAGCTCCTCTGGCTGGTATTGTTGCTCGAAGGCTAGGAGTGGACGCGCAACCTAAAGACTAGAAGGCCTAATGTTGTAAACCTAGTGGGAGATTGTTGGGCTTATATTAATAAACGTTTACACATTAGAGCTACATTTGGGCTTTAAGGGGGTTTTGGGCTTCCTAGTGCCTTGTGGGCCTAGGGTTGTAACTGTTGAGCTTATTGACTAGCATAAATATATGTCTTAGGTCAAGGTTTGAGGTTTAGAGAGTTGTAATTGAAAACTTGTATCAGACACTTTTCTAGTGTATGCAAGTTGGTTTGAATTCAAGAGTTTGTTCCTCTTCCTAATCATTATTTCCGCTACTGATTAGGTTTGTGATACCTGTTAGATCCGATTTCGGGACTTACAGAAAACATCTGCAAATGTTTTAAGTGCACGTTGCACAAAATCTTTTATAACTTGGGAATGTTACTTTGTAACCTTATTAATAGATTCATATGTTTGTCCATACATAGAGGGTCCAGTGCGAATACCGAGACATGATTAACGTACACACCACTTAAGAACTTATGAAGGAGTTATCCCCAACTTTGTGGGTAATTGCATTTTGAGCGTCTGTCAGGTGTATGCCTACACCCCGCGCTAAGGTCGTGGTCATTATCTAATGTAGTGAGCCGAGAATAACCAGGACACGGACCCGATGTTTAAGTTATCAAACAAAACTAATTAAAACGGAATATG
The DNA here is from genome assembly GCA_947069175.1 of Scalesia atractyloides. Taxonomy (NCBI): domain Eukaryota; kingdom Viridiplantae; phylum Streptophyta; class Magnoliopsida; order Asterales; family Asteraceae; genus Scalesia; species Scalesia atractyloides. The sequence goes on from CAMTDV010000026.1 coordinate 71,073,710, forward strand.
CGGATTTACTAGCCATAATCCGGCATTCGATTGATCCCATTTACGACTAAGCGGTAATATTTTATCGTAACCCAAGCCTGTATAGGGGAAATAAGTCGAGAGTATTTATCTGAGCTAGTCTTCGTTTAAACGCAAGATTTAATAACTCAGCCATACACAAAAGTAATTAGTGCAGATAGCATTTATCGGCAAGTCTCTAGTCTGGATTATGGCATAAGCTAACCAATAAAATACTAACGGTCTTAGTTAAGTCACAGACTTAGACCGAGTAGCGTACAGGATCAAAACGTATAACACTAGATTAAACGATGATCAGATAGAATGTAGTTTAATCCCAACAAGTACTTTGACTTGTATAATATGGATAAATTATAAACATTCTAGATTTTGAGATTTAAATGAGAAGGTTTGAACCGTTTCAGTTAATTTTCGTAAACTAGTTACATATACTTAACCGTACGCATATCAGCGATATCGGGTAACCGGATAAGTCATGGAAAAGTTCTATATGCCATTATACTTTGGATAAGTTGTAATATCAGTAGGATATTTATTTTATGTGTAATTTATCTTTTGTGACCAAACTATGCACCGAAGGGGATTTTGGTCATTTTACACATAATTTAATAAATTATGTAGTATTCTGAGTTTATATCATGTACCTACTGTAAAAATATTTAAAATAAGTTTTTAAATCAGTAGGTAACAAGTCTTGGTTGATTAATATGGTCTAAAACCATACTATGCGCCAAAATGGCGCTTATGTCGTACAATGACGATTTATGCGATGTTTTAATGTAAATTGATGTTAAGGTCAAGTTAACATGTCTAAGATATGTTATGTAATATAACATATCAGTAGGGATAAAAGATTTACTTTGAAAAGATATGGTTAAAACCATTGTATAAGCCATAAGGGCTTTATCGTCATTTATCGACATAATGCAAGGACTTATTCATAAACTCAGTTTATAATCTGGTTTGACATCCTGAATAATCCTATGTATAATATTACATTAGTAGGAAACTCATTTTCAAGTTCATTATCATTTTAACCTCATTTTATGCAAAAAGGTCATTTTAGTCAAAATGACATAATTACGGAACTTGCGCATAAACTCAGGTTCTGATTATGATCATGTAATATAACCTCAAGGGGTTTGCTATATTATATTACGATCATAATCCAACATTTGATCAGTAGCTAACTAATCTAAATGGGGTTAGAATCGAAAGTCAAAGCAGAAGTCAAACTTCGCGACTTTCGGTTGCGAACCGACCCTAGAACTGAAATTGACGAGCCGAACATGTTCTTACATGTTCTAATAATTATTACCAACTTGTTTAAATGTCAAAACAGGTTTCATAACATATATAAAATCAAATTATAATTTTTCCGAAATATGGCTTGTTGACTTTTTAATATCATAACTTTGACCCGTCAATTGGTCTAGCACACGTGATCTCCAGGAGGTGCCCTTTATAGGGACTAACACCTACCTTATTACGATCACTTAGCCATGTTCGTTACAAAAAATGGCTGGACCATAATGGTCTTAACTGAAAGTCAAGGCGTTTTCCGTAAAACGCTTGACTTTTGGCTATAAAAGCCTTTAAACAAAAATGCACAAGGAAGGAACACTTACAAGAGGTTCCTATAATGCAATAGAACTAAGTTGGATGCTCCTTTCAGTTAGGAACTTCCATAGGAGGGAGATAAAGTGATAAATGAGAATGGTGCAAGTTCAAAATGGTGAAGCATTGCACCTATTTATAGTTGGAGAGCTTGAAGGAGGTGATGCCAGGTGTTAAGGGGTGTTAGTGGGAGCTTACAAGTGTCCTAAAATGTGGCATAACTGTTTGAAAGTCCATGGTTTCGGAACAATATTTTTTGGCAACATGTGTAGAGGCCAAGGCAATTTTTCTGCAGATATAGCCTTTTGGCGGGCCGCGCAAGACTTGGCCAGGGTCTCTCGCGCCCCGCGAGCGCCCTATGCCCACTTTTAAATCACATTTAGCCCCTCAACTTATAAAACCTTCTAAAACACCTTTATAACATATGTAGCCCTCCGTAATCAATATTTGGCATACCCGGGAGTATGCCCGGATATTTTCGAGCTCTCAGTTCGTTAAAAGGTCACTCAGAGGTGTAAATTAACATGTTGACACTTTTAACCGCTCCATTATCCACTTTTATGTTTTAACAGAATTAATCCCTCTCGTCCAATCAAATGGGACATATGAGAGTTTGGACTTCGTAAAGGATCACTTAGAGGCTTATTATAAGCATGTTGACTCTATGTCACTCGGAGGCTGGGCATGTTGGCATATCAGTCACTAAGAGGCCAAATTTAAGCATGTTAACATATCAGTCACTCAGAGGCCAAGTTTAAGCATGTTGACATATCAGTCACTCAGAGGCTAAGTTTAAGCATGTTGACATATCAGTCACTTAGAGGCTAAGTTTAAGCATGTTGACATATCAGTCACTCAGAGGCTCGTTAACATCAGAAGGTCACTCAGAGGCTTCATCTAAGCATGTTGACACCTTTAGTCCTTACTAGTCCATAATGGACTTATTATAAAAGTACGACTATCACACCCCGGATTTCCATCCCAAATCCATACACGGTGGGCCTGGGTGGGGAATATCGTGACGTCAGTTGATAACATCATTGTCAATTAAACACGGCACAACGGAAGTCTTGGAGTAAAATTACTATTACAAACCAAATGTTCGAAAGACATAATAATATACAGGCTCGTAATAGAAGATCCACTGGCGTATCATAAATTGTACAAAGAAAGAATATAAAACACACGTTGGGAATATCTAGGATTTGCAAGATCCTCTATCACTACCGAGCACTTCCAGCCTATTTTTGTATTGTACCTGCAAGCTTAGTCTTTTGAAAATACGTCAGCTTTCGCTGGTAAATACACCTAACTGACTCAGTTTGAAAACATTTAAAATATGTTTAAGTGCGTATCAGCACAAACTCTTTTATAACTTGGGAAAGTTGACCGTCCAACCTTGTTCATAGATTTACATGTTTGTCCATACATATTGGGCCCGGTACGGAGACCGATACATGATTAACGTACACACCACTTTGGACTCACGAAGGAGTCAATTCTTCCCAACCTTGTGGGAATGCATTTTTGAGCGTCTAATGGTGTATGCCTACACCCGCGCTAAGGTCGTGGCCATTTCTATTGTAATGAGCCGAGGATATCCAGGACACGGTAGTTAACCCCCGATGGTTAAGTTATCAAACAAAACTGATTAAAACAGAATATGCGGATTTACTAGCCGTACCCGACATTCGATTGATCCCACTTCCGACCAAGCGGTAATAATTTACCGTAACCCAAGCCCGTATAGGGGAAATAAGTCGAGATTATTTACCTGAGCTAGTCTTCTTTTAATTTTAATAACTCAGCCGTACACAAAAGTAACTAGTGCAGATAGCATTACCGGCAAGTCTCTAGTCTGGATTATGGCATAAGCTAACCAATAAAATACTAACGATCTTATTTAAGTCACAGACTTAGACCGAGTAGCGTACATGATCAAAACGTATAACGCTAGATTAAACGATGATCAGATAGAATGTAGTTTAATCCCAACAAGTACTTTGACTTGTATAATATGGATAAACTATAAACATTCTGGATTTTGAGACTTAAATGACAAGGTTAGACCCGTTTCGGTTAATTTCCGTAAACTAGTTACATATACTTAACCGTACGCATATTAGCGATATCGGTTAACCGGATAAGTCATGGACAAGTTCTATATGCCATTATATTTCAAATGAGTTGTAATATCTGTAGGATTTCAACTTTTATGCCCGTTATGGTTTTAAAATGAAATTATGCCTTATAAGGGTATTTTGGTAATTATTTACCCTATAAGAGGAACTTGAATAAAATTTAATGTTATAACTATAAGTATTCTGGAAAAATAACTTATTTATGATATAATATCAGTAGGATATCAATTTTTATGTGTGATTTAACTTTTATGACCAAACTATGCACCGAAGGGGCATTTTGGTCCTTTTACACATAGTTGATAAATTATTTGGGATTCTGAGTTTATAACATGTACCTAGTATAAAAAAAATGTTTAAAATAAGTTTTAAAATCAGTAGGTAACAAGTCTTGGTCAATTAATATGGTTTAAAACCATACTATGCGCCGAAATGACGCTTATGTCGTAAAATGACGTTTCATGTGACGCTTTATGGAAACTGATGTTAAGATCAGGTTTATATGTCTTAGATATGTTATTTAATATAACATATCAGTAGGTAAAAGATTTACCCTGAAAAGATTGATTAAAACCATTTTATGAGCGACAAGGGCTTAATCGTCATTTATCGACATAATACAAGGACCTACTTGTAAACTCAGTTTATAATATGATTTAACATCCCAAATAATCCTACTTATAATATTACATCATTAGGAAACTCATTTTCAAGTTCATTATCATTTAAACCCTGTTTTATGCAAAAAAGGGCATTTTAGTCTAAAATGGCATAATTACGGCACTTGCGCATAAACTCAGATTTTGTTTATGATCATGTAATATAACATCAGAGGGTTATGCTACATTATATTATGATCATAATACAACTTTCGATGAGTGTCTAACTAATCTAAATCGGGTCAGAATCGAAAGTCAAAGCAGAAGTCAAACTTCGCGACTTTCGGTTGCGAACCGACCATAGAACTGAAATTGACGAGCCGAACATGTTCTTACATGTTCTAATAATTATTACCAAATTGTTTAAGTGTCAAAACATGTTTCATAACATATACAAGATCAAGTTATAATTTTTCTCCGAAAAATGGCTTGTTTGGCTTTTTAATATCATAACTTTGACCCGTCAATTGGTCTAGCAAACCTGATCTTCAGGAGGTGCCCTTTATAGGGACTAACACCTACCTTATTACGATCACTTAGCCATGTTCGTTACGAACAATGGCTGGATCATAATGGTCTTAACTGAAAGTCAAGGCGTTTTCCGTAAAACGCTTGACTTTTGGCTATAAAAGCCTTTAAACGAAAATGCACAAGGAAGGAAGCTTACAAGAGGTTCCTAGAATGCAATAGAACTAAGTTGGATGCTCCTTTCAGTTAGGAACTTCCAGAGGAGGGAGATAGAGTTGTAAATGAAAAAGGTGTAAGTTCAAAGGTTGAACCTTTGCACCTATTTATAAATGGTGAGCTTGAAGGAGGCAATGCCAGGTGTTAAGGGGTGTAAGAGGGAGCTTAAAAGTGTCCTAAAATGTGGTATAGTTGATTGAAAGTCCATAGTTTAAAAAAATGGTTTTTGGCAACATGTGTGGAGGCCAAGCAAAACTTTCTACATATACATGCCTCTCGCGCCCCACGAGAGGCCAAGGCCTTGCCTCTCACGCCCCACGAGCGTCCCATGTCAGTTTTCAAAATTTGCCACCTTTAGCCCCTCAACTTATTAAACACCCTTAAAACCTCCTAAAACATCCTTTTAGCATATTTAGCCTCCGTAGCCAATTCTTGGCATACCCGGGATTATGCCCGGACATTGTTGAGCTCTCGGTTCGTTAAAAGGTCACTCAGAGGTATAAATTAACATGTTGACACTTTTAACCCCTCCATTTTCCAGTTTTCACATATATAGAATTGAACCCTCTCGTCCAATAAATGGCACGTATGAGAGTTAGGACTTCGTAAAGGATCACTCAGAGGCCCACTATAAGCATGTTGACTCCGATGTCACTCAGAGGCTGGGCATGTTGACATATCAGTCACTCAGAGGCCAAGTTTAAGCATGTTGACATATTAGTCACTCAGAGGCTTACGTTTATGCATCTTGACATTAGGCAGTCACTTAGAGGCAGTTTGAGCATGTTGACACCTTTAGTCCTTATTAGTCTTTAATAGACTAAATTTAAAATACAACACGTGTCACTATACTATTGGACACAATTTTACGAGGTGTTACAACGACATGTGTCACAAGACTATTGGACACGATTTTACAAGGTGTTACAGGATCCTTCCACAAATGCCATTGAGAATATATTTAGTTTTTTCATAAGTTGTCATCCAAAATGTGGCAGGCATTCCCGCATGTGCTGATGATCGACGCGACCTACAAAACTAACATGTACAGTTTTCCATTTTTGCAAGTTGTGGGTATGACATCGATAAAGCAGACCTTTTTTTTAGCATGCATTTCTTTCAAACGAGTAGGAAGTAACATACATCTGGGTCTTGGAAAGGACCCGATCTATGTTGTACAAGTGTATGGAGCCGCATGAAATTCTTATCGACAAAAACCAAGCCATGATAAACGCGCGTGACAAAATATTCCCAAACACACACATATATCTTTGCATGTTCCACATTTTACAGAATATCGTAAAATACTGCAAGAATTCCTTTACTCAACCAGAATGGCAGGAGTTTACTCATTCATGGTCGACATTGTGAGATTAATAGACCGTGGCATTATACGACTATAACCTCTCCAACCTTCATAGACACCTTGTCAGAGATGAAACGTGAACATAATTTTTGTTTTAAATTTATACATTCATTTAATTAGATACATAATTTGATTATGTTTTATATTATCAGATGTTTTTGATTACTTGTATGAAAACTAGATAAAGATATCCCGAGAGAAATTTGTATCCGCATAGACCAATCGAACAATTAACTTTCACCAAATGACGATAAATAGAGCTGAGAGCGCGCATGCTGAAATAAAAAGACAACTTAATTAATATAAATGTAGTCTCGAAAGTCTGGTCAATAAGGTCGAAGTTATGTTATTAAAACAACATAAACAAACAAAGAAATGTTTGGAAGAAAGTAATGCCAAGCGAATGAACCACCACCTCATGATTCCTTTGTTTTGCAATTAATTCGTAAAGTTTCCATCCATACCCTTGAGCTACTAGACAACAAGCTTTGTTGGAAACTATCCGTGTTGGAGACATTTGGTTCAACAGGTGGCTGCCAACTGTATACAGGTTGTGGGTTGCTATGTGCATGTCGTATGGAGAAAATGCAAAATAGAGGTTCTTATAAGCTTATTTTACGATTTATTATAGAATTTTAATATGCGAGCAAAGGTGTAATCGTTTTTTTGTTTGCAGGTCGCATAATTCCGCTCGAGTATATAGACATATTGTAGAGAAAACTTGACGTTGCTCCATCAACAATTGATAATGAAGACGTTGATCTGGAAAAAGAATCCGATGATGTGAAAAAAACATTGTGTTCAGAACCCTTGCAAGTGAACAAAAGCATGATGTCGACGATCAAGGTGGTGTTGATCCCACTGATGAGCGACAAAAAACTACTTGTGGTACAAGTAAACATCCATGGGCGTCCAACATTGAAGGTCTAACAACAAAGGAGAGAAAAAGCTGCTAGACATAGCTCAATTGGGCTTTCCAAATAAAGTAGGTGCGACCCTCCTCGACGCAGCTCATACGTATCATCACAAGATTCTCTAATACCAAATAATGTTGCAAAGTCTCAATAGTTTGGAATGGGACGCAACCTAAAAAGAGCCATATGAGGACCATGGGTTTCCGTTAATTCAGGAGGATGAATCAGTTGAAGACGTTCTTTGTTTTAAAATCAAATTCCACAATAGCTTCACCCCTACATTTAAAAAATAAAAGATATCAAGGCGGATTGTCATTGTGGGTGTCGGGCATCGGCTAAGGGTTTAGAGTTTAGTCAACACGAATTTGGTTATATAAAATGTATCAATTACACAAGTTTTAAATTTATAAAACTGGAAATTACCTAAACCAAACTACACACATAACAAGCAAGTGTACCTATCGTATACGCAAGATAGTAGTGGCAAGAACCAAGTATCGATCCTAAATACACGATAGCTCCTAATACTTAAGCGTCTGTCAATATCTAACCGATGTGAGAGGGGTAGTCTGTAAGGATACTAATGAGAAACTAAAGAACAACTAGGAACAACTAGAAAAGTCTTAAAGAAGTCAAATGGGGAAAACAACCATCTAGGTGTCGAATCCTCTTGACTGGAATGACATCTTAGAATGACTTTATGCAACTATGTGAAACGATAAAATGGCTTAGGGCCAACTAAGATTAATCTCACAAAGCTATAGAGTCAATGTTATAGACACACAGAAAACCTAATCTTGTGAAGCAAGTTTTTGTTATGATTCCTTATAGCTTAGAGTTTCTATTATTGTTCTTACAACAGTAGATTAACAAACTGAGCAAATTACTATATATGTTACTCAATTTAAAGCAAACCATAACTAGTTTCCAGATCCTTTTATTCAGACCCTTCCCGTAGGTAGCTTACACATTTTACCAATTAAGTTACCAAGTTGTCTATTACCGGTTAAGGTTTCAAGCCATAGATTAATGAGCGCTAATATAACCTAAAGATATAAGAAATCAAATCTAACTAGCATAAATTCATTAAAAGATCAATTTAACCACAGAACTCAATAACAAAATCAATACTAACATGCAATCATACACATCGTAAGTTCAAAATAACAAATTTTTACTTAAATCACATAATAAAGTCAAACCAACAAGTCAAACAAAATCAAGATTCATCTAAACCTAGACGATTACAAGAGTTTAGCCAAACATAATTAAGAACAATAGAAACTCAGCAGCAAACATCTCTGAAATCAAAAGAAAACTAAAGATAAATGACAAATCGAGTCGATTAACGCGAATAGGCGTTAATCGGGCTAACAGATTTTGATCTTGGCTTTAATATGTCTTCATTTATGCTCCAAGATCATTCAAAATCACTCCTAAAATGTAAAAAATTGTCCCCTGGTCGTATTATGGGCGAATCTACTGTTTTTTAGTTGTCATTGGGGCTTGAAATACTGAAATCTCGGGTTTCTGCGTGTCTGGGCCCACTTGGGTCGGTTACAACCTGTAAGCCTTTTAGTGGGTTACGACTCGTAAGTTTAGAATTATGGCCCATAAAGCCCAAATTCAGACACATCTCGTCGAAATCATCAAGATTCATATATTATGGGTTACGTAACTTATTTCCTAGCTAAATATATGCCCATTTAAAGTTCTTCTTCTTCCTTGTTGCACTACCTTGCTCAATTTTGCCTCACTTATTCATGTCTTCATCCAATGTCTTCACAAACACCATCTAACCCTGCAAATTCACAATATGAATGAATATGTACCATCTTATATAATTTTCAATATAAACCTGTTAAATGCACATACAAAATCATGCTACTCTACGAGCACATCAGTCTACCTTTGGAAAGATCAAGGCTAGGGACACCGCTATTACAAACCCCTTGTATCGGTACCTGCGCAGGCTCATCACTACATCTATTGCACCACGCGAGCGGATTCGCAAGTAGTGCAATCGAGGTGACCTAGTTGTGGCTGTATAAGTGGGTTGATTAGGTTATTTTTGGGGCATCACCAGCAACTACGAACGAATACCAGGTTCTAGGGTTTCAAATTTTGCAACTTTTCCACCTTCAACCATCATAATTCAACTTCAATTCAACATCATGTTCAAGAATTCAGCACATTACCCAATGTTTGAAGCGTATACGCGAACAATGAGCGGCTAGTTTCTTGTTATGGTTTTTTCGAATGGAGGGTGATGTAAGTTAGATATTTAATGTGTTTTGATAACCATTTGGATTCAGTGATCTAAGCATTTGATGCTTTTCACTACAGGTGTGATTGATTCCATTGTAAATATTTGCAGTTTGTTTAATCTTGATTTTCAACCATTCAATTCCCTAGAGTTCTTGAAATTGGGATCTATTTGGCTAAGAATTAGGGTTGGTAATTGTAAATGATGCTTATGTGATAACCTTTCATTATTCATTAATCAGAGTACTTAGTCATTTAGCATCACAATTAGTAATTGAATCAACATTCAGTTTTCAATGGTTAGACCGAAACATATTATTATAATCTCCTTATCATTCTGAAGTTCGGAGGAATCATCGTTCTTCTTATTGATACAAATTCCAAATTATTGTGCTTATTTTAGTCATCAGCAATCTTTGATTTGAGTTTATTCTTTACCGAATTCATTATTTAGAATTTGTTAGTATAGCACTTTCCACAAAACTCCCTCGTTTCGATACCCGACTTATCCAATCTGCGTAGTTTAACTCGGTTTTTGATTGATGCTAATGACAGTCATCAAAATGGCGCCGTTGCCGGGGAGGCATGTGCAAAGTGTTTGATTAGTTATTTCATTTTCGTTTGTTTCGTTCAGAATTACGCGATATCTCTTTTGTTTGTGTAGTGCAGGTGATCAATTCGTGTATGCATCATGCTCGGCATTCCGGGCAGTCTTCACCACTAGTGTTTGATCCAGAGATAGAAAGAACAACACGACATACTCGAGTATTGCATCGTGAAAATTGGATTGCACAACCTACAACACCAACAACACATTCAATGGAGAGTTCAAGTAACTTCGAGAATCCACCAGTCACTCCACCTCCGCAAAATCAATTCTCACCAACATCTACCCATCCTACACCAAATACAACTATACCACCTCCACAACCATCACATACTCAATCCACAACCACAAATGTTCCACCGATACCACCACCACCATTTCCTAATCTCAGCAATCTCCCACCTTTTCCCAGTCAACACTATCCCCAATCCTCTAATGTTCCACAATCCTCACCATATGTGAGAATTGTCACCGATGATACCGTGATTCCGCCTATGCAAACAGGGCCATCTAACGCTATCCCTATCACTGAAACTCTGCCACCGGTTCAACAAATGTATTACCCGTCTTCACAGCAACAACAACAGCACTCTGTAAGAAATTCAGCATTTGAACAACCGACTAGTGCAATGGATTCGGGCGATGGTTTTGAAGCGTCTGATGAATATGGGGGAAATCAAATGATGGGATTGGGAATACATGACAATGATGATACGGGGTTTAGAGCGGAAGATGGGATCAATTATGGAATTTCGGGGTTCCCTACATCAGTAAATGTTCCCATGCCAGTTAATCGGCAACTAGTTAACAGCCGGCCAATTAACATGCCAATTTCACCAACACCATAACAAGGGCCGATTCCTGCTATACCACAACATTTTCCAGCACCACATTTTCAAGGTCCACAGAGATTACCTCCCAGAAATATGCCTCCACCGATTAATCAATTTGAAGGCATTCCAAGAAGATTTGAGCGGGAACCTGTAAGGGGCGTCGAGAGCCACTTCAAACCGGCTATCGCCAATAACCCTTCACCGGTGGTTATTCCTCCATTATGAGCTTGGTCATTTGAAGTCAGGGCACAATCAATTCAAAGCCTTCCGAAGTATCATGGATTGGTTACCGAAGAACCGTATTTGCATATAGCAGCATATGATGCCCGATGCAACACCATTGGCGGTCAAGGATTCACACCAGATGACGTGAAATTGACACTCTTCCAGTTTACACTCGAAGATAAGGCACAACAATGGTTTCATTTGCTACCATCGGCTTCCATTTTTACATGGCACGATATGCAACAATTGTTTCTCGACGAGTTCTATACACCGCCGCGGACAAATAATGCTCAAAAGGATATTCGGAACTTCAGACAACAACCAGGGGAACTATTCCATGAGGCATTTAATCGGTTCAAAATGATGTTAAAGAACTGTCCACATAATGGGATTCCACTGTGGGAGTTGTTGAATGCATTTCATGAAGGCTTATCGGATGAGGACGCACGGGATCTTAGTTCAACATCAAATGGAACATTTGGTACCAACTATGAGCAAGTTGATTGGGAGTACTTGGAAAGGAATGCAAGAACTTCGAAACGCAAAGCCCAATCTTCAAGAAGTGTTCGACATTCGATTGTAAGGGTGGTGGATAATGCACTGGATGTTAGTGGCCAAATGTCGTTCTGTGGGCATTGTGGGGACTTGGGGCACATTGCTGATCAGTGCCCCAGTATTGGTGCGGGATTTACAGATGTTAATTACGTGCAAGGAAGTGGAGGGGGTGGAAGAAATTTTAATATGAATTCTAATACATATCATCCAGGCTTTAGAAATCATCCGAACTTTAGTTTTGGGAACGCTAACAATCAAACCAATCTGGGGTTTCAAGGTAACAATAATCATTCTGGGGGGCAGAGAAACTTTAACCAACCTCGATTCCAGTAGAACTTTCAAGGAAGGTATCATTCGAATCTTCTAACCCTACTGCAGGTAACGATACGATGGAGATGTTAAAGTCCATTCAGTAAGATTTGTAGAAACGTGATCAGTTGGATGAAGTGCGGGCTCAGAAGGATGAGGTACGTGACAAGGCCATCCAATTGTTAACAATGCAGATAGGCCAACTTGCTAATGAGCTGAAAGAGTTGAAGCAAAGCAATGGGCGGTTACCAAGTGACACAACAATGAATCCAGCTCATCAGAAAAGGGAAATCAAATCCATCAGGTAAGTACTCTTCGAAGTGGTAAGGCCTATAACAAAGTTTCTACTCCACCACAATTGGTGGAAGGTGTGGTGGAGGACTTAGGTGAGGATGGGGTGAGTGACGACAAAGTGGAACCGGAGGTTGTTAACATGAATGTAAAATCCAATAATAATAATAATAACAACAACCGAATTATAACTGCTGAACCGACCAAGGCTACGGAAGGGGAACAACTTTCACCTCCCTTTCCCAAAGCCTTGAGAAATCCGGGTAATAAAGGCATCATCAACAAAAGGGGACCGCACTGGAAATATCAATATGACGTTTGGTAATAGGAAGGTCAGATTAAATGTGTTCTCTAACGTTTCTGACATGTTTCCCAGTGATGAATTTTTCATGGCAGATATCATTGATGGATGCTCTCTACACTTAGAAGAGGAGATATCCGAGTTATGTTTGTTATGTGACAGGGTAGAATAGAATCATATGCATGATTTAGAAGATGAGGTGCAGAATTTAGAGGTGGCAGCAATGCAAGAAAGAAGGTCTCCATGGACTCATCAAGTGGAGAGCCTTCCGGCCAAGATTTCATCGGGACTGAAGCCGTCTTTGATCAGTCCGCCAAAGGTTGAACTGAAAGAATTACCACAGCATCTCAAATACGCATTCTTGGGGAGAGGATCAGACTCTTCCCGTCATCATTGCTGCAAATTTAGCGAAAGAACAAGAGGAAGCATTGCTGAAGGTGCTCCAGACACATAAAGCGGCAATTGGTTGGACCCTCGCCGATCTCAAAGGTATAAGCCCTTCTATTGTAATGCATAAGATTATAACTGATGCAGATGCAAAGCCTGCATGGGATACGCGACGAAATTTGAATCCTAACATGCGGGAGGTGGTAAAGAAGGAAGTTATTAAATGGTTAGATGCCAGAATCATTTACCCGATCTCCGACAGTGCGTGGGTAAGTCCGACCCAAACGGTACCCAAGAAATTAGGGATCCAAATCGTTAAAGGCGACTACAGTGAGCAAATCGCCACTCGACCGGTAACCGGGTGGCGTGTGTGCATTGATTACAGAAAACTTAATGCAGCCACGTCAAAGGATCACTTTCCTTTGCCTTTCATTGATCAGATTGTTGAAAAATTATCAGGTCAGAAATTTAATTGCTATTTCAATGGTTATTCAAGGTACAATCAAATTTCCATACATCCCGATCACCAAGAAAAGACCACATTCACATGCCCGTATGGTACCTTCGCATTTAGGCGAATACCGTTTTGGTTGTGCAATGCCCCGGCCACCTTCCAAAGGTGCATGATGAGTATCTTCTCAGATATGGTCGAGGATACCTTAGAAATTTTTATGGATCACTTTTCCGTGTTCGGTCCATCATTTGACACATGTCTAAACGAACTATCTAAGGTGTTGGAACGATGTGTCCAAACAAATTTGGTACTTAGTTGGGAAAAGAGCCATTTCATGGTTCAAGAGGGCATTGTTTTAGGACACGTAGTGTCGAGTAAAAGGATCGAAGTTGATAGGGCTAAACTCAAAGTAATATCTACATTACCACCGCCCACAAATGTTAAAGGCATCCGTTCCTTTTTAGGACACGCCGGGTTTTACCGTAAATTCATAAAGGGTTTTAGTGTCATCACCAAACCATTGTGTAATCTACTGTTAAAAGATGTTCCTTTTGAGTTCAATGATGATTGTGTTCAAGCTTTTAATATATTAAAGGAACAACTGGTACAAGCCCCGATCTTGCAATCACCGGACTGGACAAAACCTTTTGAAATAATGTGTGATGCAAGTGATTTTGCTATTGGGGCCGTACTCGGTCAGCAGGTAGATAAGAAACCGGTTGTTATCTACTATGCAAGCAAGACTCTCTCTGATGCTCAACTTAATTATACTACAACGGAGAAAGAATTGCTTGCCGTTGTCTATGCATTGGATAAATTCCGGTCATATATTTGGGCAGTATAGTAATCATTTACTCTGATCATAGCGCAGTGAAATATTTGATGGAAAAGAAGGATACGAAACCAAGGTTGATTCTTTGGTTCCTTTTACTAGCAAGAATTTGATCTAGAGATTCGAGATAAAAAAGGGTGTGAGAATGTGGCCGCCGACCATCTGTCACGACTACCGCAGGGCTGTGAGGATGTCACACCCGAGATTAATGAGCAGTTCCCGGATGAATTTATTATGTCTATTAATTCTGAACCATGGTATGCTAATTTTGCGAATTATGCAATGCCAGAAGCATGGAATAAGAGGAGGAAACAACAAGTTTTGGCACAGGTGAATAACTACATTTGGGATGAACCAGATTTATTCCGAATAGGTGCTGATTAGATCATCCGGAAGTGTATTCCGGGGACAAAATTTCTGGACGTGTTGCAACATGCCCATTCATCGGCATGTGGTGGCCATTTTAGCGGACAAAAGACGAGCCATAAAGTTCTAGAATGCGGCCTACTGACCGACACTGTTCAAGGACGCGTTTGCTTTCGCTAAACATTGCACCAACTATCAGAAAATGGGCAAGATTTCTAAACGGGATGAAATGCCAATGCAGCCAATTTTGGTCGTTGACATTTTTGACGTGTGGGGAATCGATTTTATGGGACCTTTCCCCAATTCCAATGGTCATTTATATATCTTGGTGGCGGTTGATTATGTTTTAAAATGGGTTGAAGTAATCGCCACCAGGACCAATGACCATACCGTGGTTTGTAAGTTTGTTTAGGCACATATTTTCTCACGATTTGGAGTACCTCGCGTGATCATTAGTGATGGGGGACCTCACTTTAAAAATTTCAATGTGGGCAAACTTCTTAAATGGTATGGCATTGATCATCGTATTGCTACACCATATCATCCTCAGACAAGGGGACAAGTGGAAGTGTCAAATAGGCAGATCAAGGAAATTTTACAAAAAACGGTGCGAACTGACTGCAAGGATTGGTCGTCTAAACTGGATGACGCCTTGTGGGCCTACCGCACCGCTTATAAAACCCCTATTGGTACTACCTCTTATCGATTGGTGTATGGGAAACGTTGTCATTTACCCATGGAAATCGCTCATTTTGCATTATGGGCTGTTAAATAGGTCAACACTGATTATTCTGATGCAGGTGCTCACAGGTTGTTAAAGTTGAGTGAGCTTGAGGAGTTGCGCAACGAAGCGTACGACATGGCCACCGCTTATAAGGATAAGATGAAGGCCGTACATGACACGAAGTTGCGGCATCAAGTTTTTGCCGTAGGTCAAAAGGTATGGTTATTTAACTCACGTATGAAATTATTCCCAGGTAAATTGAAAAGCAAGTGGGCGGGCCCATTTGTGATTATACGCGTGGGGAAGTTTGGAGATGTGGAAATCAAAGATCCAAAGGACCAACGAAGGCAAGTTGTGAATGGCCACCGATTGAAACCGTACTTGGACGCCAATGACCTGAATGTAACGCCGATAGATGAGGTGAACTTCCTCGCAGGTTCACCCGACTACACAAACTCTTAGGGGTTATGCAATGTCCGGCTGAAGACCTAAACCTAGAGCTACCGGGAGGCACCACGGATTGTGGTACATATGTCTTTTGTGTTTGATTTGTGCTTTCTTGTTTTAGTGTTTGTGTTGGAATGGTTGCATAGGTTGTTGGTCACTACTCCTGGTGTATGGTGCAAGTGTGAGAACGCACCAGCTACGCAGGTCGGTTAAGGGCTTAATTGTGTGTTGCGGTCAACACTCATTTTTTGTAGGGGGTGGCATGGCATGGGGAATACCATAACCTAACACCTAAACAACCTTCCAATCATGCATTTTGTAAAAAAAAATAAAAAATAAAAAATAGGCTGACTGTAACCTACGGTTAAAGGACCGTAGGCTACGATCCATATAATGAAATGGTCAGCAACTCTTAACTGTAACCTACGGTCTCCAACCGTAGGCTACGGTCCACAGATATGTCAACAGAACTCAGTGACCGTAAGCTACGGTCCCAACCGTAACTTACGGTCGGATGCAGACAGGTGAGAATAGTCCGGGTTTGGTAGGTCAGATTGAATAATTTCTTGTGAATCTGATAGGTAACTTAAAATAGATCCATACTCCATCCCTAAACACACTATTACCTCATCTAATTGCACCACAAGATCTCTATCATCATCTTCTTCTCCAATATACTTCAACTCCCATATCCCTCTCCACCTCTCAATTTCTCATTCCATGACCAAATCAGTTGATTCAAGAACCCAAATTGCATAGAATTTCGAGAGGAATATAATCCTTACCTCAGTTTCCTCCAAAGAACACCAGATCGCGGAGAATCAACTCGTCAACGACAAACCCTAAAATTTAATTTGGGGCTTTTCATTCAAACTTTAAGTCAAGTGAATAAGTATTGTCTAAGCATTCTAAGCTACAAAGGTATGATTTTTATCCCCAATTTTCTTCTTACCGGTCAGAATGAAGGTACGGTTGTTTACTAAGGGGTGACGTGTACTCATCTAGTTAATTGATAATTGATTATGAGATATCGAGGCATGAATTGGTAACCCTACTGTGACTTACAAGTTATAAAAGGGTTGGGGAATACATGAACGCTTAGTTGAGTACCGAATTCCCCACAACAAGGAACAAGTGTGGGAGGGTCATAGGATTACATGTTTGAATTGGTTGAATTGTATGAATTGAAGTAACTTGATGAGTCTTTGTTGTTGTTTGTTGTTTGGTTTTGTGTGTAGATGGTGCGGGAGAAAAGAGTCGGGAAAGAAAAGGCTGTTGAGCCATCGGGACCTGCTCCTACGAGATCGAAACAAAGACGGGGGACATGTATAGAGATTAGAGAGGAAGAGTCAGAAGAGGAGGAAGAGCTCCAGTATAGTCATGGCGATGTACCGTACAGACCAACCTGGACGAAGGGCCCTCTCAATAAGCAACGCAAGGAGTACCAATCAGAGCTGTTTTATGCCAAAATAGGGGATGAGCACTCGATTAAGGACAACACTTGTTTCGAGAAAATGGTCTACAAACCGGATTTAAGGGCATTGGGGCTCTATAAAAAATTGGTATCACTTGGGTGGGAGGCGGTTGCAGATTTCGAAGGTAATGAGAAAGGCAACGTGTACATAAAGAGTGTAATGGCTTGGCTGAGCACATTGGAGAGGGATAAGGGAAATAATCCATCGAGGACTGTCACTCTTACCAGAGTAGTTAACGCAAAGCGAGCCACCATGTCTTTCGCTACGCTGAGGCAAGTGGCCAGATTTGATTCGCAAGCTGATGATTTTTACCATCTAGTGAACGAAAATGACTACTTTAATGAGCAGAAGAACTTGGTCAGTGAGAGTGTGATGTATACAGAACTATTCCTGTTGAACAAGGGCGTTGATATGAGGCGGGACAATCTGAAGCCGCTTGTAAGGGTACTGCTGAGTTTTGTCATGCCCAACGTGGCTCCTAGACTGGGGGACAGAATGGCAATAAGGAAGTGGGAGATGCCGGTCCTGTATGCTATCATGACCGGTCAACCCCACCTATCATTTAGGTAGTTAGTGATGATGCAAGTCTGGCAGAGCAGGAATGCCAAATTGAAAAAGTTAAAACCTCATGCCATACTTATTAGTACGCTGCTGGGAAGACAAGGGGCATTGTTGCCAACAGAATACCCATTCTCCAAACCGCATGCCATCTTCTCTATTGCAGATATGTGTAAGAGTGACCACATCTCATACAAGAAAACGAAGCTGTGGCACAGAATTCAGTATGGGGATGGGGTGAAACTTAAGGTATTGCAGTGGGAAAAGACAGCTCCTAGCAGGGAGAGATGGACGATGTTGATTCCAGTGACGAGGAGTTGATATGGATGAAACGTGACGCTGGAGTTAACGTAGGTGAGAGCTCGAGCAGGCAGCCGGAAGAACAGCGGCAGTCAACTCATTCATGGGGGATCTTTGATGATGAGACACAAGTATTTGTTAATAGCCGGCGACCATCCGATTATGGGCAATGGGAGATGTCACAGCAGGCCATTTATGATCAAGGATCCATAAAGGATATCGAGCAGGAGCGTGAGCATAGAGAACTGATGGAGTATATGGCAAGAACAGAGCGGATGCGCCATATTGAATCAAAATGGAACTGAATATGCGGGCGTATGATGAGAACCAGACCCGACGCCATATGGACTATTATCAAGGGGTCCCATATGTTGAAAATCCACCGTACGTGGATTATAGCCAGGAGCCACCATATCAGCCCGGTTCATGGGTCTATGTGGTTACCGCAAGAGTATACGGAGTCGCATTTCCAAAGCTCGTACCCGTATCAGCCGCCGCCATAGGAGTACTCATAATCACAGCAGCAGCCGCAATCATCACAACAGCAGCAGCGACAAGATCGACTGAAAGGAGGGTTAGCTGACATCTTTGACATGAGTGCCTTTTATGAACATTTGGGGGGATTTTATGGACACCCACCGGGTCCATCATATCATTGAGCACTCGCTGATCAGCTGCTCAGATCAGGTCCACGTGCTTGATCTTACCTATCTTTTATTTATTTCTCGTTTAAGACAATTTTATTTCGTGTTAATTGGTGGTGTTTATTTATTTGTTTGATAAGGGTTAGTCATTATTGGGTTGTTAGTTGGTCTTCTTGGGTTAGCTTTTAAAGTGCACCATACATTGGGGACAATGTATCCCAAGTGTGGGGATGTGGGGGCTCGAGAAGAGATAGGTGGGTAAACGTTTAAAAGCTTGAAAATGATGAAGCTGACAGAAAAGTTTTAAATTTTTGAAAATTTCCATCGCCTCAAGTGCACTAAGTTGTTATGAAAGGTTACGATTTCAATCATTAACGGGTCTCTTATTGGTAGTAATTAGTACACTCTTGTCGTAAGTGTCCCTTTAAGTTTCATGAGAGTAGGCTTGACAGGGTTTTCCCTATATAAAAAGTGGAAAGATATGTGCGTATAAGGGTAACATGCTTTAGATTGCATATGCTATTTGTTAGCAACCGTTTATCTTTTCCTTGGTGAGGTTTTTGAGCCGGTAGATGCGATAGGATATCAATATGAGTCAATTGTTGAGAGCGGTCTATATGTTACTCAATATTAGAACTTGTGTAATTTGATACATGCTGAAACTGTGTAGTGACATGAGCTATAAATGATGAAGGCATGAGGAATCATGTACATAGTAGTGGGGGTTGTGTTCGTAAGACGAGTTCTTTTAATGGCCTAATCGAATCCACTTATCATTCATTGGTTTCCCAATTGCAGTCCAAAAAAAGAGAGAAGAAGGGGAACGTTAATTAGAATGTGCGGGTGGAAACCAAATCGTGTATATGCAAAGAAGCCGTCAAGGTTTGGTGGTCTAGTATAGCCATTGAGGGAAAAGAAGAAGAGGGAAGAATGACGACGAGTCTTACCGTTAGCTCAAGCCTACGCCCAAAAGTCCTTTTGATATGTATCATGTCATTTGTGTAGTATAAGTCTGATTGTTATACAAGTTCATAATTGCAGGAGTCATGTTAGCCAATGAGTGTATATGTATACTAGCACATCATATGCTAGTTCAATTGTTGAAGCCGAGTGGAGGGTACATTGTGAGGGCAGGTAGCATGTGTTTCGAATTATAAGCATGTTAGTTTTATATAGACAAGTCTTATGTTTGAATTGTGTTAACCGTGTCAGGCTGTAAATCTTGAGTGTGTTAGTCTATGGGATGGTTATGACTTGAGAGCTGAGTTGAATGAACCGAATAAGAGATTTGTTGTGTTGTTATTGTGGTGAGTAATATATAGTTGGTTTGCTTGGGGACAATCGAATGCTTAGATCACTGAATCCAAATGGTTATCAAAACACATTAAATATCTAACTTACATCACCCCTCCATTCGGAGAAACCATAACAAGAAACTAGCGCTCATTTTTCGCATATACGCTTCAAACATTGGGTAATGTGCTGAATCCTTGAACATGATGTTGAATTGAAGTTGAATTATGATGGTTGAAGGTGGAAAATTTGCAAACTTTGAAGCCCTAGAACCTGGTATTTGTCCGTACTCGCTGGTGATGCCCCAAAAATGACCTAATCAACCCACTTATATAGCCACAACTAATCATGCGAAATTTTTTCCACATGACCGTAAGCTACGATCTCTTGACCGTAAGCTACGGTCAAGAAATTCTGATTATGTGCACCTTAACCGTGAGCTACGGTTGCATAATTCTGTCCATGTAATCAAGGTGACCATAAGCTACGGTCAAGACGTGCTGTATTTTCTTTTCTTTTGTAACCTAACCGTAGCATACGGTTGGCGAACCGTAGGATATGACGAAGTCTTCATCATCTGGACATCTTTGTTGCATCTTTCACTCAATTAACGGTAGACCCCTCGACTTCTCTTCTTACCCATTTTCTCGTGTTCCCACATTAGTTCTTGACCCGAACGATTCCCGATTGGTACGTTCTACTTCGTAACTTCATCTCGGGTAGTCTGCATCATCTCTAGCTTCCTTAAAACGCCCGAATTAATCAGTTAACCTGCAAAACAACCAATTCTCGTAGTTATCTCATTCAACACACATAATTGCCCAAAAACTAACTAAAACACGCAAGTTATGTTCATTATCACTCGGGTTCCACCCTATCCATCAGGTGTCATGCGCCCTACATTATGGCCTCGCAAAGTGGTTTACGACAACGTCCACTGGCAGGAGTGGTTGTTGTACGAGTGGCGTACATCACCTTCATTGCCCGCTCCTTAGGCCTCATTTTGCATGAGAACCCCCAGTTCACGACACGGGGCACGGTCGAGCCGACGAGATTGTCGCGAATGTTGATCAACATGCATATTATGCATGACTTTCCGGGGGTCGGCATTCGCTTTCACGACCGCAACGGCCACTGTTTTGTCCCCCGCCAGCTGTCAGAGGTTTTACTTGATGTAGAGGAGCAAGCCGAGGAAACTGTTGATGCTGATGCCAACGATGGCGATAACGTTGAGCCTCCGGTTGCTCTGGCTAACTTGGAGGTCACACCACCGCCACCACATCCGCAACCAAAGGGGGTGTCTCGGTACCCCCAGCACGTCCTGTACGATCAGTTTCCTCCGGGTGTCGCGGATGCATGAGAGCGGATGGATGAGCGGTTACACTCTCAGATAGACGTCCACTAGGGATGAGATCGGTACCATACCAGTACGGATACAGAAAATACCGATACCAAAATTAAGAAAAAGTGGATACCAAATATATCGGTTCTGTACCGATATCGGTACCGTTTTTTGGGTATTTTACCGCATTGGTATCGATTTGGTGTTTTGCATTGTTTTACTTAATCTCCATAATCAATGGATATGAATCATAGTATTACAAACAAGTTAAATTATCATACTAATTTAAAAACAATGACTAATCAAGATCTAAGAATCATCATGTAATTTGGAAATTTGATTGACTTATAGAATGCTAAACACAAAAATAAAAAAAATTAACATTCACAAAACATTTATGTTATTCAGTTGGCTTTTATTTTAATTAGTAACATGCTTTTTTATTTTTATTAATAATGTTAGTTGATAAGATGGGAGTAACTCACTAACATATAAAAACAAAGTCTTTAAAATTTTGAAAGCGAACAATCTAAAATTTGCGATATGCATGAAGAATGCTAATGCGAAAATAACCGAACACTGTCGTTTTGGTTATTTGAAATTATGAATCTTAGAGCATAAACAAATATAAATTCTGAAGTTTTGCTAACCGACTCGCCTAACTAAAATTTCTCTTATTATAAACAATCTACTACAATCTACATCTACTATAAATAATCTACTTCAATCGTAATTCGTTACTATACCGTTTTTACCGAAAACCGATACCATTATTTAGTGATACCAAAATTCGAAAAATATTATATCGGTACTGGTACCATTTATGATCTGACGGTACAGTACTGGTATGGTACTGGTATTTAGGTAAAAAAAATTCATCCCTAATGCCCACCACGCTCGTACTGAGGCGCTTTTGCTACGAGTGATTAGGGGATATCAAGGCGGCTCTCGAGTGTGGTTTTCATCCCTTACCGATCCCGACGCCGCTAGTCACTCGTCAGGATCCGCAACCGCCAGGCGTTTGCAAGGATCCGAAGCTATCAGGCGCCGCCGACAAGGATCCACCGGTTTAGGATAGTTTGTTGTACCTTTTTGTATTTTCGCGTTATATATATATATATATATATATATATATATATATATATATATATTTGGATTGTGTTATGTATAAACAAACTTATTATTTAGTTAAATTTATAGTTTTAGTTTATTTATATCTGTGATGTTTATTTACAATGTTCGGATTCGTTGGTTGGTTACATATAGTGTATAATAAGATACGACACGTCATGATACCGTATGATACATCACAATACGATATGATACGTCATGATAAAATATAATACAAAATATAAATTCGATACGATACACCACGATAAAATATAATATAAAAAAATACAAATAGGATACAATATAATATGATGCATCACGATAAACATATAATACAAAATACAAAACATATAAAAATAATATTAAAAAAATAACAGTGACGATACTAAACACTAATAACCACGCCCAAAACACCCACTTTAAACTCACAAAAATCACCTAGTTATTATACGACTCGTATAAGTCTATCTAGCATGTTTAAAGTTAACTATATATGACTCGTATAGGGCTATACGAGTCGTATAGAAAAGGTAAAATGTCCATATAGATTTTTGGGTGTGCCAATAAATCTTGTTTGATTTCATCATGCTTTGATTTTTTTAACATATTATCAGATATTTTATTTCAAAGGTTGTTTTTTTTAAATTTGATTTATATTTCAAGAATTATTCCAATTTGAAACCGATCAAATTCGTTTTGAATGCATGTTGAATCAAATAAACCAAACTATAAGAAATAAATAATATATATAATAAATAAACAGTATATATATATATATATATATATATATGTCCATATATATATGTATGTATGTATGTATAATAGGGGTTGCTTAATGTTTAATATGCCTTAACGTACGATGTGTATAAGATGATATTACGAACGTTATAAAACTCAAAAACCCTAATCACGAATGTTATAAAAATAATCACGCATGTTATAATTTAATGAGAGTAAGCAACGTACGTTAAGCAAAATTGTACAACACACTTTCACTATATATATATATATATATATATAGGTATATAAAAGTGTGAGAAGGATAAGAAAGATTTTGGTGGTGACATGTTTCCTTTTTATTTATGTAGTTTAAGGGTATAATTGTAATTTAACTAATAAAATCTAATTATGGAATGAATATATGCAACCGATTTTTGGCAGTTATAGTAGGGATTTTCTAATTTTAATTTGTTTTTGAATTATTGATCAATTCAACGCCATATCAGAACCAAAACTTATTTATAGCTTCTTTAGCATTTTTTCATACACGGTTATGAGATTTACTGATCATCTTCGACACCATATACATTGATATCTCGATCGATGGATAACGATGAACCAGGTATGAAATTTAGGGTGGTTTTTGTTTCTTTGTTCGATCGATGTCTTTTTTTTTTTTTTTTTTGCGATCGAAAGGTTTATGTTAATAGGTTTATGATGTCATCAATTAGGGATTTTCAATAGGTTTCTGTTTCCTTCAATAAAAATGCTATGATGTTTTTAAGAGGTTTATGGTGACCTTACATTGTTTGGGACCTTACATTGTATCCTACTGGTGCTTTTCAAAGAGTTAGGGTGTTTTTTTTGGTGTCTTTAATAGATTTATGGTGTTATTTCATAAAAATAGAAATAACATCCTAACTCATAAAAACACCACAGTATGTATATTGAAGACATACATCTTATAAGGAACATAAATATAACAGAAACAACACCCTAACACATAAAAACACCACAACATGTATATTGAAGGCATACATCTTATAAAGAATAGAAATATAACAGAAACAACATCCTAACTTATAAAAATACCACAAAATATATATTGAAGGCATACATCTTATAAAGAACATAATTATAATAGGAATAACACCATAACTCATAAAAACACTACAATAGTTATATTGAAGGCACACATCTTATAAAGAACGCCCTAACATTAAATATAACATAAATAACACCCTAATAAATCAATTTCAAAACACAATACTTTAATCAGAATCAAAACATGAATAACACCCAAAATATAACACCAGGCAACACTTTAATCAGAATCAAAACAGAAATAACACCCTAAATATATAAAAATAGAAATAACACCCTAACTCTTTGAAGGCAACAGAAACCTACTGAAGACACAGGAAAACCACAGCAATACAAGAACCTTTGTCCTCACATTAAATATAACAGGAATAACACCCTAACTCATAAAAACACCACAATATGTATATTGATAGCATACATCTTATGAAGAACAGAAATATAACAGAAATAACACCCTACAATTAAAATACCATTGTATGAACATAAAAAAAACACCATGAACTAAAGCATCCAAACGAGACGTAATTTTTTCTCTACATAAGTATATGAATATGGTACTCATACTAAAGATGAAAAAACACTCGTTATTATGGTGCATTTTTTTTAAAAGAGTTACATATAAAAAAGTTATTGACGTTTAAAAAAGAAGGGAGGGGGGGATTTGCATGTGCATTAATGTTAGTTTTCTTAATTTAAAAATGTTAAATTTACCTTTATACCCTTAATCTAGAAAATTAATTAGTTTAATGAGCAACATTATTTGCAAGATTGCCATCAATATCTCAACCATTAGATTAAAAATTTAATGGTTTAAATTCTTTCTTACCCTTCTCACAAAAAAACACATTTTTATAATAACCTTACCATATATATATATATATATATTCCAATTTTTCGGTAGATTAATATTTGAATCGAAAATAAAGTTGGGAATTCGGTTCAGATACTAATCCTTTTTCAAAACTCAAAACCCAATTTGGATTCATAAGTCTTTTAGAGTTCGATACAAATTTTGGATTTTCGATTTCGATTCAGATAATGAATACACATGAAGTTTGAGTTAGTGTAATTTCATAAGATTTGTAAATGATATATTTAAATGCCTAAATGAATAATTTTTATAGTAAAATTGAGATCATATGAATTATTGTTTAGTGAAAATGGATATAATCAGGTCGTTTCATTGATTGTATAATGATACTACAGTGGTTCGCCAGTGATTTAAATTTGCCGTTAGAAATATATAAATTTAGACTGCAGTTTTTTCTTATAAATAAATGGCATCAAACAAAGTTTCGTATTAAAGTGCCATACTCTTTATGACAGGGATTGCATTTGTATAAAGTAGAGATTATAGGCATTTTTAAACCAGTAACATGTTATCTAGGAAAATAAGACAACTTTATTGAGTAAATTAAATATAAAATTAGATTGGTATCAAATAGCAACTTTTAAAAATCTAAAATAAAATGAAGAAGAATGCCAAAATAAAATCGACTAAAATAAAGTTATAGTACAAAAAAATAAAAAAAAATCGTTTTTGTCTCAGTTAGATGATTAAAGTTTTAGAATTTGCATAATAATATTAAAAATTTAACTTAATATTTTAAAATTAATTCTTTTATTTTTTTTGGAAGTTTTGCACATAAATGATGCAGAAGCCTTTTTAATAAAAAAATTAAAAATTAAAAAAATGTTTAAAAAACAGTAAGAGAAAGGTAATTTTTTTATAAAAATGATCTTTTTATTGGTTAGATGATCTTTTTCCTAGAATTTTTATATGCAAAAGCTTTGAAAATATTTAAAAAATAATAATTTTTAACATTTTAAATTAAAATTTTTATAATTTATTTAACATGTTAAATGTAGAGTTATATGGTTCCCTACATTTTTAGTGTTAACCAATGAACTATATTTATATAATTATAGTGTATAAGATAATTAGTACACAGGAGAAACAAGTTATTTATCAGATAAAATGATTGAAACGTATATTAAATACCAAACTAGACGAGTGACAAAAGAGTTGATCCCAACGGCCAATTGCATATATAAATCATATAACTTATAAATAACATTAGCGGTTTAAAAAAAAAAAGTTTTAACTGGTAGTGGGGGCTAACAAATTTTGTTTAGGAGTAGCCAATATATAAAATACTGAAGAATTTTTTTTTTTTTGCATTAAAAATGTAATTTGCCAAAAAAGTTGAAGGGTAGCACGGGTTACCCTTCTTACTATGCCAGATTCACCTCAGATAGATAATGTAGAGTTAACTTTGTTTTTGTCCCTATGGTTTAGCCATTTTAACGCTTTTGTGGAAATAGTTTAAAAAGTGTCATTTTTCCTCCCTGATCTTTCTAACTTATCACCATTTTGCTTCCCGTTTTGCTATCCAAATATTCGTTATCTAGAAGGTATTTCGTAATTTTCCATAAGTATTTAATTTTTAACTACTATTTCTAAGTCCATTTGTCTATTGATAATAAAAGTAAAAAAATTAACACATTAGATGTATATATATATAACACCACTATCTACCCCTTTCTCTCTACCTTTTTCTCTGCCACCACGACCTACCGACCCCCACCCCCTGTTAACCACCACCATCAAAACTATCATCGACCACCACCCCTTCCCTTTCCCAGCTACCACAACCACCTTCTACAACGACGATGACCACCACCCACTTTACACACACTGTTTTTCCTCTGTCATTCGCGATGGTCATCATCACCGTCCCTCAACCCCCTCTATCATCTCCGGTGGCTGGCGCCTGCCACTACCACTATTAGCCCAAACCAAAACCCTAATCATCTTTATAGGACATTAGTCACAATTATAATAAAAATTATATATATAAATATAAAATTGTAAAGATACTCTCTTTACTTGGAAAATTGTTGTACCCATACCGTGTACAAATCCATACAAAATTAAATAATGAAATACAACATATTTAAATAAATTGATTCAAATCACTCTTTTTGACGAGAGCTTGAAAAGCATATTCTTGTACAATTTCCGCTACGAGAACTTGAACCGCGTCTCCTTGTGCGATCCTACTTGGCTGCAAAAAATAAATAAACTGATGTTGACGGTTACGGCTGAGGCAACTGTTCAACATGCTTCCCTTAAAACAGATTTCACGCCTCTATTAAAGACCACGCGTCTGTTTCCCAGGGTACAACAGCCTAAGTAGTATGTACTGCCGGAGATGGCTCACGCGCCCGAGGTTACACTGGATAAAATTATAGTGTTAGAACTTATAGGTGATGAAATCGTATAGAGAAAACATATTTCTCTAAGTACCCAACACATGGGTCTTCAAGTATTTCTTCTCTCCAAGAACTCTCCGTATATTCATTTATTTTTCTTGTATCCCTTTCTCTTGTATTTTTCTAACCTTTTTTTCTCTATCTCAAAAAGAGGCACATAGCCTACTATTTTGGCAAGAGTTGAGAATAAGTAAAAAGTCTCACTTAATTAGTTATTTTATCAGAGACATAAACTCTAACAATAAGAAATAAATTGACATAAAAACTCTACTTAAGAGTTTATAATCGATATGAGCGTTTAGTAAATAATTATGATTTTACTAAATTATAATTTTACTAAATTAATATCCATTCACACTACATAAATTTCTAACAATCCTCCACATGAATGGAGATCGTTCAAAACACAAAATTTCCAATGGAACCTCGATAGTTGAGTATTGCCGGATAAGTAGGTGTTCCCTATGAACTTTCCGCTGTGAAGCATACTTAGTCTCCTAGCGGTTTGTAGAGGCGATGTCCTTGAACAAATCCCCATATGTGTAGACGAAAATTCACTTCACACAATACTCTCCTTAGCTGGGTCATCCCCTCATAGTCATGTCCAATAACGGTTGTGGAACACTTTCCTGGTTCTGCGAGAGCTCTAGGAATTATGCTCCCAATTCCATTCGAAGCGACCCCCTCTCTAACATAGGTGATTCTCCTTAAACCATTAAAAGCATCACGGTTACCATGATTACGCAAAATCATTTACCACATAATATGCTTAGCCTCACAATTTGTCACTGAATTTCATAGGAATGAACTAGGACGTATTTAAACACCCTTTTATCATTAGGGGTATATATAACCACATATCTCCTTATGCATATCAGCTCTGCCCCCACAGTGACCACCCTTAGGCATATGAATTCGTTGTCCTATTGAACTTAGATCTTAGGATCTCCAGTCAACTAAGTTAGGTTTCCTTCACACACCCTTTTTCCATGGGTTTTAGTTTCATTCCACAACTTGATCTCTGATAAATCCTCAGGTTGTTGGATCCATAACAATATCTTTGTCATTGATAAGTCACTGAAGATAACTTTGCAGTTGAGATCATTTGTCATGACGTGTTCGTAACTCGAAAGTTAACATTGCCTATTGTTAATTTCTAAGACTATAACCTCAGTGGCCACCTGAATCTGGTTATAATATTTGTCTTAGAATGATACATTTATAATTTAAGGCAAACACATCTCCATTATGTACTATGACCTTTGTGTCTTCCACTTAGACATCTGTTTGCAATGTTAGATTGGATTACAAAATCCTTATTGCCAAAATATTATGGTACAAATGCAAGACACCCCCACATTTAAGTGTTATCAGATAACTCCAGATGGGGTAATGAAAACCATTTCTGCATACCGTTATAGGGTTATTTTTCTTAAATGGATCCTCCCCCACATTTCTTACTATTTGATCAACATTTCTGTAACTTCACTTATGACAACATTTATACACATATGATTGAACAAGATCAACCTCATTATATCAGTGAGTTCAACTCATATTGCATTAGCTTACATAAGCTTCCGAGCTGACCAAAGCAACACATGCCATTGTCATAAGTTTGTCACCAACTTAGAATAATTCTAATTTAACATCTAGAATAAGCTTAGACAATGAGTTCTCCTTATTAGCTTTTCGAATAAAATCTTTAAAAGTTACATGTCTTTTCCTTATAATAAATGAAATTCTCCCTCAACTTTGTCTATACACAAATTCTTTTTGTGTTCATACACATTTGAATGTTTAGAGTTAATTAGTCTCCTTCAAGACCATAATTAACTAAGTACCAGTCTAGCATGCTTTAGACTACATACTTTAGCATGTGAACAGAAGATACATCATTCTGATTTTTCACAGCCCCAAGGATATCATAATATCACTTTGCAACATTCATCATTTGTTAAGACAAAATAATAAGACTTACTCATAATCCTAAAACTTCAATATTAGGAAGGTCTCATAAATTATTGTATATAGCACATAGCTAAATTTTATCATTCAATTAAGGCACATAATTTTTTTTACCTTTGATCTCTAACGCTTTACCATTAACTCATAAGTACTTAAACATAAATCTTAATCCAAGTCACTTGGTGAACACACTCATCACCAACAAGATGAATGTTCCTCGTTTACAATCATTATTATGTGGAAGATAGAGTCAACTAGATCCACACTCAACAATATGGCATTCATAATTTTGCCATAAGTGATTTGCACACATCTATTGTTATTCATTAGGAGATATGTATATTTAGGATGCTCTCCCAAACGAAGGTAAAATTTCCATATTCAAGTGGTAGACGCATCTACGTATAAATCTCGCAAGATTTATTAAAGGTATACAAAAACATAAAGTACTTTTGCTTTCATATATTAGAATTCAAACTTTTGAATTTTTCAATGACTTATAACGAAGTATTTCGATATGAATCTCGTTTGTGTATTTCATCTCAATACACACACTACTCACTCGTGATGTGATTACATATTTGATGTCCAACGCAACAACTCTTAAGTTGTTTATGTCCAAGTATTTTCATGTATTATCCGTTTAAAGCCATATTCTTTTAAACAATTATAGTTGACGTTATAATTACTTTCCACAAAAATAATTATACGTCACAAACATTAGTGATTTATTTCGTTGTAAAAAATTGCATGTGTTATCCAATGATATTGAACACAAAACAATAAAATACATTGGAAACTAAATCATAAGTGCCAAACGCATTTGAAATTTAAACGGAAGCATAGACGATATGTAGACATTAAATATCAAATTGCTTTTATCTTCAACACTTTATAATCTGAGGAAAATCTTCACAACGATATCGTCCCATGGCATGTCTTGAGATACTCCCTCAATAAGACTCCATGCACTTGTAAGTACAAGTTTCTCATTTCATCTTGAAACTTTAAACTTGGAGAATTCTACATAAAACAACACCAAATTGTTACAAATACCACATTTAAGTAGTGAACTTGAACAACTAAATTTGTTCACAACAACACCAATTTGTTTTCCACCAAATAATATCCATGAGATTGTTACCTTGTTCACCATATGCTACTTCTAGCAAGAGTAGCGAATCATTTGAATTATCAATACTATGCAAAACTTTGTTTTAAAAATCACTCTAAAACATTTCTTAGTTTTGCAATATACTATATTAATAATATCAACCATTTCTCATCATTTTTAATGCACATATAGGCAATTAAATGTCTACATAAACATTTCCATTCATTATCGCTTATATAATGAACAATCTCTAACCTTGTATTTGTGATACATATTTTCTAACACACGTGTTAGAAAATTTATTATATATATAAAACATGACCATTTGGATTTAAAAATCACAAATTAAAGTTAGTGATAAATCACATACAACAACATCATCACTTTTGGTGATTTAATTCTTGAAGCCAATCAAACATCAACTTCAATGTATAACTATTTATTTCTAAACCATGCAAAGCATTAATGTGTTTATATTCACTAAAATTAATTCTACAACAAATTACTTATATAAAATGTTTACATAAAACATTTCAAAGCGTTTCTATTCTAACCATTTTTAAAAATATGTCAAAATGGAAAAAATCTATCGCGCACGTTAGAAATATTGACGTTTCCACTAAATGTTAATTCGACTTGTTATAAACACATATATAGTTCATAGAAATAAGTCATTTATAATACACATGTTTAAAAATAAACAACTAAAAATTGTTTCCAAACAAACACTTTTCATGAACCGTTTCTAACACGCATGTTAGAAGACAAATGATTACAAAAAACATTTGCATTTTTGTATAAACTGTTTCTAACACTTTTCACGAACCGTTTCTAACACGCTTGTTAGAAGACAAATGATTACAAAAATCATTTTTTTTATAAACTGTTTCTAACACTTCTGTTAGAAATAAACAATTACAAAAATTGTTATAAATCTTATCAATAAATATGTTCTAACATACTTGTTAGAAATAAATGATTATAATAACCATTATCATACAAATAGGTTCTAACAAGCTCGTTAGAAATAAATGATCACAGAAACCGTTAAAAACATATCAGTTTATATATAAAACCCAATTCTAACATGGTCATGTAGAAATAAATGATTATAAAAATCATTATAAGGCATATTAGTTTATATCAAATACATACAAACCAGTCTAACATTCGTGTTAGAATCAGTAAAGTTTGTGCTATAAATCCATGATGGATGAAGAGTCTACTTTAATAGAGACTTAATTAGAGACATAAAACTCTAATCAAGTAATATAAAACTCTTATTTAAAGACATTATATTTTACTCAAGAGAATTTAACGTTACAATAAATGTATGGTTTACACATATAATTCCGGTCTAACACACAAGTTAGAGAAATTTAACGTTTACAAAAAATGTAGGGTTCACACTAATAAACCCGTTCTAACAAAAAGGTTATAAAAAAAATTAACGATAAAATCGTTTCAAAACCAAACAGTTGAACTAAAACTATTTGTTTTGTACCACGGTATAAGATTTAAGATTGTATCTCAATCTTAATAAATCCAATCACAACAAGTTGTACTACATACATATTTCCCGAAAAAAAATATAAGATCAAATCTCTAAATATTTTTTATTATAAATCCTTTCGTGAACAAAAAATCCTTATAAATTAGGATTTAAAATTGTAGCAACAATCTCACGAAATTTGTTTTAAGTTTGTAGGACATGGGTCACAATTATAATAAAAATTATATATATAAATATAAAATGGTAAAGATACACTCTTTACATAATTTTGGGAAATTGTAGTACCTACACCATGTACAAATCCATACAAAATTAAATATGAAATACAACATATTTAAATAAATCGATTCAAATCGCTCTTTTGAAGGAGCTTGAGAAGCATCTTCTTGTACAATTTCCACTACGAGAACTTGAACCACGTCTCCTTGTGCGATCCTTCATGGCTGCAAAAAGTAAATAAACCGATGTTGATGGTTGTGGCTGAGGCACATGTTCAACACGCTTCCCTTAAAATAGATTTCGTGCCTTTACTAAAGACGACACATCTATTTCCCAGGGTACAACAGCCAAAGCAGTATGTACTGCCGGAGATGGTTCACGCGCTCGAGGTTACACTGGATAAAATTATAGTGTTAGAACTTGTGGAAAAATATGATACGAAGGTGATGAAATCGTATAGAGAAAACATATTTCTCTAAGTACCCAACACACGGGTCTTCAAGTATTTCTTCTTTCCAAGAACTCTCCATATCTTCATTTATTTTTCTTGTATCCCTTTCTCTTGTATTTTTCTAGCATTTTTTTCTCTATCTCAAAATGATGCATATAGCCTACTATTTTTACAAGAGTTGAGAATAACTGAAAAGTCTCACTTAATTAGTTATTTTATTAGAGACATAAACTCTAATAATAACAAATAAATTGACATAAAAACTCTACTTAAGAGTTTATCATCCATATGAAGAGTCTAGTAAATAAGTATAACTTTACTAAATTATAATATAACTAAATTAATATCCATTCACACTACTTAAATTTCCAATAATCTCCATGATCCTAGTCTTCATGTTCCAGGAGTGAAGGAAGCTAAGGAGTGAAGGAAGCTAATGTTCACAAATGATTCGAAGTCGTGAAGGGTGGTTCCTCTAGAGGTTTTTGTCCTAATCTAGAGAGAGGGGGATGTGTTATATGTGTTACCACCAACTCAGTGGAGATTAATGTATTGAAGCTTAGGCATTGAAGCAATCATGGCGCCGTACGTCATGCTAGGTGATGGCGGTAATAAAGGACAAAGGTGCATGTAGTTGAATGAGGTGTAACAGGTCTGACAATGATGGAGGTGGTGTGGCGTCGTGGCTGTGGTTTGGGTGGTTCCGGTGTTTGTGATGTGGTGGCAGCTGGTGGGGTGAGTGTGGGTATTTGTGTGAGAGAGTGATTGTAAAATAAATAAGATTGATATATATGTTTATGTAAATAAAAAGATAAATTTTTATTTAGGTTAAAAGACTCAAATGCCCATATTGTTATCTATTAAATTACCCAAATACCCTACTAGTTAGCGGATATTTTGGATGGCGTTAGAGGAGGGGGGCAAAATAATGATAAGTTAGAAAGATTAGGGAGGAAAATAATACCTTTTAAACTATTGGGGTAAAAGCGTTAAAGTGGTCAAACCACAAGAAGCAAAAATGAAGTTAACTCGATAACGTATATATCTAAACAAGATTACAAATTTTAATACATATTTTGTTATGTTTTTAAACCATAATTTGAGTATGTATATAATTTCATAAGTTTTAAGGGGTATAAGCGTGGTTGTAAAAATCCTGACTAGTCTCCGATTAGTCGTCGATTAATCACTAATCAGAGATTCACAATTAATGGCCGATTAGTCACTAGGCGCTCCATGGCGGTTCTATTCTGGCCAATTTTGACCAAATCTCGGTCAAATTTCGAGCAGAACTTATAAATTCCCGTCAATTACTTAAAAATTGGTCAATGAGGGTTTAAAATTTGTCTACTTTAAAAAACTATATATAAAAATGTGTGTGTATATATATAACTTATAATTACATTTTAAAATCTCAATCCGATGAATTCCAATTAATCCATATTAATCCCGATTAATAGCTTATCAGTAAGGATACCTTACTGAACAACTAGCGTCTAAAAATTCTTAAAACAAGCTTCTAAAGATTCTTAAAACATTGGTATAAGCAATTGTTCTGGTAATTAAGTATTAGATCATTTCACAAAATATGGCAAAAAAAAGGAGTACTTTATTTCAAGGGTCTTAGTTTGGATCACACGTATTATTACCTTTCTACCAAGTTTTTTAATAGTTTAATCATCTTTTGATTTTGGCCCATACATCTTAAGTGACTAAATAGTATAAATATTATGTAATTTATTTATTCGTTTTTCATAGGTTTGCCTAATGCATTAGCTAATCTTTCACATTTTATGCTTATACAATTAATCATGCCAATGAATTTAATAACTCATCAGTTAATCACCTTATTGCTCAATTTGATATACAAATTCACTTCTTAAGCATTGACGTACCTAGAAAACTTTTATAGGGACAATGTTTCACATAAAAAGGGGTAACGAAATCAAAAAAATATTAATTTTTTTCCAAAATTTACACTACCGTCAGAGTATCAAGGGGTAGCTGGACTATCCCTAGTAACATGCTAGGTCCGCCCCTATTCTTAATACTTGTAATACACCATAAATTTTAAATTGGGTTTAAACAGGTTTGGGTCTTAAAAGGATTGTGACACCCAACCGTATATTTTCTTAATCAGTACATATTAAATAATTTTTATTCTTACATAAATACTATGTTATAAGTGTTTTCAGTTTCACTTTATGCAATTCTACCTTTATAGAAAAACACTAATTATTGATTAGTTACCGTAAAGCAACTTCATCTCTAGCTTTAGCTCATATGAACCCTTTGCTATCATAATTATTAGTTCTCATGAACCCTAACAAAGAGACTCACTGAAATGACTTTTGCTAAATTCACTATATACATGGAGCTTTGTATCATGGTTTCGCTTCTAGAAAGACCATGTGTAGTGGTAAAATGAAGTGGCAAAAAGAGGCTACAATCACGCCCATAATACCCCACTACCACCTATAGTCTCAATAGCGAAACATTCTGACGGTTGAAATGTGTCAATAATCGCCAACATATAGCATAAAATAAAAAAGTAAACTGTAAGACTATCTATCACTAATTATGGACGGATAGAGTAAAAAAAATAAAAATATACAATAATAATAATAATAATAATAATAATAATAATAATAATAATAATAATTATTATTAATAATAATAATAATAATAATAATAATAATAATAATAATAATAATAATAATAATAACAACAGTAATAATAATATATGACTATTAATCATTTGTTTGTCTTTAATCCTTAATAGATTACCAACGGGCATGGCGATAAAGATTTGGAAGAAAAAGACAAAGGAAAAAGCGTGAGCAACGTTCCAATTGTTTGCAATATTCCAAGCGTTTTTCACGAAGACTTACCCAGTCTTCCTCCTCCTCGATCTGTTGATTTTCGAATCGACCTCATACCCGGAGTTAATCTAGTTGCAAAATCCCCTTACCAACTTGCACTTTCAGAAATGCAAGAGCTCTTTAGCTAACTCCAAGAATTACTTGATAAAGCTTTCATTCATCCTAGCACATTTCCTTGGGGCGTTCCGGTCCTCTTGGTTAAGAAGAAGGACGGTTTGTTCCGTATATGCATTGATTATCGTGAGCTTAACAAACTCACCATCAAGAAGCATTATCCTCTTCCCCGTATTAACGACCTTTTCGACCAACTCCAAGGCACCGCATGTTTTTCAAAGATCGACCTTCGCTCCGGTTATAGTCAACTTCGATTCCTTGAAGAAGACATTTCAAAAACTGCCTTTCGTACTAGATATGGTTACTACGAGTTCATGGTCAAGCCCTTTGGTTCAACTAATGCACCCGCGATCTTCATGGACTTGATGAATCGTGTGTGTAGGCCTTATTTGGACCATTTTGTGATTGTATTTATTGACGATATCCTAATCTACTCCAAAACCCAAGCTGAACATGAGCGACACTTACATTTAATCCTAGAACTCCTTGAACTGAACGACTATACGCCAAATAATACCATGTGCCATGAACAATCTACACTCCCCAGGACATTCCGCCATCGATTAGGGTGTTACAGATTGGTATTAGAGACATGGTAATTGGGAATTATGTTATTAGACATAATGACCTAGGCTTTAACTTTAAGTATCCAAACATGATTTATCTCATGTATTGCATGCTTAACTTTCTATGTTTAGACTTGTACTATGTGTTATTATTTGATCATACTTTATGCTATAAGTGTTTACGTCATCAAATTCCTTTTGTGATCATGCTATATATGTTTACATTATCATATTCCTTATGTGATCATAATTTATGCTATATGTGCTTCAATACCATATTCCTTATGTGCTTACATGTAATTCATGTCAGACACTTATAACATTATCTTTCACTTATTCCATAGGTTTGATACCTAGCCTTTAATTCTTATCATTAAAGTTCAGTAAATATTTGTTTTATTTTATTTGAAATTTCGTTATTTGATTTATTTTGATTTTAGTCTCGTCAAAGTTTATAAGTTCACTAAGTGACAGACATGTAGTAACTCGAAAGGTGGACACTTGTACATCGAGTTTTCTGTCTAGGAAAGCCTTTCGTATAAATCCCAATTAACCGACGGACTAGTTATACTTTCCTTGAAATTCTTGGAGTGAGTGTTTTAACCTATTAAGCCAAAACATGTTATAAACATCACTTGAACTAAAATAATTTTGATTAATCAAGGTACTCATTTGCGAATATCACTCCAAACTCGTATACTTTTACAGCCTCCATGGTTTATTTCATGATTTTATGCTTGTCTCCAATCCAAATTTCAAGTTGTTTCTTGATATCCATGTGATTTGTTTATTAGTTCCATCTTAAGTTTTCATAACTTCATATATTTCATTGACTTTTATTGTCAACCCATCCGTATCCAAAGTCTCAGAATCTTTTACCTCATGTTTCTGATTGCACGTCTCCCAAAACCTTTTGTGAATTTAAAGACTTCGACTGGCTAGTACGTATGAACCTTCAGACGTTATTTTATTCAAAATTCTTATCATGTATATATTCCATAAACTTGTAACTCCTTGAAGTACTCTTTATAATTTTCGATCCTTTTTAATAACTCCTTTTATAATTCTTCCCTTATACCCTAAGCCCTTACCTCAAACAAATAAGAATTTTAATTTATGGTTTTAAACAATTAGTTATCCAAAATTTATCTAATGATTTAATTAAATGAGTTTTACTTTAAAATAATTTTGTACTTTAAAATAGATAACTAATAAATTAAATTGTTATGAACAAATTATTTATAGTGACTCTCTATGTTCTTAACTCCCATCTCTTTATATACTATTGTATTAATAATATAGCCTATTTATAGAGGTCCTATGTATTTGATATTAAATAATCAATATCAATAAAATTATCTCATTCTCCATCTTTCTTTCTCTATATGATCTATGTTCTCATGTTTATCATATATATTGGTTGCTACTATACCGTTGTTTCACAACACGTTATCAGCACGAACGTGCTCTATGTGTTTTGCCACCCTTGATATCTTTTTTTCCTTGCCTTTGATGTGCATTATATTCCAGCCTAACTCAATCCAAAATGATGAAAGATGGGTTTCTTATGCGATGGAAATGTGGAAACCGTAGATGCGTAGCCACTACTGACAAAACGTTTGATCTTCGGATCTGCAATCTCTACTAATAAAGGTATGATTCTTCGTATGATTATTTCATATTATATTTGATGATGATGATACATCAATCTTATTGGTGACACTTATTAATATACATATATAAACTTATAACTGATCATTACTATAAATTCTAGGATGTAGTCTCATGATTGATCTCTTATTTATAATTTTTTTTTCATTTACTTGTAGAAGTTATAATATATATATATATATATATATATATATATTAGCATGTTGGTATTCATCAGGATTTAGATGTTACATAATAAATTATGACGTTACAATTGACTAATTCATCTTTTTTTAATACTCATTATTAATTGAATGACTTTAGTTTTCGTTGACGACGACGATATTACGTGTATATATTTTATTTTTCTCTTTTACAAATGATCACTTCTATTATTCTAAATTGGCTGGATTATCATTTAATTAGTTAATTTAATTATAATGTATGTTGTTTAGGACTCTTACAATCTAGTGATGCTCATCTGCATATTCCTTGAGCCACCATAATCCTATATTTATGCTTCTTTATTAATCTTGTTAAGTTTTAAATTAAATTGTTGAATTATTTTGATTTGAGGAAGTTAATTTGCAATCTAGAGAATATTATATGTGATTTTAGAATTCATGAAAAACAATTAAATTCAATATTCAATATTACAAAGTATGAAACTCAATATTTATGACCTAAACAGTGCAATTGTATTAGATATATATGCTTGTATTGGTGGTAATATATACATGATGTATGTACTAGATTTTCATTTTGTATAGTTTATAATTTATCTGGATATGAATTCTGTAATTAATTGTTTTCATTAGTCATTGTTAATGCATAGCATGCTAAAACACTTTTACATAATTAGATATAAATGAGGCATGTGAGTAGTGCTCATTGGATACTAATCCTCTGTTTATAAACATCAGCTGATTTAGTTTTAAATAAACTATACAACTTATAATGCAATATATTATTATTATTATTATTATTATTATTATTATTATTATTATTATTATAACATGATTATACAAATATCGTTTGGTATTTATACTAAGGTTAATGCTATTACAAGTTTTACATATAATAAATTCATATAATAGATTAATATTGCTAGATATCATTAGTTGTTTTTAGGGAAACCCTTTCTAGCGATATCGGTACCTCTCATGCATTCATTATACCATGTCATAATGTTTAACAATTTATTTGCATATTAACTATCACTATTGCTAGTATAAAATAGTGACTATTGCTATTGCTTCATATGTACAATGTATAGATTGCTTATATGATGTCATCAGTTGTCTAAATATCAATATTTCAGAAGAAAAAAATGAGTATGTTATGTAATTCATCAGTATTACAATTTTCAAACACAAGTCATAAATGATCTTAGAACTTGAAAGAGATATATGTTTAAGTTTTAAAGTAAGTGTTCAAAATATATAAGATATTTTTATGTTTGGTTATACCATGATAAGTTATTACATAAATTATATGCGTTTGTTTATTAGTGATAAAAATGTTTCTTATTTTATAAACGCCCATTATAAGTTGTTTTTATATGAGGACATGCTATAAGGTCATGTATTGTATGATTTGTTTCTATCTATACCTTGTATTCTATATGCTATCACTTCTTTGCATCGATAATACTATCACACCCCGGATTTCCAACCCAAATCCATACACCGGTGGGCCCGAGTGGGGAATATCGTGATGTAAGTTGATATCATCATAGTCAATTAAACACGACATAGCGGAAGTATTGGAGTAAAATTACTATTACAAACCAAATGTCGAAATACAAAATAATATACAGGCTCGTAATAGAAGATCTATAGGCGG
Organism: Scalesia atractyloides; assembly: GCA_947069175.1. Lineage (NCBI taxonomy): Eukaryota > Viridiplantae > Streptophyta > Magnoliopsida > Asterales > Asteraceae > Scalesia > Scalesia atractyloides. Next base: position 71,113,849 of record CAMTDV010000026.1, read on the forward strand.
ATCATAAAATATACAAAGAAAGAATATAAAACAGACTTTAGGGCAGATCTAAGGATTTGCAAGATCCTCTTATTTCACTACCAAGCAGCTTCCAGCCTATTTCGTATTGTACCTGCAGCTTAGTCTTTTGAAAATACGTCAGTTTTCGCTGGTAAATACACCCAACTGACTCATTTTGAAAATATTTTAGAAATTTGATTTAAGTGCACAGGACACAAATCTTTTATAACTTGGGAAAGTTACTTTGTAACCTTGTTAACAAATTCACATGTTTATCCATACATACAGGGCCCAGTAATAGACCGAGACATGATTAAGTACACACCACTTAGAACTCACGAAGAAGTTATTCCCAACGTCTTGGGTAATTTGCATTTGAGTGTCTCTCAGGTGTATGCCTACACCCCGCGCTAAGGTCGTGGCCATTATCTAATGTAATGAGCCAAGGATATCCAGGACACGGTAATTTAACCCCCGATGTTTAAGTTATCAAACAAAACTGATTAAAATGGAATATTCGGATTTACTTGCCACAATCTGACATTCTATTGATCCCATTTCTAACCAAGCGGTAATAATTTACCGTATCCCAAGCCCGTATAGGGAAACTAAGTCAAGAGTATTTACCTGAGCTAGTCTTGATTTTAAAATGCAAGGTTTAATATCTCAGCCGTATCCAAAATGAACTAAGTGCATATAGCATTTACCGGAAGGCTTTAGTCTTGATTATGGCATAAGCTAACTAATTAAATACTAACAGTCTTATTTAAGTCATAGACTTAGACCGAGTAGTGTACAGGATCAGAACGTATAGCGTTTGATTAAACGATGGCCGGATAGAATGTAGTTTAAATCCGACAAGTACTTTGACTTGCATAATATGGGTAAACTATAAACATTCTGGATTTTGAGACTTAAATGATAAGGTTAGACCCGTTTCGGTTAATTTCCGTAAACTAGTTACATATAATTAACCTTATGCATATTAGCGATATCGGGTAACCGAATAAGTCATGGACAAGTTCTATATGCCATTATATTTTAAATAAGTTGTAATATCAGTAGGATATCAACTTTTATGCCCGTTATGGTTTTAAAATGAAACTATGCCTCATAAGGGTGTTTCGGTAATTTCATACCATATAAAAGGAACTTAAATATAATTTTAATTTCATAACTATAAGTATTCTGGAAAAATAATTTATTTATGATATAATATCAGTAGGATATTGATTATATGTGTAACTTATTTTTTATGACCAAACTATTCACCGAAGGAGCATTTTGGTCATTTTACACATAACTTATAAATTATTTGGGATTCTGAGTTTATATCTTGTACCTATTGTAAATATGTTTAAATAAGTTTTAAAATCAGTAGGTAACAAGTCTTGGTCAATTGATATGGTTTAAAACTATACTATGCGCCGAAACGACACTTATTTCGTAAAATGACGTTTTATACGATGTTTAATGAAAACTGATGTTAAGGTCAGATTAAAATTTCATAGATATGTTATTTAATATAACAAATCAATAGGTGAAAGATTTACCTTAAAAAGATTTGATTAAAATCATTTTATGAGCCACAAGGGCTTTATCGTCATTTATCGACATAATACATGGACTTGTTTGTTAACTCAGTTTATAATCTGGTTTAGCATCCCAAATAATCCTACTTATAATATTACATCAGTAGGAAACTTATTTTCAAGTCATTATCATTTAAACCTTGTTTTATGCAAAAAGGACATTTTAGTAAAAAATGGCATAATTACGGAACTTGCGCATAAACTCATATTCTGATTACGATCATGTAATATAATCTCAGATGGTTAAGCTACATTATATTATGATCATAATGCAACTTTAATTTAGTAGCTAACTAATCTAAATCGGGTCAGAATCGAAAGTCAAAGTAGAAGTCAAACTTCACGACTTTCGGTTGCGAACCGACCCTAGAACTGAAATTGACGATCCGAACATGTTCTTACATGTTCTAATAATTATTACCAACTTGTTTAAGTGTCAAAACAGGTTTCATAACATATATAAGATCAATTTATAATTTTCCAAAAAACGGACTGTTTGACTTTTTAACATCATAACTTTGACCTGTCAATTGGTCTAGCTAACGTGATCTTCAGGAGGTGCCCTTTATAGAGATTAACATTACCTTATTACGATCACTTAGCCATGTTCGTTACGAACAATGGCTGGACCATAATGGTCTTAACCAAAAGTCAAGGCTTTTTCTGTAAAACGCTTGACTTTTGGCTATAAAAGCCTATAAACGAAAATGCAAGAGGAAGGAACACTCACAAGAGGTTCCTAGAATGCAATAGAACTAAGTTGGATGCTCCTTTCAGTTAGGAACTTCCAGAGGAGGGAGAAGAGTTATGAATAAGAAAGGTGCAAGTTCAAATGATGAACTTTGGCACCTATTTATAGTTGGAGAGCTTGAAGGTGGTGATGCCAGGTGTTAATGGATGTAAGAGGGAGCTTAAAAGTGTCCTAAAACGTGGCATACCTGATTGAAAGTCCATAGTTTCAAAAAAAAGGTTTTTAGCAACATGTGTGGAGGCCAAGCAAAACTTTCTATAGATACAGGCCTCTCGCGTCCCGCGAGAGGCCAAGGCCTTGCCTCTCACGCCCCGCGAGCATCCCATAGGCAGTTTTGAAGTTTGCCACATTTAGCCCCTCAACTTATTAAATACCCTTAAAACCTCCTAAAACACCCTTTTTGCATATTTAGCCCTCCGTAGCCTATATTTGGTGTACCCGGGATTACCCCCGGACATTGTCGAGCTCTCGGTTCGTTAAAAGGTCACTCAGAGGTATAAATTAACATGTTGACACTTTTAATCCCTCCATTATCCAACTTTCACATATTTATAGAATTGAACCCTCTCGTCTATCAAATGACACGTATGAGAGTTAGGACTTCGTAAAGGATCACTCAGAGGCTCACTATAAACATGTTGACTCCGATGTCACTCAGAGGCTGGGCATGTTGACATATCAGTCACTCAGAGGCTAAGATTTAAGCATGTTGACATATCAGTCACTCAGAGGCTGTTATTTATACATGTTGGCATCGGACAGTCACTCAGAGGCCCAGTTTGAGCATGTTGACACCTTTAGTCCTTATTCGTCTTTAATAGACTAAATTAAAATACACATGTGTCACTATACTATTGGACACGATTTTACGTGGTGTTACATCCTCGAGATTTTATTCAAAAAGATGGGGGTACTTTTGTCGCATAGTGGACTCAACCTCCCATGTATACTCGGGACCTCTAAAGGCGTCCCATTTAACTTTACTATAGGTATAAATTTCCTTCGGAGCTTCTTAACCTGTCGATCCTTGATCGAAATCCGTTTTTCAACGAACCTCAGTTTTCATCAATTTGCACATCTTTGTGAGACATTTCTAGCGACTCATCGGCTAGACATTTCTTAAGGTTACTGATGTGGAATACATCATGAATTCCACTAAACTCCTCGGGCAGTCCGAGCTTGTAAGCTACAGAACTGACACATTCGATTACCTTGAATGGTCCAATTTATCTTGGGCTTAATTTGCCTTTCTTTCCGAAGCGCATCACACCTTTCCAGGGTGATACCTTCAGCATGACTTTGTCCCCTACTTGGAACCTAAGAGGTTTTCGCCTCTTGTCTGCATAACTCTTCTGCCTATCACGGGCAGCTTTGAGACGATCGCGGATTCGCACAAGCTTATCCATGGTCTCTAGGACAATCTCCGGTCCTGATAGTTGGGCTTCCCGAACATCTGCCCAACACACGGGCGTTCGACATTTTCTCCCATACAAGGCCTCGTAAGGAGCAGCCTTGATGCTTGTATGATAACTATTATTGTAGGAGAATTCTATTAGGGTAAGTGGTCATCCCAACTTCAACCTAAATCAATCACACATGCCCTAAGCATGTCTTCCAACGTCTGGATTGTAACATTCGTCGAAAAACGGGTTTCAAAACCCGCTTCGTTTATCAATCAAATATTCAGTTATAAGTTTCGTTGCGTATTTATGGTTCATATTAATTTTAAAGAATACATAATTAATAAATATATTAGAATTTAAAAACCATAATTTATAATTAATAATAAATAATGAATAAAAAATAAAATGGAGACACCGGGTTTCGAACCCGGGTCATGTCACACCCCGACCCGCAGCGGAAATGGTGATCGGGGCATGATTGGGTTTTCATCAAAGCTCATGACATTTACTATAGAGTTTCATATTTATTAGTTCTCTTTAAAGAAGAACATTACAATAAACATACAAGTACAACATGTTCAAATACATATTTCATGACTTCATTATTTTTCTTCTAAGGCAATTTCCTATGTGTTCCTTGCTTCAACCTGTCCACCTGTATCATGTGTAAAAATAGGGTTTTGGGTCAACAAAAAGTTGGCGAGTGAATCTTATTTAAACATTTGAAAGGATTAGTTATGTTGGTTATTTGAGTAAAATTGTGCATAACCAAATATGAATAAACGTAAATGTAAATTTAATCACAAAACACATAATATCAATAAATGCACAAGCACACACAAAATGATTAACAATGAGATCAAGGCACAATCAAACGGAGCCGATCTAATGAGGCACCTGATGCTCAACTCGTCTCCCACGAGGAACTGATGGGCCTAATGCATGATTTGCACACAACTTAACAAGAATGTAAACACGTATCACAACAAACAACATAATCACATAATCTCGATTAATGCACAAGCACACACAAAATGATGAACAATGAGGCACCTGATGCTCAACCCGTCTCCAACGAGGAACTGATGGGCCTAATGAATGATTTGCACGCAACTTGACAAAATGTAAACACACATCACAACAAACAATATTTAGATCTCGAGTTTAGATCATATAATGGTAATAGCACGAGTTTGAATAAATGAAATAATTAAAGCGACACATGATACACCCCAAACATGAATAAAAAGGGGAATTTGTAAGAATTCACTCACATTGGGTGCGTTCTTTGATGACGTTGGATGCGCACGAATTTTAGGATTTGATCGACGAGGAAAAACTAACCTAAAATAATAACGAAATGGTTCGGTAAATAAATGGATTTTATTTGAGATTAATACTTTTTAATTCATAATCTTATTAGGATTTTTAGATTTATTTTTGTGAGTTTAAGGACATTTTCTAACTTTAAAAATATTATTTTTTAGTATTTTAAATAATTTTCTGATTAAATAAATAATAAAAAAATTAAAAAATGATGACTTTTGACCATGTTGACCATTGACCGTTGACCGGTCGGACCGTGTTTAATTATGCGCTGAGTGAGGTTCGAACTCGGGACCTCTCGTATACGTGCACGCAGCTCTACCAACTGAGCTACGTGTCTAACCCGAAATATTTCTGATTTTAATTATATTTATATACTGTTTAGATTTATTCAGAATTTTATTTAATTTAAAAAGGTTTTTAAATTGTCGAACCGGTGTGAGAGTCTGGAATCGAACCCGTGACGTATGCTTTATAATTGCACACAGTCCACCGCTGGACTGTGTGTCTAACCCGGTTAAAGTACTGGTTTTAATTATACTTAACATCTTACAGCATGTCAGCGTATTCGGTTTGAAGAAAAAGGGAAGCGGTTATTATTAATATGAATTTGACCGGACTCGAAATCGGGACGTGTGCTTTGTAATTGCACACAGTCCACCGCTGGACTCTGTGTCTAACCTGCTTAAAACATCACGATTAATTATACTTATACACATGTTTTTTTCTTCGTCTTCTTCACTTTTCGAAGTACCGAACAGTGAAACCGATTGTTTGTTTACTTGACCAACAATGCTTATGATTGATTGAATTGGAGTAGAAGAAGGAAATTAAAGAATAAGATGTACCAATCACAGAGTGTCTTCTTTAGATTTTCCGGCAAGATTCGTCGGTTCTGTTTTGCGGATTCCGTTTAGGTGAACTGTTTTAGCAGTTTTTGATCATTGGTTTGAACAATTAAAGTATAAATCAAAAGATAGTAGAGAAGTTTTGACAGTTATACCGTCTGACGAGCGAATACGGTTTTCTGATCAACGATTCCGGCGATGTTCCGGTGAAATTGGAAATCTCCGGCGACGAGCTTTTGAGGAGACGCAACCTCGGAAAGAAAGTGCAGTTGAGAGCGAAAAGTTTACGAGATGTTTGGGTGAGTATTTATAGGGATGAACGGCTGGATTGGGTTGAATCGAGGTCAAGGTTCGCGGTCAAGGTTTTCCGGCGGTTACGTCTGACATTGGGGGTTAGACATCGGTTATAACCGATGCCGAAATTAGTTCACGCGTTTCAGTCAAAGGAAACGGTCGTGATTCGCGAAATCTTCGGTTTTTTCCGGCGACTGCAGATTGGGCGTGCTGATTTCCGGATTTTGATTTTCTAGTTTTTGTATATATGTTATTTGTTTCCTTGTTTATCACAAAATCGTGTGTGGCGGAGTGGTGTGTTGTGCGTTTGTTCATCCGGGTGACCCGGGTTCGAAACACGGCGTCTCCTTTTATTTTTTTATTCATTAATTATTATTAATTTTCAATTATAGATTTTAAATTCTAATATTTATTAATTATGTATTGTTTAAAATTAATATGAACCAAAAATACGCAACGAACTTTATAACTGAATGTTTGACTGATAAACGAAGCGGGTTTTGGAAACCCGTTTTTCGACGGATGTTACAGTATTCCCTACTTTTAGAAATTTCGTCCCGAAATTTAAGTTGTAGTGGTATATTTGACTTGAAGGGAGGATGTTTTAATTTTGATGATTACATAATTAGAAGAGGGTGAGAGTTTAAATCTTATTTGAGGCGGTAATGTTCCTAGTAAGGGTTGAATACCCTGCTACAGGAATCAGTTTTTGATGCCTAAAGTATAAGATGCGGAACATGGATAAACAGAGTTGATTGACTAAGCATGATCTCATGCATAAGAGTTTTGAGAGAATTGATACGTTTGGAAAGATAAGGTTATATCATAAAACAAAACTTCAACCATGACGATACTAAAACCTACACGGAACTTCTCATAACCTCCTGGTAATGCTTTTGATCCTTTGCCAAGAATACTTATATATAGGAAGTACCAGCGGCGTATCCACCATATTCTTGTCAAATTTTCATTGGCTTTATCAGTAAATTATGATCAGTTCTATGTGACTCTAAAACATAAACAAACACAACAACCAAAGCTTGAGTCTCAATTCTGAAAGGATACATGACTGAATGATGACAGTACCTCTCTCGTTTGTTATGATGAAGGGGTTAGTCTATGTAAAAGTGAGACACAACCCAACTTCTTTAAATGATGTGATCGAGATACGTCGAAATGTATGATGATATGAATGTTAAATCAATGAGTATAAAACAAAACTGTAATATCAATTCGCATTAAAATTCTTGGATACATAAATTCCCAATTTACAACTGGGACACGGAAAGATTGAGATAACATAAAGAAAACATTAAAACTAGACGATTGGAGTTGAGTCTTATTCTTGGTGAGGAAAACTAGTTGGGTGATTCGTTTGGGCCGTTATTATCTTCAACAGGATTGGCGTTGATGTTGTAAGCCCTTCCTCTTGCTGGTGTTGGAGCTGGGGTTTACTTGATTTGCTTGGTTAACTGGGTTTGCTTGAGCCTGGGCGTTTATGATGTTAACCAATCGAGGGCACGTGTTTCTAAAGTGGGTAGGATCGCCACAATTAAAACAAGCTCGAACATATGGGAACATGGGGTATTGGGGTTGTTGATATGTTTGGATCATGTTTTGAGTAGGGGGTGAAGCTTGGTTTTGAGGGGCACGACAAGTTTTGCTCCAATGACCATAACGCCCACAATTTGCACACAGTCGACAAGGTACGGTAGATGGATGGTGATAAAAATAGGTGTTACATTGAGGGTGAGGTCCAATATAGGGTTTCTTATTTGGGTAAGTAGAGTTGGGTGCTAGTTGAGTGATTGGGATAGCTTGGAGGGGTACGGCTTGTGAAACTGGTTGATTGCCTTGGGTGATAGCGAAATTTTGTCCATCTCGTTTTCTCTTAGGAGTGGTTTGAGGAGGGGATTTGGTCTGGGTTAGGTTGGAGGTTTCGGTTGATGCTTTATCCTTCTTCTTCTCCTCTGTGAAGTCTTTATTTCGTATGCGGTTTTCGGTGAGCTCTATAGCTAACTCCATTGCTGCTTCCAAAGTTGCAGGAGTGGTACTTATCACAGGGTCTTGAATTTTTGAAGGAAGACCTCGAATGTAGTGCTCGATCAAACGGTAGAGGGGAGTGAACAAGTTGGGGACCATCTGATTCAACTCAAGAAATCTCTTGTTGTATGCGGTGTGGTCGCCTTCCTTTTGTTTTAAAGAGTAGAACTCATCTTCTAATTTCTTGATTTCGCTTCTTGGACAGAAATGTCTTGTCATGATTTCCTTCAACTCTTCCCAAGTCAAAGTCATAACATCTTCAGCACCTCGCTTGGCCTTCTCTGTATTCCACCATGTAAGTGCTACTCCGAACAAACGACCAGTAGCATATCGCGCCTTGCGATCATTGGGGCAGTCGCAATTGAGAAAAGTGTTTTCCATCTCCTCGAACCAATGGAGGAGAGCGGTGACACCTTCAGTACCTTCGTATTTTGGAGGATCGCATGATTTGAAATGCTTGAAGGTGCATTTAGTGGCTTTTGGGGGAGGATTGACAATGTTTTGATCTTCTTGGTGGATTGGGTTGACGGGATTAGCGGTAAGGGCCTGTTGTACTTGAATTACGATGTTGGAATTACGACAGCCATTTTTTGAGCGATTTGGGCAGCCATGCGCTCGCGGGTTTTTCCTGATCTCATTTTTCTACGAGAGAGGCTAGAAGACATCTACAAGAAATATGTATCAAGAGTATGAGTTTGACGTTTTAGGGGTCATGTGTCGTGTTTAGGAATGAACATTCATAAAATAAATGAAGAATAAAAATTTACTACATCCATAGGATGTCTTGGGCTTTGCTCGTAATTGGGCCTTGCACGCCGCCATACTTCACCTTCGTAATCATGTGGGCCCCCATGATTACCAGGTCTTTCATATGGTTCGCATGTGTTAGCCTGATAACGTACACTAAAACCCGGAGAAAATCGAGAAATATGAATGTAACGTATGAAATTCGGAGTGCATCCAGGTGTGGACACGGTGACACCTCAAAGTGGGGTTAGTTCGAACGACGTTTGGTGTGGCATGCTTTGGCCTAATAGGTCCTTCGTACTCTCATCGTTAGTCCCCAGGTAGGCAAACTGGTCCGTTATATTGGATTTATACGAATGCCAACCTAGACAGGACGTTCCGATTACCGGTACTTGTACCCTTACAGTTACTACATGCCCGTCGTAGAACTCACTTTGATGAGATTAAAAAATGAAAAATGCGACAAAATCTTGAATAAAGGAAATATGAGGATGATTTGAATATGTGGACATTGAAATATGCGTGATGGATGTATATGTAAGCATGTTATGTTTGACAATAAGTATAACTCATTAAGTATCACACAATATAATAGTGGAAGTGTTTGAATGCATTTGTGTGGGTAATAAATACGAAACAAATAAACATCCTGAGTTTGCATGTAACCACATAAACAATTTAAAATCTAATCAACTATAGTATAGGCTCTAAGGGTCTAATAACCTATCCTATATCCCTATAGTCAAAAGCCCTGATACCAATCTGTCACACCTCGACACGCAGCGAAAACGGTGATCGGGGCATGATTGGGTTTTCATCAAAGCTCATGACATTTACTATAAAGTTTCATATTTATTATTTCTCTTTAAAGAAGAACATTACAATAAACATACAAGTACAACATGTTCAAATACATATTTCATGACTTCATTATTTTTCTTCTAAGGCAATTTCCTATGTGTTCCTTGCTTCAACCTGTCCACCTGTATCATGTGTAAAAATAGGGTTTTGGGTCAACAAAAAGTTGGCGAGTGAATCTTATTTAAACATTTGAAAGGATTAGTTATGTTGGTTATTTGAGTAAAATTGTGCATAACCAAATATGAATAAACGTGAATGTAAATTTAATCACAAAACACATAATATCAATAAATGCACAAGCACACACAAAATGATGAACAATGAGATCAAGGCTCAATCAAACGGAGCCGATCTAATGAGGCACCTGATGCTCAACTCGTCTCCCACGAGGAACTGATGGGCCTAATGCATGATTTGCACACAACTTAACAAGAATGTAAACACGTATCACAACAAACACCATAATCACATAATCTCGATTAATGCACAAGCACACACAAAATGATGAACAATGAGGCACCTGATGCTCAACCCGTCTCCAACGAGGAACTGATGGGCCTAATGAATGATTTGCACGCAACTTGACAAAATGTAAACACACATCACAACAAACAATATTTACATCTCGAGTTTAGATCATATAATGGTAATAGCACGAGTTTGAATAAATGAAATAATTAAAGCGACACATGATACACCCCAAACATGAATAAAAAGGGAATTTGTAAGAATTCACTCACATTGGGTGCGTTCTTTGATGACGTTAGATGCGCACGAATTTTAGGATTTGATCGACGAGGAAAAACTAACCTAAAATAATAACGAAATGGTTCGTAAATAAATGGATTTTATTTGAGATTAATACTTTTTAATTCATAATCTTATTAGGATTTTTAGATTTATTTTTGTGAGTTTAAGGACATTTTCTAACTTTAAAAATATTATTTTTAAATATTTTAAATAATTTTCTGATTAAATAAATAATAAAAAAAATAAAAAAATGATGACTTTTGACCATGTTGACCGTTGACCGGTCGGACCGTGTTTAATTATGCGCTGAGTGAGGTTCGAACTCGGGACCTCTCGTATACGTGCACGCAGCTCTACCAACTGAGCTACGTGTCTAACCCGAAATATTTCTGATTTTAATTATATTTATATACTGTTTAGATTTATTCAGAATTTTATTTAATTTAAAAAGGTTTTTAAACTGTCGAACCGGTGTGAGAGTCTGGAATCAAACCCGTGACGTATGCTTTATAATTGCACACAGTCCATCGCTGGACTGTGTGTCTAACCCGGTTAAAGTACTGGTTTTAATTATACTTAACATCTTACAGCATGTCAGCGTATTCGGTTTGAAGAAAAAGGGAAGCGGTTATTATTAATATGAATCTGACCGGACTCGAAATCGGGACGTGTGCTTTGTAATTGCACACAGTCCATCGCTGGACTGTGTGTCTAACCTGGTTAAAACATCACGATTAATTATACTTATACACATGTTTTTTTCTTCGTCTTCTTCACTTTTCGAATTACCGAACAGTGAAACCGATTGTTTGTTTACTTGACCAACAATGCTTATGATTGATTGAATTGGAGTAGAAGAAGGAAATTAAAGAATAAGATGTACCAATCACAGAGTGTCTTCTTCAGATTTTCCGGCAAGATTCGTCGGTTTTGTTTTGCGGATTCCGGTTAGGTGAACTGTTTTAGCAGTTTTTGATCATTGGTTTGAACAATTAAAGTATAAATCAAAAGATAGTAGAGAAGTTTAGACAGTTATACCGTCTGACGAGCGAATACGGTTTTCTGATCAACGATTCCGGCGATGTTCCGACAACATTGGAAATCTCCGGCGACGAGCTTTTGAGGAGACGCAACCTCGGAAAGAAAGTGCAGTTGAGAGCGAAAAGTTTACGAGATGTTTGGGTGAGTATTTATAGGGATGAACGGCTGGATTGGGTTTGAATCGAGGTTAAGGTTCGCGGTCAAGGTTTTCCGGCGGTTACGTCTGACATTGGGGGTTAGACATCGGTTATAACCGATGCCGAAATTAATTCACGCGTTTCAGTCAAAGGAAACGGTCGTGATTCGCGAAATCTTCGGTTTTTCCGGCGACTGCGGAACGGGCGCGCTGATTTCCGGATTTTGATTTTCTAGTTTTTGTATATATGTTATTTGTTTCCTTGTTTATCACAAAATCGTGTGTGGCGGAGTGGTGTGTTGTGCGTTTGTTCATCCGGGTGACCCGGGTTCGAAACACGGCGTCTCCTTTTATTTTTTATTCATTAATTATTATTAATTTTGAATTATAGATTTTAAATTTTAATATATTTATTAATTATGTATTGTTTAAAATTAATATGAACCAAAAATACGCAACGAACTTTATAACTGAATGTTTGACTGATAAACGAAGCGGGTTTTGGAAACCCGTTTTACGACGGATGTTACAGGTGACCCACAAACACAAACACACAACACACCGCTCCGCCACATACTATGTTTGTGATAAACACTAAAACAAATAACATATATAATAAAACCGAAATTCAAATTTGGTAATCAACGCGCCATATTCCGGCAATCCGCGATTTTGGCCATATTCCTTTTGACTGAACCACACAAATTGATGTCGACGTCGGTTATAACTGTTGCTGGCAATCAATTTCAGTCATAACCGACGGAAATCTTTAATCGCGAATTTTGACCCCAATTCAAACTCAATTCAGCTGTTCATCCCTATAAATACCCACTCAATCTTCTGGAAATCCTTTCGCTCAGAACCGTACACTTTTTCGAAGTTGCAATTCCTCAAAAGCTCGTCGCCGGAGATTTCCAATTTCGCCGGAACATCGCCGGAATCCCTGATCAGAAAACCGCGTCCGTTCATCAGACGGTATAATCATCTAAACTTTTCCTACTATGACTTAATTTATACTTTAATTGTTCAAACCAATAATCGAAACTGTTAAAACAGTTCATACCGCCGGAAATCACAAATCAGAGACGACGACACTTGCCGGAAAACTGAAGCAAACTCGCTGTTCTGGTATACCATATCATTTAATTTTTCTGTCCATTTCAATCAAGTATAAGTCGTGATCGATTAAACAGAACAGTCGGATTTCACTGTTCTGTGTTCTTATAAACGAAGAAGATGAAGTCGAATATAAGTATTAATATAATTAAAATTGGATATTCAAACGGGTTAGACACACAGTCCAGCGGTGGACTGTGTGCACAAACAATACACACGTCCCGGGTTCGAAACGCACACGTTACCGACTTTCAGAAATAAAACCAACATTTTTAGAACTTAATCAGATCAAGTCACAGAATGTTTATAAGAGTAATATAATCCATTAGTTAAACAGATTAGACACACAGCCCAACTGGTTGGGCTGTGCGCACTCGAACCGAAGGACCCGAGTTCGACTCCGGGTCTCTGCAACCGGTTCGGCCATATAAATCATTTTTAATAAAAACCAAATAAGTTTAAAATTAATTAGAAATATAAATATAATTAAAACAGAGAATATTTCGGGTTAGACACGTAGCTCAGTTGGTAGAGCTGTGTGCACGTATACGAGAGGTCCCGAGTTCGAACCTCACTCAGCGCATAAGAAAACACAGTCTGACCGGTCAAGACCCGGTCAACGGTCAACGGTCAACGGTCAAAAAGTCAACTTTTTATTTTTTTTATTTATTTATTTAATTGGAAAATTATTTAAAAATACTTAAAAATAGGATTTTAAAGTTAGAAAATCTCCTTAAACTCACAAGAATAAATCTAAAAATCCCATTAAGAGCACTAATTAAAAATATTAATCTCAAATAAAATTCATTTATTTACCGAATCATTTCGTTATTATTTTAGGTTAGTTTTTCCCTCGTCGATTAAATCCTAAAATTCGTGCGCATCCAACGTCATCAAAGAACGCACCCAATGTGAGTGAATCTCTATCAATTCCCCGTTTTAATCATGTTTTGGGGTGTATCATGTGTCGTATAATTCTTTTATTATATTTAAACACTTGTGCATACATCATATCTGTGATCAAATGTGTATCAATTGTTGCGTAGATTATATGTAGATTGGTTTTATCATTTTCAGTGCACGCATTTCATTAGGCCCATCAGTTCCCCGTGGGAGACGGGTTGAGCATCAGGTGCCTCATTAGATCGGCTCCGTTTGATTGAGCTTTGATCTCACATACATCATCATTCATGTCATATACTCATCCAAAGTGGTTTGTGTTTGTTTATCTATATATGTTTGCTCACATGTGATTATTGCACAATTTTCCTTATTAAATAAAACAAGAAATTAGTAACAATATTTTATCAAGGTTCACTCGCCAACTTTTGTTGACCCAAAATATCCCCCGTTTTACACATGATACAGGTGATCCAGCTGAGACAAGAACCACATAGGAAGGCCTAGAAGAATAAACAAGTTTAAGATTTGGAATAATTATGTAGTTTCATTTTCTTGTAATTGTATGAACTTTGTTATGGATATTTGAGTTGTAATTTGAATTTAATAAATATGAAACATTTTAGTAAACATCATGAGCTTTGGTGATAACCCAATTATGCCCCGCCTCTTATTCCGCTGCGGGTCGGGGTGTGACATGGATAGTACGCTCACTTTGACCATCAGTCTGAGGATGGTAAGCCATACTAAAATTTAATCTTGTGCCTAAGGATGTTGGAAACTTTTCTAAAAATGAGAGGTATATCTAGTATCTCTATCAAATACAATAGATACTGGCACACCATGTAGGGACACAATCTTTTGCACATACAACTTAGCCAGTTTGTTTGAATTATACGTTTCCTTTATTGGCAAGAAATGTGCTGACTTAGTCAGCCTATCTACAATGACCCAAATCGTGTCATTACCACGTTTGGTCTTAGGTAACTTGGTAATTAAGTCCACTCTTACCATTTCCCATTTCCATGTGGGAATTTCCAATTGTTGTAGAAGTCCTGGCGGCTTCTGATGTTCGGCCTTAACTTGCGAACACGTTAGACACTTAGCTACATAAGTGGCTATGGATTTCTTCAGAACCATCCACCAATAATTCTTTTTTAGATCTTGATATATCTTGTCACCACCTGGGTGAACTGAGTATCTCAAGTTTTGCGCTTCTTGGAGGATTAGATCTCTAAGTCCTCCAAAGATTGGAAGCCAGATTCTATCATTAAATCTAAGGATTCCATCCTTTCCACGAGTTAACTAATCAACAGTTCTGCCTAATCCCTCATTAGGAACATTAACCTCTAACAGGGCTTGCTTCTGCGCATCTAATAGCTTCTCATTAAAGCTATTTCTGAGCTCAACGCTCTTTGCGTTAATCCTTATAGGTTTAACCTTTTTCCTTGCGTCTCAAGGTGTCAGCAACTACATTTGCCTTGTCGGGATGGTATCAAATTTTGCAATCATAATCATTGAGGCGTCAGCAACTACAGATATTGGAGACTTTTATAGTCTGTGTATATAATACACTTTGTGCCATACAATAATGTCTCCACAGTTTTAGTACAAATACAACGACACCCAATTCTAAGTCATGGGTGGTGTAATTCCTTTCATGCACCTTTAATTATCGTGATGCATAGACAATCACCTTGCCTTTTTGCATTAGCACACAGCCCATGCAGGTGTGCGAAGCATCACAGTAAACAACAAATTCTTCAACACCCTCGGGTAGGGATAACACGGGAGCATTGCTCAATTTGTGTTTAAGAATCTCAAAGGATTCTTGTTGTTTCGGACCCCAATTAAATTTAACATTCCTACGGGTCAAGGTAGTTAAAGGAGTGGCTATCCTCAAAAAATTCTCAATGAACCTCCTATAGTAACCAGCCAATCCTAAGAAGCTACGAATTTCCAATGGGGTTTTAGGCGTTTCTCAATTCATTATAGCTTCTATTTTGGCGAGATCCACTTGGATACCACGCTCACTTACCATATGTCCAAGAAACTGGACTTCTCTAAGCCAAAACTCACACTTAGAGAACTTAGCATAAAGCTTCTCTTGCCTTAGCAGTTCTAAGATGCACCGAAGATGTTTCTCATGATCAACTTGATTACGAGAATAAATATTTATGTCGTCTATGAAGACAATGACAACCTTATCCAAATATGGTTTGCAGACTCTATTCATGAGATCCATGAATGATGCAGGTGCATTTGTGAGCCTAAAAGGCATCACCAAGAATTCATAATGACCATATTGGGTCCTGAAGGCAGTCTTAGGAACATCTTCACTTCTAGCCTTCAGCTGATGATAACCTGATCTCAAATCGATCTTGGAGAAGTAACTAGCCCCTTGAAGTTGGTCAAATAAATCATCGACCCTGGGCAAGGGATAATGAATTTTGATTGTTATCTTGTTTAGCTCACGGGAATCAATGCACATCCGCATTGAACCGTCTTTCTTCTTAACGAAGAGGATAGGAGCTCCCCAAGGCAAGGAACTTGGCTGAATAAAGCCTTTCTCTAACAGTTCATCCAATTGTGTCCTCAACTCCTTCATTTTCGTCGGTGCTAACCGATATGGAGCTCTGGCTACAGGCGCTGATCCTGGTATGATATCAATCCTAAACTCCACTTGCCTGTCAGGAGGTAGGCCTGGTAATTCTTCAGGGAAAACATCGGGATACTCTGAAATAACTGGGAGGTCTTCAATGTTCGGCTTAGGCTCGTTATAGTGACTTGTGCTATGTAAATAACACAACCTCTCCCTAAACACTTGGATGCCTTAAATAACGACACCTTGTCTGGCAATCCATAGTGTAAATCTCCATGGATGGTGATCGATTCACCGGATGGGGTTTTAATTTCGATGAGTTTCTTATCGCAGGTAATGCGGGCTTGGTTATGGGATAACCAATCCATGCCTAAGACTACATTGAACCCTGCCAATTTCATTGGTAGCAAAGAGGTAGGGATGGAATGATTCTTAATGGATATAGAACATCCAACAAGGATGGAAGATGCAAATTCTAAACTTCCATCAGCAAGTTCTATCTCGTAAGTTTTCACTAAAGTTCTTGAGGGCAAGTTTAATAGTTTACTAAACTTATGGCCAACAAAAGATTTATCTGCACCTGAATAAAAAAGAACTCTAGCATAGATATCGTTAATGAGGAATGTACCTGTTATGACTTTGTTGTCATTAACAGCTTCTCTTGCGGTCATCTGAAAGGCACGAGTATTCCCCTTCTTGGCCTCCCCTGGCTTCGCATTATTACTCTTAAGATTCTTAGGGCAGTTAGTCTTGATATGCCCTTTTTCATTGCAGACGTAGCAGACGACATCCTTAAGATCCTTACATTCTAGGATCTTATGCCCCTTTCTCTTACAGATACCACAGGGTTTGGTTTGTGGATCATAATTACACTGTTCCAAGTGCATGCGGTTGCAAGTCTTGCATGTTGGCGTCACAGCCGACTTGTCTTGGTTCCTTTTGAACCCAAATCTCCCTTTATTTTTCTTATTAAACCTCTGGGAGTTGTCATATTCTCTCTTTCTTTTCCCGTCAGTTTTAGACTTAACTGACTTTTACCTTACTAGATCAAGGGTGAGGGATAGGGACAGGCCAACAGCGGACCTATAGGTACTAGGCTGAGCAGCCTTTACCATGCCCTTAATCTCAGGAGCTAACCCATTGATAAAACGCGCAATGCGTTTGGTTTTCAGGGGTGATTAGATAGGAAACTAACCTAGATAGGGAGTTAAAGTCAGAAACGTACTTCCGACAATCTAGGTTCTTCATTGAAAGAGATAAAAAGTCCGTCTCTAATTTCTCCACCTCATGAGGTGGGCACTAAGTTTCCTTAACAAGGTCCACAAACTTGGATCGTCCAAAATTATACAGGTGTACTTTACCTGTAGACTGGATCATGGCTTTCCACCAGATTAGGGCATCACCCTTAAAGGACTGTGATACATATTTGACCACATCCTTATCAGCACAGCCGCCGATATCTACGATTGTCTACATCTCATCCAGCCACTTTAAGGCTTCCACAACTCCTTTCTCCCCATTAAAGTCCCGGGGCTTGCAGGAGACGAAATACTTATAGGTACATCCGTCTTTAAAAGAACGGGACCTATCAGAAAAATCTATTTTCTTTGGTTCACTCTTTGCATTCGAAGAGTGAACAGAGCTCTCCTTATGAGCTGAGGATGGGGTAATCGATAATGGTCTAGAGCGAGTAGCACTCGACTCTTTAAGCTTTTCTATGGCATTTCCCATGGCCTTTTCAACAGCCGCATCAATGCGAGCTTGAAAATTATCATTATTAATATCTCTGTTTTTGGCATTGTTAGAGTCAACATCCCGGTGGCTACTTTGCGCCTCATCCGAGTTAGCCATTTTTGAGCTTTGGCTCTATACACCAATAAAACTTCACTTAGCCATGTTATATCAACCATATTGGCTTTAAACATTGGTAACAATCCATTGCCTAAACTTATAACACCTAATGGCATACCTCTCAACATCGTCCGTGGACATGAGAGATTCCTGGTTCATAAGTAATGTCATACCTCTAAAATCACCAACGCGTTTTGGGCTTAATGCTAGTGGATAAGAGGAGAACTCCACAGTTAAGCATGCTCAGGTGGGAGTAGTACCAGGATGGGTGACCTCCTGGGAAGTCTCCACCGGGGCAACCAAAAACAAATCCGTGAGCTCTTAGCGGGCAAAACGGACAATATTGGTGATAACGAGGGGCAGGGGTGTTACAGAGTGGTATCAGAGCCACTCCTGTGCCGTTCGGGATGTTGGGGCAAAACCTCATCGAGGACGATGAGTCCCTTAGGGGGGTGATTGTAACACCTAATGGCAACCTCCCAAATGTGGGGCAAAAAACCTCATCGAGGATAATGGCAACCTCCTAAATGTTGGGGCAAAACCTCATCGAGGACGATGAGTCCCTTAGGGGGGTGATTATAACACCTAATGTCATACCTCTCAACATCGTCCGTGAACATGAAAGATTCCTGGTTCATAAGTAATGCCATACCTCTAAAATCACCAACGCGTTTTGGGCTTAATGCTAGTGGATGAGAGTAGAACTCCACAGTTAAGCGTGCTCAGGTGGGAGTAGTATCAGGATGGGTGACCTCCTGGGAAGTCTCCGCAGGGGCAACCAAAAACAAATCCGTCTTAGCGGGCAAAACAGACAATATTGGTGATAACGAGGGCTAGGGGTGTTACAAAACTAGTGTAAATAACATCACAACTCTTAGGCTTAACATATCTATATTTGGCCTAGGTCTTAATAGGACCATTAAAGGCAAATTACAATTTGGATATAGTCCATATATTTATTAGACAGTGGATCGCATTGTCACAACTGCTAGTGTCAAAATTGACAATTATATTTAGCTCTTAAGCTTGTCATGAAGGACATAAAATTTATGGCACATAGTCCTGCCACTAATGGACGTATTAATATGACACTTAGGCTTGCCACTAATGGACATAGAATTTGACAGGGGGTTATATTACCCACAGCTGTCGTTGTCATTTGACAATTTAATATTGCTCCAAGGCAAATCATCACTAAATGGATGTTTAAGCATGGCCCCAAGGGCAATACATTTCTATTGGATGTTTTAATTATAGCCCCCAAGGGCAATACATCACTAATGGATGTTTTATCTTAGCCCCAAGGGCAATACATCACTAATGGATGTTTTAATCATAGCCCCAAGGGCAATACATCACTAATGGATGTTTTAATTATAGCCCCAAGGGCAATACATCACTAATGGATGTTTTATCATAGCCCCAAGGGCAATACATCACTAATGGATGTTTTAATCATAGCCCCATGGGCAATACATCACTAATGGATGTTTTAATCACAGCCCCAAGGGCAATACATCACTAATGGATGTTTTGATCATAGCCCCAAGGGCAATACATCACTAATGGATGTTTTATTATCATCGCACTGATGATATTAGTTGGGATCAAATTTGATCACGTAGGCTATATAATAGGTCTTAGGACGTAGTCCTTTCACTTAGATGGCTAGTGTGGTTCCTCAAGTCCCACTACCAAGAGTATCTTAATGATTGATTAATGGTCGCGGTCACCTTCGACCTTAACGACCTTGGAGGCTTGAACCTAGTTCCCCACCTCTGGATAGAAGGATAACTTCCTTTAACTATCCTGATAGAAGGCTCCTTGTTCTTAACTATCATTTCTTGGCCAATGTGTAGTCTACGCCACTGGGCATAATCAAATCCATTAAGTTCTTTTTGGAATTATATCGTAGAGCACAATTTTGAGTAAAAATCGAGACGGTTGTTTGAAGAGAATGAATACATATATATAATTCCAAAAATACTTCATTAAATTCCAAATAGAAATTACAATACTAGAAACAATGAAATAAACTGTCCATGCAAGGACTTAAAGAAATAAAAATGTCCACGCAGGGACTAACATAAATTATTAGAAGAGACTTAACTCGTCCTTCTTTCCGTTAACTAGTTTGGAGAGTTTCTTGAAGAACTTGTTTGTCTTCTTCTCCGTTTTTCCACTTGTTGTTACATTCTTTCATTCGTTCTAAGGCCTCATTAATGGCCTCGAGTGACGGCGGAGGTTGTGGTTGTGGTCGTGGTATACTAGGGTACTGATACCCATAACGTGGATATCCGGTAGGTGGATAAGTAGGTGGGAAAGGAGACGGGTATAGTGCGTTATGCATGACCGCTTTCATGTAAGGGTCATCAACCATGCTTGGTAATTGACTGGTGTAGACGGGTTAAAAGGATCATATCCAGTATTATCTTGATATGTTGGGATGGAGTTACTATAATCCGATGGTGGTGGTTGAACTGCGGGTGATGGAGTTGGTTCTACCACAGGTGAAACATTAGAGGGTCCACCCATTTGTGGGTCCTCTTGAATTGTGGGGTAAGGGTTGTGCAAAGGTAGCAGCCATCCTGACCTTTGACCTGCACGTACCGACATACGTGCTCCATGCTTCCTCCTTGGTGGTTTAGGTGGTGGTTGAGGTTGGTCCATCGGTTCCATGTGGACGTCTTCTTGTATAGGAGGTGGTTGAGAGTGATGGGAAGGAGTGTTGACGAAGGTAAATTGGTTCCAATAATGGTCCCATTCGTTAGGACCTTGGTATGGCCGATTCGGCGTAAGAGTTCGAATCGCTTGAGATTTTTGTGGGATGCGTATGCGATCCCGACGGTCGCATCTCCGGGTCGGAGTCCTCGTCCATGGGGTTTGGTTGATCCAATTGATTTTGGTCGGCTGGAGGCCTATTTAAATATTGGTTTGGATTAAACTCATCATGGTAAGAATGGTGAGAGTGATGGGAGTGGTGAGAGTGGTGCGAATGGTATGAGTGGTAACAACTTTGAGTGTGGGTAGGCGAATGTTCGACAAATGGCCATGAATCTCCTGAGTCCTCATAGGGGTTTAGGTGATGGGGATGTGAAGGGATGTGTCCTGATGGTCCTCCCCTCATGGGTCCTTTTCCTCGTCCTCGAAATCTTGGCGGCATTTTCCTGTTAAAATCAATTTAAAAACAATACTAATAACTTAATAATGAAATGAGCAATCCTAGGTCAATGCCTAGACTCGGAAGTCGAAGGAATGTGCTCGTGTAAGTTTGAGATTAAACATAAGATGGATAGTGTTTAATTCTCTCAAACGTTGACTCTGATACCAACCTGTCACACCCCGGATTTCCAACCCAAATCCATACACCGGTGAGCCCGGGTGGGGAATATCATGATGTAAGTTGATATCATCATAGTCAATTAAACACGGCACAATGAAAGTCTTGGAGTAAAATTACTATTACAAACCAAATGTCGAAATACAAAATAATATACACGCTCCTAATAGAAGATCCACAGGCGGATCATAAAATGTACAAAGAAAGAATATAAAACATACTTTAGGGCAGATCTAAGGATTTGCAAGATCCTCTTATTTCACTACCGAGCAGCTTCCAGCCTATTTCGTATTATACCTGCAGCTTAGACTTTTGAAAATACGTCAGCTTTTGCTGGTAAATACACCCAACTGACTCATTTTGAAAACATTTTAGAAATTTGATTTAAGTGCACAGGACACAAATCTTTTATAAATTGGGAAAGTTACTTTGTAACCTTGTTAACAGATTCACATGTTTGTCCATATATACAGGGCCCAGTACAGAGACCGATACATGATTAAATACACACCACTTAGAACTCACGGAGGAGTTATCCCCAACGTCTTGGGTAATTTGTATTTGAGCGTCTGTCAGGTGTATGCCTACACCCCGCGCTAAGGTCGTGGCCATTATCTAATGTAATGAGCCGAGGATATCCAGGACACGGTAATTTAACCCCTGATGTTTAGGTTATAAAAAAAAACTGATTAAAATGGAATATGTGGATTTACTAGCCACAATCCGACATTTGTTTGATCCCATTTCTGACCAAGCGGTAATAATTTACCGTATCCCAAGCCCGTATAGGGAAAATAAGTCAAGAGTATTTACCAGAGCTAGTCTTGATTTTAAAATGGAAGGTTTAATATCTCAGCCGTATCCAAAATGAACTAAGTGCAGATAGCATTTACCAGAAGGCTCTAGTCTGGATTATGGCATAAGCTAACCAATTAAATACTAACGATCTTATTTAAGTCATAGACTTAGACCGAGTAGTGTACAGGATCAGAACATATAGTGTTTGATTAAACGATGGCTAGATAGAATGTAGTTTAAATCGGACAAGTACTTTGACTTGCATAATATGGGTAAACTATAAACATTCTGGATTTTAAGACTTAAATGATAAGGTTAGACCCGTTTCGATTAATTTCTGTAAACTAGTTACATATACTTAACCTTACACATATTAGCGATATCGGGTAACCGAATAAGTCATGGACAAGTTCTATATGCCATATATTTTAAATAAGTTGCAATATCAGTAGGATATCAACTTTTATGCCCGTTATGGTTTTAAAATGAAACTATGCCTCATTAGGGCGTTTCGGTTATTTAATACCATATAAAAGTAACTTAAATATAATTTTAATGTTATAACTAAAAGTATTCTGGAAAAATAATTTATTTATGATATAATATCTGTAGGATATTGATTATATGTGTAATTTATCTTTTATGACCAAACTATTCACCGAAGGGGCATTTTGGTCATTTAACACATAGCTTATAAATTATTTGGGATTCTGAGTTTATATCTTGTACCTACTATAAATATGTTTAAAATAAGTTTTAAAATCAGTAGGTAACAAGTCTTTTCCAATTGACATGGTATAAAACTATGCGCCGAAACGACGCTTATTTCGTAAAATGACGTTTAATGTGATGTTTAATGAAAACTGATGTTAAGGTCAGATTAAAATGTCTTAGATATGTTATTTAATATAAGATATCAGTAGGTGAAAGATTTACCTTAAAAATATTTGATTAAAATCATTTTATGAGCCACAAGGGTTTTATCGTCATTTATCAACAAAATACATGGATTTGTTTGTAAACTCAGTTTATAATTTGGTTTAGCATCCCAAATAATCCTACTTATAATATTACATCAGTAGGAAACTTATTTTCAAGTTCATTATCATTTAAACCTTGTTTTATGCAAAAAGGGCATTTTAGTAAAAAATGGCATAATTACGGAACTTGCGCATAAACTCAGATTCTGATTACGATCATGTAATAATGCAACTTTAGTTCAGTAGCTAACTAATACAAATCAGGTCAGAATCAAAATTTAAAGCAGAAGTCAAACTTCACGACTTTCGGTTGCGAACCGACCCTAGAACTGAATTGTATTGGTGCATATTTGTGACACTAACTTAGATTTGGTCTTTGGATATCTTGTAATTAGTAAAATGATAAACGTTTAGCGGGTTTAGTTTTGTAATAGTTAATTAGAAGTAATTGGGCTGAACTAGATACAATATAACACATGCTAGGCGAATTGGGCTTTAAACACATTAGCAGTCCATGTAGGAAACCCTAGCCCATGAGCATAATCTATCTCTATATATAGGGAGTTTGTGATTAGGGTGAAGGCTGCTCAGTTAGTTGTTCAGTGCTGAAAGGTTTACTTCAGACAGATTGAGAGAAGAGTCTTGAATTGATTATAAAACAATTGTGTTTGATAATCAATAGAAGACAGTTTAAAGGAATTGTGTTCGTGTTCTTGTTCGTGTTCGTGTTTTCTGTGAAATCTGATCTAGGGGATTCCGCACTCTAGATTTGATAGACAATTCTGTCAAGATCCATAAAGACTAGGGGAGCTACAATTGGTATCAGAGCATTCGGCTCTTGATTATTGCTCGGTTCATAATCGTGACAGCAGAAAAATTGGGTATTTGGGCGTTTTTGGAGGCTGTTCTTGAAGTTTGTGACGGCTGAATTAGGGTTTTGACGGCTGTCTTAGAGTTTTTGCAGGTATTTCGGATTTTCTGCAGTATTTCGGATTAACAACTAAGCATTCCGGATTGAAGACTTGCATTCCGAATTAAAAAGCATAGTAATTCGGATTGAAGAATTGAATTTCGGACCAGAATCTACAATTCGGATCTGGAAAACAGGGCAATTCGGATCAGAAAAGCCATTTCGGATTCCATTTCGGATTCAAATTCGGATCAGAAGTGTATTCCGGATTTCAGAAAAGCCATTTCGGATTCCATTCCGGATTTCCATTTCGGGTCAGAACAGTGCATTCCGGATCACTATTCCGGATTTCCATTTCGGACCTGAACTGTGCATTCCGGATTTTATCTCGGATCGCTATTCCGGATCACCATCTCGGATTAGTAATTCGGATTACTGTTCCCGATTTTCGTTTTGGATTGTTATTCAGAGTTACCATTTCGGATTTTACACTGTTCCGGGTTACACATAAAAAGGTGGAAACTTAACCAGCTGACGTAACTAGAGTTAAACGTTTTCGGACATAGAAATTGATCCACAGACAATTTTGACGAACCGTTTGGACAGTTAGACTAGGTTGATTTTTAGGAAAAAAGTCAGACATTATATATCATTAGAATCGTATCATCGAGACGAGTCTAACAGTATAATTTGGTAACCACTCATTCGGACAAGTTTTAACGTTTTTAACGAGCCGGTTAGGTAAAAATGTCGAATATGCCAGACCTAAATGAGTTATTGAGAATGGAGCACGAGGCTGGTACCACAATCAAACCTCCAAAGATGCTGAAGGTGGAGAACTATCTTACTTGGAAGGATAGATTTCAATCCTTTATTGAATATCAGGACACACGGATGTGGATCTATATTCAAGATGGGTATGCTAACCCAACACATGATTTTGAGGGCAGACAGCGTGTTACTGCTTACGTGAATATGTCTGAAGCTGAGAAGAGAATGTATGAGTCAGAGAAGAAAGCCTTAGCTGCTATTAAGATGTCGTTACCTGATGGCATCAAACACATTCAAACGTTATACTACATCAAAGAAGATATGGGATGCCCTGGAGAAGAGGTATGAGGGCAATACTGATGTGAAGAAGAACAAGGTGGATCTGCTAAAGAAACAGTTTACTGCATTCAAAGGAATAGAAATGAGTCCCTAGAAGATATTATCACGAGATATTATCATCTGATGTCAGAAATAGACAATTATGACATAGAGGGATACACAGATGTTGAGATAAACGACAAGTTGCTGGAAGCTTCACCTGCAAAGTGGGATATTTACACGTTGTTGATAAAGGGTGAAGCTGATTATGAAAAGAAAGACTTGGAAGAGGTTGTTGGGAAGTTGAGAGCTTATGAGCTCAATATGAAGAAGAAGGAAGCGGGTTATGATCAGGTTCAAGATCCGGGGATATATAAAGGTCTTACACCTTCATCTTCCAACAATGCTTCTAGCGACACTGCAACTGCGTTTCTCTCATGTGAGAATGAACAGATAGTGACAAATTCTGATTGAGAAGTATGTTTCGTTGCTGCTTCAGGAGGCTCTTCAGGGGCAAAGTGATAACAATCAAGTAACAACAGTTCTAAGTCTATGCTTCTGAGTGTCAAAAGTGCTAAAGATCACCTGGCATTGCTTGCTTCTTTTGTTGCTTCCTACGAGAACTATATTTAGGAAAAATATATGATCCTGCTACATTTGATGAAGATTATGATCAGATCGACCCTGATGACATAGAGGAGATGGGTTTGCAATGGCAGATGGCCATGATCTCTAGAAGGGTGAAGAGGTTTATGAATAGAACGAGCAGGAAGTTCGTTGGAAAGAGTGTGGGCTTTGACAAGCAAAAGTGAAGTGTTACAACTGTCACAACTACGGACATTTCGCTAGAGAGTGTCAAAGAGCAAAGTCTGAATCGCGTTCTAGTTCATCCTTTCAAGATTCTCCTGGTCATGGTTCAAGCAATAGGAATGCATCAAACAACACTGGATCAAAGGCCCTTTCTACTGCAAGAGAGGGTTCTTATGATTGGAGTGCTCATCTGGAGAGTGATAACAACGCCTCACAGGCGTTCATGGCTGAGATAGCTCCAGTTGCTGATGAAGAAGTGAAAGCTGATGCTGAGGGAGAGCAAGAGAAGGTAGCTGAGAAGGCTGATGGAGAACAGACTGCTACAGAGAAAAAGATGGCTGCTGATTTTGATGCTTTCATGGCTAATCTAAGCAAATCAACAGGCGAGGTATGTTCTAACTTTGGTAGTTCTGTTTGTTTGAAGTGTCGTGAACTGCAAAGTGAAGTTGACACATTAACAAAGCAAAACCAAAGTCTGGCTAATGAGCTCTCAAATCTAAAAGAATCAAACTTTTTTGTAAAATGAAATGAGTCATTATACTTGAAGAAAATTAAACGTTATGAAGAAGAAATTAATATTCTAACCTGTAAGCTAAACGAAAAACTTCAAGTTATTGACTTAGCTCATGATACGATGAGTGAGAAAACAAAAGAGGTTTCTGAAAAGTGCCAAGAGTTGTCTGAAGCACAACTTAAAATTTGTGAGCTTGAAAAGAAGTTAAATCAATTCAGAGATTCATCTTTTGTCATGAAACACATGATGAATGGCCTGAAGAAGAGTAATGACAAGACTTGTGTGGGCTTCAAAGGTCTGAATGAAGTTCCACCACCTCTTGGTCACGACTATTCTTTCCTACCAGATGAAGAAGAGTTTACAGACTTTGTGTCAACTACACCTGGTAGTTCCACATCAGAGGATGGTAATGTGACTGAAAATACCAAGAAGGATAATAACAGAGACACTGTTTTGAAAACAAAGAATACACACCCTAAGAATCAAAAACAAATTTTGTTAAAAAGGTTGATTTTGTTAAAGGGAGTGACATGAACGAAGAGGTCCCTGTTATTACCAAAGAGTCTAATGTGCAGTTTGCTGAGAACAAAAACAAAGAAAAATCAGAAGTTAAGCAAACTAAACAAGATCCTTCAAAGGAATCTTTATCATCATCATCGCCTGATGAAACTAAGGAAGAGGCTTCTGTAAAGAAGTCTTCGACTAGAAAATCGTGTTTCAAATGCCATGAAAAAGGACATGTAGCGAGCTGCTGTCCTAACAAAAGAGTGAAGCACAGGTAAGTGAGAGGCAAAAAGAAAAATCACCAGCAAAAAGTGGTGATGGTGAGAAGAAGGTAAACTCACCAAAGATATCTGCTACCAAGCAACAAAGTGTTGCTGTTGGTGTAGATAAGGCTGAAAAAGGAACTCACCAAGTTCCTCGTTTTCAAAGAAATCAACAAAGATTTCAGCCTGCATCTACATCAGGCAGATATGATAGACCTAGAAGTAGTTCACCAGGAATGAATTACTTTAATGGTCCATCAAATAATTTCAGAAGTCAAGGTCAATATCAAAATCGATACCAGAATGTTGGTAGTCAAAATTTTTATAACGATGGCTTTAGAAATTATCATCATCAAAATTCATGGAAGCAAAATCATAATTTCCAAAGGTCGCAAAGTCCAAACTTGGTTAGGAAACCTCAGGACCACAGACCTAGTGGAAATCAAAAACCATTTCCATCAACAGGTCTAAGATCCAAGACTCCTGTTAGGAGTGATGGATACTGGATGGATGTTCCTATGATTGATGAATCTGGAAGACCCAAGACCATTAAGGATTGGGTCCCCCAGTCTAACTATTTTTTTTGGATGGTGCAGGAGCTGCTAAGGAGGATTATCAACTTGTGGTATGTTGATAGTGGCTGCTCCAGGCACATGACGGGGGATGCGAGGCTGTTGACTGAGTTTGAAAATATAGATGGTCGTTATGTGAATTTTGCAGGTGCTAAAAGTGGGCACATTACAGGACGAGGAAAAGTGACAAACGGGAAGATCACACTGGACAAAGTGAACTATGTTGAGCAGCTGAAGCACAATCTGATGAGCATGTCTCAAGTCTGCGACAAGGGTCACTCGGTCCACTTTACAAAGTCTGAAGCTTTGGTGCTGAAACCTGGTTTGGTGATACCGGATGACTGGATAGTGATGAGAGCGCCAAGGAGAAATGACACTTATGTCATGGACATGGGTGCCAAAGATTCATCGACTGTGGTCGTGTGTTTATCATCAAAAGCATCTGAGGCTGAGTCATTGTTGTGGCACAGATGCATGGCCCACATCACTATCGAAAAATGAATTATATTATTAAAAATGGTTTAGTGGAAGGGGTGCCAGTGCAGAGGTTTCACGTGGAAGATAAATGTCTTCCATGTCAAAAGGGAAAACAACATAAGAAACCTCACAAGTCTAAAACAGTAAATTCCATAGATGCCCCTTATGAATTACTTCATACGGACCTATTCGGTCCAGTGAACGTAAGGAGCATAGGTGGAAAGTACTATTGTTTAGTTGTCACAGATGATTACTCACGTTATTCATAGGTTTTCTTTTTAGGTACAAAAGATGAGACAGCGGAGATGCTGATTGATCTTTTTACAAAATTGGAAAATGTCCATGATGCACAGATTAAGAGGATAAGGAGTGATAATGGGACGGAGTTCAAGAATCAAGTTCTGTATCTCTATTCTCTTCGCAAAGGAATTGAACATCAATATTCTGCTCCTTATACACCTCAACAAAATGGAGTCACTGAGAGGAAGAACAGGACGTTGATTGAAGCCGCAAGGACTATTCTATCTGATTTAAAGCTTCCAGTTCTCTTCTGGGGAGAAGCTATGAACATAGCTTGCTATGTCCTGAACAAAGTTTTGACGGTTAAACGGTTTAACAAAACATGTCACGAACTATTGTTTAACCGAAAACCAAACTTAATAGGCTTTGAACCATTTGGATTACCCTGCACCATTGTGCGAAAAAAAGATAAGCAAAAATTCGGTGAGGTAGCTGATGAGGGTTACTTTCTAGGCTATATGCCTGGAACACCGAATAAAAGTGTTTTTAATCTAAAAACAAATTGAGGTTGTGTTTAACATGGAAATCACCAGTTATTCACCTCAACAATCAACGAGTGGTCCTGCTATATTATATGATTATGAGAGTGTGTTTAAATCATTTAATATTCCTGATGTTTCAAATGCAGATGAGTCTCAAGTGATCCATACTGTAAACAGTGAAGATGGTGAGTGTGACTTCATGCCTAGATCGAGTGTATCGATGACAGATGCTCCAGAAACTTCTTCCAGTGCAGCTCCAGAGGACTCCAGTGATAGTGAGTCTGAACCTATTCAGGGGGAGGATTTCACTAATCCGTTTGCTAATGCTAATATTCAGGGGGAGGTTGGATCTAATCTGGGAGATAATCTGGTTGTTGACACCATTGCTACCACACGAGTACATAGAGATCATCCGGTTGAAAACATCATTGGTGATCCTACTGCAGGTGTTCAGATAAGAAGAGGTGTGCTCGAAGGTTCCTGTTTGTTCACTTCGATTCATAAGACTGGGTTGATTCATGAGTGTTTGTATATCTGCTTTATTGCCCAATAGGAGCCGAAGAATGTTCATATGGCTCGAAAAGACAATTGTTGGGTTGAAGCTATGCAAGAGGAACTAGCTCAGTTTAAGAAGTTGAAAGTTTGGGAGCTAGTTGATCTACCTGAAGGAGAGAAAGAAATAGGCACCAAGTGGGTGTTTAAGTGCAAGAAAGACGCCTGAGGGATCGTAATAAGGAATAAGGCTCCATTGGTAGTGAAAGGGTTTAATCAGCAAGAGGGGATTGATTATAATGAAGTGTTTGCAACAGTAGCAAGGTTGGAAGCAATTCGTTTGTTCCTAGCTTTTGCTTCATTCAAGGGCTTCAAAGTTTACCAACTTGACGTGAAGAGTGTGTTTCTTTACGGGAAAGTCCAAGAAGTGGTGTATGTCTCACAGCCAGACGGGTATACTGATCCAGATTATCCAGATCGAGTCTATCGACTTGATAAGGCATTGTATGGGTTGCATCAGGCACCTAGGGCGTGGTATGAGACACTATCATCACATTTGTTAAAACATGGTTTTAAAAGAGGTCAGATTGACAGTACATTGTTCATTAAGAGGAAGAAGGAAGACTTTCTGCTGGTATAGGTATACGTAGATGACATCATCTTTGGGTCATCTGATGAGAACATGTGTCATGATTTCGAAGAGGTGATGAAGAGCAAGTTTGAGATGAGTGCGATGGGTGAATTATCCTACTTTTTGGGTTTACAAGTTGAACAGAAGAAGGATGGGATGTTTATACATCAGACGAAGTATGTGTATGACATTTTGTCTCGCTTCAAAATGGAAGATTGCTCTACTTTCAATACACCTATCTGTGAGAATCACAATCTTGGTCCAGATCATGAGAGTGTGGAGGATGTTGATCCAACTCAATAATGATTGGTTCTCTGATGTACTTGACTGCCTCAAGACCTGACATCATGTTCGCAGTGTGTCTCTATGCCAGAT
Organism: Scalesia atractyloides; assembly: GCA_947069175.1. Taxonomy (NCBI): domain Eukaryota; kingdom Viridiplantae; phylum Streptophyta; class Magnoliopsida; order Asterales; family Asteraceae; genus Scalesia; species Scalesia atractyloides. Next base: position 71,144,647 of record CAMTDV010000026.1, read on the forward strand.
ATCAAGCGAATCCAAAGGAGTCCCACATGAAAGCGGTGAAGCGGATTCTTCGTTACTTGAAGGGGAAACCTAAACTTGGGTTATGGTATCCAGCTGCTAGTGATCTGAAGTTTGTTGCTTTCACTGATTCGGACTTTGGAGGATGCAAATCTACAAGGAAGTCTACCACTATGTGGTTGTCAGTTCTTAGGTGGGAGGCTCGTGTCATGGCAATGCAAGAAGCAGTCTTGCGTGTCTACCTCGACGTGTGAAGCTGAATATATTGCTGCGGGTAGCTGTTGCTCTCAGGTTCTCTGGATCCAACAGCAGATGCGTGATTACGGTTTGAATTTCACTCGTACTCCTATTATGATAGACAATAATGCCACTATATCAATCACCAACAATCCCGTAAAACACAGTCGCACAAAACATGTTGACATTCGTCATCATTTTATACGGGATTTTGCTGAAAAGAAATTAATTGAACTGCATAGAGTCGACACACTAGATAACCTGGCAGATCTTTACACAAAAGCTTTTGACAGGGCTCGTTTTGAACATTTAGTCGAACTCAACGGGATGAGGAATCCTAAATAACCATTTTTCCATAAAAATTGTTTGTAAATAATTTACTGCTTTTCAAAAATCAAAAACATAAAAAAAAAAGAAAATAAAAAATGTGAAAAAGAAGAAATGATAGTACATCAGCAAGTTAGACTGTCACACTGGAAATTAAAAGAAAATTGCTTAAGCGTGATAGCAGCTTCATCATATGATGTACCAGTAGGCAAAAAGCATGAAATAATCAACTTACCTTTGTGATACAAATATAAAAGAACTGTGTATGATTGGGTAACATATCAGTGGCGTATGGTTTTATAACCTTAAATCTTGCGTTGATAGATTGCCAAAATCTGAGGTTTTAGGTCTTTATATTGTTATTTCATTCGGGGTATCAAGGTTGTCCTTCTGCTGCATCCAGATATATGCTGACCTAGGCACAACCAGGATATCTTAAAAGAGCTAAAATGCCAAATCCCAAAAATTGAAGAAGCTCTCCTAGAGAGTCATTCAAATGTGCAAAATGCATTATTCGTACCAAATTTGGTATTTGTCCTAACCCTTGTTGGATATTGGTCTCTTTGCTGTACGGAAGTACTGACCTGATCACCATTTATCTAACGTTGTAAATCAAAAAGGATGAATTTCGGTATACTCACCTACCACAATGAATTTTTGTGCATACCTTGATCGCGGGGGTATGCCCTGAAGTGGGACACACTAGTATATCAGTATAACTTATCTAAATAGATCACAAGGTAATGGTACTTGAAATGTTCATGTATTTTGTTTAAGTGGATAAACAATACTGGTAATCGTCTTGAACTGCTTTTCATGAATATTGCATATAAAATAATCAGATAGTGTGAAAACAGTTTGATGTTGCTGATATGATCTTATTACCGGTGAATCTCACAAAAATATAGTATTTATTATGTCGTTATTTATTTGCTTTCAGAAAATATAAAAATCCAAAAATATTTCATTTTCTTGTAATTTCTTATTATACGGATATTGGTTGTTCATGGAGGAGATGTTACCGATAGGGGGAGACGATGTTAGAAGATGAGTTCAAAATTTGTACAATCTTGCAGGTTATGTGTGCGTGAAATTTTGAGTATGTGTTTTGGTTTGAGAAGTACTAAATCTATGATACAGTTTGACTATCTCTTGAATAACAATAATTTGTTTAACTTGTATTGCAAAATTCTTATGGTTTCTCGAGATGCTTGTTTAATAGTATACAGATTGTAGCAGTGTGTTGCTGAGAAGTTTGGTGAAGAGGAGTTTGCTTGGATTCATGGTATAATCTCCTTTCTATATTGCAGACAAAGTTGAAGAGTTTGAAGATTGCTATGCAAGGACTAAACTAGAGTTTACTTCAACGCTAATGATTTAGAAGATTTGGTGATTGGATACATCAGCTTAGGGAGAGTCTGTTGCTCAGAAGCTATTAAAGCTGAAGCTATCCAAAGACCAACGTTTTTCAAAGATGTTGAAGATTGCAAGAAGACTGAAGACTAAGTTATTTTATGAAGCTATTGTCAAGGGGGAGTTTGTTGGTGCATATTTGTGACAACAGCTTAGATTTGCTATTTGGATATCTTGTAATTAGTAAAATGATAAACGGTTAGCGGGTTTAGTTCTATAATAGTTAATTAGGAGTAAATGGGCTGAACTAGATACAATATAACACATGGTAGGCGAATTGGGCTTTAATATCTCTATATATAGGGAGGTTGTGATTAGTGTTAAGGCTGCTCAGTTAGTTGTTCAGTGCTAAAAGAATTGCTTCAGAGAGATTGAGAGAAGAGTCTTGAATTGATTGTAAAACAATTGTGTTTGATAATCAATAGAAGAGAGTTGAAAGGAATTGTGTTCGTGTTCTTGTTCATGTTCGTGTTTTCTATGAAATCTGATTTAGGGGATTCCGCACTCTAGATTAGATAGACGATTCTGTCAAGATCCATAAGGACTAGAGGACCTACAAATTGATGAGCCGAACATGTTCTTACATGTTCTAATAATTATTACCAACTTGTTTAAGTGTCAAAACCGGTTTCATAACATATATAAGATCACTTTATAATTTTTCAAAAACTGTCCTGTTAGACTTTTTAATATCATAACTTTGACCCGTCAATTGGTCTAGCTAACGTGATATTTAGGAGGTGCCTTTTATAGGGATTAAGACCTACCTTATTACGATCACTTAGCCATTTTCGTTATGAACAATGGCTGGACCATAATGGTCTTAACCGAAAGTCAAGGCGTTTTCTGTAAAACGCTTGACTTTTGGCTATAAAAGCCTATAAACGAAAATGCAAGAGGAAGGAACACTCACAAGAGGTTCCTAGAATGCAATAGAACTAAGTTAGATGCTCCTTTCAATTAGGAACTTGCAGAGGAGGGAGAAGAGTTATGAATAAGAAAGGTGCAAGTTCAAATGGTGAACCTTGGCACCTATTTATAATTGGAGAGCTTTAAAGTGGTGATGCCAGGTGTTAAGGGGTGTAAGAGGGAGCTTACAAGTGTCCGAAAATGTGGCATACCTAATTGAAAGTCCATAGTTTCGAAAAAATGGTTTTTGGGAACATGTGTGGAGGACAAGCAAAACTTTCTGCAGATACAGGCCTCTCGTGCCCCGCGAGAGGCCAAGGCCTTGCCTCTCACGCCCCACGAGCGTACCATAGGTAGTTTTGAAGTTTGCCACATTTAGCACCTCAACTTATTAAATACCCTTAAAACCTTCTAAAACACCCTTCAGCATATTTAGCCCACCGTAGCCAATATTTGGGCGTACCCGGGATTATGCCCAGACATTGTCGAGCTCTCGGTTCATTAAAAGGTCACTTAGATGTATAAATTAACATGTTGACACTTTTAATCCCTCCATTATCCAACTTTCACATATTTATAAAATTGAACCCTCTCGTCTATCAAATGGCACGTATGAGAGTTAGGACTTCGTAATACTCAAAGGCTCACTATAAGCATGTTGACTCCGATGTCTCTCAGAGGCTGGGCATGTTGACATATCAGTCTATCAGAGGTCAAGATTTAAGCATGTTGACATATCAGTCACTCAGAGGCTAATGTGTAACACCCTGTAAAAATCATGTCCAATAGTATAGTGACACGTGTTATATTTTAAATATAGTCTATTAAAGACTAATAAGTTCTAAAGGCGTCAGCATGCTCAAACTAAGCCTCTGGATGACAGTCCGATGTCAACATGCATAAATAACAGCCTCTGAGTGACTGATAGTGACTGATATGTCAAAATGCTTAAATCATTAGCCTCTGAGTGACTAATATGTCAACATGCTTAAAACTTAGCCTCTGAATGACTGATATATCAATATGCCCAGCCTCTGAGTGACATTGGAGTCATCATGCTTATAATAAGCCTCTGAGTGATTCTTTACGAAGTCCTAACTCTCATACGTGCCACTTGTTGGACGAGAGGGTTCAATTCTGTAAATATGTGAAAGTTGGATAAAGGAGGGATTAAAAGTGTCAACATGTTAATTCTTACCTCTGAGTGACCTTTTAACGAGCAGAGAGCTCAATAATGTCCGGGCATAATACCGGGTATGCCAAGTATTGGCTACGGAGGGCTAAAAGTGCCAAAAAGATGTTTTAGAAGGCTTTTAGAAACTTTATAAAGTTAAGGGGCTAAAAGTGTCAAAAATTGAAACTGGCCAAGAGGCGGTCGCGGGCTGTGAGAGACCAGGCCTGGGTCTCTCGTGGGGCGCGAGAAGCCCTCTTCTGCAGAAAGTATACTTGGCCTCCAAACAAAGCTCCAAAAACCATGAACTCGAAACTATGTCTACCCAAACTGCTCTGCCACGTCTTAGGACACTTGTAAGCTTCCTCTTACACCCCTAAACACGTGGCATCACCTCCTTAAAGTTCCCCAACTATAAATAGGTGCTTAAGTTCACCATTTCAACTTGCACCTTTCTCATGTATTCACTCTTCTCCCTCCTCTGGAAGTTCCTAACTGAAAGGAGCATCCAACATAGTTCTTTTGCACCCTAGAAATCACTGGTAAGTGTTCCTTCCTTGTGCATTTTCGTTTATAGGCTTTTATAGCCAAAAGTCAAGCGTTTTACGGAAAACACGACTTTTGGTTAAGACCATTATGATCCAGCCATTGTTCGAAATGAACATGGCTAAGTGATCGTAATAAGGTAGCTGTTAATCCCTATAAAGGGCACCTCCTGAAGATCATGTTTGCTAGACCAATTGACGGGTCAAAGTTATAATACTAAAAAGTCAAACATGCCATTTTTCGGAAAAATCATAAATTGATCTTATATATGTTATGAAACCTGTTTTGACACTTAAACAAGTTGGTAATAATTATTAGAACATGTAAGAACATGTTCGGCTCGTCAATTTCAGTTCTAGGGTCGGTTCGCAACCGAAAGTCGTGAAGTTTGACTTCTGCTTTGACTTTTGATTCTGACCCGATTTAGATTAGTTACCTACTAACCTAAAGTTTCATTATGATTGTAACATAATTTAGCATAACCCTCTAAGATAATATTACATGATCATTATCAGAATCTAAGTTTATGCGCAAGTTCCATAATTATGCCATCTTTGACCAAAATGTCCTTTTTGCATAAAACAAGGTTTTAAATAATAATGGACTTGAAAATAAGTTTCCTACTGATATAATATTATAAGTAGGATTATCTAGGATGTTAAACCAAGTTATAAGCTGAGTTTTCAAGCAAGTCCTTAAACTATGTCGATAAATGACGATTTTAGCCCTTGTGGCTCATAAAATAGTTTTAATCAAATCTTTTCAAGGTAAATCATTTACCTACTGATATGTTATATTAAATAACATATTTAAAACATTTTAATCTGACCTAACATCAGTTTCGTAAACATCCCATAAAGACGTCATTTTTACGACATAAGCGCCGTTTGGGCGCATAGTATGGGTTTAAACCATATTAAATGCCCAAGACTTGTTACCTGCTGATTTTAAAACTTATTTTAAACATATTTGCAGTAGGTACATGTTATAAACTCAGAATCCCAAATAATTTATAAACTATGCGTAAAATGACCAAAATGCCCCTTTGGTGCATAGTTTGGTCATAAAAGATAGATTATACATATAATTATCATCCTACTGATATTATATCATAAATAAACTATTTTTCTAGAATACTCGTGATTAAAAATTTAAATTATATTCAAGTTCCTTCTATATGGTATGAAATTACCAAAAACGCCCTTCTAAGGCATAGTTTCGTTTTAAAACCTTAACGTGCATATAATTTGATATCCTACTGATATTTTAACTTATTTAAAATATAATGGCATATAGAACTTGTCCATGACTTATCCGGTTACCCATTATTGCTTATAAGCGTACAGTTGATTATACGTAACTAGTTTACGGAATTTAACCAAAACGGGTTTAACCTTATCCTTTTCATCTCAAAATCCAGAATGTTAATTGTTTACCCATATTATGCAAGTCAAAGTACTTGTTGGGTGTAAAATACATTCTATCCAATCATCGTTTAATCAAGCGTTATACGTCTTAATCATGTACACTACTCGGTCTAAGTCTATGACTTAAATAAAGACCGATAGTATTTAATTAGTTAGCTTATGCCATAATCCAGACTATAGCCTTGCCGGTAAATGCTATATGCACTTAGTACTTTTGTATATGGCCGAGTTATTGAAACTAAAAGAAGACTAGCTCAGGTAAATACTCTCGACTTATTTTCCCTAAACGGGCTTGGGAGACGTTAAATTATTACCGCTTGGTCAGAAATGGGATCAATCGAATGCCGGATTGTGGCTACTAATCCACATATTCTGTTTTAATCAGTTTTGTTTGATAACTTGAACATCGGGGTTAAATTACCGTGTCGTGGATATCCTCGGCTCATTAGATCAGTTAATGGCCACGACCTTAGCGCAGGTTCTAGGCATACACCTGACAGGCGCTCAAATGCAAATTATCTAAGACGTTGGGATAACTCCTCTGTGAGTTCTAAGTGGTGTGTATTTAATCATGTCTCGGTTTCTGTACTGGGCCCTGTATGTATGGTCAAGCATGTGAATCTTTTAACAAGGTTACAAAGTCACTTTCCCAAGTTAATAAAAGATTTTGTGCCATGTGCACTTAAAATAATTTGAACTGTTTTCAAAATGAGTCAGTCGGGTGTATTTACCAGCGAAAGCTGACGTATCGTCCAAAGACTAAATGTAGGTATAATACGAAACAGGCCGGAAGCTGCTCGGTAGTGAATAAGAGGATCTTGCAAATCCTTAGATCTGACCTAAAGTCTGTTTTATATTCTTTCTTGTACATTTTATGATCCGCCTGTGGATCTTCTATTACAAGCCTGTATATTATTTTGTATTTCCAAACATTTGGTTTGTAATAGTAATTTTACTCCAAGACTTCCGCTGTGCCGTGTTGAATTGACAATGATGTTATCAACTGACGTCACAATACTCCCCACCCGGGCCTACCGGTGTATGGATTTGGGTTGGAAATCCATGGTGTGACAGGTTGCTATCAGAGCCAACGTTATCCCTCTTGTGTTTAATCTCAAACTTACATGAGCACATTCCTTAGACTTCCGAGTCTAGGCATTGACCTAGGATTACTCATTTCATTATTAAGTTATTAGTATTGTTTTTAATTGATTTTTAACAGGAAAATGCTGCCAAGAGTGAGAGGGAAAAGTGGAAGAGGAAAAGGTCCAATGAGGGGAGGACCATCGGGGCGCATCCCTTCTCAACCTTACAACCCAGATTCCTACCAAGAATCAGGAGATTCGTCTCCTTCGCAACCAGCGAGACACTCTGTTTCTCAGACACTCGCCCCCACATTCCCAAAATTCTTACCACTCTCACCACTCCTATCATTCACACCATTCTCATCATTCCCATTCACACTCTTATCATGAAGAATTTAACATTAACCATTACTTTAACACGCCTCCAGCCGATCAAAATCAGTTGGACCAGCCAAACCCTATGGACGAGGACTCTGACCCAGAGATGCCGCCGTCGGGATCGAATACGCATCCCATTGAATCTCGAGCGATTCGAACTCTTACGCCAGATCGCCCTACCAAGGTCCTAATGAGTGGGGCCAATATTGGAACCAATTTACCTTCGCCAACACTCCTTCTCATCACTCTCAACACCCCTAATACAAGAAGATGTCCACATGGAACCGGTGGACCAACCTCAACACCACCTGATCCACCAAGGAAGAAGCGTGGAGCACGTATGTCGGTACGTGCAGGAGAAATGTCGGGATCACTGCCACCTTTGCCCAATTCCTGCCTCACAATTCAAGAGGACCAGCAAATGGGTGGACCCTCTAACACCTTACCTGTGGTGGAACCAACACCAACACCTATGGTTCAACCACCACCATCGGGTTATAGTAACCCAATCCCCATATATCCAGATACGTCTGGATATGATCCTTTTAACCCGTCTATTCCAGTAGACTATCAAGCATGGTCGCAAGACCCCTATATGCAAGCAGTTTTGCACAACGAACTTTACCCGTCTCCTTTCCCACCTGCTTATCCACCGACTGGATATCCAACTTATAGGTACCAGTATCTGGTTATGCCACAACCTCCGCCGCCATTTGAGGCCATTAATGAGGCCTTGGAACGGATGAAAGAAATGCAGCAGCAAGCGGAGAAAACAGAGAAGAAGACAAAAAGTTCTTCAAGAAACTCTCCAAGTTGGTCAAGGGAAAGAAGGACGAGTGAAGTCTCTTCTAAATAACTTATGTAGTCCTTACAAGCACATTGTTATTTCTTTAGTCCCTGCGTGGACATTTTTATTTCTTTAAAGTCCTTGCATGGACAGTTTATTTCATTTTTCTAGTATTGTAATTTCTAATTTGAAATTTAATGAAGTATTTTGGAATTATATATATATATATATATACATATGTATTCATCCTCTTCAAAACGAGCGTCTCAATTTTACTCGAAATTTATGCTCCACGATATAATTCGAAAAGATCTTAATGGTTTTGATTAGCCAAGTGGCACAGACCACACATTTGGCCAAATTATAAATGATAGTTAAGTACGAAGGGGTCTTCTATCAGGATAGTTAAGGGAAGTTATCCTTCTATCTAGAGGTGGTGGACTTATGTTCAAGCCTCCAAGTCGTTAATGTCAATGCGACCGGGACTATTAATCAATCATTAAGGTACTGTTATGTTAAAATTCAAGAATGTTAATACTCTTGGTAGTGTGACTTGAGGAATCAAAATAGCCTTCAAGGAAGAGGACTATGTCCTAACCTTATATAGCCTATGTGATCAAATTGATCCCGGCTAATATCATCAGTGCGATGATTAAAACATCCATTAGTGATGTATTGCCCTTGAGGCTATGATTAAAACATCCATTAGTGATGTATTGCCCTTAGGGCTATAATTAAACATCCATTAGTGATGCATTGCCTTGGGGCTTTGATTAAACATCCATTAGTAATGTATTGCCCGTGGGGCTATGATTAAACATCCATTAGTGATGTATGCCCTTGAGGCAATGATTAAAACATCCATTAGTGATGTATGCCCTTGGGGCTATGATTAAAACATCCATTAGTGATGTATGCCCTTGGGCTATGATTAAAGCATCCATTAGTGATGTTTTGCCCTTGAGGCTATGATTAAAACATCCATTGGTGATGTATTGCCCTTGGGGCTTTGATTAAACATCCATTAGTGATGTATTGCACTTGGGGCTATGATTAAACATACATTAGTGATGTATTGCTCTTGGGGCTATGATTAAACATCCATTAGTGATGTATGCCCTTGGGGCTATGATTAAAACATCCATTAGTGATGTATGCCCTTGGGGCTATGATTAAAGCATCCATTAGTGATGTATTGCCCTTGGGGCTATGATTAAACATCCATTAGTGATGTATGCCCTTGGGGCTATGATTAAAACTTCCATTAGTGATGTATGCCCTTGGGCTATGATTAAAGCATCCATTAGTGATGTATTGCCCTTGGGGCTATGATTAAACCCTTGGGGCTATGATTAAAGCATCCATTAGTGATGTATTGCCCTTGGGGCTATGATTAAAACATCCATTAGTGATGTATGCCCTTGGGGCTATGATTAAAACATCCATTAGTGATGTATTGCCCTTGGGGCTATGATTAAAACATCCATTAGTGATGTATGCCTTTGGGGCTATGATTAAACATCCATTAGTGATGTATTGCCCTTGGGGCTATGATTCAAACATCCATTAGTGATGTATTGCCCTTGGGGCTATGATTAAAACATCCATTAGTGATGTATTGCCCTTGGGGCTATGATTCAAACATCCATTAGCGATGTAGTGCCTATGTGCCATATTTTATGTCCATTAGTGACAGGCCTATGTGCCATATTTTATGTCTATGTGCCATATTTTATGTCCATTAGTGACAGGCCTATGTGCCATATTTTTATGTCCATTAGTGATAGGCCTATGTGCCATATTTTATGTCCATTAGTGACAGGCCTATGTGCCATATTTTTATGTCCATTAGTGACAGGCCTATGTGCCATATTTCATGTCCATTAGTGACAGGCCTATGTGCCATATTTATGTCTATTAGTGACAGGCCTATGTACCATATTTTATGTCCTTCGAGACAAGCCTATGAGCTAAAAAAATTGTCAAACTATGACAATGACAGTTGTGACAATGTGATCCACTGTCCAATAATATATGGATTATGTCCAAATTGTAATTTGCCTTTGATGGTCCTATTAAGACCTAGGCCAAATATAGTTATGTTAAGCCTAAGAGTTGTGATGTTTTTCACACTAGGATAGGCAATGGATTGTTATATCCAATGTTTTAAGACCAATATGGTTGACATACCATGGCTAAGTGAAGGTTTATTGGTGTATAGAACCCAAGGCTTAAAGATGGCTAACTCTAATGAAGCACAAAGTAGCCATCGGAATGTGGAAGCTAATAATGCTGAAAACAGAGCCATTAATAATGACGACTTCCAAGATCTCATTGATGTGGCTGTCGAAAAAGCCATGGGAAAGGCCATAGAAAAGCTTATAGAGTCGAGTGCTACTCGCTCTAGACCATTATCTATTCCACCATCTTCAGCTCATAAGGAGAGCTTCGTTCACTCTTCCAATGCGATGAGTGAACCAAAGAAACTGGAATTTACCGATAGGACCCGTTCTCTTAAAGATGGATGTACCTACAAATACTTTATCTCCTGTAAGCCCCGAGACTTTAACGGGGAGAGAGGAGCCGTAGAAGCCCAAAATGTCTAGACGAGATGGAAACAATAGTAGATATCAGCAACTGTGCTGATAGGGATGTGGTCAAGTATGTATCATAGTCCTTTAAGGGTGATGCCCTAATCTGGTGGAAGGCCATGATCGAGTCTACAGGTAAAGTACACCTGTATAATTTAGAGTGGTCCAAATTTGTGGACCTTGTTAAGGAAACATACTACCCACCTCATGAGGTGGAGAAATTAGAGACATACTTTTTGTCTCTTTCCATGAAAAACCTAGATTGTCGGAAGTATGCTTCCGATTTCAATTCCCTATCTAGGTTAGTTTCCTATTATTTTACCCCGGAACCCAAACGCATTGCGCATTTTATTAATGGGTTAGCGCCCGAGATAAAGGGTATGGTAAAGGCTGCTCAGCCTACTACCTATAGGTTTGCTGTTGACCTATCTCTCTCCCTCACCCTTGATCTAGTGAGACAAAAGTCAGTTAAGTCTGAAATTGACGGGAAAAGGAAGAGAGAAGATGACAACTCCCATAGGTTTAATAAGAAAAATAAAGGGAGATTTGGGTTCAAAGGGAACTAAGGCAAGACAGCTGTAATGCCAATATGCAAACTGCAACCACAAACACTAGGAACAGTGTAATTTTGGTTAACAGGCCAAACCCTGTGGTATCTGTAGAGAAAGGGACATAAGACCCTAGAATGCAAGGATCTTAAGGATGTCGTCTGCTACGTCTGCAATGAAAAAGGGCATATTAAGACTAACTGCCCTAAGGTTCTTAAGAATAATAATGCAAAGCCTGGAGAGGCCAAGAAGGGGAATGCTCGTGCCTTTCAATTAACTGCAAGAGAGGCTTTTAATAATGACAATGTCATAACAGGTACATTCCTCATTAACAATATTTATGCTAGAGTTCTTTTTGATTCAGGTGTAGATAGATCTTTTGTTGATCATAAGTTTAGTAAACTATTAAACTTGCCCTTAAGAACTCTAGATAAAACTTATGAGATAGAACTTGCTGATGGAAGTTTAGAAACAACATCTTCCATTCTTGATGGATGCTCTATATCCATTAAGAACCATTCCATCCCTATCTCTCTTCTGCCAATGAAATTGGCGGGGTTTGATGTTGTCTTAGGCATGGATTGGTTATCTCATAACCAAGCCCGCATTGCCTGCGATAAGAAGCTCATCGAGATTAATACCCTATCTGGTGAAATGATCACCATCCCTGGAGACTCAGACTATGGATTGCCAGACAAGGTGTCGTTATTTAAGGCATCCAAGTGTTTGAGAAGATGTTGTGTCATCTACATGGCACAAGTCACCATAAATGAGCCTAAGACAAACATGGAAGACCTACAAGTTATCTCGAAATATTCAGATGTCTTTTCCAGAAGAATTACCAAGTTTACCTCCAGCTAGACAAGTGGAGTTTAGAATCGATATCCTGCCAGGGTCAGCACCTGTTGCTAGAGCTCCATATAGGCTGGCACCAATAGAAATGAAGGAATTAAGGACGCAGCTAGACGAACTCTTGGAGAAAGGCTTTATTCAACCTAGTTCCTCTCCTTGGGGAGCTCCTATCCTCTGTGTAAAGAAGAATGACGGTTCGATGCGAATGTGCATCGATTACCGAGAGCTAAACAAGTTAACAATCAAGAATAGATATCCTCTGCCCAGGATCGATGATTTATTTGACCAACTTCAAGGGGCTAGTTACTTCTCCAAGATCGATTTAAGATCAGGATATCATCAGCTGAAGGTTAGGAGTAAAGATGTTCCTAAGACTGCCTTCAGGACCCGATAAGGTCATTTTGAATTCTTGGTGATGCCTTTTGGGCTCACAAATGCACCTGCAGCATTCATGGATCTCATGGATTGAGTCTGCAAGCCATATCTGGATAAGTTTGTCATTTTCTTTATAGACGACATACTTATTTATTCTCGTAATCAAGCTGATCACGAGAAACATCTTCGGTGCATCTTAGAACTTCTAAGGCAAGAGAAGCTTTATGCTAAATTCTCTAAATGTGAATTTTGGCTTAGAGAGGTCCAATTTTTTGGACACACGGTAAGTGAGCGTGGTATCCAAGTGGATCCAGCCAAAATTGAGGCCATAATAAATTGGGAAATGACCAAGACCCCATCGGAGATTCGTAGTTTCTTAGGATTGGCTGGATACTACAGGAGATTCATTGAGAACTTTTCAAGAATAGCCACTCCTTTAACTACCTTGACCCGTAAGAATGTTAAGTATAATTGGGGTCCGAAACAACTAGAATCTTTTGAGGTTCTTAAACACAAGTTGAGCAATGCTCCTGTGTTATCCCAACCAGAGGGTGTTGAAGATTTTGTAGTCTACTTTGATGCATCGCACACTGGCATGGGCTGTGTGCTAATGCAGAAAGGCAAAGTGATTGCCTATGCATCACGACAGTTAAAGGTGCACGAACGGAATTACACCACCCACGATTTGGAATTGGGTGCCGTTGTATTTGCACTAAAACTGTGGAGACATACTTATATGGCACTAAGTGTATTATATACACAAACCATAAGAGTCTCCAGCATTTGTTCAATCAGAAAGAATTGAACATGCGACAACACAGATGGATGGAAACGCTTAATGACTATAATTGCGAGATTCGCTACCATTCAGGTAAGGCAAATGTAGTTGCTGATGCCTTAAGTCGCAAGGAACGGGTTAAACCAATAAGGATTAACGCCAAGAGCATTGAGCTCAGAAATAGCTTAAATGAGAAGCTACTAGATGCGCAAAAGCAAACTCTATTTGAAGCTAATATCCCTAATGAGGGATTAGGAGGAACTGTTGATCAGTTAACACTTGGAAAGGACGGAATCCTTCGATTTAATGATAGAATCTGGGTCCCAATAGTTGGAGGACTTAGATAACTAATCCTCCAGGAAGCGCATAGTTCAAGGTACTCTGTTCACCCAGGTGCTGACAAGATGTACCAAGATCTAGAGAAGAATTATTGGTGGATCGCTCTGAAGAAATCTATAGCCACTTATGTAGCTAAGTGTCTGACGTGTTCGCAGGTTAAGGCCGAACATCAAAAGCCGTCAGGACTTCTACAACAGCTTGAAATTCCCACTTAGAAATGGGAAATGGTAACTATGGATTTGATTACAAAGTTACCAAAGACCAAACATGGTAATGAAACGATTTGGGTCATAGTGGATAGGCTGACTAAGTCAGCACATTTCTTGCCAATTAAGGAAACGTATAATTCAGACAAATTGGCTAAGTTGTATGTGGACAAGATTGTGTCCCTACACGGTGTGCCAATATCTATTGTATCTGACAGAGATACTAGATACACATCTCACTTTTGGAAAAGTTTCCAACAATCTTTGTGCACACGATTAAATTTTAGTACGGCTTACCATCTGCAGACTGATGGTCAAAGTGAGCGTACTATCTAGACACCGGAAGACATGCTCCGGGCATGTGTGATTGATTTAGGTTGAAGTTGGGATGACCACTTACCCCTAATAGAATTCTCCTACAATAACAACTATCATACGAGCATCAAGGCTGCTCCTTTTGAGGCCTTGTATGGGAGAAAATGTAGAACGCCCGTATGCTGGGCAGAAGTTGGGGAAGCCCAACTATCAGGACCAGAGATTGTCCTTGAGACCACGGAAAATATTATGCAAATCCGTGATCGTCTCAAAGCTGCCAGGGATAGGCAGAAGAGTTATGCTGACAAGAGGCGTAAGCCTCTTAAGTTCCAAATAGGGGACAAAGTCATGTTAAAAGTATCACCCTGGAAAGGTGTGATGCATTTTGGAAAGAAGGGCAAGTTAAGCCCAACATATATTGGACCATCCGAGATAGTTGAATGTGTCGGCACTATAGCTTATAAGCTCAGGTTGCCAGAGGAGCTTAATGGAATTCATGATGTATTCTATCTAACCTTAAGAAATGTCTAGCCGATGAGTCGCTAGCAATGTCGCACAAAGATGTGCAGATAGATGAAAACCTGAGGTTTGTTAAGAAACCGATTTCGATCGAGGATCGACAGGTTAAGAAGCTCCGAAGAAAAATGATACCTATAGTATAGGTTAAGTGGGACACTTTTAGAGGTCCCGAGTATACATGAGAGGTTGAGTCCACTATGCGACAAAAGTGCCCCCATCTTTTTTAATAAAATCTTGAGGTCGAGATTTCTTTTAAGGGGGTGAGGATGTAACACCCTGTAAAAATCATGTCCAATAG
The DNA here is from genome assembly GCA_947069175.1 of Scalesia atractyloides. Lineage (NCBI taxonomy): Eukaryota > Viridiplantae > Streptophyta > Magnoliopsida > Asterales > Asteraceae > Scalesia > Scalesia atractyloides. The sequence continues at coordinate 71,159,745 of CAMTDV010000026.1, forward strand.
TATAGTGACAAGTGTTGTATTTTAAATATAGTCTATTAAAGACTAATAAGGACTAAAGGCATCAACATGCTCAAACTAAGCCTCTGGGTGACAGTCTGATGACAACATGCATTAATAACAGCCTCTGAGTGACTGATATGTCAGCATGCTTAAATCATTAGCCTCTGAGTGACTAATATGTCAACATGCTTAAAGCTTAGCCTCTGAATGACTGATATGTCAACATGCCCAGCCTCTGAGTGACATCAGAGTCAACATGCTTATAATAAGCCTCTGAGTGATCCTTTACGAAGTCCTAACTCTCATACGTGCCACTTGTTGGTCGAGAGGGTTCAATTATGTAAATATGTGAAAGTTGGATAATGGAGAGATTAAAAGTGTCAACATGTTAATTCTTACCTCTGAGTGACCTTTTAACGAACCGAGAGCTCGACAATGTCCAGGCATAATCCCGGGTATGCCAAGTATTGGCTACGGAGGGCTAAAAGTGCCAAAAAGATGTTTTAGAAGGCTTTTAGAAACTTTATAAAGTTAAGGGGCTAAAAGTGTCAAAAATTGAAACTGGCCAAGAGGCGGTCGCGGGCCATGAGAGACCAGGCCTGGGTCTCTCGTGGGGCGCGAGAAGCCCTCTTCTGCAGAAAGTATACTTGGCCTCCAAACAAAGCTCCAAAAACCATGAACTCGAAACTATGTCTACCCAAACTGCTATGCCACGTCTTAGGACACTTGTAAGCTTCCTCTTACACCCCTAAACACCTGGCATCACCTCCTTAAAGTTCTCTAACTATAAATAGGTGCTTAAGTTCACCATTTCAACTTGAACCTTTCTCATTTATTCACTCTTCTCCCTCCTCTGGAAGTTCCTAACTGAAAGGAGCATCCAACATAGTTCTTTTGCACCCTAGGAATGACTTGTAAGTGTTCCTTCCTTGTGCATTTTCGTTTATACGCTTTAATAGCAAAAAGTCAAGTGTTTTACGGAAAACGCTTTGACTTTCAGTTAAGACCATTATGGTCCAGCCATTGTTCGAAATGAACATGGCTAAGTGATCATAATAAGGTAGGTGTTAATCCCTATAAAGGGCACCTCCTAAAGATCACGTTTGCTAGACCAATTAACGGGTAAAAGTTATAATATTAAAAAGTCAAACATGCCATTTTTCGTAAAAATCATAAATTGATCTTATATATGTTATGAAACATGTTTTGATACTTAAACAAGTTGCTAATAATTATTAGAACATGTAAGAACATGTTCGGCTCATCAATTTTAGTTATATGGTCGGTTCACAACCGAAAGTCGCGAAGTTTGACTTCTGCTTTGACTTTCGATTCTGACCCGATTTAGATTAGTTACCTACTGATCTAAAGTTGCATTATGATCGTAATATAATATAGCATAACCCTTTGAGGTTATATTACATGATCATAATCAGAATCTAAGTTTATGCGCAAGTTCCATTATTATGCCATCTTTGACCAAAATGCTTTTTTTGCATAAAACAAGGTTTTAAATAATAATGGACTTGAAAATAAGTTTCCTACTGATATAATATTATAAGTAGGATTATTTGGGATGTTAAACCAAGTTATAAGCTGGGTTTTCAAGCAAGTCCTTAAACTATGTCGATAAATGACGATTTTAGCCCTTGTGGCTCATAAAATAGTTTTAATCAAATCTTTACAAGGTAAATAATTTACCTACTAATATGTTATATTAAATAACATATTTAAAATATTTTAATCGGACCTTAACATCAGTTTTCGTAAACATCGCATAAAGACGTCATTTTTACGACATAAGCGCCGTTTGGGCGCATAGTATGGTTTTAAACCATATTAAATGACCAAGACTTGTTACCTGCTTATTTTAAAACATATTTTAAACATATTTACAGTAGATACATGTTATAAACTCAGAATCCCAAATAATTTATAAACTATGCGTAAAATGACCAAAATGCCCCTTTGGTGCATAGTTTGGTCATAAAAGATAGATTACACATATAATTATCATCCTACTATTATTATATCATAAATAAAATATTTTTCCAGAATGCTCATGATTACAAATTTATATTATATTCAAGTTCCTTCTATATGGTATGAAATTACCAAAAACGCCCTTATGAGGCATAGTTTCGTTTTAAAAACCTTAACGGACATATAAGTTGATATCCTACTGATATTTTAACTTATTTAAAATATAATATCATATAGAACTTGTCCATGACTTATCCGGTTACCCATTATCGCTTATAAGTGTACGGTTGATTATACGTAACTAGTTTACGGAATTTAACCAAAATGGGTTTAACCTTATCATTTTCATCTCAAAATCCAGAATGTTCATTGTTTACCCATATTATGCAAGTCAAAGTACTTGTTGGGTTTAAAATACATTCTATCCAATTATCGTTCAATCAAGCGTTATACGTCTTGATCATGTACGCTACTCGGTCTAAGTCTATGACTTAAATAAAGACCAATAGTATTTAATTGGTTAGCTTATGCACTTAGTACTTTTGTATACGGCTGAGTTATTGAAACTAAAAGAAGACTAGCTCAAGTAAATACTCTAGACTTATTTTTCCTATACACGCTTGGGACACGGTAAATTATTACCGCTTGGTCAGAAATGGGATCAATCGAATGTCGGATTCTGGATAGTAATCCGCATATTCTATTTAAATCGGTTTTGTTTGATAACTTAAACATCGGGGGTTAAATTACCATGTCTTGGATATCATTGGCTCATTAGATTAGTTAATATCATCCTACTAATATTATATCATAAATAAAATATTTTTCCAGAATGCTCATGATTACAAATTTATATTATATTCAAGTTCCTTCTATATGGTATGAAATTACCAAAAAACGCCCTTATGAGGCATAGTTTCGTTTTAAAAACCTTAACGGACATATAAGTTGATATCCTACTGATATTTTAACTTATTTAAAATATAATGTCATATAGAACTTGTCCATGACTTATCCGGTTACCCATTATCGCTTATAAGTGTATACGTTGATTATACGTAAACTAGTTTACGGAATTTAACCAAAATGGTTTAACCTATCATTTTCATCTCAAAATCCAGAATGTTCATTGTTTACCCATATTATGCAAGTCAAAGTACTTGTTGGGTTTATAAAATACATTCTATCCAATTATCGTTCAATCAAGCGTTATACGTCTTGATCATGTACGCTACTCGGTCTAATCTATGACTTAAATAAAGACCAATAGTATTTAATTGGTTAGCTTATGCACTTAGTACATTTGTATACGGCTGAGTTATTGAAAACTAAAAGAAGACTAGCTCAAGTAAATACTCTAGACTATATTTTTCCTATACACGCTTGGGACACGGTAAATTATTACAGCTTTGGTCAGAAATGGGATCAATCGAATGTCGGATTCTTGATAGTTAATCTGCATATTCTATTTAAATCGTTTTGTTTGTAACTTAAACATCGGGGGTTAAAATTACCATGCCTTGGATATCCTTGGCTCATTAGATTAGTTAATATCATCCTACTAATATTATATCATAAATAAAATATTTTTCCAGAATGCTCATGATTACAAATTTATATTATATTCAAGTTCCTTCTATATGGTATGAAATTACCAAAAACGCCCTTATGAGGCATAGTTTCGTTTTAAAAACCTTAACGGACATATAAGTTGATATCCTACTGATATTTTAACTTATTTAAAATATAATGTCATATAGAACTTGTCCATGACTTATCCGGTTACCCATTATCGCTTATAAGTGTACGGTTGATTATACGTAACTAGTTTACGGAATTTAACCAAAATGGGTTTAACCTTATCATTTTCATCTCAAAATCCAGAATGTTCATTGTTTACCCATATTATGCAAGTCAAAGTACTTGTTGGGTTTAAAATACATTCTATCCAATTATCGTTCAATCAAGCGTTATACGTCTTGATCATGTACGCTACTCGGTCTAAGTCTATGACTTAAATAAAGACCAATAGTATTTAATTGGTTAGCTTATGCACTTAGTACTTTTGTATACGGCTGAGTTATTGAAACTAAAAGAAGACTAGCTCAAGTAAATACTCTAGACTTATTTTTCCTATACACGCTTGGGACACGGTAAATTATTACCGCTTGGTCAGAAATGGGATCAATCGAATGTCGGATTCTGGATAGTAATCCGCATATTCTATTTAAATCGGTTTTGTTTGATAACTTAAACATCGGGGGTTAAATTACCATGTCTTGGATATCCTTGGCTCATTAGATTAGTTAATATCATCCTACTAATATTATTTCATAAATAAAAAATATTTTTCCAGAATGCTCATGATTACAAATTTATATTATATTCAAGTTCCTTCTATATGGTATGAAATTACCAAAAACGCCCTTATGAGGCATAGTTTCGTTTTAAAAACCTTAACGGACATATAAGTTGATATCCTACTGATATTTTAACTTATTTAAAATATAATGTCATATAGAACTTGTCCATGACTTATCCGGTTACCCATTATCGCTTATAAGTGTACGGTTGATTATACGTAACTAGTTTACGGAATTTAACCAAAATGGGTTTAACCTTATCATTTTCATCTCAAAATCCAGAATGTTCATTGTTTACCCATATTATGCAAGTCAAAGTACTTGTTGGGTTTAAAATACATTCTATCCAATTATCGTTCAATCAAGCGTTATACGTCTTGATCATGTACGCTACTCGGTCTAAGTCTATGACTTAAATAAAGACCAATAGTATTTAATTGTTAGCTATGCACTTAGCTTATGCACTTAGTACTTTTGTATACGGCTGAGTTATTGAAACTAAAAGAAGACTAGCTCAAGTAAATACTCTAGACTTATTTTTCCTATACACGCTTGGGACACGGTAAATTATTACCGCTTGGTCAGAAATGGGATCAATCGAATGTCGGATTCTGGATAGTAATCCGCATATTCTATTTAAATCGGTTTTGTTTGATAACTTAAACATCGGGGGTTAAATTACCATGTCTTGGATATCCTTGGCTCATTAGATTAGTTAATATCATCCTACTAATATTATATCATAAATAAAATATTTTTCCAGAATGCTCATGATTACAAATTTATATTATATTCAAGTTCCTTCTATATGGTATGAAATTACCAAAAACGCCCTTATGAGGCATAGTTTCGTTTTAAAAACCTTAACGGACATATAAGTTGATATCCTACTGATATTTTAACTTATTTAAAATATAATGTCATATAGAACTTGTCCATGACTTATCCGGTTACCCATTATCGCTTATAAGTGTACGGTTGATTATACGTAACTAGTTTACGGAATTTAACCAAAATGGGTTTAACCTTATCATTTTCATCTCAAAATCCAGAATGTTCATTGTTTACCCATATTATGCAAGTCAAAGTACTTGTTGGGTTTAAAATACATTCTATCCAATTATCGTTCAATCAAGCGTTATACGTCTTGATCATGTACGCTACTCGGTCTAAGTCTATGACTTAAATAAAGACCAATAGTATTTAATTGGTTAGCTTATGCACTTAGTACTTTTGTATACGGCTGAGTTATTGAAACTAAAAGAAGACTAGCTCAAGTAAATACTCTAGACTTATTTTTCCTATACACGCTTGGGACACGGTAAATTATTACCGCTTGGTCAGAAATGGGATCAATCGAATGTCGGATTCTGGATAGTAATCCGCATATTCTATTTAAATCGGTTTTGTTTGATAACTTAAACATCGGGGGTTAAATTACCATGTCTTGGATATCCTTGGCTCATTAGATTAGTTAATATCATCCTACTAATATTATATCATAAATAAAATATTTTTCCAGAATGCTCATGATTACAAATTTATATTATATTCAAGTTCCTTCTATATGGTATGAAATTACCAAAAACGCCCTTATGAGGCATAGTTTCGTTTTAAAAACCTTAACGGACATATAAGTTGATATCCTACTGATATTTTAACTTATTTAAAATATAATGTCATATAGAACTTGTCCATGACTTATCCGGTTACCCATTATCGCTTATAAGTGTACGGTTGATTATACGTAACTAGTTTACGGAATTTAACCAAAATGGGTTTAACCTTATCATTTTCATCTCAAAATCCAGAATGTTCATTGTTTACCCATATTATGCAAGTCAAAGTACTTGTTGGGTTTAAAATACATTCTATCCAATTATCGTTCAATCAAGCGTTATACGTCTTGATCATGTACGCTACTCGGTCTAAGTCTATGACTTAAATAAAGACCAATAGTATTTAATTGGTTAGCTTATGCACTTAGTACTTTTGTATACGGCTGAGTTATTGAAACTAAAAGAAGACTAGCTCAAGTAAATACTCTAGACTTATTTTTCCTATACACGCTTGGGACACGGTAAATTATTACCGCTTGGTCAGAAATGGGATCAATCAAATGTCGGATTCTGGATAGTAATCCGCATATTCTATTTAAATCGGTTTTGTTTGATAACTTAAACATCGGGGGTTAAATTACCATGTCTTGGATATCCTTGGCTCATTAGATTAGTTTATGGCCACGACCTTAGCGCGGGGAGTAGGCATACACCTGACAGACGCTCAAATGCAAATTAGCCAAGACGTTAGGGATAACTCCTCTGTGAGTTCTAAGTGGTATGTATTTAATCATGTCTCGGTCTCTGTACTGGGCCCTGTATGTATGGACAAACATGTGAATCTGTTAACAAGGTTACAAAGTAATTTTCCCAAGTTAATAAAAGATTTCGTGCCCTGTGCACTTAAAATCATTTTAAAATGTTTTCAAAATGAGTCAGTCGGGTGTATTCGCCAGCGAAAGCTGACGTATCGTCCAAAGACTAAACTGCAGGTACAATACGAAATAGGCCGGAAGCTGCTCAGTAGTGAATAAGAGGATCTTGCAAATCCTTAGATCTGCCCTAAAGTCTGTTTTACATTCTTTCTTGTACATTTTATGACCTGCCTGTGGACCTTCTATTACAAGCCTGTATATTATTTTGTATTTCCAAACATTTGCTTTGTAGTAGTAATTTTACTCAACGACTTCCGCTGTGCCATGTTCAATTGACAATGATGTTATCAATTGACGTCACAATACTCCCCACCAGGGCCCACCGGTGTATAGATTTGGGTTGGAAATCCGGGGTGTGACATAATGGTTTAAGCATGTTGACATATCAGTCACTTAGAGGCTATTATTTATGCATGTTGACATCGGACAGTCACTCAGAGGCTCAGTTTGAGCATGTTGACACCTTTAGTCTTTATTAGTCTTTAATAGACTAAATTAAAATACACACGTGTCACTATACTATTGGACACGATTTTATGAGGTGTTACAAATATCGAATAGAACGACTAAACAAAAGTTGTGGTTTGTTGTCATTCTCATGAAAAAGTAGAAATATGCTTCGATTTGACACCCAAGTGTCATACTCCTGGAATCTCATTAACAAGTATAACAGAAATATTATATGACTTGGACATATAATTACTTCTCAATTGACGTTATACGAAGAGAAGTTTATTTATAAGGGAAATCGGATAAAACAAATTTTGTTTGTCAAACCTAAAATATATTCTTGAAGTAGCAATATCATTTAAAGGGTATAAACGGTTTGAAATGATTGTATATCTATATGTTTGAGAAAATAATGGAAAAGCGTAAAAGATGTATGGTTTTACTCTGATTCATGAAGTGAATATATATTGATCATTGTAATCATGGGCATCATTGAGAAAATTATGCGATTGCCCATTAGAAGTGCAACAATATCATGTTAATCAGAGATCAAACTATCAGAAATTTTAAGATAGCCAAACTAATAATGAGATCGAATATCAGTATTATAATGATAGTCATGATGAGATCGACCACCAAAAGTGGTAAACTAGTGATTACATTACACGATGGTTTGAACTTTGAAGTTATAATACATTCTTTCATATCTTATGTTTTGTATTACATACATGCAAGTAATACATATACATTATCATAAACCATAAGTTTATGGATCTTAATTATATGTTGGCGTGACCGGTTAGACCACACCGAGCCATAATGATGTGAAACATAATGAATAACCAGAAGATTCTTCATGATAATTAAACATGTCATAGTTGCTCCCAACAAAAGTTAATTATTTACCAACCAAAGTAGGGTGTGAATCCCTAAAATATTATGGAATGAACGAAGTATGTATATATCCAAACATGATACCATTTAGTGTTTTTAATTCGATGCATCGTCTAAATGGTCATCAAATTTACAACTTGAAGTTGTGTGTAGCTTAGCTAATGAGATACCAAGCATATTATTCCAGATTATCATATTTATGGTGGTTATAACATTGAATTTAATTTCCTTGTTACTAATGATTATTGGAATAAGTATTGAGCTTTCTAAATGCTTAAGACACAAATTCTTTTGTTGAAGATGATAAACAAATGTCTACAAATTGATTGCAAAGCCAATAATCAAGAGAGCTAAAGTTCATATGAGTACTTGTGATTTTACATATGGTAACATTATTTCACATCAAGCTAACATGTTATAATAGTTTCTCCCCATTATAGTTGGTTTTGTTCAGGAACCAAAAATTTCCCATCAAACTTTTTATTGTGCGGTATACATTGGAATTGATCCACCACAACGCATAAAGATTGAAACTCAAATAATGTTGGGAATATATGTTGGGTGAAAATACTATTTACGATTACATACTTAGAGCAATTAACGAGAGATTTGTTTATCGCTCGTTAGATCTTACTTTAAGTAAATTAACATTCCCAACATTATGGGAGATTAATGGCAGTTGGAAAAGGAATGAGTATGCATGAATTATCATTGATCCTCAAACTAAATTAGGTGAACAAGAAGTTCAAAAGATAATTCATTTACCTAGATTAAAGAATTAATTACCAGACATGTTCAATGAACTAAAAACAGTGACTAAGTAAGTTACATAGTCAACTGCTAATGCTCCAATTAAGATAAGTGTCATAGAATGACAGACCATATATTAATGAGTCTATTGCATGCCTGAAGCATGGTAGACTAGTCGATTCCAAGAAAATAAAAATTCCTCGAAAAATTGGAGCAAGTAATGAAGAAGATGGTCAAGTCGAGGTTATAGTAAAAAAAAGGTCTCTTGAGAGGACATTAGACATGATGGTTCTTGAAGAACCTCAGGTACCTAAAAATAAAGAGCTCTTAGTAAATTATATCATGTCTAGAAGTGTATGGAATCGAAACAAAATCGACGTCGTTATACTTTTGTATATATAGCGCTTGAAATGATGAAATGACGAGGATCAAGATTTGAAATCTGCCTATGAATAAATACAAAGAAATGATTGGCCAAAATGGAACGACGTAAATGAGGCAGAGTTGAATTCTCTGTTGAAATGGAAAGCTTTCGAGCCAGTAGTCTATAAAAAAAGTTGTAAAATATATTTAATATAATTAGGTCTTTTATGTGGATCAACAATTGATGGCACAAGGATTTCGCAAAGACTACGATTAATTATGAGGAGACGTATTCTCCAGTGGTGGATGCAATAGTTTTCTAATATTTAATTTGTCTGGTAATATAAAGAGAGAATTGATATGCATCTTATAAATGTTATATATCATTTTGATACTGAAGTTTACATGCAAGTCCTTGAAGGATTCAAATTATGTAATTCATGTAAAGTAAGTTCTCGAGAACAATATGATCGTTGTATACAGATTCATTTTTGAATAAGATTGAACTCCTGATGAGTTTCTTAAAGCAATTGAGTTCTTTAAAGGTGAATCAAAACATCTGAACGATGTAATTCTTGTGCACCAATAAACATACATTGAAAACTTGTACTGAGTGATTGTGATATCTCAATAAATACTGTACACGCATGGTACAATATGGATTTTGGATATAAAAGCAAGTGTTCATGACACTTTTACATGATATAGATATCTATATGTTAAATGGGCAAATTTGTACAGCAAAACTCCTGAAGAGTGAAAGCACATGCATATATGGATAAGATGGAACCAATTCCCAAATGGATTGATAATGCTAGAAGCATTGATGTCAAAACCTCAATAACATACTATATGAAGTTAACAAAATATGTGTGGACTAAAATAGTCGAGTCAAATGTGATATAATTGACTCACCAATGAGCTCGAATATGAGAAATACATATGGTGAAGTTGGTCCATTTGTTTTCAATAAAAGAACGATATGAGGCTTACAAGTATTGCTATATATGTTGATGATGTCATTGAATCACCCGAAGAGAAAAAAAAGAGCTCAAATATTTAAGCACGAATTTGCAAATGAAATACAATATTGCAAATTTATGACTCGATATGTAGGGCATACGTTTATATTATAATCCATCAATCATAATACATCTAGAAAATGTTGGACATTTTCATATGGACAAAGCTTTTGGTGTAAGTACATGTAATGATGTTCAAATATTTGATATAGATAAAAATGACTTCTATCATCTTCTATCAAAGAAGCAAAGATCATTGGTCATGAAGTACCATAATTCAATACAAATTGTATTAATATATCTTGCTAGCTATATGCGAACATATACCATTAAATTCATTGGCAAGATTTAACTCGTGTATGACGATAGTGTAATGAGTAAAACATTTATTTTCTATACCTTTAAGATACGAAAGGTATGGGTTCATATTTTACTAACCCATCAACAAGTTTATTTAGTTTTGTAAATGCAGGGATTATAACAAAACACATTCATGGATCTTATGGTATCTACTTACAAGAGGAGGCAATTAAAGATTCACATGAAAATCATACATCAGTGTTCATTGAAGGATTGTACATCAAGAGATCAAATGACAAATTATTACTATAAAAGTTTTCAACAATTTTCATAGAAGATTGGCACCTGTTACTTAAATGATACATATCATAATGAGGGGGAGTTGTACACAAGTTGCACTCTTTTTCCCTTAGCTAAGGTTTTGTTCCATTGGGTTTTCCTGGCAAGGTTTTTAACGAGGCATCATCTCCAAGCGTATCAAGTTGATAACCAAGCATATTGAAAGTTTATATATTATTTTCATTTATCACATGGATAGTCAAGGGGGAGTGTTATGATTAACTTATTTGTGTGACTCTCCATGTTCTTAACTCCCATCTCTGTATATACTCATGTATTAATAATATGGCCTATATACAGAGGTCCTATGTATTTGATATTAAATAATCAATATCAATAAAATTATCTCATTCTACATATTTCTTTCTCTACATGATCTATATTCTCATGTTTATCTTGTATATTGGTTGCTAATAGACTGTTGTTTCACAACAAATAAGTCTTTAAGTCTGTTTTATAATTCATAACCCAACCTTTAGGAATCAAATTTATAAAACCAGTTTTCTCATGCAACTCGAAAAAAGAGTCATATCAATCGAATAGATTTTATTTAGAAGAAATTTTATTAAAGGTGTTTTTTTTGCAAAAGAAGGAATTGATAAATTAGTTTATCACAATAAACTAGTTTCTATAAAAGCCAAGAAAGGGAACAGGCAGTACCATTTAGCATACTTCACCATGTTCTATCATTCAGATTATCTTCTAATTGTATTAGCATTTTAATTTGTTCAATAAAACATTCAAGAAACTTCCTTCCTTTATTGCAACAACATTTAGTTGGATCTCATATGAACTTAAACGCATGAAAATCGGATCTCATATGAACTTAAACACATGAAAATCGGATCTGATATGAACTTAAACGCATGAAAATCTTGTAACTCTTTTGTCTTCATCTGGGTACTAACATTAGTTTGTCTTTCTTTATTTAAAACCCTATTATCACTTCTCATCATCCCGATATAGCACCCTTATCCTTAATTACCACACTCTATACATTGATTCCTACACCTATAGATTTGTCTAATTACGGAACTTGACTTGTAGCATCTTCAAGATGAATCACGTTATTATCCAACATTCAGGTCTCCTTCTATTTAACGACTTGTGTGAGACATGCTTCTGACTTTGAGTTGATGCTCTAATGCCTATTTCATTTGATGTTTTTGGTAAACAAATGATTTTCGTAAATAAAGAGTAAATAACTGTTTATAGTGGTAAGAAAATACTTTGTCCTTAGAACATAACCCTTGGATTCAAATATTTACAAAATGTTCGTTTTGAGGGATAAGTGAAATCGATAAACTTTTCAAAATAGTCAAATCATCATAGAACCCCTCAACTTACCTAAGAAACTCATAATCAACCTAATATTCGCATTTCCCAAACCTCAAAATCATTCAATCCAACTTACTTAGATTATATTACTCCCTTTTCAACAAATCAACCATATTTTCATAACTCAAATAATCCTTTCATTTACGAGAAAGATAAACATTTCAAACACCCATAACATAATGGTTTCTTTTTTAGAACCTTGTCACTAGCGGCATTTTACTGCTACCAAACTTGATTCCCATGTCCGGTCACATATGATTCTGATCTTTCTAAAAAATCCTATACACCTTTCATGCCCTATTTTATACAATCTAAATTATTCTCTAATTCTATATATATTCAATACTTTATCTTTCACCATGTCATTTGCGATTTCGATATAATTTCATATACATGTGATACTCGATTATTCTGTTTATGTATATTTGATATTCAATTATATTCGCGTATGCCATGATTTTATCCTTGATGTTTCATTATACTGTATAGATCCAATATTATATTTTATACAATTTATTTTTGGAGTTTATATTGACCCTCACATAAGAAGATGAACTATGTAGACTATGTGAAGAATCGAGTAATAACGGGTGTACACACAATTATTGAAAACCGGTGCATGGAAGTCATAGGAAATTGTGTTGTGTATTATAGCATAGAACCTAGGGTGATTTAGGATAATGAGAAGAATGTGATATGGCTAGGGACATGGTGGATATGTTGTTGGTACTTCCTATATATAAGGGTTCCTGACATATTGTCAAGCGTAGCGTTATTTATGTCACTTGAAGTTTTGTGTTATTCTTGATAGAGACCAATATTCTTTTAATCTGTTGTACATGCTAGATTCCGAGTCCTTACCAAACTCACTAGTAGTTTCATCCTCAATCCTCATTCATCTTAAATGTAGAGTACTGTCACCAAATCCCGAGCGCAAATGGCCATTATGTTTCCTCTGGAAGCAATCGTTTTGAAACACTTTACTCCATTACGCAAATCTTATTTTAGACTTCTCCTATTAAATTTCAGGATGAAATTTCCTAAAGTATGGGAGACTGTGACACACGTGCCATATCTATGACCTGACTTGTTTTCATATCTATTTTAGTTCAAATCCTTTATTTATGAAAAAATATTTGAGAATTCGATGTCCTGTTACTTGTTTTGAGACTTATCTCATTGCAATTTCTAGTCCTTAATTTTTACATGTTTAATACTCGATATTTTATCATATACTTTCATTAATTTTGACTAAACGAGTGTAACACATGAAAATATATATATATATATATATATATAATATATATATATATATATATATAAAATAGCCATCATATTTGAATTGTCATCATGTATGTACATGTTTAACACTCGATATTTTATGATATACTTTCGTTAATTTTTGACTAAACGAGTGTAACACATGAATATATATATATTAGTCATCGTATCTCATCATATTTGAAAATGTAAAATATATATATTAGTCATCATATTGGAATTGTTATAAGTTGTTTACAATTGAAATAAAAAATGATTTTTGAAATCTGTAGATGTAAAAGTATCCAAACTAAGCCACCACATATTTCTAACTTAATGTCATCATGCGATTTTAGTATCTAAAAAAGGTTATATATAATTATAACTAAAGTATATTATTTGGTGAAACTGAGTTATCATCCTAACGTAAATCTTTAGTTGTGTTTATTTTTAATTGTTTTAAAAGAATTAATATCCCATCCAGTATGTTTCCATCACCATTTCGGATTCTAAAATTTTCAAATGTATCTAGACTCTTTTGGAACTTGTTTCCACTCCTAAGTTAAAGTGTAATCTTTGAACCTTAGATCACATCAAGACCCTTCATGCCTCATTCAAAATTCATAATCAATTTCTAGTTTTTATACAAATTGAATCCCCAAACATATTCTAGTTATTATTCCTATCATCTCTAGAGAAAAAACCCTTTCCCAAACACCATAATCTTTGATAGTTCAGGAACGATCTCGTAAACGTGGTTAAACGTTGTATAACGAACATGAATCTACTTCTAAAAACACCATGTGCGGAATCCATGATACTGTGTTCGACTATAACGCAAAACAATAAATAAATGTTGAGGTTATATTTCAGTAGCACTTTGTCGTACATGAGCTCCTTTACAACAAGCAAATCTCCAAAGTCATGAAACTAGCGCACCGCACCACTATCACCTATTTATAGACCTTGCGCATCATTCATCCAAGGCACGATTGATGTGTGGCGTACCAGTGCTACGCACGCATGAGAGTGCGTTACAACTCAATTCAAACAAAAACAAACTCGACGAACGAACGTGCTACCATAAAACAAATTGACAAATACAAAAGACGCAACCATTAGACATAAATGTACTAACAGACCCCCTTGGATATTGTCTTGTCTTTGCAAGTCTTCAAATCTTCAATCCATCCTGAAATACGTCTTTATGTGTTCCTTCTATGCTCTTCAAAACTCTTTAACGATGTTTGATCAGTTTTGTTTGGCTTTTGAAACTGATATCTTGACTTTGATGCACTCTTTCTTTTACTCTATATCTTCTGCTTTCTCTTTTCTTCCTTCTTTCTTCTGTAACTTTGTCCATTTTTCCCCCACATTCTACATGAATGATATTCATAAGAGAAACACACTATGACTACACGTTGGAATTGTAGCGCTTGCTCTTGATCTCTCAACTCATAATAGGTATCTTTCTTCATCATGTTTACCAACCACATTGGATCATACAGCACGAGAGTTCTCCAATTATTATCTTCACATAAGACAATAATTGCCTCACTAGTCTTTTCATCGTAATACCACCACTTGAAATATTCGTAAATATCCTGTTCCATCTCACAAAATGGTATAACTTTCAAAGTTCTTGGTGGTTGTACCTCAAAGTAACAATGTATTCCCAGTCTCTGGATCTATCTTTGTTCTTATATAATTCTTTATGGTTGTTGTGGTTTCCGGTTCCCGAATCCAGATCTAGCTTCTCGCTTAACCAACCTCAAAACATGTTTATTATATTCATTCTTAACATAACTGATTAGCTTTAGGCTACATAATTCCTTCATATCCCACAACGGTAGAGTCTTAGTGTCGTTTGTGAACCCGAAGTATTGTAGTCTATACTCTCTTCTGATTGCAATTCTTCTCAACTTCTCGATCCACTTCCAACTTATAATGTCTCCCATTGAAATGTCGTTGATGTGAGTATAGAATTTCAACGGTATGATATATTTCCTTTTCGGCTTCAAATCTTTAAACCATCTTGTTTTATCAACAACAATCACATCTTTAGCTTGAATAGGTACATTACCTTGCCTTTATTCACGTTTCTTTATGAGGATATCTTCAGCTTCTTGAGCAAACATCTCTGTAAATGTTGGAAATTTCTCATTAACGTTGTTAGCATAAAGAACCTCTTCATCATCAGTAACTTCTTCAATTTCAACTCTATCATAGTTGTCTGCTTCAAATACAAGTTTAAAAAACATATTCTTCTTATTTATCTTCATCAAGAGCTGATTCAAAATCAAATTCTAACTCTTTTTTTGGAATTTCACACAAATTTGCAACTTCAACTTTAGAGTTTCCGTGTTTAAACTCTCCCTCTTCAACCACATAATCTTTCTCCAGAAATTATGATGTTATAGGACTATTTGGAGCAACAAATGTGAATGGCACTGCATTTGTAATAACCCTGTTAGATCACTTGTAAACACCTCTAATTCTTGATTCTTTTTCAGACTCACTGTGTCCCTTTGACGAGCTTTCACCTTCATTGGTCTTAGAGTCTATTTGTGGTTGACTTTGAAAATCTTCAATATCAAAATCTTTATTAATTCTTCCAGCAGCAATTCCAGCACCACCTTAACCATGACCTCCATCATCATCATCATCATCATCATCATCATCACCACCACGATCTTTATAAAACAACATAAAAATATCATCATCATATCCATAATCTACTTTTTCTTCATCCTTTTCTTCTTCTTAGTCATGTTTTTCTTATGAGTCATGCTATGCATCAATCATTCTAGCTTCTTGATTTGTCATAAGTTTCTCAACATTTGATTCTTTATTAGGATTTGACATTAGAGGATCAACTTCAGGCATAACCACTTCATGTTGCTTTTCAGTTGTCAACCCCGGATTTCCAAACAAAATCCATACACCGGTGGGCCCGGGTTGGGAGTATCGTGACGTCACTTGATAACATCATTGTCAATTAAACACGACACATCGGAAGTCTTGGAGTAAAATTACTATTACAAACCAAATGTTCGAAATACAAAATAATAGAAAGAATATAAAACAGACTTTAGGGAAGATCTAAGGATTTACAAGATCCTCTTATTTCACTACTGAGCAACTTCCAGCCTATTTCGTATTGTACCTGCAAGCTTAGTCTTTTGAAAATAAGTCAGCTTTCTCTGGTAAATACACCCGACTGACTCATTTAAAAAAAAAAAAAACATTTTAGAAAATAGATTTAAGTACACAGGCCACAAATCTTTTATAACTTGGGAAAGTTACCTTGTAACCTTGTTAACAGATTCACATGTTTGTCCATACATACAGGGCCCAGTACAGAGACCGAGACATGATTATGTACACACCGCTTAGAACTCACAGAGGAGTTATCCCCAACATCGTGGGTAATTTTGCATTTGAGCGTCTGTTAGGTGTATGCCTACACCCCGCGTTAAGGTCGTGGCCATTATCTAATGTAATGAGCCGAGGATATCCAGGACACGGTAGTTAACCCCTGATGTTTAAGTTATCAAACAAAACTGATTAGAACGGAATATGCGGATTTACTAGCCATAATCCGGCATTCGATTGATCCTATTTCTGACCAAGCGGTAATAATTTACCGTATCCCAAGCCCGTATAGGGAAAATAAGTCAAGAGTATTTACCTGAGTTAGCTTTGTTTAAAATGCAAGATTATATCCCAGCCGTATTCAAAATGAACTTAGTGTAGATAAAATTTACAGGAAGTCTCTAGTCTGGATTATGGCATAAGCTAACCAATTAAATACTAACGGTCTTATTTAAGTCATAGACTTAGACCGAGTAGTGTACAAGATCAAAACGTATTAAGCTTGATTAAACGATGATCGGATATAATGTAGTTTAAATCCGACAAGTACTTTGACTTGCATAATATGGGTAAACTATAAACATTCAGGATTTTGAAATTTAAATGACAAGGTAAGACCCGCTTCGGTTAATTTCCGTAAACTAGTTACATATACTTAACCATACGCATATTAGAGATATCGGGTAACAGGATAAGTCATAGAGAAGTTCTATATGCCATTATACTTTAAATAAGTTGTAATACCAGTAGGATATCAACTTATATGCCTGTTAAGGTATTAAAATGAAACTATGCCTCAAAAGGGCATCTTGGTAATTATTTACCGTATAAAAGGAACTTGAATATAATTTAATGTTATAACTATATATATTATGGAAAAATAAATTATTTATAATATCATATCAGTAGGATATTAACTTTATGTGTAATTTATCCTTTATGACCAAACTATGCACCAAAGGGGCATTTTGGTCATTTTACACAAAGTTTATTAATTATTTGGGATTCTGAGTTTATATGATGTACCCACTGTAAATATATTTAAAATAAGTTTTAAAATCAGTAGATAACAAGTCTTGGTCAATAAATATGGTTTAAACCATACTATGCGCCGAAACGGCGCTTATGTCGTAAAATAACGTTTTATGCGAAGTATAGTGAAACTGAAGTTAAGGTCAGATTAAAATGTCTTAGATATATTACTTAATATAACATATCAGTAGGTAAAATATTTACCTTGAAAAGATTTGATTAAAACCAATTTACGAGCCACAAGGGCTTTATTGTCATTTATCGACATAATACAAGGACCTGTTTGTAAACTCAGTTTATAACTTGGTTTAACATCCAAATAATCCTACTTATTATATTAAATCAGTAGGAAACTTATTTTTAAGTTCATTATCATTTAAACCTCGTTTTATGCAAAAAGGGCATCTTAGTAAAAATGGCATAATTACGGAACTTGGGCATAAACTTAGATTCTGATTATGATCATGTAATATAACCTCAGAGGATTATGCTCCATTATATTACGATCATAATGCAACTTTAGATCAGTAGGTAACTAATCTAAATCCGGTCAGAATCGAAAGTCAAAGCAGAAGTCAAACTTCGCGACTTTCAGTTGCGAACCGACCCTAGAGTTGAAATTGACGATCCGAACATGTTCTTACATGTTCTAATAATTATTACCAACTTGTTTAAGTGTCAAAAAAGGTTTCATAACATATATAAGATCAAATTATATTTTTTTCGAAAAATGACCTGTTTGACTTTTTAATATCATAACTTTGACTCATCAATTGGTCTAGCAAACGTGATCTTCAGGAGGTGCCATTTATAGGGACTAACACCTACTTTATTACGATCACTTAGCCATGTTCTTTACGAACAATGGCTTGACCATAATGGTCTTAACCGAAAGTCAAGGCGTTTTCTCTAAAACGCTTGACTTTTGGCTATAAAAGCCTATAAACAAACATGCAACAGGAAGGAACACTTACAAATGGTTCCAAGGATGCAATAGAACTAAGTTGGATGCTCCTTTCAGTTAGGAACTTCCATAGGAGGGAGATAGAGTTGTGAATGAGAAAGGTGCAAGTTCAAATGGTGAACCTTGGCACCTATTTATAGTTGGAGAGCTTGAAGGAGGTGATGACAGGTGCAAAGGGGTGTAAGAGGGAGCTTACAAGTGTCCTAAAACGTGACAGCAGTTTGGAAGACCATGGTTTCGAATCAAATGGTTTTTGGCACTTTGTGTGGAGGCCAAATTAAAATTCTGCAGATACAGTCCTTTAGCGGGCCACGAGAGGCACAGGCCTTGCCTCTGACGCCCCACGAGCGCCCCTAGGCCACTTTCAAAAGTTGTCACTTTTAGCCCCTTAACTTATAAAACCTCCTACAACCTCCTAAAACACCTTTTTAGCATATTTAGCCCTCCGTAGCCAATATTTGGCGTACCCGGGATTATGCCCAGACATTGTCGAGCTCTCGGTTCGTTAAAAGGTCACTCAGATGTATAAATTAACATGTTGACACTTTTAACCCCTCCAATGTCCAATTTTTATATAATTACGGATTTAATCCCTCTTGTCCAACAAATGGGACATATGAGAGTTAGGACTTCGTAAAAGATCACTAAGAGGCTCATTATAAGCATGTTGACTCCGATGTCACTCAGAGGCTAGGCATGTTGACACAACGGTCCTCAGAGGCCAAGTTTTAGCATGTTGACACCAATGGCCACTCAGAGGCTATATTTAAGCAAGTTGACACTAATGGTCACTCAGAGGCTCAGTTTATGCATGTTTACGCTTGTAGTCCCTGTTAGTCTTTAATAGACTTAAAAATAAAATACGACACATGTCACTATATTACTGGACACGATTTTTACAGGGTGTTACATCCTCACCCCCTTAAAAGAAATCTCGACCTTGAGATTTCGTTCTAAAAGATGGGGGTACTTTTGTCGCATAGTGGACTCAACCTCCCATGTATACTCGGGACCTCTAAAGGCGTCCCACTTAACCTTTACTATAGGTATTAATTTCTTCGGAGCTACTTAACTTGTCGATCCTTGATCGAAATCGGTTTCTCAACGAACCTCAGGTTTTCATCTATTTGTACATCTTTGTGCGACATTGCTAGCGACTCATCGGCTAGACATTTCTTAAGGTTACTGATGTGGAACACATCATGGATTCCACTTAGCTCCTCGGGTAGCCTAAGCTTATAAGCCACAGAACTGACACATTCGATTACCTCGAATGGTCCAATATATCTCGGGCTTAACTTGCCCTTCTTTCCGAAGCGCATCACACCTTTCTAGGATAATACCTTCAATATTACTTTGTCCCCTATTTGGAACTTAAGAGGTTTACGCCTCTTGTCAGCATAGCTCTTCTGCCTATCCCTGGCAGCTTTGAGACAATCACGGATTTGCACAATCTTGTCCGTGGTCTCTAGGACAATCTCTGGTCCTGATAGTTGGGCTTCCCTAACCTCTGCCCAACACACGGGTGTTCTACATTTTCTCCCATACAAGGCCTCAAAGGAGCAGCCTTGATGCTCGTATGATAACTATTATCATAGGAGAATTCTATCAGGGGTAAGTGGTCATCCTAACTTCCACCTAAATCAATCACACATGCCCAGAGCATGTCTTCCAAGGTTTGAATAGTACGTTCACTTTGTCCATCCGTCTGCAGGTGGTAAGCCGTACTAAATTTCAATCTTGTGCCTAACAATTGTTGGAAAATTTTCCAAAAGTGAGATGTGTATCTAGTATCTCCATCAGATACAATAAATACAGGCACACCGTGTAGGGACACAATCTTGTCCACATACAGCATAGCCAATTTATCAGAGTTATACGTTTCTTTAATTAGCAAGAAATGTGCTGACTTAGTCAGCCTATCTACAATAATCCAAATCGTGTCATTACCACTTTTGGTCTTAGGAAACTTGGTAATCAAAGCCATAGTTACCATTTCCCATTTCTAAGGAATTTCCAGCTTTTGTAGAAGTCCTGACGGTTTCTGATGTTTGGCTTTAACTTGCGAACACGTCAGACACTTGGCTACATGAGTGGCTATGGATTTCTTCAAACCCATCCACCAATAATTCTCTTTCAGATCCTGATACATTTTGTCACCTCCAGGGTGAACTGAGTATCTCGTATTGTGTGCGTCCTGGAAGATTAGATCTCTAAGTCCCCCAAAGACTGAACCCAGATCCTTCCATTAAATCTAAGGATTCCATCATTTCCCGGTGTTAATTGATCAACAGTTTCGCCTAATCCCTCATTAGGAATGTTAGCCTCTATTAGGGCTTGCTTTTGCGCATCTAATAGCTTCTCATTCAAGCTATTTCTGAGCTCAATGCTTTTCCATTAATCCTAATGGGCTTAATTCTTTCTTTGCGACTGAAGGCGTCAGCAACGACATTTGCCTTGCCGGAATGATAGTGAATTTCGCAATCATAATAATTAAGTGTTCCATCCAACGGCGCTGTCACATGTTCAGTTCTTTCTGATTGAACAGATGCTGGAGACTCTTATGGTCAGTGTATATAATACACTTCGTGCCATACAAGTAATGTCTCCATAGCTTCAGTGCGAATACAACGACACCCAATTCCAAATCATGGGTGGTGTAATTCCTTTCGTGCACCTTTAACTGTCGTGATGCGTAGGCAATCACTTTGCCTTTTTGCATTAGCACACAGCCCATGCCAGTGTGCGAAGGATCACAATAAATAATAAAGTCTTCAACACCCTTGGGTAGGGATAACACAGGAGCATTGCTCAACTTGTGTTTCAGAATCTCAAAAGATTCTTGTTGTTTTGGACCCCAATTAAACTTAACATTTTTATGGGTCAAGGTAGGAGTGGCTATCCTTGAAAAGTTCTCAATGAACCTTCTATAGTAACCAGCCAGTCCTAAGAAGCTACGTATTTCTGATGGGGTTTTGGGCACTTCCCAATTCATTATGGCGTCTATTTTGGCGGGATCCACCTAGATACCACGCTCACTTACGACATGTCCAAGAAATTGGACTTCTCTAAGCCAAAACTCACAATTAGAGAACTTTGCATAAACCTTCTCTTGCCTTGGCAGTTCTAGGATGCACCGAAGATGTTTCTCGTGATCAACTTGATTACGAGAGTAAATAAGTATGTCGTCTATGCAGACAATGACAAGCTTATCCAAATATGGTTTGCAGACTCTATTCACGAGATCAATGAATGCTGCAGGTGCATTTGTGAGCCCAAAAGGCATTACCAAAAATTCATAGTGACCATATCGGGTCCTGAAGGCGGTCTTAGGAACATCCTCATTCCTAACCTTCAGCTGATGATATCCAGATCTTAAATCAATCTTGGAGAAGTAACTAGCCCATTGAAGTTGGTCAAATAAATCATCGTTCCTGGGCAAAGGATAACGATTCTTGATCGTTATCTTGTTTAGCTCTCGGTAGTCAATGCACATCCGCATTGAACCGTCCTTTTTCTTAACGAAAAGAATTGGAGCTCCCCAGGGCGAGGAACTTGGTTGAATTAAGCCTTTCTCTAAGAGTTCATCTAACTGAGTCCTCAACTCCTTCATTTCCGTTGGTGCTAATTGGTATGGAGCTCTAGCCATGGGTGCTGATCCAGGTAGGATGTCAATCCTAAAATCTCCTTGCCTATCCGGAGGTAGACATGGTAGTTCTTTGGGAAAAACATCGGAATACTCCGAAATAACTGGGAGGTCTTGAATATTCGGCTTAGGTTCGTTGATAGTGACTTGTGCCATGTAAATGACACAACCTTTCCTGAAACTCTTGGATGCCTTAAATAACGACACTTTGTCTGGTAATCCATAGTGTGAATCTCCAGTGATGGTGATCATTTCCCCAGATGGGGTTTTAATTTGGATGAGTTTCTTATCACAGGCAATGTGGGCTTGGTTATGGGATAACCAATCCATGCCTAAAACTACATCGAATCCTGCCAATTTCATTGGCAAAAGAGTGATGGGGATAGAATGATTCTTAATGAATATAGAGCTTCCATTAAGAATGGAAGATGCTATCTCTAATGTTCCATCAGCGAGTTCTACCTCATATGTTATATCTAAAGTTCTTATGGGCAAGTTTAATAGTTTACTAAACTTATGATTAACAAAAGATTTATCTGCACCCGAATCGAAAAGAACTCTAGCATAAATATCGTTAATGAGAAATGTACCTGTTATGACATTTTTGTCGTTAACAGCCTCTCTTTCAGTCATCTGAAAGGCACGAGCATTCCCCTTCTTGGCCTCTCCAGGCTTTGCATTATTACTCTTAAGATTCTTAGGGCAGTTAGTCTTAATATTCCCTTTTTCATTGCAGACGTAGCAGACAACATCCTTAAGATCCTTGCATTCTAGGGTCTTATGCCCCTTTCTCTTACAAATACCACAAGGTTTGCCTTATGGATCATAATTACACTTTCCCCAGTGCCTGCGGTTGCAAGTCTTGCATGTTGGCGTCACAGCCGACTTGTCTTGGTTCCTTTTGAACCCGAATCTCCCTTTATTTTTCTTATTAAACCTTTGGGAGCTGTCATCTTCTCTCGTCCTTTTCCCGTCAGTTTCAGACTTAACTGACTTTTGCCTTACTACATCAAGGGTGAGGGAGAGAGATAGGTCAATAGCGGACCTATAGGCACTAGGCTGAGCAGCCTTTACCATACCCTTAATTTCAGGTGCTAACCCATTGATAAAACGCGCGATGCTTTTGGTTTCAGGGGTAATCAGATAGGAAACTAACCTAGATAGGGAGTTAAAGTCAGAAACATACTTTCGACAATCTAGGTTCTTCATTCTGAGAGTCAGGAAATCTGACTCTATCTTTTCCACTTCATGGGGTGGGCAGTAAGTTTCCTTAACAAGGTCCACAAACTTGGACCATCCCAAATTGTACAGGTATACTTTACCTGTGGATTGGATCATAGCCTTCCACCATATTAAAGCATCACCTTTGAAGGATTGTGATACATACATTACCACATCCTTTTAGCACAACCGCTGATATCCACAATCGTTTGCATCTCATCCAGCCATTTCAAAGCTTCCACTGCTCCTTTTTTCCCATTAAAATTCCGGGGCTTGCAGGAGACAAAATATTTGTAGGTACATCCGTCTTTAAAAGAACGGGTCCTATGAGCAAATTCTATTTTCTTTGGTTCACTCTTCGCATTTGAAGAGTGAACTGAGCTCTCTTTGTGAGCTGAGGATGGTGCGATTGATAATGGTCGGGAGCGAGTAGCACTCGACTCCTTAATATTTTCTCTGGCCTTTTCCATGGCCTTTCCAACAGCTGCATCAATGCAAGCTTGAAAATCATCATTATTAATGGTTCTGTTTTTAGCATTGTTAGAGTCAATATCCCGGTGGCTACTTTGTGCCTCATCCGAGTTAGCCTTTCTTTGAGCTTTGGTTCTATACACCAATAAAGCTTCCCCTAGCCATGGTATTAATAACCATATTGGCTTCAAACATTGGATATAACAATCCATTGCCTATTCTAGTGTGAATAACATCACACTCTTAGGATTAACATATCTATATTTGGCAGGTCTTAATAGGACCATTAAGGCAAATTACAATCTGGACATAGTCCATATATTTTTATTGGACAGTGCATCGCATTGTCACAACTGTCATTGTCATAATTGACAATTATATTTAGCTCATAAGCTTGCCACGAAGGACATAAAAATTTATGGCACATAGGCATG
Organism: Scalesia atractyloides; assembly: GCA_947069175.1. NCBI lineage: Eukaryota > Viridiplantae > Streptophyta > Magnoliopsida > Asterales > Asteraceae > Scalesia > Scalesia atractyloides. The sequence continues at coordinate 71,184,444 of CAMTDV010000026.1, forward strand.
TCACTAATGGACACAGAATTTGGACAAGGGGTTATATTAACCACAACTGTCATCGTTGTTAGACAATTTTTGACCTAGCCCGTAGGAAAATTAATATATCAATAAACATCTTAAATGTTAAGATAGATAATCATCATACTGATGATATTAGTCATAATCTTATTGATCATATAAACCATGAGGCTTGAGCATGGCTCATCACCTTTGACAGGGAACCATAAGGTTACAACTGCCATAGTTTTAATTGACAATATAATATTGCTCAAAGGCATTACATCACTAATGGATGTTAAATCATAGCCTCAAAGGCGGCACATCACTAATGGATGTTTAATCATAGCCCCAAAGGCAATACATCACTAATAGATGTTTAATCATAGCCCCAAAGGCAGTACATCACTAATGGATGTTTAATCATAGCCTCAAAGGCAATACATCACTAATGGATATTTAATCATAGCCCCAAGGGCAATACATCACTAATGGATTTTTAATCATAGCCCCGTGGGCAATACATCAATAATGGATGTTTAATCATAGCCCCAAGGGCAATACATCACTAATCGATGTTTAATCATCATTACACTAATGATATTAGCCGGGATCAAATTTGATCACATAGGCTATATAAGGTTAGGACATAGTCCATTACCTTGAAGGCTAGTGTGGTTTCTTAAGTCACACTACCAAAAGTATTAACATTACTTGAATGTTAATATAGATTATCCTAATGGCCGATTAATAGTCACGGTCGCCTTGACCTTAACGACTTGGAGGCTTAAACATAGTCCACCACCTCTTGATAGAAGGATAACTTCACTTAACTATCATGATAGAAGGCCCTTTTATCCTTAACTATCATTTATAAATTGGCCAAATAAGTGGTATGTGCCACTTGGCTAATCAAAACCATTAAGATCTTTTTGGAATTATTTAGCAGAGCAAAAATTTCGAATAAAATTGAGACGCTTACTATGAAAAAGGATGAATATATATATATATAATTCCAAAATACTTCATTAAATTTCAATAAAAGTTATAATACTAGAAACAACACAAAATAAATTGTCCATGCAAGGACTAAAGAAATAAAAATGTCCACACAGGGACGAAAGAAATAACAATGTCCTCGCAAGGACTAACATATATTAGAAGAGACTTCACTCGTCCTTCTTTCCCTTAACCAGTTTGGAGAGTTTCTTGAAAAAACTTCTTCGTCTTCTTCTCCATTTTCTCCGCTTGTTGTTGTATTTCTTTCATTCGTTCTAAGGCTTCGTTAATGGCCTCAAGTGGTGGTGGAGGTTGTGGTTGTGGTTGTGGCATAATCGGATACTGGTATCCATAACTTGGATATCCAGTAGGTGGGAAAGGAGACGGGAGTGCATTATGCATGACCGCTTGCATGTAAGGGTCATGCGACCTAGGTTGGTAATCAACAGGTGTTGATGGGTTAAAAGGATCATATCCAGTCGTATCCGGATATGTTGGGATAGGGTTATTATAGCCCGATGGTGGTGGTTGAACTGTAGGTGTTGGTGTTGGTTCAACCACAGGTGAGATGTTAGAGGGTCTACCCATTTGTCGGTCCTCTTGAATGGTGGGGTAGGGTCTAGGTAATGGTGGTAGCGAACCCGACCATTGACCTACACATACTGACATACGTGCTCCTCGTTTCCTCCTTGACGGCTCAGGTGGCAGCTGATGATGTTCCACTAGTTCCATGTGAACATCTTCTTGTATGGGAGGTGGTTGAGAGTGATGAGAAGGAGTGTTGGCAAAGGTAAATTGGTTCCAATATTGGTCCCATTCATTAGGACCTTGATATGGCGATCCGACATAGGAGTTTGAATCACTCGATATCTCAATGGGGTGTGTATTTGAACCTGACAGCGGCATCTCCGGATCGGAGTCGTCGTCCATTGGGTTTGTCTGATCTAACTGATTCTGATCAGCTGGGGGTGTGTTAAAGTATTGGCTGGGGTTAAATTCATCCTGATAAGAATGATGGGAATGGTGAGAGTGGTGTGAATGATGTGAATGGTACGAGTGATAAGAATTTTGGGCATAGGAAGGTGAATGTTGTGGTAGTGGCCATGAATCCCCCGAATCTTCATAGGGGTTCGGGTGATGTGGATGTGGAGGGATATGTCCTGAAGGTCCTCCCCTCATTGGTCCTTTGCCTCTTCCTCGTACACGTGGCGGCATTTTCCTGTTAAAAATCAATTCAAAAACAATACTAATAACTTAATAATGAAATGAGTAATCCTAAGTCAATACCTAGACTCACAAGTCTAAGGAATGTGATTGTGTAAGTTTAAGATTAAACACAAGAAGGATAGTGTTTAATTCTCTCAAACATTGGCTCTGATACCAACATGTCACACCCTGGATTTCCAACCAAATCCATACACCGGTGGGCCCGGGTGGGGAGTATCGTGACGTCAGTTGATAACATCATTGTCAATTAAACACGGCACAACAAAAGTCTTGGAGTAAAATTACTATTACAAACCAAATGTTCAAAATACAAAATAATATACAGGCTTGTAATAGAAGATCCACAGGCGGATCATAAAATGTACAAAAAAGAATATAAAACAGACTTTAGGGCAGATCTAAGGATTTGCAAGATCCTCTTATTTCACTACCGAGCAGCTTCCGGCCTATTTCGTATTGTACCTGCAAGCTTAGTCTTTTGAAAATGCGTCAGTTTTCACTGGTAAATACACCTGACTGACTCATTTAAAAAAACATTTTAGAAATTAGATTTAAGTGCACAGGGCACAAATCTTTTATAACTTGGGAAAGTTACTTTATAACCTTGTTAACAGATTCACATGTTTGTCCATACATACAGGGCCCAGTATAGAGACCGAGACATGATTAAGTACACACCACTTAGAACTCACAGAGGAGTTATCCCCAACGTCTTGGGAAATTTTGCATTTGAGCGTCTGTCAGGTGTATGTCGACACCCTGCGCTAAGGTCGTGGCCATTATCTAATGTAACGAGCCGAGGATATCCAGGACACGGTAGTTAACCCGATGTTTAAGTTATCAAACAAAACTAATTAAAATAGAATATGCGGATTTACTAGCCACAATCCGACATTCAATTGATCACATTTCCGAGCAAGCGGTAATGATTTACCATATCCCAAGCCCGTATACGGAAAATAATTCAAGAGTATTTACCTGAGTTAGCTTTGTTTAAAAGGCAAGATTATATCCCAACCGTATTCAAAATGAACTAAGTGCGGATAGCATTTACCAGAAGGCTCTAGTCTGGATTATGGCATAAGCTAACCAATTAAATACTAATGGTCTTATTTAAGTCATAGACTTAGACCGAGTAGTGTACAGGATCAAAAAAGTATAACGCTTGATTAAACGATGATCGGAGAGAATGTATTTTAAATCCGACAAGTACTTTGACTTTCATAATACGGGTAAACTATAAACATTCTGGATTTTGAAATTTAAATGACAAGGTTAGACCCGTTTCGGTTAATTTCCGTAAACTAGTTACATATACTTAACTGTACGCATATTAGCGATATCGGGTAACCGGATAAGTAATGGAAAATTTCTATATGCCATTATACTTTAATTAAGTTGTAATATCAGTAGGATATCAACTTATATGCCCGTTAAGGTTTTAAAATGAAACTACGCCTCATAAGGGCATCTTGGTAATTATTTACCGTATAAAAGGAACTGGAATATAATTTAATGTTATAACTATATATATTCTGGAAAAATAATTTATTTATAATATAATATCAGTAGGATATTACCATTATGTGTAATTTATCCTTTATGACCAAAATATGCACCAGAGGGGCATTTTGGTCATTTTACACAAAGTTTATTAATTATTTGGGATTCTGAGTTTATATGATGTACCTACTGTAAATATATTTAAAATAAGTTTTTGAATAAGTAGGTAACAAGTCTTGGTCAATTAATATGGTTTAAAACAATAATATGTGCCGAAACGGCGCTTATGTCGTAAAATGACGTTTTATGCGATGTATAGTGAAAACTGAAGTTAAGGTCAGATCAAAATGTCTTAGATATGTTACTTAATATAACATATCAGTAGGTAAAAGATTTACATTTAAAAGATTTGATTAAAACCAATTTATGAGCCACAAGGGCTTTATCGTTATTTATCGACATAATACAAGGACCTGTTTGTAGACTCAGTTTATAACTTGGTTTAACATCCAAATAATCCTACTTATGATATTACATCAGTAGGAAACTTATTTTTAAGTTCATTATCATTTAAACCTCGTTTGATGCAAAAATGGCATTTTAGTCAAAAATGGCATAATTACGGAACTTGTGCATAAACTTAGATTCTGATTATGATCATGTAATATAACCTCAGAGGGTTATGCTACATTATATTACGATCATAATGCAACTTTAGATCAGTAGGTAACTAATCTAAATCCGGTCAGAATCAAAAGTCAAAGTAGAAGTCAAGCTTCACGACTTTTGGTCGCGAACCGACTCTAGAGTTGAATTGACGAGCCGAACATGTTCTTACATGTTCTAATAATTATTACCAACTTGTTTAAGTGTCAAAAAAGGTTTCATAACATATATAAGATCAAATTATAATTTTTCCGAAAAATGGCCTGTTTGACTTTTTAATATCATAACTTTGACTCGTCAATTGGTCTAGCAAACGTGATCTTCGGGAGGTGCCCTTTATAGGGACTAACACCTACGTTATTACGATCACTTAGCCATGTTCGTTACGAACAATGGCTGGACCATAATGGTCTTAACCGAAAGTCAAGGCATTTTCCGTAAAATGCTTGACTTTTGGCTATAAAAGCCTATAAACGAACATGCAAGAGGAAGGAACACTTATAAATGGTTCATAGGATGGAATAGAACTAAGTTGGATGCTCCTTTCAGTTAGGAACTTCCAGAGGAGGGAGATAGAGTTGTGAATGAGAAAGGTGCAAGTTCAAATGGTGAACCTTGCCATCTATTTATAGTTAGAGAGCTTGAAGGAGGTGATGACAGGTGCACAGGGGTGTAAGAGGGAGCTTACAAGTGTCCTAAAACGTGACAGCAGTTTGGAAGACTATGGTTTCGAATCAAATGGTTTTTGGCACTTTGTGTGGAGGCCAAGTTAAAATTCTGCAGGTACAGTCCTCTAGCGGGCCGCGAGAGGCACAGGCCTTGCCTCTCACGCCCCGCGAGCGCCCCTAGGCCACTTTCAAAAGTTGACACTTTTAGTCCCTTAACTTAGAAAACCTCCTAGAACCTCCTAAAACACCTTTTTTAGCATATTTAGCCCTCCGTAGCCAATATTTGGCGTACCCGGGATTATGCACGGACATTGTCGAGCTCTAGGTTCGTTAAAAGGTCACTCAGAGGTATAAATTAACATGTTGACACTTTTAACCCCTCCAATGTCCATTTTTTATATAATTACGGATTTAATCCCTCTTGTCCAACAAATGGGACATATGAGAGTTAGGACTTCGTAAAAGATCACTCAGAGGCTCATTATAAGCATGGTAACTCTGATGTCACTCAGAGGCTGGGCATGTTGACACAACGGTCACTCAGAGGCCAAGTTTTAGCATGTTGACACCAATGGTCAGTCAGAGCCTATATTTTAAGCATGTTGACACTAATGGTCACTCAGAGGCTCGGTTTATGCATGTTGACATCAGAAGATCACTCAGAGGCTTAGTTTGAGCATGTTGATGCTTTTAGTCCCTGTTAGTCTTTAATAGACTTAAAAATAAAATACGACACGTGTCACTATATTTCTGGACACGATTTTTACACGGTGTTACATCTGTGATTGTTGGTTGTTGAACAACTTTAGACATTGTTTCTTCTATATTTGATGGCCCTATAGTACTTTAACTTTCTTAGTTTCCTCATTCTACCTTTGCATTTCCTTTATTTACTTTACTTCTTTATCAAAGTTCATGTTCATCTTACTTTCATGAACTTTGAAGTAATCTCTGAATTTTAATAACAAACTTGCATGATTCCTTCTTCTTTCAGTGTTGTCATAAATCTTAGCTTGCTGTTCTGCGTTAGTCTTTTTCAATCTTTCATTTTCTTCATGACTAATTACTTTAACATGTAGCAACTCTTTTTTACTTTGTTACTCCCTTTATCTTCTCACTATTTGGCTCGTTGAAGAAATCGTATCCTCAATCTCCAAGATCTTCAAGATTTGGTGTTGGTGGTTGTTCTGACGATGAAGGACCTGCTTGTGCGTTAGATAATGTGGGTTGTGATGATGTAAACTTTGCTGGTGCCGGTTTCTTGATAGGTATACGTTTTGTTTTCTCTATATCTATCACCTAATCCACAACTGGTGTTCTTTGTTTACTTTAACACCCTCAGTATTGACTTGACTAGATCCTTGGCAGTTTCAGTTTCTTCTTCATCAGGTTCATCTACCAACCTCAAACCTGAATCTTTCTTTGATTTTTTTATCATTGGAGAACCCTTCTTCTTTAATGTGGTCTTTGCAGTACCTTTCTTTCTACTAGTAAATTTCATAACAACCTTTGATGTATCTTCCTCAGGTTTATAGTCTTCATCTTTTTCTTCTTCAGACTTCTTTGACTTTTCAATTTCAATTTTTATTTTCCACCTTGAGTCGTGCTCTAAGTACCCTCATATTTTGGTGTATGGTCATCTTCACTCTCAGACTTTTCAAATTTATTAGATGTTGTAGAGATAACTTCTTCAACCTCACCAGCTTTACGTTCCCCTTTAGCTTTTGCAACAGCTTTTTCTTTCTTTGATTGTTACCCTTGTGTCTCATCATCATCTTCCAACATGATTCCTTTCTTTTTATACAAAATAAACTTTTTCATTGCCTCTGTTTCATCTTCAGAATTACTATCATCAAGCCTCCACTTGTTATCTTCGGTAGCAATATAGTCTGTTTTCTTCAAATGACAACATAAACTTTTGAACCTAAGTATATCTTTCAATTTCTTTCCTTTGTAAGGAATCCGTCTTTCTAAGGATGTGTTGTTCATGTGTTCAAGCTTCATTCTATCACTCTCTTGTGCTCCAGGTCTTTGCATTGTGTGTATGAATATCTGCACAAACCTCGGATACATCACCTTCTACCTCCACTCAGATTATCCTTCATATTGTTGAATATCATCTTCAATAAATTGAACTTTAAATTCAAACATAGAGAAACAACAATAGACATCAAATAATCAGGTGCTACATCATACCCTCCTTTTCTGTGGCCCAAGCATTGAACTAAAATGTGTAGAAAGAACTTGTAAGGTCTTGAAACATAGCTGTTTGCATAGATTGACACATATATCTCTCCAACATAACCCATTATTTGGAAACAACCCTTTACTAATCTTTCTTCCAGTGAAACTGGATCTTTAGATGAATCTTTAAATTCAAACAAATCTCTAATACTTTGCTCTGAAATGATCACTTTCTACTTTTGGATTGTTGAGTGAATCCCTGGTGGTGTAAGATTGCATTCAGTGCTCGTGTTCTTCTAGAATTCTTAAATATGATATTCATAAGGCCTCTTATCTCTGTAATTTCCTTGAAATAACAAGCATAAATCCAACAATTCAAACATTTAACACTTAAAACCAAATTTACAAACAAAAATCATCTCATGCGCATCACTCTATTTGCAATGTATCACAAAGCAGCGTGCCACCACAAAACGTGTAGCGTGCCACTACTTGTGGTGTGTGCGTACCACATTGTTAATTTGCAGCGCATCATTCAATTCTACTATGCAGCGCATAACGTGGTACGTGTGTATCATGTGGTGCGTTGTTCTATTAGAATAGTTTGGATCAATTTCAAGTTTTATCGAAATCGATTGATATTTGATGATATTTTGTGTCGAAAATGAACCATATACATCATTTAATCAAAACCCTATGTTAATTTAATCATTTGGTGTTGTTTTGACTTCAAATTTTTTACTTAGGGTTTCATTGTTTCGATTCACTATCAATTCCAAGATTTCTTGTTGTTTTATATCAATTTAAAACGTGGATAGCATCTAATAGTGCCGGTAACACAAACCCCTCTATCAGTTTCTACTAACAAGCATACAATCTTATCATATTCTAAGATCTAGGGTTTCAAATAACTGCTTTAACCATTTAACCGATTCTGATGTTAATCTAAATGAATTGATCGTGCTAAAACCATTCATCAACATTAATAATCAAAAGCCTAATCTTAGATCTAACAAACTAACACATTTTATCCATTATTGTTTAGATCTGTGAAGTTTAAATAACGCGACGAACAGATACTTGTTTCTGTGTTATTCTATACCTCTAATGATGTTGATGACTTTAACAAACACAAATATGATCATCGAAATATAGGGATAGAAAATCTTCTTTTAGAAATTCTTAGTTTAGAAAGCTCCTGAACAGTGTGAAATGAATTGAATGCACCACCCTTTTGAGTTTTTAAATGGGATGTTTCAGTGGTGCACGCATACAAGTGGTGCGTGTGTATGACTTTATACATTCTGGTTAACGCACCACTAATGCGCTTTTGACTTTCAAATCAATCTTTCAACTTTTTCTCATTTTAGTCAACTTTCACAGTTATATGTTTAACCAAGTCCAAGTTAATGACCTTGCTGCAATCTACAACATCTTGTTTTTAAGACTATATTTAACCAACTCCAAGTTAATGTCCTCGGTTTAACGTTTTCAGTCTGAAAGACAATTGTTTTTTGAAGATTACTCCAATTTTACATTTTACATTTTGCTCATTTCTCTTTAAAAATGACCTGGTATTTTATCCATCTTTCCAAAATCTTGACAAGCTGTACAATAGTTGAATCACTTTGTTTTAGGAAAAGACTTAGTATTCCAACATTGCTACACCAAAATAAAGTTGAAATATAAAATCTTTTTTGTTTAAAACAAACAACAAATCTTTTTGGATTTAGAAATTTTGTAAAGTAGTAAATGCAACAAATGTAAAAACAAAACACAATTTACAATCTTTTTGTTGAGAAAACATGTCAGAGGATTATATCAGTTATATAGAGACATGTTAGCTACCCCATTTATTTAAAAACATTAAGTCTTAAATAGTTCAGGTTGAGTATTGATATTGTTTATCCACTTAAACTCAAAACATATTTATATCTCAAGCATTGATGTGATACAAATTATGTAATTATAAAACATATTAACTAATGGTTCCCACCACACGACATACTCCTGTATCAAGATATGCACGAGAATATAATCTTACAGGTGAATATATTCAGTTTACATCTGTTTGAGGTAATGTGAAACTTTAGTGACGCAGGTTAGTACCACGATATAGACAAAGAATATGAAGCTCAACTTTGGTGATGTACCATTTTTGTATCTTTTATAGCACAAAATCTTATCTTTCGATAATCATTTAGCTTTTGGGGTTTACTCAAATTTGCGTTTTTGTTAAAGTTTTATAAAAGTTCTAGGTTAACAGCATCGTGTAGACAAAAGAACTTGTATAATACCCTAGATGTTAAACGGATATAAAGACTTAGTATCTCGGTATCTCAGTAATTTTGTCAAACGAAATCACGGTATTAAGATCATATGCAAATGAGATGTGACACACACTAGTTAACAATTCGTTAGGTTGGTATCACCTATGCAAAACTTTGATTAACATGAGCCTACCAACATATCAATTAGTGAGACTGTTGAAAAACTGTAAACATTGCAAACTAACAGTCCACTTATGTACTATCATTTTCTATTTCCTAACGTAAACTCACTTTGACTTTTTCAATGTTTTTGACATTTTGAAAATTTTATACAAATTTTGGATTTTCAAACATATTCTCCCCATAAAACCAAAAGCATATTTTTGGATTTTGAAAAAAATGTTAGAAATTCAAAAACAAATAAAATGATGTCCGATGTGGTTTACTTTTCATTTTGATCTAAAATCTCGATATCACTCAATTCATTAAGGGATTTTAAATCTTTTATACAATTGATTAATAAAGGATAGTCCAAACGTGACTTGTCAAAAGATTTGGTAAAAGGTCTAATTTTTGTTGTTTAGTGTGAATATTGACTACATTTATCAACTTCTTCTCGTAGCAGTCACAGATGAAGTGATAATGTATTTCAATGTGTTTAGTTTTAGAGTCATTTACTGGAATTTTTAGTTATGGAAATAACTACTTTTTATCTACATGAATAGGGGTTGTAAGAAACTACAAACCGAAATCTTGCATCTGATGTTGCCACGTCATGAGACGACTTCCAAAGAATTGGCAGCACGCTGTTGTAGATTTCTCATTTTTCTTGAAGCTTCCATAGTTTAAATCCGAGTAGGTAGTCCGTTGAAATTTATCATCTTTGGGGTACCAAAGATCGGTGCCTTGACATCCCTTTAAGTATCGTAAGTTTTGTTTTACTTCTATCATATGTGAACTCCTTGGATTCGATTAGTATCTGGGGCACACAAACATGTGGGGTACATTATATCTAGTCTGAATGTAATTAAGTTCATGAGAGAGCGACTCGTTGATTGATATATTGTTGGATCTACTGATGGACTTGTAATGTTAGGGCAAATACCATGGTTGAGTTGAAGTGGGGTGTTAGCAACTTTGTAGTCAGTCATCTTGATCCATCTCAAAAGATTGTTGACATACTTTGTTTGATGAATGAAAATATCCGTTGGTAATTGATCCACTTGCAACCCTAAAAAGAACTCCCATTGAGCTCATTTCAAATATTCTTCTCATCATAGAATCAAATTCTTTGCACAATGAGTCATCGGTTGATCCAAAGATAATGGCGTCCACATATATTTGTACAATTATCAGGTGCGCTTTTGTTTCCTTTGTGAAGAGTGTGCAATCCAAAGTTCCTCATGTAAATTGATTATCAAGCAGATGCTATGACAATGTTTCATACCAGGCCCTTAGTGATTGGTGAAGACGGTATAAACGTTTTATCAAGCAAGTAGAGTCTGCTCAGGTTCTGCGGATCCACAAAGCCCAGTGGTTGTCCAACTTAGACCTCTTCGTTCACTTTGTAATATAGAAACGCTGATTTAACATCAACTTGATACACTTTAAAACCTTTCCACAATGCGTAGGTTAAAAATATCCGAATTGCTTCAAGCCTTGCTAGCGGTGTATAAACTTCCGTAAAATGAATTCCCTCTTATAGATTGTGTCACACCCGTTCATAGGCAGAAGCTCGCGGTGTGAACTTGATTAGTTTTCATCGCATACGATATAAGTAAACAACTATATGATTAAAAACATACACGATGTTCATCCATTAACATAATTAAGAGGTATGCATCATAAGTTTTTAAAATACAAGACAACATAAGTTATAAGTTTTTACAAAAGACTAGTTCAACGTAGTCTTAAAATGCAAAGGCTTTGCATCCTATATCTCATTGAAGATGAGATATATGTATCAAACCCTTTCAAAAGGATAACATCGTTAACATAATAACCCAAAATCTTCTTGAGAACCGATAGCGCCAAGATCCATTCAATTACCTGAAATACGTGCAAGTTTGAAAGCATCAATAAAAGTTAGCGAGTTCATATGTTTTAAATGCGAATCAAATGATCTTAAAACATTTGAAATTTCATTGTGCGAAAATGTACTATGTAAAGCATCAATGAACTTAATGATCATTAATGTTTTGCAAGAACATTAATATGTGTGACGTCATAGGAAGCACTCAACCCTAGACGATTTAACATCGGTCCACCCGGTTGGGGCAACAAAAGCACTACATGCGGCCACACAAGGACCCATGAGTGGGGCTCGCCTACAACAAATACGATTTAGAAATTCTAACCACAAATCTATATTTATTATGACTAAGTACTATATTTTTAAAAGATAAATCTTAATAGAGACCTATTCAATATGATCTAATATTTCATTCATAAGCTAAACCATACCATCAAAATATGATTTCTCCCCGAGAGTTTGTAAACTAATAACATTTAATAGAAATGGGACATGAATCACAATATGCATTGTATAATGTAAGTGCTAGCAGTAATGCATTAATAACGAGTCAACCTACAATGCTCTATCATAGAACTTAGTCTCTCTGCTGACGAGCTTTATGTACTTATAATATGTTGCATTTGTTGTGTTTTCTTTTAACATACATTTAATAATATATATAATTATATAACTTTATATATATACTTTGCATTCATATGTGTACAACGGCCTCGCCCTCGTGAGTCTTCGTGCCTCGCACGAGTATAAGTGCTAGCCCTTTGAGTTCCATGCCACCATAAATATGTCATTGTGTGATATTGTTCAATATATATTTTTAAGTTAGTGACCTGTTCACACGTTAATAGTTCGTTATTATATATATCCTTTTGGTTATAATTGTTAAGTTATTAATTTTAACATCGTATATACGTGGATGTACGTGTATGGTATTCTTTGTGATTGTACACTTCAACAAGTGTATTTGTGTACATCACCATGTACTTGAGTATTTTATACGTATTCGTGTACTTATATGTATATACAGTTAGTAATATTTATTTTATATTTTCTGTAATTATAAGTGTTGAAATATATTTATATTTTTAATGTCTAAAATATATTATTTTTAGAGTTTCATCATAGTTACCGAATACATATATTTTCGTGTCGAGAGTGGCCACATGTCATCCGTGGAATGTGCATGCTTCGTGTCATGATGAGTGCGATCGTCGCCGATGACGATCATTGATTATATGTATATTATCTTCGTCAATATATAAAGTTACACGGTGGTTTGTTCGATGTTTGTTTGTCATGCATCCGTTCGCCCGTTGTCCGCTTATCTGTTGTCCGATTATCCGTCATGGATATAACAATAGTGTGTTTCATATGTATATATTTAGGGTATTAATTTCCCAAGTATTGGTGTACATGAAGGTTCATGTTCTCTTTTATACATTTAAGTATTGATGTATTTTTCATGTGTGATGTATTTGGTATTTGGTTAGTATTCTCCTAACACTAACTCATACACACAATACACAAGTACTATTGATGTGTGCAAAATGCAACATATAAATTACACTAAACAAGGCATATAATGGACCCTTTTTTGGTACTAATATTGGAAAAAAAAACATGTTTCTTTGTTTACTTTTAACTTATAGGATCAAAAAAGCTTAAACGAATAAAAGGAACAAAATAACAGTAGAAACCAAAATAAATACAAAGAAGAAGGATTGACACAACCTACCGAACCTCCCATCCACATCCAAAACAACAAATAACAAGAATAGAAGCTTAGGCACGGGCCGTGCTTAGTCAAGATTCCCTTCAGAAAAAGACAACAGCAAAAGACAAACCAACACGGGGTCGTACTAACCCAACATGGGTCATGGTCAACTCTAGAATTCGCAGAATCTGTGATCGTACAGCAAGTACACTAACCACGGGGCCGTGCCATGACAAAACGGGGCGTGTTGGTACAAGACCTGACATATGTAGTTAATGAAGGGAGAGAAAGAGAAGACCATGGGGTCGTGCCAGGTGGGCAAGGGGCCGTGTCTGCCCTCTGTTTTCAGCTATAAATAGAGGTGCTTGGTTTAAGAGAAAGACATCCCTTGGCAAAACCATTTCTCTTACACTTGCCATCAGTCCATCACCACTACAACACCAACACCCACCACCATCATCCATATTTCATCTTTAAGAGGGTGTAGTAGTCTCGGGATCCAAGATTGATTGTAAGAGTTTTGTCAAATAAAGGCCATGCTTGGCTAATCTCTTACATCACTTGGTGAAGACAAATCTTTTATGTATTACTTTTGATTTCTAATCTTTGGCAACTTTTTAATTGGGTATGTAATAATGACTTTAATAACTAGTTATTTATATTGAAAGTGAACTTTGGTTAAACATTTCTTCATGTTTTGTTGATTCACTCATTGTTTCTTTACGGTCTATATAAAACGCGTTAACTACCTGTAAGGGGGTTAGAAGGGTGTTTGGGTCAAGTTCTTGCCTCGTTCAGTGTATAGATCCTGCAAGGACTTGGTTCAAGCTTATTAGGACTTCCCTTGAGGTAGATAGCATCAAATCGGCAGAAGTAAGAATGGCTAGAACCCCTTACAAATAAACTACTATGAAAACTTTATTCGGCCTTGCAGGACTGTATCCCTGCTGACTTAGACCAATATGGCTGAGGGTAACATCGCCTTCACAAGAGGGGCCTACCACTTTTCTAATTAATACCTTATTTAATTATCTTTCAATAATTTGACCTTGCGGGACTGTATCCCTACTGATTTAGACTAATATGGTTGAGGGTAGCGTTGCCTTCACAAAAGAGGGGCCTACCACTTTTCGCATTAATAACTTATTTAATTATCTTTCAATAATCCGACCTTGCGAGACTGTATCCCTGCTGAATCGAACCAATATGGTTGAGGGTAGTGTTGCCTTCACAAGAGGGGCATGCCACTATAACTAAGATAATCTTTTAAAAGCCCAAAGTGCGGAAATCATCAAAGGATACAAAAAAGGGGAGTTGGAACCAAGTGATTCCTTCTTATCTATTTGTTTTTCATTTCATTTATGCTTTTATTTTTATTGTATTTTAAAAATGTTCAAAACTTTTATCAAAATTTGGTTAGATTATACGTTAACGATAAGCCGGTATTAAAAGCTCTTGTGTCCTTGGACGATCTCAGTATCTTACCATCACTATACTACGTCTATGATGGGTTCACTTGCTCTAACGTATGTAGAGTGGTAGTACTGTATCGTGTTTTTATAAATTTAAAGCTTGATCAATGAGTAAAAAGTGCTTAAAAGATAACAAAAATTATAACACACTCCACCACGTCAATCATACATACCAATTGAAGTATTTGAAATATATAGTTTTCCCAAAATAATATTTTTAGACATATATATCATTTCCATCCATTTTGATTAGGAAAAATATATATAAGTGTTTAATAAAACTCTTGGATGATTAAGACTTAAACCTTGCCATTAAGGTTCGTCTAATCACGATTAAGCTTATTAATCACGATTAACCATTCTAATCTCCCTTTAATTATTCCTTAATCACGATTAGCTTTTTAGAAAATTTTGCCATAGTTTCCCATAAACTATGGCGTTTTCCACGTTTATTAAACGTATCATTAAGCACGTTTAACCCATAATCATCAACAAAACTCAATCAAGTCCCAAAACATCAACTTTGCATTCATGAACCATACATATTCATCTTCATTTCCATAGACTGTTGTAAGTATATTTTTAACCACTTCTTAAAAAATAATAACACCTTTATATATTTTCTAACAAGATTCTTAAAAATTATCATTATTCTCATAATTTAAAGTCTAGTTCCTTTGTCTAAACACACTTGTTTAGGCTACTTTTTAAGATGATCTTAGTGAAAATCATGGTGTTCAACTTTTATAAAAGCTACGTTCATCATAAATCATCTTCTAGTTAAGTGAATGTTATGGAACTTTAAGGATGATGATCTTGTTTAGATCTAAACATTAAGATTTTTAGATAATTATTTCTAGCTTAGATCATACATGATCATGCATTTACACATCTTACTTTAACATAATCAACATGATCATACTAACTAGTTAACACTAATCCACATAATCATTACATATACATCATATTTAGTAAACTTTTTAGGTGAGATTAGGGTTTTTGAGTTTGGTTTTCTTTATGTTCAAGATGATCAACATGACTTTAGTAAACTACATATTGTAAGGAGCTTAAAAATGATAAAAAGATGATCTTACAACTTTGCACAAGCTTAAGATGAAGATTAAGAAATAATGGGAGCTCCAAAGTGATCCCTAATGACCCTCCGTGCTTGCAAGCCCCTTAGGTGATCTTGAAATGGTTTAAAATAAGGTTTAAATGAGGTGTTCAATGGTGGATGAAGGTGGTTAGTGGAGGTGATTGTTGTGCCATGAGGAGAAAAAACAGGGGGGGTTTGGTTTGTGAAAATTGTTACAGGTTATGTAGGAATGGTCATGAAGATGGTTATAAAAATCTTGTTTCAAGTTAGTCAAGGGAAATCCTTGAAGCCATGCTTTCTTCCATCATTCATTTTCAACACAAAATCAAGGTGGGGGACGCACCTTGAAACCGTCAAGTCGGGGGGGGGGGGGTACGTAGGTGATGCGCTTTTGATTTGTTTAAGTTTATAACATGTTACAAATATGTTAATACTTGTAGATATTTTGGTGATTACATTAACTAGGTAAATTAGGGGGGGGGGGGTTGTGATGGTCTAAGATGATAAATGACATTAACTAGTAAACTAGACTAGTGCACTATGTATTCAGATAATAAGAATGTCACTTGTTCGTCTGTTGGCTCGAAATCGGATAATATATGGGGTTACATCGTAACACCGGAAGTTACGTCTTGAATTATTATTCTATACCATTAAGTTTATTCATGATGTTTAACATTATTTTTAAGCTACATAAACATTGTAGATGCTGAATTTTTGGTGTTGCGGACAATTTATTTTGTTACAGTTTAGCGCGGATCGGACAAACTATAAGTATACGTATTTTCAAGAAAGTTAAGTGTCTTGGAATTTTGTGTCCCTAATTAGGGATTTTTTTAATTTTTATTTCAACTATAATATGCTTTCGTGACATACGTTGCTCGTTCGGACAATTTTCAGAACTAGCTAGCATGAATAGTGTGTTAAGGTGAATAGCGTGTTCAGCATTTTAGCCAACATATCGGATATAGTTTCTTGTTTTCTTGTGACGCGATGAATGTGACATTTTCATTTCCAAAATTTAAACATGTCCTAAGATTGCTAGCCTTTGTACGACCTAATTATGCATTAATTAAGCCATAAATGAACGCAAATTTAACATATAAATAATATCAAGTTGTATGGATTTACCATTTATTTTCCAGTTGTCACAGATTGAACCCCTAAAAAACTAGTCTAGCCATGTTGCTAGCAATAACACATCGATGTCACACCCGTATTTTGAACCAAACACCGGTGGACCCGGGCAGTGAATATCGTGACGTGAGTTGATATTATCATAGTCAATTAAACATAGCACAGCGAAAGTCTTGGATTTTAAATTACTATTACACACCAAATGTTCAAAGTACGAAAAATAATATACAGGCGACTTGTAATGAAGATCCATAGGCGGATCGTAAAATATACAAAAATTTGTAACAGACTTTGGGCAGATCTATGGATTTGCAAGATCCTCTTATATCACTACCGAGTAGCTTCCAGCCGATTTCATATTGTACTTGCATCTTAGTCTTTTGAAAATACGTCAGCTTTCGCCAGTAAATACACTCGACTGACTCATTTTGAAAACATTTTAAAAAATAGATTTAAGTGCACAGGACACAAATCTTTTATAACTTGGGAAAGTCAGTCTTGTAACCTTGTTAACAGATTCACATGTTTGTCCATACATATGGGACCCAGTACAGAAACCGAGACATGATTAACATACACACCACTTATGAACCCACGAAGGAGTTATCCCCAACTAGTGGGTAAAAATAATTGAGCATGAGCATCTGTTAGGTGTATGCCTACACCCGCGCTTTGGTCATGCCATTAACTAATGTAATGTGCCGAGGATATCCAGGACACGGTCGTTAACCCTCAAAGTTTAAGTCATCAAACAAAACTGATCAAAATGGAATATACGGAATATACGAATATACCGACCAAGCGGTAATAATTTAGCGTAACCCAAGCCTGTATAGGGAAAATAAGTCAAGAGTGTTTACCTGAGCTAGTCTTGATTAAAAATGCAAGATTTTATATCTTAGCCGTATTCAAAATGAAATAAGTGCAGATAGCATTTACTGGAAGGCTCTAGTCTGGATTATGGCATAAGCTAACCAATTAAATTGTTAACGGTCTTAATTAAGTCATAGACTTAGACAAACTAGCGTATAGGATCAAAACGGTATAATACACTAGATTAAATGATGATCGGATAGAATGTAGTTTAAACCCAACAAGTACTATGACTTGTATATAATGGGTAAACCATTAGCATTCTAATTTTGAGACTTAAATGATAAGGTTAAAACCATTTCGGTTAATTTCCGTAAACTAGTTACATATACTTAACTGTGCGTATAAAAGCGATATTGGGTAACCGGATAAGTCATGGACAAGTTCTATATGCCACTATACTTTATATAAGTTGTAATATTAGTAGGATATCAAAACGTACTGTTAAGGTTTTAAAATGAAAGTATGCCTCATAAGGGCGTTTTGGTAATTATATATTGTGTAAAAGGAACTTGAATATATTTTGATGTTATGATGATTTCTGGAAAAATAATTAATTGACAGTATATATCAATAAGACATCAATCACATGTGTAATTTATCATATAAGACCAACTATGCACCGAAGGGGCATTTTGGTCATTTTACAAATGGTATGATAACTTATTTGGGATTCTGAGTTTGTATCACATACCTACTGTAAAAATGTTTTAAAAAAGTTTTAAAATCAATAGGTAACAAGTCTTGTTTGATGAATATGGTTTAAAACCATACTATATGCCGAAACGGTGTTTATGTCGTAAAATGACGATTTGTGCGAAGTTTAATAAAAACTGATGCTAAGGTTAAGTTTATATGTTTTAGATTTGTATTTTAATATAATATATCAGTGGGTAAAAGATTTGATATGAAAGGTATGACTAAAACCATTTTATGTTCCACAAGGGCTTTATCGTAATTTGTCGGCATAACACAAGAACTTGTACGTAAATATAATCTGACTTGTCATCTCAAATAATCTTACTTATGATATTACATCAGTAGGTAGTTCATTTTCAAGTTCATTATCATTTAAAATCTTATTTTATGCAAAACTGACATTTTAGTCAAATTTGGCATAATAACGAAACTTGTGCAGAAACTCAGATTCTGATTATGATCATGTAATATAACCTCAGAGGGTTATGCTACATTATATTACGATCATAATGAAACCTTAGATCAGTAGCTAACTAATCTAAATCAGGTTAGAATCAAAAGTCAAAGTAGAAGTCAAACTTTGCGATCTTCGGTTGTGAACCAACCCTAGAACTTAAATTGACAAGCCGAACATGTTCTCACATGTTCTAATAATTATTACCAACTTTTTTAAGTGCCGAAACATGTTTCATAACATATATAAGCTCGGATTATAATATTTTTGAAAACTTGCCTACTTGAGTTTTTATTAATAAAACTTTGACCCGTCAATTGGTCTAGCAAACGTGATCTTTAGAGGTGTCGTTTATAGGGATTAACACCTACCTAAATTACGATCACTTAGCCATGTTCATTACGAACAATCGTTGATCGTAAAACGCTTGACTTTTGGCTATAAAAGCCTATAAACGAAAACGCAAGAGAAAGGAACACTTACAAGTGATTCCTACGATGAAATAAAACTAAGTTAGATGCTCCTTTCAGTTAGGAACTTCTAGAGGAGGGAGATAGAATGAAAATTAGAAAGGTGCAAGTTCAAGTGGTGAAGCGTTGCACCTATTTATAGTTGGAGAGCTTGAAGGAGGTGATGCCAGGTGTTAGGGAGTATTAGAGGAAACCTACAAGTGTCCTAAAACATGGCATAGCAGTTTGGAAGTCCATGGTTTCGAATCAAATGGTTTTTGGCAATATGTGTGGAGGCCAAGCAAATTTTGTATAGATACAGGCCTCTAGCTGCCCGCGAGAGACCAGACCCATGTCCCTTGCGGCCCGTGAGCGCCTTCTGGGAACTTTCAAAAATTGCGACATTTAGCCCCTCAACTTATTAAATCTCTAAAACACATTTATAAACATAACTAGTCCTTCGTAGCCAACATTTGGGGACCCGGGAGTATGCCTGAACATTGTCAAGCTCTTGGTTTGTTAAAAGGTCACTTAGAGGTATAAATTAACATGTTGACACTTTTAACCCCTCCATTATCCAACTTTTACATCTTTACAGAATTAGCCCCTCTCATCCAACCAGTGGCTCATATGAGGTTTAGGACTTCGTAAAGGGTCACTCAGAGGTTCAGCGTAAGCATGTTGACACTAAAGGTCACTTAGAAGCTATGTTAAGCATGTTGACACCAATGGTCACTTAGAGGCTCAGTTTAAGCATGTTGACACTAATGGTTACTCGAAGGCTTGGTTTTTGTATGTTGACACCAGAGAGTCACTCAGAGGCTTTGTTCAAGCATGTTGACACCTTTACTCCTTATTAATCCTTAATAGACTTATTATAAAAGTAATGACACGTGTCACTATATTATTGAACCAAACACCGGTGGGCCCGGGTGGGGAATATCAGGATGTAAGTTGATATCATCATAGTTAATTAAACACAACACAACGGAAGTCTTGGATTTTAAATTACTATTACAAACCAAATGTTCAAAGTATGAAAAATCATATACAGATGGCTTGTAATGAAGATCCACAGACGGATCATAAAATATACAAAAATGTTTAACAGACTTTGGGCAGATCTATGGATTTGCAAGATCCTCTTATATCACTACCGAGCAGCTTGCAGCCTATTTCGTATAGTACCTGCATCTTAGTCTTTTGAAAATATGTCATCTTTCGCTGGTAAATACACCCGACGGACTCATTTTGAAAACATTTTAAAAATTAGATTTAAGTGCACATGGAACAAGTCTTTTATAACTTGAGAAAGTCAGCCTTAAAACCTAGTTAACAGATTCACATGTTTGTCCATACATATGGGGCCCAGTACAAAGACCGAGACATGATTAACGTACACACCACTTATGAGCCCACGAAGTAGATATCCCCAACTAGTGGGTAAAAATAATTTAGCATAAGCATCTGTCAGGTGTATGCCTACACCCCGTGCTTTGTTCGTGGCCATTAAATAATGTAATGAGCCTAGGATATCCAGGACACGGTCGTTAACACCCAATGTTTAAGTTGTCAAACAAAACTGATCAAAACGGAATATGTAGATTTACTAGCCACAGTCCGGCATTCGATTTATCCCATTTCTGACCAAGCGGTAATAATTTAGCGTAACCCAAGCCCGTATAGGGAAAATAAGTCAAGAGTGTTTACCTGAGCTAGTCTTGATTAAAAATTCAAGATTTTATATCTCAGCCGTATTCAAAATGAAATAAGTGTAGATAGCATTTACTGGAAGGCTCTAGTCTGGATTATGGCATGAGCTAACCAATTAAAATGCTAATGGTCTTAATTAAGTCATAGACTTAGACCGACTAACGTATAAGATCAAAACGGTATAATTCACTAGATTAAACGATGATCGGATAGAATGTAGTTTAAACACAACTAGTACTATGACTTGTATATTATGGGTAAACCATAAGCATTCTGATTTTGAGACTTAAATGACAGGTCTTGTTTGATGAATATGGTTTAAAATGATACTATACGCCGAAATGGTGTTTATGTTGTAAAATGACGATTTGTGTGAAGTTTAATAAACACTGATGCTAAGATTAAGCTTATATGTTTTAGATATGTATTTTAATATAACATATCAGTAGGTAAAAGATTTGATATGAAAAGGTATGATTAAAACCATTTTATGTTCCACAAGGGCTTTATCGTCATTTGTCGGCATAACACAAGAACTTGTATGTAAACTCAGTATATAATCTGACTTGACATCTCAAATAATCTTACTTATGATATTAGATCAGTAGGTAGTTCATTTTCAAGTTGATTATCATTTAAAATCTTATTTTATGCAAAAAGGGCATTTTAGTCAAATTTGTCATAATAACGAAACTTGTGCATAAACTCTGATTCTGATTATGATCATGTAATATAACCTCTGAGGGTTATGCTATATTATATTACGATTATAATGCAACCTTAGATCAGTATCTAACTAATCTAAATCGGGTCAGAATCAAAAGTCAAAGCAAAAGACAAACTTTGCGACCTTCGGTTGCGAACCAACCCTAGAATTGAAATTGACAAGCCGAACATGTTCTCACATGTTCTAATAATTAGTCTCAACTTTTTTAAGTATCAAAACATGTTTCATAAAATATATAAGCTCGGATTATAATATTTTCAAAAACTGGCATGCTTGACTTCCTAATAATAAAACTTTGACCCGTCAATTGTCTAGCAAACGTGATCTTTAGGAGGTGCCCTTTATAGGGATTAATACCTACCTTATTACGATCACTTAACCATGTTTGTTATGAACAATGGTTAGACCATAATGGTCTTAACAAAAAATCAAAGCGTTTTCAGTAAAACACTTGACTTTTGGTTATAAAAGCCCATAAACGAAAATGCAAGAGAAAGGAACACTTACAAGTGATTCCTAGGATGAAATTGACCTAAGTTGGATGCCCCTTTCAGTTAGGAACTTCCAGAGGAGAGAGATAAAATGAAAATGAGAAAGGTGCAAGTTCAAGTGGTGAAGCATTGCACCTATTTATAGTTAGAGAGCTTGAAGGAGGTGATGCCAGGTGTTAGGGAGTGTTAAAGGAAGCCTACAGGTGTCCTAAAACGTGGCATAGCAGTTTGGAAGTCCATGGTTTTGAATCAAATGGTTTTTGGCAACATGTGTGGAGGACATAGGCCTCTTGCGGCCCGTGAGAGACCAGGCCCATGTCTCTCGCAGCCCGCGAGTGCCTCCTGGGAACTTTAAAAACTTGCCACATTTAGCCCCTCAACTTATTAAATCTATAACACACCGTTATAAGCATAATTAGTCCTCCGTAGCCAACATTTGGCGTACCCGGGAGTATGCATGGACATTGTCAAGCTCTCAGTTTGTTAAAAGATCACTCAGAGGTATAAATTAACATGTTGACACTTTTAACCCCTCCGTTGTCTAACTTTTACATCTTTACAGAATTAGTCCCTCTCGTCCAACCAATGGCTCATATGAGGGTTAGGACTTCGTAAAGGGTCACTCAGAGGCTCAGTGTAAGCATGTTGACACTAAAGGTCACTCAGAGGCTAAGTTTAAGAATGTTGACACTAATGGTCACTCAGAGGCTCAGTTTAAGCATGTTGACACTAATGGTCACTCAGAGGCTTGGTTTATGCATGTTGACACCAGAGAGTCACTCAAAAGCTTTGTTTGAGCATGTTGACACCTTTAGTCCTTAATAGACTTATTATAATAGTAATGGCACGTGTCACTATATTATTAGACATGATTTTACGAGATGTTACACCCGGTCATCCTTTTTACATTTAAAGACCCATTTTGTTCCGATCTTTTTGTGATCTTTAGGTAGATCCACTAACTTCCAAACCCTAACTTCTCAAATTTCATAAGTTCCTCCTACATAGCATTTACCCAACTATCTTCAATTAACATTTCTCTATAACTTTTCAGTTCTATTTGTGAAATGAAACATTGGAATGGAAAGTGATTCTGATTTGGAGCAACTTCCGAGTAAAATAAACTGAATCCTTGTTGGATCTAGTTTCGAGTTTGTATACCGCTTTGCAAATCTCCCAGAATATTTTCCAAAGGATGATAAGATGAATTTCATGGAACATCTGCTTGAGAAACTATTACCATCAGATCTAAATTATTGGCATTTTGATCTACAACACTTTCAATGATGATAGGTGCAATAGATTGAACCGTAGGAGTATTGACTTGTGCCTCCTGATGAACCTCTTCAGTTGATCCATCACTGGATGTTGACAGTGTTTCTTGATTGTTGGCATCTTCATTTTCTATAGGACTTTGTACATTTTGTTTATTCAGAGACAAACTTGACTCACCAACAAATGTATCAGGTTTGCGTCCGTGTGACAAAATCGGTATAGGAATTGATGGTGCAATTACATTTTGTTGTTGATAGTACCATGCAGATATCTCTTCCTCTATCGGTTCTATAGGTAAATTAACTGAATTCCACAATCTATCATAGTCAAACAACCATGGGTCACCTGGTTTCTATGTTGGAATCGTGTACTACTAACAAGTTACATGTTGAGAGTGAACAATTTGATTAATATTTGGTAGATAAACACGCTTCAAAGGAATCGCGTAACCCACAAAATACCCCTCAACTGCTTTAGATTCAAACTTACCATCTAGATCAATTAGTGTTTGGTAGATAAACACGCTTCAAAGGACTCGCGTAACCCACAAATACCCCTCAACTGCTTTAGATCTAAACTTACCATCTAGATCAATTAGTGTACACGGAGACCTGAATGGGTTTTAACCATTGAAGATTGGGTTTTTGATTATTTAACGATTTAAAACATGTCTTCCTGAATTTCTTTACTGTGAGAACTCGTTTTGATAGTATAACAAGTTGTGGCAACAACTTCATTATAGAAACTTAGAGGAAGTTTCGAGTCAACTAACATTGTTCTTTTTGTTTCAATTAAAGTTCGATTCTTTCGTTCAACAACCCCATTCTGTTGTGGAGTGTATGGAGCACTAAATTCATACAGAATTCCTTTTTTGTTGAAAAATTCGTACGTTCTCTTGTTTTTAAACTCGGTGTCGTTAACATCTCAAATTCTTCTGACAGGTACATGATACAAGTTCTCAATCTTTAATATCAACGTCTTCTTTAAATACTCTAATGTCTCAACTTTTGATTCCAAGAACATCACCCACAAGAATCTTGAATAATCACAGTAACGACCAGACAATAAAGATCATCGACTATACCTTTGATATTTAGAGGACAAAAAAATCCATATGTAGCCTCCCGAGCGGTGTTTTGATGGAATTAATCATCTTGAGCAGATGTGACTACTTTCTTTTCTTTCCCTTCTTATAGCTAATATAATCATCATTCATCTGAAACCAACGAATGTATACCCCTTAGACCAAGTTGTTTTTACCAAATGATTCATTTTCCTCAGATGTATATGCCCCATATTCGATGCCATAAATCAATTCTTTTTAAGTTGCCTTGGTCAAGAAACATTGCGCTTTGGAAAAAGTAGTGGATGCAACGCTCATGTCAAGAACATAAAGATCATTCTCTCAAGGAGTGTGCATTAGGATCCACATTTCTGGTATTTCAAAACCTAGCTTCAAAATCATGCATTCTTTGTAGTTAAAATGCGTTGTAAACTACTTATTACAAATCTATGAAACACTCACTAGATTGTTCTCCAATTCTGTGATTTAATTGACTTTATCAAAAGAAACCTTTCCATTTGACAATATTCCTTCTCCGTTGATTCTCCCTCCCTTATTTACTGTCCTTACATCGTAGATCAAGGCAAGCATACCTATCATATGCCTTGAGGCTCCAATATCCATGATCCAATTTGAAAAGGTGGACTTATGTGGCAGCCCCTGCACATGCAAGTAAATAATTAGTTTTCGAAGGAAACCCAAGCCTTGATGGTCTTGGGTTTACAAGTTTAATCGTCAATTTTTTAAAACCTCCCATTTTCCATTTCCATTGGGTTCACCTGAACCTCCCCCTAAAGTTTCGATACTTTTAGATTTCCAACCTTGGTTTTTTGAAAGTGTTTGTTTAGCATATACCTTTGAATTAGCACTTTCTTTAGCCAAAATTTTTGTATCCTTGTTTTAACTACTTCGTTTACACGTTTCTTTAGCCAAAACCTTTCGTACCCTTGTTTCTAACTCCGTTTTTAGTTGTTTCACATTTTTGTTATTTTGAAATTTCTTTTGAGATTGTGAAACTTGAGGTTTCGAAAACTTCATTTTCATGCCTTTTGCCTTTGAGATCATGCTATGGGAAGTTACAAGACACATGTCCAAACTCCCCACACTTGAAACACTTTGTCTGATCAACACGATTTCTCATATATCATATATCTTGAAGATGTTTGAGCAAATTCTGTTTCACAATTATAATGACATTTATTCTCGTAAAAATCATAATTTTATTTGTTTTCAAACAAAACCTTTTCATCAATGGTTTTGGTTCAAGTTCGAAGTTGACACGTTTTTAGTATCTCAATCTAGGTTGATACACATTGTATCTAGATTAACCTCGAGATCGTTTACCCTGAAACCCTGTTGATACCCATTAAAACTTCTTTGATTACCTTTACCCTAATAAGGCTCGTTACATTATTGATTCTAGTATTTTCTAGAATAATTAAGTCTAACTTTTTGGTTAAAATTGAACTAATTCTCCTGTGCGGTCTCATACTGGTAATAGCTAGTTTTTGCAAACTGTTTTGATTGGGGTTTTTTATTGTTCAATGAACTAGTTTTGACACTTTTTTCTTAACCTGAGTCATAGGTTTCAGATCTAACTCTTGTTTAACTTTGAATTTTCTACAATCAAGATATGATTCACATTCTCAATAGGAGACTCTAAGTCAGAATAATTCCTATCTGAATCCCTTAGATGATACATCAATACTAAGTTCTTAGGATCACACAAAATGTGATTTGCTATAGGTATTCCACTGTTCTCCTCAACTTTCTTACACCGTTCTAACTCAGCTTCATCTTCTACCTCAACCACTTCTTGTTCAAAACCTTCTTAACAACATATGCATAAACAGTTTTATCACATTTATCTGATTCATTCTCAGATTTTTCAAATTTCAAATCAATAGATTTAGGCAATTCATTAAATTACCCAACTACCAATGGAGTTGAATCTCAACATTTTGTACCCAATTCCACTATACTTAGTTTCACAATCATCCTCATCATCAATTTTTGTCTTTTTTAGGTTTTGGAATGATATGATTGAGGATGTGTGAAGAGGCTAGATAACTTTTTAGTTTTCTTTCAACATTTTCAGAGTCACACTAAATCATATTTTTCTTTTAAAAATTTTGATTTGTTTTACAAAATCTTTCTCGGCTTGATTAAGTGTGTTGTAAGCTTCTTGAATGCGTTGTAAGTCACATACCAAGTTCTAAGAATGATCTTTATGTCTCTCAATGTTACCATCCTTTTCTATGCATTTTACACAGGTCAGAGGTAATGATTCAGTGTATTCCTTTTTTACATGTACCTTAGAAGTTTCAAATACTTCAGATTTTACCTCGTTAAGTTTGGCCATAAGTGCATGTTGAGTTACTTCTTTAATTGAATGTGATAAATATCCAAACCATTCTGATGAAACATCCAAATCAGCTTCCGAAACTTTGTGTAACGCTTCGCATTTCTATACTTTCCTTATTTAGAAAGTGTACTCGTATTTCTATTTTTGGAAACTTGTAATCATATCATATTCATATTCCTTTCAAATCTTTTGAACCGAGACTTTAATCAAAATAGAATTCATTTTTATACTTATACATGTTGCGTACTTGTGTTATACGCTACAAAATTCGAATAAACGCAAAAAACCGACACTTGAAATGCTTGAAATTATCAATTATACGCGTTTTATACTCATGCGTTACTTTATGCACTTGGAAATAACTAAAAACATGCTTAAATATGAGTTTCTAGCATAAAATAATTGGAACTATCAAACTCTAGAGGCCAAACTACAAATTTAGTAAAATTCTGTCAGGATGCATAACCATGATCACGACTCGCACGATCATGCTCATGACCCGCACAACGATGCACATAACTCGCACGATTGTGCTCATGGTCACTCAGTGAAGATTCATGACCCGCGTGACCATGCTCATGACTCGCACGATAGTGCTCATGACTACTTAGTGAAGATTCATAACTTGCATGACCATGCTCATGATTCGCACGGTCATGCTCATGGCTCGCACGACCATGCCAAAACATCAGAGCTGGCATAATTGTCTTAGAAACGCAAATTTCAGCATTTACTCCTACTTTTCAACCACCAACTCCTCACCAACACCATTAATAACCAAACTGTAATAACCCCACTATAAATAGGCCTTCTCCGCACCATCTAAACACTTTACACTCCCTCTAAACACTCTCTAATCCTCCAAATCATCTCCAAATTCTCCAACAACACTCCAAAAGTTGGTAGAAGATTTCAAGTGTTCTAAGTGAGTTTTAGCTCACTTTTCTTCTTATTTTCTTATGTTTTCTTCTTCTTTCGACTTGGATAACCTCTAGGAAGGTCTTCACAAGCTTTCCTTGGCAAACTAAGGTGAAACCTCACCACATTTGAGGTCCACAGTAGGATTAAAATTCTGTGCTCATTTATACTTGTGTATCTTGCTTTTTCTTGATTAAAACTTGGTTCAATCTTGTGCCTACATGTTCTTGAGCCTATCTAAGGTTGAAAGACTTGTTAGGAATAGATTCTAATTGGTTTAAGCGGTGCAAACACCGTATTCGTGAGGTTATGTTAAGTAAACAAAATGGTCTTTTCATTGCTATCATTAGATTACGCTAGCGGTAAACTTTGGGATGACATGTGTAGTAGCCTTGCTAGTATTGTATGATAGTCTAAGTAAACTTTTATGCCATGTTGAATCTTATATTTTTATTATACTTAGTATTAAAACTTGTATGCTCGCCAATGCTTTGTGTGTTGAACTATACTTTAATATATATTGCAGGAATATGATGACACAGTGGAAGCATGGAATCTAGTAGGATGAACTAGAAACCCATTTTAATTAGACTTATGTGGTACTTGTACTTTTGATTTCGTTGTTGTATTTTGATTTTGATGTTGTACTTTGCTTCCAAACAATGTATTGAATTTTGGAAATGAAATGGAATATTGTTGTTTAATTATTGTTACAATAGTGTTATTGTAACGCTTCGCATTTGTATCTTTCCGTTTTTAGCAAGTCTGCTTCGTGTTTCTATTTTTGGAAAGTCCAAACCTTGTAAACGTATTTCTATTTTCAATTCATTGTATTCTAAGGCTTTGATTGTAATCAAGATTAATCAATTATGCTAAATTCACAAAGTATATTCATGTTTAAACTTATGATCATACGATACTTTATTTCTTCATAAATCAATTCAAAATGATGTGTATATGTTTGATGAATGTTTATAAATCTTATACTAAACCCAAGCAAAACAATTAGTGATTTTATTCAAAGAATTCAAGCTTCCATTATCATAAAATTTTAAAACAATAATGTGCTTCACATTAGGCCATTACAAGACCCATACTTGTCACACATATAGAACACAGGTTTTAAACCCTAGATACGTCAACTAATTATTTGAAAGATAAAAAAAGGGATAGCCCTTTCGGCCGCAAGCTTAAGGGGTTCCCTCCTCTTTTTCTAATTCAAATCACCCACATAATTGCATTTATGGCAACCCTAATTCTAAAACTAATCCTTCCCCTATATAAACACAAGTTCCTCCACTCATTTCTCACTTTTACAAGCCTCCACACTCCTCAAACAAGTCCCTAAACTTCACAATTCTCTGCTGAAACTCAGCAGCTTGCAAGTGAGTTTCGACTCACTTTCCTTCTTCTTTTTACCTTGTTTTTCTTTCTAACACTCTTGGATAACCTCTAGGAAGGTTCTCACAAGTTTGCTTGGACAAACTGAGGTGAAGCCACACCATTTTGAGGTCTAAAAGTGTCCAAATTTTCTGCCCAAATTTTATCTTTCAAACTTCAAGTTTTTCAATGTTTTCACTTTGTTTTATTCCTCAACATTGTTTGCTAAGCCCTATGGATGTTACCATAGGTTTTCCATGGAAAACTAAGATGGAATCACACCATTTTTAGGGCCAAACTTTCTGTTTTGGAGGATAACTTATAAAACTTTTTCGAACTTATTTTTAACATAACAAATCTATGCTACTTATGCCACTAACAAAGCTTATGGTAGTGTGTTAAGCTACACTTGTTCACAAACAATCAAGAGGCATAACTTGTCTCTAAACTTGTGGTTTTTACTAGGGTTTCAAATCCACAAGTGTTGAGCCATCCAAGCTTACAAGCTTGTGTTGGTGTAGGTGTGATAACATGAAGGCCTTGACCATTCAACTATTCAATCCACACCTCACTTGATCATTTCCATAATTCTTGACCATCCGGATTGTCCTTGTGTCAATCTTGTGTAATGGTGAATCTTATGAAAGAGGTTTAGGATGGTTATCCTCCTACCTCCATGCATGACTTATATGACTTACATGATATCTATGAACTACATGAATTATATGATAAATTAGTAATATTATAACTATATGTAAATACATAATATAACCAAACCTTTGACCATGACCAAATGGTTATTTGTCCTAAAAGTAGGTTATTTTATCTTAGACCTAACAATCGTTACGATTCTATTGGGCATGACCCATAAAAACACAATCACCCTTCGGGGCTTATTAGTGTAAAAAACGAGCGTTAATGTCTAGATAAATACTTTCGCTTAGATATACTTTCCTTGCATATTTTAAATTCCTAAACTCATTAAACTCCCCCATCAATCTAATGCTCATACACCTACGTTCCCTTGTGTAGGTTAAACTTGGTGTTCCATCCCCTAAATAAACCTAACTCTCTCACGGATATTACTTTGCAAAACCGTGAGTACACTTGACCCCTTTTTATGCTTTCCACTATTTGGGTGCAACATGTTAATTTACTAAAACTACACTAAATCACACTTTATTTTATACACAAACAATCCATCAACATGCTTTAGTCTTATGCTACTTGAATTATGTAACATTTGTCGAAAAACGGGTTTTCGAAACCCGCTTCGTTTAATAACCGAACAATCAATTTTAAATTTTTGTTGTTCATTTATGGCTTATTTTAATTTTAAACGATACATAATTAATAAACAAATTAGAAGATATAAATTATAATTGTAAAAATATAAAAATAAATTAATTAAAAAGGAAAACCGGCTGCCGGGATTCGAACCCGGGTCAGCCGGAAATCCCCAAAGACTTAACCTTCACACCATCAACCGCTCCGCCACTTTGATTCTTTGTTAAAATACTAAAACAATTAATTAAAAAGATAAATCTCGGAAGTTAAATCCAGTCAAATCGCGCCCAATCAGCAGTCGTCGGAAATCCCGACGACTTCGCCGATAATTAACGTTTCCATCCAATGTTACCGAAGAATTAACTCTAACGACGGTTATAACCGACGTCTGAACCCGCGACATCAGTCGTAACCGCCGGAGAACGGCTAACCTTGAATTGAGACCGAATTCAGACCCCATACATCTCGGTTCTTCCCTATAAATTCACCCACAATCCACTGGAAGCCTTTTCGCTCACAAATCGCACCTCTTCTCGACGAAAATTTACTCGCCGGAAAACCGAGACTTCCACCTACACGGTAATTACTTCGATTTTTCTGGTTCATTCCTTTATTAGACAAAATTCTAATATCAATCCCTCACCCAGAATCCTTTCCAGACGACGTTGCCGGATTATCTGTTTTCCCCGGAGAAATTCTGAACTTTCAAGAAACTGCTGTTAACCGGTATGATTCTTCTAACTTACTGATAGTCGTTACCCAGTAGTTCCATTTCACATCTAATCCCTCCAAATTGTTGGTAAATCCTTTTAGTCGAAGCTCACCAAGACGGAGCCGACGACCTTGCCGGGCATCTGAAGAAAAACGAACAGTTTGGTACAATCAACCCTCCAACCTTTTTTCGTTCATTACTTTACGATGGCTCATAACATTCATTAAGCTAATTTAACAAATAACAGTCAATTGGTCGATGTCTGTGTTTTGAACAAAGAAGATGAAGTGATGTATAATATAAGATTAATTAAAATCGGTTTAATGAACGGGTTAGACACACAGTCCAGCGGTGGACTGTGTGCAACAAACACACATGCGACGCGAGTTCGAATCCTGTCCCAGCTTTACTCTCTCCAAATAAAAATTTGCCTTTTTAACTGAACCGGGTTGACTCACAGACCATGTTAAGTATAATAAAAACCGAGTTAATAACCAGGTGAGACACACAGTCCAGCGGTGGACTGTGTGTACGCTAACTCACAGGTCCCGGGTTCGAGACCTGTGGTCAGCACCGGTCCGATACGTTTAAAATCTTTTTAAAAATAAATGATTTTCGGATTAAACTAAATAGTATATAAGTATAATTAAAAACAAAATTATTTCGGGTTAGACACGTAGCTCAGTTGGTAGAGCTGCATGCACGCGTACGGGAGGTCACCGGTTCGAACCTCACTCAGTGCAACAACAGAACTGACCGAACCGGTCAATGGTCAACGGTCAACAGTCTCGGTCAACGGTCAAAGTCAACATTTTTTTAATTTATTTTTATTTATTTATTTAACTTAAAAATCAATTAAAAATACTTAAAAATAACATTTTCAAAGTTAGAAAGTAGCCTTAAACTCACAAAATTATACCCAAAAATCCTATTGAAATAGTTAATAAAATCCACATACTTACCGTACCTTTTCGTTATTTATTTGGTTAGTTATCTCTCGTCGATCAATCCCTTAAACTCGTGCGCATTCAACATCTTCAAACAAACGCACCCTGAGTGAATCTCTACGAATTCCCCGTTTTAATCACATTTTGGGGTGCATCATGTGTCGTTATTTATTAATGATAATTAAACATTTGTGCATTCATCATGTTCATGATCAAATGTGTATTCAGTGTGTATCCATTGTTTGTGTGGTTGAAGTTTAGATTAATTTTATCATTTCAGTACATACATTTCATAGGCCGCCGCTCCCCATTACCTATGAGCGTGAGCTGTTCCCCATTACCTATGAGTGTGAACCAGGCGTTGCCAACATAAGATCGGCTCCGTTTGATTGAGCCTTGATCTCACATACATTAGCATAGGTCGTCCGTTCCCCATTACCTATGAGCGTGAACGGGACGTTGCCAACATATACTTTGTCATTCTTATTTCATGTTTAAGCAAGGTGGTTTGTGATCGTTATGTTTACATACATTTGTTCATATATGATTATTGCACAATTTTCCTAAATAAATTACAATAATGAATTGATAACAAATGTTTTTAACAAGGTTCACTCGCCAACTTTTGTTGACCCAAAATTTCCCATTTTTACACATGATACAGGTGATCAAGTTGAAGCAAGAAACATATAGGGCGGCTTAGAAGAATAAACCAGTTTAGATTATGGATTTGTTTTAGTTAATTTTTCCTTTCCTTGTATTGTATGAATTTGACTTGGAACATTGAAATGTAATTTGGATTTAATAAATATGAAACATATTAGTAAACATCATGAGCTTTGGTGATAACCCAATTATGCCCGACTCTTATTCCGCTGCGGGTCGGGGTGTGACAGATTGGTATCAGAGCCATGACTATAGGGATATAGGATAGGTTATTAGACCCTTAGATCCTAT
The DNA here is from genome assembly GCA_947069175.1 of Scalesia atractyloides. Lineage (NCBI taxonomy): Eukaryota > Viridiplantae > Streptophyta > Magnoliopsida > Asterales > Asteraceae > Scalesia > Scalesia atractyloides. The sequence continues at coordinate 71,217,713 of CAMTDV010000026.1, forward strand.
ACTATAGTTGCTTAGAAATTTTAAATTTTTGTGTGTTACATGCAAAATTCATGATGTTTATATGCGTTATGTTTATTGTTACATTCATATAATGCTTATCATGAACCATATTCTTATAACATATCATATCCATGAAAGCACACACCACATCATTTTCATGATTGCTTTACAATGATTTTTGTATTTTCAAATCTCATCAAAGTGAGTTCTCATGACGGGCATGTAGTAACTGGAAGGGTACAAGTACCGGTAGTCGGAACGTCCTGTCTAGGCTTGGCATTCGTATAAATCCAAAATAAAGGACCAGTTTGCCTACCTGGGGACTAATGATGAGAGTACGAAGTACCTATTAGGTCAAAGCATGCTATACCAAACGTCGTGTGAGCTAACCCCACTTTGAGTTGTCATTGTGTCTACACCTGGACACATTCCGACCATACATCTTGTAAACATATTTTGTGGTTTTCATTCGGGTAATGCGAGTGTTTAATCGCTAATACTAATGTGAATCCTACCAAGCCAATAGTCATGGGGGCCCACATGACTATACAGGTGAAGGTATGGGGGACATTTGAGGCCCAACATGAGCAAACCCAAGACATCCTATGGATGCAGTTGCATTATTGATATTTATGTTAATTTCATTTTTTTAAGACACATGACCCCTAAACACTCCATAAACTCACTATCTTCCTATGTATATTCCTGTAGATGTCGGGTAGGCAGCTACGTGGAGGACGAAAGTCAGGAAGGTCAAACGAACGCTTGGCCACTCAAATTGCAAAACAAATGGCCGCAGTACTTCCTGATATTGTAATTCAAGTCCAGCAAGCTCTCACTGCAAATCCTGTCAACCCACCAAAATTAAGAGGATCAAAACATCGACAACCCTTCCTCCAAGAAGTGCTCCTACAAGCACTTCAAGTCTTGCGATCCCCCAAAGTTCGAAGGGACCGAAGGTGTCACCGCTCTCTACTACTGGTTTGAGGAAATGGAAAACACTTTCCTAAATTGCGATTGTCCCGAGGATCGCAAGGTACGTTACGCAACCGGGAGATTATTTGGGGTAGCCTTGACCTGGTGGAACACCGAGAAGGGTAAAAGAGGAGTTGAAGACGCTATGGCCTTAACCTGGGAAGGGAAATGATGACAAAACGCTTCTGCCCAAGAAGCGAACTCAAGAAGTTGGAAGACGAATTCCACTCGCTGAAGCAAAAGGAAGGGGATCACACTTCCTACAACAAAAGATTTCTTGAGCTGAACCAGATGGTTCCTAACTTGTTCACCCCCGTGTACCGTTGGTGGAACACTATATTCGAGGCCTTCCCTCGAAGATTCAAGACTCAGTCCTCAGCACTTCGCCTGCAACCCTCGAAGCCGCCATGGAATTAGCCACCGAACTTACCGAGAACCGCATCAGAAACGGTAAGTTCAAAGAGGAGAAAAAGAAAGCCCCCGTTGAGGGCCAAACTTCCAACCACCCCACCTCATCCTCAAAATTTTCAAACAAGAGGAAGCGAAATACCAGAAATTTTGCCGTCACCCAAACAAATTTCCCTATCCCTGCTGCACCCATCACACAAGTTACTCCTTCACCCGCACCATACAAAAGGCAATACTCTGGCCCTTACCCAAAGTGCACCCGTTGTCAATACCATCACTCCCCCGAATACCCCTGTCAATATTGCACCGGCTGTGGCCGTGCAGGTCACACCATTTAAGCCTGCCTCTCACTGCAACGAATGAACCGCAACCAACCCACAACTCAAACCCACCATCAAATAATGGGTCAAACCCAACAACCCCTACTACCACCACCTACACAACATACAACCCAAACCTACTATCAACCCAAATACCCCATGATGCAACCCATGCGGGCTTGCTACAACTGTGGAGACCCAAATCACTTTAGAAACACGTGTCCACGCTTGGTGAACATCATACATGCTCAAGCTCAAGCGAATCTGGTGAACCAAGCTAACCAAGCTCCTCCACCTGCTAGAGGAAGAGCATTTAACATCAACGCCAACCAAGCTAGGGCCGACAACAACGTGGTTAACGGTACGTTTCTCGTCAATGGTAGTTATGCATCCGTGTTATTTGATACTGGCGCGGATAAGAGTTTTGTGTCCTTAGAATTTGAACCCATCCTCAATCAAACTCGTGACAAACTTCTGGAATCCATAACGGTAGAAGTTGCTGACGGAAAACCAGTCTCATTAAACTCCATTATCCGAAACTGTATCTTTACTCTAAACGATCACGATTTTCCTGTTGACCTCATTCCTATGAAGTTGGGAAGTTTTGACATTATAATCGGCATGGAATGGCTCAGCCAACATCAGGCTGAAGTAGTATGCCGTGAGAAGTTCATTCGCATTCCTCTTGCAGACGGTCAAACTCTACGAATCTTTGGTGAAACCCCTTCGAAAGGACTCAAGCTGATGTCCTGTCTTCAAGCCCGAAAATATCTCCACAAGAATTATGTAGCATTTCTAACCCACGTTGTCAAGAAGGGAGACAAAGAGAAAAAACTCGAAGATATACCCGTAGTGAAAGAATTCCTGCAAGTTTTTCCCGACGACATCGCAGGACTTCCTCCCAAGAGAGAAGTCGAATTCCGCATCGACCTTATACCTAGCGCTACACCCGTCGCGAAATCTCCTTATAGGTTAGCCCCATCCGAGATGCAAGTGCTGGCCAGTCAATTGCAAGAACTGACCGACAAGGGATTCATACGTCCTAGCTCATCGCCTTGGGGTGCACCTGTTCTGTTTGTAAAGAAGAAAGATGGGACCTTTCGCATGTGTATCGATTACAAGGAACTCAACAAATTAACGGTCAAAAATCGCTATCCTTTACCTCGCATCGATGATCTTCTAGAACAACTCCAGGGTGCCACTTGTTTTTCAAAGATCGACCTTCGTTCCGGCTATCACCAACTCAGAGTACATGAAGAAGACGTCCCAAAGACCACCTTCCGAACTCGATATGGTCACTATGAATTCATGGTTATGCCATTTGGTCTAACCAACGCTCCAGCCGTCTTCATGGACTTAATGAATAGAGTTTGCAAACCCTATCTTGATCGCTTTGTTATAGTCTTCATCGACGATATTCTCATTTACTCAAAGTCTAAGACTGATCATGAACGACACCTTCGACTCATCCTCACACTCTTGAAGACTGAAAAGCTTTACGCTAAATTTTCCAAATGCGAATTTTGGTTAAAAGAAGTACAGTTCCTTGGTCATGTCGTCAATGAAAAGGGAATTCATGTCGACCCCGCAAAGATCAAAGCAGTACAAGAATGGCAAGCGCCACGTACCCCAACCGAAGTACGATCTTTCCTTGGTTTGGCTGGTTACTATCGTCGTTTCATATCAAATTTCTCTCGTATCGCTGTACCACTCACGGCTTTGACACATAAAGGAAAACCCTTCGCATGGGGACCTAAACAAGAAGAAGCCTTCCAAACCCTTAAGCAAAAGCTTTGTGACGCTCCTATCCTCACACTCCCCGAAGGTTGCGATGACTTTGTAGTGTATTGCGACGCATCAGGACAGGGATTAGGCTGTGTTTTAATGCAAAGGGGAAAAGTGATAGCCTATGCTTCTAGGCAGCTCAAAACTCATGAGAAGAACTACACTACTCACGACCTAGAACTTGGAGCCGTTGTGTTCGCTCTTAATATATGGAGACATTACCTCTATGGTACCAAGTGTGAGATTTACACTGACCACAAGAGCCTCCAACATATCTTTAACCAAAAGGAGTTGAATATGAGGCAACGAAGATGGGTCGAACTTCTTAATGACTACGACTGTGAAATTCGGTATCATCCTGGCAAAGCAAATGTGGTGGCCGATGCACTCAGTCGAAAGGGATATGCGAACTCCATTCGCCTTCTATGTTCGCAAATCATGACCAACATCAAAGACCAAATCCGAGAAGCTCAACATGTTTCCATAACAGAATACGACATACGCAATGAGTTATCTTGTGGATCAGAACTTAAACTCGAAACAAAATCTGACGGCATTCTGTATTATCTAGATCGCATATGGATTCCTGATCACAACAAACTTCGCGATACTCTTATGAAAGAGGCTCACAAGACATGATACTCCGTACATCCAGGAGCCGACAAGATGTATCAGGACCTTCGATACACCTACTGGTGGCCTGGCATGAAGAAGGATATTGCTGTTTTTGTTTCCAAGTGCCTTACTTGTTCAAAGTGAAAGCTGAACACCAAAGACCCTCAGGACTTCTGGTCCAACCTGAAATACCCGTATGGAAGTGGGAAAATATAACCATGGACTTCATTACCGGGTTACCTCGCACTCCTGGTGGGTACGACACAATATGGGTAATCATTGATCGTCTTACAAAATCAGCTCACTTCATTCCGATTCGCAAAGACTTCAAAAATGAGAAACTAGCTCGCATCTACATCAGTGAAATCGTAAGCCGTCACGGTGTACCGTTAAGCATTATATCAGATCGTGATGGTCGTTTCACTTCACGAACATGGCAAGCTGTACAAGCCGCTTTGGGTACACGATTAGATCTCAGCACCGCTTATCATCCCCAAACTGATGGTCAATCTGAACGCACCATTCAAACTCTTGAAGACATGCTTCGGGCATGTGTCATAGACTTCAAAGGGAATTGGGACGCTCACCTACCATTAGTTGAATTTTCGTACAACAACAGCTTTCATTCAAGTATCGGCATGGCACCTTTCGAAGCATTATATGGTCGTAAGTGCCGATCACCAATATGTTGGCACGAAATTGGAGAAGCTCAAATCACCGGTCCAGAATTAATACAAGAAACAACTGACAAGATTCATCAAACCGAAACAACCTTTTAGCGGCACAAAGTTGTCAAAAGAGCTATGCTGACAAGCGACGAAAGCCCTTGGAGTTTAACGTTGGCGATCAAGTACTTTTAAAAGTATCGCCGTGGAAGGGAGTAGTTCGTTTTGGCCAAAAAGGCAAGCTAGCACCACGTTACGTAGGTCCTTTCAAGATACTCGAAAGGGTAGGACCTGTAGCCTACAAGCTTGACCTACCGGAGGAACTCAACAGAATTCATCCCACATTCCACGTATCGAACTTGAAGAAGTGCCTCGCCGATGAAAATCTCCATATTCCTCTAGAAGACATTCAAGTCGATGAATCTATGCATTTTATTGAAAGACCAGTAGAAATTATGGACTTCAGGGAAAAACGTTAAAGAAGAAGCCGCATCCCAATTGTCAGGGTACGCTTGGAGTCGAAACGAGGACCTGAGTTTACATGGGAACGTGAAGACTCAATGCGCGAGAAATACCCACACCTTTTTCCTGTAACTACCACTACTTAAATTTCGGGACGAAATTTCTAAAAGTAGGGGATACTGTAACGACGGTTATAACCGACGTCTGAACCCGCGACATTAACGTTTCCATCCAATGTTACCGAAGAATTAACTCTAACGACGGTTATAACCGACGTCTGAACCCGCGACATCAGTCGTAACCGCCGGAGAACGGCTAACCTTGAATTGAGACCGAATTCAGACCCCATACATCTCGGTTCTTCCCTATAAATTCACCCACAATCCACTGGAAGCCTTTTCGCTCACAAATCGCACCTCTTCTCGACGAAAATTTACTCGCCGGAAAACCGAGACTTCCACCTACACGGTAATTACTTCGATTTTTCTGGTTCATTCCTTTATTAGACAAAATTCTAATATCAATCCCTCACCCAGAATCCTTTCCAGACGACGTTGCCGGATTATCTGTTTTCCCCGGAGAAATTCTGAACTTTCAAGAAACTGCTGTTAACCGGTATGATTCTTCTAACTTACTGATAGTCGTTACCCAGTAGTTCCATTTCACATCTAATCCCTCCAAATTGTTGGTAAATCCTATTAGCCGAAGCTCACCAAGACGGAGCCGACGACCTTGCCGGACATCTGAAGAAAAACGAACAGTTTGGTACAATCAACCCCCCAACCTTTTTCCGTTCATTACTTTACGATGGCTCATAACATTCATTAAGCTAATTTAACAAATAACAGTCAATTGGTCGATGTCTGTGTTTTGAACGAAGAAGATGAAGTGATGTATAATATAAGATTAATTAAAATCGGTTTAATGAACGGGTTAGACACACAGTCCAGCGGTGGACTGTGTGCAACAAACACACATGCGACGCGAGTTCGAATCCTGTCCCAGCTTTACTCTCTCGAAATAAAAATTTGCCTTTTTAACTGAACCGGGTTGACTCACAGACCATGTTAAGTATAATAAAAACCGAGTTAATAACCAGGTGAGACACACAGTCCAGCGGTGGACTGTGTGTACGCTAACTCACAGGTCCCGGGTTTGAGACTTGTGGTCAGCACCGGTCCGATACGTTTAAGATCTTTTTAAAAATAAATGATTTTCGGATTAAACTAAATAGTATATAAGTATAATTAAAAACAAAATTGTTTCGGGTTAGACACGTAGCTCAGTTGGTAGAGCTGCGTGCACGCGTACGGGAGGTCACCGGTTCGAACCTCACTCAGTGCAACAACAGAACTGACCGAACCGGTCAATGGTCAACGGTCAACAGTCTCGGTCAACGGTCAAAGTCAACATTTTTTTTATTTATTTTTATTTATTTATTTAACTTAAAAATCAATTAAAAAATACTTAAAAATAACATTTTCAAAGTTAGAAAGTAGCCTTAAACTCACAAAATTATACCCAAAAATCCTATTGAAATAGTTAATAAAATCCACATACTTACCGTACGTTTTCGTTATTTATTTGGTTAGTTATCTCTCGTCGATCAATCCCCTAAACTCGTGCGCATTCAACATCTTCAAACAAACGCACCCTGAGTGAATCTCTACGAATTCCCCGTTTTAATCACATTTTGGGGTGTATCATGTGTCGTTATTTATTTATGATAATTAAACATTTGTGCATTCATCATGTTCATGATCAAATGTGTATTCAGTGTGTATCCATTGTTTTTGTGGTTGAAGTTTAGATTAATTTTATCATTTCAGTACATACATTTCATAGGCCGCCGCTCCCCATTACCTATGAGCGTGAGCTGTTCCCCATTACCTATGAGCGTGAACCAGGCGTTGCCAACATAAGATCGGCTCCGTTTGATTGAGCCTTGATCTCACATACATTAGCATAGGCCGTCCGTTCCCCATTACCTATGAGCGTGAACGGGACGTTGCCAACATATACTTTGTCATTCTTATTTCATGTTTAAGCAAGGTGGTTTGTGATCGTTATGTTTACATACATTTGTTCATATATGATTATTGCACAATTTTCCTAAATAAATTACAATAATGAATTGATAACAAATGTTTTTAACAAGGTTCACTCGCCAACTTTTGTTGACCCAAAATTTCCCATTTTTACACATGATACAGGTGATCAAGTTGAAGCAAGAAACATATAGGGCGGCTTAGAAGAATAAACCAGTTTAGATTATGGATTTGTTTTAGTTAATTTTTCCTTTCCTTGTATTGTATGAATTTGACTTGGAACATTGAAATGTAATTTGGATTTAATAAATATGAAACATATTAGTAAACATCATGAGCTTTGGTGATAACCCAATTATGCCCCGACTCTTATTCCGCTGCGGGTCGGGGTGTGACAAATTATTACTTGGTATATATTTTTATGTGATCTAAATGTCATTAACTTTGATCGAGCCTCCCTTAACATGTATAGCGCTATAGGAGTAACGCACCGCCCGTATTCTTGTGGTCAATGTTAAGTTTTAATTTTGCGGTACACTAGAGTATTGACTTGTAGATTCACATACCTTGTTTACACATATCTTGTATGCTAGCTATTAATGTGGATTTGTTTAAACGGATTTTATACTTATGCTATGATATTAAACTTGTGTACTCGCCAATACTTGTTATTGAACTATACTTTTTAACATGTTGCAGGTTGATGAAGTTGTTATGATGGAACTTAGTAGGAATGGCATAGAAACATACGTAGAATACTAAGTTAATCATTATGTTATTGTTGAACTTGTTTTGTTGTTATTTCTTGTATTTGAATATTTGGTGTAACCTTGACAATTTTGATGTTATGAAATGAAATGGGATGTTAATTTAAATATTGTCACAAATAGCGTTATAATGTCTCGAGCAATCTAGTTCGTGTCAGTCCGATGTTTCCTCCATCGGTTGGGGTGTGACAGATTGGTATCAGAGCCATAACTATAGGGAATTAGATAGAATTGCCATGTTAGACCCAGTCTATAGTTTAAGTGACCAACTTGACCATTCTTGCTTCATGTATAAAATGTTAATTCTTCCTATTTGCTTCTTCCTATTTCTTCTGTCTTATATATATATATATATATATATATATATATATATATGTGTGTGTGTGTGTGTGTGTGTGTGTTTTTCCTAAGACACTTACATAATCTACACACTTGAAGACTTGAAGACACTCAAACTACAAACGAGACGATCTCACCAAAATAGGGGTGAAACCCGCACTTTGGTGATCACTCTCAATCCGCGAATTTCGTTTTTGCATGAAATTACACCATTAAGTTAGGAGTGAAATCTACATCTTGATGGGAATTTCCGTTTCATACTCTAGTGGACCCTTACCAACGAGTCGGAATACACTCCTCGTTTGGTAAGTACCAACCACACCTAGGGTACAATGTTGTCAAGTTAGGGGTGATACCCGCACCTTGTCAACTAGTCCCATTCCTCGATTTTCAATCTCGCCAAAGTTTCGATTTTTAGATCGGTTAGAGACGTGTAGTAACTGGAAGGATAAAGTACCGTTAATCGCTTCTCGACGAGAGCACTTTACCAATAGGCCAAAGCACGTTTCTCTAATTTGAAAGTACCTCGATTCACTTTGGAATAGTCAAACGTTTCTCAACCCGAAAGACCCCAATATTTTATTGAGCCTATCTTTATGCTATCTCAATTTATATGTGTTTTTAGTACTTGTTATCTCGTTCATTTCTAACCCTATGCATGATTCACACGCCTTTCGTAACCAAAACAATAATAATAATTCTCATGAACCAACTAAATTTATACTTCTTTATGCAAATCATACGTGCTTATGCTTTTGAATGCCAACATGCTTATGCTACCTAAGTGAAATTATACGTGTTACATGATGCTTATGTGCTCAAAAACGATACTTTTCTTTACAACAACACTTTACAATCAAAGCCTAAATCTATCTTTTATTGTCACACCCTTTAGATTCTCTCAAAGCGTTATGGGAAGAAGGAAGTCAAAGTCCAATTCGAAGTCCCAATCCGACTCCATGTCAAAGAAGGGCTGCATGAAATTCATGGCTGAGCAAATGGCTGAACACATGGCTAATGTCATCCCCGAAATAGTCAGCAAGGTCCAGCCCCCACCTAACGCCGAATCACCTCATACCTCTGTTGTCTCCAAAGCTGAACCACCCAAAACCACCTTCACCCATAAAACAATTATGTTCTTGCAATCCCTTACCCTTCACCGGCGAAGGGGACACCAATAAACTGCTACAATGGTTTGACGCCATTGAACTCACCTTCCTCCAAAGTGATTGTCCCGACCACTTGCGCACCTTGAATGCCACAGGAGTGTTCCGATCGAGAGCCCTTGATTGGTGGACTTTCGAGCGTAGCGCTCGTGGCAACGAAGTCGCCCACGCCCTCCCTTGGGCCGGGCTCAAGAAGTTAATGGAAAATGAGTTTTTCCTCCCTCACGAACTCCAATGACTCGAGGCTGAGTTTTGGAACCTCCTTCAAGTGGGGAATGACAACGCTGGCCTCATGGCCCGTTTTAAGCAACTGAGCTCGATTTGCCCAAGTCAAGTTGACACTACTGAGAAAGTGGTCGCTAAATACATACGTTGCCTTCCTCATAACCTCGCTGACCTGGTCGATACCACATCCCCCAATACCCTCGAGGAAGCTTTTCGGCTGGCTGCTCGCTTGAACAACCGCCAAGGCTTCACCAAGGAAAGCCCACCAAGCAACCACTGAAGCCATTACCGAACCTGCCTCGCCCAAACCCCCAAGAAGCAACACCAAAAAAGGCAAGAATCGGAAGGCTTCGAGCCCGATTTGCGCGGTTGTCACTCCGCCAAACCCCCACCAGCTAGCCTTGCCCTCACGCGAACCCATTAAGAAAGTGTACACCGGACCCCATCCCAAGTGCAGCACCTGCCCTTTCCATCACCCGGTTACCGCCCCATGCCGCCTATGCACGATCTACAATAGTTATGGGCACCTTACCTACAGTGCCGGAATGCTCCTCAAACCCCCATCAACCAAGCCCGAGCCATGACCACCACACCTCGTCAAAACCCTACTGGCAACCAAAATCGACCCCTTGCTCCTGCCGCTCGTGCCTACTTCAGATCGGAGACCCAAATCACTTCGCCAACAACTACCCGTAGTGTAATCATCAGCAGCAGCAAGCTCGCGGCCGAGCCTTTGTCATCACGGCCGCTCAAGCGTAACAATATCGGTTACGTTCCTTGTTAACAATGTTTACGCTATGTGTTTATTTGATACTGGTGCGGATAAAAGTTTTGTATCCGTTGAATTCGAACCTTTGCTTATGTGTAGTCGTTCTAAGTTGCCTAAATCATTTGAAGTCGAAGTCGCTGACGGAAAATCTGTCACCATCGATTCTGTCCTTCTAATTGTTCTTTAAATCTCAACGATTATACGTTTTCTATTGACCTCATACCCATGCCAATGGATAGTTTCGATATCATAGTAGGCATGGATTGGCTAGGGCGAGTCCGTGCTGAAGTTGTGTGTTCGGAAAAATGCATTCGCCTTCCCCTTCCCAATAATGATTCCTTACACGTCTATCGTGAGAAACCGTCCAAAGGTCTCAAGATTATGTCGTGTATTCAAGCGAACAAGTACTTGCGTAAGGAATACTTCACCTTTCTTGCCTACATTGTGGAAAAGAAGGAGAAGGGTCCAAGCGTGAGTGAAGTTCCCATTGTGCAAATTTTCCCTGATGTCTTTCCCAGGATCTTCCTTGTTCTCCTCCTGCTCGTTCTGTTGATTTTCGCATCGACCTCATCCCTGGTGCAACTCCGGTCGCTAAATCCCCCTATCTTCTAGCACCCTTGGAGATGTAAGAGCTGTCTAGTCAACTTCAAGAGCTTCTTGAGAAGGGCTTCATACGCCCTAGCACATCTCCTTGGGGCGCGCCCGTTCTGTTCGTCAAAAAGAAAGACGGATCCTTTCGCATGTGCATTGACTATCATGAGCTCAACAAGCTTATAGTCAAGAACCGATACCCTCTTCCTCGCATCGACGACCTTTTCGATCAGCTTCAAGGCTAGACTTGTTTCTCTAAAATTGACCTTCGCTGTGGTTATCATCAACTTCGGGCTCTCGAAGAAGATATACCCAAAACCGCATTTCGCACACGTTATGGGCACTACGAGTTCGTAGTCATGCCATTTGGTTTGACAAACGCACCCGCCGTGTTTATGGATTTGATGAATCGCGTGTGTAAGCCTTATCTTAACCGATTCGTGATCCTCTTTATTGAGGATATGCTAATCTATTCCAAGACGCAAGAAGAGCATGAGCGACACTTGTGTCTTATCCTCCAGCTGTTGTAAACTCAACGTCTCTAACCCAAGTTCTCCAAGTGTGAATTTTGGTTAAAAGAGGTTCAATTTCTTGGTCATGTCGTCAACGAACTTGGTATTCATGTTGACCCCGCGAAAATCAAGGTGGTGAAAATTGGATTGCTCCAAAGACTCCGTCCGAAATTCGTTCGTTTCTCGGCTTAGCCGGTTATTATCATCACTTCATTTCGAGCTTTTCAAAATTGCCATGCCTCTCACCTCCTTGACTCAAAAGGATAAACCTTTTGTTTGGGGTTCCGAACAAGAGGAGTCTTTTCAAACGCTAAAGAGCATGCTTTGCAATTCTCCTATCCTAACCCTTCCCGATGGTAATGACGACTTTTTTGTGTATTGTGATGCCTCAAGACAAGGTCTTGGTTTCGTTCTTATGCAACGAGACAAGGTTATCACTTACACGTCACGTCAACTCAAAATTCATGAGAAAAATTATACTACACACGACCTTGAACTTGGTACAGTTTTTTTTGCGTCAAAGATACAGCGACACTACCTTTATGGTACAAAGTGTACGCTCTTCACCAACTATAAGAGCCTTCAGCACATCTTTAATCAAAAGGAACTCAACGTGCGTCAGCTCGTTGGGTAGAATTATTAAACGACTACGACTGCGATATCCCCTACCACCCTGGTAAAGCGAATGTTGTGGCCGACGCACTTAGTCGGAAAACTCATGTTAAGAGTGTACTTTGCTACCAAACTTTGGGAAAGGTTCAAGAGATAATTCGTGAGGCACATTACTCGACCGTTAATGAGGGCAACCTCGATAATGAGTTGAAGTGTGGTGCTGAAACCCAACTCGTGACCAAACCCGATGGCATCATGTGATATCTCGACCGTATTTGGATTCCTAACCGTGATAATCTTCGTAACCTTTTGATGAGTGAAGCTCATAAATCTCGATATTCTATTCACCCTGGCGCCAATAAGATGTATCACGACCTTCGAGCATCATATTAGTGGCCTAGAATGAAGAAAGATATCGCTTGCTACGTTTCAAAGTGCGTTACTTGTTCCAAGGTAAAGGTCGAGAATCAAAGACCCTCTGGCTTACTCGAACAACCAGAAATTCCTGTTTGGAAATGGGAGAGTATTGCTATGGATTTCATAACCAAGCTCCCTCGTACATCGTCTCGTCACGATAGAATTTGGGTAATCATCGATCGTTTGACCAAGTCTGCTCATTTCCTTCCAATACGTGAAGACTACCGAGTTGAGAAATTGGCTCGTATCTACACAGATGAAATCATCTATCGTCACGGTGTCCCCGTTGACATTATCTCTGACCGTGATGGTCGCTTCACTTCTCACCTTTGGCAAACATTTCAAAAGGCCCTTGGTACTCAACGCAATCTTAGTACGGCTTTCCATCCTCAGTCCGATAGGCAAACCGAGCGTACTATCAAACTCTAGAGGACATGCTTCGTTCTTGCTTTATTGATTTCGGTGGCAACTGGGACATGCACTTGCCTTTGGTCGAATTCTCGTACAATAACAGAAAGCACGCGAGTATTCAAATGGCACCATTCGAGGCATTGTATGGACGCAAGTGCCGATCACCTATTTGTTGGCATGAGATTAGGGAAGCTCAAATCACCGATCCCGAGCTCATACAACAGACGACGGACATGATTTTACAGATTCGGGACAACTTGCTGAAAGCTAGAAGCCGACAAAAGAGCTACGCAGATAAAAGACGCAAGCCCTTGGAATTCAATGTTGGTGACTTTGTACTTCTCAAGTTATCCCCTTGGAAGTGTGTGGTTTGTTTCGGGAAAAAGGGAAAGCTCGCTCCTTGCTACATAGGTCCTTTCAAGATTCTCGAGAGGATTGGCAAGGTAGCCTACCGACTGGAACTACCACAAGAGCTCAACAACGTTCATCCTACCTTCCATGTCTCAAACTTAAAAAGATGTCTCGCTGAAGAAGGACTCCAAGTTCTGCTTGAAGATCTTCAAATCAATGAGACTTTTCACTTCGTGGAAAAACCAGTCAAAATCATGGATCGAGGTACTAAGCAACTAAGGCGCAGTTGAATTCCTATTGTGAAGGTTCGAAGGGAACGAAAACGTGGCGCTGAATTTACTTGGGAACTTGAAAGCGACATGAAGTCTAAGCATCCGCATTTTTCGATGCGTCTTCCTAAATTTCGGGACAAAATTCCCTAAAGGAGCAGAGACTTGAACGCTTCGCATTTGTATCTTTCCGTTTTTATCAAGTCTGCTTTGTATTTTTATTTTTGGAAAGTCCAAACATTGTAATCGTATTTCTATTTTCAATTCATTGTATTATAAGGCTTTGATTGTAATCAAGATTAATCAATTATGCTAAATTCACAAACTATATTCATGTTTAAACTTATGATCATACGATACTTTATTTCTACATAAATCAATTCAAAACGATGTGTAAATGTTTGATGAATGTTCATGCATCTTATACTAAACCCAAGCAAGACAATTAGTGATTTTATTCAAAGAATTCAAGCTTCCATTATCATAAAATTTTAAACAATAATGTGCTTCACATTAGGCCATTACAAGACCCATACATGTCACATATAGAACACAAGTTTTAAACCCTAGATACGTCACCTAATTATTTGAAAGATCAAAAAAGGGACAGCGCTTGCGGTCGCAAGCTTAAGGGGTTCCCTCCTCTTTTTTAATTCAAATCACACACCTTATTGCATTTATGGCAACCCTAATCCTAACCCTAATCCTTCCCCTATATAAACACAAGTTCCTCCACCCATTTCTCACTTTTACAAGCCTCCACACTCCTCAAACAAGTCCCTAAACTTCATAATTCTCTGCTGAAACTCAGCAGCTTGCAAGTGAGTTTCGACTCACTTTCCTTCTTCTTTTTACCTTGTTTTTCTTTCTAACACTCTTGGATAACCTCTAGGAAGGTTCTCACAAGTTTGCTTGGGCAAACTGAGGTGAAACCACACCATTTTGAGGTCCAAAAGTGTCTAAACTTTCTGCCCAAATTTTTATCTTTAAAACTGCTAGTTTTTCAATGTTTTCACTTTGTTTTCTTCCTCAACATTGTTTGCTAAGCCCTATGGATGTTACCATAGGTTTTCCATGGAAAACCAAATGGAATCACACCATTTTTGGGGCCAAACTTTCTGTTTTGGAGGATAACTTATAAAACTTTTTCGAACTTATTTTTAACATAACAAATCTATGCTACTTATGCCACTAACCAAGCTTATGGTTAGTGTGTTAAGCTACACTTGTTCACAAACAACAAGAGGCATAACTTGTCTCTAAACTTGTGGTTTTTACTAGGGTTTCAAATCCACAAGTGTTGAGCCATCCAAGCTTACAAGCTTGTGTTGGTGTAGGTGTTATAACATGAATGCCTTGACCATTCAACTATTCAATCCACACCTCACTTGATGATTTCCATAATTCTTAACTCCGGATTGTCGTTATGTCAATCTTGTGCAATGGTG
The DNA here is from genome assembly GCA_947069175.1 of Scalesia atractyloides. Lineage (NCBI taxonomy): Eukaryota > Viridiplantae > Streptophyta > Magnoliopsida > Asterales > Asteraceae > Scalesia > Scalesia atractyloides. The sequence goes on from CAMTDV010000026.1 coordinate 71,232,868, forward strand.
AATCTTATGAAAGAGGTTTAGGATGGTTATCCTCCTACCTCCATGCATGACTTATATGACTTACATGATATCTATGGACTACATGAATTATATAATAAATTAGTAATATTATAACTATATGTAAATACTTAATATAACCGAACCTTTGACCATGACCATGACCAAATGGTTATTTGTCCTAAAAGTAGGTTATTTTATCTTAGACCTAACAATCGTTACGATTCTATTGGGCATGACACATAAAAACACAATCACCCTTTGGGGCTTATTAGTGTCAAAAACGAGCGTTAATGTCTAGATAAATACTTTCGCTTATATATACTTTCCTTGCATATTTTAAATTCCTAAACTCATTAAACTCCCCGTCAATCTAATGCTCATACACCTACGTTGCCTTGTGTAGGATAAACTTGGTGTTCCATCCTCTAAATAAACCTAACTCTCTCACGGATATTACTTTGCAAAACCGTGAGTACACACGACCCCTTTTTATGCTTTCCATTATTTGGGTGCAACATGTTAATTTACTAAAACTACACTAAATCACACTTTTTTATACACAAACAATCCGTCAACATGATTTAGTCTTATGCTACTTGAATTATTACTTGGTATATTCTTATGTGATCTAAATGTCATTAACTTTGATCGAGCCTCCCTAAACATGTATAGCGCTATAGGAGTAACGCACCTCCCGTATTCTTGTGGTCAATGTTAAGTTTTAATTTTGCGGTACACTAGAGGATTGACTTGTAGATTCACATGCCTTGTTTACACTTATCTTGTATGCTAGCTATTCATGTGGATTTGTTTAAACGGATTTTATACTTATGCTATGATATTAAACTTATGTACTCACCAATACTTGTTATTGAACTATACTTTTTAACATGTTGCAGGTTGATGAAGTTGTTATGATGGAACTTAGTAGGAATGGCATAGAAACATACGTAGAATACTAAGTTAATCATTATGTTATTGTTGAACTTGTTTTGTTGTTATTTCTTGTATTTGAATATTCGGTGTAACCTTGACAATTTTGATGTTATGAAATGAAATGAGATGTTAATTTAAATATTGTCACAAATAGCGTTATGATGTCTCGAGCAATCTAGTTCATCTCACTCCGATGTTTCCTCCATCGGTTGAGGTATGACAGATTAGTATCAGAGCCATAACTATAGGGAATTAGATAGAATTGCCATGTTCGACCTAGTCTATAGTTTAAAGTGACCAACTTGGCAATTCTTGCTTCATGTATAAAATGTTAATTCTTCCTATTTGCTTCTTCCTATTTCTTTTGTCTTAAATATATATATATATATATATATATATATATATATATATGTGTGTGTGTGTGTGTGTGTGTGTGTGTGTGTGTCTTGTGTTTTTTCCTAAAACTCTTACATAATCTACACACTTGAAGACTTGAAGACACTCAAACTACAAATGAGACGATCTCACCAAAATAGGGGTGAAACCCGCACTTTGGTGATCACTCTCAATCCGCGAATTTGGTTTTTGCACGAAATTACACCATCAAGTTAGGAGTGAAATCCACATCTTGATGGGACTTTCCGTTTCATACTCTAGTGGACCCTTACCAACGAGTTGAAATACGCTCCTCGTTTGGTAAGTACCAACCACACCTAGGGTACAATGTTGTCAAGTTAGGGGTGAAACCCGCACCTTGTAACTAGTCCCATTCCTCGATTTTCAATCACGCCAAAGTTTCGATTTTTCGATCGGTTAGAGACGTGTAGTAACTGGAAGGATAAAGTACCGTTAATCGCTTCTCGACGAGAGCACTTTACCTATAGGCCAAAGCACGTTTCTCAAATTTGAAAGTACCTCGATTCACCTTGGAATAGTCAAACGTTTCTCAACCCGAAAGACCCCAATATTTTATTGAGCCTATCTTTTATGCTATCTCAATTTATATGTGTTTTTAGTACTTGTTATCTCGTTCATTTCTAACCCTATGCATGATTCACACGCCTTTCGTAACCAAAGCAATAATAATAATTCTCATGAACCAACTAAATTTATATTTCTTTATGCAAATCATACGTGCTTATGCTTTTGAATGCCAACATGCTTATGCTACCTAAGTGAAATTATACGTGTTACATGATGCTTATGTGCTCAAAAACGGATACTTTTATTTATAACAACACTTTACAATCAAAGCCTAAATCTATCTTTTATTGTCAAACCTTTAGATGTCTTTCTCTCAAAGCGTTATGGGAAGAAGGAAGTCAAAGTCCAAGTCGAAGTCCCAATCTGACTCCATGTTAAAGAAGGACTGCATGAAATTCATGGCTGAGCAAATGGCTGAACATATGGCTAATGTCATCCCCGAAATAGTCAGCAAGGTCCAGCCCCCACCTAACGCCGAGTCACCTCATACCACTATTGTCTCCAAAGCCAAACCACCCAAAACCTCCTTCACCCATAAACAATTTTGTTCTTGCAATCCGTTACCCTTCACCGGCGAAGGGGACGCCATTGAACTCACCTTCCTCCAAAGTGGTTGTCCCGACCACTTGCTCACCTTGAACGCCACATGAGTGTTCTGATCGAGAGCCCTTGATTGGTGGACTTCCGAGCGTAGCGCTCGTGGCAACGAAGTCGCCCACGCCCTCCCTTGGGCCGAGCTCAAGAAGTTAATGGAAAGTGAGTTTTTTCCTACCTCACGAACTCCAACGACTCGAGACTGAGTTTTGGAAACTCCGGCAAGTGGGGAATGACAACGCTGGCCTCATGGCCCGTTTTAAGAAACTGAGCTTGATTTGCCTAAGTCAAGTCGACACTACTGAGAAAGCGGTCGCTAAATACATACGTTGCCTTCATCCTAACCATGCTGACCTGGTCGATACCACCTCCCCCAACACCCTCGAGGAAGATTTTCGGCTGGTTGCTCACTTGAACAACCGCCAAGTCCTTCGTGAAGCCGCCAAGGCTTCACCAAGGAAAGCCCACCAAGCAACCACTGAAGCCATTACCGAACCTGCCTCGCCCAAACCGCTAAGAAGCAACACCAAGGGCAAGAAGTAGAAGGCTTCGAACCCATTAAGAAAGTGTGCACCGGACCCCATCCCAAGTGCAGCACCTGCCCTTTCCATCACCCGGTTACCACCCCATGCCGCCTATGCACGATCTGCAATAGTTATGAGCCCGATTTGCGTGGTAGTCACTCCGCCAAACCCCCACCAGCCAGCCTTGCCCGCACCCAAACCCATTAAGAAAGTGTACACCGGACCCCATCCCAAGTGCAGCACCTGCCCTTTCCATCACCCGGTTACCGCCCCATGCCGCCTATGCACGATCTGCAATAGTTATTGTCACCTTATCCAACAATGCCGGAATGCTCCTCAAGCCTCCATCAACCAAGCCCGAGCCATGACCACCACACCTCCTCAAAACCCTACCGGCAACCAAAACCGACCCCTTTCTCCTGCCGCTCCTGCCTACTTCAGATCGGAGACCCAAATCACTTCGCCAACAACTACCCGCAGCGTAATAACATCAATCAGCAGTAGCAGCAAGCTCGCGATCGAGCCTTTGTCATCACGGCCGCTCAAGCGTAACAATATCGGGTACGTTCCTTGTTAACAATGTTTACGCTACGTGTTTATTTGATACCGGTGCGGATAAAAGTTTTGCATTCGAACCTTTGCTTATGTGTAGTCGTTCTAAGTTGCCTAAATCATTTGAAGTCGAAGTCGCTGACGGAAAATCTGTCAACGTCGATTCTGTCCTTTCTAATTGTTCTTTAAATCTCAACGATCATACGTTTTCTATTGACCTCATACCCATGCCAATGGATAGTTTCGATATCATAGTAGGCATGGATTGGCTAGGGCGAGTCCGTGCTGAAGTTGTTTGTTCGGAAAAATGCATTCGCCTTCCCCTTCCCAATAATGATTCCTTACACGTCTATCGGGAGAAACCGTCCAAAGGTCTCCAGATCATGTCGTTTATTCAAGCGAACAAGTACTTGCGTAAGGAATACTTCGCCTTTCTTGCCTACATTATGGAAAACAAGGAGAAGGGTCCAAGCGTGAGTGAAGTTACCGTTGTGCGCGAATTCCCTGACGTCTTTCCCGGGGATCTTGCTGGTTCTCCTCCTGCTCGTTCTGTTGATTTTCGCATTGACCTCATCCCTGGTGCAACTCCGGTCGCAAAATCCCCCTATCGTCTAGCACCCTCGGAGATGCAAGAGTTGTGTAGTCAACTTCAAGAGCTTCTTGAGAAGGGCTTCATACGCCCTCTCACATCTCCTTGGGGCGCTCCGTTCTGTTCGTCAAAAAGAAAGACGGATCCTTTCGCATGTGCATTGACTATCATGATCTCAACAAGCTTACACTCAAGAACCAATACCCTCTTCCTCGCATCGATGACCTTTTCGATCAGCTTCAAGGCGCGACTTGTTTCTCTAAAATTGACCTTGGCTGTGGTTATCATCAACTTCGGGTCCTCGAAGAAGATATACCCAAAACCGCGTTCCGCACACGTTATGGGCACTACGAGTTCGTAGTCATGCTATTTGGTTTGACCAACGCACCCGCCGTGTTTATGGATTTGATGAATCGCGTGTGTAAGCCTTATCTTGACCGATTCATGATCATCTTTATTGATGATATCCTAATCTATTCCAAGACGCAAGAAGAGCATGAGCGACACTTGCGTCTTATCCTCCAGCTGTAGCAAACTCAACATCTCTACGCCAACTTCTCCAAGTGTGAATTTTGGTTAAAAGAGGTTCAATTTCTTGGTCATGTTGTCAACGAACTTGGTATTCACGTTGACCCCGTGAAAATCGAGGCGGTGAAAAATTGGATTGCTCCGAAGACTCCGTTTGAAATTCATTCGTTTCTCGGCTTAGCCGGTTATTATCATCGCTTCATTTCGAACTTTTCAAAAATTGCCATTCCTCTCACCTCCTTGACTCAAAAAGGATAAACCTTTTGTTTGGGGTTCCGCACAAGAGGAGTCTTTTCAAATGCTAAAGGGCATGCTTTGCAATGCTCCTATCCTAACCCTTCCCAATGGTAACGATAATTTTTGTCGTGTATTGCGATGCCTCAAGACAAGGTCTTGGTTGCGTTCTTATGCAACGAGACAAGGTTATCACTTATGCGTCACATCAACTCAAAATTCATGAGAAAAATTATACTACACACGACCTTGAACTTTGTACAGTTGTTTTTGCGTCAAAGATACAGCGACACTACCTTTATGGTACAAAGTGTACGATCTTCACCAACTATAAGAGCCTTCAGCACATCTTTAATCAAAAGGAACTCAACGTGCATCAACGTCGTTGGGTAGAATTATTAAATGACTACGACTGCGATATCCGATACCACCCTGGTAGAGTGAATGTAGTGGCCGGCGCACTTAGTCGAAAAACTCATGTTAAGAGTGTACGTTGCTACCAAACTTTGGGAAAGCTTCAAGAGATGATTCGTGAGGCACAATACTCGACCGTTAATGAGGGAAACCTTGATAATGAGTTGAAGTGTGGTGCTGAAACCCAAATCGTGACCAAACCCGATGGCATCATGTGATATCTCGATCGTATTTGGATTCCTAACCGTGATAATCTTTGTAACCTTTTGATAAATGAAGCTCATAAATCTCGATATTCTATTCACCCTGGCGCCGACATTATGTATCATGACCTTCGAGCATCATATTGGTGGCCTAGAATGAAGAAAGATATCGCCTGCTACGTTTCGAAGTGCGTTACTTGTTCCAAGGTAAAGGCCGAGCATCAAAGACCCTCTGGCTTACTCGAACAACCAAAATTCCTTTTTGGAAATGGGAGAGTATTGCTATGGATTTCATAACCAAGCTCCCTCGTACATCGTCACGTCACGATAGTGTTTGGGTAATCATCGATCGTTTCACCAAGTCTGCTCATTTCCTTCCAATATGTGAAGACTACCGAGTTGAGAAATTGGCTCGTATCTACACAGATGAAATCATCTATCGTCATGGTGTCCCCGTTGACATTATCTCTGACCGTGATGGTCGATTCACTTCTTGCCTTTGGCAAACATTTCAAAAGGCCCTTGGTACTCAACTCAATCTTAGTACTGCTTTCCATCCTCAGTCCAATGGGTAAACTGAGCATAGTATCCAAACTCTAGAGGACATGCTTCGTTCTTGCTTAATTGATTTCGGTGGCAACTGGGACATGCACTTGCCTTTGGTCGAATTCTCGTACAATAACAGTTACCACGCGAGTATTCAAATGGCACCATTCGAGGCATTGTATGGACGCAAGTGCTGATCTCCTATTTGTTGGCACGAGATCGGGGAAGCTCAAATCACCGGTCCTGAGCTCATACAACAGACAACGGACAAGATTTTACAGATTCGGGACAACTTGCTGAAAGCTAGAAGCCGACAAAAGAGCTACGCAGATAAAAGACGCAAGCCCTTGGAATTCAACGTTGGTGACTTTGTACTTCTCAAGGTATCCCCTTGGAAGGGTGTGGTTCGTTTCGGGAAAAAGGGAAAGCTCGCTCCTTGCTACGTAGGTCCTTTCAAGATTCTCGAGAGGATTGGCAAGGTAGCCTACCGACTGGAACTACCACAAGAGCTCAACAACGTTCATCCTACCTTCCATGTCTCAAACTTAAAAAGATGTCTCGCTGAAGAAGGACTACAAGTTCTGCTTGAAGATCTTCAAATCAATGAGACTTTGCACTTCGTGGAAAAACCAGTCGAAATCATGGATCGAGGTACTAAGCAACTAAGGCGCAGTTGAATTCCTATTGTAAAGGCCGAGCATCAAAGACCCTATAGCTTACTCGAACAACCAGAAATTCATGTTTGGAAATAGGAGAGTATTGCTATGGATTTCATAACCAAGCTCCCTCTTACATCGTCTGGTCACGATAGTATTTGGGTAATCATCGATCGTTTGACCAAGTCTGCTCATTTCCTTCCAATACGTGAAGACTACCGAGTTGAGAAATTGGCTCGTATCTACACGGATGAAATCATCTATCGTCACGGTGTCCCCGTTGACATTATCTCTGACCGTGATGGTCGCTTCACTTCTCGCCTTTTGCAAACATTTCAAAAGGCCCTTGGTACTCAACGCAATCTTAGTACTGCTTTCCATCCTCAGTCCGATAGGCAAACCGAGCGTACTATCCAAACTCTAAAGGACATGCTTCGTTCTTGCTTTATTGATTTCGGTGGCAACTGGGACATTGCCTTTGGTCGAATTCTCGTACAATAACAGTTACCACGCGAGTATTCAAAGGGCACCATTCGAGGCATTGTATGGACGCAAGTGCCGATCGCCTATTTGTTGGCATGAGATCAGGGAAGCTCAAATCACCGGTCCCGAGCTCATACAACAGATGACGGACATGATTTTACAGATTCAGGACAACTTGCTGAAAGCTAGAAGCCGACAAAAGAGCTACGCAGATAAAAGACGCAAGCCCTTGGAATTCAATGTTGGTGACTTTGTACTTCTCAAGGTATCCCCTTGGAAGGGTGTGGTTCATTTCGGGAAAAAAGGGAAAGCTCGTTCCTCGCTACGTAGATCCTTTCAAGATTCTCGAGAGGATTGGCAAGGTAGCCTACCGACTGGAACTACCACAAGAGCTCAACAACGTTCATCCTACCTTCCATGTCTCAAACATAAAAAGATGTCTTGCTGAAGAAGGAATCCAAGTTCTGCTTGATGATCTTCCAATCAATGAGACTTTGCACTTCGTGGAAAAACCAGTCGAAATCATGGATCGAGGTACTAAGCAACTAAGGCGCAGTCGAATTCCTATTGTGAAGGTTCGATGGGAAGGAAAACGTGGCGCTGAATTTACTTGGCAACTTGAAAGCGACATGAAGTCTAAGCATCCGCATTTGTTAGTTGTGTCCTCCTAAATTTTGAGACGAAATTCCCTAGAGGAGAGACTTTATCGCTTCGCATTTGTATCTTTCCGTTTTTAGCAAGTCTGCTTCGTGTTTTATTTTTGTAAAGTCCAAACCTTGTAATCGTATTTCTATTTTCAATTCATTGTATTCTAAGGCTTTGATTGTAATCAAGATTAATCAATTATGCTAAATTCACAAACTATATTCATGTTTAAACTTATGATCATATGATACTTTCTTTCTTCATAAATCAATTCAAAACGACGTGTAAATGTTTGATAAATGTTTATAAATCTTATACTAAACCCAAGCAAGACAATTAGTGATTTTATTCAAAGAATTCAAGCTTTCATTATCATAAAATTTTAAAACAATAATGTGCATCACATTAGGCCATTACAAGACCCATACATGTTACACATATAGAACACAAGTTTTAAACCCTAGATACATCAACTAATTATTTGAAAGATAAAAAAAGGGACATCCCTTGCAGCCGCGAGCTTAAGGGGTTCCCTCCTCTTTTTTTTAATTCAAATCACCCACCTAATTGCATTTATGGCAACCCTAATCCTTCCCCTATATAAACACAAGTTCCTCCACCCATTTCTCACTTTTACAAACCTCCACACTCCTCAAACAAGTCCCTAAACTTCACAATTCTCTGCTGAAACTCAGCAGCTTGCAAGTGAGTTTCGACTCACTTTCCTTCTTCTTTTTACCTTGTTTTTCTTTCTACCACTCTTGGATAACCTCTAGGAAGGTTATCACAAGTTTGCTTGGGCAAACTAAGGTGAAACCACACCATTTTGAGGTCCAAAAGTGTCCAAACTTTCTGCCCAAATTTTTATCTTTCAAACTTCAAGTTTTTCAATGTTTTCACTTTGTTTTATTCCTCAACATTGTTTGCTAAGCCCTATGGATGTTACCATAGGTTTTCCATGGAAAACCAAGGTGGAATCACACCATTTTTGGGGCCAAACTTTCTATTTTGGAGGATAACTTATAAAACCTTTTGAACTTATTTTTAACATAACAAATCTATGCTACTTATGCCACTAACCAAGCTTATGGTTAGTGTGTTAAGTTACACTTGTTCACAAACAATCAAGAGGCATAACTTGTCTCTAAACTTGTGGTTTTTACTAGGGTTTCAAAACCACAAGTGTTGAGCCATCCAAGCTTACAAGCTTGTGTTGGTGTAGGTGTGATAACATGAAGGCCTTGGCCATTCAACTATTTAATCCACCCCTCACTTGATGGTTCCATAATTCTTGACCATCCGGATTATCCTTGTGTCAATCTTGTGTAATGGTGAATCTTATGAAAGAGGTTTAGGATGGTTATCCTCCTACCTCCATGCATGACTTATATGACTTACATGATATCTATGAACTACATGAATTATATGATAAATTAGTAATATTATAACTATATGTAAATACTTAATATAACCGAACCTTTTACCATGACCAAATGGTTTTTTGTCCTAAAAGTAGGTTATTATCTTAGGTTCAAAAAATCTAAAACGGTGTCGGTGTTCGATATTAATCGCGTGCGATCGTCAGTTTCGTTAAAATGCGCAATTTGCTTCGGTTGTCATTTCTTGTCCGTTTTTTGATCCGATCTCGGCTACGAATAATAAAATTCGATTATGAAGCTAAATATATCATATTATATTAATATCGAGGTGTAACTCGAGTCCGTTGCTTCCTTTTCGTTGCCGTTGCTTTCCTACAGACGCGTTTTTCGTTCACGTAAGCGTTTTGTGACGTTCGAAAGCATGATAATTCATCAAACCCAAGTTCTTACGTAAAATTTGTATTTGTCGGTGTTGTCCGTATTTTTCCCAGTGTCAGTTTATTACCATTTGATATTCAGCAGTTTCCCGCAAATTACCATTCGCGTACCGAAAAGTCGGATAGACGTTCCTAGGCATTCCAAAGGCCTGATCAAGTTAATTTACATCTAATTACGCTACTTATAATGGTATTAATGTTCTTTATGTGCGTAATTACAACCGGAAAATGCCGGTTGTCACATTCTCCACTTGTTATAAAATTTCATCCTCAAAATTTAAACTATGTTATCTCCTTAGAATTTTGTCATAGGTAGATAGGTATTAATAATACCAAGGTAAATGACCATGTAATTTCATCGAGACTTGTTCATGCCATGTGAACACAAGGACATACTACCACGATAAGAAACCCAACAGTTCAACTGAATCTGTTTTCAGAAATTGATGCTAAGTGAACAAAACGTAGTGATATAACCACTAATGTGACTAAGTTTATAGAGGTCCAACAAAAGAGAATCTCGACAAATAGATTTCCAAATGGACGTTCACAATCCATAATGATTTTCATAACCAATTGGAATTTCTACCAACAGAAACTAGCATTGGTTGTTGGATCAGTGAAACTTAGAATCAATAAGCTCAACTGAAATAGAAGCATGAAGGTGATTTGTTAACTTTTCGAACCATAATTAGCACTATTGAATTGCAATGATACACAAAAGTACAACCGAAGTTAGTGTGTCAATGTCTTAATACATAGTTGCATTAAGACCCTTTTCAGTGATGAACCAAGCGAAAAACATACATAGTTTTGCATGAAACATATGATCATGATTAGCCCAAGCTACAAGTTTATACCGACGATACGAGGCATCAGAGTGATCGAAATATTCAATAATAGTGGTGACCGAACAAATTCATCGTGTTTGCAAATAGGTGAAAGGTTCAATGAAGTAAATCTGAATATTTGTTCCAAATAAATCTCATAGGATTTTCAAGTTAAAATGAAAGAACATATAATTAAAATTTTCGGTCGATAGTGGAAGAACAAGAAATACCCCATAATTTTTGACCGATGATGAAAGAACCGTTACGAGGTACACTGATAGAGACCATAAATTTGTGTAGCATTTTCTTGATGCATGATTGTATTAAGAATGTTTTATGAAAATGATTCAACAATGTAGATTTAATAATAAATAAATAATTAAGTAACTATATCCGTACATGAGTTATGCAAGCGATGTTAGCGCAAGCTTCAACTAGTGAAAACGCCATAACAAGGTGTCGTATCCAACAAACGATTTAATGCAGGTGAAGACTAAACAAGTCTACTATGGTTCAAAGTTAATGAATTGCTTGTTGATATTATCTTGAATATGATGGTCTAAATCCATCATATGGAATCCTTGAATTGAATACGTATACAGTGAGCAAGTTCAAACAATTGAACTTGGTTTGGCACAATCCAATAATAAATACATGATTCGACCAAGAAGTTTCGATATGGTTCAACGAAAACCCATGTATGTAACTTGGAAAGAAAAGGAATTTCAAGGAATTCGTTGACTCGATATCAAGGAGTCAATACTCACAATAAGGCAGGTCATCTTGATCCCAAAGCAAAAATTGAATATAGCGAACCAACATTTGATTATTGATGAAACGACCATTCGAAGTGAAGGCCTTGATGGTCTCCACGAATCAAGTTAACCACATGCGTGGTAAATAAAGCATGCGTATCATATAAATTTGTCAAGAAATGATGCAAATAGGTGTTTGCTAACAAGAAAGAAATTCCCATGATACAATGACCATTAGGAAGAGTAGAGGTGTGCCAATCTCTCATTATATGCAAAGTTGAAATTTCAATAAAAGAAATTTGAGGACTTTACCTGGAATTTCCTGTGATGACTTATTGTTGTGTGACATTATCACGGAATATTGAGTATGGCGTAATCGCCCTTAATAAAGTAGAGGAATACAAAGATATGTGACTTCCTTTGGAGCGCCAATTATTTTGATTACCATTATAATAAGTATCGACTGTTGTGAGATCTCATTTGGACGTACCTCCGCGTGGTTCATGTCGCTTACGGGACCACGTGACAGATTGCAGCATTCTAGTTGGTAGTTCTCCTACTAACGGGATTAGCATCGTTGTCGTAATATCGTGCTTTCTCAAGGTCGTGCCTTGAAATTCATATTAATGTACTTCAACATCTGTTGCCGTATAGGTTAAGTTTCATGTATATTTGCGCACTAGTGTTTCGTTTTGCGTAGGCTACCTTCTCGGGTAAATAAAATAGCAGCGACAATATATGTAATAGTGTTTGCCCGAGTTAATAATCGCAGTTCCTATGTAATGACCTTTAATTGACATTGACATAAGTTTTCCAAAGGTCTTAAATGCATGTTGCCAAAACTCTCAAAGTTTTGCTTACTGTATGTAATAGTTTCGTGTACCGTGTATAAAACACCACATTAGTGTATGTTTAAAATAGAAATGTTGACTCATTGTTTCGGCCACGGTTGGAACCCATATTCGAGTGCTAGGCGTTCTGATGTATTCAAGTCTTTATGATCTAATGTCCCCAAAGGAAAGTGAGGATAAAGCCTAGGTATCTCCACAGAAACCTTATTCACTAAAACCTATAGCTGTAATACCAATCTATGGTTTTCTTGGAAACGACTTAGTTTTCGAGATATTTGAAATATATGTTTATATATAACATAAATATATTTGATGAAATCGTATTAGTCATATCGAATAGAAGGTGTAGATACATAGTAGTACGACTCTTCGTAGTTTTCGTAAGATGTAATACATATATACTCGTAGATATGCCCATATATGTAAAGCGCTTCGTATCCGTACAATAGTCTTGCATATCATTCATAATTAATAAATTAATTATATAATCGTAAGCTTATTATAATCTTACGGTATTGGGTCATACTTCGTTTAGACGTTTGAACCGAATACAACAAGTATATTATTGTTATGAAAGGATTCGAAAGTTCCCGAGTCGTCGACGTTTGAAATAGATATAACAACTAAATTTATTTTATAAAACTGTTCAAAGTTGACGTGTGAAATATATATACGGATTCGCGATGTTTGAAATGAATATAAACTATCATATTCATGTTACAGGAGTACTCGGAATCTCAGCGTTCGGAATAAACGTAAACACTATACTTATTTTTGTAAAAGTGTTCGGAAATCTTGACATACGAAATAAATATAAACATTATATTTATTTTATAAAAGTATTCAGATGAATTATCGATGTTTGAAATTTCATTTCCGAATTTTGGCGTTTGAAGTAAATATAAATAATTATAATTATTTTATAACAGATTACCAAATTTTGTTATATTGTAATCATGCTCGTTGAAACGTTATCGGCTCGATCTTGTAAGTTATAATAGTGTCGCCAAAATAAATATATATATATATTTATTTTTAAAACAATTACTTGGACTAATAGGTTTACTCTTTGAAATAAAACGTGTTTTGTATTATGTATCTTTACAAAACACGGGCAGAGGTTCCTCTTTTTTGGGCGATCCGACAACACAAGTTGTCGATTTTATTTGTCAAAACGTAACAATTTATGTAACACAATATATATAGCCTTCGGTCGTGTTTCAAATATAAACTTTCGTCAAATATAAGTCCAATTTTTATTTATATACATATATATATATACATATATATACATATATATATACATATATATACATATATATATATAACGTCCCTTTGATTCAGTTTTTGTCTAATGTAATTATTTGTATACGTATGCATGTTGTATAACCAAAACTACGTATAAGTTTACAGATTTTATTTTCTTGTGATTTAGTTGGTTGGTTTGGGTTAGAACTCGATTTCGCGTTACAATGATATTAATAAGAGAAGTATTAACAATTTCGCGTTGTAATTAATTTTACCAATTCCTGTGTTGACCAGTCGACCCGAAAGTTGATCGGGTTTGATTGGTTGACTGTGTGGACTTGCGTTGACTAGCAGTTGACCAAGTTTGACCGGAACAAATCCGGTGTCGACGAAACTTACTGAACCAGACCCGAACCACATATGACTTTGTTGACCACTGCTGACCACCTTTGACTGAGTTAACCCGTGTTGACTGGGTCGACCCGGTTTGACCTAGTCGACTCGGACCGCAAATCAGACCTGAACCCCGACTGAACCAAAACTGAAGCGACTAAATTCGAGCCAAACACCCCACCACCACTACCGTCGTATGGCGGCTTTGTTTGTCCGATGTCGATGACCACCGTCACCCTTTCCCACTGCCGTGGCGCCATCCTTAGATGGCCGGAGCGTGTCTCCGCTGTCCATGTCCACCACCGCTTGGCCTACCTTTACTAATCTAACCCAAACCCGAACTGAGACACCCCAAAACTGGACCGAGACCCGAATCGGGACTAACCACCTCCACTGCCGCCGTCGACTGCCGATGCACGACGGCTCTGATTGTCCCTGTCGCCGTCTCCAACGCAGTCGTCACCTGAAACAACAATCATCGACCAGAATTGATGCGGATCTAGAAAGATCTAAAAGAAAAGAGAAGAATTCGAAAGGTTTACCGAAAAATCAGGGCTACCGGAGTTAAAAGTACCACTTATGTTGCTCCAAACGAAAAATGGAGGCCAGAATCGTGTTCGGGGGTGCGTTTTAGGGGGTGCGCCGCAGAATTTCACCGCCGCCGCCGCCGTATCACCGTTGTGTCTCCGCCGCTGCTCCGTCGGTGTCAGCCGGAGTCTAGAGAGAGAAAGTGAGGAAGAGAGAGAGTGTAGGTGTTAGTTATGGTGCAAGTGTGTGTATAATGTTCTATATACGGCTAGGGTTTTTGGTGGGTTAGGCCTTAAGCCTATAAACCCGTTTCTAGTGTTTTGAGCGGCCCAATCGTGTCTAAGCCGCCCATTTTCGAACCCGAACTTCATGGAACATCGTATACTATAATCTTAGGTTCAAAAACATGTAAAATGGTGTCGGTTTTTTATATTAATCACGTGCATTTGTCGGTTTCGTTAAAATGAGTAATTTGCTTCGGTTGTCGTTTCTTGTCCATTTTCGATCCGATCTTGGCTACGAATAATAAAACTCGATTACGAAGCTAAATATATCATAATATATTAATCTCGAGGCGTAACTCGAGTCCGTTGCTTCCGTTTCGTTGTTAGTGCATTCCTTCAGACGCGTTTTTCGTTCACATAAGTGTTTTGTGAAATTCGAAAGCACGATAATTCATCAAAACTAAATTCTTACGTAAAATTTGTATTTAACGGTGTTGCCCGTATTTTTCCCAGTATCAATTCTTTACCATTTAATGTTCAGAAGTTTTCCCGCAAATTACCATTCGCGTACCGAAAAGTCGGATAGACGGTCCTAGGCATTCCAAAGGCCCGATCAAGTTAATTTACGTCTAGGTACACTGCTTATGATAGTATTAATGTTTGTTATGCGTGTAATTACAACTGGAAAATGCCAGTTGTCACAGTGCAGAAGTCGTTTTTTCTGAGAAATTCATTCGTCTTCCTCTACCCAGTGGTGATTCTTTACATGTCTGTGGCGAGAAACCTTCGAAGGTCTTAAGCTTATGTCATGTATCCAAGCCAACAAATAGTTACGTAAGGAATACATCGCATTTCTTGCCCACATCATGGAAAAGAAGGATGAAGGAAAGAGCATAAGTGATGTCCCTGTTGTTTGCGATTTCCCTGATGTTTTTCCTGAAGACTTACCTGGTCCTCCTCCTCCTCCTCCTCGTTCTGTTGATTTTCGCATTGAACTCATTCCTGGCGCAACTCCTGTTGCGAAGTATCCATACCGTCTCGCACCCTCGGAAATGCAAGAGCTATCAAGCCAACTTCAAGAATCACTTGATTAAGGCGTTATATGTCCTAGTACTTCTCCTTGGGGCGCTCCCATTCTGTTCGTCAAAAAGAAAGATGGATCCTTTTGGATGTGCATTGACTATCGTGAGCTTAACAAGTGTACAGTAAAAAACCGTTATCCTCTTCCTCACATAGATGATCTTTTCGATCAACTACAAGGCGTGATGTGTTTTTACAAGATCGATCTCTGTTCTGATTATCACCAACTTCGAGTCCTCGAAGAAGATATACCCAGTACCACGTTCCATACACGTTATGGACACTACAAGTTCGTGGTCATGCCTTTTGGTTTGACCAACGCACCTTCAGTTTTCATTGATTTGATGAACTGTATGTGAAGACCTTACCTTGACCGTTTCGTGATCGTCTTCCTCGACAATATCCTCATGTACTCCAAGATACAAGAAGAGCAAGAGTGACACCTGTGTCTTATCCTTCAACTCTTGCATACACTGGTCTTTATGCCAAATTCTCTAAGTGTGAATTTTGGCTAAAAGAGGTCCAATTCCTTGGTCATGTCATCAACGAACTTGGCATTCATGTTAACCCTGCAAAAATCAAAGTTGTGAAGAATTGGATGGCTACTAAGTCTCTGTCCGAATTCATTCGTTTCCTAGCTTAACTGGTTACTATCGTCGCTTCATTTCGAACTTTTCCAAGATCGTCATTCCTCTCACTTCCTTACTTCAAAAAGATAAACCTTTTGTTTGGGGTTCCGTAAAAGAGGAGTCTTTTCAAACGCTTAAGGACATGCTTTGCAATGCTCCTATCTTATCTCTTTCGGATGGTATTGATGATTTCGTCGTGTATTGTGATGCTTCAAACCAAGATCTTGGTTGCGTTCTTATGCAACGGGACAAGGTTATCACTTACGCATCGAGACAACTCAAGATTCATACGCACGATCTTGAACTTGGTGCAGTTGTTTTTGCATTGAAGATATGGCGACACTACCTTTATGGTACCAAGTGTGTGGTCTTCACCGACCATAAGAGACTTCAGCACATCTTCAATCAAAAGGAACTCAACATGCGTCCACATCGTTGGGTAGAGTTGTTAAACGACAACGACTGTGAGATTCGCTGCCACCCTAGTAGGTGAATGTTGTAGCCGACGCACTTAGTCGGAAAACTCATGTAAAGAGTGTTCGTTGCTCTCAAACTTTGGGAAACCTTCGAGATCTAATTCGTGAAGCACAATATTCATCCATTAACGAAAACAACTTATACAATGAGATGAAGTGTGGTGCTGAAATCAACTCGAGTCTAAACCTGATGGTATTCTTTACTATCTTGATCGTGTCTGGATTTTGAATCGTGGTAATATTCATGACTCCTTGATGAAGGAAGCTCACATATCTCGATATTCCATTCATCCTGGCGCTGACAAGATATACCAAGACCTTCGTACGTCTTATTGGTGGCCTGGTATGAAGAAAGATATCTCCACCTACGTTTCGAAATGTCTTACCTGTTCTAAGGTCAAAGCTAAGCATCAACGTCCCTCTAGCTTACTCGAACAACTAGAAATTCTTGTCTGGAAATGGGAGAGTATTGTTATGGATTTTATCACTAAGCTTCCTTGAACTTCCTCTTATCATGACAGTATTTGGGTAATCATCATCGATTGACCAAATCCGCTCACTTTCTCCCCATTCGTGAAGATTACAAAGTCGAGAAATTGGCTCGTATCTACATAGATGAAATCATTTGTCGTCATGGTATCCCCATTGACATCATATCGAACCGTGATGGTCGTTTCACCTCTCGTACTCACCTCAATCTTAGTACCGCTTTCCATCCTCAGTCCGACGGTCAAACCTAGCATACTATCCAAACTCTAGAGGATATGCTTCGTTCTTGCGTAACGGATTTTTGTGGCAACTGGGATATGCACTTGCCTTTGATCGAATTCTCATACAATAACAGTTACCACGTGAGTATTCAAATGGCACCTTTAGAAGCGTTGTATGGTCGTAAATGTCGTTCACCTATTTATTCGCACGAGATCGGAGAAGCTCAAATCACCGGTCTCGAGCTTATACAAGAGACGACGGACAAGATCTTGTAGATTCATGACAACTTGCTCAAAGCTAGAAGCCGACAAAAGAGTTACGCAGATAAGCAACACAAACCTTTGGAATTCAACGTTAGTGACTTTGTACTTCTCAAGGTATCCTCTTGGAAGGGATTAGTTCGTTTTGGTAAGATGGGAAAACTCGCTCCTTGCTATGTAGGTCCTTTCAAGATTCACGA
This sequence comes from Scalesia atractyloides, assembly GCA_947069175.1. Taxonomy (NCBI): domain Eukaryota; kingdom Viridiplantae; phylum Streptophyta; class Magnoliopsida; order Asterales; family Asteraceae; genus Scalesia; species Scalesia atractyloides. The sequence continues at coordinate 71,250,757 of CAMTDV010000026.1, forward strand.
AAGGATTGGCAAGGTAGCGTATCGACTGGACCTACCTCACGAGCTCAACAATGTCTATCCTACATTTCACTTCTCAAACTTGAAGAAATGTCTAGCTGAAGAAGGACTGCAAGTCCTACTCGAAGATCTTCAAATCAATGAGACTTTACACTTCGTGGAGAAACCTGGCGAGAACATGGATCGCGGCATCAAGTAATTAAGGCGCAGTCTAATTCCCAAAGTCAAGGTTCGATGGGAAAGAAAACGTAGCGCTGAATTCACTTGGGAACTCGAAAGTGATATGAAGACTAAGTACCCACATCTGTTCGTTACACCTTCCTCTTGAATAAATTTCGGTACGAAATTTCCTAAAGTAGGGGAGACTGTAATGCTTCGCATTTCTATACTTTCCTTATTTAGAAAGTGTACTTGTATTTCTATTTTTGGAAACTTGTAACCATATCGTATTCGTATTTCCTTTCCAATCTTGTGAACCGAGACTTTGATCATATGGAATTCATTTTTATACTTATACATGTTACATACTTGTGTTATACACTAAAATCTCGAATACGTGTTTATACGCAAAAAAACCGACACTTGAAATGCTTAAAATTATCAATTGTACGTGCTTTATACTCATAAGTTACTTTGATGCACTTGGAAATAACTAAAACCATGCCTAAATATGAGTTTCTAGCATAAAATAATGTAATTATCAAACTCTAGGGGCTAAACTGCAAATTTGGGAAAATTCTATCAGGAAATATGACCATGCTCACGACTCGCACGGTCATGCTCATGACCCGCATGACCATGCACATAATTCGCACGATAGTGCTCATGACCACTCAGTGAAGATTCATGACCCGCATGACCACGCTCATGACTCGCACGATTGTGCTCATGACAACTCAGTGAAGATTCATGACCCGCATGACCATGCTCATGACTCACACAGTCATGCTCATGGCTTGCACGACCATGCCAAAACGTCAGAGCTGGCAGAATTGCCTTAGAAACGCGAATTTCAACATTTACTCCTACTTTTCAATCACCAGCTCCTCACCAACACCATTAATAACCAAACCATAATAACCCCACTATAAATTGGTCTTCTCCACACCATCTAAACACTTTACACTCCCTCTAAATACTCTTTAATCCTCCAAATCATCTCCAAATTCTCCAACAACACTCCAAAAGTGGGCAGAAGATTTCAAGTGTTCTAAGTGAGTTTTAGCTCACTTTTCTTCTTATTTTCTTATGTTTTCTTCTTTCTTTCTACTTGGATAACCTCTAGGAAGGTTTTTACAAGCTTGTATTAGAAAACTAAGGTGAAACCTCACAACATTTGAGGTCCAAAGGATGATTAAAATTCTGCTTTCATTTATATCTTTATCTCTTGTCTCTTCTTGATTAAAACTTGGTTCACTCTTGTGCCTACATGTTTTTGAGCCTACCTAAGGTTAAGAGACTTCTTATGGGTTTAAGAGGTGCAAACACCTCTAAACTTTATGTTTTTACAAGGGTTTATGCAACCTACAAGTGATGAAACCATCTGAGCTTGCCATGAAGTTTATGGCAAGACTTTTGTTTTAGTATAGGTGTTAATACTTGGAAGCCTTGGCTATCCTAACTTAATTCCACCACCTCACTTGATGTTTTACCATTGTTATCTCATGTGGTTTGCTAGATTAAAAGTAACCTAACCACATCTAGCCTCCGACACTTAGTTAACTCTTTCCATGTCAGAAGTAGCTCATTGTTTAATGTTTACTTGGCTACTTGATATAGTAATTAGTTGTGCATTTCCTATCATTCATGACCTTCCGAATCATCCTTGTGATGATTTGTGTAGTGGTGAATCTTACAAATGAGGTTAAAGGATGGTTACCCTCTTACCTCCATGCTTGACTTATATGACAATGTATGATACTCTTAATGGACTTAGCTTAGAATTATTATATAAACTATACGATATATATATATATACACATACATACATACATAACCAAATCCTTGATGATAATCAACATGGTTACTTGTCATGGTAATAGGTTATATTATCTAAGTCTTGAACCTCTCGTTAACGACTCTAATGGGTATCTTGACCCATGAAATCACATCAACCCATACGGGATTTATAGTGTCAAGAACGACTGTTTAAGACTAGATACTTATTTTCTTATTACATACTTTTGCATACTTTAATTCCGAATCCAAATCCTCCGTTAAACATCCGAATACTCACACACCTACGTTTCCTCGTGTACGATAACTCGGTGTTCCATCCTCCAACCTTCCAACTTTTCACGGGATTACCAAGTGAAGCTTTGCAAAACCATGAGTATACTCGATTCCCCTTTTCCTCTTTACACTTTTGGGGTGCAACATATATGCATATTAAACCCACAAAAACGACTATGCTTTATACATAATCATTATACAAACATTCAATCATGCATGCTTAAATCGAATACTTGTAACTTATTCATGCTAGAATCGTTTGCTTTATACTATGTCATTAACATTGTACAAGCCTCCCTTAACATGTATAGCGCTATAGGAGTAATGCACCGCCCGTATTCGTGAGGTCATGTTAAGTAAACAAAACGGTCTTTTCATTGCTATGATTAGACTAAGCTAGCGGTAAACTTTGTGTTGACATGTGTAGTAGCCTTGCTAGTATTGTATGATAGTCTAAGTAAACGTTTATGCCATGTTGAATGTTATACTTTTATTACACTTAGTATTCAAACTTGTATGCTCGCCAATGCCTTGTGTGTTGAACTATACTTTAATATATGTTGCAAGAATATGATGACATGGTGGAAGCATGTAACTAGTAGGACGAACTAGAAACCCATTTTAATTAGACTTATATAGTACTTGTACTTTTGATTTCGTTGTTGTATTTTGATTTCGATGTTGTACTTTTCTTCCAAACATTTTTTGAATTTTAGAAATGAAATGGAATATTGTTGTTTAATTATTGTCACAATTTGTGTTATGATGTCTCGAGCAATCTATTTACGTCCGCCCTGATGATTCCGCCATCGGTTGGGGTGTGACACTTTGACCTCTAATATCGGTGACTTTGTAGAGAAATATCCAGCGAACTTTCCTTTTGTTTTCACAATGAACACTAATTTGGTAACATTTGCTCAACCTCAGCACAACATGCACTTGCGTCCTACTTTGTAATAACACTGTTCAAATTTAAACCATTGTCTTGCTGAAAAACCGTTAAAGCATCTCTATTTACTTTTCTGGTGAAAATGACATTTGATTTGATGAAGATTCTATAGTTTGGATTGGAATAGTTTGAGTCCATGGTGCTTGACTCTAGTTCAGATTTGTTTGCTATGGACGATATTCATAAGCTTTGTAATGATAGTCACTACGTCCTCCAAAACGATTTTGATTTCCTTTAAATTTTGGTTTACGAAATCCTCTTTTAAAGTGACCTTTCTCTCCACAATTTAAACAAGTAACCTTAGTTTTGTCAAACCCCAGTTTTACATCATCGATACCCATATCTTTTCTTCCTATTATTTCTATGAATCTCCCTGCTCTGTGAACAACACTAGCGAAACACCATTTTATATCAATTAACTCCATCTCCTCTAGATCAATTTGATCACAATGTTCCTTGGTTAAGTTGTAATTTCCAACCTTCCCTGCTACCAGACATTCATAAGTCATTAAAACTGCTGATAGTAATGCCATATGCTCCTTTGAATTAGGAATGGATCCATTTTGAAGATTTGAGATGTTAACTGATACATTGCATTGAAGATTCTATGGTGAACTAATTTTATGAATATTGCAGTTGAGTTGGTTGACTTTGTGGTTGAACATATGAATTCTATGTTCCACTAGAATACCCTTCAGAAACATTTCCTACACAAGCACTTCCTATTGAAACATTGCTAGAGCCTTCATTGTTTAAAATTTCAGAATAATTGAAACCACCTATCCCATTAGGAGTAGCAATATATGTACGATTATTTCCATCTCCCGAGCTTTTGTTGAAAGCATCCCAAATTTTGGAACTTTGCACCGATTTAGAATTGTATAACTTAAAATACAGACTTGTATCCTGCTCCATGAAAAATGACCTCATCTTAGCCTTATTTCAGTGATCCATTTCTTCGCAATTGATGTAGTATCTCATCTTACACTCTCCATTACCATAATCAAAAAGCTTCCCCACTCACTGTCAGGTGAAGTATTAGACAATTTAACGTTATTTTCCTTGTCAAAAACGTTTTCATTGTTGGGAACTTTAACTTGAATCTTTTAATCGCATTTTATAACGATTCCTTTTGAAACTTGTGAATATTTTGAACTCCTTCTTAATTAATGCATGTTTACTCTGGATCATTAGATAATTCCTAAAAGTCCTGAATAACCAGATCTAACAACGATATCAAACAATCACCAAGGATGGGTGGAATCCAAACTTGGTGATATTCAAGAAAACCGAAAAATAAGAACGAGATGATCGAGATGAACATGAATAACACACAAATCACTTTCAAACTTTGCACACGATTCTATTACTATCAAAATAGCAAAACCGTCTAGTACAAAGTTCTTCACCTATCTCTGTTTCTCTCTCTAGGATTCTATCAATGGAGGCTCCTTCTCTAAAGGCTTACCCTAGAAATCACATAAAGTTGTTTATATACCTAGGGTAATCCCATGCCCCTCATGGGCTCCCCTTGGGCTTGCCTAGCCCACATGGTCTAAGGCATGCCCAAATGACCTATAAAGGTCCAAAACCATATATAAACTAACCCAATTAATCTCAGTTTGCTACCATAGCTCGTTGCGTATATTTGATCCGTCAGTCTCACACTTTTAGGACCTAATAGTCTCCCCCTAGACTATTGCATCAAGTCTTCATAGCATGAATTTAGCAACGTCTTCAACAGAGTTTATGGTTGTCGCTACGATGCAGATGTTGTGGAAGTTCTTGACTTCTGAACTCTCAGTACTGGTCTCTTTCTTCTTCACTTGCGGTTAGGTTCATATCAAGATCTCAATCAGCTTTGCTTGAAATGTCTTTGACAAAAAGAATGCAAGAGGAATATTCTCAGCAGCTCTTTTCTTCTTCAATCTTTCCTTTTCAAGCGAGCAGGTTCACAGGTACCTCTTCAAGTGTATTGTCATTGTTAGACGATGACTCGTATCTGGTTCTTTTGACTCAGGTACATCTGGCTGTTGTGATGCTTCTTGCTTTGTTAGCATCTAACAATATCTCAATTTTCAGCAACCCATGTTTCTTGATCTGAATCAAGTTCAGCACTTGCTTAGAAATTCATAAGCAAACATTTCTATGCAATAGGGAGAGTACCATATGAACACTTGATACTGATCAAAATTTAAATTTCTTTTATCTTTTGATGACCAGTCAAATCTTCAAGAACGGTTAAATATGTTTAGTAAAACAAATAAATCACTCTATTTTTGGATTTTGTAAAACAAGACACTATTTTTGGATAATTTTTTTATTTTTAAATAAGAATATAAACATAAATGCAAATAAACAAAGAAACTATTTAACAGTTATAATTTGCAATGGGATCAAAATCTTTCTTAGGTAAACCAAGGAACACTTTTCAGTGCGAACTTATCCAGACTGGTTTAAGTGATTGCCAATATGTTTATCCACTTAAACTTTAATGCTCAGTTTTCATTTTTCAACTTCATGATATGCTTAAGATAATATTTTACTATAGTATTCGTATGTCCCATATCATGGCATAGCCCCGCGATCAAGATAAGCATAATGATTTATCGTAGCGAGTAAGTATACTGAGATCATCCTTTGATTTTTACAACGTCAACTATTGATGAACAAGTTAGTACTTTCGTATAGCCGAGCGACCAGTAATATCTAAAGAGAGTTAGAACATACCTTATACGGTATATATTTGACTTTTCAAGCACATAGAATTCCCTCAATTGAGTTTGTCTTCCGTTAAGGTTTTTGGCCTCTTTGGCTCTTTTAAGTTATTCTAATTGTTCCTAGGTGTGCATATAATTTTGATACAACAGAAGGATAGCCCTGATATCCCAGATGACTCACCAGAATAAAGACCCAAACTTTAGACATCTGCTATCTATCAACGCAATATTTAAGACCATGAAATCATACGCCGATGGTATGTTGCCCACATGATACATAGTTCGTTATTTTTGTATCACTTACTATCTTTTATCACTTTGAGTGTCAAGCCTATGGACATATCACATTAGATCCTAGTCTTTTCAGCTACGACACCTTTCATGTTTCAGTCAAGCCCTTTATCATGAACATTCATTTCATTTCCCATATGATGTACTAAAAATCTTTTTGTATTTTTCTATTTTTCAAATGTTTTTATCTTTTTGGCCTTTACAAATGTTTTTGTAATTTTTTCATTTTCTCCCCCTCAAACAATGCATATGTACATATATGTCCATCTTTCCCCCCTAAATTTGTGCATCACACTTTATGCACAACTTTACATAATAATGAAAAAGTATGTAGAAACTTATAAATGAAAGAAAATGTTTTTTTTTGTGTTGATTTTGCTTAACTGTTTCGTCATTAGATTGAAGACTAATCAATATCAAATTTAAAGCATGAATTTTAAATTGTACCTTTTTTTGCTGATCTTATCTTACCTCATCTCCTCCAAAGGAAACATATCATCTGTAAAAATATTTGAACTTTTAGCAACAGTGAGATGTTACCCGTTATATCCCTAGAACAACCGTTATCAACTTTCTAGAGATTATCAACAGTTCCTCCTTGGTTATCCCTGAAAAATAAGGAAATTAGTAAGACATTTGTATGCAGGCCATCATGGTCCTGGGTATTCCTGAAGCATCAAAATACGAAACTTCCCTTAAACACAATTCCCCTTTCGTTTCAAGGATTGGAGATGTTGAAGTTTTGCGTTTAGGTTTCCAAATTTGTTTCGGCTTAACAAATGCGTTTATTATCTTCGGTTGAGTAACTTTGGCTGTTTTAGGTTTGCTAGTTTTAGAAACAGTTTTTTGTTCCTTAACAGCCGTGTGTTTGTTTTTAGAAACATTCTAATCTCATCAGATGGTTTAGCCTTGGGATTCACATTCTTCATTGCCTTAGGTGATGATATCTTTACTGACTTAGAATGGTAATTATCCTCTGGTGTAACCTTCTGATTTTTAGTATAATAGGGTACGTAGGGATGATGTGTGCAGTTCTGAGCAACGTGACTAGGAATGCCGCAATTGAAGCATGTTTATCTCTTCTCGTAGAAGGCATTCCGATCATCTTGTTTTGCTCTTGCAGGCCCTGAAGGATGAACAGGTCCTATTGGTGCTTGATTTCCTTGCACATTTTTTGTAGACGAAGATGAGTTTGGATGTTTGTACTTGTCGTTTGCAAAGGCCTTCTGCAGTGGAGATTTCTTTTGATTCTTCTTGTGTTGTTTAGACTGCAAGTCTTGTTTGGAAATCTCACCAACTTTCTCAAAAGCTTTGATAGCACGGTCAAATGCATATTTTTCACATTTTCCATTACTGACTAGCTTAACAAAAGCATTTTTCACATCATGAGCCTTTTGCGGACTATTGTTGCCCGTAGGTTTCTTCTTTCTTCGTCCTTTGCCTGCTTGTTTCGGCTCGTTTTGCTTGATCTGAACCTTTACAGTACTAATAGAAGGTTTAGATTCTTCCATTTGCGTTATGTGAGCCTTGTTCATGTCGGTCTTTACTTCATCAGCTTTGATAGAATTAGAGAGTCCTAGTTTATCGGGTGAACACAAGAAACTTTAGCTGAATTATCTGAAGAATTATCAACACAAGACGGTTCATCAGCTTCTTCCGTCCTATCTGCAAATGATACTGTTTCTTTACGTGAAGTAGAAGCATTAGTAATGTTCGCATATTTTTGCTTTAATTGGACATTTAAAGGTTTAACAGACTTCAGGGTGTTGGGTGTATAATCATTGGTTTGCCATACACCATATGTTGTTCGTTTTCAAGTTCTTCCTTGGTGTCAGGCATTCTCGTGTAATTGTGATTATATGGTGGGGCAACCTGATTAAATCCCAAACCCTTCCCCTTGTTTCCTTTGTTTGCTAGCTGCACATTGCACACTTCTTGAACTACCTTTCTGGATGTATCAAACTTCTTCATGTTTACTTCATTTTGTTGACACTTTCCAGTAAGGAGCCCTAGCTAAGCTCTCACGGACTCAAGTTCCATGTTTTTACATTGAGTTTGTGTTTGTAATCATGGACCCAACATTGCTGTTGATTTACGTCCAGGTGGAGCTGAGCGATATCCTTCTTTTGTGCTTCAACCTTTTCAGTAAGCAACTTGTTGCTTTGTCTAAGGCTGATGCACTAAGTCATGGAACTATTATAATCATTAACCAGTTTGGAGTTGAGTGCCTTGAGTTGTGCAACCTTATTCCTACAATGTTCGGAACAAAGATAGTTTATCATGTCAATGAGCGATTCTGGTTTGTCAGTCTGAGTTTGGGCTTGGGGTACTGGGCTATTGACTGTAGCTTGTTGGAATTGAGGTTTCCGTTTGGCCACTTCAGCAGGATGAGATTCCTTTGATTGTGCTTCCACTTGTAAAGATGAATTGGTTATAGTGCTATGAACCACGTTCGAGTATTGAGTTTGAGCCTGGGGTGCAGTGCTGTTAGTGGAAGTTTTGGTAATTGGGCTAAAGACAATGTTCGGTTTTGCATTCGGGTTTGGATTACATACTTGGCTAAAACCATGTTCGGGTATTGAGTTTGGGTTATAGACATCTTGCAATAACCTTTACTAGTTTGTTCCTTTCCCGTGATAAAAAGCCGAGAAACACAATCCGGAGTGAAAAAACCAATTTACTTGCTACCTCAAACACTTCACAAACGTACAAAACGCTTCTCTTACCGCACTTCAAAAACCTGTCAAAGCTTATCACCAAAACAAACCAGACCCTTTTTTTTTAAATAACTATTATCATTAAAGTTATTACTATTAATAAAAACTATTATAAAAAAATTAATGATTAGGTAAGGATTATCTAGTTATTAACTTATTATTATGATTAATATAATAAATTTAAGAATAAAAAAATACTAAAAGTCCAATCTGTCGATTCCCATCAAACCAAATCTTTCCCGACACCTTCTTTTCAAAATCAGTCGCAAAAAATAAGGTATCTTCTTTTCTGTTTATCCCGATGACAAAGGTGTTACAAAAGGAACTAGTTGTCTTCTTCGTTTATTATCATAGACAACGATCTTCTTTGTTTCTCCTCTTTCTCGTTCGTGATCGGAGAATAACATTGGTGGTGGTCGATGATGAAAAGAGGTGGTGAACAGTGTCACACCCCGATAAACCATCATATCAGAGCTGGGCGTGATCTGACTGGTATTTTCATTGCACAGCGGAAGTGTTTGAAACGGTAAGACTTCTAAAAAGTGAACGCCCGCTAAGTACTCGAATCCCCATGGGTTCTCCTATTCCAACCGTGCCATGCTTGTAATTGTAACCTGAGAAAGAACATGCGAAAAATCGACATAAAGTTGGCAAGTTCATAGTTTGTTTGAAAATATTTAAAATAAATCTTTTTAGTAACCGGTTTAAATATGTTTGTGAAAATGTAGTAAAATCATTTTCATTGTCATGTTTAACTGAAAACCTTGTATTTGTAAAACCAGTATAACTGTCAACGTCTTCGTTGGGTTAACATTTGAGACTTCATATATAATAATGTCGTATGTACCGCGTCAATGAACTTGATGATCATTAATGTTTTGCAAGGACATTAATATGTGTGTCGACATAGGAAGTACTCAACCTAGACGATTTCTTCCAGTCCACCCGACTGGGACAACAAAAGCACTACATGAGGCCACACAAGGACCCATAAGTGGGGCTCGCTACACCCAATAGATCTACCACTCTTAGTCCTCGGTCTTATAAAAGATTAATGGCACTTAAGAGAGACCCTATTTGCACATGATCTAATATTTCATTCCATAGCTAAACCATACCATTGAAAACATTTATTTCCCTAGAGAGTTATAAACCGAAAACATTTAAGAGAAAGGGGGACATGAACTCACGGAGTTTTTTCGCCTCGCACAAATGAGCATGGGCCTAGCCTGTTTGAGTCTAAAAGCAGGACAAACCAGTCCTCTTATTTGTATGCAGGACAACCTAGTCTCGTTGTAACTAGGACAATTCCGTCCCTAGTCATGAAACTCATGTACGTTTCTAAAATACTCGGGTGTTTTGTAAAAACCGGTATGTTGAGCATAAACTTTTCGTAAACCATTTGAGTTTATTGAAATCCATTCGCAACATGGTTTAGAAATATGAACTTTCATTCATCAAAATGTTGTGTACTTTTGCAAAACTTGCATGTCTTTCCATCCCCCGAAAACATTTGCAAAAATGTAAAATCGTAAAAAGTTGGGATTATGAACTCACCTTGACATCCTTGTGCAAAGCTAACTTAATTTAATTCCATAATGTCGTCTCCACAACATGACTAGCTAGCATGCAATCTATGACATTCCTAAAACGGAATAACTTATAAGTTTCGAAATATAACTTAGCTAAACTACGTGTCACCAAGCTCTACTGAATTGCTAACCAATGATTGGAGGGGATGATGTTAACTTGATAGAAACGATATTATTATACTCGTCTAATCCCATTTATTATCGGTGATAAATACTAAGTCTTGGGAACACTTAGTTTCCAAGAGGTTTAGAATATATTTATATATAAATATATTTATAAAGTTGTGTTAGTAGTTCCGAATGGTCATGCCTGTATGTAACGAATATGTATAAGAAATAAGTTGTCGTAACTCGTATAATGTATTCGCGCATTTCCCGAATAGTCATCATATACGTTAACGGATAATAATACGACTCGTCATAGTGTTTTATAAGACGTAGGCATATATGTATATATATATATATATTATATATGTATGTATGTATGTAAGCGTAAATGTATATGTATATAAACATTGTGTCTTGCGCATAATCATTGAAAATAATTATATAGTTGTAGCTTGTTAGGATCGGCTCCATTTGCTTGTTTATCAAAACGACGCAAATGATAATGTGTTGCTGTCGTTTGGTAATATACCGTATGCCATCTAGGCGTTAGAAATAAATACCTATACTTATTTTATAAAATCTTCGAGTTGTAAACGTCAGAATAATTATAAATAATTATATTTATTTTTATATAGTTCCCGAGTTTTGTTATCTTGCAAATTATGAACTCACCTTGATATCCTTGTGCAAAGCTAGCTTAATGTAATTCCATAATGTCGTCTCCACAACGTGACTAGCTAGCATGCAATCTATGACATTCCTAAAACGGAATAACTTATAAGTTTAGAAATATAACTTAGCTAAACTATGTGTCACCAAGCTCTACTGAATTGCTAACCAATGATTAGAGGTGATGATGTTAACTTGATATAAACGATATTATTATACTCGTCTAATCCCATTTATTATCGGTGATAAATACTAAGTCTTGGGAACACTTAGTTTCCAAGAGGTTTAGAATATATTTATATATAAATATATTTATAAAATTGTGTTAGTAGTTCCGAATGGTCATGCCTGTATGTAACGAATATGTATAAGAAATAAGTTGTCGTAACTCGTATAATGTATTCGCGCGTTTCCCGAATAGTCGTCATATATGTTAACGGATAATAATACGACTCGTCGTAGTGTTTTATAAGATGTAGGCATATATATATGCATATTATATGTATGTATGTATGTATGTATGTATGTATGTATGTATGTATGTATGTATGTATGTATGTATGTATGTATGTATGTATGTATGTATGTATGTATGTATGTATGTATGTAGTAAGCGTAAATGTATATGTATATAAACATTGTGTCTCGCGCATAGTTATTGAAAATAATTATATAGTTGTAGCTTGTTAGGATCGGCTCCATTTGCTTGTTTATCAAAACGACGCAAATGATAATGTGTTGCTATCATTTGGTAATATACCGTATGCCATCTAGGCGTTAGAAATAAATACCTATACTTATTTTTTAAAATCTTCGAGTTGTAAACGTCAGAATAATTATAAATAATTATATTTATTTTTATATAGTTCCCGAGTTTTGTTATCTTGCAAATTATGAACTCACCTTGATATCCTTGTGCAAAGCTAGCTTAATGTAATTCCATAATGTCGTCTCCACAACTTGACTAGCTAGCATGCAATCTCTGACATTTCTAAAACGGATAACTTACAAGTTTCGAAATATAACGTAGCTAAACTACGTTTCACCAAGCTCTACCGAATTGCTAACCAATGATTGGAGGGGAAGGATGTTAACTTGATAGAAACGATATTATTATACTCGTCTAATCCCATTTATTATCGGTGATAAATACTAAGTCTTGGGAACACTTAGTTTCGAAGAGGTTTAGAATATATTTATATATAATATATATTTATAAAGTTGTGTTAGTAGTTCGAATGGTCATGCGTGTATGTAACGAATATTTATAAGAAATAAGTTGTCGTAACTCGTATAATGTATTCGCGCGTTTCCCGAATAGTCGTCATATACGTTAATCGGATAATAATACGACTCGTCGTAGTGTTTTATAAGATGTAGGCATATATGTGTGTGTATATATAGTATGTATTATGTATATGATGTATGTATATATGTATGTATGTATGTATGTATGTATTAGTAAGCGTAAATGTTATGTATATAAACATTGTGTTCGCGCATAATCATTGAAAATAATTATATATTGTAGCTTGTTAGGATCGGCTCCATTTGCTTGTTTATCAAAACGACGCAAATGATAATGTGTTGCTATCGTTTGGTAATATACCGTATGCCATCTAGGCGTTAGAAATAAATACTTATACTTATTTTATAAAATCTTCGAGTTGTAAACGTCAAAATTATAAATAATTATATTTATTTTTATATAGTTCCCGAGTTTTGTTATCTTGCAAAGTTTGAAGAATTGACCTTGTTATCCTTGTGCAAAAGTACTTAAAGTAATCCATAATGTTCTCTTAAAACGTAGAATAGTAGTTTGTAATCTTATCAATTTCCTATAATGTTAACTAAAACGTGCTAGATTTTATTTAACGTCAGCTAATACTAAGTGTCACAGTTATTTACAGAAATGCTAAACATATGTAATTGAGGAATAGTGTTTATACTTGTAAAACGTATTATTTTTATATATTCACATTAATCCATTTATTATCGGTGGTTAAATACTAAGGTTTTGAAACACTTAGTTCGAATGAGGTTAGAAAAATATATTTAATTTTTTGTATTATATTGTTGCGTCTTGAAGTGGTCCATGACTGATTGTATAGAATATTTATAAAAATTTGTCGTAAATCGTATATTATCGACTGCGTTTCGCCGATTAGTGTACCAATTGCTGTCGTTGACAGTAATACAATTGACCAGTTGAGTGTTTTGAAAAATGACAGGCATAATAATGACATATATGTTTGTATGTTTGATGTATGATGGTTGATTGAGTCATGTAGTGTAATTTATGTATGTAAAAAAAAAAAAAAAAAAAAAAAAAAAAAAAAAAAAAAAAAAAAAAAAAAAAAAAAAAAAAAAAAAAAAAAAAAAAAAAAAAAAAAAAAAAAAAAAAAAAAAAAAAAAAAAAAAAAAAAAAAAAAAAAAAAAAAAAAAAAAAAAAAAAGCTAACCAATGATTGAGGGGATGATGTTAACTTGATAGAAACGATATTATTATACTCGTCTAATCCCATTTATTATCGGTGATAAATACTAAGTCTTGGGAACACTTAGTTTCCAAGAGGTTTAGAATATATTTATATATAAATATATTTATAAAGTTGTGTTAGTAGTTCCGAATGGTCATGCTGTATGTAACGAATATGTATAAGAAATAAGTTGTCGTAACTCGTATAATGTATTCGCGCGTTTCCCGAATAGTCTCATATACGTTAACGGATAATAATACGACTCGTCATAGTGTTTTATAAGACGTAGGCATATATGTATATATATATATATTATTATAATATATGTATTATATGTATGTAAGCGTTAATTGTATATGTATATAAACATTGTGTCTTACGCATAATCATTGAAAATAATTATATAGTTGTAGCTTGTTAGGATCGGCTCCATTTGCTTGTTTATCAAAACGACGCAAATGATAATGTGTTGCTGTCGTTTGGTAATATACCGTATGCCATCTAGGCGTTAGAAATAAATACTTATACTTATTTTATAAAATCTTCGAGTTGTAAACGTCAAATTATAAATAATTATATTTATTTTTATATAGTTCCCGAGTTTTGTTATCTTGCAAATTATGAACTCACCTTGATATCCTTGTGCAAAGCTAGCTTAATGTAATTCCATAATGTCGTCTCACAACGTGACTAGCTAGCATGCAATCTATGACATTCCTAAAACGGAATAACTTATAAGTTTAGAAATATAACGTAGCTAAACTACGTGTCACCAAGCTCTACCGAATTGCTAACCAATGATTGGAGGGGAAGGTGTTAACTTGATAGAAACGATATTATTATACTCGTCTAATCCCATTTATTATCGGTGATAAATACTAAGTCTTGGGAACACTTATTTCGAAGAGGTTTAGAATATATTTATATATAAATATATTTATAAAGTTGTTTAGCAGTTTCTGAATGGTCATGCGTGTATGTAACGAATATTTATAAGAAATAAGTTGTCGTAACTCGTATAATGTATTCGTGCGTTTCCCGAATAGTCGTCATATATGTTAACGGATAATAATACGACTCGTCGTAGTGTTTTATAAGATGTAGGCATATATATATGCATTATATGTATGTATGTATGTATGATGTATGTATGTATGTATGTATGTATGTATGTATGTATGTATGTATGTATGTTTTGTATGTATGTATGTATGTATGTATGTATGTATGTAGTAAGCGTAAATGTATATGTATATAAACATTGTGTCTCGCGCATAGTTATTGAAAATAATTATATAGTTGTAGCTTGTTAGGATCGGCTCCATTTGCTTGTTTATCAAAACGACGCAAATGATAATGTGTTTTCTATCATTTGGTAATATACCGTATGCCATCTAGGCGTTAGAAATAAATACCTATACTTATTTTTTAAAATCTTCGAGTTGTAAAGTCAGAATAATTATAAATAATTATATTTATTTTTATATAGTTCCCGAGTTTTGTTATCTTGCAAATTATGAACTCACCTTGATATCCTTGTGCAAAGCTAGCTTAATGTAATTCCATAATGTCGTCTCCACAACTTGACTAGCTAGCATGCAATCTCTGACATTTCTAAAACGGATAACTTACAAGTTTCGAAATATAACGTAGCTAAACTACGTTTCACCAAGCTCTACGAATTGCTAACCAATGATTGGAGGGGAAGATGTTAACTTGATAGAAACGATATTATTATACTCGTCTAATCCCATTTATTGTCGGTGATAAATACTAAGTCTTGGGAACACTTAGTTTCGAAGAGGTTTAGAATATATTTATATATAAATATATTTATAAAGTTGTGTTAGTAGTTCCGAATGGTCATGCGTGTATGTAACGAATATGTTATAAGAAATAAGTTGTCGTAACTCGTATAATGTATTCGCGCGTTTCCCGAATAGTCGTCATATACTTTAATGGATAATAATACGACTGTCGTAGTGTTTTTAAAGATGTAGGCAATATGTGTGTGTATATAGTATTATATGTATATATATTATATATATGTATGTATGTATGTATGTAAGCGTAAATGTATATGTATATAAACATTGTGTGTCGCGCATAATCATTGAAAATAATTATATAATTGTAGCTTGTTAGGATCGTCTCCATTTGCTTGTTTATCAAAACGACGCAAATGATAATGTGTTGCTATCGTTTGGTAATATACCGTATGCCATCTAGGCGTTAGAAATAAATACTTATACTTATTTTATAAAATCTTCGAGTTGTAAACGTCAGAATAATTATAAATAATTATATTTATTTTTATATAGTTCCCGAGTTTTGTTATCTTGCAAATCGTGTTCGAAGAAATGTTGTAAACTTGTTTTGCGATTTCTAAAGAGTCATTGAAAATAAATACACGGATATCTTTATTTTATAAAGTAGTTTGAATTATGATACGTTTTGTTTAATTTTCAATCAAGTGTTTATTTATTTTTAACGAAAACCGGGCAGAGTTTCCTCTATTTTTAGACGATCCCGACAATACAAGTTATCGATATATTTATCAAAACTCAACAAATGATGTAATTATAATATATAATGTTTTCGTCATATGCTAAAAACGTAGGCTTTTGTCTTATATAATTTCAACATATAATTATATGAAAATATCGCGTGTCGGTTTGGTTTTTAACTAGTACGCATGTGTATTTATATAAACCTCGTTGTTACGTATGTACAAGTCCAAGTAGCTAAAAAATTCACGTGTAATTTTTGTCGTTTTCATTAGTCCGGTCGGTTTAGAGCTCGGTTTCCCGCAAACTAATATTTATATAAATAATCTAATAAAAATTCGTGTCGTAAATGTTTTACGGAAACTCGTGTCGACCAGGGGATTGAGTTTGACCACAGTTGACTGCGTTGACCAGTAGATGACCAATTGACCACGGTTGACCGGGTTTGACCGAACCCAAAACTGAACCGAGGCACTAAAAATGACCCAAACTGTCCCTTGACCTATTTTTGACCTGTTGACTGAGTTGATTGAGCCCGAGAGTGCCCTGAAATTTATTTTTCACCCAAGACGAAAGGGTTTCGTATGGACTCTACGGGTTACAAGGATCCCAAAAATATATTTTTCATTGTAAACGGATCCCGGAACCTCGCAAGAACCATGCCAGAAGTCGGAACTTCACCGGAGAATAAATTTCGTGAGAACTTGCAGAAAGGTCTCTAACCACCCAATCTAAACATGCACGAAGTGAAAAGTCCAAAACGGGTTCGCCGGAATTTGACCGGAATGTCGCCGGAGTTGCTCCCGAGCCCAAACGGCTTCGAATATGCTAAAACCAACATCACCACGCGTTCTGGAACATTGAAGATAGTCAAAAAGTGTACTCTTGGCCGGAAAACGGTCGCCGGCAAACCCCATCGGTGCCATCGTGGTCTGCCGCCGCTAGTCGCCGGACTTCGGTGCCGGAAATGTTTTAAAGAGAGAGAGTAGAGAGAGTTTTAGAGTTAGAGAGAGAAAGTGATTGGTAAAAATGAGAGAAAAAGGGGTAAAAAGGGTTTATATAGGTGGGTTTTTGTGGGTTTGGGCCAAGGCCCAAAAGCCCGTTTCTAGTGTTTTGAGCGGCCCAATCATGTCTACGAGGCTCGTTTTCGGACCCGAACTTCATAAACGTCGTATAATATCATTTTAGGTTCAAAAACATGTAAAAGGTGTCAGTATTCGATATTAATCGCGTGCGTTCGACGGTTTCGTTAAAATGCGTAAAATGCTCCGGTTGTCGTTTCTTGTCAGTTTTTTAATCCGATTTCGACCACGAATAATAAAATTCGATTACGAAGCTAAGTATATAATAACCTATTAGTATCAAGGCGTAATTTGAGTCTGTTGCTTCCATTTCGTTGTCGGTGCGTTCTTTCAGACGCGTTTTTCGTTCACATAAGCGTTTTGTGACGTTCAAAAGCACGATAATTCACCAAAACCCAATTCTTATGCATAAATTATACATGTAAAATTTGTATTTGTCAGCGTTGTCAGTATTTTTCCCAGTGTCAGTTCGTTACCGCTTATTGTTCAGAAGTCTTCCCGCAAATCAACATTCGCATACTGTAAAGCCAAAAAGATATTCCTAGGCATTCCAAAGGCTTGATTAAGTTAATTTACATCTTAAACACTACTTTTAATTGTCTTAACATTTGTTATTCATGTAATTAAAACTTGTAAATTGCCGGTTGTCACAAACAGAGGTGAAGGTCGGTTGTACGGCTGACATGGTGAGCGATGATGATGTTGAAGGTGGTGAGAATAGTGATGTTCGGTTTATGGCCTTAGATGATGATGAAGCTACTAGTGGTGAACTATGATTGGAACCGAAGACCGTGTGTTAAGAGGTGTTCGGTGGAGGTTGGATATTGTGTGTGGTGATTAACGATGATGAAGAGTATCGATGATGAGGATCGAAGAAGATGAAACGGTGAGCGGAACTAAATAAAGAAGAAGATGATGACTGAGATGAACATTAATGGTTGTAGACGATGAACGGGGACTGGAGGACGTGACAGTGATGTATGTTAACAATAACCTGTAGTGGTTGATCAAAAATGGTGAGTAAGTGTTATGTTGTAGGGTGACCGTTGATGGATGTAGTGATTGTTATGAAGATGGTTGGGAGGATGTGTTGCTCCGATAACAAGGTGACATCTGATAAGGTTTTTGAAGTGGTGAATGACGGTAACAGACATTAATGGTGGATGACGGAGATGATGTTGGTGACAAGAAGTTGAAGGTTAAGGTGATGATGACGGAACAATGGTGTCTGAGCTTCGATGGTTGCCAAAGGTGTGAATGGTGAAGACGGAGAAGCTTGCTAATTCGGATGGAATTTGAATGATGGAGTTCGGATGATGAATGATGGTATTTGAATAAGAGTAGAGTATCTCTGATGCAGGAATTTTGGATGGCAGATGATGATATGGATGGGTTTCGGATGAAGATAGATGAGTTTCAGATGAAGATAGATGATGACTATATGTGTTTCGGATGAAAAGATGTGGTTGGATGTATCTCGCTTGAAGTTTCGGATGTAATTTGGATCCTTGTTGACTTTTAGAAAGATAATAATGATGATCGATGATGATTATCTTTATTCGAAATGGAATTCAAATTGATGATTTTATATTTCAGATAAGAACAGTACAATATTGTTGATGATTTTGACAGATGATGAAGAGTTTTTCGAATGGAAGTCAGACTAATAGAATTGTTTAATAAAAGATTTTTTTAATAAAACAAATAAACTTTTAACCTATTTAACATCTTCGCAAATTATCAAAATAGCAAAATATAATATTTTTTTAAAACTCTGATAAACACTACGAAGAATACGAAGAACACCAACCCAACAATTACGGAAAACTAGAATGTTTGATATCGAACCGATCCTAGAAACAGGTTCAACAGGCTCTAATACGAATTGTAAGTCTCGAATAACCCGATCTATCAAATAATCATCAAGAATGGGAGAAATCCAAACTTGGTGATATTCAAGAAAACCAGAAAATAAGAACGAGATGATTGAGATGAACTTGAATAACACACGAATCACTTTCAAACTTTGCACACGATTCCATTACTATCAAAATAGCAAAACCGTCTATTACAAAGTTCTTCACCTATCTCGGTTTCTCTCTCTATGATTATATCATTGGAGACTCCTTCTCTAAAGGCTTACCCTAGAAATGACATAAAGTTGTTTATGTACCTAGGGTAATCACATGCCCCTCATGGCTCCCCTAGGGCTTGCCTGGCCCACATGGCCTAAGGCATACCCAAATGACCTATAAACGTCCAAAACCTAATATGAACTAACCCAATTAATCCCAGTTCGCTACCATAGCTCGTTGCGTATATTTGATGCGCCAATCTAATACTTCTAGGACCTAATATCACCATCCAGATGTAACATATTGTCTGACAAAGCTTTTTGTAATTAGATATATATCTTTCTCTCTCTCTCTCTCTCTCGACATTCATCTTAATATCAACATCCAGTTTCGAAAACAGAACTTACTTAGTAGAATTGTCTTTCATTTTCCACAAATATTCTTCTGTTGCTATCCAAAGATCAACATCAAACCCAAAAATAAATCCTTGAAAACGATCCTTCCATCTTTGATAATCTTCCATTTTCATCAATTTTGGTGCTTTATTGTTCGTTCCCATTATGTTATCTAGATTAAGATTTTGAACGAATGAACCTCCCATCAATGCTCTGTATTCTTCCATGTTAAACATGTATGAAATAATAACCCCAAAACACTATATCAACATATCACGCTTTAATTGCGTATCACTAACTTCTTCCATACCATTGCTTCTTACGCACCACTCCTTCTAGTGTACAACTAAGTTAAACATATCAGTCTAGTCAATGAACCACCGTTGAGCATATCACCTTAGACTGTATCACATTTTGGAGCGTATAACTTCCAAACGTACCACTATTGATGCGAAGAGTATCACTCCTACGCTGATAGTGATGCGCACATATCATTGATGTGTTGGAAACAAGCTGGAGTGGACCACACGGGCCGATTTCATTTTTGTGATTTTTTTTTACGTTTTTGGTTCTTTTCAATGATTTCTTTGAAGATTATGATAAAGAATGAAAGATAACACTTCCGAGAAGAAAAAAATGGATGAATTTTGACGGTGAGAATTGTTAGGACCTGAGTTAGAAACTGTACATGTAAGTTTTAAAAATGATAAATGAAAGAAGATAAATTAGATGAACATGCAGCGGAATGATGAACTTTAATTCTTAACAACCGAGAGACTGTTTTCATTGTCATGCTTTTGTAATTATAATTACTTGCTTATAACTCACAATCTCCCCCTCAGCCTAAGATCACTGATTTGTTCATTCAGAATGTAAGGAGGATATGTTAGATTGATAATTGATGAAAGTGATCAAATAGAACAGTACAGGCACTGTTCTATTTATGCTACAAGCCTAACCACTGAGCATCTTATGATGATGTTAGCATGAAAGTGACACTTAACAAAAATAACAAACTAACAACATCTGCTAAGCTAATCACTACTATAAACTAAATATTACAAAGACTAATAGTAATACACTGATGAGACATCCTCTGTTGGTCTTCAGTAGAGCTTTGCCTTGGCAGACCTTTAGCTTTAGATTCTAGCAGAGTTTTGTCTTCAACAGAGTTTTGCTATGGCAAACCTTGGACATTTAGTCTTCAGTCGAGCTTAACTTGGGCATATGTCATATTATAGTTAGGATCAGAGGTTGTAGTATATTTTGGTCTTCTATCATCTGTTCTTTTGTAGTGTTCAATTCCAACAAGAATGCACAAAAACTCAAAAAAAATCAAGAAACAACGGAATTTGCCAATTTCTTCGATTCTATGCTATCTCACAAATAGATATGAGCATTCTAAGCTCTGATACCTTGATAGTTCAGGAACGATCTCATAAACATGGTTAAACGTTGTATAATGAACACAAATCTACTTCTAAATAATACCAAGTGCGGAATCCATGATATTGTGTGAAACTATAACACAAAACAGTAAACAAACGTTAAGATTGCATTTCGGTAGCACTTAGTCATATATATGAGCTCCTTTACCAAAAGTAAATCCCCAAAGTTATGAAACTAGCGCACCACCATCAACCTTTTATAGACCTTGTGTATCACCATTGATGTGTGGCATACTAGTGTTACACTACGCATGACTCATGAGTGCGTACCACTAGTGCGTTACATTTCAATTCAAACAAAAACAAATGTAATGAATGAATGTGCCATAAAACAAAATGACAAATACAAAAGACGCATACATTATACATACACGTACAAAAAAAATCTTCTTTAATTTTGAAGAACTTGGTATTAGGGCTCAAATCTTCTTTCTTGCATTTCGAACCTGTTTCTCAGATTTTGAGGTAATTCCAATGCGTATTCCACTTTATTAGTTGAGCTCTACAAAAGCCCTCCATCAATTTAATTTGTCATAAGGCAATTATTGTTTAATCAAATTTCATAAATTCTAAGATTCATAAGCATTGCTTATTTGGGGATTTCTATATTTTGTAAAACTGAATCAATTAATATGTCCTACTACGATTCTAGGCTTATGTTGTGATGCAATATCAGTAGTATTCATATTAATCAGGTTTGCTTTTTTTGTTGAATTTATTTTTGTCAAAATCTAGTACTTTTTGCTATATTTTTGCTAGGATTATCATGTTAGAAATTCTTGTTGATTATGATTGATTAGTAGAATTTTGAATTTTTAGAATATTAATTAAAAAATTCTTGAATATAACTTTTACTACTTTAATTGTAGTTTATCATGTTAATTTATATTCTATGCAAGTTATATAAATTATTAGAGATTTATATCATGTTAATCTAAATGTAGTGTATTTAGTTATAGATAACTTAAACATGATATTTTCATCGATGATTTAATCAATATAATTCTAAACTATAAATTAATTGGTTAAAGTGATTAAATTAGATATAAGTATATCTTTGGGACAATTGGACTATATGCCTTAGAAAATATTATGGATTTATATATATATATATATTTTCACTAAATTTAGTCTCATCTATTAACAATTTATTTTATTAAAATAAGAACTTTCGTCACATTATATCAACTATATATATTTTGAAACTAAATAGATAATTTTTGTAGCCAAGACCCATTTTTATAAAAAACTATAAATCTATATTTTAACTATTTTAGACTTATATTCACGTTCGAAATCAATAGGTTTACATTAGACTAAATGGTTACTTGTGGGTATTCTTAATTAATCCTGAAATATATTATATTATATAGAACTTGTGGATGTTATATATTTATTTAGAGGGGAATAAAAATAATTTATTTTAGTCGAAATCTTACAACTTTATCATATTTTTACTATTATATACAAGAACAAATTGTATTATTTGTACTTATTTATTCTAGACTTTTAAATTGCTTTATCATTTAAATTAGAAAATCCTTAAATTGTGCGAATCTAGAAATCGTCATCTCATAATATTCGTTTATTCGTTTGATTCAATTATTCATACTCATTTTCGTATTATATGTTGTTAAGATAATCTTTGGAATATTTATTCCAAAACGCTACAACTTATCTTAAGTTGTATTTTAGCAATCTTTACAACATGTGTATCATGCTTCAAGTTCAAATACTTTTATTCAATCAAGCGAATTCATTCATCCCCATGTGTAGTTATGCTATGTGTTAAACTTGTTCTAGCATTTGTGTATTCTAGCATTTGAGATTCTAGCATTATGCATTGATCATTAACAACACTAAGCTTAAGGTAGTAGCTAATAGCACTGTTGGATTGACCACATGTCTAAAGGTGTCGAAACCGATTATTGTGTCATAGGTTTTATCAATGCAACATTCGTTTATTATATGTGCTTCTTATATATTGGACCTATGATTCGCTAATATATTTCATATGTGTCAAAATCTATGTTTACTCACCAACTATTTTGGTTGACCCTTTTATTTTAAACATGACAGAAGTGATGCAGTTTAAGACATTTTCAAGCATGAGGAAACTTCGGATGAATGGGACTTAGTTTCAAACTAATAAAAACTTTACTTTATATTATACCATTAGACAATTTGCTTATCTTTGTGCTTGAATATTTAATTTAATATAACCAAATAAATGTCATGTTTAAATAGTATAATGTGTTATGAACAATCTACACGTCTCGACACACTTTGCCATTGGTTGTGGTGTTACATAATATAGAACATACCTAGGGGTGTTTAAAATTGAGAAAAGTACCAAAATATCAGCAAATCCGCATCTAGAACATATCTAGGGGTGTTTAAAATTGAGAAAAGTACCAAAATATCAGCAAATCCGCATCTGAAATATCTCAAAAACCGTATCCAAAATTGAGATATTGTAAAATAAGTGTGTTTTTAATATAAAGTTTGTATAATTTTCGAATAGTTATGTGTCGTTTTGATTGGGATTTTGCATGGTACTTAGTCTTTTGTAACCGGGAAGAAAATGAAGAAACCCGAGCTTCCGGGCACGTCACGAGGGACTTGGTAATTAAAGAAATAAGAAAAATGGAGAAAAGTACCTTGCCGTGTCGCGTGACAGGGTTTGGAGTTTACCATCGTGTGACGCGAGGACACCTAGTTATCAGCAAAATGTCCAATATGCCCCTTGAGTCATGGCTTATTACAAAAGTTGCCACCGCGCTTTTGAGGTCGTCGCATCACGTGGCAGAATTACCTAATCCCCCTCACACGACGCGAGGGACTTGTTTTCGCTGAATTGTGGATTGAAGCCCAAGTTAACCAAATAAAACCCTAATTTTGAATTAATATACTTTGACTTTTGGATGAACTTGGAGCTGCAAGAGGCGATTTTGAAGAGACGGAAGGCTAGGATCAAGGATTCATTGCGATCGATCATGATTCTTCGGGCGTTAGCCATTAGGTTTCTTGGTTCTTTGATTCTTTTGACTTATACCATGTTCATTGAACTTGAATTGACATGATTTCTGTTTTGAGATGATTATTAGCTAGAACTTCTGAATTACCTAGGTTTTTTTATGAATACACCAGATTGACTTGTAATATTTTGGTTTTTAGAACTTGTTTTGTGGATAAATGTTGAAGTAAAGACTTTGTGATAGTTGATCTAACGTGTATGCGTATTTAGACAAGATTAAATGCATGATTATTATTCCATGTGTGCTATGTTGGATGTCTTTTAGTAATAAGTGCATGCTAGATCGTTTACTTTGTGTTTTCGGTTGTAATATCATTTGCTAGATGTAGTAACCGTAGAGATGATCTTTGTGAAGTGAGTAGGTCTAAGTATTAAACTAATCTTGATATCCGTGAGGTGAAAGGTTGTTGGTTTGTCTTGCGTGTTAGGTTACTAGGTGTAAAGGCTTTGTTAGAAGATTTACTTAGTTTACTTGTCATCCCTTGCTTATCGAGTCTGATCAGTATTTCATGAGTTAACCCTTTCACTTCTTAGTGTATTGAGACTTTCGCGCTGTGAGGCAGATTGTCTATAGTGTACTTCATCATGAGAATTGGAGAGACCGTGAAGGAATCCACATAACCTGTAGATTTAACATCTTTTAGGAATTTATTAGGTGACACTTCGAGAAGGGTCGAGGATCCTTTAGATTACCCTTTGATTTCAGCATAATAAGATCCTGGGTCCATAAAAGTTCCATTACCGATAGAAGACTTATCATTCATGTGTAGGATTCTAACCTAGGTAGTGCTTTTATCATCTGATCTCGCATGCAATTAGAGATCATGCTAAAGTTGGATTTAGTTAATTATTCGCATAAAGCTTGGTAGAAATCCCCTAACAATAAAAATAAATAAATCAGTTATGTAGATAAATAATCACTTCTAGTTCACGATTTCAATAGGAGTCTTGTGGGTTCAATATATGGACTTACTTTAGCTTTGCTAATTTTGATAGGCTCACTTGCCTGTCAATAGTTTAGTTTTTTGAGAGTCTAGAGTATTACATAGTGTTTAATTTAGGGTTAATTTTAGTGTTGATAAACTTTTGTGTCTGTCGCTTGTTCTTAGTTACGTCAATTATTGTTCGGTCTTTCTTTGTTGCGTCTGTAAAGTTTTGGTCGTATTGACCAAATCAAGATATCCTTGTATCTTGATTTAGTATGATGTTTCGTTTGTCTGTGTTGTAAAACAGTTGCATGTGTGCATACTTGTAAGTTTTGTGTTTCTGATCTTGCTGTCTGTGTAGTATGTCTGTTAGAACGGTTCCCCAAAGAGCCACTTCTTCGTGCGAGTGAATTGTCCTTCGTACGAGTAAGTTACTAGTTTGTGCGAGTCACTTACTTGTTTGTACGAGTCATCTAGTTGTTCGTACGAGTTACCTTTCAAGAAGAACCTTTTTCTTGCTCGTACGAACAAATTGCTTGTTCGTACGAACCATTTATTTGTTCGTACGAGTAACCATTTACGAAGAACAATTTTTCATTACAACAAGTTGTTCGTGGGAGAAACCACAAAGTACCTGTTCTTCATGGGCCTCTCAGTTCTTCGTGGCTCTGTGATTCTTCTTGAATGTTATGGGTGTTAGGCCTATGTATACAGACATGTACTTTATAGTTCAAGTTAGAGAGCATAGAGAGAATACCTTGAGTCTGTATGAACATTGTTTGTATGTGTTTGTACTAGCTCTCTTCAGTTAATCAAAAGAGAGTGAATCGTTGGTTACTTTGCGTTTGTTATACTTTGCTTTGGTTTGCATATGCATTTGGATTCTGCACTTGTGTGTTAAACAACAAGGAAGTATGTTATCTTGATCCTCCAAGTGGACCTACAAATGGTATCAGAGCTGTAACATTTGTCATAAGACGGGTTCTAAAACCAGCTCCGTTTTGTTATTCAAATATAGGTTATGATGTTTAACTACGCATTTATGATAAGCGTTTAAAATTCGCTATATTATTAGTATTAAATAATAAATAAAATAATAAAGTTAAAATAATAATGTTAATAACTAAAATACAAATAATAAAAATAAAATAACAAAAGGTGTGGACCGCGGGTATCGAACCCGGGTCTCCACCCGAACCAAACAACCAACACACCACTACACCACACACCCATATCTGAAAACAAACCCAAATCAAATAAGTTTTATATCAAAACAACCTTCTGAAATCTAAATCCAACACCCCCATGTAACGGCTGTAACTTCCAAATCAATCATCAAAATTCCGTTTCTATTATGGATTAAACAAAGAAACCGTTTTTCCAATCATCTATTAGAATCAATCATGGAGTCGGAAACATTCAAGTCGGTTACACAAGCTTCACGGCAATCAATTCTAACCGAAATCCTAGAAACCAAAAGCTTAATCAACCATTGTTTTACTCTATAAATAGGACCTTTAGAGCTCAGCTAGAACACCTACACGCATCGAAACTCTCTGTAAGTCTCTGTTGCAAGTTATACTTCGCTGGAATCTTATTCAGTCACCGGAATCATCGCCGGAGATCGGAAAACAAAACTATTTTGGTATACCACTACGCCTAATTCTCTTCATTCTTTTATTTCACATCTGTTCATGTCTAAAAGTTATGTTAATCAAATAAATCGGATTAAACAAGAGTCAGTGTATGTAATATATTGAAATGAAAAAGATGAAATGGAGTATGTGTATAAAGAATTTAAAACTGGTATTTAACCGGGTTAGACACACAGTCCAGTGGTGGACTGTGTGCATATTAACTATATGGTCGCCGGTTCGAGCCTCTGATACGTTGCCGATTTCCTTAAATAATCCAAACCTTTTTATAACTAATATATAAAACGACACAAGTAGTATAGGTCACACAGTGCAATTGGTCGGGCTGTGTGCAACACGAAGTTTAGGTCACGTGTTCAAGTCTGGTCGGTTAAACGGTTTTGAAATTTCCAAACCTTTTTAAATATAATCAGAATATGGTTTACCTCAGTATGTGTATACATATAATTAAAAACGGGTATATTCCGGGTTAGACACGTAGCTCAGTTGGTAGAGCTGCGTGCACGTAAACGGGAGGTCTCAAGTTCGATCCTCACACGCAGCGTATCCTGGCCCGTCCGATCCGAAAAAGAAACATTTTTTTAAATTAAACTTTTGTTATTTTTCTCCAAAAACTAAAAAAATATATAATTAAATAATTCCCTTTAAGCATAAAAATTAGTAACAAATACAATAATATTATCTAAAAAGTCTAATAAAATTCATTAAATAAAATACTAATTTTAAGTAAAAGGAATATATTTACTGAATTATTACGTGAATATTTAGGTTAGCCTTTCTCGTCAGTTGGTATCTTTAAATCGTGTGCGCTCTTCATCAAATCAAAAACGCACCCACTATGATTGAATTCTTACCACTTCCCCTTTTTATTCATGTTTTTGGGGTGTATCATGTGTCGTTTCATTTATATTACATATTCAACTCTCGTGCCATTACCATTATATGAGCTAACGTGCTATGTTATATTTTGTTTATTGTTATTTGTGGTTATACTTTCGAATTTCTGTCAAGCTCTCACATTAGGCCCATTTGTTCCCCGTTACATACGGGTAGAGTGCCGCGTTGCCTAATTAGATCGGCTCCGTTTGATTGAGCCTTGATCTCACAGCACATTGCTTATCGTGCTCACATGTACATTGCTAGATGATTATGTGGTTTGTGGTTAGATTACATATACGTTGCTCATATTTGGTTTATGCACATTTTTATTAAACTAATAAACATATCAATTCTTTCTAATGTTTAAACGGGATTCAGTCACCAACTTTTGTTGACCCAAATCTCTATTTTTTACACATGATACAGGTGATCAGGTTGAAGCAAGGAACGCATAGGACTTGGGCCTTAGAAGAAAAATAAATAGTTACTTGAATGTCTTGTTTAGAACATTTTGTGTTTGTATGGATTATGTATTGGTTGGAATAATTCTTTTAATTTGAAATAATATATGTGAGACTTTTACTAGTAAATGTCATGAGCCTTAATGAAAACCCAATCATGCCTTGACTACCATATCCGCTGCGGGTCAGGGTGTGACAGATTGGTATCAGAGCTCTTGACTATAGGGGGATATAGGATATGTTATTAGACCCTTAGAGCCTATACTATAGTCAATTAGAATTTAATTGCTTACGTGTTAACTTGGTTACATGCAAACTCATGATATTTACTTGTTTTACATTTCTCTCACACACAAATACATGTATGATTTTGTGTGATATATAATGTGATAAACATATTGTCAACATAACATGCTTACAAATATACGCATCACGCACGTCTCAGTTCTCTCATATTTAAACATTTTCATGCTTCTCTTCTCAAAATTTTGTGATATTTTCATTTTTCAATCTCATCAAAGTGAGTTCTACGACGGGCATGTAGTAACTAGAAGGGTACAAGTACCGGTAATCGAAACGTCCTGTCTAGGATTGACATTCGTATAAATCCAATATAACGGACCAGTTTGCCTACCTGGGGACTAACTATGAGAGTACGAAGGACCTATTAGGCCAAAGCATGCCACTCCAAACGTCGTGTGGACTAACCCCACTTTGAGTTGTCATTGTGTCTACACCAGGAGACCTTCCAACCTTATATTTCGCAATCATGTTTTACAATTTTCATTTGGGTGGTGCAAGTGTGAAAAGGCCAAAACTAATGTGAACCCTACAAAGCCCAGTAGTCATGGGGGCCCACATAACTACCTAGGCCAAGTATGGGGGACATATGGGGGCCCAAACATGAGCAAGGCCCAAGACGTCCTATGGATGTAGTGAATTTATTTTTTTCAATTGATTTATAAATGTTAATGCGACACATGACGCCTATACGCCAAACTCATAATCTCCTTACGTATTTCCTGTAGATGTCTTCTAGGCACTCTCGTGGAGGTAGGAGATCAGGAAGATCCGACGAGCGTATGGCTGCTCAAATAGCCTAACAAATGACCGCCGTGATTCTCGCTATCGTAATTCAAGTCCAACAAGCTCTCGCCGTTAATCATGTCAACCCAATCAACCAAGAGGGTCAAAATGCTGCCAACCCTCCCACAAACACCACCAAGTGCACCTACAAGCACTTCAACTCATGTGCCCCTCCAAAGTATGAAGGGACTGAAGGGGTCAGTACTCTCCTTCGATGGTTTAAAGAGATGGAGAGTACCTTCCTCAACTGTGATTGTCCCAACGACCGTAAGGTTCGTTATGCTATTGGTCGTCTGTATGGGGTAGCACTCACGTGGTAGAATGCTGAAAAGGGCAGACGAGGTGCCGAAGCCGCGGTAGCCCTAACTTGGGAACAACTTCGAGAGCTTATGACAAGACGTTTCTGCCCAAGAAGCGAAATTAAAAAGCTGGAGGATGAGTTCTATTTCTTGAAGCAGAAAGAGGGAGATCATAAAACCTACAACAAGAGGTTCATTGAGTTGAATCAAATGGTTCACAATTTGTTCACTCCTCTCTACCGTTTAATCGAGCACTACATTCGTTGTCTTCCTTCGAAGATTCAGGACTCTTTGATGAGTACTATGCCTGCAACTCTGGAGGCAGCAATGGAGCTAGCTACTAAGCTCACCGAAAACCACATTAGTAATGGGGATTTCAAGGATGAAAAGAAGAAAGATAAAACACCAACCGAAATCCCAAACCTAACTCAAGCTGGATCCTCTTCTCGATTCGCTGGCAAGAGAAAGCGAAATGGGAAGAACTTTGTTGTCACCCAAAGCAACCAACCTATTTTCGCCGCTCCAATTACCCAAGTTGTTCCTCCTACAGCTCCATTCAAGAAACAGTATACAGGGCCTCACCCAAAATGCAATCGATGCCAATACCACCACCCTCTTGAGAACCCATGTCTTCACTGCACAGGTTGTGGTTGTGCAGGTCATACAAGCCAAACCTGCCGCTATCTTCAAACACAAGCCCGCAACTAACCTCAAGCCCATCCAACCAACCAAGTGGTGGGCCAAGCTCCCTACCAACAACCTCTACTACTACCACCTGCTCAGCCCATAGCCCAACCTTTTTATCAACCTAACTACCCTATGATGCCATCCGTCAGAGCTTGTTTCAACTGCGGTGATCCAACCCATTTTCGCAACACCTGTCCGCGTTTAGTGAACATCATCAATGTGCAAGCCCAAGCTAATCCTGTGAACCAAGCCAATCAAGCCAATCCGCCAGCAAGAGGAAGGGCTTTTAACATCAATGCCAACCAGGCTAGAGCGGATAACAACGTGGTCAACGGTACGTTCTTCATTAATGATAGTTATGCATCTTTTTTTTTGACACTGGTGCGGATAAGAGTTTTGTGTCCCTAGAGTTCGAATCTATTATTGGATTACCTCACGTTAGTCTAGCCGAATGATTTACAGTGGAAGTAGCAGACGGTGAACCTATTATGTTAGACTCTATCATTCGCGATTGCACTCTTACTCTCAATGATCATGATTTTCCAATAGATCTTATTCCTATGAAATTGGGAAGTTTCAACGTCATCATTGGAATGGACTGGCTTAGTCAGCATCATGCTGAAGTCGTTTGTTATAAAAAATTTATTCAAATTCCTCTCGCCGATGGTCAAACTCTTCGTATTTTTGTGAAACCCCATCCAAATGACTCAAGTTGATGTCGTGTCTTCAAGCTCGAAGATATCTTCGAAAGGATTACATAGCATTCCTAGCCCATATCGTCACGAAAGAAGGCAAGGAGAAGAAAATTGAAGACATTCCGATTGTTAAAGATTTTCCTCAAGTTTTTCCCGACAACGTTCAGGACTTCCTCCTGTGCGGGACGTCGAATTTCAAATCGATCTTGTACCCGGTGCAACTCTAGTTGCAAAATCTCCATATTGGTTATCCCCATCTGAAATGCAAGAGTTAGCTAGCCAGCTGCAAGAGCTGATCGACAAGGGATTCATACGTCCTAGCTCATCACCTTGGGGTGCGCCAGTTCTTTTCGTCAAGAAGAAGGATGTAACTTTTCGAATGTGTATTGACTATCAAGAGCTCAACAAGATGACCATCACGAACCGTTATCCTTTACCTCGCATTGATGACCTTCTAGATCAACTTCAAGGTGCCACCTATTTCTCCAAAATCGATCTTCGATCTGGTTATCATCAACTTAGAGTACGTGAAGAAGACATTCCAAAGACTGCCTTTCGAACACGCTACGGTCACTATGAATTCATGGTCCCTTTTGGGTTGACAATGCTCCCGCCGTTTTAATGGATCTAATGAATAGGGTGTGCAAACCCTACATCGACCGTTTCGGTATTGTCTTTATTGATGATATTCTTATTTATTCCAAGACCAAATCAGATCATGAATGACACCTTCGACTCATCCTAACACTTTTGAAAACTGAAAAGCTTTACGCTAAGTTTTTGAAATGTGAATTATGGTTAAAGGAAGTTCAATTTCTGGGTCACGTCCTCAACGACAAAGGATTCATGTCGACACTGCAAAGATTAAAGCAGTGCAAGAATGGCAAGCTCCACGCACTCCTACCGAAGTTAGATCATTCCTCGGTTTACCGGTTATTATCGACGTTTCATCGCCAATTTCTCTCGTATTGCCTTACCACTCACGGCCTTGACTCATAAGGGCAAGCTCTTCGTTTGGGGGCCCAAGTAGAAAGAGGCTTTTCAAACATTGAAACAAAAACTTTGTGATGTACGTATTCTCACTCTCCTTGATGATTGTGAAGACTTTGTGGTCTATTGTGACGCATCAAGGCAGGGACTAGGGTGTGTCTTAATGCAAAGAGGAAAGGTGATAGCCTACGCCTCAAGGCAACTCAAAGTACATGAAAAGAACTATACCATTCACGACCTGGAACACGGAGCAGTTGTGTTCACTCTAAAGATATGGAGACATTATCTCTATGGTACAAAGTGTGAGATTTACACTGACCACAAGAGCCTTCAACAGATCTTCAATCAGAAAGAGTTAAACATGAGGCAACGACGATGGGTCGAACTTCTGAATGATTACGATTGTGAAATCCATTATCACCCTGGTAAAGCCAATGTCATAGCAGATGCTCTTAGTCAAAAAGAGTATGCTAACTCCATTCACCTTTTGTGTTCTCAAATCGTAACTGACCTTCAGAACCGCATTCGTGAAGCTCAACATACCTCTGTCATGGAAAATGATGTACGAGATGAACTATCTTGTGGAGCTGAAACCAAGTTAGAATCCAAGTCCGATGGTATCCTTTACTATCTAAATCATATTTGGGTACCTGATCGTGACAATCTTCGTACTTTTCTCATGAATGAGGCTCACAAAACACGATACTCTATACATCCGGGTGCTGATAAGATGTATCAAGATTTACGATACCCTTACTGGTGGCATGGAATGAAGAAGGATATCGCCATTTTTGTCTCCAAGTGCCTCACATGTTCGAAGGTTAAAGCCGAACATCAAAGACCCTCAGTATTACTCGTTCAACCCGAAACACCCGTTTGGATGGTGGGAAAACAAAACCATGGATTTTATTACCGGGTTACCTCGCACCTCCAGTGGGCATGATATGATTTGTGTTATCGTCGATCGTCTTACCATGTCCGCTCACTTTATTCCGATCCGTGAAGATTATAAAAACAAGAAGTTAGATCGTATCTATATTGATGAAATTTTAAGTCGACACGATGTACCGTTAAGCATTATCTCGGATCGAGATGGACGTTTTACTTCATGAACATGGCAAGCCGTACAATCACCGTTATGTACCCGCTTAGATCTCAGCACCGCCTTTCATCCTCAAACTAATGGACAATCTGAGCACACCATACAGACTCTTGAAGACATGTTGTGATCATGCGTCATCGACTTCAAGAGCAATTGGGATACTCATTGACCATTGGTTGAATTTTCTTACAATAATAGTTATCATTCGAGCATCGGGATGGCTCCTTTTGAAACATTATACTGTCGTAAGTGCCGATCACCGGTATGTTGGCACAAAATCGGTGAAGCACAAATCACTGGACCAGAATTAATTAAAGAAACAACCGATAAGATTCTCCAAATCCGCAATAATCTTCTAGTGGCTCAGAGTCGTCAAAAGAGTTACGCAGATAAACGACGAAAGCCGCTCGAGTTTTGTGTTGGCGATCAAGTACTTTAAAAAGTGTCACCATGGAAGGGAGTTGTTCGTTTTGGACAAAAAGGAAAGCTAGCGCCTAGCTATGTTGGACCATTTAAAATACTCGAAAGAGTGGGTCCTGTAGCATACAAGCTTGACCTACCTGAAGAACTCAGCAAGATTCATCCCACGTTCCATGTATCCAACTTGAAAAAGTGCCTTGCCGACGAAAACCTCCACATACCATTAGAAGATATTCAGATTGATGAATCGATGCATTTCATAAAACGAAGTGTAGAAGATATGGACTTTGGTGAGAAACGTTTAAGACGAATTTGAATTCCGATAGTCAGGGTTCGTTGGGAGTTGAAACGAGGACCCGAGTTTACTTGGGAACGTGAAGACTCAATGCGCGAAAAATACCCTCACCTCTTCCAAGACAAACCTATTGCTACTTAAATTTTGGGACAAAATTTCTA
Source organism: Scalesia atractyloides (assembly GCA_947069175.1). NCBI lineage: Eukaryota > Viridiplantae > Streptophyta > Magnoliopsida > Asterales > Asteraceae > Scalesia > Scalesia atractyloides. Next base: position 71,284,711 of record CAMTDV010000026.1, read on the forward strand.
AAAGTGGGGGATACTGTAACATTTGTCGTAAAACGGGTTCTAAAACCCGCTCCATTTTGTAATTCAAATATACGTTATGATGTTTCACTACGCATTTATGATAAGCATTCAAAATTCGCTATATTATTAGTATTAAATAATAAATAAAATAATAATGTTCATAACTAAAATATAAATAATAATAATAAAACTACAAAAGATGTGACCGCGGGTATCGAACTCGGGTCTCCACCCGAATCAAACAACCAACACACCACTACACCACACACACATATCTTAAACAAACCCAAATCAAATAAGTTTTATATGAAAACAACCTTCTGAAATCTAAATCCAACACCCGCCCTGTAACGCCTGTAACTTCCAAATCAATCATCAAAATTCCGTTTCTATTACGAATTAAACCAAGAAACCGTTTTTCCAATCATGTGTTAGAATCAATCATGGAGTCGGAAACATTCAAGTTGGTTCCGCAAGCTTCGTGGCAATCTATTCTAACCGGAATTCTTGAAACCGAAAGCTCAATCAACCATTGTTTTACTCTATAAATAGGACCTTTAGAGCTCAGCTAGAACACCTACACTCATCGGAAACTCTCTGTAAGTCTCTGTTGCTAGTTATACTTCGCTGGAATCTTATTCAGTCGCCAGAATCATCACCGGATATTGGAAAACACCACTGTTTCGGTATACCATTATACCTAATTCTCTTCACTATTTGATTTCACATCTGTTCATGTCTAAAAGTTATGTGTTAATCAAATAAATCAGATTAAACAAGAGTCAGTGTATGTAATATATTGAAATGAAAAAGACGAAGTGGACTATGCGTATAAAAGAATTTAAAACCGGTATTTAAACCGGGTTAGACACACTCCAGTGGTGGACTCTGTGCATATTAACTAGATGGTCGCCGGTTCGAGCCTCTGATACGTTGCCGATTTCCTTATATAATCCAACCTTTTTATAACTAATATATAAAACGACACAAGTAGTATATAAATTTAATTAAAATCCCATATCCTTCGGGTTAGTCACACAGCCCAATTGGTCGGGCTGTGTGCAACACGAAGCTTAGGGCACACGTTCGAGTCCGGTCGGTTACACGGTTCTGAAATTTCCAAACGTTTTTAAATATAATCAGATTATGGTTTACATTAGTATGTGTATATATATAATTAAAAACGGATATATTCCGGTTTAGACACGTAGCTCAGTTGGTAGAGCTGCGTGCACGTAAAAGGGAGTCTCGAGTTCGATCCTCACACGCAGCGTATCCTGGCTCGTCCGATCCGAAAAAAAGAAACAATTTTTTTTAAATTAAAATTTTGTTATTTTTCTCCTAAAACTAAAACAATATATAATAAAATAATTCCTTTTTAAGCATAAAAATTAGTAACAAATACAATAAAATTATCTAAAAAGTCTAATAAAATCCATTAAATAAAAATACTAATTTTAAGTAAAAGAAATATATTTACCGAATTATTACGTGAATATTTAGGTTAGTCTTTCTCGTCGGTTGGTATTTTTAAAGCGTGCGCGCTCTTCATCAAATAAAAAACGCACCCATTGTGAGTGAATTCCTACCACTTCCCCTTTTTATTCATGTTTTTGGGGTGTATCATGTGTTGTTTCATTTATATTACTTATTCAACTCTCGTGTTATTACCTTTATATGAACTAACGTGCTATGTGATATTTTGTTTATTGTTATTTGGTTATACTTTCTCATTTCAGTCAAGCTCTCACATTAGGACCATTTATTTCCCGTTACATATGGGTAGAGCGTCGCGTTGCCTAATTAGATCGGCTCAGTTTGATTAAGCCTTGATCTCACATCACATCGTTTATCGTGCTCACGTATACATTACTAGATGATTATGTGGTTTGTAGTTAGATTACATATAAGTTGCTCATATTTGGTTTATCCACATTTTATTAAATTAATAAACATATCAATTCTGTCTAATGTTTAAACAGGATTCAGTCGTCAACTTTTGTTGACCCAAATCTCTATTTTTTACACGTGATACAGATGATCAGGTTGAAGCATTACTTGAATGTCTTGTTTAGAACATTTTGTGTTTGTATGGATTATGTGTTGGTTGGAATAATTCTTTTAATTTGAAATAATATATATGAAACTTTTATAATAGTAAATGTTATGAGCTTTAATGAAAACCCAATCATGCCCCGACTACCGTATCCGCTGCAGGTTACGGTGTGACAAGAGCTTTGGCTCTCTTCCATATTTAAAACCAAGCATAGTATTGTGTTTGAGCAAGTTGTGAAGCTTCCTGGAAGTGTTCTTGAACTTCGAACAAGAAACTTAAGTTTTTACAAGAAAGTGGTTTAAAACTTAGGTAAAACTTGTTGTTTTCAGAAAATTTTTATAAGAACCTTGCTAAAGTACATGGAGACATGTTAGGATACGGTTTTTCTTGAAATTTTCTATCAAAGTTTAGTTTGACATATTTTCTGGTGAAGCACTTGTTAGAAAACTTACCGGAATATTCCTTGAGAGTTGACTAAAACTTGAGATCTGACTGAAAAGCTGTTGTTGGAATGTTTGTCTTTTTAACCAAATTTGTGTAAGCAACTACCAACTTTCAAAAACACAGAAACAAGTTTATGATACAAAAGGAAACTTCTCACCAACCAACCCCTGCAAAAGATTCCTCAGCGAAACACCCCACCTGCGAACAACCAACCGTACGAAGAACTAGTATTTCGTACGAAGAACCAGTGGTTCGTACGAAGAACCAGTGGTTTGTACGAAGAACAAGTGGTTCGTACGAAGAACCAGTGATTCCTATGAAAAACCAGTGGTTTGTACAAATCAGTAGCTCGCACGAAGAACAAAGTTTTTCGTTTGGTTCGCATGAAGAACCAAGGTTCTTCGTGAGTTTTTAGGTTTTCCGTGATTGCAGTCTTTCATGACTAGTTTTTCATGAAAACCAATGCTTCGTGGTTTTTGTAATTGTAAACTTGAACAAGAGACTTTTATTTCAAGTTAATTTTGAATTTTTAAGTTGACTTTCATAAATAAACAAGCAAAATTGGTATAAATCCTTGGGATTGGGGGTGTAGTTAAAGTACAAAACAAGATTCACCACAATCTAGCTCCGCAACCTCATCAATTAAATCATTAATGCCCCAGCACATGGCCATGATTACCACTAATCAATGGGCATGAATGGCAAATCATAATCAAAGCATTCAGACTCTTCTCATTAGCAAGAGTGAATCAGGAAGTAAAAACTGTCCACCAAAGTTGAATCATATGAACGATTATCCTTCATGGAAAAGTTGTTTTCATACATATGTTCTTGGTCAAAATACAGAATTGTGGACATGTTTTACTACACTATACAAGGAATCTCTCGAATAAGCAGGATCAAATCCAACCTCTTTAGCCAACTTAGATGAAAAATGATAAAAAAAAACGGCTTATGATTTAGAAAAGAAGGCATTTGCTATCCTTACACAAGCACTTCATAAGGATATTTATCATCAACTCATGTACTGTACCACCACCAAGAATTTGTGGGATACTTTGTAAGCAAGAGGGGAATGAAATGTTGCAACAAGAAAGATATGACATGATCTTCTGAAGAAAGAGTTTGAAGGTTTTCTGTTCATGAAGAATGAGACACTAAGCGACATGACAACTCATTTCTATCATCTGCTTAGGGAAATTTATTCATACAAGGTGATCGCATCTCCACAAGAGATAGTGATGCATTTTGCTAATGCCTTACCACCTAAGTGGAGTCAATTTATTGACTTGCTAAAGCATAAAGGTGTTTTGGATGTGATAAGTATTTATGAGTTCGTTCAAAGATGGAGAACAAGGACGAAGAAGAAATACAAAAAGCAAAAAGAGTTCCTGTTCCACAAAACCTTGAAATGTATTTTGGAGGTATTAACATAGGCGTTAGTACAACTCAGCAACCAAAACTCCAAACAGCATTTGTTTAAAATGTTAACCCTTTTCTACCACAGCCAGTTCATACAGATCAAGCAGCTAGTTCAAGTGCTCAAACCTATGGTCAAGCATTTGATCCAAAATCCTTTCTTCCTCAACCACAAGTTGTTACACCTGAAGTTCCACAACAAGCTTCTCAACAAGCTTTCTATGGTAACAACTTTCAACCTTCAAACCCTAATACCATCAGACTTGATACTTCACATATTTCCAAGGTCAGTGTAGAAGTTGCTCGGGAAGCACATGGAACTTCTGAACACCATGGTTAGTGCGTATTGTGGACTAGTCGCCGGTCAAATTGGAAACATCAATTTGACTAATGAGGACTATCAGCAAATAGACATGAAATAGAGTTGACGGATATTAAGTGGGCATTTGCAAATGCGGTTAGAAGAGCGAAAGACTACATGAGTAGAACTGGAAGAACAAGTTTAGAAAGCAAGAAAGACACAAAGTATGGCTTTGATAAAGATGTTGTTACTAGCTTCAACTGTGGTGAGAAAGGTCATTTCAAACGTGAATGTACTCGACCTATCAAGCAAGGAAATCACAACCCTTTCCGAAATCAACCAAATTCATCCAACACAACTCAAGTTAACAATGAAGGGGGTATAGTAGTTGTTAACAATCCAAACAACTCCAACCGGTCTGGGCCTTCAAACAACACAAGAAGAGCGTAGTTCAAGCAGATGAAGGATGTGATTGGTATGTTCAGTTGGGAAATGAGAATAAAGGAAGAACTGCTTGTTCTGCTAAGATAATCAATCAGATCAAACATGTTCACAGTATTGACTCTTCTGATGATGATGATAGTTCTGGGTATAATGGGAGTTCTGATGAGGAAAGCTCAAGTGTGGATGGTTATGGATCAGATTCGGATGTGAGGGAAAAGATTGATACAGAGGTCGATGAGTTGCTGAAAGAAGCAGAGAAGCTGAAAAGTTAAAAGTCTGGGTTGATAAAGAAAGCAGAAATTGCATCGAAGGAAATAGAGAAATTCTTTGCCAACGATGGACCTTTTTCTCATCATAATGCTTTTATGGCTAATGTTGCAGGTTCAACAAGTTAGGTAAAATCCGACTCTCCTAGGATGTGCAATGATTGTGCTAACTTAAAAACTAAATTTGAAACAATTAACATTCACAATCAAAGCTTAGTAGTTGAACTGTCAAAATGCAAAGAGGCAAATATGGCTTTAACTCGAAATGAAAAAGCATTCAAATCTGTAATTGAAACTCTTAAGAAAAGCGTGTCTGAGTTAACAAAAACAGTTTTGAACAAGCAAACTGGTATTAATAACTACATTAATATTCTTGAAGAAACGAAAAAGGAGTTAGCCATTACCAAATGCCAGCAGGATGCAATTAATCTAAAATTGGAGAGTTATTCTAACTCACGATATGTGCTTGATCACATCATTGACGTTCAAAAACTTAAGGGAGACGTGAAGTGCATTGGGTATAAATCTTGTCCACCACCCTTGAAACACAGTTAGACCAAATTGCCTGATGAGGAGGAAATGCCACGTTTTGAACCATCTGTACCTCTTAATCCTGAAGAGTTTGCTGCTGGGTTAGAGCTTAAACTGGACAATTCCTCAAATGAATCCAGAAAGACAGAGAACTTATCATCTGCTGTTGATCAAAGTCAACCTATAATAGAGGAGGATGATTCATCAGATAATGAGTCGGACGAGACCAATCAGGACCAATCTCTTGATAAAGAGAAAGGGGTAGAAATTCCAATTGAGAATCATATCTTATGTGAATCTACTACTCTTGTTGTTCCATCTGTTACATATCAGGAGATTGATTCTATCAAAACTGTCAAGATGCTTGTTTCTACATTTACGAGCGAAAATGTGTTATATACTTTAATTGGTGATTAGAAAATTTACACAAACAAGAATTTTCCGATCAAAAATGTTAATCCAACTTCAATTGATCAAGTTTTCGAAAATTCAACAACCAAATTTTTGGGAAAGAAAAATTCAATCAAACCACAACCATTAATCGCTTCTAAAAGTAGACAACAAGAAAAGTAAGCTGAAAAACCTAAGGTGTCACAACCAAAGGTTGATGCTAAAGGAGCTCGTAACAAGTAAAGGGGAAATGTTAAATTTGTAGCCTCAAATGGTACTGATAAAATCGAGACTTTTAAAAATATGTCAAATATTAATTTTGTTAATCAAGTCAAGATTTTGAAACGTGATGGTCAAAACAATTACACTCAACACACAAATGGGCGTGAAAATGGACCAAGTACCTCTAGGCCTACAAGTTCAACATCGAGTCATCAAATGGCATCTCCTAAATTTGTTGAAAGGAGATCATGTTTTAAATGTGGGGAGTTTGGCCGCATAATCAAAAATTTTACCAACTCGGCAAATCCGAAGTTTGTTGAAAATACCCCTCCTGAAAAGAATCTGTATCACCTAAACAAGACAAACGTATTATTAAGGAACAAGAAAAAAAGCAAAGGCGTAAACAAGTAAAAGTAATTGAAAAGTCATTAAAACTGGATGTTGTAGAGAAGAAACCAAGTTCATCAAGTTCGTTAAAATCAGAAGTGTCTAGATTTGTAAATAATAATCAATTTGGTAAACGTCAACAATCTTGGAAACCTAAAACAAGTACTGTTTCAGGGGGAGGCACAAATTTCCAAATCATCAAGAAATAGAAATCACATTTCTTGATGATAAGGGCTGACCCAAGACCACTAAGGCTTGGGTCCCCATCTAAAACTAATCGGGTAATGTGTTCCAGGAGGAACTGTGAATAGTCATTGGATTGTTGATAGTGGAGCATCACGACACATGACAGGCGACTTAAGGCTCCTTTATGATGTGAAAATCATTAGGGGAGGGTATGTTGCTTTTTCCGAAGATAAAGGCAATTACATTACTGGAGAAGGAATGATTTCCAATGGTGTTGTAAGTTTTGACAAGATCAATTATGTTCGTCAAATTGATCACAATCTTCTGAGTGTTTCTCAAATCTGCGACAAAGAGTTCATGGTTCATTTCAATGATGCTGGTTGTTAT